>CM040432.1:13123270-14444409 GCA_022702705.1 Papilionanthe hookeriana x Papilionanthe teres | reverse complement strand
GAAATGACAGTTTTTTTACGGTTTTTAGTGAATTTGCCTCCTATAAACTTCTATGGACGGTTCCAAAACCCCTTAGTTCTAAAAAAATAAATGGAAACTTCCTCGAAATCTTCTCAAATGGCTTCCAATTTAGTAGATCACCCAAGATTTAGAGTGTTCAATCAATGAAAGTTCATCAGTGCCGAGGCACAACAACATTTCAATAAAGTGATGTCAACGAGGAGGCTAATTAAAGAGAGAGGTTTTGTGAATCGAGGATTAAACAATCCCTCGACAGCAATTGAAGAAATGATCATGCGGTGAAGATGAGAAGTATTTTGCTACACTACTGCCTCAGTAGTCGTTCCTATGGTGAAGGAGTTTTATGCCAATTTGTATGGAATCAACCAAGGAAGCGTCTATGTGTGGGGTAGGTGGATAACTTTCAAATCTGGAAGGATTAATGAATTATACATGCTTAAGAATGTTCTTGTCTTCCATTATTCAAATTTCATGCCGACGAGAGATAAGATGAATAAAATATACTAATATTTGACGAACGAAACTGAAGACTGGGAAGTTAGAGAAAATAGGTATGTCAGTTTTTCTGCTACACTTTTAAATCCCGTTTCGAGACATTGGCACTTTTTCATATCTACGAAATTATTAACGATGATGAAAATCGATAAAGTTACCAAAGAGAGTGCTATATTAAACTACTGCATTCAAATGGGATGGTCAATTGATATTGGATCAATTATTGTGAAGTCTGTTTTTGGCCTGATCATTCAAGGATCATCTTAAGGGCTTGGACATCCTTAAATAATTTTTTCAATATGCAGCCTGTATCAAGTATTGTACGAGGTTTTGGAGAAGGTACTACTACCTTGGAAACCTTTAGACCCAACCAGAATGTTCACAACCAATGATGAAGAGAATGATATGGGTGTGATTATGGATCAAGCATCATAGAACTCTGTTCCAATTTAACCTCTTATAACGGACAAGACAACGATGATCTTACACAAAATTAAGAATTTCGAGAACCACGTACAAAATTTAATGAATTCAGTTAACAATATCTCTGATTTCTTTGATCACCTTGATTGGAGAATGAAAGAGCAGTTTGATCATACTGGACATTTTGAAGCAAGTTTGTAACACTTAATGAGTAGAATGGAGTGGATTAACGAAGATTCACCTGAAGAATTCTTATTTCGACCTTTCTATAATCTGTTCGTCCATGTTCAAGCGATGGGTGATATCAGAGGAGAAACTAGCACTGATTCAAAAGAGTAGTAGAATTGCTTTACTTTATATTTTTCTTTATTTTGAATTTGATTTGAACTATGTTTGTTTGTTTACTTTTGATTGTTTGGTTTTTGATCTTAGTATAGTTCAAATTATGATTGGAATGTTTGTTTTCAGCATTTTGAGTGTTTTGGCTTGGATTGCGATGCTGATTAAATGAATTTAGGTTGAGAAAATACCTGTCTTGTGTGTTATGTAATGTCTATTGTAACACTTAGATTTAATATATAATTGTGAAGTTTGGTTGTGTTATGTTTATTTGTGTTAAAACATCACTTAATCACTTAAAATTTATGTTTAAAATGATCAAACGGATGAAGACGAGGCTTAAAATTAATCGAAATCGCAAAAATTTGAAAAATGATCAAAATTTAAGAAACTCACTGACGACTCGTTGCCGATAGCGTATTTTTCTCGAGGCTATTGAAATTAAGTTCAATTGAGCCCGCCAAAGGCAGACCCCGCTAGTCAACCTCCACTATTCATCGTCTTCTTTCTTTATTCACCAAAAATTTCGACCTAGGGCTTGAGAGATCTTGTATTTGGAGCGATTTCAACCCATTTTAACACTGGATTTCATCTTCCCTCAGTATGAGCTTCCCTCCTATGTAAAAATTTTTTATTTTCAACCTGAATTTCTCCCACATTAAGAAATTTTGGAAAACTTGATAATGTGGAGAAAAGACTTATAAGGAATTCATGGAACTTGAATTAGATTGCTTTAAGTCACCATTGAAAGCCATTGTATTATTTTTTTTGGAATTTAGTTTGGATTTTTGTAATTTTGACAGATTGAAAAATGGCTCCACGTCAAAAGAGGCGACTTTAATTTGACTAGACTCGTTTTATAAATGTAAAAGCATAATCAAGATACATTTCAATCTTTTAAGGAAAGAAATGTTTTTAAGTTTGAGTTTTTTATAATCATGGAGGAGAAGTGGAAAGAGTTATCAGAGAAAGGAAATGGGAGAACTTCTGTTACTCTACAAATAAGGCTGCTGTCGAAGTTGTGAAAGAGTTTTATACCAATCTGACCCAACATGAGGACGAGCCTATCAAAGTAAGAGTTTTTTCTATTAATTTTAATGCTACATGCATTAATTCTTTTTACGAGCTTCACGATTATTTTGCTAGCGAGTATGAAACATTTGGAACTATGGAAGGTCCGTTAGACGATGTTATTTACTTTCTCACTGATTGGAAAGGGATTTAGAAATTTAAGAATCGTGAACAGATTAACTTTCCTCTGTCGATGATGAATGTCACAGCTAAGGTATGGCATTATTTCATTTGGTTTACTCTGCTACCTACCTATCACCATTGTGAAGTATCGAGAGAGAGAGAGCTGTTCTGAATTTCTGTATTAAAAAAAATAGAAGTATAAATGTGGGGAGAATAATTTACAAAAATATTATGGCCACGGTGAAAAGTGAATCAGGTGGATATTTAGGACATCCTGACCTAGTTTATGCACTTTGCCAATTATCTGGAGTAGAAGCTAATGACGATGAAGAATGGGTAGATCTTATGAAACCCATTAGTAAAGCTAACTTGAAGACTTATGAATCGTATGAAGAATGGAGATCTGGGAGTAGGAGTAAAGCACCTTCTAGCAGTAGAGATATCCCCTCTACTTGTTATGACCCTCCTGCCTCTAGCTCTCCTACTCTTTTTGATTTGATGAATGAGATAACCCTGCAGTGGAAAAGTTTTGAGATGTTTTATGAAAGACTTGGGAGAATTGATCAATGGATTGAAGGATTAGAGCGAAGACATGATCATGATAGTGAATATCTTCAGCTGCAATCAGATATTAAGATTACTTATTATGATGCTCAGGCTATACATTACAGATGTGAGCCTGATGTCACTTTTCCTGAATGCCCCCGTAATACTCATTATCAACCCAATTCACTTGCTGACCAGGGAGATGAAGACTTTATATAGGATTTTGATGTTTGATATTTGTGATTTGATGTGATGTATGTGTTTATTGTGTTGCAGTACTTTTGTTAATTGTAATATGTGAACAATTTTATTTTCTGACAAATGTATTATGTTTGTAGTTTATATTTCATTTTTGAACTGTGATACATAATTGTGGTTGTAATTGTGAACTCTTAGTTTTAATTAGTAGATTGTGTGTGATTGTGTTGTGAAATGCAAATATTATGTCGTATTGTCCTGTGTAGTGTAGATAATTGTTGTAGTTAAATGTTTTGTTTTATATACTTATTTCAAAATTTAATTAACCCCAACAAATTCTCTAAACTGTTATATGTGTTGAATAGTTCCTAATATCACGTCAGTTGAAGTAAAGTTTTTGAGAAAAATCAGCAAAAAATTCTAAGAAAAGAAAATGTCTAAAGTGCAAACGTATGATTTTTATATTTAGAATTTTTTTTCTTTCCACCCTTATTATTTCTATTGTTGAAAACTTTAAGTTTGGGGGGGGGGGAGAAAAATATTAACTATTAAGTTTTCTCAAACTAAAATATTTTCAAAATTTATAGCATGATTTTTGTGATAAAATTTATTTCAGTTAACTATATTTAGATGTTAATTAAATATTGTAGAAGATTCAAAGAAATATTTTTAGTAATGTAAGCAAATTTTGTAGGTTAAAGATATTTAGTATAAGAGGATAAGACTATAGTTAACTATTTAAAGTAAAGAAAACAATATTCTGAAATATTAAGAATCTAGGAATTTAGTTAAGAAATAAAAGATTGGGACTCAATGATGTAAATACTATGAATTACATATAAGGGAAAGGAATGATATAAGTTTCAAATTTCGGAAAAGAAGAGTGAAGTTAAAAATCATTAACAGGCTATCCAGATATAGT
Organism: Papilionanthe hookeriana x Papilionanthe teres; assembly: GCA_022702705.1. Taxonomy (NCBI): domain Eukaryota; kingdom Viridiplantae; phylum Streptophyta; class Magnoliopsida; order Asparagales; family Orchidaceae; genus Papilionanthe; species Papilionanthe hookeriana x Papilionanthe teres. The sequence goes on along the minus strand of CM040432.1, from coordinate 14,440,271 downwards.
AATCTTCACTTGAAAAAGAAAAATAAAAAGAATGGATTGAAAAACCATCCCTGAAAAGAAAAGAAATATATATAAAGGATTCAAAAGCAATTCAAACAAAAAAAAATAAGTGAGGAGAGGCTCGAGGAGATGCCTTATCAAAAATTAGCTTAACTTTGATTTTGAAAGTAGTATTTGATTTTGAAAATAATTTTGAGTTTGAAAATTTTAAAATATGAAATATCAAACAGATCTCACATCCCAAATAGTTTATATAAACGAGCGCCGCATCACAAATCGTGTATCTATCCCGATGAATAGACACAATGATTGACGACGGGGCTCGATTAAGTAAACTAGATGCTTTGTGACATCCGTTTGGTCTGCGAACCAATTTTAAAAGCCGACAAGTTCCCCTGCTTAATATAAAGGAATTAAGCAGGATTTATATTACCTGGGTTGTTAAAGTTCCCTATAAGGGCAAGCCCCTATAGTTAATTACATCTTAAATGAAGGGAATCATTTAAGAAAACTCTCGATAATGATTAGTGGTTTTTCTCTCATAAAGAATTTCAAAGTTTAAGGTTTTCAAAGGATTGAATTTTGGAATTTCAAAAGGGAATGGATCAAATTTGGAACAGTTAATTTTAGGAGTCCAAAGGAAGAGGAGTAGGGGAAGTTGAGGATCTAAGAGGAATCTTGGCAACTTTCTGACTATCATATTTTTTGGCTTCAATTTAGGAAGAATTATTTAGTATTTTTAATCCTGCCAATTTTAATTATTTAGGACTTATATTCATATGACATGATCATACAAATAGCCTTGAAGATGTGAGGGTTTATGTCTTACCAAACAACTACCTCAGAATCCTAAGACCGGTTAGGGCTTAATTTGCATGACATGATCATGCAAATGCCTAACGAAGAGGTTGAGGATTTATGTTGCACTAAGAAAACTACCTCGAAATCCTATGTCTTAATTATTTAATTCTAAGGAAACTTTTGCTGAAGTACATCCGAGTTTTGCTGATGACGATGGCCGTGCTGCCCACCATGCTCTGAGCTCCTTATTATTGCATAGGTTTAGTTTTAGAAGTCAGAAATCAGGAGATGAGAGATGTGTTTTGGTTTAGAGAAAATCTTAAAATCTAAGTGTTTTTAATATTTTAATTAAAACAAATCTTAAAGTTGTTTAAACAGAACCAGATTAAGATCCCACGGTTCCGTCATCCCGACACCGTTATTTTCATTGAATTCACTTAGTCCAGATGAATTTGCTAAACTCAACTGAATGAGTTCCACACTTTAATTTAGACCATGGGAAATCCCATTAGCAACACGTGGGTTACGTCATCCGAGGTATTCCCGATCATTCAATGAGATGTTTTAATTTAGTTAAAGTTGTAGTTTTGTTGTTTTGTTTGTGATTAAATTTTGAGTTGTTTTATATTTTAAAATGTTATGGCGGTGATTTTTATCTTGCAATTACTTTTAATTTAGATTTGGTTTCAGTTCAGGGACTATCCTAAAGGTTTTGGTTTTCATGTAATAGTTGTTTATCATGCAAGAAAAGTAAAGTGCAGTGCATATAAGTAAATTGCAATAAAGTAAAAGCGTACCTGGAGGGACTTCCCGTCATCCCAAGCTGCACTTAAAACACATGTTAAGACATTTAAATATTTCAACAGATACCTAGGTAAAGCTAAGGGAAAGGTTTTGGTTGTCAACCAAATTCCTAATCCTATAACTAGTCATCTCCTATGACGTCTAGGTTCTTGGTTTGGTTTAAAGGTGATTTTCTTCATCGAAGAACAACTAGATTCAATTGTTCTTCTAAAACATCCTGTCATATTGAGGAAATGTTTAGGACGAGTCCTAAACATCTTTTCAATATTTTTGGGATTGTTTTGAGTCCAAGTAAATTTAGTTGCATAGGTGAATTAATCATCCAGGGGTTTAAGTTTTGTTCTCTTGCTCAGTGAACTAGGAAATTTGAACGTCCTATAAGTGAAGTAACACTTCACTTGATACTTCATTTAAGAGTTATAATAATAAGAGCTTTAAAAGGGCAAATCAATTTATTAGGTATTTTAATGATTTAAACTTAATGATTTAATTTCAATTTTGACTTAATTATAAAAATTAGTTTATGTTTGGAATAGTGTTCAAGTTATTTTAGATTTAATTCATAATGATTTCATTTAGTTTTGTCGTTAAATGAGTTTGATTTAATTTATTTCAATTTAATTTTAATTTAATTAATTTTAATTTCAATTTAAATTGATCTGATTTTAATTTTAATTTAATTTGGTTTAATTTAATTTAATTTAGATTTAAATTTAATTTAATTTAATTTAATTTAATTTAATTTAATTTAATTTAATTTAATTTTAATTTTAATTTTAATTTTAATTTAATTTTAACTTTAATTTTAATTTAATTTAATTTAATTTACTTGAATTTAGTTTAGCTTAATTTTAATTTAATTTTAATTTACTTTAATTTAGTTTAGTTTAATTTTTATTTAATTTTAATTTACTTTTATTTAGTTTAGTTTAATTTTAAATTAATTTTAATTTAATTTAATTTTTAATTTAGTTTAAATTTGATTTTAATTTAATTTTAGTTTAATTTAAGTTTTAATTATTAATTTGGATTATTATTTTAATTTTTTAATAAGAATTAAGTATTATTGATGTGATTTATTTAGGGATTTTTAAACTAAAGAATAAATATCCTCTTAATAATATCCCTACTTTAATAATTCCAAATTCTATTATTCTTCCAAAATTTCAATTAATTAATTAATTAAAGTTTTATTTTAATTATATTTGAAATTGTTAGTAGGTTTCTACCCTCAATCATTTAAGTTTTAATCATTCAAAATCAATTTAAAATCAAATATTTTACCCTCCCCTTTTTGATTAATCCGAAAATTTTAATTAAGGGTTGAAATTTTTTATTACCCTTTTGCCCTTCAAGCTTAATAATTCTATAACTCGCTAAACTAAGCTTAAATAAAATTGAAATTTTTATGTGACCTCACTCATATCTCAATTAAGACATTAGAGGAGAAAATGTGACTTTTCTGTAATAATTTATTTATGTAATTATTTTTAATGGAAAATAGGGGTTTTCAAGGAAAATTCAATAACATGACCAAGGAAATGTTTCTATCCATAAGAAAATTATGGGATGTTTCTAATGACCAGAGGACCATTTGGACCAATTTTGGTGATTTTTTGAATTATATTTTATTTATTAGAATTATTTTGAGTTTTGAGGTATTAATTAATTTTAAAATAAAATTAAAATTGAGAAATAGGTTTTATATTTTTCAAAAATCTCTCTGATTTCAGGGAAGTCAGAGAATAAAATTTTATATTTTTGTAATTTTTCTTTGATTTATTAGATTTAATTTAGTGGAAATGTTAAAGAAAATCATTTTTTTAATTCAAAAATTGTTTTAGGCCTTTAAAATTCAATATCTTACCCTAGAGACTTAGGAGAAATATTTAGTTTGTTCCTAAGTGTGAGATTTTGGTGATTTTTAATATTTTTATGATTTTTATTATTTTTATGATCTTTATTATTTTTATTATTTTTATTATTTTTTAATTATTAAAAATATTAAAATAATGATAAAAATCAACTTTTTTTAGAAAACTACAATTTTAATTTTCCTAAGTTTCTCTGATATCAGTGAAGCTCATAAACCATTTTTGTGAATTTTTAAAAAGTATTTTTGTGAGGTATGAATTTTTAAAGTCTAATTTTATCCATTTTTCTTAAGAGGCTTAATCAACCCATTTGGTGAGGTTAATCAAATCCAATTGACTTCAAATTTTTATTTGATGTTCCTCTGATCATAAAGATCATTGGAGAATTGTTTTGAAGTTAATTTAATCTGTGGTTAACCCTAATTAATTAAAGTTCAATTTTGGGTGTTTAGGCCAATTAGGGTTGTTCCATGTGAATTAACTCAAGACCTATTTTTCCTAGGTTCCTCTGGTCATAAAAAACATCGCCAAATTTTCCTAGAATTTATTTCTCAACATGCTAATTATTTGAATTGAAATACTCAAAACAGTAACATGCAATTGAAAAATCAATAACTTCTCATAGGGATGGCCTCTGACCTTGGAAAATTTAGAGAATGTTCCCAAGTTCAGAGGCTTCAAAGGCCCCATGGTCTCATGCCATGGTGAATTGCCTATGCAAATGGAGAATTAAAATAATGCAGAGAGTAAATAAATCATTAAAAATAAAATACTCAATGAAATTACTTGATTTCTTTTCCACATTATTCTCCTCTGTTCACTGAGGAAAAGGGTATTTTTATTTTATTTTTATGATTTTTCTACACAAAGTTATGAATTTTTGAAGTTCTGATAATTAAATAAATAGAAAATACCCTATTTTCCTACTTATCCACGCGGCGCCACGCAATCCTCGGTAGCTCCGAAAGACCACGCAGCGCGCTTTGATTTAGCGTCTCCATCTGAGTCAGCTGCCACGGTGCCCACAGTTCAAGTACCATCTCCTGGTCCGACGCCATCTGAGCCGTCCGCTCGATACACGCGCGATACAACGGCTTCCGGTCATCGTCTACTACTGGTGTGCACCCGTGACTGTCCACACAAAAACCCTAAGATCTCACTCGATTCTCAATGGATTATTATGTTCTTATACTCTATGGATTCGTCTTGATGAGACAAACATATCCATACAGTTTATGTGGTATGAAATTAACCCAATCAAAATAGAGAATGTTCAGAAGCTCGAGAAGAAGAGAGAGCTCATACCTTTGCTCAGAGAAGTGAAGCTTCGATCTGAGAGTTGTGTCACCTTCGATTGAGTCTAAGCAATCTCCGCATGAAGTCTCCGGCCTGTGGAATTGCTAGACTTAATTTCCACTGTACCCGATTTCAACCTTTGGAGGCTAGAACAAATGGGTGGCCTGCAGAGGGGCTTTCACTAGGGAACTCCTTCTCTTGGTCTTGTGCAGGTGTGGGAGAGTTTAATTTGATTTTGGTGGAGGATTTGAAAGTGTCCTCGTTCGGCTCGAGAATCGAGCTCCAAAATCGAGCTCAATCGTAGGAATTAGAAGGTGAGGAGGACAGTGGGGATCAAATGTTCTTGGCTAGGGGATGCTTTGTGAGGAATTTGGAGGAATTTTGTGAAGGTCAATTTCAGCCAACCTTTTGACCGAGAGGAGTTGGCTGGCTTAAATAGCAATGTCCATGGCCTCTCAGGGGGAGTTAGGTGCTGGGATCAGCTGCTCTAGTGAGGAAAAGAACAGCTACAATGGCCATTTGGAGTGGGACAGCTCAGCCATGGGGAATTACAGTTTTTTGGTTGATTTGGACCTCTCAGCCTGGTATTTTCCGGTGACTGTGGTGGCCGGCCGGCCAGGATCAGGTCACTGTTGTGATCAGGAGGATCAGTTCTTGATGTTTGTGAGTTCAATTATCAAATGCCATGTGTAAAGAAGAGGAATTGAAATGGAAAGGGGAAGAGGTGATTTTGGCTTGGTTTAGGTCAACCCATGTATTTGGGCTTGGTTCACCTCCCCATGGACTCGATTTTGGGCCGAGGAGGTCAGTGGGTCGGCTCACATGTGTGGTGAAGTCCACATCCAAACATATTTGGATTAATTTTGGGTTAAGGGTAATCATGGTTAAGGCTAATGACCTTAAGGGAATCTAGAAAGAGCTTCCTCCATTTGCCCAAAGTGGTATGGTCACATGTCAAACCTTTCATGGCTCCACATGGGGCTTAAGGAAGGCTTCATGACTCTTATATGGCTTTGGAAAAGTCAAGTCAACTTTCATGGAAAAGGGTTTATGGAATTTTGAAAATTTTGGGGTTATTTGATGGGATTTGGAATAATACCATTTTGGTTTGATTTTCATGATGGATTTAGCACTTAGGGAGTGATATTAATTGAGTGAGGATGAGATGAGATTGCAATGTAGGCTTTAGGATGGGTTTGAGCTTTTTAAAATTTGGTAAAGGTGGGCTTTAAAAATGGTTTAAGGGGAATGAGTTTTTTATGTTTCAAAATGGGCTTTTAGATAAAAAAATTTGTAAAGGGCCATGCCAAATAAATATTGGGTTTAGTTTAAGGATATTTCATGAGTGATTTAAAACAAATTTGGAGTGATTTGGGATTGAATTGGATTGGATTTGGGATTATTTGGTAAAGGGGCTATGGTGGGCCAAATTGGGCTAACTTAGGCTATGGTTGGGCTAATGTTGAAATTAATGTAAAGTTGATGTTGAGAAATGTTTAGGGGAATGTTATGAAGAGTTTTCAACTTTGGTTGGGGTTCAATCGTGGGATTTAGACTTATTTGGGTTAGGTTTGGGTTTAGGTCAATTTAAGGGGTTTTGGGTTTACGTTGAATTTAAGTGAGGTTTGGGTTCAAGTTTTGGGCAAATTATGTTATTGTTTTGTTTATGGAGATGTTAGGGAAGGCTTAGAAAAGATTTGGGGTCAATTGGAGTTGAATTGGGTTGGTTTGGGCTAAGTTTGGGTTATGGGTCAAAATTGGGCTTTAAGCTTAAAAATGAAATTGGATTCAAATGTCAATTAAATTTGTCTTGGATTTGTTCTAGATTGATATTCAGGATATTGAATTGAAGTTTAGAATTGAATTGGACCGAAATTGAGGTCAATTGGGGTGATTTGGTTTGACATTGGGTTCATTTGGGTTTCAAGTGGGCTAGATTGGGGGTTGTGGTAAAAGTGGGGTAAATTGGCAAAATTGGCCCATGGTGTAGTTTCAAAAAATGAAATTGGGAATATTTGGGATTTTCTAGAATTTTTTGGGAATTTTTGGAATTTTTGGAATTTTGGGTCAAGAGGGGCATTTTGGTAATTTGGAGGGTATTGGGGGTATTTTTTGAAATTTTGGTTTTTTTGGCTGTAAATGATCAATTTGATTGGTGGGGAAATTTTCAAGGTTAATTTTGGAAAATTTTTTGGTGATTTGGAAATTTTGGTGGTTTTGGGTAGTTTCATGGGCTTTTAGTAGGTTTGGTGGGTATGGGGCCCCGGGGGTCAAAAATTGAAATTTTGGAAAAATGAATATTTATTGAATGTGAGTAGAATGGAATCACTTTGGTTGAGCCATGAAGCCATATTAAGTCCATATGAACCATGCGAGGACTCATTTGAGGCATTCACTATGTTGTTCCTAACCCTCTTAACCAAGGGCCTAGGGGTTAAGGTCCATCCATTTGAATTATCTACATGAGTCAGGAAGTCAAGCTAGGCATGAATAATTTTAGGATTTGGAATGTGTGAAAGTGTAATGTGTGCGGTGAACCCTCACCATACCAGAGCCACCTGTGGTGATCCTAAGGCCAAAGAGTCCTATAGGGAACTCATCCTTTAAACCTCCACATTTGATCTCAACCATCTAGGTGATTAGGGGTTTACAATCAAGCTTGTGGGGTTTGTAGGGAGTTAAGAAGTGGTTGAGTTTCTAAAGGGGTAGGTTCCATCTCGAGTCCTCTATGATAGTCAAAGGAAAAGCCTAAGGCTAGATCCTAAGTACTAAAGAGAGAAGAGAAGACCTCATCAAAAATGAGGTTAACAAATGGACCCCCAATAGGTGCGGTGTGCTAACCAAGCACACTGCGCGTATTGGCGTTGACCGAAGAGATCAACAAAACCAACATAGATGTCCAAGTGACAAACTTAGGATAGAGTAGAAAAATTTCCTCTGGGTAGTATCAAGTATATCTCCAAGACTGGAGGTTCTTGAACTCTCGCCGAGGGAAAGGAAAAGGAGGTGAATTCCAAATCACAAGATTTGGAGAATTTCGATATAGATTTCGTTTCATTTCATGTTCAAGTTTTGATGTGTGAGTTTAGATTTGGAGTTTTAATTTAGATTGAAGTTTGATTTAAAATCAGTTTAGGAAATTTTGATTTGAAATGAGAATTGAAACCCGAGTTTCAACCTCGGGATTGCGAAGAAAACTGGATTTTAGGTAGCAGCCTCGGAGTAAGCATCCGAGCTTAAGTGTCGATTGAAAAGGATGAGAATTCGAATTTAGATACTGATCTCAAAAGAGAACTGGAATGTAGGTACTAGTCTCAGAATTTTTGAATTGAAATGTAGGTATCAATTCAGATGAGAATCAAAATGTAGGTATCGATCTCAAGATGAAAACTGGAATGTAGGTACTAGTCTCAGAAATTTTGAATGGAAATGTAGGTATCAATTCGAATGAGAATCGAAATTTAGGCATGGATTTCGAAATGAGAAGTGGAATGTAGGTACCAGTCTCAGAAATTTTGAATTGAAATGTAGGCATCAATTCGAATGAGAATCAAAATGTAGGTATCGATCTCAAAATTAGAAGTGGAATATAGGTACCAGTCTCGGAAATTTGAAATGTAGGTATTGATCTCGAAATGAGAACTAGAATGTAGGTACCAGTCTCGAAAATTTTGAATTTAAATGTAGGTATCAATTAAGATGATAATCGAAATGTAGGTATCGATCTCAAGATGAAAACTGGAATGTACGTACCAGTCTCGGAAATTTTGAATTGAAATGTAGGTATCAATTCAGATGAGAATCGAAATGTAGGTATCGATCTCAAAATGAGAACTGGAATGTAGGTACCAGTCTCAGAAATTTTGAATTGAAATGTAGGTATCAATTTAGATGAGAATCGAAATGTAGGTACCGATCTCAAAATGAGAACTAGAATGTAGGTACCAATCTCAGAAATTTTGAATTGAAATGTAGGTATCAATTCAGATGAGAATCGACATGTAGGTATCGATCTCAAAATGAGAATTGGAATGTAGGTACCTGTCTCAGAAATTTTGAATTGAAATGTAGGTATCAATTCGAATGAGAATCAAAATGTAGGTATCGATCTCAAAATGAGGACTGGAATGTAGGTACCAGTCTCGGAAATTTTGAATTGAAATGTACTGTGGAGATTTGGATTTAGCGGGAGATCGAAATGAGATATGAAAGTGTTCCACATCCCACGAGAATCAATCAAAGTTTGATTTTTTTGGCGAAGGGTATGAATTCATGCCATTAGAACTAAATCGAAAATTTTTCAAAGGAGGTCTGAAGTACAGCATTGGAGGATTCAAAAAGATGGATTTAGACTGGAATTCAATCTGAGATTTAGATTCGTTTTGTTTGTCCTTTAACGATCTGATTTTTTTTTTTTATTTAGTGTTCATGTGAATTTGAAGTTCATTTTACTATTTAGATTTTTAGGAAAAGTTCTCATTTTTTTCTTTTCTCTTCTGTTCTTCGTTCAAAGTTCATTTAACTCTAATGGTGTTTCCTAGTCAATTTGCACAAAAAGAGGTGAAGGCAAAATATGACGTAGTCATTTTCATTCCAACTTGCTGAAAGTACATCATACAACTTGGTCTAGTCATGATGACATTTTCCTCAGAAATTTAATGTCTCGTACAATCCATGTAAATCCAAAACAGACGGTGTAAACTTCTTGTTGATACATCCAAAAGCGTCTATCAAAAATCCATGTCTGAATAGTAAGAAACATGGGTAATAACATCACCTTCCAAGCCAGCCTTGGCAGGAATGCCGCATGGATGTGCATTGGAAGTGTGCTATTTGCCATGTAACTCACAGCTCGTAGGGCCGGAGATTCTCCAATTATGGATCTGGCTGGAAGTGGAAAGGCGCCTTTCTGTCATCCATCCGTCTAACAGTGACAAAGATCCACTTCACTGGCACTCTCGGTATACAATGTTTTGCGATGTATGCTCCATTTCCTTTTAATATCTTGATGGAACCTACCGGAAGTGGTATCTCCACCGGCCCTCGGAACTTACCCGGGCCTGCTATCCGGATGTAAGATCTGAACATGATATTGCATTGGTTGACGAACGAAACTTTGCAAAAAGGTATGACAAAGTCGTGGTGGTCTATGTGTGGAGGTATGCAGTCGCCTTTCTAGTAAATGTTGATGATGCAACTGTTGGGTATGCAATCTGCTGGCAGTACCCTCCACGTTATCATTCTTTTCACCATTCTTTTAATTATCCTTAGCATTGGATCCACCTCACTGCGACAGAGTATCCCTGGTGGATTTCCTTTTCTGTCCTCTGTGAAGTTATAGCAACATCCGCATTGTATTGTGACTCTACCTTTCCCTGGAATCCATCTCCGGGGTTTTGAATAAGTCTTTTCCCTCAGACGGCCTACTCGACACATCTTCTAAAGTTCTAAGATGCAATCCACAATCTGTTGTTGCTCATGTTCAGTGAATACATCTGTGTGTAACACGAGGCTTTCCAAAATGTTGATTCTATTGCCTTTAATCCTTTCAAAGTATTCGAAAGTCTTCTTCTCAACATTTTGCATTCTTTCTAATTCATAATCTGGGATGATCTACAAGTGACGAGGCCTAGTAACGTACTGCGGGATGTATGGCTCAATCCCGTCACGTTCTCCTGCATATCTTGGCTCCTGTTATCTCTTTCCAGCGTCGAGGCACTAACTCTATTTCTGTTCTTCTTGGCACTTCTTCGATTTGTTCTGACTTTCTGGGCGTTGACTTTTTTCTTTCTGGTTCCTGACGAATCGGTATCTTGGAAATGTGTGTGCCAGCAAAAATGGTTGTTTCCTCATGTTCATATGCTGCTAGTTTAGACAACATCTTGCAGATATGGCGATTCTTATTCCTTCTTTGGGTAGCAGTGAGAGTAGCTCTCCTTACCCCTTGAATTTCTGCGGGCGCGGCGTTGACGAGCCTGCCCTCTGTCGTGGTAACAACAGACTTGATTTTCTTGCTTTCCTCGATGTTTGTCTTTCTTTTCTTGTTGCTGGATTGGTGGCTTTGGCCACCCATCTTCATCACCGTCCGTCGTGAAGCTCTTCTCGACCAACCGGGACCCAATCATTTTATTCGTACCGTAGGCTGGCCGGTGTGAAGTCGGAATCAATTTCTATCACTCGCTCCATCCTTCACCCTCTTTTCATCGAGTGCGAGACTCACGCCATTTCTAAAGTTTAGGACCAACCACCCGTTCGACATTTCCCTGCGAAAAAGACAAGGAAAGGATCAGGGGCTGTACTAAGAAAAGAACATTAAGAAAATATTTATCACTGAAGATTCTTATTCACTTATTTTAATTTTTAAGGAAATTAGGAAAACATGAAGAAAGATCAGGAACAAGATTTGATTTGAACGGAAGGGTAAAACTTTATTATTATGATTTCACATATTTTATTTTTAGCACATATTTTTTTGTTAAAGATTTTCTTTTTGTGATCCATTTTTATGTTTGTTTTTTTTTGTTTCGGACCCAGTTACAAGTGGTTATTTCACCCGTGTTTCTAGGGGTGAGAATTCATTCATTCGAAACATCAGGTTGCGTAATACTTCTTCAAATATCGTCCGTTGATTGGAAGCATTTGTCGTTCTCCTTGGCAATTCACAAGTTGGTAGGAGCCTCCAGAGTAAACTGTCTCGACCACGAATGGCCCTTCCCAAGTCTATTCAAATTTACAACCTATCTTGCGATGCGCAAGAATAGGTCTTCTGAGAACCAAAACCAAGTCACCGACTTTTAATGTCCTGGGGCGGACTAGTTTATCATGGGCCTGAATCATCTTAGTTTGATACAGTTCCAAATTCTGTTGCGCGGAAAGTCTGTTCCTTTCTAAGCTCTCCAATTCTTCTAGTCGTAGTCTGGCATTTTCCTCCATAGTGATTTTGTTCGCAACTGCAATTCTATGTGATGGGAGCTGAACTTCCAAGGGTAGAACTGCCTCGGACCCGTACACTAAAGCGTAGGACGTAGACTGAGTAGGAGTCCTAAAAGTTGCCCTGTAGGCCCACAAGGCTTATAATAACTTCTTGTGCCAATTTGTCTTGTTCTCGTCCAAAGTTCTCTTTAGAATTTGAACGAGAGTTTTATTAAAAACCTCAGCCAAGCAGTTTGCTCTTGGGTAGTAGATCGTTGAGTGCCGCCAATCGATCCCATGTCTTCTGAAAAAATTATTGATCTTTGTACTTTTGAATGCAGACCCATTATCTGAAATGATTCTGTGCGGTACCCCAAAACTGTAAATGACTTGGTTTTTGAAAAACTGTAACACGTGGTGTGCCTTCACTTCCCTGAGTGGTATAGCTTCTGCCCATTTAGAAAAGTAGTCTGTAACTGCAAGGATGAAGCGATGTCCTCTTGAAGGTGGTTCTATCGGACCCACTATATCTGTACCCCAACACTCAAACGACCATGACGCGATTGTCGGATGTAGCACATTTGGAGGTTGGTGTAGAACCACTCCGTGTACTTGGCACTGGTGACAACTTTTGGCAACAATCATACAGTCGGTCATCATTGAGGGCCAGTAGTACCCTAGTCTTTTAATCATAATTTTCATTTTCTGACCCGACTAATGAACGCCACAAAGTCCTGAATGTACTTCTTTAACGATTTCACGAGCCTCGGACCCGCTCAGGCATCTTAGCCACATCTGATCAAGAGACCTTCTGTATAATGTATTGTTTATTAATGTGTAAGACGAGTTCTTTTCTTGATTTGATGGGCTATCGACTTATCGTCGGGCGAGGCTTCCGTTCGCAGTAGTGCTATTAATGCTTGTCGCCAATCTTCTGCATTTTCTGTCACTGCTGCAGTTGTTTCTTCTGTTTTTCTGATTTGTGTATTGTATCCATGTCGAGCTGTGATAGGACCTATTGTCCTTGAACTGACACTTCAACTGTCTCATCTTGTAAGCAGGCAAATTCCTTTACAATGCGAGCTAACGCATCTACAAGAGCATTTTCTTTTCTAGGAATCTTGTAGATTGTTACATTTGGAATTTGTTCTAACAATTTCATGGCGTACTGAAAGTACTGCTCGAGTCTTGGCTTTAAAATTTTGTATTGTCCGGTGACCTGTTGAATGATCAACTGAGAATCTCCGTAGATGTTGATGTCCGTTATTCCCATTTGAATGGTTAGTTCTAGTTTTGTTATGAGGGCTTCGTATTCTGCCTCGTTGTTTGTACACGGCTCTGTTAAGTGGTAATAGTATCTTAACATCCCCCACTCCGGTGTTATAAAGATTAGTCCGATTCCTGCCTTACCGAGCACTATCGTTTACAATTCTTTGTTCTTCTGTGCTGAGGACGCTCTGTCGAAGTAAAGTTCCCAACGTCGATCATCAGGGTCTTCAAGGCTCATTATCTGCTCTTCAGGCAAATTATTGTCGAGAGGCGAATCTGCCGGTAAAGGGTGTGCTGCAAGGAAGTCAGCTAAAACTTGTCCCTTTACAGCGCGAAGAGGAACGAAAGTTATGTCAAATTGTAATAGTATCATCGACCACCTGGCAAGTCTGCCAGAGAGTGTCGGTCGGGTCATCAAGTATAGCAACGGATTAACTCTCGAAATAAGGTTGACCTTATGAGAAAGCATGTAATGCCTGAGCTTCTGTACGACGAAGATCAGTGCCAAGCAGTGCTTCTCAATAGGAGGATACTTTACTTCCGTCGGAATTAGAAGAATGACTTAAGTAGTAGAGAGCATTTTCTTTTCCCTCATCATTGACCTGGGCTAGCAGGGCTCCAAGGGAGTCCTCTAAAGCCGCGATATAAAGTATCAACGGTCTACCTGAGACTGGGGCTGCTAAGATAGGAGGTGTCATTAAGTATTGTTTGAGGTCATTGAAGGCATGTTGACATTTGAAGTCCCAAGTAAACTTCGCATCCTTCTTAACCAAAGCAGAAAAAAAGCTGACACCTTCCTGACAAATTCGATATAAAGCGTCAAAGATATGACAACTTTCCTTGAAAGGATCGTAACTGTTTCAAGGTTTTAGGAGGTGGCATTTCTAAGATAGCTTTAATCTTTTTCAGATCAATTTCAATCCCGCGATGTCGGACAACAAATCCTAAGAATTTCCCGGAGGTGATGCCGAAGGCGCATTTTAAGGGATTCATCTTAAGGTTGTATTGTCTTAGTCATTCGAAAACAATTCTCAAATCATACAGGTGATCATCATTCAGTTTACTTTTGATGACCACATCATCCACGTAGCAATCAACTTGGTTGTGAATGAGATCATCAAAAATCATCGTCATCTCTCTTTGGTATGTTGCTCCTGCGTTCTTTAGTCTGAATGGCATTACTGTGTAGCAAGACACTCCGATTGGCGTTCTGAGTGCCATGAGCTTTTCGTCTTCTGGTGCCATCTTTATCTGGTTGTATCCTGATGATCCATCCATGAATGAAAATATTTCATGTGTTGAAGCAATATCGGTCATTAGTTCTGGGATTGGTAGTGGAAATTCGCCTTTTGGACATGCTTTATTTAAATCTCTGAAGTCTACGCAGATTCTGATCTGACCATTCTTCTTTCTGACTGGTACCACATTGGCTAACCAAGTAGGGTATTGTTCTTCACGGATAAATTTAGCGTCTATTAGCTTCTTAACTTCGGCTATTACTTGTTGCTCAATTTCTAGACGCATTCTTCTGGGAGCTTGTCTGACTAGAACGGAAGTAGGATCTACTCCTAACTTGTGACTTGCGACTTTTGGAGCTAATCCTGACATTTCGTCATAACTTCAAGCAAAACAGTCCTTGAATTCCATTAATAGCTTGATTATTTCCTCGGAATCTTCTTTATTGAGTAAGGAGATAACAAAGGTAGGCCTAGGTTCTTCTCTAGTACCTAAGTTAACTTGCATTAACTTGTCTATTGTAGACTTGATTTCTTCTTCGAATTCTTGTGGAGCATCTCCGATTGGTAGATCTTCGAGATCTCCTGAAGCTTCCAAGCAGTCTTCATTAGGTTCGCAAGTGACAACCAAGCAAAATCCCGTATCGTCAGCTGATTCTACTGTGCCAAATCCGAGACCATGTTTTGAATTGGGAGGCCGACCGGCATTATTCCATAATTTTTCAAAGTGTTGTGATCGGTCTTTTGTCCATTGTCGAGGTAAGACACCACGTTGAATTAAATTTTGAACATAGGGAGAGTACCACTCAAAAGGCAACTCCATTAATTCGGAAGAAGTAACATCTTCAAATTGTACATCTTTTTCATTATTGGAAGAAGAAGCACCACGGTAAAACTTGATTGGCTTAGTACCCCCACCATGCACTTCCTTAACCACCATACCCTCGATCTTATTAGAATGGATCGGGGTCAGGGTCATAGTATGTACATGATGGTTAATCTTCCCATACATTGATTTGTATTCTTCATTCTTTTTATCTTCGAGAGAGATTTGGAACTGGGGTTTCTTTTGACTTATTGTTGCTGCTTCTTTCTTGATTTCTTCTCCTTCTTCGGAAGTGTTCTCCCAATCAATATTGATGACCGGTTTCTTCTGTCTAACTGTTCTGTCATTTCTTCCACATCCTCGTCCCCGGCCTCGACCTTGGGTGCGAGTTCTGGAGAAATCTTCGCCATCTCGTCGTAAGGGAGTGGTGAGTAACTGTTGAACTAGAACTTCAGGTTCTTCATCGTGTCGGATTTCTTTTGCTTCATTTGGTATGCTATTTCTGGAAAAGATTATTTTCTTCGGGGGCGCATAGTAGGCCGCATCTTCATGAATTCCAATCTCGTGTACGGAGAATGGTTGCAAGTCACCTTTGATACACTGTTCCCCTCCTTCGTAATACTTTATGCACTCGGTGCGAGACGACGGTACCATCCGGTTTTCATGGATCCACGGTCGACCCAGTAGAGCGTTGAACGATGTCTCAAAATCAATTATGTGGAATTTTGCGGTTGTCTTTGCTAAATCACCGGTCTTCATTAGTAGTGTTATCGATCCAAGAGCTCTTTCTCCTTTTTGATTGAAGCCCTTTAATAGCATCTTGTCTGCTTCAAGCTCGCGAGCATCAATTTCCAAATATGCTAGTGTCCGAAGATTCATTATGTTGATTGATGCTCCCGGATCAACCAACACTCTGGAGAGCGTAAACCTTCCAATAGTGACTGAAATGTATAATGGTCAGTTGTGATTTGTTGTTCCCAGTAATAGATCATTGTCCGTGAAGGTAACACCTCGCTGTTCTTTTAACGAGCAAAGCTCGTCGAAGGAATTATCAGCCATTTGAGTTAAACAAATCTCTGGATCAAGTAAAGCCTTGATCAAAGCCTTCCTCATCTCCTTTGACAGGATCAGAGCGTCGTATATGCTTAGTTTGGTAGGTAGCTTCCTATGTTGGGCTAGCTCGTTGTAGTCCACTTTATTACCATGTTCCTCGGTTTCTTCCCGAATGGGCAATTCCTCTGCCGGGGATGGCTCTTCCTGAGCAACCACCTGCTATCCTTTATCCTTTGGACCCATTCTCGGGGGTAGAACTTTTCCACTTCTTAAATTTACTTCAGTTATTTCTTCCAAATTTAGTTTTTCCTTTTGAATCGGTGCAACTGGCTCTTCTAAAGTTTCTTCGGTGTCTGACAGTTTTAATTCTAGCGTGATCGGAGTTCCTCTAAATTCACAAATGTACTAGTTGCTTGTCGAGCTTTCGTAGCCTCCTTTAAGAACATCTTCTTCGTCGTGGTCATCGAGGTTGTGTATGATTTGAGAATCGTTATTCGTATTGGAATTTAGATCTGGATTAAGTCGGTTGTCGCTAGTTACGTACTCGTTAGAAACAGTCAAAATGTAGCCAACGCCATAACCCTTATCATTGTAAGATCCCTCCGGGGCGAGCAAAAAATCATATAGAGTCAGGAGTTCGAGGGATTTCTCCCCCGAATCGGAAACAACCATCCTAGGATAAGCAACCCCTAGTCTACCCTTCAGAGCCTCGATCTTCTTTTCTTCCACGATCTTCTCCTCCTTCTAGGGCGGTTCTTCAATCGCAAGTGATAGTGCCGGCTCGACAGGTTTCAAACTTTGAGTTGAAGCATGTACCGAAGCGGCCTGGATGTGATCCAAAATTTTCTTTGATGACTTCATCGAGATAGTACTCCATCCATCATCGGTCGCGTAAGGGTCTATTGGAACAATAGGATCCGTTGAAATAACATTGACGGAACCTCCCTTCTAGGGTTCCTTCATGTATTCCTTTGGGATTGTTATGTTCCCTTTTCGGAGATTGTCATTAAGCAAACTCTTGAAAGTGATGTTATCCTCTATCTTATGTCCAAGCATCTGGTGGTAAGGGCAATAGTTCGGATGAACTTTCTTATTGACTTCCTCCGGCTTCTTGGGCTCTGGCAGCTGAAAATTTGGTGTCTTTATTAAGCTGCGGAACATCTTCTCTACTGGTTCGATTTTGAATGGATATTCTTTATTTAGAAGTTCTCTTAAGGTACGCGATGAACGAGGCGGTTGTTCATAATGCTGAGACGACTGATAGCTTGGACGAGGCTGCTGGTAGCCTTGCTGAGGTTGCTGATAAGTTGGTTGTGGTGGTTGATAACTAGGCTGTGGCCGCTCTGACTGTATCTGAACTGGCTGCTTGCCCTTATCTAATGTCGCGACGATTCCGGATTTCTTTTTGAATGTTTTCACAGGCTTCTGCTTATCAGTCTTATCTATGAAACTTAACTGCTTTGCCTCTTCTTGCAAGCTCCCGGCCTTGCTAAGCAACTTCTCAAAAGTCTTGATTGTAAATCCTTTAAGGAGAAGTGCTATCAGGCCATGGATACTTTTAAGTAGGATGCCGACTGCATGTTGTTCTTGAAGCTGTGGTTCACACTTCATGCTTAAGTTTCTCCATCGAAGTATGTAATCCACTAAAGTTTCGTTCGGCTTTTGTTGCTCCACCACTAGATCACCGATAGTGATGTGGTGCTGAGCCCCGACAAATAGTTTAACGAAGAGATTCTCCTGTTCTGAAAAAGTCTTCACTGAGCCGTTCGACAATTCTGCGTACCAGTGGAAGACGATCCCTGACAAACTGCTGACGAACTGGCGGAAGAGTAAAGCGTCGCTCCCACCGGCATTGCAGC
The DNA here is from genome assembly GCA_022702705.1 of Papilionanthe hookeriana x Papilionanthe teres. Classification (NCBI taxonomy): domain Eukaryota; kingdom Viridiplantae; phylum Streptophyta; class Magnoliopsida; order Asparagales; family Orchidaceae; genus Papilionanthe; species Papilionanthe hookeriana x Papilionanthe teres. The sequence goes on along the minus strand of CM040432.1, from coordinate 14,422,342 downwards.
AACTAGCACGAAAATGTGCAACATGTTGTCGGGGGTTTCCTGTTCCATCAAAAGTCTTAAACAGAGGTGGTACGAAGCCTTTTGGGTATTGGACCGCATCGAACTCCTCGGGGTAAGGTCTACCCGTCTGAATAGATGCTCCACTCTTGGATTGTGCTAAAGCTTCTCGCACATGCTGTTCTACCATGTTTTTAATGTCCTTTTATGGAATCATGCTTTGTGTAGAATTCTTCTTTGGTAATTCATCTCCATTGACGGTGTGATCTCTTTTCCTCCATCCGCAATATGGATGATCTCTGGGGGTGTCTCTTTTTGAGGATGAGCTTGACTCTGGAGAGTGGCTAAGGCAGCAGCCATCCCTTCCATCCTCTTTGCAATATGGAAAATTGTATAATCTCTTTCCCGAAGCTGTGCTCTTAACAATTCCAGTTCATCTCTTTCTGCAGCTGCCGGAGCACCTTGCGAAGCTGACGAAGCTCGTGTCTCAACCATGTTGATCTCGGCATACTCCTCATCCATGAACTCTGATGAGTCAATTTCGTGTCCTAATTCTTCTTCTCTTTCTTCTGCTAACCGTCGGATGTCGGTCCTTAACTTATCCATGGCATCCTCCAGTGGCCTTTTTCTCACGGTCTCGCAGTTGCCTTATGACAGTTGTTGAACTTCCTTTCCGGGAGTCCCCTTTATTGCAGTAACACTTTCTTCTGATTCTAGTCTCCTGACGAGAATTTTCTTCTCAGGGCATTGCTTTGGTCTTAACTCGCCAGTATTATGTCGCCATACCATCCTTCTTGCAGCCGGAAGCCTAGGACCGGATGGTCTGTCGGCTATATGCTGGAAGGTGGTATCCTCCTTAATCTGTAGACCCAATACAACAATGGGTGGACTGGCTTTTATCTTCTTCTTTGGTTTCTCTCTGGTAGCAACAGGTTCTATTCGCGGTCCGAGGCAGGATTTAGCTGGCACCCATCCTATCCTTCTTAAGATTTCTGATACAGAGCATCTTTCTTTCTTTTCCAATCTTTCAATAACAGCTTGCAGCCGAGCTAATGGCGTAGTCTTATCCCTTTTCCTCTTGTAATTATTGTAGTATGCAGTTCGGAGTAATGCGGTGGTGATATACGAATTTTCTCTTCATCTGATGTGGCAGAGAGGGGTTGAAACCTGCTCCCTTCCAACAGAGGTATATACTCAGGCAGTCCTTCTCTTTCTTCAGGAATTTCTTCAAGAAAAGCAACTTCAGCAGCTCTAGCTTTCTTGGCGATCTTTCTGCTTCTATTTCTCCTTTGAGTCCGAGTTAGGGGTGCAATTCTTGAACTGGACCCAATCTCAAAAACAGATGGTATTGTAGCAAAATCTGTACCATCCACGGTGACAGGCTGATCATAAAGTTGGATTTACTTCCCCTTCAGTTTGGCAGAAGTCGGGGTAGGTGCAGAGATGACTAGACCGGTCGGGGTAGAGACAACAGTCCTCCTATGAATAGTAGTACTCTTCTCAGCTGGAACCCTTTGCAGGGGAGGGAATTCTTGAGTCGATTTCAGATTGAACTCAATCACGGGCTCTTCAGTTTCTGACACTTTGTCCATTAGTGTGAAGAGAGTGACATCAGCGAACTTGACATCTGTGTTGCCAAATCCTTGTATGAAACAGATGATCCCATTGTAGGGCAGTTCATCCTTGTAAACGGCGAAGTCCATTCCATTGGTGAAGGAGAAGATTAGCTTTGGGGCAGTCATTTTCTGCAAGGCAGATTCCGATTATCAGTCCCGAATTATGCTTCTTTTTGTTGTAAAGTTTAGGACGAAAAAGAAAGAGTCCGAACATATTTTCATTTATCTTAGTGTATTTGTGATTTTAAAAGGATTTATTCATCAAAAGAGTCATTTATTAGAGGGTTTGTTTATTAGGAATGGAATGTTTAAAGGTATAGAAAAGGTAAAGGATTTGATTCAGAATCAAAAAGGAAGAGAAAGTCTTATGCAAGACTTCTCGACTCGAAGGACCGCTCCTAAACTAACACCTATTGGGGGTCCACCCCACCTCAAAAAAGAGGTAAAAGGATCTCGGAACCTCTCCGTTTAGGGGTGTCTAAACAGTGGCTCCTAAATCCGAGAGGAGTTGGCTATACTCGTTCAAGACAGAAATGAACGGGGTATTCCAACGGAAGAATGGTAGTTTTGGTCCATTAGGGATATGGACTCACCACTGATTTATGAAAGCTAAACCATCTAGTCAAAAATGGAGAGAGAAACTACTCCCCAGCGGAGTCGCCAGAAGTTCTCGGCATATTTTTAGGTTGTGTTTTTTATTTTGAAAAGGTGGTCGCCTAACATAAATTGTCGGTGAATTTTAGATTTTAAATTTAATTTAAGTATATATAATTTAGAAAGTAGTATTTGATTTTGAAAATAAATTTGAGTTTGAAAATTTTAAAATATGAAATATCAAACAGATATCACATTCCAAATAGTTTATATAAACGAGCGCCGCATCACAAACCGTGTATCTATCCCGAAGAATAGACACACTGCTTGACGATGGGGCTTGATTAAGTAAACTAGAAGATTTGTGACATCTGTTTGGTCTGCGAACCAATTTTAAAAGCCGACAAGTTCCCTTGCTTAGTATAAAGGAATTAAGCAGGGTTTATATTACCTGGGTTGTTAAGGTTCCCTATAAGGGAAAGCCCCTATAGTTAATTACATCTTGAATGACGGGAGTCATTTAAGAAAACTCTCGATAATGATTAGTGGTTTTGGTCTCAAGAATTTCAAAGTTTAAGGTTTTCAAAGGATTGAATTTTGGAATTTCAAAAGGGAATGGATCAAATTTGAAACAGTTAATTTTAGGAGTCCAAAGGAAGAGGAGTAGGGGAAGTTGAGGATCCAAGAGGAATCTTGGCAACTTCCCGACTATCCTATTGTTTGACTTCAATTTAGGAAGAATTATTTAGTATTTTTAATCCTGCCAATTTTAATTATTTAGGACTTATATTCGTATGACATGATCATACAAATAGCTTTCAAGATGTGAGGGTTTATGTCATACCAAACAACTACCTCAAAATCCTAAGACCGGTTAGGGCTTAATTTTCATGACATGATCATGAAAATGCCTAACGAAGAGGTTGAGGATTTATGTTGCACTAAGCAAACTACCTCGAAATCCTATGGCTTGATTATTTAATTCTAAGGAAAGTTTTGCTGAAGTAGATCCGAGTTTTGCTGATGACGATGGCCGTGCTGCCCACCATGCTCCGAGCTCCTTATTGTTGCAGAGGTTTAGATATAGAAGTCATAAATTAGGAGATGAGAGAAGTGTTTTGGTTTAGAGAAAATCTTAAAATCCAAGTGTTTTTAATATTTTAATTAAAACAAATCTTAAAGTTGTTTAAATAGAGCCGATTAAGATCCCACGGTTCCGTCATCCCGGCACCGTTATTTTCATCGAATTCACTTAGTCCAGGTGAATTTGCTAAACTCAACTGAATGAGTTCCACACTTTCATTTAGACCATGGGAAATCCCGTTAGCAACACGTGAGTTACATCATCCGAGGTATTCCCGATCATTCAATGAGACGTTTTAGTTTAGTTAAAGTTGTAGTTTTGTTGTTCTGTTTGTGATTAAATTTTGAGGTGTTTTATATTTTGAAATGTTGTGGCGGTGATTTTTATCTTGTAATGACTTTTAATTTAGTTTCGGTTTCAGTTCAGGGACTATCCTAAAGGTTTTTGTTTTCATGCAACAGTTGTTTATCATGCAAGAAAAGTAAAGTGCAGTGCATATAAGTAAATTGCAATAAAATAAAAGCGTACCTGGAGGGTCTTCCTGTCATCCCAAGCTGCACTTAAAACACATGTTAAGGCATTTAAATATTTCAACAGATACCTAAGTAAAGCTAAGGGAAAGTTTTTGGTTGTCTACCAAATTCCTAATCCTATAACTAGTCATCTCCTATGTCGTCTAGATTCTTGAATTGGTTTAAGGATGATTGTCTTCATAAAAGAACAACTAGATTTAATTGTTCTTCTAAAACATCCCGTCATATTGAGGAAGTGTTTAAGAGGAGTCCTAAACGTCTTTTCAATATTTCTGGGATTGTTTTGAGTCCAAGTAAATTTAGTTGCACAGGTGAATTAATCATCCAGGGGTTTAAGTTTTGTTCTCTTGCTCGGTGAACTAGGACACTTTAACATCTTATAAGTGAAGTAACACTACTTGATACTTCATTTAAGAGTTATAATAATAAGAGCTTTAAAAGGGCGAATCAATTTATTAGGTACTTTAATGATTTAAACTTAATGATTTAATTTCAATTTTGACTTAATTATAAAAATTAGTTTAAGTTTGGAATAGTGTTCAAGTTATTTAGATTTAATTCTTAATGATGTCATTTCAGTTTGTCGTTAAATGAGTTTGGTTTAATTTAATTCAATTTAATTTTAATTTAATTTATTTTAATTTTAATTTAATTTGATCCGATTTTAATTTTAATTTAATTTGTTTTAATTTAATTTAATTTAAATTTTAATTTAATCTAATTTAATTTAATTTAATTTTAATTATAATTTAATTTAATTTAATTTAATTTAATTTAATTTAATTTAATTTAATTTAATTTAATTTTAATTTACTTTTAATTTAATTTAATTTACTTTAATTTAGTTTAGCTTAATTTTAATTTAATTTTAATTTAATTTTAATTTAATTTAATTTAGTTTAGTTTAATTTTAATTTAATTTTAATTTACTTTAATTTAGTTTAGTTTAATTTTAATTTAATTTTAATTTAATTTAATTTTTAATTTAGTTTAAATTTGATTTTAATTTAATTTTAGTTTAATTTTAGTTTTAATTATTAATTTGGATTATTATTTTAATTTTTTAATTAAGAATTAAGTATTATTGAAGTGATTTATTTAGGATTTTTAAATTAAAGAATAAATATCCTCTTAATAATATCCCTACTTTAATAATTCCAAATTCTATCATTTTTCCAAAATTTCAATTAATTAATTAATTAAAGTTTTATTTTAATTATATTTGAAATGGTTAGTAGGTTTCTACCCTTAATCATTTAAGTTTCAATCATCCAAAATCAGTTTAAAATCAAATATTTTACTCTCCCCTTTTTGATTAATCTTAAAATTTTAATTAAGGGTTGAAATTTTTGATTACCCTTTTGCCTTCAAGCTTAATAATTCTATAACTCACTAAACTAAGCTCAAATGAAATTGAAATTTTTATGTGACCTCACTCACATGTCAATTAAGATATTAGAGGAGAAAATGTGATTTTTCTGTATTTAATTTATTTATGTATTTATTTTTATGGAAAATAGGGGTTTTCAAGGAAAATTCAAAAACATGACAAAGGAAATGTTTCTTTCCTTAAGAAAATTATGGGTTGTTCCTAATGACCACAGGACCATTTGGAGAAATTTTGGTCATTTTTTGAATTATATTTTATTTATTAGAATTATTTTGAGTTTTGAGTTATTAATAAATTTTAAAATAAAATTAAAGTTGAGAATTAGGTTTAATATTTTTCAAAAATCTCTTTGATATTAGGAAGTAAGAGAACAAAATTTTATATTTTTCTGATTTTTCTTTGATTTATTAGAAATAATTTAGTGGAAATGTTAAAGAAAATCATTTTTTTAATTCAAAAATTGTTTTAGGCCTTTAAAATTCAATATCTTACCCTAGAGACTTAGGAAAAATATTTGGTTTGTTCCTATGTGATTAGAATTCAAAATGTGACATTTTGGTGATTTTTAATATTTTATGATTTTTATTATTTTTTAATTATTAAAAATATTAAAATAATGATAAAAATCAACTTTTTTTTAGAAAATTACAATTTTAATTTTCCTAAGTTCCTCTGATATCAGAGAAGCTCCAAAACCATTTTTGTGAATTTTTAAAAAGTATTTTTGTGAGTTATGAATTTTTAAAGTCTAATTTTATCCATTTTGCTTAAGAGGATTAATCAACCCATTTGGTGAGGTTAATCAAATTCAATTGACTTCAAATTTTTATGTGAAGTTCCTCTGATCCTAACGATCAGTGGAGAATTGTTTTCAAGTTAATTTAATGTGTGGTTAACCATAATTAATTAAAATTCAATTTTGAGTGTTTAGGCCAATTAGGTTTGTTCCATGTGAATTAACTCAAGACCTATTTTTCCTAGGTTCCTCTGGTCATAAGAAACATCACCAAATTTTCCTAGAATTTATTTCTCAACATGTTAATTATTGGAATTAAAATACTCAAAACAGTAATATACATTTGAAAAATTAATAACTTCTCATAGGGAAGGCCTCTGACCTTGGAAAATTTAGGGAATGTTCCCAAGTTCAGAGGCTTCAAAAGCCCCATGGTCTCATGCCATGGTGAATTGCCTATGCAAATGGAGAATTAAAACAATGCAGAGAGTAAATAAATCATTAAAAATAAAATACTCAATGAAATTACTTTATTTCCTTTCGACATTATTCTCCTCTGTTCAATGAGCAAGAGGATATTTTTATTTTATTTTTATGATTTTTATACACAAAGTTATGAATTTTTGACGTTTTGATAATTAAATAAATAGAAAAATACCATATTTTCCTACTTATCCACGCGGCACCGCGCAATCCTCGACAGCTGCGAAAGACCATGCAGTGCACTTTAATTTAGCTCTGCCATCTGAGTCAACTGCTACGGGGCCCGCGACTCACGTACCATCTCCTGGTCCGACGCCATCTGAGCCGTCCGCTCGATACATGTGTGATCCAATGGCTCCCGGACATCGTCTAAGATCTCACTCGATTCTCAATGGATTTTTATGTTCTTATACTCTATGGAGTCGTCTTGAAGAGATGAAGATATCCATACAGTTTATGTGGTATGAAATTAACCCAATCAAAATAGAGAATGTTCAGAAGCTCAGGAAGAAGAGAGCGCTCATACCTTTGCTCAGAGAAGTGAAGCTTCGATCTGAGAGTTGTGTCACCTTCGATTGAGTCCAAGCATGCTCGAGATGATGTCTCTAGCCCTGGGGAATTGCCTAGACTTGATTTCCATCAGACCCGATTTCAACCTTTGGAGGCTAGAACAAATGGGTGGCCATGAGAGGGGGCTTTCACTAGGGAACTCCTTCTCTTGGTCTTGTGCAGGTGTGGGAGAGTTTAATTTGATTTTGGTGGAGGATTTGAAAGTGTCCTGTTCTGGCCTGAGAATTGAGCTCCAAAATTGAGCTCAATCAGTGGGAATTAGGGCAGGAGGACAGTGGGGATCAAATGCTCTTGGCTAGGGGAAGCTTTGTGAGGAGTTTGGAGGGATTTTGTGAAGGTCGATTTCAGCCAACCTTTTGGCCGAGAGGGGTTGGCTGGCTTAAATAGCCATGGCCATGGCCTCTCAGGGGGAGTTAGGGGCTGGGATCGCCTGCTTCGGTGAGGAGAAGAACGACTACAATGGCCATTTGGAGTGGGGCAGCTCAGCCATGGGGAATTGCAATTTTTGGTTGACTTGGACCTCCCGGCCTGGTATTTTCCGGTGACTGTGGTGGCCGGCCGGCCAGGGTCAGGTCACTGTTGTGATCAGGTGGATCAGTGCTTGAGGTTTGTGAGTTCAATTATCAAATTCCATGTGTAAAGAGGATGAATTGAAATGGAAAGGGGAAGAGGTGATTTTGGCTTGGTTTAGGTCAACCCATGTATTTAGGCTTGGTTCACATCCAAACATATTTGGATTAATTTGGGTTATGGGTAGTCATGGTTACTGCTAATGACATTAAGGGAATCTAGAAAGAGCTTCCTCCATTTGCCTAATGTTGTATGGTCACATGTCAAACCTTTCATGACTCCACATGGGGCTTAAGTATGGCTTCATGGCTCTTATATGGCTTGGGAAAAGTTAAGTCAACTTTCATGGAAAAGGGTTTATGGAATTTTGAAAATATTGGGGTTATTTGATGGGATTTGGCATAATACCATTTTGGTTTGATTTTCATGATGGATTTAGCACTTAGGGAGTGTATTAATTGAGTGAGGATGAGATGAGATTGCAATGTAGGCTTTAGGATGGGTTTGGGCTTTTTAAAATTTTGTAAAGGTGGGCTTTAAAAATGGTTTATGGGGAATGGGTTTTTTATGTTTCAAAATGGGCTTTTAGATCAAAAAATTTGTAAAGAGCCATGCCAAATAAATTTTGGGTTTCGTTTAAGGATATGTCATGAGTGATTTAAAACAAATTTGGAGTGATTTGGGATTGAGTTGGATTGGATTTGGGTTTATTTGGTAAAGGGGCTAAGGTGGGCCAAATTGGGCTACCTTAGGCTAGGGTTGGGCTAATGTTGAAATTGATGTAAAATTACTGTTGAGAAATATTTAGGGGAATGTTATGAAGAGTTTTCAACTTTGGTTGGGGTTCAATCTTGGGATTTGGGCTTATTTGGGTTGGGTTTGGGTTTAGGTCAATTTAAGGGGTTTTGGGTTTGGGTTGAATTTAAAGGAGGTTTGGGTTCCTTTTTTGGGTAAATTATGTTAGTTTTTTCTTTATGGAGATGTTAGGGATGGTTTACAAAAGATTTGGGGTCAATTGGAGTTGAATTGGGTTGGTTTGGGCTAAGTTTGGGTTATGGGTCAAAATTGGGCTTTAAGCTTAAAAATTAAATTGGATTCAAATGTCAATCAAATTGGGCTTGGATTTAGTCTAGATTGATATTGGGGATATTTAATAGAAGTTTAGAATTGAATTGGACCAAGATTGAGGTAAATTGGGGTGATTTGGTTTGACATTAGGTTTATTTGGGTTTAAAATGGGCTAAATTGGGGGTTTTTGTAAAAGTGGGGTAAATTGGCAAAATTGGCCCATGGTGTAGTTTAACAAAATGAAATTGGGAATATTTGAGATTTTTTGGAATTTTTTTGGGAATTTTTTGAATTTTTGGATTTTTGGGTCCAGAGGGGCATTTTGGTAATTTGGAGGGTATTGGGGGTATTTTTGCAAATTTTTGTATTTTTGGCTGTAAATGATCAATTTGATTGGTGTTGAAATGTTCAAGGTTAATTTTGAAAAATTTTTGGCTGATTTGAAAATTTTGGTGGTTTTGGGTAATTTCATGGGCTTTTAGTAGGTTTGGTGGGTCCGAGGCCCCGAGGGTCAAAAATTGAAATTTTGGAAAAATGAAGATTGATTGAATGTGAGTAGAATGGAATCACTTTGGTTGAGCCATGAAGCCATATTAAGCCCATATGAGCCATGAGAGGACTCATTTGAGTCATTCACTATGTTGTTCATAACCCTCTTAGCCAAGAGCCAAGGGGTTAAGGTCCATCCATATGAATTATCTACATGAGTCAGGAAGTTAAGCTAGGCATGAATAGTTTTAGGATTTGGAATGTGTGTGAAAGTGTAATGTGTGCAGGTGAACCCTCACCAGACCAGGCCACCCAGGGTGATCCTAAGGCCAAAGAGTCCTATAGGGAACTCATCCTTTAAACCTCCACATTTGATCTCAACCCTCTAGGAGATTAGGGGTTTACAATCAAGCTTGTGGGGTTTGTAGGGAGTTAAGAAGTGGTTGAGTTTCTAAAGGGGTAGGTTCCATCTCTAGTCCTCTAAGATAGTCAAAGGAATAGCCTAAGGCTAGATCCTAAGTAATAAAGAGAGAAGAGAAGACCTCATCAAAAATGAGGTCAAAAAATGGACCCCCAATAGGTGTGGTGTGCTAACCAAGCACACCGCGCGTATTGGTGTTGACCAAAGAGATCAACAAAACCAACACAGATGTCCAAGTGACAAACTTAGGACAGAGTAGAAAAATTTCTGCTGGGTAGTATCAAGTATATCTGCAAGACTGGAGGATCTTAAACTCTCGTTGGGGAAAGGAAAAGGAGGTGAATTCCAAATCACAAGATTTGGAGAATTTCGATTTAGATTTTGTTTCATTTCATGTTCAAGTTTTGATGTGTGAGTTTAGATTTGGAGTTTTAATTTAGATTGAAGTTTGATTTAAAATCAGTTTAGGAAATTTGGATTTGAAATGAGAATTGAAACCCAAGTTTCAACCTCGGGATTGCGAAGAAAACTGGATTTTAGGTAGCAGCCTTGGAGTAAACATCCGAGATTATGTGTCGATTGAAAAGGATAAGAATCAGAATTTATGTACTGATCTCGAAAGAGAACTGGAATGTAGGTACTAGTCTCGGAAATTTTGAATTGAAATGTAGGTGAAATTGGAATGTGTCAATTGAAATGCCATGGTGAATTGCCTATGCAAATGGAGAATTAAAATAATGCAGAGAGTAAATAAATCATTAAAAATAAAATACTCAATGAAATTACTTTATTTTATTTCCACATTATTCTCCTCTGTTCAATGAGCAAGAGGATATTTTTATTTTATTTTTATGATTTTTATACACAAAGTTATGAATTTTTGACGTTTTGATAATTAAATAAATAGAAAAATACCCTATTTTCCTACTTATCCACGCGGCACCGCGCAATCCTCGACAGCTGTGAAAGACCATGTGGTGCACTTTAATTTAGCTCTGCCATCTGAGTCAACTGCTACGGGGCCCGCGGCTCACTTGCCATCTCCTGGTCCGACGCCATCTGAGCCGTCCGCTCGATACACGTGTGATCCAACGGCTCCCGGACATCGTCTAAGATCTCACTCGATTCTCAATGGATTTTTATGTTCTTATACTCTATGGAGTCGTCTTGAAGAGATGAAGATATCCATACTGTTTATGTGGTATGAAATTAACCCAATCAAAATAGAGAATGTTCAGAAGCTCGGGAAGAAGAGAGCGCTCATACCTTTGCTCAGAGAAGTGAAGCTTCGATCTGAGAGTTGTGTCACCTTCGATTGAGTCCAAGCATGCTCGAGATGAAGTCTCTAGCCCTGGGGAATTGCCTAGACCTGATTTCCATCAGACCCGATTTCAACCTTTGGAGGCTAGAACAAATGGGTGGCCTGGAGAGGGGGCTTTCACTGGGGAACTCCTTCTCTTGGTCTTGTGCAGGTGTGGGAGAGTTTAATTTGATTTTGGTGGAGGATTTGAAAGTGTCCTGTTCTGGCCTGAGAATTAAGCTCCAAAATTGAGCTCAATTAGTGGGAATTAGGGCAGGAGGACAGTGGGGATCAAATGCTCTTGGCTAGGGGAAGCTTTGTGAGGAGTTTGGAGGGATTTTGTGAAGGTCGATTTCAGTCAACCTTTTGGCCGAGAGGGGTTGGCTGGCTTAAATAGCCATGGCCATGGCCTTTAAGGGGGAGTTAGGGGTTGGGATCAGCTACTTTGGTGAGGAGAAGAACAGCTACAATGGCCATTTGGAGTGGGGCAGCTCAGCCATGGGGAATTGCAATTTTTTGTTGACTTGGACCTCCCGGCCTGGTATTTTCCGGTGACTGTAGTGGCCGGCCGGCCAGGGTCAGGTCACTGTTGTGATCAGGTGGATCAGTTCTTGAGGTTTGTGAGTTCAATTATCAAATTCCATGTGTAAAGAGGATGAATTGAAATGGAAAGGGGAAGAGGTGATTTTGGCTTGGTTTAGGTCAACCCATGTATTTGGGCTTGGTTCACATCCAAACATATTTGGATTAATTTTGGGTTATGGGTAATCATGGTTAATGCTAATGACCTTAAGGGAATCTAGAAAGAGCTTCCTCCATTTGCCCAATGTGGTATGGTCACATCTCAAACCTTTCATGGCTCCACATGGGGCTTAAGGATGGCTTCATGGCTCTAATATGGCTTGGGAAAAGTCAAGTCAACTTTCATGGAAAAGGGTTTATGGAATTTTGAAAATTTTGGGGTTATTTGATGGGATTTGTCATAATACTATTTTGGTTTGATTTTCATGATGGATTTAGCACTTAGGGAGTGATATTAATTGAGTGAGGATGAGATGAGATTGCAATGTAGGCTTTAGGATGGGTTTGGGCTTTTTAAAATTTGGTAAAGGTGGGCTTTAAAAATGGTTTTAGGGGAATGGGTTTTTTATGTTTCAAAATGGGCTTTTAGATCAAAAAATTTGTAAAGGGCCATGACAAATAAATTTTGGGTTTTGGTTTAAGGATATGTCATGAGTGGTTTAAAACAAATTTGGAGTGATTTGGGATTGAGTTGGATTGGATTTGGGTTTATTTGGTAAAGGGGCTATGGTGGGCCAAATTGGGCTGACTTAGGCCAGGGTTGGGCTAATTTTGAAATTGATGTAAAATTAATGTTGAGAAATATTTAGGGGAATGTTATGAAGAGTTTTCAACTTTGGTTGGGGTTCAATCGTGGGATTTGGACTTATTTGGGTTAGGTTTGGGTTTAGGTCAATTTAAGGGGTTTTGGGTTTGGGTTGAATTTAAGTGAGGTTTGGGTTCAAGTTTCGGGAAAATTATGTTAGTTTTTTCTTTATGGAGATGTTAGGGAAGGTTTACAAAAGATTTGGGGTCAATTGGAGTTGAATTGGGTTGGTTTGGGCTAAGTTTGGGTTATGGGTCAAAATTGGGCTTTAAGCTTAAAAATGAAATTGGATTCAAATGTCACTAAAATTAGGCTTGGATTTAGTCTAGATTAATATTGGGAATATTGAATTGAGGTTTAGAATTGAATTGGACCAAAATTGAGGTCAATTGGGGTGATTTGGTTTGACATTGGGTTCATTTGGGTTTAAAATGGGCTAAATTGGGGGTTTTCGTAAAAGTGAGGTAAATTGGCAAAATTGGCCCACGGTGTAGTTTAACAAAATGAAATTGGGAATATTTGAGATTTTATGGAATTTTTTTGGGAATTTTTGGAATTTCTGGATTTTTGGGTCCAGAGGGGCATTTTGGTAATTTGGAGGGTATTGGGGGTATTTTTGAAAATTTTGGTATTTTTGGCTGTAAATGTTCAATTTGATTGGTGTTGAAATGTTCAAGGTTAATTTTGGAAAATTTTTGGGTGATTTGAAAATTTTGGTGGTTTTGGGTAGTTTCATGGGCTTTTAGTAGGTTTGGTGTGTCCGAGGCCCCAAGGGTCAAAAATTGAAATTTTGGAAAAATGAAGATTGATTGAATGTGAGTAGAATGGAATCACTTTGGTTGAGCCATGAAGCCATATTAAGCCCATATGAGCCATGAGAGGACTCATTTGAGTCATTCACTATGTTGTTCCTAACCCTCTTAGCCAAGAGCCTAGGGGTTAAGGTCCATCCATATGAATTATCTACATGAGTCAGGAAGTTAAGCTAGGCATGAATAGTTTTAGGATTTGGAATATGTGTGAAAGTGTAATGTGTGCAGGAGAACCCTCACCAGACTAGGCCACCCCGGGTGATCCTAAGGCCAAAGAGTCCTATAGAGAACTCATCCTTTAAACCTCCACATTTGATCTCAACCCTCTAGGTGATTAGGGGTTTACAATCAAGCTTGTGGGATTTGCAGGGAGTTAGGAAGTGGTTGAGTTTCTAAAGGGGTAGGTTCCATCTCTAATCCTCTAAGATAGTCAAAGAAAAGCCTAAGGCTAGATCCTAAGTAATAAAGAGAGAAGAGAAGACCTCATCAAAAATGAGGTCAACAAATGGACCCCCAATAGGTGTCGTGTGCTAACCAAGCACACCGCGCGTATTGGCGTTGACCAAAGAGATCAACAAAACCAACACAGATGTCCAAGTGACAAACTTAGGACAGAGTAGAAAAATTTCCGCTTGGTAGTATCAAGTATATCTGCAAGACTGGAGGTTCTTGAACTCTCGCTGGGGAAAAGAAAAGGTGGTGAATTCCAAATCACAAGATTTGGAGAATTTCGATTTAGATTTCGTTTCATTTCATGTTCAAGTTTTGACGTGTGAGTTTAGATTTGGAGTTTTAATTTAGATTGAAGTTTGATTTAAAATCAGTTTAGGAAATTTGGATTTGAAATGAGAATTGAAACCAGAGTTTCAGCCTTGGGATTGCGAAGAAAACTGGATTTTAGGTAGCAACCTCGGAGTAAGCATCCGAGATTAAGTGTCGATTGAAAAGGATAAGAATCAGAATTTAGGTACTGATCTCGAAAGAGAACTGGAATGTAGGTACTAGTCTCGGAAATTTTGAATCGAAATGTAGGTATCAATTTAGATGAGAATCAAAATGTAGGTATCGATCTCAAGATGAAAACTGGAATGTAGGTACCAGTCTCGGAAATTTTGAATTGAAATGTATGTATCAATTCGAATGAGAATCGAAATGTAGGCATAGATTTCAAAATGAAAACTGGAATGTAGGTACGAGTCTCAGAAATTTTGACTTGAAATGTTGGTATTAATTCGAATGAGAATTGAAATGTAAGTATCGATCTCAAAATGAGAACTGGAATGTAGGTACCAGTCTCAGAAATTCGAAATGTAGGTATCGATCTCGAAATGAGTACTGGAATGTAGGTACCGGTCTCAGAAATAATGAATTGAAATGTAGGTATCAATTCAGATGAGAATCAAAATGTAGGTATCGATCTCAGGATGAAAACTGGAATGTAGTTACCAGTCTCGGAAATTTTGAATTGAAATGTAGGTATCAATTCGGGATGAGAACTTGAATGTAGGTACCAGTCTCGGAAATTTTGAATTGAAATGTAGGTATCAATTCTGATGAGAATCGAAATGTAGGTATCGATCTCAAAATGAGAACTGGAATGTAGGTACCAGTCTCAGAAATTTTGGATTGAAATGTAGGTATCAATTCAGATGAGAATCGACATGTAGGTATCGATCTCAAAATGAGAACTGGAATGTAGGTACCAGTCTCGGAAATTTTGAATTGAAATGTAGGAATCAATTCGAATGAGAATCAAAATGTAGGTATCGATCTCAAAATGAAAACTGGAATATAGGTACCAGTCTCGAAAATTTTGAATTGAAATGTACTGTGGAGATTTGGATTTAGCGGGAGATCAAAATGAGATATGAAAGTGTTCCACATCCCACGAGAATCAATCAAAGTTTGATTTTTTTCGAGAAGGGTATATATCCATGCCATCATAACTAAATTAAAATTTTTCGTGGTTCTGAAATCATCACGAGAGAGGGTTTCAAAGGAGGTCTGAAGTAGAGCATTGGAGGATTCGAAAAGATGGATTTAGACTGGAATTCAATCTGATATTTAGATTCATTTTGTTTGTCCTTTAACGATCTGATTTTTTTTTTATTTTTTGTTTATTTAGTGTTCATGTAAATTTGAAGTTCATTTTACTATTTAGATTTTTAGGAAAAATTCTCATTTATTTTCTTTTCTCTTCTGTTCTTCGTTCAAAGTTCATTTAACTCTAATGGTGTTTCCCAGTCAATTTGCACAAAAAGAGGTGAAGGCAAAATATGACGTAGTCATTTTCATTCCAACTTACTGAAAGTACATTATACAACTTGGTCTAGTCATGATGACATTTTCCTCAGAAATTTAATGTCTCGTACAATCCATGTAAATCTAAAACGGACTGTGTAAACTTCTTGTTGATACATCCAAAAGCGTCTGTCAAAAATCCATGTCTGAATAGTAAGAAACATGAGTAATAACATCGCCTTCCAAGCCACCCTTGGCAGGAATGCCGCATGGATGTGCATTGGAAGTGTGTTATTTCCCATGTAACTCACAGCTCGTAGGGCCGGAGATTCTCCAATTCTGGATCTGGCTGGAAGTGGTAAGGCTCCTTTCTGTCGTCCATCCTTCTAAAATTGACAAAGATCCACTCCACTGGCACTCTAGGTATACAATGTTTTGCGATGTCTGCTCCATTTCCTTTTAATATCATGACGGAACCTACCGGAAGTGGTATCTCCACCGGCCCTCAGAACTTACCCTGGCCTGCTATCTCGAGGTCAGATCCGACAATGATATTGCATTGGTTGACGAACGAAACTGTGCAAAAAGGTCTGACAAAGTCGTGGTGGTCTATGTGTGGAGGTATGCAGTCGCCTTTCTGGTAAATATTGATGATGCAACTATTGGGTATGCAGTCTGCTAGCATTACCCTCCACGTTATCATTCTTTTCACCATTCTTTTAATTATCCTTGGCATTGGATCCACCTCACTTTGACAGAGTATCCCTGGTGGATTTCCTTCTCTGTCCTCTGCGAGGTTATAGCAACATCCACATTGTATTGTGACTCTTCCTTTCCCTGACATCCATCTCTGGGGTTCTGAATAAGTCTTTTCCCTCAGACGGCCTGTTCGACCCATCTTCTAAAGTTCTAAGATGCAATCCACAATCAATTGTTGCTCATGTTCTGTGAATACATCTGTGTGCAACTCGAGGCCTTCCAAAATGTTGATTCTCTTGCTTTTAATCCTTTCAAAGTATTCGAATGTCTTCTTCTCAACATTTTGCATTCTTTCTAATTCATATTCTGGGATGATCTGCAAGTGACGAGGCCTAGTAACGTACTGCGGGATGTATGGATCAATCTCGTCACGTTCTCTTACATACCTTGGCTCCTCGGGGATTGCCTCTGTCGGGACATCCTCCGGGGTTGCTTCCGCAACAAGGTTCTTCAGATCTGGTATCTCTGTCCAGCGTCGATGCACTAACTCTATTTCTGTTCTTCTTGGCACTTCTTTGATTTGTTCTGATTTTCTGGGCGTTGACTTTTTCTTTTCTGGTTCCTGACGAATCGGTATCTTTGAAATGTGTGTGGCGACAAAAGCGGCTATTTCCTCGTGTTGATCTGCTGCTAGTTTAGTCAACATCTTACGGATACGATGATTCTTTTTCCTTCTTTAGGTAGCAGTGAGAGTAGCTCTCCTTACCCCTTAAATTTCTGTGGGCGCGGCGTTGACGAGCCTGCCCTCTGCCGTGGTAACTACAGACTTGATTTTCTTGCTTTCATTGATTTTTGTCTTTCTTTTGTTGTTGCTGGTTTGGTGGCTTGGGCCAATCATCTTCATCACTGTCTGGCTGTGAAACTCTTCTCGGTCAACTAGGACCCAATCATTTTCTTCGTACTGTACGTGGCTGGTGTGAAGTCAGAATCAATTTCTATCATTGCTCCATCCTTCACCCTCTTTTCATCGAGTGCGAGACTCACGCCATTTCTAAAGTTTAGGACCAACCGCCAGTTCGACATTTCCCTGCGAAAAAGACAAGGAAAAGATCAGGGGCTGTACTAAGAACAAGAACAAATAGAAGGATGAAGAAAGATCTGGAACAAGATTTGATTTGAACGGAAGGGTAAAACTTTATTATTATGATTTCACATATTTTATTTTTAGCAAATATTTTTTTGTTAATGATTTTATTTTATCATCCATTTTTATGTTTATTTTTTTTGTTGTTTCGGACCCAGTCACAAGTGGTTATTTCACCCGTGTTTCTAGGGGTGAGAATTCATTCCTTCGAAACATCAGGTTGCATAATACTTCTTCAAATATCGTCCGTTGATTGGAAGCATTTGTCGTTCTCCTTGGCAATTCACAAGTTGGTAGGAACCTCCAGAGTAAACTGTCTCGACCACGAACGACCCTTCCCAAGTCTGTTCAAATTTACCACCTATCTTGCGATGCACAAGAATAGATCTTCTGAGAACCAAAACCAAGTCACCGACTTTGAATGTCTTGGGGCGGACAAGTTTATCATGGGCCTGGATCATCTTAGCTTGATACAGTTCTAAATTCTGTTGCGCGAAAAGTCTTTTCCCTTCCAAGCTCTCCAATTCTTCTAGTCGTAGTCTGGCATTTTCCTCCGTAGTGATTTTTTTCGCAACTGCAATTCTGAGTGATGGGAGCTGAACTTCCAAGGGTAGAACTGCCTCGGACCCGTACACTAAAGCGTAGGGCGTAGACTGAGTAGGAGTCCTAAAAGTTGTCCTGTAGGCCCATAAGGCTTCTAACAACTTCTCGTGCAAATTTGTCTTATTGTCGTCCAAAGTTATCTTTAGAATTTGAACGAGAGTTTTATTAAAAGCCTCGGCCAAGCCGTTCGCTCTTGGTTAGTAGATCGTTGAGTACCGCCAATCGATCCTGCGTCTTCTCACAAAATTGTTGATCTTTGTACTTTTGAATGCAGACCCATTATCTGAAATGATTCTATGCGGTACCCCAAAACGGTAAATGACTTGGTTCTTGAAAAACAATAACACTTGGTGTTCCTTCACTTCCCTGAGTGGTATAGCTTTTGCCCATTTAGAAAAGTAGTCTGTAGCTGTAAGGATGAAGTGATGTCCTCTTGAAGAAGGTGGTTCTATCGGACCCACTATATATGTACCCCAACACTCAAACGGCCATGACGCGATTATCGGATGTAGCACATTTGGAGGTTGGTGTAGAACCACTCCGTGCACTTGGCACTGGTGACAACTTTTGGTAACTTTCATACAGTCGAACATCATTGAGAGCTAGTAGTACCCTAGTCTTTTAATCTTCATTTTCATTTTTGAACCCGACTGATGAGCGCCACAAAGTCTTGAATGTACTTCTTTAACGATTTCACGAGCCTCGGACACACTCAGGCATCTTAGCCACATCTGATCAAGAGACCTTCTATATAATGTATTTTTTATTAATGTGTAAGACAGAGTTATTTTCTTGATTTGATGGGCTATCGACTTATCGTCAGGCAGGCTTCCTATTCGCAGGTAGTCTATTAATGGTTGTCGCCAATCTTCTGTATTTTTTGTCACTGCAGCAATTGTTTCTTCTGCTTTTTCTGATTTGTGTATTGTATCCATGTCGAACTGTGATAGGACCTGTCGTCCTTGAACTGACACTTCAACTAACTCATCTTGTAAGCAGGCAAATTCCTTCGTAAGGCGAGCTAACGCATCTGCAAGAGCATTTTCTTTTCTGGGAATCTTGTAGATTGTTACGTTTGGAATTTGTTCAAACAATTTCATGGCGTACTGAAAGTACTGCTCGATTCTTAGCTTTAAAATTTTGTATTGTCCGACGACCTGTTGAATGATCAACTGAGAATCTCCGTAGATGTTGATGTCTGTTATTCCCATTTGAATGGTTAGTTCTAGTCCTGTTATGAGGGCTTCGTATTCTAACTCGTTGTTTGTACACGGCTCTGTTAAGTGGTAAGAGTATCTTAACATCCCCCGCTCCTGTGTTATAAAGATTAGTCCGATTCCTGCCTTACCGGACACTATCGTTTGCAATTCTTTGTTCTTCTGTGTTGAGGACGCTCCGTCAAAGTATAGTTCCCAACGTCGATCATCAGGGTCTTCTAGGCTCATTATCTACTCGTCAGGCAAATCGCCATCGAGAGGCGAATCTGCCGGTAAAGGGTATGCTGCAAGGAAGTCAGCTAAAACTTGTCCCTTTACGGCGCGAAGAGGAATGAAAGTTATGTCAAATTGCAATAGTATCATCGACCACCAGGCAAGTCTTCTAGAGAGCATCGGTCGGGTCATCAAGTATTGCAACGGATTAACTCTCGAAATAAGGTTGACCTTATGAGAAAGCATGTAATGCCTGAGCTTCTGTGCGACGAAGATCAGGGCCAAGCAGTGCTTCTCAATAGGAGGATACTTTACTTCCGTCGGAATTAGATGACGGCTTAAGTAGTAGAGAGCATTTTCTTTTCCCTCATCATTAACCTGGGCTAGCAGAGCTCCATGGGAGTCATCTAAAAGCCGTGGTATAAAGTATCAACGGTCTACCTGAGACTGGGGCTGCTAAGATAGGAGGTGTAATTAAGTATTGTTTGATGTCATCGAAGGCATGTTGAAATTTGGAGTCCCATGTAAACTTGGCATCCTTCTTAACCAAAGCAGAAAAAGGCTGACACCTTCCTGACAAATTTGATATAAAGCGTCGAAGATATGCCAACTTTCCTTGAAAGGATCATAGCTGTTTCAAGGTTTTAGGAGGTGGCATTTCAAAGATAGCTTTAATGTTTTCAAGATCAATTTCAATCCCGCAATGTCGGACAACAAATCCTAAGAATTTCCCGGAGGTGACGCCGAAGGCGCATTTTAAGGGATTCATCTTAAGGTTGTATTGTCTTAGTCGTTCGAAAACAATTCTCAAATCATACAGGTGATCTTCCTTCAGTTTACTTTTGATGACCACATCATCCACGTAGCACTCAACTTGGTTGCGAATGAGATCATCAAAAATCTTTATCATCGCTCTTTGGTATGTTGCTCCTGCATCCGTTAGTCTGAATAGCATTACTGTGTAACAATACACTCCGATTGGCGTTCTGAATGTCGTGAGCTTTTCGTCTTCTGGTGCCATCTTTATCTGGTTGTATCCTGATGATCCATCCATGAATGAAAATATTTCATGTGTTGAAGCAATATCGATCATTAGTTCTGGGATTTGTAGTGGAAATTCGTCTTTTGGACATGCTGTATTTAAATCTCTGAAGTCTACACAGATTCTGATCTGACCATTCTTCTTTCTGACTGGTACCAAATTGGCTAACCAAGTAGGGTATTGTTCTTCACGGACAAATTTAGCATCTATTAGCTTCTTAACTTCGGCTATTACTTGTTGCTCAATTTCTAGATGCATTCTTCTGGGAGCTTGACTGACTGGAACGGAAGTAGGATCTACTCCTAACTTGTGAACTGCGACTTTTGGAGCTAATCCTGGCATTTCGTCGAAACTCCAAGCAAAACAGTCTTTGAATTCCATTAATAGCTTGATTATTTCCTCGGAATCTTCTTTATTGAGTAAGGAGCTAACAAAGGTAGGCCTAGGTTCTTCTCTAGTACCTAAGTTAACTTTCGTTAACTCGTCTATTGTAGACTTGATGTCTTCTTCGAATTCTGGTGAAGCATCTCCGATTGGTAGATCTTCAAGATCTCCTAAAGCTTGCAAGCAGTCTTCATTAGGTTCGCAAGTGACAACCAAGCAAAATCCCATATCGTTAGCTGATCCTACTGTGCCGAATCCGAGACCATGTTTTGAATTGGGAGGCCGACCGGCATTATTCCATAATTTTTCAAAGTGTTGTGATCGGTCTTTAGTCCATTGTCGATGTAAGACACCACGGTGAATTAAATTTTGAACACAGGGAGAGTACCACTCAAAAGGTAATTCCATTAATTCGGAAGAAGTAACATCTTCAAATTGTACATCTTTTTCATTATTGGAAGAAGAAGTACCACGGTAAAACTTGATTGTCTTAGTACCACCACCATGCACTTCCTTGACCACCATTCCCTCGATCTTATTAGAATGGATCGGGGTGAGGGTCATAGTATGTACATGATGGTTAATCTTCTCGTACATTGATTTGTATTCTTCATTCTTTTTATCTTCGAGAGAGATCTGGAACTGGGGTTTCTTTTGACTTATTGTCGCTGCTTCTTTCTTGATTTCTTCTCCTTCTTCGGAAGTGTTCTCCCAATCAACATTGATGACCGGTTTCTTCTGTCCAACTGTTCTATCATTTCTTCCACGTCCTCGTCCCCGGCCTCAACCTCGGATGCGAGTTCTGGAGAAATCTTCACCATCTCGCCGTAAGGGAGGGGTGAGTAATTGTTGAACTAGAACTTCAGGTTCTTCATCGTCTCAGATTTCTTTTGCTTCATTTGGTATGGTATTTCTGGAAAAGATTGTTTTCTTCGGGGGCGCGTAGTAGGCCGCATCTTCATGAATTCCAATCTCGTATACGGAGAATGGTTGCAAGTCACCTTTGATACACTCTTCCCCTCCTTCGTAATACTTTATGCACAGGTGCAGAGACGATGGTACCATCCAGTTTTCATGGATCCACGGTCGACCCAGTAGAGCGTTGAACGATGTCTCAAAATCAATTATGTGGAATTTTGCGGTTGTCTTTGCTAAATCACCGGTCTTCATTAGTAGTGTTATTGATCCAAGAGCTCTTTCTCCTTTTTGATTGAAGCCTCTTAATAGCATCTTGTCTGCTTCAAGCTCGCAAGCATCAATTTCCAAATATGCTAGCGTCCGAAGATTCATTATGTTGATTGATGCTCCCGGATCAACCAACACTCTGGAGAGCGTAAACCATCCAATAGTGACTGAAATGTATAATGGTCGGTTGTGATCTGCTTTTCCCAGTAATAGATCATTGTTCGTGTAGGTAACACCTCGTTGTTCTTTTAACGAGCAAACCTCGTCGAAGGAATTACCGGCCATTTGAGTTAAACAAATCTCTAGATCAAGTAAAGCCTTGATCAGAGCCTCCCACATCTCCTTTGTCAGGATCAGAGCATCGTATATGCTTAGTTTGGCTGGTAGTTTCCTAAGATGGGCTAGCATGTTGTAGTCCACTTTATTACCATGTTCCTCGGTTTCTTCCTGAATGGGTAATTCCTCTATCGGGGATGGCTCTTCCCGAGCAACCACCTGCTTTCCTTTATCCTTTGGACCCATTCTCGGGGGTAGAACTTTTCCACTTCTTAAATTTACTTCAGTTATTTCTTTCGAACTTGGTGTTTCCTTTTAAATCGGAGCAATTGGCTCTTCTGAAGTTGCTTCAGTGTCTTATAGTTCTAATTCTATCGTGATCGAAGTTCCTCTAAATTCACAAATGGACTCGTTGCTTGTCGAGCTTTCGTAGCCTCCTTTGTGAACACCTTCTTCATCGTGTTCATCGAGGTTGTGTATGATTTGAGAATCGTTATCAGTATTGGAATTGAGATCCGGATTAAGTCGGTTGTCGCTAGTTACGTAATCGTTAGAAACAGTCAAAATGTAGCCAATGCCATAACCATTATCAATATAAGATCCCGCCGGGGTGAGCAAATAATAATACAGAGTTAGGAGTTTGAGGGATTTCTCCCCCAAATCGGAAACAACCATCCTAGAATAAGTAGCCCCTAGTCTACCCTTCGAAGCCTCGGTCTTCTTTTCTTCCACGATCTTCTCCTCCTTCTGGGGTGGTTCTTCAATCGCAAGTGATAGTGCCGGCTTGACAGGTTTCAAACTCTGAGTTGAAGTATGTACCGAAGCGGCCTGGATGTGATCCAAAATTTTCTTTGATGACTTTGTCCAGACGGTACTCCATCCATCATCAGTCGCGTAAGGGTCTATTAGAACAATAGGATCCGTTGAAATAACATTGACGGAACCTCCCTTCTGGGGTTCCTTCATGTATTCCTTTGGGATCTTTATGTTCCCTTTTCGGAGATTATCATCAAGCCAACTCTTGAAAGTGATGCAATCCTCTAGCTTATGTCCAAGCATCTGGTGGTAAGGGCAATAGTTTGGATGATCTTTCTTATTGACTTCCTCCGGCTTCTTGGGCTCTAGCAGCTGAAAATCTGGTGTCTTTATTAAGCTGTGGAACATCTTCGCTACTACTTCAGTTTTGAATTGATATTCTTTATTTAGAAGTTATCTTAAGGTACGCGATGAACGAGGCGGTTGTTCATAATGCTGAGAGGACTGATAGCTCGGACGAGGTTGCTGATAGCCTTGCTGAGGTTGCTGATAAGTTCTTTGTGGTGGTTGATAACTAGGTTGTGGCCGCTCTGACTGTATCTGAACCGGCTGCTTGCCCATATCTAATGCCGCGACGATTCCAGATTTCTTTTCGAATGTTTTCACAGACTTCTGCTTATTAGTCTTGTCTACGAAACTTAACTGCTTTTCCTCTTCTTGCAAGCTCCCGGCCTTGCTAAGCAACTTCTAGAAAGTCTTGATTGTAAATCCTTTAAGGAGAAGTGCTATCGGGCCAAGGATACTTTTAAATAGGATGCCGACTGCATGTTGTTCTTGAAGATGTGGTTCACACTTCATGCTTAAGTTTCTCCATCGAAGTACGTAATCCACTAATGTTTATTTCGGCTTTTGTTGCTTCACCACTAGATCACCGATAGTGATGTGGTGCTGAGCCCCGACAAATCGTTTAACGAAGAGATTCTCCAGTTCTAAAAAAGTCTTCACTAAGCTGTTTGGCAATTCTGCGTACCAGTCGAAGGTGATCCCTGACAAACTGCTGACGAACTAGCGGAAGAGTAAAGTGTCGCTCCCACCGGCATTGCAACAACTAGCACGAAAATGTGCAACATGTTACCGGGGGTTTCCTGTTCCATCAAAAGTCTTAAATAGAGATTCTCCCTTTTGGATATTAGACAGCATCGACCTCCTCAAGGTAAGGTCTACCCGTTTGAATAGATGATCCACACTTGGATTGTGCTAAAGCTTCTCGCACCTGCTGTTCTACCATGTTTTTAATGTCCTTTTCTGGAATCATGCTTTGTGTAGAATCCTTCTTTGGTAATTCGTCTCTATTGACGAATGTTATCTCTTTTCCTCCATCCGCAATATGGATGATCTTTGGGGGTGTCTCTTTCTGAGGTTGGGCTTGACTCTGGAGAGTGGCTAAGGCAGCAGCCATCTCTTCCATCCTCTTCACCATCTGGGAAATTGTATCGTCTCTTTCCCGAAGCTGTGCTCTTAACATTTCCAGTTCATCTCTTTCTGCAGCTGCCAGAGCACCTTGCGAAGCTGACGATGCTCATGTCTCAACCATGTTGATCTCGGCATACTCCTCATCCATGAACGTTGATGAGTCAATTTCGTCTCCTAATTCTTCTTCTCTTTCTTTTGCTAACCGTCGGTTGTCGGTCCTTAACTTATCCATGGCATCCTCCAGTGGCCCTTTTCGCAAATCTTAAAGTTGTTTAAACAAAACCGATTAAGATCCCACGGTTCCGTCATCCCGGCACCGTTATTTTCATTGAATTCACTTAGTCCAGATGAATTTACTGAACTCAACTGAATGAGTTCCACACTTTCATTTAGACCGTGGGAAATCCCGTTAGCAACACGTGGGTTACATCTTCCAAGGTATTCCCGGTCATTCAATGAGACGTTTTAGTTTAGTTAAAGTTGTAGTTTTGTTGTTCTATTTGTGATTAAATTTTGAGTTATTTTAAATTTTGAATGTTGTGGCGGTGATTTTTATCTTGCAATGACTTTTAATTTAGTTTTGGTTTCAGTTCAGGGACTATCCTAACGGTTTTGGATTTCATGCAACAGTTGTTTATCACGCAAGAAAAGTAAAGTGCAGTGCATATAAGTAAATTGCAATAAAATAAAAGCGTACCTGGAGGGTCTTCCCGTCATCCCAAGCTCCACTTAAAACACATGTTAAGACATTTGAATATTTTAACAGATACCTAGGTAAAGCTAAGGGAAATGTTTTGGATGTCTACCAAATTCCTAATCCTATAACTAGTCATCTCCTATGACGTCTAGGTTCTTGGTTTGGTTTAAGGATGATTTTCTTCATCAAAGAACAACTAGATTCAATTGTTCTTCTAAAATATCTCGTCATATTGAGGAAGTGTTTAGGACGAGTCCTAAATATATATCAATATTTCTGGGATTGTTTTGAGTCTAAGTAAATTTAGTTGCACAGGTGAATTAATCATCCAGGGGTTTAAGTTTTGTTCTCTTGCTCAGTGAACTAGCATATTTGAACGTCCTATAAGTGAAGTAACACTTCACTTGATACTTCATTTAAGAGTTATAATAATAAGAGCTTTAAAAGGACAAATCAATTTATTAGGTATTTTAATGATTTGAACTTAATGATTTAATTTCAATTTTGACTTAATTATAAAAATTAATTTAAGTTTGGAATAGTGTTCAAGTTATTTTAGATTTAATTCTTAATGATTTCATTTAGGTTTGTCGTTAAATGAGTTTGATTTAATTTAATTCAATTTAATTTTAATTTAATTAATTTTAATTTAATTTGATCTAATTTTAATTTTAATTTAATTTGGTTTAATTTAATTTAATTTAATTTAATTTAACTTAATTTAATTTTAATTTAATTTAATTTAATTTAATTTTAATTTTAATTTAATTTAATTTTAATTTAATTTTAATTTAATTTAATTTTAATTTAATTTAATTTACTTTAATTTAGTTTAGCTTAATTTTAATTTAATTTAGTTTAGTTTAATTTTAATTTAATTTTAACTTACTTTAATTTAGTCTAGTTTAATTTTAATTTAATTTTAATTTAATTTTAATTTAATTTTAATTTAATTTAATTTTTAATTTGTTTAAATTTGATTTTAATTTAATTTTAGTTTAATTTTAGTTTTAATTATTAATTTCGATTATTATTTAAATTTTTTAATTAAGAATTAAGTATTATTGAAGTGATTTATTTAGGGATTTTTAAATTAAAGAATAAATATCCTCTTAATATTATCCCTACTTTAATAATTCCAAATTCTATTATTCTTCCAAAATTTCAATTAATTAATTAATTAAAGTTTTATTTTAATTATATTTGAAATAGTTAGTAGGTTTCTACCCTCAATCTTTTAAGTTTCAATCATCCAAAATCAGTTTAAAATCAAATATTTTACCCTCCCCTTTTTGATTAATCCTAAAATTTTAATTAAGGGTTGAAATTTTTTATTACCCTTTTGCCCTTCAAGCTTAATAATTCTATAACTCACTAAACTAAGCTCAATTGAAATTAAAATTTTTATGTAACCTCACTCACATGTAAATTAAGACATTAGAGGAGAAAATGTGATTTTTCTGTATTTAATTTATTTATGTAATTATTTTTAATGGAAAATAAGGGTTTTCAAAGAAAATTTAATAACATGACCAAGGAAATGTTTTTGTCCTTAAGAAAATTATGGGATGTTTCTAATGACCAGAGGACCATTTGAACAAATTTTGGTGATTTTTTTATTTATATTTTATTTATTAGAATTATTTTGAGTTTTGAGGTATTAATTTATTTTAAAATAAAATTAAATTTGAGAAATAGGTTTTATATTTTTCAAAAATCTCACTGATATCAGGGAAGTCAGAGAACAAAATTTTTTATTTTTTTTATTTTTCTTTGATTTAATAGAATTAATTTAGTGGAAATGTTAAAGAAAATCATTTTTTTAATTCAAAAATCGTTTTAGGCCTTTAAAATTCAATATCTTACCCTAGAGACTTAGAAAAAATATTTGGTTTGTTCCTAAGTGATTAGAATTCAAAATGTGACATTTTGGTGATTTTTAATATTTTATGATTTTTATTATTTTTTAATTAGTAAAAATATTAAAATAATGATAAAAATCAACTTTTTTTAGAAAATTACAATTTTAATTTTTCTAAGTTCCTCTGATATCAGAGAAGCTCCAAAACCATTTTTGTGAATTTTTGAAAAGTATTTTTGTGAGTTATGAATTTTTAAATTCTAATTTTAGCCATTTTGCTTAAGAGGCTTAATCAACCCATTTGGTGAGGTTAATCAAATCCAATTGACTTCAAATTTTTATGTGATGTTCCTCTGATCCTAAAGATCAGTGGAGAATTGCTTTCAAGTTAATTTAATGTGTGGTTAACCCTAATTAATTAAAGTTCAATTTTGGGTGTTTAGGCCAATTAGGGTTGTTCCATGTGAATTAACTCAAGAACTATTTTTCCTAGGTTCCTCTGGTCATAAAAAACATCACCAAATTTTCCTAGAATTTATTTCTTAACATGCTAATTATTGGAATTAAAATACTCAAAATAGTAACATGCAATTGAAAAATCAATAACTTCTCATAGGGATGGCATCTGACCTTGGAAAATTCAGGCAATATTTCTAAGTTCAGAGGCTTCAAAAGTCCCATGGTCTCATGCTATGGTGAATTGCCTATGCAAATGGAGAATTAAAGCAATGGAGAGAGTAAATAAATCATTAAAAATAAAATACTTAATGAAATTACTTGATTTCTTTTCCACATTATTCTCCTCTGTTCACTGAGTAAGATAGTATTTTTATTTTATTTTTATGATTTTTCTACACAAAGTTATGAATTTTTGAAGTTCTGATAATTAAATAAATAGAAAAATACACTATTTTCCTACTTATCCACGCGGCGCCGCGCAATCCTCGGCAGCTCCGAAAGACCACGCAGCGCTCTTTGATTCGGCGCCGCCATCTGAGTCAGCTGCTACGGGACCCGTGGTTCAAGTACCATCTCCTGGTCCGACGCCATCTGAGCCGTCCGCTCGATACACGCGCTATCCAACGGCTCCCGGTCATCGTCTACAACTAGTGTGCACCCATGACTGTCCACAATAAAACCCTAAGATCTCACTCGATTCACAATGGATTTTGATGTTCTTATACTCTATGGATTCATCTTGAAGAGACGAACATATCCATATGGTTTATGTGGTATGAAATTAACCGAATCAAAATAGAGAATGTTCAGTAGCTCGGGAAGAAGAGAGGTCACATACCTTTGCTCAGAGAAGTGAAGCTTCGATCTGAGAGTTGTGTCACCTTCAATTGAGTCTAAGAAAGCTCCAGATGAAGTCTCGGCCACCGGAAATTGCTGGACTCGATTTCCACCGGACCCGATTTCAACCTTTTGAGGCTAGAACAAATGGGTGGCCTGGAGAGGGGGCTTTCACTGGGGAACTCCTTCTCTTGGTCTTGTGCAGATGCGGGAGAGTTTAATTTAATTTTAGTGGAGGATTTGAAAGTGTCCTATTCTGGCCTGAGAATTGAGCTCCAAAATTAAGCTTAATCAGTGGGAATTAGGGCAGGAGGACAGTGGGGATCAAATTCTCTTGGCTAGAGAAGCTTTGTGAGGAGTTCTGAGGGATTTTGTGAAGGTCGATTTCAGCCAACCTTTTGGCCTATAAGAGTTGGCTGGCTTAAATAGCAATGGCCATGGCCTCTCGGGGGAGTTAGGGGTCGGGATCGACTATGCTCGGTGAGGAGAAGAACAGCTACAATGACCATTTGGAGTGGGGTAGCTCAACCATGGGGAATTGTAATTTTTGGTTGATTTGGACCTCTCAGCCTGGTATTTTCTGGCTACTGTGGTGGCCAGCAGGCCAGGGTCAGCTCACTGTTGTGTTCAAGAGGATCAGTGCTTGAGATTTGTGAGTTCAATTATCAAATGCCATGTGTAAAGAGGATGAATTGAAATGGAAAGGGGAAGAGGTGATTTTGGCTTGGTTTAGGTCAACCCATGTATTTGGGCTTGGTTCACCTCCCCATGGCCTGATTTTGGGCTAAGGAGGTCAGGTGGGTCTGGCTAACATGTGTGGTGAAGTCCACATCCAAACATATTTGTATTAATTTTGGGTTAAGGTTAATCATGGTTAAGGCTAATGACTTTAATGGAATCTAGAAAGAGCTTCCTCCATTTGCCCAATGTGGTATGGTCACATGTCAAACCTTTCATGGCTCCACATGGGGCTTAAGGATGGCTTCATGGCTCTTATATGGCTTGAGAAAAGTCAAGTCAACTTTCATAGAAAAGGGTTTATGGAATTTTGAAAATTTTGGGGTTATTTGATGGGATTTGGCATAATACCATTTTGGTTTGATTTTCAAGATGGATTTAGCACTTAGGGAGTGACATTAATTGATTGAGGATGAGATGAGATTGCAATGTAGGCTTTAGGATGGGTTTGGGCTTTTTAAAATTTGGTAAAGGTGGGCTTTAAAAATGGTTTAAGGGGAATGGGTTTTTTATGTTTCAAAATGGGCTTTTAGATCAAAAAATTTGTAAAGGGCCATGCAAAATAAATGTTTGGTTTAGTTTAAGGATATGTCATGAGTGATTTAAAACAAATTTGGAGTGATTTGGGATTTAATTGGATTGGATTTGGGTTTATTTGGTAAAGGGGCTAAGGTGGGCCAAATTGGGCTAACTTAGGCTAGGGTTGGGCTAATGTTGAAATTAATGTAAAATTTATTTTGAGAAATGTTTAGGGGAATGTTATGAAGAGTTTTCAACTTTGGTTAGGGTTCAATCTTGGGATTTGGGCTTATTTGGGTTAGATTTGGGCTTATTTAAGGGGTTTTGGGTTTCAGTTGAATTTAAGTGAGGTTTGGGTTCAAGTTTTGGGCAAATTATGTTAGTGTTTTGTTTATGGAGATGTTAGGGAAGGTTTAGAAAAGATCTGGGGTCAATTGGAGTTGAATTGGGTTGGTTTGGGCTAAGTTTGGGTTATGGGTCAAAATTGGGCTTTAAGCTTAAAAATGAAATTGGATTCAAATGTCAATAAAATTGGGCTTGGATTTGGTCTAGATTGATATTGGGAATATTTAATTGAAGTTTAGAATTGAATTGGACCAAAATTAAGGTCAATTGGGGTGATTTGGTTTGACATTGGGTTCATTTGGGTTTAAAATGGGCTAAATTGGGGGTTTTTGGTAAAAGTTGGGTAAATTGGCCAAATTGGCCCATGGTGTAGTTGAATAAAATGAAATTGGAAATATTTGTGATTTTTTGGATTTTTTTTGGGAATTTTTGGAATTTTTGGATTTTTGGGTTAAGAGGGGCATTTTGGTAATTTGGAGGGTATTGGGGTTATTTTTGCAAATTTTGGTATTTTTGGCTATAAATGATCAATTTGATTGGTGGGGAAATGTTCAAGGTTAATCTTGGAAAAGATTTGGGTGATTTGGAAATTTTGGTGGTTTTGGGTAGTTTCAAGGGCTTTTAGTAGGTTTGGCGGGTGCGGGGCCCCCGAGAGTCAAAAATTGAAATTTTGGAAAAATGAAGATTGATTGAATGTGAGTAGAATGGAATCACTTTGGTTGAGCCATGAAGCCATATTAAGCCCATATGAGCCATGAGAGGACTCATTTGAGGCATTCACTATGTTGTTCCTAACCCTCTTAGCCAAGGGCCTAGTGGTTAAGGTCCATCCATATGAATTATCTACATGAGTCAGGAAGTCAAGCTAGGCATGAATAGTTTTAGGATTTGGAATGTGTGTTAAATTGTAATGTGTGCAGGTGAACCCTCACCAGACCGGGCCACCCAGGGTGATCCTAAGGCCAAAGAGTCCTATAGGGAACTCATCCATTAAACCTCCACATTTGATCTCAACCCTCTAGGTGATTAGGGTTTACAATCAAGCTTGTGGGGTTTGCAGGGAGTTAAGAAGTGGTTGAGTTTCTAAAGGGGTAGGTTCCATCTCTAGTCCTCTAAGATAGTTAAAGGAAAAACCTAAGGCAAGATCCTAAGTACTAAAGAGAGAAGAGAAGACCTCATCAAAAATGAGGTCAATAGCAAGGTTCTCTGTATCCTAAAGGTCGGTGGAGAATTGATTTCAAGTTATTTTAATGTGTGGTTAATGCTAATTAATTAAAATTAAGTTTTGAGAAATTAGGTCAATTAGGGTTATTCTTAATGAGTTAACTAAAATATAATTATCCTAGGGTCCTCTGGTCCTAAGAAACTTCCCCAAATTTTTCTGGAATTTATTAAGCAATATGCTAATTATTGGAATTAAAATACCAAAAA
This sequence comes from Papilionanthe hookeriana x Papilionanthe teres, assembly GCA_022702705.1. NCBI lineage: Eukaryota > Viridiplantae > Streptophyta > Magnoliopsida > Asparagales > Orchidaceae > Papilionanthe > Papilionanthe hookeriana x Papilionanthe teres. Next base: position 14,391,172 of record CM040432.1, on the reverse strand, counting down.
TAGTGACAAAAAGTTGAAAAATACATAAATTTCCATAGGGACAGCTTCTGACCTTGAAAAATTTAGGGAATATTCCTAAGATCAAAGGCTTCAAGAGCCCTATGGTCTCATGCCATGGTGAATTGTTTATGCAAATTGAGACTCAAAATACTGAAATGAGTAAATAATTAATTAAAAATAAAATACTCATCAAAATAACTTGATTTCTTTTCCACATTATTCTCCTCTGTTCACTGAGTAAGAGGGTATTTTTAGTTTATTTTTATGATTTTTCTACACAAAGATATGGATTTTCTAAGTTCTGGGTATTTAAATAAATAAAAAAATTCATATTTTTCTACTTATCCACGCGGCGCCGACTCATCCTCGGTAGCTCCGAAAGCCCACGCGCTGCGCTCCCATTCGACGTCGCCATCTAACTCAACGCTCCAGAGGCCTACGATTCATGTAACGTCCTTCGATCCGGCGCAATCTGGACCGTCCAATTGATATACGCTTGATCGGACGACACCTGGTCATCGTCTACGACTGGTGTGCACCCGTGACCATTCACACTAAAACCCTAAGAACTCTCTCATTTCTCAACAGATTTTTTTGTTCTTATGCTCTATGGATTTGTCTCGAAGAGACGAACACATTCATATGGCTTACATGCTATGAAATTAAGTAAATCAAAATAGAGAATCACTGGAAGCACGGGAGGAAGGAATGATCCATACCTTTGCTCTGAGAAGTGTAGCTTCAATCAGAGAGTTGTGTCACCTTCGATTGCACCCAAGGAAGCTTCAGATGAAGTCTCTGGCTCTGGGGAATTGTCTAGGTATGAAAGTGTCCACAGCCAATTTCAAAGCTTGGAGGCTAGAGCAACTGGGTGGCCTGGAGAGGGGGCTTTCACTGGGGAACTCCTTCTCTTGGTCCTGTGTAGGTGTGGGTGAGTTTAATTTGAATTTGGTGGAGGTATTAGAGATGTCCTAGTTTTGGGCAGAGAATTGAGCTCCAAAATTGAGCTCAATCAATGGGGTTTAGGGTAGGAGAGCAGTGGGGATCAATTACTCTAGGTGTGGAAAAGGTCCTAGAGCAATTTTGGCAGAGTTTTATTTAGGTCTGGTTCAACAACTTGTTTAGCCGAGAGGATGGTGGGTTTAAATAGACATGGCTGGAGGGCTTCCCAGGGGGTTTGATGCTTGGGATCAGCTGCTCTATACAAGAGAAGAGCAACCATGGTGTTCAATTGGACTGGGGCAACTCAGCAAGGAAGAATTGAAAATTTTGGCTCACATGGAGCTCTTAGCCATGGCATTTTCCGGCGACCCAGGCGGTTGGCCGGCAGGGTTAGGTCACCATCTTGATTAAAAGGGTCAGGGGTTGGCAATGGTGCAGTCAATTATCCATGGACATGTGTAAAGCGTTTAGCTCTAAGTGGTATGGGGAGAGGGGTGATTTTGGATCCAAATGTGTCATGTCATGCAAATGGGTTGGGTTCACCTCTCCAAGCTCTGGTTTGGGCTGAGGGAGATCAGGTGAGTCAGCTAGCTTAGTAGGGAAAAATCACCATCTAAGCATATTTAAGTTTAAGCATGGTTTAGGGGAATCATGGTAGTGCTGAATCACTTTAAGGGAATCAAGAAAGAGGCTCCTCCTTTGCCTAATATGACATGGTCACATGAACACCACTCACATGGCTTGCATGGGGCTTAAGGATGGCTTCATGGCTTCATTTGGGCTTGGGGCATCTTGGCTCAATTTCATGAAAATGGATTTTGGAAACTTTGGCATTTTAGTGGGAAATTCTCATGAAGCTTGATTTGTAATTATTTTGTTATTGATTTTAGGACTTAGGGATGATTTTAATCAAAGGGATGATGATGGAAATTTCACATAGGCCTTGGAATAAGTTTTGGGCATTTGGATTTGGTAAAAATGGGCTTTTAGGATGGTTTAAGAAAGTGGGCCTTTAGTTTTGAAAACAAATTGGTGGATGGAAATTTTGTGAAGGATTGGGCAAAACAAATGTTGGGTTTAGTTTAGGGATGTATCATGAACATTTTAGAAAAGGTTTGGTGTCATTTAGAGTGGAATTAGATTTAATTTGGGCTTCTTTGGTAAAGGGGCAAAAGTGGGTCAAATTGGGCTAACATGGGCTAAGGTTGGATTTGATGTAAAATTAATGTTGAAAAATTTTTATGGGAGTGTCACAAGGAGTTTTCAACTTTGGTTGGGCTTCGATTTTGGGATTTGGACCCATTTGTGTTAGGTTTGGGTTTAGGCCAAAAATGGTGATTTTGGTTTTGGGTTAGGTTTGGGTGGAGTTTAGGCTCAAATTTGGGGCAAATCTTGTTAGTGTTTTGTTGGTGGGGATATTAGGAAGGTTTAGGAAAAGATTTGGGGTTAATTGGAGTTGAATTGGGTTGGTTTGGGCTAGGTTTAGGTCATGGGCCAAGATTCTACTTTAAGCTTCAAATTGGACTCAAATGTTAATCAAATTGGGCTTGAATTTGGTCTAAATTGACATTAGGGATATTAAATTGAAGTTTAGAATTATATTGGATCAAATTTGGGATCAATTGGGTTGATTTGGTTTGACATTAGGTCTAATTGGGTTAAAAATGGGTCAAATTGGGGGTTTTAATAAAAGTCAACTAAATTAATAAAATTGACCTATGGTGTAGTTGAACAAAATGGAATTAGGAATATTTGAGATTTTCTGGAATTTTTTGGGAATTTTCTGAATTTTTGAAATTTTGGGTTAAAAAGGGTATTTTAGGTATTTGGAGGGTATTGGGGGGTATTTTTGGAATTTTCGGTATATTTGGCCATGGATGATCAATTTAAATGGTGGGAAATTTTTAGGACTGATTTTGAGGAGTTTTGGGTAATTTAGGCAATTTTGCAAATTTTGGGCAATTTCAAGGGCATTTGGTAGGCTTGGTGGGTTTAGGGCCCCGGGGGTCAAAAATTGGAATTTTGGGAAAATGAAGATTGATTAAGTTTGAATAGAATGAAATCACTTTGGTGGAGACATGAAGCTATTTTAAACTCACAAGAGCCATGAGAGGACTCATTACAGGCATTCACTATGTTGTTCCTAACCCTCTTAGCCAATGGCTTAGGGGTTAAGGTCCATCCATATTAATTACCTACTTGAGTCAGGAAGTCAAGCTAGGTATGAATGGTTTTAGGATTTGGAATGTGTGTGAAAGTGTAATGTGTGCAGGTCAACCCTCACCAGACCAAGCCACCCGGGGTAGTCCTAAGGCCAAAGAGTCCTATAAAGAACTCATCCTTTAAACCTCCACATTTAATCTTAACCCTCCAAGTGACTTAGGGGTTTACAATCAAACTTATGGGGTTTGCAGGGAGTTAAGAGGTGTTTAAATTTCTAAGTGGTGGATTCCATTTCTAGTCCTCTAAGATAATTAAACGGAAAGCCTAAGGCTAGATCCTAAGTACTAAGGAGAGAGAAGAGAAAAGACCTCATCAAAAATGAGGTCAACAAATGGACCCCCAATAGGTGTGGTGTGCTAACCAAGCACACCGCGTGTATTGGCATTGACCTAAGAGATCAACAAAACCAACACAGACATCTAAGTGACACACTTAGAACAGAGCAGAAACAAATTTCCGCTAGGGAGTATCGAGTATATCTCCAAGATTGGAGATCCCTGAACTCTCACTAGGGAAAAGAAAAGGAGGTGAATTCCAGATCATAAGTTCTGGGGAAACTTGATTTAGATTTCATTTCATTTTTTATTTCAAGTTTTAATGTCTAGTTTGGATTTTGATTTGTTTCGAGTTTCAATTTCGACTGAGGTTTAATTTAATATCTATTCGAGAAAATTCTGAATTTAAAATGAGAATTGGAACCTAGGCTCCAACCTCGAGATTTACTAGGAGAACTGGAATTTAGGTACCAGCCTCGAAAGAGAGAATTGAAATTTGGTATAAATCTCAGAAAGAGAGAGTCAGAATTTTGTACCGACCTCGAAAGTAGAGAACTGGAATTTGGTACCAGTCTCGAAGGTTTAAAAGGTTGAAATTTGGTATCAACCCCGAAAGAGAGTCAGAATTTGGTACCAACCACGAAAGGAGAGAACTGGAATTTGGTACAAGTCTCGAAGGTTTAAAAGGTTGAAATTTGGTATCAACCCCGAAGAGAGTCGGAATTTGGTACCGACCTCGAAAGGAGAGAGCTGGAATTTGGTACCAGTCTCGAAGGTTTAAAAGGTTAAAATTTGGTAACAACCCCAAAAGAGAGTTGGAATTTGGTACCGACCTCGAAAGGAGAGAACTGGAATTTGGTACCAGTCGTGAAGGTTTAAAAGGTTAAAAATTGGTATTAACCCCGAAAGAGGGAGTCGAAATTTGGTACCGATCTCGAAAGGAGAGAACTGGAATTTGGTACCAGTCTCGAAGGTTTAAAAGGTTGAAATTTGGTATCAACCCCAAAAGTGAGTCAGAAATTGGTACCGACCTCGAAAGGAGAGAACTAGAATTTGGAACCAGTCTCGAAGGTTTAAAAGTTTGAAATTTGGTTTCAACCCCAAAAGAGAGTCGGAATTTGGTACCGACCTCAAAAGGAGAGAACTAGAATTTGGTACCAGTCTCTATGGTTTAAAAGGTTGAAATTTGGTATCAACCCCGAAAGAGAGTCGAAATTTGGTACTGACCTCGAAAGGAGAGAACTGGAATTTGGTACCATTCTCGAAGGTTTAAAAGGTAGAAATTTGGTATCAACCTCGAAAGGGAGTCGGAATTTGTTACTGACCTCGAAAGGAGAGAAATGGAATTTGGTACCAGTCTCGAAGGTTTAAAAGGTTGAAATTTGGAATCAACCCCGAAAGAGAGTCGGAATTTGGTACTGACCTCGAAAGGAGAGAACTGGAATTTGGTACCAGTCTCGAAGGTTTGAAAGGTTCAAATTTGGTATTAACTTCGAAAGAGAGTCAGAATCTGGTACCGACCTCGAAAGGAGAGAACTGTTATTTGGTAACAGTCTTGAAGGTTTAAAAGGTTGAAATTTGGTATCAACCCCAAAAGAGAGTTAGAATTTGGTACCGACCTTGAATGAAGAGAACTAGAATTTGGTACCAGTCTCGATGGTTTAAAAGGTTGAAATTTGGTATCAACCCCGAAAGAGAGTCAAAATTTGTTATCGACCTCGAAAGGAGAGAACTGGAATTTGGTACCAGTCTCGAAGTTTTAATGAGAAATGAGAACTGGTTCCAATCTCGAAGGTTTATCTGTATGAAGAGGGACCCAAGCCCATGCAATCAGAACCAAATCGAACAAAGTTCGTGGCTCCGTGTCAATAGAACTAGTCGATCCTCTAACACGCAGAGAAAAGATTTAAGAAGAACTGATAAGTGTAAAAAGTTAAAAAGACTCGCCTCGTGACAAGATGACGAAAAGATTTGAATTTCAGAAGGGTTTCAAACAGATTTCATTTTGAAGAATAATTAAAGGATTCAGATCGATGGATTTAGATCGAAGGATTCAGATCGAAGGATTCAGATCGATGGGTTCAGATTGAGATTTAAATTCATTTCGTTCATTTTGGTGATTCAATTTCAAAAAAAATTTGGAGTTCGTATCAGTTTAGAATTCATTTTGACATTTAGATTTTTAAAAGAGTTCTCATTTATTTTCATTTTCCTTTGTTTTTTGCTCGAAGTTCTTTTAATTTAATGGTGTTTCCCAGTCAATTTGCACAAAAAGAGGTGAAGGCAAAACATGACATGGTCACTTTCATTCCAATTCTTGTTGAAAATACATCATACATCTTGATCCAAAACATGATGATATTTTCTTTGAGAATTTAATATCTCATACAATCCATATAAATCCAAAATGGTTAGTGTAAGATTCTTCAAGTTTCTTCTAAAAGCAGCTGTCAAAATCCATGTCTGAATAGTGAGATAATGTATGGACAATAACATCACCTTCCAAGTCATCCTTGACAGAAATGCCGTATGGATGTACATTGGAGGTGTGCTATCTCCCATGTAACTCACAGCTCGTAAGGTCAGAGATTCTCTAACTCTGCATTTGGCTGGAAGTGGAAAGGCATTTTTCTATCGTACATCCTTCTGAAATTAACAGAGATCCGCTCAACAAGCACTCCTGGAATGCAATGCCTTGTGATGTCTGCTCCATTCCCTTTTAGCACCATGACGGAACCTACCGGTAGTGGTATCTCTACTGGCCCTCGGAACTCACCGGGGCCTGCTATCCGGAGGTCAGATCCGAACATGATATTGCACTGTTTGACAAAAGACACTGTGCAGAAAGGTCTAACAAAATCATGATGGTCTATATGTGGAGGTATGCAGTCGCCCTCATTGTAGATGTTAATGATGCAGCTGTTGGGTATGCAATCCGCAGGCAATACCCTCCATCTTATCATCCTCTTTACCATTCTTTTAATAACATTCAACATCGGATCTACGTCACTGCGATGGAGTATCCCTGGTGGATTTCCTTTTCTGTCTACCGCGAAGTTGTAGCAACATCCGCACTGGATCGTAACTCTTCCTTTCCCTGGCATCCATCTTCGGGGTTCTGAATAAGTCTTTTCCCTCAGACGACCAGCTCGGCCCATTTTCTGGAGTTCAAGTATGCAGTCTACAATTTGTTGTTTTTCGTAATGTGAGAACACAACTATATGAAGCTCGAGGCCTTCTAAGGTATTGATCCTCTTGCCTCGAATTCTTTTGAAGTATTCAAAAGCTTTCTTTTCGACATTGTGCATTCTTTCTAACTCATATTCTGGAATTATCTGCAACTGGCGAGGTCTAGTAATGTACTTGGGAATGTATGGTTCCACTCCGACAAGCTCTCCTACATGTCTTGGCTCCTCGGGGATAGTCATTGTCGGGACATCCTCCGGGGTTGCTTTCGCAACAAGACTCTTCAGAACTGGTGCACCTGTGTGGCGTCGTGGTACTATCTCCGTTTCTATTTTCCTCTGGATTTCTTTCATCCTTTCTGCTGTACTTGGAATTGACTTCCTCCTTTCTGGTTCCTGATGAACCAATATCTTCGAAGCCTTTGTACTGACGGTAGAGACTGTATCTTCACACTGATCTGCTGCCAGCATAGTCAACATCTTGCAAATGCGATGGTTCTTGTTTCTTCATTGAGCAGGAGTGAGAGCGGCTCTCCTCACCTGTTGAATTTATGTAGGCATGGCGCTGACAAGTCTGTCTTCTGCTGTAGCCACCATGGACTTAACTTTCTTATCCTCTCCTATTGCATGAGTGGTATTTGCTTTTCTTTTTTTGCTAGTAGACGGCTGACTTGAGCCACCCAATTTCATCACTGTATGGCTGCAGAGTTCTTCCCGATCGATCGGGGTCCAATCATTTTCTTCATATTGTAGCTCAGCCGATGTTAAGTCAGAGTCAATCTCGATAACGGCTCCATCCCTCACCCTCTTTTCATCAAGTGCTAGACTCACGCCATTCTTAAAGTTCAGAACCAACCGCCCATTCGACATTTCCCTGTGAAAAAACAAGGAAAGGATCAGGGGTTGTACTAAGAACAAGAACAGTAGAAAAAAGTATTTATTAATGAAGAGCTTTTATTTGTTTTTTTAAATTTAAATAGGAATATGAAAAGATGGAAAAAGATCAAGAGTAAGGCTCAATTTGAAAGGAAGGATAAAGACTTTATTATCATACTTTCACATGTTTTCTTTTAACAAATTTTTTTTTAACGATTTTCTTTATCATCCACTTTTTTTATTTATATTTTTGGGTTCGGACCCAGTCATAAGTAATTACTGTGCTCGTGCTTCTAGAAACGAGGATTCATTCTTTGAAACATCAGGTTACGTAATACTTCTTGAGATATCGTCCATTAATTGGAAGCATAGGTCCCTCTCCACGGCAGGTAGGAACCTCCTGAGTAAACTGTCTCGACCACAAATGGCCCTTCCCAAGTCGGTTCAAATTTACCACCTATTTTGCGATGTGCAAGAATAGGTCTTCTGAGAACTAGAACCAAGTCACCGACTTTGAATGTCCTTGGACGGACAAATTTATCATGGGCCTGGATTATCTTGGCATGATACAGTTTCAAATTCTGCTGTGCTGAAAGTCTTTTCCCTTCCAATCTTTCCAATTCTTCTAGTCGTAGTCTGGCATTTTCTTTCATAGTGATTTTGTTTGCAACTGCAATTCTGAGAGACAGAAGCTGGACCTCTAAGGGTAAGACAGCCTCGGACCCGTACACTAAGGCGTAAGGCGTAGACTGGGTGGGAGTTCTGAAAGTCGTCCTGTAGGCCCATAAGGCTTCTAACAACTTCTCGTGCCAATTTCTCTTATTGTTGTCCAAAGTTTTCTTTAGGATTTGGACGAGAGTTTTATTAAAAGCCTCGGCCAGGCCGTTCGCTCTTGGGTAGTAGATTATCGAATAACGCTAGTCGATCCCATGTCTTCTAACAAAATTATTGATCTTTGTACTCTTGATCGTGGACCCAATATCTAAGATAATTCTGCTCGGTACCCCAAAATGGTAGACGACTTGATTCTTGAAGAACTGTAGCACGTGATGTGCTTTCACTTCTCTGAGCGGTACTGCTTCTGCCAACTTATAAAAGTAATCTGTAGCTGCAAGAATGAAGCGATGTCCTCTTGAAGAAGGCGGTTCTATAGGACCCACGATATCTGTGCCCCAACACTCAAATGGCTACGACGTGATTGTCGGATGTAGCACATTTGGAGGTTGATGTAGAACCACTCCATGCACTTGGCACTGGTGACAAATTTTGGTAATCTTCATGCAGTCATTCATCATTGAGGGCTAGTAGTACCCTAGCCTTTTAATCTTCATTTTCATTTTTTCACTCGATTGATGAGCGCCGCAAAGTCCTGAGTGTACTTCTTTAACAATTTCACGAGCCTCAGACGCGCTCAGGCACCTTAGCCACATCTGATCAAAAGACCTCCTGTATAATGTATTGTTTATTAATGTGTAAGACAGAGTTCTTTTCTTGATTTGATGGGCTATCGACTTATCATCTGGTAAGTTTCCTGTTTGCAAGTATTCTATTAGTGGCTGCCGCCAATCTTCTGTACTTTTTGTTACTGCCGCAATTGTTTCTTCTGCTTTTTCTACTGATTTGTGTATTGCATCCATGTCGAGCTGTGATAGTACCTGTCGTCCTTGAACTGACACTTCAACTGACTCATCCTGCAAGTAGGCAAATTCTTTTGCAAGGCGGGCTAATGCATCTGCGAGAGCATTTTCTCTTCTGGGAATCATGTAGATCGTTACATTTGGAATTTACTCAAACAATTTCATGGCATACTGAAAGTATTTTTCGAGTCTTGGCTTTAGAATTCTGAATTGTCCTGCGACCTGTTGAATTATCAACTGAGAATCTCCATAGATGTTGATATCCGTTATCCCCATCTGAATGGTTAATTCCAGTCCGGTAATAAGGGCTTCATATTCTGCCTCGTTGTTTGTACACGTTTCTGTTAAGTGGTAGGAATACCTTAACATCCCTCGCTCTGGTGTTATAAATATTAGTCTGATTCTTGCCTTACCGGGCACTATCGTTTGCAATTCTTTGTCTTTCTGCGCTAAGGATGCTCTGTCGAAGTACAGTTCCCAACGCTGATCATCGGGGTCTTCTATGCTCATTATCTGCTCGTCTGGCAAGTCGTCATTGAGAGGAGATTCTGCCGGTAAAGGGTGTGCTGCAAGGAAGTCTGCCAGGACTTGTCCCTTTATGGCATGAAGAGGAACAAAAGTTATATCAAATTGAAATAGTATCATTGACCACCTGGAAAGTCTGCCGGAAAGTGTCGGTTGGGTCATCAAATATTGCAACAGATTGAACTTCGAAATAAGGTTGACCTTATGAGAAAGTATGTAATGCCTGAGCTTTTGAGCGGCGAAGATCTGGGCTAAGCAGTGCTTCTCAATCGAAGGATACTTTACTTCCATCAAAATTAGACGACGGCTTAGGTAATAAAGCGCGTTTTCTTTTCCCTCGTCATTGACCTGGGCTAGCAGGGCTCCGAGAGAGTCATCTAGAGCTACGGTATAAAGTATCAACGGTCTACCCGAGACTATGGCTTTTAAAACATGAGGCATCATTAAATTCTATTTGATTTCATCGAAGGCATGTTAACATTTGGAGTCCTAAGTAAACTTGAAATCCTTCTTGATCAAAGAAGAAAAAGGCTGACACCTTCCTGACAAATTTGAGATAAAGCGTCGAAGATAAGCCAATTTTCCTAGAAAGAATCGTAGTTGTTTCAAGCATTTGGGAGGCGACATTTCTAAGATAGCTTTAATCTTCTCTGGATCTATTTCAATTCCACGATGTCGAACAACAAATCCTAAGAATTTCCGAGAGGTGACGCTGAAGGCGCATTTCAAGTGATTCATCTTAAGGTCATATCGTCTTAATCGCTTGAAAACAATTCTCAAATCATACAAGTGATCTTCTTTTAGTTTTCTTTTGATGACCACATCATCTACGTAGCACTCGACTTGGTTGTGAATGAGATCATCAAAACTCCTTATTATTTCTTTTTGATAAGTTGCTCCTGTGTTCTTTAATCCAAACGACATCACTGTGTAGCAGTATACCCCAATCGACGTTCTGATGGCTGTAAGCTTGTCATCTTTTGGTGCCATCTTTATCTGATTGTATCCCAAAGATCAATCCATGAAAGAAAAGACTTCATTTGTTGAAGAAATGTCGATCATAAATTCTGGAATGGGTAGCGGGAATTCATCCTTTGGACATGCTTTGTTTAAATCTCTGAAGTCCACGCAGATTCTGATCTGACCATTCATCTTTCTAACCAGTACCACATTGGTGTTGACCTCATTTTTGATGAGGTCTTCTCTTCTTCTTTTTAGTGCTTAGGATCTAGCCTTAGGCTTTTCCTTTGACTATCTTAGAGGACTAGAATTGGGACCCACCTTTTAGAAATTCAAACCACTTCTAAACTCCCTGCAAACTCCACAAACTTGATCGTAGACCCCTAATCACCTAGAGGGTTGAAATCAAATGTGGAAGTTTAAAGGATGAGTTCCTACAGGACTCTTTGGCCTTAGGACTGCCCTGGGTGGCCTGGTCTGGTGAAGGGGCTGACTTACACACACACTACACTTATACACCTACACACTACACTTCCACACACCTCCTAAAACCACACCCATACCCAACTTGATCTCCTGACTCATGTAGGTGATTCACATGGATGGTCCTTAACCCCTAAGCCCTTGGCTAAGAGGGTTAGGAACAACATAATGGATGCCTCAAATGAGTCCCTTCATGGCTCATGTGAGCTTGATGTGACTTCATGGCTCAACCAAAATGACTTCATTCCACTCAAATTCACCCAATCTTCAATTTTCCAAATTTTCAATTTTTGACCCCCGGGACCCTACACCCGTCTAGCCTACCCAAAACCCTTGAAACTACCCAAAATTTGCAAAATCACCTAAATTGCTCAAAATTCCCCAAAATCAATCCCAAACATTTCTCTCCACTCAAATTGATCATCCATACCCAAAAATACCAAAAATTCCAAAAATACCTCCCAATACCCTCCAAATACCCAAAATACCCCCTTGACCCAAAAAATCCAAAAATTCAGAAAATTCCTAGAAAATTCCAGAAAATCCCAAATATTCCCAATTTTATTTTGTCCAACTACATCATGGGCCAATTTTGTCAATTTACCCTACTTTTGTCAAAACCCCCAATTTGACCCATTTTAACCCAAAGTGAACCCAATGTCAAACCAAACCTACCCAATTGACCCAAATTCTTGTCCAATTCAATTCTAAACTTCAATTCAACATTTCTAATACCAATCTAGACCAAATCCAAGTTCAATTTGATTGACATTTGGATCCAATTTCACTTTTGGCCTTAAAGCCCAATTTGGACCCATGACCCAAACTTAACCCAAACTCACCCAATTCAACTCCAATTAACCCCAAATCTTTTCCAAATCTTCCTTAACATTCCCACAAAAAAAACACTAACATGATTTGCCCAACATTTAGACCCAAACCCCACTCAACTTCAACTCAAAGCTAAAAGGCCCTATTTTGACCTAAAACCAAACCTAACCCAAATGAGCCCAAACCCCAAAATCAAAGCCCAACCAAAGTCAAAACCTCTTTGAAACACTCGCATAAACATTTCCCAACATTTATTTTACATCAATTTCAACCCTAGCCCAACATTGGCCCAACTTGGCCCACTTGGGCCTATGTTGGCCCATTCACCAAAAGAACCCAAATTCAACCCAATTCAAACCCAAATCACTCCCAATTTGCTTCAAGTCACTCATGACTCATCCATGAGCTAAAAACAACATTTGTTTGGCCCAATCCTTCACAAATTCCCCATCCATAAATTTATTTCCAAACCAAAAGCCCACTTTCTTAAACCTTCCTAAAGCCCATCTCCACCAAAATCCAAAGGGGCAAAATCAATCTAAGGCCCATATGACAAATTCTCTTCATCATGCATTCAATTAAAATCATCCCTAAGTCCTAATCCAATGATCAAATAATTCTAAATAAAGCTTCATCCAACTTTCCACCAAAATGTCCAAAATCCTTAAATTCCATTTTTATGAAGTTGACTAAACTTTTCCCAAGCCAAATGGAGCCATGAATGAGCCATTCACAAGCCATATGAAGCCATGAAAGTTTGGCATGTGACCATGCCATTAATGGTAAAAGGAGGGGCTCCTTTCCTAATCTTTCATTAAGCCTTTTTAACCTTATTCATGACACACACTAAACCATGTTTAGCCACCTCATCATGGATAGAGACCATACCATTCTCTCTTGGTCGACCCAACCGATCCTCTCGAGCCCAAAATCGAGGCCATGGGGAGGTGCACCCAACCCAAACCAATGGGTTGACCAAATTGAAGCCAAAATGACCCCTTCCCCATTCCATTTTAATTCAAAGCCTTTACACATGGCAATTGTCAATCGATCGCACAAACCTCCAGCCTCGACCCACCCGGACTCGAGGGTGACCCATGCCTGCCGGCCGCCCGCACGGGTCGCCGGAAAACACCATGGCCGAGACCTTGGGAGGAGCCAAACTTTGGAATTCCACCTTCGTTGAGCCGCCCCATGCCCAATGGCCACCATGGCCGTTCTTCCCATGACCGAGCAGCCGATCCCAACCCTCGGCCATCCCCGCGAGGCTCTCCAGCCCACCTCTATTTAAACCCGACCCCCTCACGGCCATGAGAAGAGAGTTGCACCAACCTTGCCGAAACTCTGCCAAAATTGTTCCAAACCCTTTTCCACCCTTAGAGCAGTTGATCCCCAGTGTCAATTTGCCCAAATCCCCACTGACAAAATCCAATTTCTCAACTGAAATTCCACCCAAAACCAGGACACTTCTCCACAGTGAGCCAATCCCCAAATTGATTGGTTCTACACCTTCACCAGACCAAGGGAAGGTGTCCACCAGCAAAAGCCCCATCTCCAGGCCACCCAGTTGCTCCAGCCTCCAAGCTTTGTGATCGACTGTGGTCGAAATCATACCTAGACAATTCACCAGACTAGGAGACTTCATCTGGAGCTTGCTGGGATCCAATCGAAGGTGCAACAACCCTCAGATCGAAGCCACACTTCTCTGAGCAAAGGTACGAGCTAATTCTTCATCCCGAGCTTCTGAAGATTCTCCATTTCAAATGCTTTAATTTCAATGCATGTTAACCGTATAGATGTGTTCGTCTCTTCAAGACGAATCCATAGAGCATAAGAACATGAAAATCCATTGAGTATCGAGTGAGATATTAGGGATTTAGTGTGGACGGCTCTCGGGTGAGGACGCTTGGGGACGATGAACGGATGCCGTCCATCCAATACACGCGCGGACGGACGGCCAGGATCGCATCGGATCAGAAGACGGAACGATACAGCGGGCCCTGGGAGCGCTAAGTCAGATGGCGGCGTCGAATGGGAGCGCGCCACGCGGCGTTTCGGAGCTGCCGAGGTTGACGCGGCGCCGCGTGGATAAATAAAAAATTAGGGATTTTTATGATTTATTTAATTCCCTAAACTTCAAAAATTCATAACTTTGTGTTGAAAAATCAGAAAAATAAAATAAAAATACCCTCTTGCTCAGTGAAAAGAGGAGAATAATGTGGAAAAGAAATCATTTAATTTCATTAAGCATTTTGTTTTTAATAATTTATTTACTCTCTGCATATTTTTAATTCTCCATGCATTTATACAATTCACCATGGCATGAGACCATAGGGCTTTTGAAGCCTCTGAATTTGGGAAAATTCCCTGAATTTTCCAAAGTCAGAGGCCATCCCTATGAAAAGTTATTGATTTTTCAAATTCATCTTACTGTTGTGAAATAAATTCTAGGAAAATTTGGTGAAAATTTGGTGATGTTCCTTATGACCAGAGGACCCTAGGAAAAATAGGTTTTGAGTTAGTTCATTTAAAACAACCCTAATTGGCTTAAACACCCAAAATGGATCTCTAATTAATTAGAGCTAATCATACATCAAATTGACTTGAAATCAATTCTCCACCGACCTTCAGGATCGGAGGAACCCACCATAAAAATTTGAGGTCAATCGGACTCGTTTAGCCCTACTAATCGGGTCGATTAAGCCACTTAGTCATTTTAAACTTTAAAAAATTCATAACTTTCAAAATATATTGCAAAAATTCACCAAATTGGTTTTGGAGCCTCTCTGATATTAGGGGAATTTAAGAAAATTAAAATTCCAATTTTCTAAAAAAGTTGATTTTTAATATTATTTTAATATTTTTAATAATTAAAAAACAATAAAAATCACAAAAATAATAAAATTCACCAAAATGTCACATTTTGAATTTTAATCACTTAGGAAAAAACCCATATTTTTCTTAGGTCTATTTAGTGAGATATTAAATTTTAAAGCTCTAGGGTAATTTTAAAATTAAAAAAATGTATTTTCTAGCATTTTAACTAAAATAATTATAATAAATCATAGAAAAATCAGAAAATTACAAAATTTGCTTCTTTGATTTCCCTGATATCAGAGAGATTTTTGAAAAATATAAAATTCATTTTTCAACATTTATTTTATTTTTAAAATAATTAACACTCCAAAACTTAAAATAATTATAATAAAAATAATATAATTCAAAAAATCACCAAAATTGGTCCAAGTGGTCCTCTGGTCATTAGGAATGTCCCCTAATTTTCTTAAGGATAGAAACTTTCCCTTGGTCATGTTATTAAATTTTCCTTGGAAATCTCTATTTTCTACCAAAAATAATTATATAAATAAATTAAATACAGAAAAAATCACATTTTCTCCTCTCATGTCTTTATTGACATATGAGTGAAGTCACATAAAAATTTCAAGTTCATTTGAGTTCAATTTAGTGAGTTATGAAATTATTAAGCTTAAAGGGCAAAATGGTAATTAAAATTTTAACCTTTAATTAAAACTTTAGGTTTAATAAAAAATTAACAAATAAAATATTTGATCCTAATCTGATTTGGATGATTGAAATTTAAATAATTAAAGGGTAGAAGCCCATTGAGCAATTTAAAATGATTAAACC
Source organism: Papilionanthe hookeriana x Papilionanthe teres (assembly GCA_022702705.1). NCBI lineage: Eukaryota > Viridiplantae > Streptophyta > Magnoliopsida > Asparagales > Orchidaceae > Papilionanthe > Papilionanthe hookeriana x Papilionanthe teres. Next base: position 14,375,587 of record CM040432.1, on the reverse strand, counting down.
TTAATTAAATAGTTGATTAAATTTGGAAGAATAATAAAATTGGAATTATTAAAATAGGGATATTATTACGAAGAGATTTATTCTTTAATTTAAAAATCCCTAAATTAATTATCTCATTAATATTCAATTCTTAATTAAAATGATAACTCAAATTCAAAACATTAAAAGACTTAATCATTAAACTAAAATTAAATTATTAAACTCTTTTAAAATTTTTTAATTAAAATTAAAAAATTAAATTAAATTAAAAATTAAATTAAATCAAATTAAATTAAATTGAATTAAATTAAAACAAATTAAATTAAATTAAATTAAATTAAATTAAATTAAATAAACAAATTAAATTAAATTAAATAAATAAATTAAATAAAATTAAATTAAAAATTAAATTAAATAAAATTAAATTAAAATTAAATTAAATTAAATAAAATAAAATAAAATTAAAATTAAATTAAATTAAATTAAATTAAATTAAATTAAAATTAAATCAAATTAAATTAAAATTAAATCAAAATCAAATTAATTTAATGTAACATCAAATTAAACTAAATTAAGTTAAACCAAATTAAATTGAATTAAATTAAATTAAAGATTAAATTAAATTAAATTAAATTAAGTTGAATTAAATATAACATCACCAAAGACATAAAGAATTCAAAATAAATCTAAAATAACTTGAACACTATTCCAAATTTAAACCCATTAATTGAAATTAAACTAAATCACAAACCATTTGAACACCAATTTGCCCTCGAGACCTTTATTATCATAACTCGTAAATAGAACATTAAATGAAATGTTACTTCACTCATAGGATATTCCAACGTCCTAGTTCACGGAGCAAGATAACAAAACTAAACCTCGGACGATTAATTCATTTGTGTAATTGAATTCATTTGGACTTAAAAAACAATCCTAAAAATATTGAAAAGATGTTTAAGATTTGTCTTAAGCACTTCCTCGATATGATAGGATGTTTATAAGAACAACTAAATTTAATTATTCTTTGATGAAGAAAATCGTCCTCAAACCAAAACACAAAGAACCTAGACGTCATAGGAAATGACTAGCTATAGGATTAGGAACTTGGTAGAAAACCATAACCCTTACCTTAGCTTTACCTAGGAACTTGCTTAAATATTCTAATTGTGTTTTAAGTGCAGCTTGGGATGACGGGAAGACCCTCCAGTACGTTCGTTATGTTATTGCAATTCACTTTCTTGCAATTTACATTATTGCAATTTCATTAATCGCATCGCACTTACTTTTTCTTGCATGATAAACAACTGTTGCATGAAAACCCACACTTTTAGGATAGTCCCTAAAACTGAAACCAAAACTAAGTTAAAAGTCATTGCAAGATAAAATTCACCGCCACAACATTTCAAAATATAAAACAACTCAAAATTTAATCACAAATAGAACACAAAACTACAATTACAATTAAATTAAAATGTCTTGTTGGATGATCGGGAATACCTCGGATGATGTAACCTACGTGTTGCTAACGGGATTTCCCACGGTCTAAATGAAAGTGTGGAATTCATTCAGTTGAGTTTAGCAAATTCATCTGGACTAAGTGAATCCGATAAAAATAATGATGCCGGAAGGATGGAACCGTGGGATCTTAACCGGTGTCGTTATAATCAACTTTAAGATTTGTTTTAATTAAAACATAAAAAACACTTGGAAATTAAGATTTTCTCTAAACCAAAACACTTTTCTCATCCTCTGATTTATGACTTCTAAAACTAAACCTCTGTAACAACAAGGAGCTTGGAGCATGGTGGGTAGCACGGCCATCATCGTCGGCAAAACTTGAATCTACACCAGCAAAACTTTCTTAGAATTAAACAACCAAACCATAGGATTTCGAGGTAGTTTGCCTAGTGCAACATAAATCCTCAACCTTTTGTTAGGCATTTACACTGCAAATTAAGCCCTAACCGGTTTTAGGATTCCGAGGTAGTCGTCCGATGCGACATAAACCCTCACATCTTCGAGGCTATTTGTATGATTGTGTCATACGAATATAAGTCCTAATTAATTAAAATTGGCAAGATCAACACATCAAATAAACATTAGGACTTTCCTAAATTCAAGCCAAACAATAGGATAGTCGGGAGATTACTGAAGTTCACTTCGAATCTGTGATTTCTCCTACTTTTCTTCCTTTCAATTCCCAAAACAAAATGTTCCAAATTTGATCCATTCCCTATTGAAATTCCAAAATTTAATACTTTGAAAACTTTAAACTTTGAAATTCTTGAGAGCAGAATTATTGATTATTATCGAGAGTTTTCTTAGGTGATTCTCGTCACTTAAGATGTAATTAACTATAGGGGCTTGCCCTTATAGGGAATTTTAAAGAACCCAGGTAATATAAACCCTGTTTAATGCTTTCATATTAAGCGGGGAATTTGTCGGCTTATAAAATTGGTTCGCGAGACCAAACGGATGTCACAAATCTTCTAGTTTATTTAATCGAGCCCCACCATCGAGCGAGTGTGTCTATCCATAGGGATAGATACACGGTTTGTGGTGCGATGCTCGTTTATATAAACTATTTGGGATGTGAGATAGGTTTGATTTCATATCTTAAAATTTTCAAATTTAAAATTATTTTCAAAATCAAATACTACTTTCTAAATTTTATATATATTTAAATTAAATTTAAAATTTAAATTCGCCGACAACTTCTGTTAGGCGACCCCTTTTCAAAATAAAACACACAACCTAAAAATATGCCGACAATTGGCTAACCAAGTTGGATATTGTTCTTTACGGACAAATTTAGCGTCTATTAGCTTCTTAACTTCTGCTATTACTTGTTGTTCGATCTCTAGACGCATCCTTCTCAGAGCTTGTCTGACTGGAACGGCAGTGGGATCCACTCCTAACTTGCGAATTGCGACCTCTAGAGCTAATCCTGGCATTTCATCATACCTCTAAGCAAAACAGTCCTTGAATTCCATCAATAGCTTGATTATCTCTTCAGAGTCTTCTTTATTGAGTAAGGAGCTAACAAAGGTCGGCCTAGGCTCTTCGCTAGTACCTAAATTAACTTCCATTAACTCGTCTATTATAGCTTTAATTTCTTCTTTAAATTCTGGCGGAGCATCTCCGATTGGCAGATCTTTGAGATCTTCTGAAGTTTCCAAGCAGTCTTTATTAGGCTCGCAAGTGACAACTAAGCAAAATCCCGAATCATCAACAGACCCTACTGTGCGGAATCCTAGACCATGTTTTGAATTGGGAAGTCGACTGTCATTGCTCCATAACCTTTCCAAATGTTGTGATTGACCTTTTGTCCATCCTTGAGGTAAGACACCACGTTGAATTAAATTTTGAACACAGGGAGAGTACCACTCAAAAGGCAGTTCCATTAACTCGGAAGAAGTGACATCTTCAAATTGTACATCATTTTCAGTATTGGAAGAAGAAGCACCACGGTAAAACTTGATAGGTTTAGTACCACCACATACTTCATTGACCACCATACCCTCGATCTTATTAGAATGGATCGAGGTCAGGGTCATAGTGTGTACATAATGGTTAATTTTCTCGTACATTGATTTGTATTCTTCATTCTTTTCATCTTCGAGGCAGATCTTGAACTGGGGTTGCTTTTGATTTACTATTGCTGCTTCTTTCTTGATTTCTTCTTCTTCAGAACTGGTCTCCCAATCGAAGTTGATGACTGGTTTCTTCTGTCCAACTGTTCCAATGTCTCTTCCACGACCTCGTCCCTGGCCTCGACCTCGGGTGCGAGTTCTGGAGAAACCATCACCACCTCGCCGTAAGGGAGTGGTGAGTAACTGTTGGACTAGAATTTTCGACTCTTTATCATCTTGCACTTCTTTTGCTTCATTTGGTATGACATTTCTGGAAAAGATTATTTTCTTCGGCGGCGTGTAGTAGGTTGTATCTTCATGAAATCTGATTTCATGTACGGAGAATGGTTGCAAGTCACCATTGATACACTGTTCTCCTCCTTTGTAATATTTTATACACTGGTGCAGAGACGACGGTACCATCCGGTTTTCATGAATCCATGATCGACCCAGTAAAGCGTTGAACGATGTTTCAGAATCAATTATATAGAATTTTGCGGTTGTTTTGCTAAGTCACCGGTCTTCATTAGTAGTGTTATCGATCCAAGAGCTCTTTCTCCTTTCTAATTGAACCCTCTTAATAACATCTTGTCTGCTTCGAGGTCGCGAGCATCAATTTCCAAATATGCTAACGTTCGAAGGCTCATTATGTTGATTGATGCTCCCGGATCAACTAACACCCTGGAGAGCGTAAACCTTCCAACAGCGACTGAGATGTACAACGGTCGATTGTGATCAGCCGTTCTGAGTAGTAAATCATTGTCCATGAAGGTAACACCTCGTTGTTCTTTTAATGAGTAAACCTCGTCTAAGGAATTACCGGCCATTTGAGCTAAAAAAATCTCTGGATCAAGTAGAGCCTTGATCAGAGTTTCACTCATCTCCTTTGACAGGATCAGAGCGTTGTATATGCTTAGTTTGGCTGGTAGCTTCCTAAGATGAGCTAGCACGTTGTAGTGTACTTTATTACCATGTTCCTCAATTTCTTCCCAAATAGGCAACTCCTCTGCTGCGGTTGGCTCTTCCTGAGCAACCACCTGCTTTCCTTTATCCTTTGGACCTACTCTCGGAGGTAGAAATTTTCCACTTCTTAGATTAACTTCTGTTATCTCTTCTGAATCTAGTGTTGAATCTGACAGTGTCTCCTCTTGAATCAGAATGATTGGAGCTCCTCGAAATTCGCAAATAGACTCGTTGTTTGTTGAGCTTTTGTAGCCATCCTTGTGAACATCTTCTCCTTCGTCGTGGTTGACCCGATTTTTGTATTTCCAGATACAAGAATTTGTTGCCACTGCTAGAAAATTTAATTTCTAGCAAAGGCGCGAAACACTTGACCCGGAATAACTTGCTATATAGATGTGTACCAAATTTTAATTTACGGCAATAGCATTAAATAAAGCTTCATTGTTACTGAATGCTAGGCAATTAGTGATTAATAATTTTTAAATATATGTTTATATAGTAAAATATAATTTTTAAGGAAAATAATTTATATACTTTTTGGGTACTACACAAGTATACGTATCGTTTCAAGTAATAAAGACCACAGTATCAATCCCACGGGAAAAATGGTAATAAATTTTTAAATTTAGTATTACAAAATCTTTTTGTATTTTAATCTAACTATAAATTACTTTTAATTTACTAGATGCAGATAAAGAAAACAATAATAAGAAAATGATTTTGTGAAAACAATATAAAACAAACAACTTTCTTCCTTTCAATTAATCCAAGATTTTTAAGATAATTTAATATTCGTTGGAGAATCTATTTTATAGTATTGTGCCAAATAGAAGCATTCCTATTCTTTACCCTTTGATCCAGGCACAAAGAGCATTGGCTAATCTACAAATCAGGTCCGGATGTATTGTTAGTAGAATGGGTTAATCTAGGCTCATACTACTAGATGTCCAAGGGTGGCTATGGTCGGCCCTACTAGTGACCCTTTCCTTATCTATAAATCAAATTATAAGAATTTAGTCTGTCACACTAAAAACTTATCAATTCTACTCCCTTTAAATCTTTTATTCCTATTAATTTGCACTTCACCTTGAATAGCCCGCGCATGGCCTTCGACTACCCTAGGATTCATTTGACATGTACAAGTTAAGAGTTCTTCTCATTCTAGGTCTCAAAACTCTTCAACAGGTTTTAACAATTTAAATAGCCAATTTAAAAAGTAAAGTAAGATCAGGTATTAATATCATCACAATGTTTTGAAAATATTTTGAATTTCAAATCTCCATCGAATTTATATTATCTTATTTATTTTTTCATAATTGAAGGAAGAAAGTAAATTAACTACTCAGAACACATTGAATATAAACAACAAAACATAATAAATAAACTTTGAATAAAAAATAAAATACTTATCTCAAGTATTCCTTCTACAGATCTTCTGATTCCTACTGACTCCACAGTGTAATCAATTCCAAATGCAACAACTTGAAAATAAACTCACTAAACTAAATAAAAGTGGCCCTAAATTTCTCTCTTTATTTCTCTCTCTAAGGATGAGAGATTCTAAAGTGGCTAAGAGATAGGGGATACAATGGGGGGCGCCATTTTCTGAAGGAGTGGACTCCTATTTATAGGCTTCAAGGGTTGCCTTGAGGCACCTCTTCAAAACATGTCTAAATTCAATGAATCTTCTAGAAGTTCTGTCGAGCGCCTAGGCGCCGGACACCGCGTCCAGTTCTTCGCACCTCTTCACTTTGGCTCACACCTCTTCGCGATTAAAACCATTTTGGAGTGTCCAAATGCAATGTATCACAAGTCCTATTATCAAGGAACAACTGACAGTCTTCTAGAATGTCCAATAACCACTCACTCCATCAAAATAACCGTCCAAAAGTCGTCAAAAACTTGACAGTTTCTGTATCGAGTCTGGCGCGTAGGCGCCAACTTCTGGCGCCTAGGCGCCAGGCCATAATTTTTAATAATTCTTGTATTTTGCTCCTTTTTCACCCTTTTTCCTTTTTTGGACCTTTTTACATCACCTACATCCAAAAACACAAAAATACCTTTCATTAAGGCATAATATCCTTAGATATTGATAAAAATCAAGGCATAAAAATAGGTATTTTTTTCATGAATCAAAATCCTCCAAACTTAAATGTTACTTGTCCTCAAGTAACCCTTTTCACTATATAAAATATATAACCTTTGGAATAAATGATAAATATTTAAGATTCCTTATAATTTTTGATTTTATAAAGTCTTTAGTAAATTGTTAACCCAATTTCACTAACTAGGTTTAATTTTAAGAATTTAAAGAATATTCAACTAAAAAATCATAAGATTTCAAATTTTTCATCCATTTTAAAAATAATAGAAGTTTATTATATTAAGATCTCATAGATTATTTACAAGAAAAAAGATCTTCTTGAAAAACCTTTTCTAAATAAAGATTCATGCATAAAAATTAAGTAAAATATGTAACTAGTTTTCCTTCTATAAGATAATTTAAGTGAAACCAATTTTTGATTAGGCATTTCCTTAAGCTTCTCCTCTCTTCTCTTTTTCTCTTTTTTTTATTTTTTTTTATATGAAGGATTACTATATCTGGATAGCCTGTTAATGATTTTGAACTTCACTATCCTTAACTTATATTTTCAAAACTTATACATTTCCACTTAATTATTATAACATGAATAAAAATTCAAAAAGATTTTCAATCTTTACTTTTTTCAAGTGATAATTTTTTATTACTTAATACTTCAAATTTTCCATTATTTCTTCCATGAATAGAAAAATTCCTTAATCTTATTCTTCTTTAAGTTAAATAATTCTATTCTTAAAATCAATCAAAGTTATTAAAATTTTGGTTAAGTTCACTAAATTGTTTATAATTTCAAAAATAAAAGTGATCTTAAATAGATTCTTCATTCCTTAAGTTATGTTAAAAAGTTTTTATTTTACAAAAATATTTGCTCTTTAAGGACAAATAAAATTTAAATTTGAATGTGTTTTCCCTTCCCATAAACTTAAGTTTTGGTTTACTATGAAAATTTGAAAGTATGAGAGAAAGAAAATCATAATTTTGAAAAGAAAATTTTTATAAGTATGTAAAAATGATCTTTAAAAAGAAAAATTTACTTCTACTCATGCTTTTATGAATAATAAAGATAAAATTGAAGCAGGTATAAAAAGTAAGCAGGCTAATTTTTATGATTATTCTAAATTTAAAACAAAATAAAAGCGAGAGCAAAATTACTAATTACTAAACGAGTAGATCGAAACAAACATATCATAAATTATCTCTAATCTCAGTCTCAAACACAATATACTAAGAATATTCTAACAACAGAATCTTAACACTAATCAATCCACACAGGTACATAAACAAATCAACGTACATCAAACATCAAACTAAACGAACAAACCAAACAAAACAAACTAACAAAAAAGTAGCACAACATAGAGATCTATCAACTACTAGTCACTGGCTGTAGCCTCTTCATCATAATAGTCACCAAAGGAAAACTCAACATCCTTAGGATCAACAAATGGTGTGAAACTAGGAAAAGTAGGGAAACTAACATCATGCTCTCCCTTCAGAAATCTGACGTGGGCTTCATCATACTCAGCATCATAGCTACTCTTCCTCTGGGTAAAATCAGATAAATGATCAAGTTTCCTATCAATAGTATCAACCCTGCAGTGAGTTTGAAATAACTCCTGCTGCTACTCTATAAACTGATCATGCATTGACTCCCAGAAACTCGATGATGGCTCAGCAGAAGTAGAAGGTTGGGAAGTAGAAAGTCTACCTGGAGTAGGTGTAGAAGAAGAAGGAGCAGTCGATCTCTTCCCTCGAAGACGATCATATATGCTAATGCTCTCCTGACCAATCGGCTTAGTAGTCTTCAACCTTTCCTCTGAAATATCTGCAGTGACTTCATTGCTAATACATAATGAATAAATCAGAGATGGGAATCCCAGTCCATTAGAAGTGCTGGATCTTGCAGTGGAATCCACAGAATCATAAATAATACTGTCGACATCAATAGGCTTCCTTTCTTGAATGCAGTAGTTTAAGATCGCTCGATCTCTAGTCACTTCACTCAGGTGGTTGGAAGGTAACAATCTTTCAGAAATAAAATAGTGTCATGCTTTAGAAATACCATTTAACTTGGTGGATTTGAATTTTACCCTTTTTCTGTTCCTGATCTTCCAAGATCCAGTATCGTCAGTCAAATAAGCAATGATCATATCCAAATCTCCCTCAGATGGAGATAATCCAAAATAGTGGCACTCTATAGTCGGTGGCAGGCCACAAAATACATTGATTCTTTCAGGAGTAAATCCTACTCCAACACCTCTGACAAAAACTTCATAATCTTCGGCATCCAGAAAATTCGCATAAAACTCTCGAACTATAGGGATAACAACAACAGCAGTGAAATAACAGAATCGTTGCCAGTTGTGCGCAACAATAGTGTTTTCAATCATCTCCCCCGGATGATAGAAACTTCGTTCTGAAATGAACTTCCTCGATGTCGCAAATTCATTGAATCGAAAATGCGCAGCTGTAGTAGAAAATTTGCTGCTATCGAAGTTATCTCGTGCCTTCCCGCGTTTAGATTTCGGTGCCATCTAAACGTGAAAGAAAACAAGAACAAATTTAGGAAAAAAAATTTAAACTCTTTTTAAGTTTAGAAAACTTAAAATAAGTTTAAAAATCCAAAGAAATCACTAAAAATCAAAATTTTTTTTTTCAAAATTTCAGTTCTTAGCAAAACCTAGGGAAATCTATAGTGAAAATTGAAAATAAATTGTTTAAAGTGTAGATCTGATCTTGAGACGAAGAAATTGAGTGGTTTCGCGCCCAAATCCTTGATGTTTTGACCTTAAAATGGATTCTAAAAGTTGATTTTTGCGAAAATGGAGGAAGAAGAAGGCTTAGGTGTCAATAAAGTCTTTTGGGGGTATTTAAGAAATTTTTCGGGTGCAGGTCGAACAGGCGCTTAGGCCCTGAATTCTGGCGCCTAGTCGCCAAACTCGCCTTTCACAAAAATTTATTTTTAAATTTAATTTTCCACAAAAATTCACAAATTCAACTTCCAATTACTCACATTAGAGTAGGGCTTTAGTTTCTAACTTCCAAAACATTTTCCAAAATTTTTAAAAATTAAATATTAAATTAACCAATCAAACATAAAGTTTAAATCAAACTTCACTAAATTCCATTTATAATCTTCATTATTGGCTCAATATATTCCAGATAAGTATCATACTTGATTTAAGTTCCTAATACACAATCAAACACAACAATTTCTAAGCAAAAACAACACACATTGAACATCAAAGTAAATACACAAATACAATCGATTCACTACATCGATACATCGACTCAACAAACCAGATAATAATGATCTCATTACCAGAATACTCTAATCTTCACAGGGGAAATTGTGTATTCTGCTTGGAAAGAACACTAATGCTCTCGGGAAATCAGTAGCCGTCTTTTCATCAATCCATTTGTTCTTCGCATACATTTCAACTTGAGCATCTTGATAAGCCGCAAAATGATCAAATTGAAGTTTCATTTGCCATTCTAGATGTTTAATCTGATGAAACAGCTTATGAAGGCGATCTCTAATGCTTTTAAACTCCGCTTCAAACTTATCTAAGCTACTAGAAAATTTCTCTAAACTTACCGCGATGAAACCATTAATGTAAGGTTGAGGATCCTTTGAGACCTTGTCCCTAGCTTCTTCTCAAAGATTTCTTCCTTCCATTTCTTCAAAAATTTCTCAAATCTCTCAAGAATGAAGGGTAATGGACGTAACTTTGATTTCTTGATGGTTAGGGATGAAGATGGGTTGATTTAAAGGTGAAAATCGTGTGAAAAACTGAAAATTTTTGGTTTTTGCACGACCCAGTAACCGTGGTTCTTAGGCGCCAAATCTGGAGCCTAGGCGCCGGACCTATTAATACATAGTTTAACTCGGGTGCTTAGGCGCCGAATCTTGGCGCCTAGGCGCCAGAACTATGTTCAACTCTGTTTCGCCTAATCGTCGAATTTCAAAGTTCCGTTCTCCAAGATAGGTAAGTTATACTGGTAAGAGTAATCTAGACTCAATGACATAAATTATAAGCAATCATAATGAAGGTTAACTTGATCTCATTTTTACTCATATTTAGAATAGAGTGATCCAATTTCTCAATCTTACATACTTTAAAATAATCTTCAGCTTAAGTCAACAAAGACTTATAAGCATCAAAATTTTTCTAAAGTAATATAAAATTAGTCAAGATCGAGGCATAACCTTACATTAAAAACAAAAAAACACTCAAAACAAAAGATAATTATGGGTTGCCTCCCCTAAAGCGCTTGGTTTAACGTCGTCAGTCAGACTTAAGTAAATCTTTAATCAGGTTGACTCAATTCATAAGCCTCTTTAAAAAATCATTTTAATATCTCCCAAATAAGGCTTCAATCTTAATCCATTTACTTTAAAAATTTTTCCTGTTTTACAGTCTTTAATATCCACAGCTCCATAATGGTATACTTTCTCAATTATATATGGTCTAATCCATTTAGATCTTAATTTTCCAGGAAAAAGTTTTAAACGAGAATTAAACAGTAATACTTCTTGTCCAGGCTCAAAAACTTTTCTTGAAATTTTCTTATCATGTAACATCTTCATTTTCTCTTTATAAATCCTTGCTTTTTCATATGATTCATTTCTTATCTCTTCCATCTCATTCAATTGCAATAATTGCTTTTCTCCTGCTTCATTCAAATTAAAATTAAACTCCTTTATCACCCAATAAGCTTTATGTTCAAGTTCAACAGGTAAGCGACAATGTTTACCATAAATTAACCGGTAAGGAGACATTCCGATTGGTGTCTTATATGCTGTTCTATCAGCCTATAATGCAGAATCAAGTCTATCAACTCAATCAGTTCTTTTAGGATTAACAGTCTTCTCTAAAATTTTTTTAATTTCTTTGTTTGATACTTCAACCATTCTACTTATTTGTGGATGATAAGCAGTTGCAATTCTATGTTTGATTCCAAATTTTTGTAGTAATGATTGAATTCTTACATTCCTGAAATGACTTCCACCATCAGTGATAATTACCTTAGGCATTCCAAATCTTGAAAATATCATTTTCTTTAAGAATTTAGAAACACTTTTGGAATCACAGTTTGGTAAAGCAACAGCTTCAATCCACTTTGAAACATAATCAACTACTAATAAATTATAAGTTTTTCCAGATGATGGAACAAATGGTCCCATAAAGTCTAAACCCCATATATCAAAAATTTTAACTTCTAATATATAGTTTAAAGGCATTTCATCCTTTCTAGATATATTTCCCAACCTTTGACATCGATCACATGTTTTCACATAATGTCTCACATCTTTAAATAAGGTAGGCCAATAAAATCCAGAATTTAAAATTTTAAATGCAGTTTTATCTATGCCAAAGTGTCCTCCAAAATCAGAATCATGACATTTTTGAATAATAGCAAAAGTTTCCTCATAAGATACACATCTTCAAATTATAGAATCTCATCCAATTTTAAATAAATGAGGATCTTCCCAAATATAAGATTTAGCGTCATATTTAAATTTCTTAATAAATTTGTTATCCAATTCATAAGGTAAAATATTGCTAACTAAATAGTTAACAATATAAGCATACCAAGGTGTTTTACAACCTTGAATAACATATAAAGATTCATTAGGAAATTTCTCATTTATATTTTCTTCCGAAATAATATCATTTTTAATTCTAGACAAATGATCATTAATTTGGTTTTCAGTTCCATTTCAATCTACTATTTGAAAATCAAATTCTTGTAGAAGTAAAACCCATCTTATCAGTCTAGGTTTAGAATCCTTCTTAGATATTAGATATTTAATAGCAGAATGATTAGTATGAATAATGCATTTAGTACCAAGAAGATAAGGTCAAAATTTATCAAAGGCATATACTATAGCTAGAAGCTCCTTCTAAGTGGTAGTGTAATTTCTTTGTGTTTCAGTGAGAGTTTTACTAGCATAATATACAACTTTGAAAACCTTCTCATATTTTTGTCCTAATACAACTCCAATTGCAAAATCACTTGCATCACACATTAATTCAAAAGGTTTATTCCAATTAGGTGCAAAAATGATAGGTGCAGTTATTAGTTTTACTTTTAGAATATTAAAAGTATTAATACATTCTTTGTTAAATTCAAATTTTGCATCTTTTTCCAATAAATGACAAAAAGGTTTAATAATTTTAGAAAAATCCTTTATATATCTCCTATAAAATCCAGGATGACCTAGAAAACTTCTCACATCAGTAACAATAGTAGGTGGTTGCAATTCAACAATAATTTTAACTTTTGCTTGATCTGCTTCCATCCCTTTTTGTGAAACTTTGTGACCAAGTACAATGCCTTCTGTGACCATGAATTGACATTTTTCCCAGTTAAGAACTAAGTTAGTTTCTTCACATATTTTTAGAACTTTAGAAATGTTTTCCAAACAAGATTCAAAAGAAGTTCCAAAAACTGAAAAAGCGTCCATGAATATTTCAATTCCTTTATTAATCAAATCACAAAATATTGACATCATACATCTTTGAAAAGTTGCAGGTGCCTTACATAAACCAAAAGGCATTCTTCTAAAAGCAAAGGTTCCATAAGGACTTGTAAATGTTGTTTTCTCTTGGTCCTCATGAACAATAAGTAATTGATGATAAACAGAATATCCATCCAGAAAACAGAAATATGGGTGTCCAGCAAGTTTATCGAGAATTTGATCCAAGAAAGGTAAAGGAAAATGATCCTTTCTAGTGGCGTCATTTAATTTCCTATAATCAATACAAATTTGCCATCCAGTAACTTGTCTTGTAGGAATTAGTTCATTTTTATCATTGACCATGATACTTACACCTCCTTTCTTTGTAACACAATGAATAGGACTTACCCATTGACTATCCGAAATAGAATAATACCAGCATCTAACCACTTAACAATTTCTTTTTTAACAACCTCTTTCATGATAGGATTTAATCTTCTTTGCAGTTCAATAGTAGGTTAAAATTTTCTTCCGTTAAAATTCTATGCATATAAATGGAAGGGCTTATTCCTCTTATATCAGCAATAGTCCAGCCAAAAGCTTTCTTATAATTCTTTAACACACCTAGTAGTTTTTCTTCTTGATCTTTACCTAGTTCAGAAGAAATAATAACAAGTTAACGAATTTCCAAGAAACGCATATTTTAAATGTGAAGGTAACATTTTTAATTCCAGTTCAGGGGCTTTTTTAATTGATGGTAAAAGTATATCATATTGAGTTATGTCTAAAGTTTCCCAGTTATCTTTAATAAAAAGAGTTTCTTCTTCTTTTAGTTCTTCATTTTCATCAGTTAAAAATTCAAATTTTTCTTCAGAAATGACTTTACATTTTTCTTGATAATGTTTTGCATTTAATTAATCAATTATATCCATTCGATAACATTTCTCTTTATCAGGGTACTTCATTGATTTAAGAACATTGAAATTAATCTCTTGATCATTAACTCTCATGGTTAATTCTCCCTTTTGTACATCAATCATAGCTCGTTCGGTAGCTAGAAAAGGTCTCCCTAAAATAATAGGTATCTCTTTATCTTCTTCCATATCAAGTACGATGAAATCTATAGGGAAGATAAATTTATCCACTTTAACAAGGACATCCTCTATAACTCCTTTAGGATAAGTGATAGATCTACCGACTAACCGAAGGGTTACGGTGGTGGGAGTAATCTCTCCTAAATTCAATCTTCGAAAAATAGAAAATGGCATGAGATTAATACTTGCTCCTAAATCACATAAAGCTTTTCCACAAAATTTTTCTCCAATAGCACAGGGTATAGTGAAACTTCCAGGATCCTTATGCTTTTCAGGTAATTTCACTGCATTCTTCACTTAATGTAAAACTTTCAAAAGCTTCAAATTTTCATTTCTTGCTTAAAAAATCCTTCATAAATTTTGCATAAGTTGGCATTTGTTCAAAAGCTTCAACAAAGGTGTGTTAATAGTAAGTTTCTTAAAAATTTGGAAGAACATAAAAAATTGATGATCAAGTTTCTGTTGTTTAAGTCTTTGAGGAAAAGGTGATGGTGATTTTTTAACTTCCACATTAATAGGTATAAAAGTCTGATCTTGACTAGGAGAGAGAGTTTCTTCAGGTTTTTCGATCTCTTCAACCTCAATCTCTTTTTCAATTTCATTTTGCATTCTTTCTTTTAATTCCTTTCCACTTCTAAGTTGCACAGCCTTAACATGTTCATGTTCTTTTCCAGTTTCCTTTGGATTAATTTCAACCATACTAGGAAGTGTTCCTACAGGTCTGTTATTAATTAAAATAGAAATTTGCCCCATTTGATTTTCAATATTACGAATAGCAGTATTTTGATTTTGTAATTGATTATTCATTTGTAAAATTAATTCTTCTATTGATAACCTTTTCTGTTGATTATTAAATCATAATTTGGATTAACTTGATTATTCCAATTTCTAGTGGGATGAGATTGATTATTACCCCATTGCTGTTGTGAATTATTCCAGTTAAAATTAGGATGATTTTTCCACCCAGGATTATAATAATTTGAATAAGAATTATTTTTACTTGCAATAGCTTGTAAAGTTTCAATAGTTTGAGAATCTTCAATATTAGCAGAGTTATTCTGTGAAATATTAATTACGAAATTATCTAATTTTTTAGACATTGCTGTTACTTGTGAAGCTAGGATAGAAAAGGCTTCATTATCGTGAATACTTACCATCTTTTTTGGATTAATCCTCTCGGAAGGCCATTAAAAATTGTTTTTATCCATTTCTTCAATTAAAGTGTAAGCTTCTTCAAATGATTTAGACATTAAAGAACCTCCAGCAGCAATATCAATAATTGATTTTAAAGATCCAATTAATCCATTGTAAAATGTTTGAATAATTAACTAATCAGGTAAAGCATGATGAGGACATTTTCTTAATAGTTCTTTAAATCTTTCCCAAGTTTCTTGTATTGTCTCCCCGTCAAATTGACTAAACGAAGTAATATAATTTCTTAATTTAGCAGTTTTAGAAGGAGGAAAATATTTAGCAAGGAATTTTTGTGTCATTTCAGCCTATGTTTTAATAGAACCAGTTGCTAATGAGTTTAACCACATCTTTGCTTTATCTCTTAAGGAAAAGAGAAAGAGTCTAAGTCTAATGGCATCATAAAAAACATTGTTATATTTAAAGGTAGCACAAAGTTTTAAAAAACTAACAAGGTGTAAATTTGGATCCTCATTTGGTGTTCCACCAAATTGATTGTTTTGCACCATTTGAATAATAGACAGTTTAAGTTCAAAAGAATTAGCATCTACAGAGTGGGTATTTGAATACTACTATGAAGTTCATCAACTGTAGGGTTAGCATAATCCCTTAATGGTTTATAAACATTTTGATCATTAAGTTCAATTGGATTTTGTAAAGTAGCCATTTCTTGAAATTTTTGAATTTGTTTTCCCTTTTTAATTTTTCTAATTGCTCTTTCTAGTCCAGAATCTAAAAGTATTAATCCTTCAGAACTAAGACTATGCATAAAAAAAATAAAAGCAAGGAATAAAAAAATTTTATTATTATTTTTTATATGTTTTTTATTTTTTTATATTTTGTTAATGTTTTTGGAAATTTAATATTTAAAAATCAATAAATTGTACCTCTTTTCCCCGGGGACGGTGCCAAAAACTTTACCCGATTTTTGAATTTCCAGATACAAGAATTTGTTACCACTGCTAGAAAATTTAATTTTTGGCAAAGGCGTGAAACACTTGACCCGGAATAACTTGCTATATAGATGTGTACCAAATTTTAATTTACGGCAATAACATTAAATAAAACTTGATTGCTACTGAGTACTAGGACGTTATTGATTAATACTTTTAAATATATGTTTATATAGCAAAATAAAATTTTTAAGGAAAATATTTTATATACTTTTTGGGTACTACGCAAGTATACGTATCGTTTCAAGTAATAAAGGGCTTTGAAACAAAGACCCCAGTATCGATCCCATGGGAAAAATGGTAATAAATTTTTAAATATTGTATTTCAAAATCTTTTTGTATTTTAATCTAACTATAAATTACTTTTAATTTACTAGATGCAGATAAAGAAAACAATAATAAGAAAATGATTTTGTGAAAACAATTTAAAACAAACAACTTTCTTCCTTTCAATTAAGCCAAGATTTTTAAGATAATTAATATTCATTAGAGAATCTATTTTATAGTATTGTGCCAAAAAGAAGCATTCTTATTCTTTACCCTTTGATCCAGGTGCAAAGAACATTGGCTAATCTATAGATCAGGTCCGAATGTATTGTTAGTAGAATGGGTTAATCTAGGCTCACACTACTAGATGTCCAAGGGTGGCTATGGTCAGCCCTACTAGTGACCCTTTCCTTATCTAAAAATAAAATTATAAGAAATTAGTCTGTCACTCTAAAAACTTATCAATTCTACGCCCTTTAAATCTTATCTTCCTATTTATTTGCACTTCACCTTGAATAGCCCACGCATGGCCTTCGACTACCCAAGGATTTATATGACATCTACAAGTTAAGTGTTCTTCTCCTTCTAGGTCTCGAAACTCTTCGACAGGAATTAAAAATTTAAATGGCCAATTTAAAAAGTAAAGTATGATCAGGTATTAATATCATCACAATGTTTTAAAAATATTTTGATTTTCAATTCTCCATCAATTTATATTATCTTATTTATTTTTTCATAATTGAAGGAAGAAAGTAAACTAACTACTCAGAACACATTGAATATAAACAACAAAACATAATAAATAAACTTTGAATCAAAAATAAAATACTTATCTCAAATATTCCTTCTACAGATCTTCTGATTCTTACTAACTCCACAGTGTAATCAACTCCAAATGCAACAACTTGAAAATAAACTCACTAAACTAAATAAAAGTGGCCCTAAATTTCTCTCTCTGTTTCTCTCTCTAAGGATGAGAGATTCTAAAGTGGCTAAGAGATAGGGGATACAATGGGGGACGCCATTTTCTGAAGGAGTGGACTCCTATTTATAGGCTTCAAGGGTTGCCTTGAGGCACCTCTTCAAAACATGCCCAAATTCAAAGAATCTTCTAGAAAGTCTGTCTCGCACCGGAATCTGGCGCCTAGGCGCCAGACACCGCATCCAGTTCTTCGCACCTCTTCACTTTGGCTCGCACCTCTTCGTGATTAAAACCGTTTTGGAACGTCCAAATGCAATGTATCACATGTTCTATTATCAAGGAACAACTGCCAATCTTCTAGAATGTCCAATAACCGCTCACTCCGTCAAAATAACCATCCAAAAGTTGTAAAAAACTTGAGAGTTTCTGTATCGAGTCTGGCACGTAGGTGCCAACTTCTGGCGCCTAGGCGCCACGCCATAATTTTTGACAATGCTTGTATTTTACTCCATTTTTGCTACTTTCATTAAAGCTTAATATTCATAGAAATTAATAAAAATCAAGGCATAAAAATAGGTATTTTTTTCATGGATTAGTGGTCATTAAGGTTTAGTATGATTTGAGAATCGTTATTTGTATCAGAATCGAGATCCGGATTTGGTTGGTTTTCGTTCGTTACGTAATCGTTTGAAACAGTCAAAACGTAGCAAACGCCAAAACTCTTATCATTATAAGATCCCGCCGGTGCGAGCAAATAATCATACAGTGTCAGAGGTTCGGGGGATTTCTCCCCCGAATCGGAAACAACCATCCTAGGATAAGCAGCCCCTAGTCTACTCTTTGGAGCCTCGGTTTTCTTCTCTTCTACGATTTTCTCTTCCTTCTGGGGTGGTTCTTCGATTGCAAGCGATAGTGCCGGCTCGACAAGTTTCAAACCTTGAGTTGAAGCACGCACCGAAGCGGTTTGGATGTGATCTAAGATTTTCTTTGAAGACTTTGTCCAGACAGTACTCCATCCATCATGGGTTGTGTAAGGGTCTATCGGAACAATGGGATCCGTTGAAATAACATTGACGAAACCTCCTTTTTGGGATTCCTTCATGTATTCCTTCAGGATCGTTATGTTCCCTTTCCAGAGATTGTCGTTAAGCCAACTCTTGAAAGTGATGCAATCCTCAATCCTATGTCCGAGCATCCGATGGTAGGGAAATAGTTTGGATGATCTTTCTTATTGACTTCTTCCGGCCTCTTGGGCTCTGATAGCTGAAAATCTGGTGTCTTCATTAAACTGCAGAACATTTTCACTACTGCTTCAGTTTTGAATGGATATTCTCTATTTATAAGTTCTTTCAGGTTACGCTATGGACGAGGTGGTTGCTCATAATGCTGAGGCGACTGATAGCTCGGTCGAGGCAGTTGATAACTCTGCTGAGGTTGTTGGTAAGTACGTTGTGGTGGTTGATAACTAGGCTGTGGCTACTCTGGCTGTATCTGCACTGGCTGCTTGCCCTTATCTACTGCCGCGACGATTCTGGATCTCTTTTCAAATGTTTTCACTGGTTTTTGTTTACCAGTCTTGTCTAAAAAACTTAGCTGCTTTGCTTCATCTTGCAAGCTCCCAACCTTGCTAAGCAGCTTCTCGGAAGTCTTGATTGTAAATCCTTTAAGGAGAAGTGCTATCGGACCATGGATACTCTTAAGCAATATGTCGACTGCATGCTATTCTTGAAGTTGTGGTTCACACTTTATGCTTAAATTTCTCCATCGAAGTATGTAATCCACTAAAGTCTCATTCGATTTCTGGTGCTCCACCACTAGATCACCGATGGTGATGTGGTGCCGAGCCCTAGTAAGCCGCTTAACGGAGAGGTTTTCTAACTCTGCAAAGGTGTTAACTGAACCATTTGGCAATTCTGCGTACCAGTCAAAGGCAATCCATGACAGGCTGCTGACAAACTGTCGAAAGAGTAAGGCGTCGCCCCCACCGGCATTGCAGCAACTAGCATGAAAATGTTTGACATGCTGCCGGGGGTTTCCCGTTCCATCAAAAGTCTTAAACAGAGGTGGAACGAAGCCTTTTGGGTATTGGACGGTGTCAAATTCTTTCGGGTAAGGTCTACCTGTCTGAATAGATGCTCCACTCTAAGATTGTGCTAGGGCTTCTTGCACCTGATGTTCTACCATGTTCTTAATGTCCTTTTCGGGAATCATGCTCTGTGTAGAATCCTTCTTTGGTCGCTCGTCTCTATTGACGGATGTGATCTCCTTTCCTCCATCTGCAATATGGATGATTTCTGGGGGTGTTTCTTTCCGAGGTTGCACCTCACTTTAGAGAGTGGCTAAAGCAGCAGCCATCTCTTCCATCCTCCTTGCCATCTCGGAAATTGTGTCATCTCTTTCCCGAAGCAGTGCTCTCATCACTTCCAGTTCATCTCTTTTCGTAGCAGCCGGAGCACCCTGAGAGGCTGACAATGCTCGTGTTTCAACCATGTTTACTTCGGCATACTCTTCATCCATGAACTCTGATGAATTAACTTCATTTTCTAACTTTTCTCCTCTTTCTTTTGCCAACCATCGGATATCCGTCCTTAGCTTTCCTATAGCATCCTCGAGGGGTCTCTTCCAGACGGTATCGCGGCTGTTGTGTGATGGTTATTGAACATCTTTTCCTGGAGTTTCTTTTATTGCAGTAGCACTTCCTTCTGATTCAGGTTCTTTAACGAGACTTTTCTTCTCAGGCCGTTGTGTTGGTCTTGGCTCGGTAATAATAGGTGGCCACACCATCCTTCTTGCAGCAGAAGGCCTAGGACCAGAAGGTCTGTCGGCTATATGCTGGTAGGTGGTGTCCTCCCTAATATGATGGCCCGATTTAATAACAGGTGAACTAGCTCTCATTTTCTTCCTTGGTTTCTCTATGGCAGTGATAGGCTCTACTCGTGGTCCGAGGCGGGATCTAGCTGGCACTCGTCCCATTTTTCTTAGGATTTCTGATACGGGGCATCTTTCTTTCTTTGCCAATTTTTCTTTCACGGCCAGTGTCCGAGCAAATGGCGTAGTCTTAACCCTTTTTCTTTTGCAGTTATTATAGTATGCAGGTTAGGGTAATGTAGCGGCAATCCTTCGGACGTCTTCTTCATCTAATGCAGCAGAGAGGGGGTGAACCTACTCCCTTCCAATAGAGGTACATACTCAGGCAGTTCTTCTCTTTCCCCAGGAATTTCTTCTAGAAAAGCAACTTCAGCAGCTTTGGCTTTCTCGATCCTGACGATCTTTCTGCTTCTATTTCTCCTTTGAGTCCAAGTTAGGGGTGCAACTTTTGAACTGGAATCAATCTTGAAAACAGATGGTATTGTAGCAAAATCTGTACCCTCCACGGTGACAGGCTCAACACAGACTTGGATTTTCTTCCCCTTTAGTTTGGCAGAAGCTGGGGTATGTGCAGAGATGACTAGACCAGTGGGGGTAGAGACAACAGTCATCCTACGATTAGGAGTACTTCTTTCAGCTGGAACCCTTTGTAGGGGAGGGTTTTTCTTGAGCCGACTTCAAGTTGAGCTCAATTACAAGTTCTTCAGTTTCTGACACTTTGTCCATTAGTGCGAAGAGAGTGATATTGGCGAACTTGATATCTGTGTTGTCGAATCCTTATCCAAAACAGATGATCCCATTGTCAGGCAGCTCATCCTTATAGACGCCGAACTCCATTCCATTGGTGAAGGAAAAAATTAACTTAGGCGCAGTCATTTTCTACAGGGTAGATTTCGAATGTCAGTTCCGAATTATGCTCCGTTTTGTCACAAAACTTAGGACGAAAAAGAATGAGTCCAAACACATCTTCATTTATCTTAGTGTATTTATGATTTAAAAGAGTTTGTTTATTGAAAGGGTCGTTTATTAGAGGATTTGTTTATTAGGAACGAAATGATTAAAGGATGGAGGTTTATAGAAAAAGGAAGGGATCCGGTTTGAAATTGAAAAAGAAGAGAATGTCTCGTAAAACTTCTCAATCCGAAGGACCACTCCTAAGCTAACACCTATTGGGGGTCCACCCCACCTCAGAAATAAAGGTAAAAAGATTTCGGAACCTCTCTGTTTAGGGGTGTCTAAACAGTGGCTCCTAAATCCGAGAGAACTTGACTATACCCGTTTAAGATAGAAATGAAGGTAGTATGCCAACGGAAGAATGATAGTTTTGGTCCACTAGGGATATGGACTCACTATCGATTTATGAAAGCAAAACCATCTGATTAAAATGGAGAGAGGAACTATTCCCCAGCGGAGTCGCCAGAAATTGTGGGCATATTTTTAGGGTTTAAATTTAATTTAAATATATATATTTTGGAAAGTCGCATTTAATTTTGAAAATAATTTTAAGTTTGAAAATTTTAAGATATGAAATCAAACCGATCTCACATCCCAAATAGTTTATATAAACGAGCACCGCATCACAAACCATGTATCTATCCCGAAGAATAGACATACTGCTTGATGATGGGGCTTGGTTAAATAAACAAGAAGATTTGTGACATCCATTTGGTCTGCGAACCAACTTTATAAGCTGACAAGTTCCCCTGCTTAATATAAATGAATTAAGCAGGGTTTAAATTACTTGGATTCTTAAAGCTCCCTATAAGGGCAAGTCCCTATAGTTAATTACATCTTAAATGACGGGAATCATTTAAGGAAACTCTCGATAATGATCAGTGGTTTTGCTCTCAAGAATTTCAAAGTTTAAGGTTTTCAAAGCATTGAATTTTGGAGATTTCAGTAGGGAATGGATAAAATTTGGAAAAGTTTATTTTGGGAATCCAAAGGAAGAAAAGTAGGAGAAGCTGAGGATCCAAGAAGAATCTTGGAAACTTCCCAAACTATCCGATGGTTTGGCTTCAATTTACGTATTTGTTTAATGTTTCAATTTTGCCAATTTTAATTAATTAGGACTTATGTTTGTATGACATAATCATACAAATAGCCTCGAAGATGTGAGGGTTTTTGTCGTACCAAACGACTACCTCGGAGTCCTAAGACCGGTTAGGGCTTAATTTACATGACATGATCATGCAAATGCCTAATGACGTCTAGGTTCTTGTGTTTTGATTAAGGATGATTTTCTTCATAAAAGAACAATTAAATTCAATTGTTCTTCTAAAACATCTCATCATATTGAGAAAGTGCTTAGGACGAGTCCTAAACATCTTTTGAATATTTCTGAGATTATTTTGAGTCCAAGTAAATTTAATTGCACAGGTGAATTAATCATCCAGGATTTTAGTTAAGCTTTGTCTCTTGCTCAGTGAACTTGGGCATTTGATTACCTGATGAATGAAGTGACATCTCACTTAATACTCCATTTAAGAGTTATAATAATTAAAGCCTTTTGGAGCAAGTTGGTTTGTTGAAAATTTTAATCATTCTTAATTTGAAGTTTGAGTTAAAAGTTTAAAGTGATTGAGTTTAATTATGAGGTTTTAATTAATAATTTTAAGTTTGGAATAGTGTTCAAATTATTTTTGGTTTAAATCTTTATACTTTAACCGATCTTAAGATTTTAAATTTGTTTTACTGTTATTATTAAGTGATGTTAATTTAATTTAATTTAACTGAATTTAACTTAATTTAATTTAATTTAATTTCAATATTTTAAATTTAATTTAATTGTTCAAATGTTAATTTAATTTAATTTTAATTTTTAATATAATTTTTTCTTAATTTAATTTAATTTAATTTAAATTTAATTTGGTTTAATTGTTAAATCACTTAATATTTTTAGCTTTCCTTTAATTTGAGGGTTATTATTATTATTTTTTTAATTTTAATTTACTTAGTTTGGATTATCATTTAAATCTTAATTAAGAGTTAAATTTTATTGAAAGGATTTATTTAGGGATTTTTTTTTACTAAAGAATCAATATCCTCTCAAGTTATATCCTTATTTTTAATAATTCAAAATTTCATTAATCTTCTAAAACTTAAATATGTTTAAATAATTAAAGTTTCATTTTGGTTTATTAAAAGTGATTAATGGGTTCCTACCCTTTTAATTTCCCAAAGTTTCAATCATCCAAGAAAGATAAAATCAAATATTTTACCCTCCAGTTTAATTAAACCTAAAATTTTAATAAAGGGGATTAAATTCTTTAATTACCTTTATGCCCTTTTAGGCTTATTTATTTCATAACTCACTAAATTGAGTTCAAATGAACTTGAAATTTTTATGTCACTTCACTCATATGTAAATTAAAACATTAGAGGAGAAAATGTGTGTTTTTTGAATTTAATTTATTTAAATAATTATTTTTAATGAAAAATAGGGATTTTCAATGGAAATTCAATAACATGACCAAGGAAAGGCTTCTACCCCTAAGAAAATTATGGTATGTTTCTAATGACCAGAGAACCACTTGGACCAATTTTAGTGTTTTTTTAAATTTTATTTTATTTATTATAATTATTTTGAGTTTTGGAGAGTTAATTAATTATAAAATTAAAATTGAAGTTGAAAAATGGATTCTATATTTTTCTTAAATTTCTCTAATCTCAAGGAGTTCAGAAAAAAAAATTTTACAATTTTCTGATTTTTCTTTGATTTATAAGAATTAATTTTGTGAAAAGGTTGGAAAATACATTTTTTAATATTAAAAATTGTTTTAAGCATTTAAAATTCAATATCTTTACTTAGAGACTTAGGAAAAATATTTGGTTTGTTCCTAAGTGATTGGGAGTCAAAATGTGATATTTTTATGATTTTTAATGTTTTTATGATTTTTATTATTTTTTAATTATTAAAATATTAAATATATCATGAAAAATGAAAAATTTTAGAAAATTCTAATTTTAATTTTTATAGACTCCTTTGATATCAAAGAAGTCCCAAAACCAATTTGGTAAATTTTTGAAGTGTATTTTTGGAGTTATGAATTTTTAAAGTTTAGTTTTACTCATGTGGCTTAATTAATTCATTTAGTGTGGCTAATCATTTCCAATTGACCTCAAAATTTTATGCAAGGTTCTCTATATCCTAAAGGTCAGTGGAGAATTGATTTCAAGTTATTTTAATGTGTGGTTAACCCTAATTAATTAAAATTATGTTTTGAGTAATTAGGTCAATTAGAGCTATTCTTAATGAGTTAACTAAAGTATCATTATCCTAGGGTCCTCTGGTCCTAGGAAACTTCCCCAAAATTTTCTGGAATTTATTAAGTAATATACTAATTATTGGAATTAAAATACCAAAAACGGTGACATAAACTTGAAAAATACATAACTTTCCATAGGGATGGCTTCTGACCTTGAAAAATTTAGGAAATGTTCCCAAGAATAGAGGCTTCAAGAGCCCTATGGTCTCATGCCATGGTGAATTGTCTATGCAAATGGAGAATCAAAATACTGAAATGAGTAAATAATTATTTAAAAATAAAATACTCATCAAAATAACTTGATTTCTTTTCCACATTATTCACCTCTGTTCACTGAGCAAGAGGGTATTTTTAGTTTAGTTTTATGAT
The DNA here is from genome assembly GCA_022702705.1 of Papilionanthe hookeriana x Papilionanthe teres. Lineage (NCBI taxonomy): Eukaryota > Viridiplantae > Streptophyta > Magnoliopsida > Asparagales > Orchidaceae > Papilionanthe > Papilionanthe hookeriana x Papilionanthe teres. The sequence goes on along the minus strand of CM040432.1, from coordinate 14,350,511 downwards.
TTTTCTACACAAAGATATGGATATTCTAAGTTCTTGGTATTTAAATAAATCAAAAAAATCCATATTTTTCTAGTTATCCACGCGGTGCCGACTCATCCTCGGCAGCTCCAAAAGCCCACGCGTCGCGCTCCCATTCGACGTTGCCATCTGACTCAGTGCTCCAGGTTTATGTAACGTCCTTCAATCCGGCGCAATCTGGACCGTCCACTTGATATACGCTCGATCAGACGGAGCCTGGTCATCGTCTACGACTGGTGTGCACCCTTGATCGTTCACTTTAAAACCCTAAGAACTCTCTCATTTCTTAACGAATTTTCGTGTTCTTATGCTCTATGGATTTGTCATGAAGAGACGAACACATCCATACGGTTTACATGCTATGAAATTAAGTAAATCAAAATGGAGAATCACTGGAAGCTCGGGAGGAATGAATGATCCATACCTTTGCTATGAGAAGTGTAGCTTTAATCAGAGAGTTGTGTCACCTTTGATTGCACCCAAGGAAGCTCCAGATGAATTCTCTGGCTCTGGGGAATTGTCTAGGTATAAAAGTGTCCACAGCCGATTTCAAAGCTTGGAGGCTAGATCAACTGGGTGGCCTGGAGAGGGGGCTTTCACTGGGAACTCCTTCTCTTGTTCCTGTGCAGGTGTGGGTGAGTTTAATTTGAATTTGGTGGAGGTTTTAGAGATGTCCTAGTTTTGGGCTGAGAATTGAGCTCCAAAATTGAGCTCAATCAATGGGATTTAGGGCAGGAGAACAGTGAGGATCAATTGCTCAAGGTGAGGAGAAGGTCCTGGAGCAATTTTGGCAGAGTTTTTTTTAGGTCTGGGGTTGTCAATGGTGCATTCAATTAGCCATGGACATGTGTAAAGAGTTTACCTCTAAGTGGTATGGGGAGAGGGGTGATTTTGGATCCAAATGTGTCAAGTCATGCAAATGGGTTGGGTTCACCTCTCCAAGCTCTGGTTTTGGGCTGAGGGAGATCAGGTGACTCTGCTAGCTTAGTGGGGAAAGTCACCATCTAAGAATATTTAAGTTTAAGCATGGTTTAGGGGAAACATGGGAGTGCTTAATCACTTTAAGGGAATCAAGAAAGAGGCTCCTCCTTTTTCACAATATGGCATGGTCACATGATCACCACTCACATGGCTTGCATGGGGCTTAAGGATGGCTTCATGTCTTCTTTTGGGCTTGGGGAGACGCTTGGCTCAATTTCATGAAAATGGATTAGTGGGAAATTCTCATTAAGCTTGATTTGGAATTATTTGGTTATTGATTTTAGGACTTAGGGATGATTTCAATCAAAGGGATGATGATGGGAATTTCACATAGGCCTTGGAATAACTTTTGGGCTTTTGGATTGGGTAAAAATGGGCTTTTAGGATGGTTTAAGAAAGTAGGCCTTTAGGTTTGAAAAAAATTTGTGGATGGAAATTTTGTGAAGGATTGGGCCAAACAGATGTTGGGTTTAGTTTAGGGATGTATCATGAACATTTTAGAAAAGGTTTGGTGTCATTTAGAGTGGAATTGTATTTAATTTGGGCTTTTTGGTAAAGTGGCCAAAGTGGGTCAAATTAGGCTAACTTGGACCAAGGTTGGATTTGATGTAAAATTAATGTTGAGAAATTCTTATGGGAGTGTCATAAAAAGTTTTCAACTTTGGTTGGGCTTTGATTTTGGGATTTGGACCCATTTGAGTTAGGTTTGCGTTTAGGCCAAAAATGGAGATTTTTGTTTTGGGTTAGGTTTGGGTGGAGTTTAGGTTTTTCGGGCAAATCTTGTTAGTGTTTTGTTGGTGGGGATATTAGGAAGGTTTAGGAAAAGATTTGGGGTTAATTAGAGTTGAATTGGGTTGGCTTGGGCTAGGTTTAGGTCATGAGCCAAGATTGGGCTTGAAGATTCAAATTGGATTTGGACCCAATTGTTAATCAAATTGGGCTTGGATTTGATCTAAATTGACATTGGGGATATTGAATTGAAGTTTAGAATTAAATTGGGTCAAATTTAGGATCAATTGGGTTGATTTAGTTTGACATTGGGTGCATTTGGGTTAAAAATGGGTCAAATTGAGGGTTTTGATAAACATAAGTTAAATTGACAAAATTGGCTTATGGTGTAGTTGAGCGAAATGAAATTGGAAATATTTGGGATTTTTTGGAATTTTCTAGGAATTTTCTGGATTTTTGGAATTTTGGATTAAAAAGGGTATTTTGGGTATTTGGAGGGTATTGGGGGTATTTTTGGAATTTTTGGTATATTTGGCCATGGATGATCAATTTGAAAGGTGGGAAATGTTTAGGACAAATTTTGAGGAGTTTTGGGTAATTTAGCCAATTTTACAAATTTTGGGCAATTTCAAAGGCATTCGGTAGGCTTGGTGGGTTTAGGGCCCCGGGGGTCAAAAATTGAAATTTTGGGAAAACAAAAATTGATCAAGTTTGAATAGAATGGAATCACTTTGGTGGAGCCATGAAGCCATTTTAAGCTCACAAGAGCCATGAGAAGACTCATTAGAGGCATTCACTATGTTTTTCCTAACCCTCTTAGCCAAGGGCCTAGGGGTTAAGGTCCATCCATGAGTCAGGAAGTCAAGCTAGGTATGATTTGTTTTAGGATTTGGAATGTGTGTGAAAGTGTAATGTGTTCAGGTCAACCCTCACCAGACCAGGCCACCCAGTTTAGTCCTAAGTCCAAAGAGACCGATAGGGAACTCATCCTTTAAACCTCCACATTTGATCTTAGCCCTCCAAGTGACTTGGGGGTTTACAATCAAACTTATGGGATTTGCAGGGAGTTAAGAAGTGTTTAAATTTCTAAGTGGTGGGTTCCATTTCTAGTCCTCTAAGATAGTTAAAGGGAAAGCCTAAGGCTAGATCCTAAGTACCAAGGATAGAGAAGTGAAAAGACCTCATCAAAAATGAGGTCAACAATGGATACTACACAAGTATACGTATTGTTATCAAGTAATATAGGGCTCTAATGGAGTCCTACATATCGATCCCACAGGGAAGTTAGAGAATTTCAAAGACAAATTAAAGTAAATTTACTTACAAATCTAGTATACCAAAATTAAGAACACGGATTAAAATAAACTAATGCTTAAAGATTGAATATAAGATTTTAGAAAAGCATCTTTCTCCTTGTTTTAGAGAATTAAGTGAATAAAGAATTAAATGAGTTTTTAATTGTATTGTGCCAAATAGGAGCATTCCTACTCTTTACCCTTTGATCTAGGTGCAAAAAACATTGACTAGTCTTAAGTTTAATTACTGAATCTGCGGCTAGGCTGGGAGGATACCGACTGCCACTTCAGAGCTCCCACGTTCCCCTCGCCTGAGGGTTAATATCTACACTTCAGCTCTCAAACAATAAGACCGAATTGAATATTTTAGTCTGTCACACTAAAATGTCCAATTCTACTCCCGATAGTTGATATTTCATTTGCACCCTCCTTCCAAGGCTTTTGACTTCCCTGAATCTTGGATGTAATCTTTACTATAGTTGATAATTCAACATATGTTAACAAATCAATTAACCAGATTAAAAGTAAATTAAGATTTAAGTAAAAGATTAGCACAATTTCTATTTTCATATTTTTAGTCACAACTACTTTAATTCATCATTTCACAAAATCTCGATAACAAAGAGAAAGACTAAGGAAACTACTCAGAATGCATGGGAAAAGTAACACAAAGCATGGATTTCATTAAAGTTAACAAACAAATAACAAATATACTTATCTCAAATTTTCTCCCCAAGCAAACTCCTTGAAGTTCCTTTGACTCTTCCTTCCAGTACAACACACCAAAATACTAAACACTTTGTCTACTCACTCAAAAGACTCTTAAATGACACTAAATTCCACAGAAATGACACAAAACTAACACAAAACTAACTAAAATTCATCTCTATTGCTCAAATCTCAAAAGGTTGCTTAAGAACCTCTTCAAAAAGCATCCAGACTCAATGTATTTTTGCTCTTTTTAACTGTCTCGCCGTAGGCGGCCTGATCTCGTCGTCAGCGGGCATCAGAAGGTGGGCTAACAGCGCCGATCTCGCTGTTGGCGGGCTCGATCTCATCGTCAGCGGGCTCCTTATAATATATTTAAAGTCTTTCAGGAAAAACTCACCGTCGGCGGGTTAAATCTCACCGTCAGCGGGACAGTTCAATTTTTATCAAATTGAGTCCTTCTTGCTCCAAATTCGCTTCTTTTGTGCGTTTTGCTTTCAGTACTTATAAATCTTAATTCCTGCAATAAAAAAAAGAAAATACATTTCTTTAAAGTGCAATTTCATATAAAATTGGTATGAAATTCTTAATATATTTTCTAGTGATCAAGATCCGAACATGATGTTACATTGGTTGACAAAAGACACTGTGCAGAAAGGTCTGACGAAGTCATGATGGTCTATGTGTGGAGGTATGCAGTCGCCCTCCTTGTAGATGTTAATGATGTAGCTGTTGGGTATGCAATCTGCAGGCAATTCTCTCCTTTTTATCATCCTTTTTACCATTCTCTTGATAATTCTTAGCATCAGATCCACCTCACTACGACAGAGTATTCTTGGTGGATTCCCTTTTCTGTCTACCGCGAAGTTGTTGCAACATCCGCATCGGATTGTAATTCTTCCTTTTCCTGGCATCCATCTTCGGGGTTCTAAATAGGTATTTTCCCTCAGGCGGTCGACTCGGCCCATTTTCTGAAGTTCAACGACGCAATCAACACTTTTTTGCTGCTCATAATCTGAGAATACATTTGTATGCATGAGGCCTTCTAAGATATTGATCCTCTTGCCTCCAATTCTCTCAAAGTGTTCAAAAGTTTTCTTTTCAACATTCTGCATTCTTTCCAACTCATATTCTGGAATTATCTGCAATCGGCGAGGTCTAGTAACGTATCGGGGAATGATGCTTCAACCCCGGCACACTCTCCTGCATGTCTTGGCTCATCGGGGATAGTCTCTATCCGGACATCCTCCGGGGTTGCTTTCGCAACAAGACTCTTCAGAATGGGTGCATCTACTTGGCCTCGAGGCGCTAATTCTATTTCTTCTCTTCTTGGAATTTCCTTTATATGTTCTGCTTTCCTTGGAGTTGATCTCCTCCTTTCCGATTCCTGACGAACCAATTTCTTTGGAGTATTTGTATTGACAGTAGCAACTGTCTCTTCATGTTGATCTGCTGCTAACTTGGTTAACATCTTGTGAATGCGGCGATTCTTGTTCCTCCGCTGGGTGGCAGTGAGAGTAGCTCTCCTTACCCCTTGTCTTCTGCGGGCATGGCACTGACAAGCCTGCCCTCTGCTGTAGCAACAACGGACTTAACTTTCTTATCTTCTCCTGTTGCATGAGCGGCATTTTCTTTTCTCTTCTTGCTGGTGGATTGCTGACTTGGGCCACCCACTTTCATCTCTGTCTGGCTATGGAACTCTTCTCGATCAATCGAGGTCCAATCATTTTCTTCATATTGTAGCACGGCTGGTGTGAAGTCAGAGTCAATCTCGATCACGGCTCCATCTCTCACCTTCTTTTCACCAAGTGCTAGACTCGCGCCATTTCTAAAGTTCAGAACCAACCATCCGTTCGATATTTCCCTGCAAAAAAATAAGGAAAGGATCAGGGGCTGTACTAAGAACAAGAACAATAAGAAAAACATTTATTAATGAAAAATTCTTATTTATCTCTTTTAATTTTTAAAGAAAGTAGAAAGAGATGAGGGAAAGATAAGGAATGAATTGATTTAAAAAGAAAGATTGACATTTTATTATTACAATTTCACATGATTTTTTTCTTTTGTTTTTCTTTTTAAAACATTTTTTGTTAATGATTTTTTTTATCACCCATTTTTTTTTATGTTTTGGGTTCAGACCCAGTCACAAATGATTACTCTACTCGTGCTTCTAGGAATAAGACCTCATTATTAAAGTTCATCATTCGTAACATCAGGTTGCGTAATACTTCTTCAAATTTCGTCCATTGATTGGAAGCATATGTCGTTCTTCATGACAATTCACCAGTTGGTAGGAACCTCTTGAGTAGACTGTCTCGACCACGAATGGCCCTTCCCATGTTGGCTCAAATTTACATCTTATCTTGCGGTGTGCAAGAACAGGTCTTCTGAGAACTAGAACCAAGTCACCGACTTTAAATGTCCTTGGACGGACTAGTTTATCGTGGGCCTGGATCATCTTGGCTTGATATAGTTCCAAATTGTGCTGCGCTGAAAGTCTTTTTCCTTCCATACTTTCCAATTCTTCCAATCGTAATTTGGCATTTTCTTCCGTAGTGATCTTTTCTGCAACTGTAATTCTGAGTGATAGAAGCTGTACTTCTAAGGGTAAGATGGCCTAGAAACCCGTACACTAAAGCGTAAGGCGTAGACTGAGTAGGAGTTCTGAAATCGTCTTGTAGGCCCATAAGGCTTCTAACAACTTCTCGTGCCAATTTCTTTTGTTGTCATCCAAGATTTTCTTTGAGATTTGGATGAGAGTTTTACTAAAAGCTTCGGCCAAGCCATTTTCTCTTGGGTAGTAAATCATCGAATAGCGCCAGTAAATCCCGTGTCTCCTGACAAAATTGTTGATCTTCGTACTCTTGAATTCGGACCCACTATCCGAAATGATTCTGCGTGGTACCCCGAAACGGTAGACGACCTGATTCTTAAAAAACTGCAACACATGGTGCGCTTTCACTTCTCTGAGTGGTACTGCTTCTACCCATTTGGAAAAGTAATCTGTAGCTCCAAGAATGAAGCGAAGTCCTTTTAAAGAAGGCGGTTCTATCGGGCCCACAATATATGTGCCCCAACATTCAAATGGCCATGACGCAATTGTCGGATGTAACACATTTGGAGGTTGATGTAGAACAACTCCATGTACTTGACACTGGTGACAACATTTGGCAACCTTCATGCAATCGGTTATCATCGAGGGCTAGTAATACCCTAGTCTTTTAATCTTCATTTTCATCTTCGGACCCGATTGATGAGTGCCATAAAGTCTTGAGTGTACTTCTTTGATAATTTCACGAGCCTCGAACTCGCTCAGGCATCATAGCCACATCTGATAAAAAGACCTTCTGTATAACGTGTTGTTTATTAATGCGTAAGACAGATTTCTTTTATTTATTTGATAGGCTATCGACTTATCGTCTGGTAGGTTTCCTGTTTGCAAGTACTCTATTAGTGGCTGCTGCCAATCTTTTGTATTTTCTGTCACTGCTGCAACCGTTTCTTCTTCTTTTTATGATTTGTGTATTTTATCCATGTCGAGCTGTGAGAGAACATGCCGTCCCTGAACTGACACTTCAACTGATTCATCCTGTAAGCAGGCAAATTCTTTTGCAAGGCGGGCTAACGCATTGCAAAAGTATTTTCTCTCCTGGGAATCTTGTAGATCATTACATCTAGAATTTTCTCCAATAGTTTCATGGCGTACTGAAAGTACTGCTCGAGTCTTAGCTTCAGAATTTTGTACTGTCCCGCAACTTGCTGAATGATCAACTGTGAATCTCTGTAGATATTGATATCTATTATTCCCATCTGAATGGTTAATTCCAATCCTGTTATGAGGGCTTCTTATTCTTCCTCATTATTCGTACACGGTTCTGTTAAGTGATAGGAATACCTTAACATCCCCCGCTCCGGTGTTATAAAGATTAGCCCGATTCCTACCTCACCCAGCACTATCATTTGCGATTCTTTATCTTTCTGTGTTGAAGATGCTCCGTCGAAGTACAGTTCCTAACGCTGATCATCGGGGTCTTCTGGGCTCATTATCTGCTCATTTGGGAAGTCGTCGTTGAGAGGCGATTCTGCCGGTAAAGGGTGTGTTGCAAGGAAGTCTGCCAGGACTTGTCCCTTTACGGCATGAAGAGGAACGAAAGTTATATCGAATTGCAATAGTATCATTGACCACCTAACAAGTCTGCCGGAAAGTGTCGGTCAGGTCATCAGATTTTGCAACAGATTAAACTTCAAAATAAGGTTGACCTTATGAGAAAGCATGTAGTGCCTGAGCTTCTGTGCGGCGAAGATCAGGGCCAGACAGTGCTTCTCAATAGGAGGATACTTTACTTCCGTCGGAATTAGACGACGGTTTAGGTAATAGAGCACGTTTTCTTTTCCCTCATCATTGACCTGGGCTACCAGGGCTCCGAGAGAGTCGCCTAAAGCTGCGGTATAAAGTATCAACAGTCGTCCCGAAACTGGGTCTGCTAAGACAAGAGGTGTCATTAAGTATTGTTTGATGTCATCGAAGGCATGTTGACATTTGGAGTCCCAAGAGAACTTGGCATCCTTCTTAACTAAAGCAGAAAACGGCTGACACCTTCCTGACAAATTCAAGATAAAGCGTTGAAGATATGCCAATTTCCCTTGAAAGGACCGTAGTTGTTTCAAGGTATTAGGAGGTGGCATTTCTAAGATAGCTTTAATCTTCTCCAGATCGATTTCAATTCCACGATGTCGAACAAGAAATCCTAAGAATTTCCTAGAGGTGACACCAAAGGCGCATTTTAGGGGATTCATCTTAAGGTTAAATTATCTTAATCGCTCATAAACAATTCTCAAATCATACAAATGATCTTCCTTTAATTTGCTCGTAATGACCACATCATCCACGTAACACTCGACTTGGTTGTGATTGAGATCATCAAAAAACCTCGTCATTGCTCTTTGGTAGGTTGCTCTTGCGTTTTTCAATCCAAATGGCATCACTGTGTAGCAGTACACTCCAATTGACATTCTGAAGGCTGTGAACTTTTCATTTTCTGGTGCCATCTTTATCTGGTTGTATCCCGAAGATCCATCCATGAAAGAAAAGATTTCATGTGTTGAAGGGATGTCGATCATCAATTCTGGAATTAGTAGCGGGAATTCATCCTTTGGACATGCTTTATTCAAATCTCTGAAATCCACGCAGATTCTGATCTGACCATTCTTCTTTCTGACTGGCACCACATTGGCTAACCAAGTTGGGTATTGCTCTTCATGGATAAATTTAGCCTTTATTAGCTTCTTAACTTCAGCTATTACTTGTTGTTTAATCTCTAGACGCATTCTTCTCGGAGCTTGTCTGACTGGAACAACAGTGTGATCCACTCATAGCCTGTCAACTGCAACCTCTTGAGCTAATCTTGGCATTTCGTCGTAACTCGAAGCAAAACAGTCTTTGAACTCCATTAATAGCTTGATTATGTTTTTGGAGTCTTCTTTATTGAGTAAGGAGCTAACAAAGGTCGGCTTAGGCTCTTTGCTAGTACCTAAGTTAACTTCCATTAACTCATCTATTGTAGATTTAATTTCTTCTTCAAATTCTGGTGGAGCATCTCCGATTGGTAGATCTTTGAGATCTTCTTTAGCTTCAAAGCAATCTTCATTTAGCTCGCAAGTGACAACCAATCAAAATCCGGTATCATCACTGATCTTACCGTGCCGAATCCGAGACCATGTTTTGGATTGGGAGGCCAGCTGGCATTATTCCATAATTTTTCAAAATGTTGTGATTGACCTTTTGTCCATCGTCGAGGTAAGACACCACGTTGAATTAAATTTTGAACACATGGAGAGTACCACTCAAAAGGCAGTTCCATTAGTTCAGATGAAGCAACATCTTCAAATTGTACATTGTTTTCAGTTTTGGAAGAAGAAGCACCACGGTAAAACTTGATTGGTTTAGTACCACCACCATGCACTTCCTTGGCCATCATACCCTCGACCTTATTAGGGTTAATCGGGGTTAGGGTCATAGTATGTACATAGTGGTTAATCTTCTCGTACATTGATTTATATTCTTCATGCTTTTCATCTTCAAGAGAGATCTTGAACTGGGGTTTCTTCTGACTTATCGCTGCTGCTTCTTTCATGATTTCTTCTTCTTCAGATTTGTTCTCCCAATCAACATCGATGACTGGTTTCTTCTATCCAACTGTTCAAACGTCTCTTCCATGACCTCATCCCCGACCTCGACTTCGGGTGCCAGTTCTGAAGAAACCTTCACCATCTCACCGTAAGGGTGTGGTGAGTAACTGTTGGACTAGAATTTCAGGCTCTTCATCGTCTTGCACTTATTTTGCTTCATTTGGTATGACATTTCTGGAGAAGATTGTTTTCTTCTGAGGCGCGTAATAGCCTGCATCTTTGTGAATTCCATTCTCGTGTACGGAGAATGGTTACAAGTCACCTTTGATACATTGTTCTCTTCCTTGATAATACTTTTTGCACAAGTCCAGATACAATGGTACCATCCAGTTTTCATGGATCCATGGCCGACCCAGTAGAGCCTTGAATGATGTCTCAGAACTAATTATATGGAATTTTGCTGTTGTCTTTGCTAAGTCAACGGTCTTCATTAATAGTGTTATCGATCCGAGAGCTCTCTCTCCTTTTTGATTGAAGCCTCTCAAAAATATCTTGTGTGCTTTAAGATCACAAGCATCAATTTCCAAATATGCTAGCATCCGAAGATTCATTATGTTGATTGATGCTCCCGGATCAACCAACACTCTGGAGAGCGTAAACTTTCCAATAGTGACTGAAATGTACAATGGTTGGTTATGATTAGCTGTTCCCAGTTATAAATCATTGTCCGTGAAGGTAACACCTCGTTGTTCTTTTAACGAGCAAACCTCTTTGAAGGAATTACCGGCCATTTCAGCTAAACAAATCTCTGGATCAAGTAGAGCCTTGATCAGAGCTTCCCTCATCTCCTTTAACAAGATCAGAGCTTCGTATATGCTTAGTTTAGTTGGTAGCTTCCTAAGATGGGCTAGCACGTTATTGTCCACTTTATTACCATGTTCCTCGGTTTCATCCCGAATGGGCAATTCCTCTGCTAGGGTTGGCTCCTCCTGAGCAACCACCTGCTTTCCTTTATCCTTTGAACCCATTCTCGGAGGTAGAAATTTTCCGCTTCTTAGGTTGACTTCAGTTACTTATTCTGAGTCTGGTTCTGGATATACCGATGTGTCCCCTTTAATTGGAATGACTGGCTCTTCTGGAGTTGCTTCAGAATCCGATAACTCTAATTCTATCGCGATTAGAGCTCCTCGAAATTCACAAATGGACTCATTGATTGATGAGCTTTCGTAGCCTCCTTTGTAAACATCTTCTTCATCGTGGTCATTGAGGTTGTGTATGATTTGAGAATCGTTATTTGTATTGGAATCGAGATTCAGATTAAGTCGGTTGTCTCTAGTTATGTAATCGTTAGAAACAGTCAAAGTGTAGCCAATGCCATAACTCTTATCATTATAAGATCCTGCCGGGGTGAGCAAATAATCAAACAGAGTCAGAAGTTTGAGGGATTTCTCCCCCGAATAGGAAATAACCATCCTAGGATAAGCAGCCCATAGTCTACCCTTCGGAGCCTCGATCTTCTTCTTTTCTACGATCTTCTCCTCCTTCTGGGGCGGTTCTTCAATCGCAAGCGATATCACCAGCTCGGAAAGTTTCAAACTTTGAGTTGAAGCGCGCACCGAAGTAGTCTGGATGTGATCCAAAATTTTCTTTGAAGACTTTGTCCAGACGGTACTCTATCCATCATTGGTCGTATACGGGTTTATCGCAACAATAGGATCCGTCGAGATAACATTGATGGAACCTCCTTTTTGGGGTTCCTTCATGTATTCCTTCGGGATCGTTATGTTCCCTTTCCGGAGATTGTCATCAAGCCAACTCTTGAAAGTGATGCAATCCTCTATCTTGTATCCGAGCAATTGGTGGTAAGGGCAATAGTTCAGATGATCTTTCTTGTTGACTTCTTCCGGCCTCTTGGGCTCCGATAGCTAATAATCTGGTGTCTTCATTAAACTGTGGAACATCTTCACTTCTGCTTCAGGATTGAATGGATATTCCTTATTCAGAAAATCTTTCAGGGTACGTTGTGGATGAGGCAGTTGTTCATAATGCCGAGGTGACTGATAGCTCGGTCGAGGCTATTGATAACCCTGCTGAGGTTGCTGATAGATCTATTGTGGTTGTTGTTATGTCCGTTGCAGTGGTTGATAACTAGGCTGTGGCCGCTCTGGCTATATCTGAATCGGCTGCTTACCCTTATCTACTGCCGCTACGATTCTGGATTTCCTTTCAAATGCTTTTACGGGCTTCTGCTTATCATTCTTGTCCATGAAACTTAACTGCTTTTCGTCTTATTGCATGCTCCCGGCCTTGCCAAGTAACTTCTCGAATGTCTTGATTGTAAATCCTTTAAGGAGAAGTGCTATCGGGCCATGGATACTCTTATGCATAATGCCGACTGCATGCTGTTCTTGAAGCTGTGGTTCACACTTCATTCTTAAGTTCCTCCATCGAAGTATGCAATCTACTAAAGTCTCATTCGATTTCTGGTGCTCCACCACTAGATCACCGATGGTGATGTGGTGCCGAGCCCCGGCAAACCACTTAACGAAGAGGTTTTCCAATTTTGCAAAGGTCTTAACTGAACCATTTGGCAATTCTGCACACTAGTCGAAGGGGATCCCTGACAAACTGCTGACGATCTGATGGAAGAGTAAAGCGTCACTCCCACCGGCATTGCAGCAAATAGCACAAAAATGTGCTACATGCTGCTAGTGGTTTCCCGTTCCATCAAAAGTCTTAAACAGAGGTGGTACGAAGCCTTTCGGGTATTGGACTGCATCGAACTCTTTGGGGTAAGGTCTACCCGTATGAATTGTTGCTCCGCTCTGAGATTGTGCTAAGGCTTCTAGCACCTGCTGTTCTACCATGTTTTTAATGTCCTTTTTGAGAATCATATTTTGTGTAGAATCCTTCTTTGGTGGCTTATCTCCATTGACGGATGTGATCTCTTTTCCTCCATCTGCAATATGGATGATCTCTGGGGGTGTTTCTTTCTATGGTTGTACCTGACTCTGAAGAGTGGCTAAAGCAGTAGCCATCTATTCCATCCTCTTTGCCATCTAGGAAACTGTGTCATCTCTTTTCCGAAGCTATGCTCTCATCACTTCCGGTTCATCTCTTTCCGCAGCTGCCAGAGCACCTTGCAAAGCTGATGATGCTCGTGTCTTAACCATATTGATCTCGACATACTCCTCATTCATGAACTCTTATGAATCAACATCTTTTTCCAACTTTTCTCCTCTTTCATTCGCCAACCATCAGATATCCGTCCTTAGCTTTCCTATAGCATCCTCGAGGGGTCTCTTCAAGACGGTCTCACGGTTGTCGTGTTATGGCTATTGAACTTATTTTTTGGGAGTTTCTTTTATTGCAGTAGTACTTTCTTCTGATTCAGGCTCTTTGATGAGGCTTTTCTTCTCTGGATGTTGTGTTGGTCTCGGCTCATTAATAATAGGTCGCCACACCATCCTTCTTGCAGCAGAAGGCCTAGGACCGGACGGTCTGTCGGCTATATGCTGGTAGGTGGCATCCTCCCTAATAAGATGGCCCGATACAACAACAGGTGACCTAGCTCACATTTTCTTCCTTGATTTCTCTACGGCAGTGACAGGCTCTACTCGCGGTCCGAGGCGAGATCTAGCTGACACTCTTCCCATTCTTCTTAGGATTTCTAACATGGGGCATCTTTCATTCTTTGCCAATTTTTCTATCACAGCTTGTAGCCGAGCAAATGGCGTAGTCTTAACCCTTTTTCTTTTGTAGTTACTATAGTATGATGGTCGGGGTAATGTAGCGGCAATCCTTCGGACGTCTTCTTCATCTGATGTAGTAGAGAGGGTGTGAAACCTACTTCCTTCCAACAGAGGTGTATACTCAGGCAATTCAGGGATCTCTTTCAGGAAAGCAACTTCAGCAGCCTTGGCTTTCTCAATTCTGGATATCTTTCTGCTTCTATTTCTCCTTTGAGTCCGAGTTAGGGGTGCAACTCTTGAACTAGATCCAATCTCAAAAATAGATGGTATTGTAGCAAAATCTGTACCTTTCATGGCTACAGACTCATCACAAACTTGGATTTCCTTCCCCTTCAGTTTGGCAGAATCCGGGGTAGGTGAAGAGATGAGTAGACCGGTAGGGTAGAGACAACAGTCGTCCTATGAATAGCAGTACTTCTTTCAGCTGGAACCCTTTGCAGGGGAGGGAATTCTTAAGTCGACTTCAGGTTGAACTCAATCAGGGGTTTCTCAGTTTCTGTCACTTTGTCCATTAGAGAGAAGAGAGTGACGTCAACGAACTTGATATCTGTATTACCAAATCCTTGTCTGAAACAGATGATCCCATTGTCAGGCAGCTCATCCTTGTAGACAACCAAGTCCAGTCTGTTGGTGAAGGAGAAGATTAACTTTGGGGTAGTCATTTTCTGCAGGGCAGATTCCGAACGTCAGTCCCAAATTATGCTTCCCTTTATTGCAAAACTTAGGACGAAAAACAAAGTGTCCGAACACATTTTCATTTATCTTAGTGTATTTATGATTTCTAAGAGAATTCATTTATTAAAGGAGTCGTTTGTTAGGGGATTTTTTTGTTAGGAACAAAACAATTAAAGGAGGAAGGTTATAGAAAAGGTAAAGGACCCGATTCAGAATTGGAAAGGAAGAGAAAGTCTCGCAAAACTTCTCAACATGAGGGACCGCTCCTAAGCTATCACTTATTGGGGGTCCACGCCACCTCAGAAAAGAGGTAAAGGGATTTTGGAACCTTTTTGTTTAGGGGTGTCTAAACAGTGGCTCCTAAATCTAAGAGAAGTTGGCTATACCCGTTCAAGATAGAAATGAACGTGGTATGCCAACGGAAAGAATGGTAGTTTGCTCCACTAGGGACATGGATACACTACCAATTTATGAAAGCAAAACCATCTGATTAAAATGGAGAGAGGAACCATTCCCCAGCAAAGTCGCCAGAAGTTTGTCGGCGTACTTTTAGATTGAGTGTTGTATTTTGAAAAGGGGTCGCCTACAGAAATTGTCAACGAATTTTAAATTTTAAATTTAATTTAAATATAGATATATTTTGGAAAGTAGCATTTAATTTTGAAAATAATTTTAAGTTTGAAAATTTTAAGATATGAAATCAAACTGATCTCACATCCCGAATAGTTTATATAAACGAGCACCATACCACAAACCTTGTATCTATCCCAAAAAATAAACACGCTGCTTGATGGTGAGGCTCGATTAAAAGAACTAGAAGATTTGTAACATCCGTTTTGTCTGTGAACTAATTTTATAAGACAATAAATTCCCCTGCTTAATATAAAGGAATTAAGCAGGGTTTATATTACCTGGGTTCTTAAAGTTCCCTATACGGGCAAGCCCCTATAGTTAATTACATCTTAAATGATGGGAATCATTTAAGAAAACTCTCGATAATGATCAGTGGTTTTGCACTCAAGAATTTCAAAGTTTAAGGTTTTTAAACAATTGGATTTTGGAAATTTCAATTAGGAATAGATCAAATTTGGAACAGTTATTTTAGGAATCCAATGGTGGAGAAGTAGGGAATGTCACGGATTCGAGACAAGTCTCGGTGACTTACCAACTATCCTATTTGTTTGGCTTCAATTTGAGAGTTTATTTAATGCTGTAATCCTGCTAATTTTAGTTAATTTAGGACTTTTATTTGTATGATATAATCACACAAATAGCCTCGAAGATGTGAGGGTTTATGTCGTACCAAACGACTACCTCGGAATCTTAAGACTGGTTAGGGCTTAATTTACATAACATGATTATGCAAATGCCTAACGAAGAGTTGAGGATTTATGTTGCACTGGGCAAACTACCTTGAAGTCCTATGGCTTAGTTGTTTAATTCTAAGAATTATTTTGCTGAAGTAGACACATGTTTGCTGACGACGATGGCCGTGCTGCCCACTGTGCTCCAAGCTTCTTGTTGTTGCAGAGGTTTAGTTTTATAAGGTAAAAATCAGGGGATGAGAAAAGTGACTTGGTTTAGAGAAATCTTAAATTCTAAATGTCTTTAGTGTTTTAATTAAAACAAATCTTAAAGTTGATTAAACAGAATCGACTAAGATCCCACGGTTCTATCATCCCGACACCGTTATTTTCATCGAATTCACTTAGTCCAGATGAATTTGCTAAACTCAACTGAATGAGTTCCACACTTTCATTTAGACCGTGGGAAATCCTGCTAACAACACTTGGGTTACATCATCCGAGGTATTCTCGATCATTCAACAAGACGTTTTAATTTAGTTAAAGTTATGGTTTTGTTGTTCTGTTTGTGATTAAATTTTGAGTTGTTTTATATTTTAGATGTTGTGGTGGTGAATTTTATCTTGTGTGACTTTTAATTTAGTTTTGGTTTCAGTTTTGTGGCTATCCTAAAGGTTTCAGTTTTCATGCAACAATCCTGTTTATCGTGCAAGAAAAGTAAAGCACAGTGCAGGTAAATAAGTTGTAATAAAGTAAATTGCAATAAAATAAAAGTATACCTAGAGGGTCTTCTCGTCATTCCAAGCTGCACTTAAAACACATGTTAGAACATTTAAATATTTGCAACAAGTACCTAGGTAAAGCTAAGGGAAAGGTTTTGGTTGTCTACCAAGATCCTAATCCTATCTGCTAGTCGGTTCTATGACGTCTAGGTTCATTATATTTCGTGGATGATTTTCTTCACCAAAGAATAATTAAGTTCAATTATTCTTCTTAAAACACCTCATTGTATTGAGGAAGTGATTAGAACGGGTTCTAAACATCTTTTCAATACTTCTGAGATTATTTCAAGTCTAAATGAATTTTTATTGTAGAGATGAATCAATCATCCAGAAATTTTTAGTTAAGTTTTAACTCTTGCTCAGTGAACTTAGGACATTTGATTATCCCATGAATGAAGTGACACCTCACTTGATGCTCCTTTTAAGAGTTATAATGATAAAAGTCTTAAGGGGCAAATCAATTTATTAAGAATTTCAACGATTTAAAATTAGAATTAATGTTTTTAGATGATTTAATTTAGTTATAAAATTTTAATAAATTTATGTTTAGAATAGTGTTCAAATTGTTTTATTCTTAAGTGATTTAAACTATTTGAATTGAAAGAGGAGTTTAAATTATTTAATTTAGACTTTAATGATTTAATTTTAATTGAATTGCAATATTCTAGATTAACTTTTAATTGGTTTGATTTTTTTAATTAAGAATTATTTTTTGAAATTGATTTTAATGTTTTAAGTTTGTTTTAAATTTGCTTTCAAGTGATTTTTGAAATTAATTTTTTTTAATGTTTTAAATTTATTTCAATTTAATTATCAAGTTATTTAATGTTTTAAGTTTTAATTTAATTAAGGGTTACCTTTTCTTTATTATTAATCTTTTAATTTCAATTATCATCTTAAGTTTAATTAAGAGTTAAATATAATTAAAGTGATTCATTTGGGGATTTTAGTTTAAGTGATTATAGTCTCTATAAATTATATCCTCATTTTAATAATCCAAATTTTTTAATTATTGTTCCAAAATTCAAATTATTTAATTAATTAACGTTTCATTTTTTTTGGTTTATTAAAAGTAATCAATGAGTTCCTACCCTTTTATTTTCCAAAGTTTCAATCATCTAAGAAAGAATTAAGATCAAATATTTTACCCCCCCCCCATTTTGATTAAACCTAAAGTTTTAATTAGGGGTTAAAATTCTTAATTATTAATATGCCCTTTTAAGCTTAATTATTCATAACTTATCAAATTGAGCTCAAATGAGCATGAAATCTTTTATGTCACTTCACTCACATGTCAACTAAGACATTTGAGGAGAAAAAGTGATTTTTCTGTTTTTAATTTAATTTATAAATTTATTTTAATAGAAACTAGGAATTTTCAATGGAAATTCAACAACATGACCAATGTAAGGTTTCTATCCTTAAGAAAATTATGGGATGTTCCTAATGACTAGAGGACCACTTGACCCAATTTTGGTGATTTTTTTAATTCTATTTTTTTATTATAATTATTTTGAGTTTTGGAGTATTAATAAATTATAAAATAAAATTAAAGTTGAAAAATGGATTTTATATTTTTTTTAAATCTCTATATCCTGAAGGAGTCCAGAGAAATAAATTTTATAATTTTATAATTTTTCTTTGATTTATTAGAATTAATTTAGTGAAAATGTTGAAAAATCCATTTTTAATATTAAAAATTGTCTTATGGTTTTAAAATTCAATATCTTTACTTTGAGGCTTAGGAAAAATATTTGGTTTGTTCCTAAGTGATTAGGAGGTGAAATATGACATTTTTATGATTTTTAATATTTTTGTGATTTTTATTATTTTTTAATTATTAAAATATTAAAAATATGATTAAAAATGAAAATTTTTAGAAAATTCCAATTTTAATTTTCTTAGACTCCTTTGTTACCAGAGAAGTCCCAAAACTAATTTTGTGAATTTTTAAATGTATTTTTGGAGTTATGAATTTTCAAAATTTAATTTTACTAATGTGACCTAATTAATGCATTTAGTAGGTTAAACATTTCTAATTGATTCCAAATTTTTAAGTGAGGTCCCTTTAATCCTAAAGATCAGTGGAGAATTATTTTCAAGTTCTTTTGATGTGTGGTTAACCCTAATTAATTAAAGTTCAATTTTGAGTAATTAGGCCAATTAGGGTAATTCTTAATTAATTAACTCAAAACATAATTATCCTAGGGTCCTCTAGTCCTAAGAAACTTCCCCAAATTTTCCTAGAATGTTCTAAGCAATATGCTAATTAATGGAATTAAAATACCAAAAACAGTGACATAAACTTGAGAAATACATAACTTGACATAGATATGGCCTCTGACCTTGAAAACTTCAGGGAATGTTCCCAAGATCAGAGGCTTCAAAAGCCCTATGGTCTCATGCCATGGTGAGTTGTCTATGCAAATGGAGAATTAAAATACTGAAATAAGTAAATAATTAATTAAAAATAAAATACTAATCAAATTAACTCAATTCTTTTTACACATTATTCTCCTCTGTTCACTGAGCAAGAGTTTATTCTTTTGATTTTTCTACACAAAGATATTTATTTTCTAAGTTTCAAGCATTTAATTAAATCATAAATTCCATATTTTCGTACTTATCTGACTCAGCGCCACGGCAACCTTAGCATCTCCGAAGCTCCATCCGACTCAGCGCCACAAGGCCCACGGTCTACGTACTGTTCCCTGGTCCGAGGCAATCTGAGCCCTCCATTCGATACAAGGTCGATCCAACGGCGGCTGGTCGTCGTCTCCAACTGGTGTGAACTCGTGACCGTCCACAGTCAAACCCTAATATCTCCCTCGTTTCTCAATGGATTTTCGTGTTCTTATACTCTATTGATTCTTCTTGAAGAGAATAATACATCCATATGGTTTGCATGCTATGAAATTAACTCAAACAAAATGGAGAATTACTGGAAGCTCGGGTTAAAGAGAAGTCTCCATACCTTGGTTCAAGAGGTGACGCCTCAACTGAATGTGCACGGCACGTTTGTTGGAGCTGGAAGAGCCTAGGGATGAAGCCTCTAGCTCTGGTGAAATATCTAAGTATGAAAGTGACCAGGCCCAATTTCAGACTTTGGAGGCTAGAGCAATTGGGTGGTCTGGAGAGGGGGCTTTGACTGGGGAACTCCTCTTTGTCCTGTGCAGGTGTGGGTGAGTTTAATTTGATTTTGGTGGAGGTTTGTGAGATGTCCTTTTCTAGCCTGAGAATTGAGCTCCAAAATTGAGCTCAATTAATGGGATTTAGAGCAGGAGAACAGTGGGGATGGATTGCTCTTGGCTAGGGGAAGCTCTATGAGGAGTTTGGAGGGATTCTATGAAGGTTAATTTCAACCAACATTTTGGCCGAGAGGGGGTGGCTGGTTTAAATAGCCATGGCCAGGGCTTCCCAAGGGCAATTGATGGCTGGGATCAGCTGCCTAGGGGAGGAGATGAAGAGCTGTGGTGGCCAATTGGAGTGGGGCAGCTCAGTAGGTGAGAATTTGAAATTTGGCTCATTCCCAGCTGCTCGACAATGGCTTTTTCCGGCAGCCTGGTTGCTGGCCGGCCAGAGTCAGGTCACCATCTGACTCAGGGGAGTCAGGGTTTGGTTTTGGTGCAGTCAATTGCCTTTGGACATGTGTAAAGGATTGGATTTAAGTGGCATGGAGAGAGGGGTGATTTTGGGTCCAAATGGGTCAACCTATTGATTTGGGTTAGGTTCACCCCCCATGACCTGATTTGGGCTGAAGGGAATCAGTTGGGTCAGTTTCACATGTGTGGTGAAGTCTCCATCAAGGATTATTTAGATTAAATTTAGGTTAAGGAGAATCATGTAATGGGTTAATGACTTTTAGGGAGTGCTTAAAAATCTTCTCCTTTTGCCATTTAGGGAGTGATGACAAGTCTATGTCTCCTCATGGCTTACATATGGCTTGGGCATCGCTCCATGGCTTGGCTCATGGCTTGGCTCATTTACATGAAAGTGGGTTAGTGGAATTTTGAAAACTTTGGATTCTTTTGATGGGATTTGTCATGATGCTGCAAATGGGTTGATTTCATGATGATTTAAGACTTTGGTCAAATAGTATTATCAAAGGAATGATGAAGAAAAGGTTTCATGTGGGCTTGGGAATGGATATTTGGGCTTTTGGATTTGGTGAAAATGGGCTTTTAGAAAGGTTTAAGAAAGTGGGCTTTCAGGTTTGAAAACAAATAGGTGGATGGAAATTTTGTGAAGGATTGGGTCAAACAAATGTTTGGTTTAGTTTAGAGATGTGTCATGAGTGATTTGAAACAAATTTGAGGTGATTTGGAGTTGAATTGGATTTGATTTGGGACTTTGTTGGTAAAGGGGCCAAAGAGAGTCAAATTGGGCTAACTTGGGCTAAGGTTTGGCTAATATTAGATTTAATGTAAAATTAATGTTGTGAAATGTTTATGGGAGTGTTACAAAGAGTTTTCAACTTTGGTTGGACTTTTATTTTGGGATTCAGGCCCATTTGGGTTCATGGTGGGTTTAGGCTGAAATTGGGGATTTTTGGTTTGGGTTAGGTTTGGGAGGAGTTTAGGTTGAAATTTGGAGCAAATCAAGTTAGTTTTTTGTTTGTGGGGATGTTAGGGAAGTTTTAGAAAAGGTTTGGGGCTAGTTGGGGTTGAGTTGGGTAGTTTGGGTTAAGTTTAGGTTATGGGCCAAAATTGGGTTTTAAGCTTCAAATTGAAATTGGATTCAAATGTCCATCAATATGGACTTGAATTTGGTCTAGATTGATATTGGGTATATTGAATTGAAGTTTAAGACTGAATTGGATCAAAATTAGGATCAATTGGGTTGATTTGGTTTGACACTGGGTCCATTTATGTTAAAAATGGGTCAAATTAGAGATTTTGGTAAAAGTGAGCTAAATTGACAAATTTTGCTTATGGTGTAGTTGAACAAAATGAAATTGGGAATATTTAAGATTTTCTGGAATTTATTGGGAATTTTTGGAATTTTTGGATTTTTTTGGTTAAAAAAGGGCATTTTGGGTATTTGGAGGGTATTGGGGGTATTTTTGGAAATTTTGTTATGTTTGGCTAAGGATGATAAATTTGAATGGTGGGAAATGCTTAGGATTGGTTTTGAGGCATTTTGGGTAATTTAGGTGATTTTGCAAAATTTGGGTAGTTTCAAGGGCATTTGGTAGGTTTGGTGGGCGTAGGGTCCCGGAGGTTAAAAATTGAAATTTTAGAAAAATAAAGATTGATCAAGTTTGAGTAGAATAGCATCACATTGGTTGAGCCATGAAGCCATATCAAGCCCATAAGAGCCATGAGAGGACTCATTTGAGGCATTCACTATGTTGTTCCTAACCCTCTTAGCCAAGGGCCTAGGGGTTAAGGCCATCCATATGAATTACCTACATGAGTCAGGAAGTTAAGCTAGATATGAATGGTTTTAGGACTTAGAATGTGTGTGAAAGTGTAATGTGTGCAGGTCAACCCTCACCAGACCAGGCCACCCAAGGTAGTCCTAAGGCCAAAGAGTCTTATAGGGAACTCATCCTTTAAACCTCCACATTTGATCTTAGCCCTCCAAGTGACTTAAGGGTTTACACTCAAAGTTATGGGGTTTGCAGGGAGTTAAGAGGTGTTTGAATTTCTAAGTGGTGGGTTCCATTTCTAGTCCTCTAAGATAGTCAAAGGGAAAGCCTAAGGATAGATCCTAAGTACTAAGGAGAGAGAAGAGAATAGACCTAATCAAAAATGAGGTCAACAAACGATGGTGATCTTATACAGAATTAAGAAAATGGAAAAAGAGGTACAAAATGTGATGAATGCAATTAACAATGGCTCTAATTTTTTTGATCACATTGGATGAAAGAGCACTTCGATCACTCTGGACATATCGAAGGAAGTTTGATTTGTTTAATGAGAAAGATGGAATGGATTGAAGACTCAACTTAATAATTCCCTTACCAACAATTCTATAACCTTTTCATTCATGTTCAATCAAAGGGTGATGTCAGAGGAGATACTAGCATTGAATCGGAGGAGTAGTAGATCTGCTTTACTACGTATTTTTCTTTTTATTTAAATTTGATTTTAATTTATTTGTTTGCTTACTTTCTAAGTTTGATTTTATATCTCAATATAGTTGATATTAAGCATGGAATGTTTGTTTTCAGTGTTTAGAGTGTTGTGGCTTGGATTGCGATGCTGAATTGATGAATTGAGGTTGAGAAAATACCTAACCTAAGTGTGTTGTGTAATATGTATTGTAAACCTTGGATTTTATATATAATTGTGATGTTTTGTGTTGTGAATGTTTATTTATGTTAATACATTACTTTGTCACTAAAATTTATGTTTAAAATGATCGAACAGATGTCGATGAGGCTTGAAATAGATTGAAATCGTAAAAATCTAGAAAATGAACAAAATTTAAGAATCTCGCCGATGAAGCCCTCGAGGCCGGCAGCGGCGTGTTTTTCCTGAGACTTTTGCTATTTAATTCAATAGAGCTCACCAACAGTGCCAACAAACTGGCTGTTGGCGAGATCTCAAAAATTACTTTTTAACCACGATTTTGACCAGTCAAATGCCACTATTCATTATCCCAAACCTCCAAACACCGAAAATTTCGACCTAAGGATTGAGAGATCTTGGATTTGGGGTGATTTCAACTCATTTTGACACCCGATTTCATATTCCCTCGGTAAAAGCTTCCCTCCTATGTAAAAATTTTTAATTTTTACCATGAATTTCTTCAACATTTAGTAATAAAAAAAGAAAGTGAAAATGTGGAGAAAATACTTAGAAGAAATTCATGGATCTTAATTTAGAATCTTTAAAGTCGCCTTCAGAAGCCATTTTATCATTATTTTGGAGTTTAGTTTAGATTTTTGTAAATTTAATAGATCGAAAAATGGATCCCCGACAAAAGAGGCGACTTGAGTTTGACGAGCCTCGATTTGTAAATGTAAAAGCTCAGTCAAGGTAAACTTCTATCTTCAAAGGAAAGAAATGCATACAAGATTGAGTTTTTTATAATCCTGGAGGAGAAGTTGAACGAGTTTTTAGAAAGAGGAAGTGGGAAAACTTTTGTTACTTTACAAACAAGGCTGCAATAGAAGTTGTGAAAGAATTTTATACCAATCTAACTCAAATTGAGGATGAGCCTGTTAGAGTGAGAGGACTTACTGTTGATTTTAATGCTGCATGCATAAATTCTTTCGACGAACTTCACTATTTTTACTCTAGCGAGTATGAGACGTTTGGAACCATGGAGGGTCCAATGAACGATGTCATCGACTTTCTCACTGATGGGAAAGGGACATGAAAGATCAAGCAGCGTGAACGGATAAATTTTCCTTTTTCCATGATGAATGTCACAGCTAAAGCATGACATTATTTCATTTGTTCTACTATGCCACCTACTTACCACCACGGTGAAGTGCCGAGAGATAGGACAGTTCTGAATTTTTGTATTCAGAACAATAGAAGCATTAATGTGGGGAATATAATTTATAACAATATTTTGGCCACGCCAAACAGTGAATCAAATGGAGGACTAGGACATCCTGGCCTCACTTATGCATTTTGCCAATTACCTGGAGTGGAAGCTAGAGATGATGAAGAACGGGTCTACCCTATGAAACCCATTAGTAAAGCTAACATAAAGACATATGAATCCCATGAAGAATGGAGATATGGGAGTAGGAGTAAGCACCTTCTACTAGTAGAGATATCCCCTCTACTAGTTATGACCCTCCTTCTACTAGTTCCCCTAACCTTTATGATTTGATGAATGAAATGACCTTGCAGCTGAAGAGTTTTGAAAGGTTTGATGAAAGACTTGAGAGAATAGATCAGAGGATTGAATGATTAGAGCTGAGACATGATCATGATAGTGAGTATCTTCAACGACATTCTGATTTTGAGATTGCTTACTATGATGCTCAGGCCAGACACTATAGATGTGAGCCTGATGTTACTTTTCTTGAATGCCCCCGAAATACTCGATATCAGCCCAATCCACCTGTTGATCATGGAGACGAGGATATAGTATGGGATTTCGATGTTTGATCATTGTGTGTGTGTATGTGTTTTGTTGTAGTATTTTTACTCTGTTATTTGTATTTTGTGCACTGTCTTATTTTCTGAGATGTGTATTTTGTTTGTAGTTTGTATTTTATTTCTGGATGGATTGTGATGCATAGATTATAATTGTAATTGTGGATTCTAAGATAAAATAGTAGACTGTTTGTTATTGTATTGTGAAATGAGATTATTATTTTGTACCGAAATGTGTAATGATATCAATTATGGTTGTTAAATATTTTAATTTATGTAATTATTTCAAAATTTTATTACCCCAACAAATTCTCTAATCTATTATATGTGTAGAAAAGCTCCTAATATTACAGGCCAGTTGAAGTTAAAAATTTTGAGAAGAACCTACAAAATTTCAGAAAGAGGAAAATGCCTAAAGTGCAAAGGTATGATTTATATTTAGAATTTTTCTTTCCACCAAA
Source organism: Papilionanthe hookeriana x Papilionanthe teres (assembly GCA_022702705.1). Taxonomy (NCBI): domain Eukaryota; kingdom Viridiplantae; phylum Streptophyta; class Magnoliopsida; order Asparagales; family Orchidaceae; genus Papilionanthe; species Papilionanthe hookeriana x Papilionanthe teres. The sequence continues at coordinate 14,325,614 of CM040432.1, read as the reverse complement.
ATTTTTTCTATATATTGAAAATTTTATGTTAGGGGAGGGGGAGAAAAATATTAACTGTTTTGTGTTCTCAATTAAAATATTTTCAAAATTTATCAATATGATTTTTTTGATAAAATTTAATTCAGTTAACTATATTTAGATTTTATTTAAATATTGCAGATGATTCAAAGAAATATTTTTGATAATGAAAATTAATTTTGTAGGTTAAGATATTTAGTATAAGGGGATAAGACTATAGTTAACTATTTAAAGTAAAGAAAACTATATTTTGAAATATTAAGAATCTTAGGAATTTAGTTAAGAAAGAAAAGATTGGGGCTGAATGATGTAAAGATTATGAATTACAAATAAGGTAAAGGAATGCTTTGAGTTTCAAATTTTGGAAAAGAAGAGTGAAGTTCAAAATTATTAACAGGCTATCCAGATATAATAATCCTCACTTGAAAAAGAGAAATAAAGGATTGAGAAACAATCGCTGAAAATAAAATAATAAAATATATATAGGATTGAAAAGCAAGCAAAATGAAAAAAAAAGAAAAAGTAAGTAAGGTTAAGCTTGAGGAGACGTCTTATAAAAAATTGGCTTCACTTGGATTAACCTAAAGGGAAAACTAAATCCATTTTTGAAATTATATTTATGGAGTACTATTTTTACTAATAGTGCTCTCACGAATTTTCTATCATCTGAATATTATAAGTGACTTGATATTGCAACTTATAGTCATTCATGAAAAGTATAGAAGACTAGAACTCTTAGACTTGATGACTAGATAACCTTACTTCTACAGAGTTAATCTAATTACTTGAAAATCATTCTAAGAAAATCTCACTATGATATTTATTTAAATCAAAATTATAGTATTTCTAAATTAAAACTTTACCATAATAAATCATAACTTTTATGTAGTACTAAAAATTACTTGAGGACAAGTAAAAATTAAGTTTGGGGGATTTTAACCAAGTGAAAATATGTTGAAATTTTCTTGCCTATTTTACACAAATTTTGATGAAATTACACTTTAAGAAAAGGTATTTTTGTTGTTTTGTTGCAGGTATGTTGATTTATGGACATTGGAATAAAAAGATGCAAAAGGAGAGATTTTAGAGCAAAAAGGGCCAAAATATGAAGATTTGACCTTGGGCGCCGACGACGAGATCGACGGTACTGACAGCGGATTTTTCCTGAGAGTTCAAAAATTAAAAAGATAAGAAGGCCGCCGACAGCAAGATCGACCCCGCCGACAGTGAGGTTTTCTCAATAGAACCTAAACCTAGTATTCTAGAAGGCCACTGACGGTGAGATCGAGGCCGCCGACGGCGAGAATGTCAGTTCTCTCACAAGGTGCATTAAATGTGGACGATTATTGAAGAGATGCTTGTGCAACCCTTGGAAACTCTTCTACAACTTTAAAAGAGATAATTTTTGGCCAAAAATGGTGGTGTCTGGGAGTGTCTGGTAGTGTCTTGGGTGCCTTAAGAGTTATAGAGTGTAAGTTAAATTAGTTTTAATTGTGAGGAATTCTTCGAGCGATTGTAAGAGGGCAAAGAAATTGAGAGATTCTTCCTCCTTACTTCTTCGAAGGAGAGTTCTGTGTGCTGTAAAGAAAGGAAGAGATTCAGAGGATCTTCATGGAGTTTGCTTGGAGAGGAATTAAAGATAAGTTGTATTTACTTATTGTAGTTTATATAACTTTGCTTTTATATATGAAATCCAAGTTTAGTCGTATCTTCTCCATGAGATCTGAGTAGTTTCTCTGTCTTTCTCCTTGTTTTGAGATTTTGTAAAATAGTGATTTGAATTAGTTGTGCCAAGAGAATGTTAAAAAAAGTTGTGTTGATCTTTTCACTTCAATCTTAATTTACTTTCAATCTGGCCAATTTATTTGTTAAAACATGTTGATTTTTACAACTAAAGTGAAGATTACATCTAAGATTCAGGGAGGTTAAAGTCCTTGAAAGTAAGGTGCAAATAAATAGGTAAATATTATTTATTAGGCATAAAATTGGAGATTTTAGAGTGACAGACTGAAATCCTCAGTTCAATCCTATCGTTTGGGTGTTGAATTGTAAATGTTAGTTCTCAGGCGAGGGGAACATTGGAGCTCCAATGTGAGAGTAGGTATCTTCCCAGCCTAGCCGCAGATTCAGTAACCAAGCATAGGATAAGTCAATGTTCTTTATGCTTGGACCAAAGGGTAAAGAATAGGTATGCTCCTATTTGGCACAACAAATTATGAACTAATTCACTTTATCCATACACTTAAATTTCCTGACAAGGAGAACGATGCTTGCTTATATATTGAACATCACTTTATTAGTAAAATTAGTTAATTGTTAGTAGAATTAGTTTATTAAAATTATATCTTATTTACGATTGCATATTAGTGACAAATAGGTAAATTGAACTACAAGGTTGTTATTCTGTATTGGATTTTAAAATCCTAGTTTGTAGCCTCTGATATATTCCCTGTGGGATTGATAACCATGACTCCACTAGAGCCCTGTATTACTTGAGTGATATGTATACTTGCATTGATAAGAGTAACTTTGCGATTATTAAATACTTTATACACATCATTATCAAATTTATAATCAAGGTCAAGGTTTTGGTGTCATTGCTAAAGATTCAACCCTCTTAGTAGCAATATTAAATTCTTGCAGTATTAAGATTACGCAAATTTAATTCTATGAACTTAATATACTTCTTAATTTAGCCAGTTAAGATGTTAAATTTGTTGTGAGATTATGTAAGATCCAATGCGGTATTGTCTCAAACAATAAATGAAATAAATCACATGAAATTATATGGATGAGAATTGTAGTCCATATAACTGAATGCTTAGGAGATATTAATGGGGAGTAAAATTAGATGTCTTTAGAGTGACAGGCTAAAGCCCCCTAATTTGGTTTGATATTTTAAAGTTTTTTATGAGAAGTTAACCCCCTGGTGGAGGGAATCAAGGGAACTCCATAGTGAGAGCCGGTATCTTCCCTACCTATCCATGTTCAAGATTTTGAAATTTCAAATTAACCAATGTTCTTTATAACGGTAAAGAATAAATTTGCTCCTATTTATCACAACACATTTAAATACTTCCACAACAATACTTTCAAATTTACTTCTTTATAAGAAAAGAAAAAGCATTATTTGAGGAGTTAATGTGTATCATCTATATCTGTTACATGTTGTGGCTTTGAAGTCTTGCACATTGAAACATAAAGCAATTATTTGTTAAGTGCAATTTTCGGATTTGGAGATGGCCCCATGTTTAGCATGCAAGTTTTGAAGATTTAAGTGCCTTGTTTTGCTTGTTTCACTAAGCTTTCACACGTGTAACACTTAGGTGTCATTCTCAAGCATATTTCACCTCATTCCATGCATCTAGAAAGCTTTTTCATTTGTTGGAACACACATAAAATAAATGAGCAAAATATTTGCAATTTTCGGATTTGGACTTGTCCCTACATGAAAAGTCCAAATTTGAAGTCATAAGCACTTGTTTTTCATCAATTTTAACATGTGTTCACATACACAACATTAAACCCACAATTGCACTCATGTTTCACTCTACTCCACACATGGAATGAGAGGTTTTTTTATGTTGGAACTCCAAGGCCACCAACATGTCACATACACATCACTACATCAAAAATCCCACATACACACCCACTCTCCCAAATTTCACCAAATCAACACACTTACACACCCACTCTCCCAAATTTCACAAAATCAACACACTCCCTAGATCAAAAATTTCACATACACATCTACCTCCATAAATTTCGTCAAACCTACACATTTACCTACATGAGAACTCTTCACATGCTTACTTTTCCCAAATAATAAAGTACACCCATACATTCCCTACATCAAGAACTCCACATATACACTCATTTCAAAAAAATTCATCACACCCACACACTACTTACATGAAGACTCCACACATACATTCACATTCCCAAATTTTAACATACCTACACATCACAATCATAAAATCTTCCAAATACACTCACTTCACCAAGTCTTAGCACTCCTACATGTCATAAATATGACACATACACTTAATACTTTCACTCCACATTATCCCAACACATCACCTACACCAAAATCTGCACTCATATCACTTTATGGAGTTGATTCCCATCACTCCTACACTTGCTTAAGTGCAAAATCTGCACTCATATCACTTTGTGGAGTTCATTCCCATCACTCCTATACTTGCCAAAATAAAAATATGCACTTACCTCTTGCTCTGGAATTGATTTACATCGACCCTACACTCACCGAAGAGCAAAATCTACATTTATACATTAGTGTGGAGGTGCTTTAAATCATTCCCATGCATCCTTAAAATAAAAATCTGGATTTATATGTTATTTTGGGATGATTGTGGGACATTTACTTGCTGCACTTTTGTTGAATTTTCATAGCTAAGAATCAAATGAGATGCTCACAAGAAAGAAAAGAAAAAAAAGAGAGGAAGTTACAAGGTTTAGTACTTCAGAGAGAAGAGTTCTAACATGCTTAATATGCTTGGGTGCCTTAAGTTTCATATATTGGTGAGAAGTTCTTTCTCCTTTACATTCTTCTAACATGCTTAATATGCTTGGGTGTCTTAAATGTCATATGTTAGCAAGGAATTCTTCCTTCTTCACATTGCTCTACTTGATTAAAATGCTTGGAATGGTGTTATATACATATAGGTTGGATATTTTGATTGTGGGAAATTTGGAGTTTGATGGAAATGTTGAATATTTCTACATATATATGCTTGTGTACTTCTTAGATTGCAAATTGTAGGTATGCAAATTTAATTTTTTATGTCGTTATGCTGCCGGATTTTCTCTGATCGAATTTGACTTTTTCTTTTCTTTTGGGCATGATTTCTCCCCGCTTTCCTAGCTTTTGGTTTTGATTTCACATATCTCAACATTTTTGCTCCACATACTTTATAGTTGTCCCCTGCACCATGATGGGGGGATTTGTTTTCACTTCCTACCTTACATGCTACATTATCAGACTACCTCACATATCACACTACTCATTTACATCACTACATTACCCTACACATTTCACACTACTTCACATGTTACACTACTTGGCCACAACACTACACCTTTCATATTTTCTCACACTACTTCACTACTTTACTTTGTTTGTTTACATCTACTACATGATAACCCTTGGCACCATATTGCAGGGGTTTGACCCTTTTACTCTACATGCTTTACATGATAACCTCTTGCACCATGTTGGAGAGGTTTCACTCTTTGCAACTACACCTTGCACCTTGAAGGGGTTTAGCTCATTTTCTTCACATGTCTCACCGTCACCTCTCTGCACCATGTTGGGGGACGTTTAGCAACTTTGACATGTTTTTTGTATACTTCAATTTTGAGAAAATAACTCACATTCTTACTGATCTCATGTTAGGTGGATTATTTCTCTCTTCTCCTTGATCTCTTGTCCTTTGTTTTTCACCTTGTTTCTTGGCTCAATTCACGTGCTTATGTAAGACAAATAAGTCCGCACGTATAGTTTTCTGCTATATGTGGGGCCATCAAACAAGGCTGTGACAATGATAACATTGCAATAGAGAACCGATCCGAGAGAATCACAGAAGAGTATCTCCTGACTTAGAGACCCTAAAGAGGGTAGAGAAGGGAAATTGCTGATACTATTCACCCGTCCTTGGGTTTTCTACCACCGGCGGTCTAAAGATGTTAGCAGTCCTAGTTCAATTAGGGTGGTCAACCTGTGGATCAAATTACTTTAAAAAAAATACAGATAAATATTTTCAAAAAAGATACAAAATTACGTGCACCACAAAACAACCTACTTACCTACAGCTTTTTACCTGCATGCAAATCCAAACTGAAATGCATGAGAATTTACAAAGGATCACGGTTGGCTACTCGAGTCGGGTTAGGGCTGCCATCTGCAGAAAGTTAGTCTAGTAGTCAGTACCTAAGGTGGGACATACAACACAGCTTTTAGTCCTTTACACCATCGCTCTTACGATCCTATTGGACTTGTAGTCCTTTATTTTCTGTGGTTTTTCTTACGTTGCTTTCTTCAGGTTTACTATGGATTTTCTTTATATATTTGTTTTCTACAGATTTCAAATGAATTTTCTTCACAAATTTGTTTTCCTGGATTTCCTACGAGACATTACGTCTTGTGAGCTCTTGGTTTTCTTTTGATTCCTTTTGGCCTACTACACAGGTTTTACACTTAGTCTTTAGTTCACACACTATGGCACATACACACACACACCTATTAGTTAGGCTTTCGTGCTCTACTTTTAGTACGTGTGCTTAGCTTCCTTCTTTTCCTTTTTAGTACACATTTGCTTGCTTGTTTCAGTTTGATTACTTTACATTACTGCACATATACCTGCTTGAGACAGTTTCTTGCTTTATTTTTCAGTACTTTACATTACTTTATATATAACTGCTTGGGATGAAATAAATCACTTCACAACATTTCAAAATATAAGATAACTCAAGATTTAATCAAAAACAAAATAAAACTGCAACTTCATCTAAATTAAATCACCCCTTTGGATGAACGAGAGTACCTTGGACGACGCAACCTACGTATTGTGGAAAAGGTCTCCCACGGTCTGAATGAAAGTACTGTATTCATTAAATTAGATTTAGTAAATTTATATGAACTAAGGGAATTGGATGAAATAATGTAACCAGAACGAGGGAGCTGTGTGGTCCTAACCGGTGGCGTTATAATAAATTTTAACAATTGTTTAAATAAAACACTAAGCCACTTCAATTTTCAATATTCTAAAACACACTACTTCTCTCACCCCCCATATTTGTCACCTCTAAAACTAAAACCTTTTCAACAACAACAAGAAGCTTGAGGCAACACAACGAGGGCAGCACGATCGAGGATGTGGAAGGACATGTCTGAGGAAGAAAAAAATGAGTCTACAATAGTAACCTTCTTCCCATAGTAATAACAACAAGCCATAGGACTTCAAGGTATTTGCCTAATGCAATATAAACCTTCACCTCATCTTTTAGGCCTCTGCACCTGGTGCACTATAAGCCCTAACTCGTCTAGGTTTCCATGGTTATCATTCTGATACGACATAAATCCTCACATCTTCTAGGCCATTCACATGATCGACATCAAGTGAATGTAAGATCTAGTTAATTAAAATTGGTAGGATAAAACATAAATTAAATCTTTCCCTAAATTGAGCAAAAAATATGATAGTTTGAGAAGTCACTGAGAGTCTTCTCGAATCCATGCCTTCGCCTAGTCCTCCCTCCTTTGGATTTCATAACAACTCTTTCTCAAGACTTGACACCACTCACTTATTGGATTCCGACTATCACATTTTGTTGAAGAGAACTTTAGCTTTTGAAGTCGTAAGAATATATTTCCTGATTTGTATCTAAAGTTTTCTTAAGTAATCCCAATTATCTAAGATGTAATTAACTATAGGGGCTTGCCCTTATAGGAAACTTTTCCGAACCCAACTTAATATAAACCCTATTTAATACTTCATACTAAATAGGGGAACTTACCGGCAAATAGATTGGTTTCACAGACCGAACAAATGTTATTTACTTCTTTAGTTTATTTGATTGAGCCTCATCCTCAAATTTTGTGTTTATCCTTTGGGATAGATACAAGGTTGAGGTATAGTGCTCTTTCTTTTGAACTTCAGAAAATATGGGATCAATTTAACTTCATATTTTTCTAAACTAATTTTATAATTAAATTAAAACTGTCCTTCCAAAGCGGGCGACTGAATTTTGATTCCGGCGGTCGACAGCTTCTACTGGGCGACCCATAATTTAAAAATCCAAAATTTTTATGTGCCGACAGCTTCTGGCGACTCTGCTGGGGATTAGTTTCTCTTTCCATACAAATTAGGAATCATATTCTTACACATCGGTAATGTTTCTATGCCCCCCATAGACCATATTACTATTCTTTCGTCAATATGCTTCACTCGTTTCTTTCTTGGGTAAGTATCATCGACTCTCCTTGACTTCAGGACCGCTTGTTTAAGCCACCTTTAAACAAAAGGGCCCAGGAGGCTTTTGAATTTTTCTTTGATCTTTTGTGGGGTCAGACCCTCAATAGGTATGATGGGTGAACAAATTTGACCAGGATGAGGAACGTCAAGAAGAGGGTCCTGGATTGGTTCCCATATCTCACCTCTCCTTCTCACCCTACACAAACAGTCTTTGCTATTTTGCAAAGTTGAACTTCAAATTCCTCAATCCAATCTTGAATGTTTTCTGAAATTTTAACCTCTTTAAATCAACAACAAAATTGAAAACACGAAACCAAAACACCAACAACACAACAAAATAAAGAAAAGTGAACAAAACAAAATAAAACACACATACCCAGTTCATAGATCGACCTTTGTTAAATTGTAATTTTTATATTACAAATACAAGTTTTTGGGTCCTTTTGCTAATACTTGGAATTTCCTTCCTGATAGATAGTGACAACGTCGATCCCGACGCTTACATTTTTCTGCAACCTGCTCACCTCCCGTGGGGCTCGTCTCGTTGCTCCTACAATTCAATTTGGTGCTGGCTTTGACCAGTTTGAGGTCATTCTGGGAATAGCGACATATGTTACTGTGAAGGTTGCGACTCCTAAAATTCAATAGCCTTCCACAGAGTTTGACCTGAACTCCCATCAAGATTTTCTCACTGTCAAGAGGGGAAAAGTTGTTCCTACTCCTGTTAAGTCAGCTGTGTTTGTGCCCCGGAGGACTGTTGCTCCTACTCCCGCTGGATTCACAGTGACCACTCCTACATTCCCATTTGCAAAGGGAAAGGAAATCCTGTGTGGAGATAATGAGGAAGACAAAGTTGTCCTATCAGTCTTCGAGGTTGATTCCTACTCCATGACTCAGAAGAGGAATCACCGACGCAGAAGTTCAAGGGCCTCCAAGGCCAAGGTCACCAGTTTGCTGATTGTGGATGAGATTCCTCATCAAGAGGAACTCATTGTGCTTGAAGCCACTCCTCTCCTCTGAGGAAGCATGTTTCTTTCGTAAATGCATACCACCAGAAATGAAAACCTCCACCAAATTGCTGCTATGTTACTGCCACTTACCCACAGACGGGGTGAGCTGAGAGAGGAGCCCTCAGTTATCACTCAAGTCCGTGCCATGGTTCACAAACTCGAGGAAAGAGAGGGATGTTTCATTTCTAAACTACTCAAGAGAACAGGATGTGCAGTTTCCCCCAAGATGATGAAGGAAATTTTGAGAAAAGATAAGTCTAAGATATCGTCAGCCCGAGTCCCATTGAGATTCCATCTGGGAGAATGCATCACCACTACAGCTAACACAGACACAACTGCTACCATTTCAGTGCCCGTCAGACGCAGGACGGTCAAGTCTCGCCTCGGTCTGAGAGTACCACTTGTCACAAGTAAAATGAAACACCCATCAGAAGAGAATGGAAGAGGATTACGATCCTCCACACCTGATCCGCACCCTAGGGAACACACCTCCTCTTGCTCTGTCGATGTCCCTACTAAGGCACCCTGCCTCAAGACACCAGGTTAAAAAAGAAAGGTGTGGATACCGAAGGTTTCTACGATAGTACAATCAGAAAACTCCGCCGACCATAATATAGAACATGAGTCATACATTCCCATCGGCGCCACTCCTGTTGCTTCAGAGTCAATTGCAGAAAGAGGATCAATGGAAGATAAAATTCAGAATTTTTGCAAAGAGATTTCAGAGTTAGTTGGGGAGTGAGGATTGGAGGTTGATGACGAGGATCACCATCTGTCAGAATACATGGAAGAAGAAGAGTTCATGGAAATTAACGTGGTGGACACTAGAGCTACCTCAGCTGCACGTTAAACTTTTGCTGCCGAGGGGAACACCATAAAGGAATACCAGAGAGCCATCCAGACCTAGGATGAATGAATACTCCAATTAGAGAAACAAATGGAAGAGGTGACTACCGCCATGACAGCATTGTCTACGATACATGGACAGACACAGTCACGACCCACAACATCTCCAGAAGTCAATCAACCAGAAATTGTACACATTACAGATGAAAGAAGAGAAGTTGCCTCTGCCACTAGAGGAGAACAATTAATAAAGAACCCAACACCGATTCCCCCAGAGAATGATGTTAATCAGATAATCGAGCAGAAGGTTCGGGAGTTCTTAACTCAATTCAATGATGGTGCATCAATTTCTAAGGGTAGAACTTACCCAGAAAAGTTTGATGTCGTGCTTACCCTACGGGCTTCGTACCACCAACCTTAAAAACAATCGATGGCATCAGAAACCCATGTCAACATATCGCTCACTTCAAGTCTAGTTGTTGCAACACAGGAGGGAGTGAAGCACTGCTTTTCAAACAGTTCATCAGTATTATGTCAGTATTATGTCAGGGATAGCACTGCTTTACCCAACGGATCAATGATGACGTTTACAAAAATGGAGGGCTTGTTCGTCATAAGATTTGCTGGTGTGCAACACCACAAAACCATTGGAGATCTCGTAGTAGAGCAGCAGAAGCTCCACGAGTCCTTGGTTTACTACATTCTTAGATGGAGAAACCTGAGCATAAAATGTGAACCTCAACTACAGGAGCAGCATGAGATCGAGATACTCCTCAAAAGTATCCATGGTCAGGTGGCCTTCATGCTCAAAGGTTTAACCATTAAATCCTTTGAGAAGCTACTCAGTAAGGCGAGTAGTCTTCTGGAGGAACTCAAGCACATGGAACCTACAGAGAAAATAGAGAAGTCAAGATCGTTCAAGGCTTTTGAGAAAAAGTCAGGTACGGTAGCGACAATCGACAAAGGTAGGCAGCCAATGCGGATTCAGACACAATCTTCTTCTCAGTACAGTCAGCCATACAGTCAGCCGTCCTCTCAGTACAGTCAGCCAAACAACCAGCTCTCTCCTCAGTACAACCAACAGTACATCTAGCATCTTCCAAAATACATCCAACCTCGGCAGTACCGTCAGCCCCGTCGATAGCAGTCTTCCCAGCAGGGACAGTGAAGAGCATATACACACCGAAAGATAACAAAATGAATGAACAAAAATTACTCTTTCAAAGATGACACCGTGGTGAAGATGTTCTGGAGCTTAATGAAGATGCTCGAGTTTAAACTGTCAGAGCCTAAGAAGCCAAAATAAGTAGCTAAAAGCAACGAACACAACTACTGTCTGTTTCACAGACTACTCGGGCACACAATAGATCGATGTTTCATCTTTAAGGATTGGCTTGAGAAGAACTACAGAGAGGGGAATATCATGATCCCAAAGGAATATTTAAAATAACCTGCAAGAGGTTCTATAAATATGATTTCAGCCAAAGCACCCTCTCAGCTAAATCCGTATACTATAGAAGGAAGATGGAGTACGATCTGCGATGACCTCAAGAGAGCTTTGGATCAGATTCGATCAGACCCAAAGCAAGTTGCCATTCAGAGTTCTCCATCAGAATAGCCAAAGACAAAGACCGAGATAGGGGAATATTCATGACAATTGAAATGAATGAAGAAGGATATCATGCGAGGAACTAAGGATGATATAGCGAAGGGTAGGATAGAGGCTAACCCGGTTAAATTGGTTGTTTCAGATTCGGGGGTCAAATCACTCAAACCCCTAACAAGGTACCTTTATGTTTGTGCCCTTCTGGGCTCTTTTGAATATAATTATTTCGATTTCGATTACGTTTTGGTTGTTTCTCCTAATGACGTAACTAACCGCGACCAATCTATCCTCGATTTTGATTCTCAAACCGATCCTCAAATCATATTAGCTCCCAATGAGAACATCAACAAAGAGGAAAACATCGATAGTATTAGCTACAAACCTTCAGAGGAAGAGGAACCAATACTCGAATGCAAAGTAACTCTGATCAACCTAGATTGTTCAGATCCAGAGTTAACACAACAAGAACTTATTACAATACCAGAAGAGCCCCTGGGTCCAATAGAGGAGGAAATTATAGAGGTGAACCTCAGAAGTGGGAAAGTATTACCTCCCAGAACATCGCCAACAAATAAAGGAAAACAAGCTATTACTCAAGAGGAACTGCCTCTAGTAGTGAAAGAGATAAAAGTTCGAGAGGAAAACAAAAATCCAAATAAAGTGGATTACAATGTACTACAAAACTTAGGAAGTTTCCAACCAAGCTAAGCATCTAAGATGCTCTGATCCTGTCCAAGGATATGAGAGAAAATTCGGTAAGAGCTTTGCTCGACCCAGAAATATGCTTAACTCACTTGGCCAGCTCATCCTCAAATTGAATTTGTACTTTGGGAGAATAGCTCGGTGTGATCTTCACCGACGATGACTTACTACTTGGTGCAGCCAATCACAACCGACCGCTCTACATCTCCGTCAACATCAGCAAGTACGTGCTCTCCAGAGTTCTAGTTGATCCAGATTCTTCTCTCAATATTACGAGTTTACAGACATTAGCATACTTAGACATTGACATTCGAGAACATTCTACAGACAAGATGATGCTAAGAGGCTTCAATCAGAAAGGAGAAAGAGCATTGGGATCAATTACGCTACAGATGATGGTTGGAGATTTTGTAACAACCATAAAATTCCATATCATCGACGCGGAAACTTTGTTCAACACTCTAGTTGGACGACCGTGGCTTCACGAGTATGACATGGTTCCATCATCTCTACATCAGTGCATTAAATACTACAAAAATGGACAAGAAAATTGCATCAAAGGGGATCTATAACCATTCTCGATACATGAAATAGGCATCCACAAGGACGCTGCCTACTATGCTCCACCAAAGATGACAGTCTTCTCTAGAGATGTTGTGAAAAAAAAAATCACATAACCAAAAAAGCCACAAGAACAGAACCGTGTTGCTCCGCATCAACAATCTCCCACCACCACTTTACCATGGGGCAATAAAACTTCTTCTAGCTCACGCATCTAAGGTCCAGGCCGAGGACGTGGATGAGGAAGAACTTACTAGCTTGTTGGATGGATGAAGCCAACATCAACATCAACATAGAAGGAAGCTCTGAAGAGGAAAAAGAAATGATGATAATCAACCAGAAGAAACCTCAGTTTAAGATCACTTTAGAAGATACATCAACAAAAAGTAAAAACGAGTCAATGTATGATTGAATCAACCATTATATTCAAGCCATGATCTTGACTCTGATCAATTCTCAAAAGGTCGAGGGTCTGAAGGTCAAGGAAGTTCATAATACTGGGATCAAACTGATCGAGTTCTACAGAGCTTCTTGTTCTACCTCTACACCGGTTGTAAACTAGAGGAAAATGATAATGAATTAATGGAATTACCTTTTGGTTATTTTTTCTCCTAGTGTACAAAATTTAATTCAACAAGGATGCATACCAAAACAAATGGCGAAAGATAACCTAAAACTTTTGAAAAATTATGGAATACAAAAAGATAAAAACTTAATTCAAAAGAGGGTTTCAAATTTGGAATAGTAGGACCATTCGATGATTTAGGATTTTACATGGTTGTGTCGGCATATTTTTAGGTTATGTGTTTTGAAAAGGGGGTCACCTACAGAACCTGTCGGTGAATTTTAAATTTTAAATTTATTATATATATATATATATATATATATATAATTTGAAAGGTTGAATTTGATTTTTTTTAAAAATAATTTTAAGTTTGAAAGTTTTAATATATGAAATCAAACCAATCTCACATCCCAAATGGTTTATATAAACGAGCACCATATCACAAATCGTGTATCTATTCCAAAGAATAGACACACTGCTTGATGATGGGGCTCGATTAAATAAACTAGAAGATTTATAACATCCGTTTGGTCTGTAAACAAATTTTATAAGCTGACAAGTTCCCCTACTTAATACAAAGGAATTAAGCAGGGTTTATATTACCTGGGTTCTTAAAGATCCCTATAAGGGCAAGCCCCTATAGTTAATTACATCTTAAGTGACGGGAATCACTTAGGAAAACTCTCGTTAATGATCAGTGGTTTCGCTCTCAAGAGTTTCAAAGTTTAAGGTTTTTAAACAATTGGATTTTGGAAATTTCAATAGGGAACGGATCAAATTTAGAACAGTTTATTTCAAGAATCCAAAGGAAGAGAAGTAGGGGATGTCACGAACCCAAAGTGAACTTCGGTGACTTCCCAACTATCCTATTGTTTGGCTTCAATTTAGGAAGAATTATTTAATGTTTCAATCAAACCAGTTTTAATAAATTAGGACTTATATTTATATGACATAATCATACAAATAGCCTCGAAGATGTGAGGGTTTATGTCATACCAAACAACTACCTTTGAATCCTAAGACTGTTAGGGCTTAATTTGCATAACATAATTATACAAATGCCTAACAAAAAGTTGAGGATTTATGTTACACTAGGCAAACTACCTTGAAATCCTATGGCTTGGTTATTTATTTCTAAGAAAAGGTTTTACTGACGTAGATCCGAGTTTTGCTAATGAAGATGACCGTGCTACCCACTATGCTTCAAGCTCCTTACTGTTGCAGAGGTTTAGTTTTAGAAAGTGGCAATCAGGAGATGAGAGAAGTGTTCTGATTTAGAAAAGTTTTAAGGTTCAAGTGTTTTAAGATTTTGTTAGGAGAATCTTAAAGTTGGTTATAACAACGCCGGTTAAGATCCCACGGTTCCATCATTCCGGCACCGTTATTTTCATCGGATTCACTTAGTCCAAATGAATTTGCTAAACTCAACTAAATGAGTTCCACACTTTCATTTAGACCGTGGGAAATCCTGTTAGCAACACATAGGTTACATCATCTGAGGTATTCCCGGTCATCCAACGACATGTTTTAATTTAGTTGTAGTTGTGGTTTTATTCTTTTGTTTGTGATTAAATTTTAAGTTGCTTTATATTTTAAATGTTGTGGCGATGAATTTTATCTTTTTGTGACTTTTAATTTAGTTTTGGGTTTCAGTTTTGTGGCTATCCTAAAATTTTCAGTTTTTATGTTGGGTGACATTCTTATTTAACATGCAAGAAAAGTAAAGTGCAGAACAGGTAAGTAAATTGCAATAACTTAAAAGCGTACCTTGAGGGTCTTCCCGTCACTCTAAGTTGCACTTAAAAAACATCTCAGGGCATTTAAAAATTTTAAGGAAAGAACCTAGGTAAGGCTAAGGAAAGGTTCTGGTTGTCTACCAAAATCCCAATCCTATTGCTAGTCAATATCTATGACGTCTAGGTTCTTGTGTTTTATGGATGATTTTCTTCACCAAAGAACAATTACATTCAATTGTTCTTCTAAAACATCCCACCATATTGAGGAAGTGCTTAGGATGAGTCTTAAACATCTTTTCAATACTTCTGAGATTATTTTGAGTCCAAATGAATTTCATTGTACAGGTGAATTGATCATCCAAGAATTTAGTTAAGTTTTGCTTGTTGCTCAATGAACTTAGACACTTGATTATCCAATGAGTGAAGTGACATTTCACTTGATACTCCATTTAGGAATTATGTGGGTGGAAGCCTTTAGGGCAGGTTAGGTTATTAAGAAACTTAACCATCTTATTTAGATTTAAGTTGGTTTTTTAAGATTGATTCAAATTAATTGTAATATTTTAGTCTAATCATAACTCTCTTATGTTATTTCAATTTGATTGTGTAATTTCAAAAGTTAACTTAGCTATTTTAAAATTGTCTTAACTTTAATTTTAGTTATATTTAATTTAATTGTGTAGATTTGAAGTTGATTTTAATTTAGTTGCATTGATTTAATTTTGATTTAAAGTTGATTAAATTATTTTAAAATTGTTTTAATTTAATTATATTTATTGTAAATTGTTTTGAATTATTCATGTCATTTTAAAATTATTTTTAATTTAATTAATTATATTATTTTAAAATTATTTTTTATTAAATTTTCTTAGAAATTGTTTTAATTTGGTTATTTAATTTATCTTAGTTTTCATTAATGAGTTATTAAATTAATATTAAGTAGTATTTGATTTTTATCATAAATTAGGGGTTAAGATTAATAAATTAATATTCTCCAATATTAGACCCCTTAACTTAATACATTCTCCTTTAATTAACTTAAAATTCTTAATAATTTAAGAAATTATAACTGATCCCTGATAGATATACGTGCAACGATTGCCGAAAACTTGACTCCGCTGGATATAAGTGCGTTGATGATTTAAGATATGAAAATTATGATTTTATAATATGGGATACTACGCAAGTATACGTATCGTTTATCAAGTAATATATGACTTTCTAATTAAGCCCCGAGATATCGAACCCACAGGGAAAAGTTGAAAATATTTAAACGAATTTAGAAAATTATCTTTTTACTTTCTTTAATTGTTTTTGAAATAGTATAACTTGATTTTGAAAAGTTTTAGAAAGTTTATTTGTCTTTTTGAAATTTTCTTAATAAAATGCTAAGCAATGAAAGTAAATGTTTCAATAACTAATAAAACAGGATGTAAAAATACTATTAACTAAAATATATTTTTCTTTCCTTTCATGAAGTAGTAATAATTCTTAAAGTATTGTTGTGGAATTATTTAAATTTTGTTGTGACAGATAGAAGCAAACGTGTTCTTTACCCTTACTTGGTTCTATAAAGAACATAGGTTAATTTGAAATTTATATTATTTTGAACATGGTTAGGCAGGGAAGATACCAGTCTCTCACTCTAGAGTTCCCTCGATTCCCACCACCTGGGAGCTAACTGCTCATAACAAAACTCAAAACTTCAAACCAAATTAGGGCGTTTTAGCCTGTCACTCTAAAATCCTCTAATTTTACTCCCTTCTATAAAAATATCTTCTTATATTACATTCACTTATACGGACTACAGTTCTCACCCATATAATTGCTTGTGATTCCTACTAACTTTTATGAGATAATACCGCATTGGATCTTACATAATCTCAAGAAATTTTACAACTTATCAGGCCAAATTAAGAAGTAAACAAAGTTCTCAGAATCAATCTTCACAACTTCTTCCAACTTTTAAATACTGATACATTCCACAACAATTCTCTTTAAATTAATTACTTCTCCATTTTAAGAAATAAAAAGATAAAGTAAACTACTCAGAATGCATTGAGAAAATATAAAAACACATTGATTTGAAATTAAAAATGATAAGAAAAATAATAAACGAAAGCAAGTATTGATAAACAAAAAAAAGTAAACACTTATCTGACAATCCTTTCCACAAGACTAAGGAAGTTCCTCTGAAACTTTGACTATTCGCTAAACTACTCAGAGCAAGTCTCCAAACTCTAATGACTCAGAATACAGACTTCAGACTTCAATAAAAACTAAACTAAAAGAATGAAAATAAGTGGGAGAAGAACACTTAACACCGACTCTTTTCTCCATTCTACTCTCTACTCCTACTCTAAATAAAAACATAAACTGCAGTGGAAGAATCTCCTAAATTCCTCTCTTTGAAATACAGTGAAGAGCCTCTTCAATTCTTTCCTTCTTTACTTCTAAGACTCTCTTTAAATAGTGAACTAAAAGGTGCCTTGGTGTCTCTTCAAAATGTGTCCATATTCGATGTATCTACCAAGGAACGCACCCCTTCATTCAAATTTACCACCTAAAGGAAGTTATGGACATTACTACCAAGAGTTGCATCCATTCCCTTTTAAATTTGGCGCCAAATCTAATTAAAGTTTGATTTATAATTGTGGCGGCTAAGCGCCGGCCCAGCGGCGCTTAGCCACCAGTGCCAAATTTTTTTTTTCATTTTTTTGCTCTAAATTTGATCCAATTTTGCTCCTTTCATCAAGACCATCTATTTTCATCATACATGCAAGAAAAATACAAAATACCTTCCATTAAAGTGCAATATCATTAAAAATAGGAATAAAAATATGCATAAAAATACTATATATTTTAAGTGTATCAAAATCACCCAAACTTAAAATGTTACTTGTCCTCAAGTGACAGTTAATCTCATAAAACATTTTAGCATGCTTATGTAATGAGTTTCTTAGGAAGATAACAAAATTTTGTTCTAGAAATGGAATAGTCTAATTTAGAAAAAATTTCAGTAATTAAAACCAACTTAAAGTTTAGAAAGTTCTTAAGTAAAAGAAAATGATAAATATATGTCTCTATCTATTTCAGAAATATTTGTAGATTTTTCAAAATATAGGATTCAAACATTTATTTTTCTCACTTAAAAATCTTATTTGAAAAATAATTTTTACTTACTATATTACAACTTTAAGCTTTAGATTTTCTCTGATTTTATATCTTAAACTTTAGGTATGAAACCAATTTTTGATTAGGCCCTTAAATCCTCAAGCATCTCCTCCCTTTTCATATACTATTTTCACTTTTTCTCTTCTCTTTTTTTTTAATATTTTTTATAAGGTAAGGATTACTATATCTGGATAGGCCTTTAATGATTTTGAATTCCACCCTTCCATTTAAAATAAAGGTCAGATATACAACTTTCACTTAAAAAATCATAATAATAGTATTTGAAAATTACTCTTCAATAAAATAAATTTAAGCTTTCAAGAATAAAAGTCAAATCTTTTATTTATCCAAAAATACAAAACTTCTTACTAAAGATAATTTAACTTTATTTAACACCTCTTCATTAAGAAAATTTTAACTTTAAGTTTTTCATGATTACTATAAATTTTAACTAAATTCTTTTATTCATTTCTATATTCAAAATTTTATTCCCCTAATATAACTTCATGTACATAATTGTTCTCAATCAAAAATAAGATTTATTTTAAGTATTCTTAAGAATCAAATAATATTTTAGGTTTTTGAAAATATTTGTTTTTAAAATCCCCCCCCACAAACTTTAAATTTTTAATTAAGATAAAACATTTAAGCATAAGAAATGATACAGGGGTGAAAAATAAAAAACTCACATAACATGCTTGCATGAATTTTTAATATCCTAATATGCAAGTATAACAATTTAAATAACAAGAGTAACATGAAATCAAATTTAGTTTTGCAAAACATTTTTCTTTTTTTTTATAATAAGAAAAGTAAAAAATTTCAGAAGACTTCTACAGTAGTGGAGGTTTTCAAAGCAAATACACACCAACTAAAATAAAACACTGATACAGATAACAGATAATAGTGGAATTTGAAGAATTTTAAACCTGTAGTTTTCCTAAGTTGAAGTTCCTAATAGTGGTTTATAATTTCCAAATAGTTTTTGAATTAAAGTACACACTATTAAAAAATCTGATATAACATACACATAAAAAAACAATTACAATTACACACTAAACACAACAACATATAAATCCATAATAAAACAATAACAATACATGAATATGCATAACAGATAAATAGTACAACTACAATTTGCATACTATCAAGGTTTACATCACAATACAATCATCAAACAAAATACTAGATGAAGCATACAAAAACACAACACAACAACACAATAACTAAAACAAACACACATAAAACTACTCTTCATCCTCATCATCATCATCATCATCTTGCTCGTTCCAATCTCTGGATGGCACATAAGGTATATAAATTGGATGAGGTGGCATCTCATCACTCTGATCTCCTATAATCAGTCTATCCAAGTATTGCTGATAATTCTCCTCATATTCATCATGTTTTACAATATATCTCTCAACATTATCCAGCTTACCATCCATATCACTCACATGCTCTCGAGTAAGACTCACTTTTTTCAAAATCTTTCTTAATAAACCAGTTTGTGAATTAGTAGAAGACAAAGCACGTGAAGTAGAAGTACAAGAAGTAGAAGTGGCAGAAGCAGAAGCAGTAGATGCCCTACCAAATCTTCCTCTCCAACCAAACTCTGAATGTACAGTGTAAGCACCAACATTTATACTGGTAATTTGTCTCAATGGCTGAAGTACCTCTACCCAGGTTTCAAATTTCACTCCAGATCGTTCACATAGTGATTGAATCAAGGAAGGAAATCTCATACCTGCAGTCATGGTTGATCTAGCACAGTTCAAAACATAATCATAAATTATCCCTCCAATATCAATAGGCTTCCCATGTTGAATACAATGGTTCAACACCGCTCTTTCTCTCGTCACTTCACTAGTGTGACTTGAAGGTAACAACTTAGATGAGATAAAATAATGCCATGCCTTAGAAATAGCATTAAATTTGGAAGCAGGAAAGTTCACTCTTCTATCATTTGTAATTTTCCATAATCCTCTTCCATCAGTCAGAAACTCCATAATCTCATCTAATTCTCCTTCCGAAGGATGATAGTTTGAACGAAAACAAAACATATCAGAAAGTAGAACATAAAAGGTATTGATAGTACCCAAATTTTTATAATTAATGTATAAGCACTAAATCACTATGTTAATTACCCTTACTTTGTCCACAATAATTAATTCTCCCACATAAGTCTTCTAATACTCCAAATCAAAGTTTAATAACTATTGATTCCATACAAATTTCACAAAACACAAACTTATATTTAAAACAGACATAACATTTAATACAACACTATAATTACTATCCAAACATAAAGGATAAAATTCTCAAAATACAAGACACTGTAATATTAAACTGATAAGTATACATCTCTAAGATGTACCCATCACATCATCAAGCATTTATAAAAACACTAAATACATCAAACATGAACTCACAAGAACACTAACATAACACATTAAGACACTAAACAAATACAAACAAAACAAATTTAATTCCACACTCCATTAGGCGGAATATAACCAGGACCACTATTATTCTCATTTGACCCTTCAGAAATGTAGATTTGATAGAACAGGCGATCATTGTTCATTCATATATCATCTTCTTCAATCCATTTATTTTTCACAAACATCGCTTTATCTATTTCTTCCACATACCTCGAATGATTGAATTTCATCTTGAGTTGCCATCCCATGTTATCCAGATGTAAGGTAATATCATTGATTTTTGCTTCCATTGAAGTCACTCGGGCTTCAATTTTTGCAATCATTTCTGCAATACCCTGAATACTAACAGCCCGATATCCATTAAATAACTCCTTAGCACTATCTCTAATGAACTTACTTTTATTGGAATCTTGCTTCTTCTTCATCTCGTTCTCCCAGAAAGACATGGTGCTCTTCAAAATTTTCTTCTTAGACTTCAGAAATGAAATTTGGACTTAGGGTAAGTGTTTTTATCAAGTCTGGTCCTTTTTATAGACTTGGGAGATGCTAGAATATTCCCCTAGATGTTTAGAATCTTCTAAATAACACCTATAACGTCTCCCTCACGATCTAGGCTTCTAGATCCATATTTTTCATGTTTTTTATAACTGTGGCGCCTAAGCGCCAACTAGTCGGCGCTTAGCCGCCAGTGCACATTTTAGCACAGCTCCGCTAAGTGTATAAATTTGCATTCTGACTTCACTAAATCATCAATTAAGGTCTAATAAACTCTACTTAGGTTTTAAAACTCCAAATTACTACCATTAAAAACATAAAAACAAACCAAATAAAGCAAACAAAACACACAAAACAAACATAAAGCAAAGCACACCGATAAATATGGGTTGCCTCCCACAAAGCGCTTGTTTTAACGTCTTCAGCCTGACATTCCCAGAACTCATTCTAAGTGACCCAAAATTAAATTCTCATCAGATTTAAATTTATTGACTAGAAAATATGGTTTAAGTCTATGTCCGTTAACTTTAAATATTTTTCCAGTCTTAGGATCTTGAATATCTACAGCTCCATAAGAATAAACTTTTATCACAATGAATGGACCCATCCACCTGCACTTAAGTTTTCCAGAAAATATTCTCAATCTAGCATTATACAGCAAAACTTGTTGTCCTAGTACAAGATTTTTGGTAAGAATCTTCTGATCATGCCATAATTTGATCTTTTCCTTATAAATCTTAACATTTTCATAAGATTCATTCCTTATTTCTTCAAGCTCATTCAATTGCAATAATCTCTTTTCAGCAGCATCTTTCAAATTATAATTGAACTCTTTAATAGCCCAATAAACTTCATGCTCAAGTTCAAAAGATAAATGACAAGCTCTTCCAAAAATCTACCTATATGGGGACGTTCCTATAGATGTTCTGTAAGCAGTCCTATAGGCCCACAAAGCATAATCCAGTTTAATTGACCAATCCTTTCTATTTGGATGAACAGTTTTTTACAATATTCTTTTAATTTCACGATTAGATAATTCAACAAAACCACTTGTTTGCGGATGATAAGCAGTAACAATGCGATGATTAATATGATATTTCTTTGCTAACTTCCCAATAATCACATTTCTAAAATGACTTCCCCCATCAGTTATGATTACTCTTGGTATTCCAAATCTGCAAAATATATTCTTTTCTAAAACTTTGCAACACTTTGAGCATCACATAGAGGTAAGGCAATAGCATCAATCCATTTGGAAACATAATCTACTGTTATCAAAATATACACATTTCTGAAAGATGGTGTAAATGGTCCAATAAAGTTTAATCCCCAAACATCAAATATTTCAACTTCCAACATATAATTGGGGGAATCTCATTTCTTCTAGAAATATTGCCTACACGCTGACATCTATCACAATTTTTAATATAATCATTCACATCCTTAAAAATTATAGGCCAATAAAATCCTGATTGTAATATTTTATATGCAGTTTTATCACTTACAAAATGTCCCCCATAATTAGAATCATGACATTTTTCAATAATTTCATAAGTCTCTTCCAAAGGTACACATCATCGAATTATAAGATCCTTTCCTTGTTTATATATAAATGGGTCATCCCAAAAAGAGGTCTCAGCATCGGACATAAATTTCTTCTTTTCATGATATGTCAAACCATAGGGTATAATATTACTAACAATAAAGTTTACTATGTCTGCATACCACGGAACATTCCTTTCTTTAACAGTGAACAGTTTTTCATCAAGAAAATGTTCATTAATTTCTTCAATATCACAAAGAGATTTGTCAATTTCAAGCCTGGACAAATGATCAACAATTTAATTATCATAACCCTTCCTTTCTACTATTTCAAAATCAAATTCTTGCAAAAGAAGAATCCATCTTATAAGTCTCGGCTTTGCATCATTTTTCTTCATGAAGTATTTGATAGCAAAATGATCAATATGCACAACACATTTAGTTCCAATTAAATATGATCGAAATTTATCAAAGGCAAATGCTATAGCTAATAACTCTTTCTCAGTAGTGGTATAATTAATTTGAGCTTCATTAAGAGTTTTACTAGCATAATAAATTACTTTAAAAATTTTATCATATTTCTGATCCAAAATAGCACCAATAGCATAATCACTAGCATCACACATTCATTCAAAAGATTTTTTCCCAATTTGGTGAAATTATTACAGGTGCAGTAATTAATTTTTCTTTTAATGTTTCAAAGGCTTTACGACAGTTATCATCAAAATTAAAAATTGCATCCTTTTCCAGTAAACATCATAAAGGTTTTGTAAATTTTGAAAAGTCTTTAATGTAACGCCTGTAGAATCCAGCATGTCCTAAAAAGCTTCTAATTCCCCTTACATTGGTTGGGCAAGGTAAATTAGATATAACTTGAATTTTTACAGGTTCTACCTCCAAACCTTTTTCTGAAATCCGATGTCCCAAAATAATTCCTCCTGCTACCATAAATTGGCATTTTTCCCAATTAAGAACCAAATTAGTTTCTTCACAACATTTTAGTACTTCAGATAGATGTTATAAACATGATTTAAATGAAATTCCAAACACTCAAAAGTCATCCATAAAAATTTCAATCCCTTTTTCAATTAAATCACAGAAAATAGTCATCATACATCTCTGAAATGTAGCAGGGGCATTACATAACCCAAAGGGCATTCTTCTAAAAGCAAATGTGCCATAAGGACCGGTAAACATAGTTTTCTCTTGATCCTCAGGAGCAATTTGAATTTGGTAGTAACCAGTATATCCATCCAGAAAAGAAAAGAATTTATGCCCAGCCAGCCTATCCAACGTTTGATCTAGAAAAGGGAGTGGAAAATGATCTTTCCTTGTAGCGAGGTTTAATTTTCTATAATCAATGCATATTCACCACCCTGTAACTTGTCTTGTTGGTATCATTTCATTGTTTTCATTAACAGTCACAGTTACTCCTCCTTTCTTAGGAACACAGTGAATAGGACTAACCCATGCACTATCTGAAATAGGGTAGATAATTCCAGCATCCAACCACTTTAAAATTTCTTTCTTAACAACTTCTTTCATAATAGAATTTAATCTCCTTTGGGGATCAGCCCACGGTTTGTAATTATCTTTCATAAAATTCTGTGCATACAAATTGAAGGATTGATTCCTTTAATATCAGCAATTGTCCATCCAATGGCTTTATTATACTTCTTCAAAATTTCAAGCAAACTCTCTTCTTCTTTTTTAGTTAATTGAGGGGAAATTATAACAGGCAAGGTTGAGGATTCACCTAGAAAAGCATACTTCAAATTTTCAAGAAGCATTTTTAGCTCAAGTTCAGGAGGTTTTTCAATTGATGGACCATAAGATTTATCTTTCTCAGTCATATACAACAATTCAAAATTTTCATGAACATACTGTTGACCTCATTTTTGATGAGGTCTTCTCTTCTTCTTTTTAGTACTTAGGATCTAGCCTAGGGCTTTTCCTTTGACTGTCTTAGAGGACTAGAATTGGGACCCACCACTTAGAAATTCAAACCACTTCTAAACTCCCTGCAAACTCCACAAACTTGATTGTAGACCCCTAATCACCTAGAGGGTTGAAATCAAATGTGGAAGTTTAAAGGATGAGTTCCTATAGGACTCTTTGGCCTTAGGACTACCCTGGGTGGCCTGGTCTGGTGAAGGGGCTGACTTACACACACACTACACTTATACACTACACTTTCACACACCTCCTAAAACCCCACCCATACCTAACTTGACCTCCTGACTCATGTAGGTGATTCACATGGATGGTCCTTAACCCCTAAGCCCTTGGCTAAGAGGGTTAGGAACAACATAGTGAATGCCTCAAATGAGTCCCTTCATGGCTCATGTGGGCTTGATGTGACTTCATGGCTCAACCAAAATGATTTCATTCCACTCAAATTACCCGATCTTCAATTTTCCAAAGTTTCAATTTTTGACCCCCGGGACCCTACACCCGCTTAACCTACCCAAAGCCCTTGAAATTACCCAAATTTTTCAAAATTTCCAAATCACCCAAAATTTCCCAAAATCAATCCCAAACATTTCCACATCACTCAAATTGATCATCCATACCCAAAAATACCAAAAATTCCAAAAATACCTCCCAATACCCTCCAAATACCCAAAATACACCTCTTAACCCAAAAAATTCAAAAATTCAGAAAATTCCCAGAAAATTCCAAAATATCCCAAATATTCCTAATTTCATTTTGTTCAACTACACCATGGGCCAATTTTGTAAATTTACCCTACTTTTGTCAAAACCCCCAATTTGACCCATTTTAACCCTAAGTGAACCCAATGTCAAACCAAACTTACCCAATTGATCCAAATTCTGGTCCAATTCAATTCTAAACTTCAATTCAACATTCCCAATACCAATCTAGACCAAATCCAAGTCCAATTTGATTGACATTTGGATCCAATTCCACTTTTGGCCTTAAGGCCCAATTTGGACCCATGACCTAAACCTAACCCAAACTCACCCAATTCAACTCCAATTAACCCCAAACCTTTTCTAAACCTTCCTTAACATCCCCACAAACAAAACACTAACATGATTTGCCCAAAATTTAGACCCAAACCCCACTCAAATTCAACCCAAAGCTAAAAGGCCCAATTTTGACCTAAACCCAAACCTAACCCAAATGAGCCCAAACCCCAAAATCAAAGCCCAACCAAAGTCAAAACCTCTTTGAAACACTCCCATAAACATTTGTCAACATTAATTTTACATCAATTTCAACCCTAGCCCAACATTGGCCCAACTTGGCCCACTTGGACCTATATTGGCCCATTCACCAAAAGAGCCCAAATTCAACCCAATTCAAACCCAAATCACCCCCAATTTGCTTCAAGTCACTCATGACACATCCATGAGCTAAACCCAACAATTATTTGGGCCAACCTCTTTACAAAATTCCCATACATAAATTCATTTTTTAAACTTAAAGGCCCTTTCCTTAAACCATTTTAAAAGCCCATCTTTTACCACATCCAAGGGCCCAAAATTGGTCTCAAAGCCCATATGACATTTCCCCTCATCATACTTTCAAATAAATTCAATACCTAAGTCCTAAATTCATCATGAAATCATTCCAAATGAAGCTTCATACAAATTTCCATCAAATTACCAAAAAATTCCTAAAATCCATTTTCATGAAATTGACCAAGCTTTCCCCAAGCCAAAGACAAGCCATGCAAGCCATGGACAAGCCACATGAAGCCATGGAGAGTTTGACATGTGATCAAGCCATTAACGGAAAAAGGAGGACCCCCTTTCCTAATCCTTCTTAAGCCTTTTTTTACCTTAAGCTTGTCACACTCTAAACCATGCTTTGCCACCTAATCCTTGATGGAGACTCCACCACACACGGGAGATTGACCCACCTGACCTCCTCAGCCCAAAACCAGGTCTTGGGGTGGTGCACCCAACCCATTTGCATGGGTTGACCAAAATAAGCTAAAATGGCCCCTTCCCCTTTCTACTTTGATTCAACCACTTTACACATGTCAAACCTCAATTGAATGCACCAAACCCCGGCCCGACCCACTCGAACAACATGGTGACCAATGCACTGCCGGCCAGCCACCGTGTCGCCGTAAAACACCATGGCCGAGAGCTTACATGTGAGCCAACTTTGGGATTCTACCTCGCTGAGCCGCCCCATGCCCAATGGCCACCATGGCTGTTCCGCCTTTGACCTAAGCAGCTCGATCCCAAGCCCTAACTCTCCCTGGGAGGCCCTCCACCCTCTCCTATTTAAACACCACCCCTCTTGGCCATGGGAGGTGCTGAAACAAACCTTAAGGAAACTCTGCCAAAATTGTTCCAGACTACTCCCCATACAAAGAGAACTTGATCCCCACTGAAATCCCCCTGCCATTTCCTCTTTGTGAGCTCAATTTCAGAGTTGAAATCCAAGCCCAAAACCAGGACACTTCTCCACAGTGAGCCAATCCCCAAATTGATTGGTTCTACACCTTCACCAGACGAAGGGAAGGTGTCCACCAGCAAAAGCCCCATCTCCAGGGCACCCAGTTGCTCCAGCCTCCAAGCTTTGTGATCGGCTGTGGTCGAAATCCTACCTAGGCAATTCACCATACCAGGAGACTTCATCTGGAGCTTGCTGAGATCCAATCGAAGGTGAAACAACCCTCAGATCGAAGCCACACTTCTCTGAGCAAAGGTATGGCCTCACTCTTCTTCCCGAGCTTCGAACATTCTCCATTTTTATTGCGTAAATTTCATCCCACATAAACCATATAGATGTGTTCGTCTTCTCAAGACGAATCCATAGAGCATAAGAACACGAAAATCCATCGAGTATCGAGTGAGATATTAGGGATTTAGTGTGGACGGCTCTCGGGTGAGGACACTCGGGGACGATGAACGGATGCCGTCCATTTAATACACACGCGGACGGATGGCTCGGATGGCGTCGGACCAGGAGATGGTACGTGAACCGCGGGACCCGGAGCGCTGAGTCAGATTGCAGCGTCGAATGGGGGCGCGACACGCGGCGTTTCGGAGCTGCTGAGGTTGACGCGGCGCCGCGTGGATAAATGGAAAATTAGGGTATTTTTTCTATTTATTTAATTCCCTAAATTTGGAAAATTCATAACTTTGTATAGGAAAATCATAAAAATAAAATAAAAATACCCTCTTGCTCAGTGAACAGAGGAGAATAATGTGGAAAAGAAATTATTTAATTTCATCAAGTATTTTATTTTTAATAATTTATTTACTCTCTGCACAATTTTAATTCTCCATGCATGTATACAATTCACCATGGCATGAGACCATAGGGCTTTTGAAGCCTCTGAATTTGGGAACATCCCCTGAATTTTCCAAAGTCAGATGCCATCCCTATGAAAAGTTATTGATTTTTCCAATTCATGTTGCTGTTTTGAGTATTTTAATTCCAATAATTAGCATGTTGTGAAATAAATTCTAGGAAAATTTGGTGATGTTCCTTATGACCAGAGGACCCTAGGAAAAATAGGTTTTGAGTTAGTTCATTTAAAATAACCCTAATTGGCTTAAACACCCAAAATGGATCCCTAATTAATTAGAGCTACCCATACATCAAATTGACTTGAAATCAATTCTCCATTGACCTTTAGGATCAGAGGAATCCACCATAAAAATTTGAGGTCAATTGGACTTGGTTAGCCCTACTAAATGGGTTGATTAAGCCATTTAGTCATTTTAAACTTTAAAAATTCATAACTCTTAAAATATCTTTCAATAATTCACCAAATTGGTTTTGGAGCCTCTCTGATGTTAGGGGAATTTAAGAAAATTAAAATTTCAATTTTCTAAAAAAGTTGATTTTTAATGTTATTTTAATATTTTTAATAATTAAAAAATAATAAAATCTCAAAAATAATAAAATTCACCAAAATGTTACATTTTGAATTTTAATCACTTAGGAACAAACCCCATATTTTTCTTAGGTCTATTTAATGAGATATTAAATTTTAAAGCTTTAGGGTAATTTTAAAATTAAAAAATGTATTTTCTAGCATTTTCACCAAAATAATTATAATAAATCATAGAAAAATCAGAAAATTGCAAAAATTGATTCTCTAATTTCCTTGATATCAGAGAGATTTTTGAAAAATATAAAATTCATTTTTCAACATTTATTTTATTTTTAAATTAATTAACACTCCAAAACTTAAAATAATTATAATAAAAATAATATAATTCAAAAAATCACCAAAATTGGTCCAAGTGGTCCTCTAGTCATTAGGAATGTCCCCTAATTTTCTTAAGGACAGAAGCTTTCCCTTGGTCATGTTATTAAATTTTCCTTGGAAATCTCTATTTTCTACCAAAAATAATTATATAAATAAATTAAATATAGAAAAATCACATTTTTTTCCTCTCATGTCTTTATTGACATATGAGTGAAGTCACATAAAAATTTCAAGTTCATTTAAGCTCAATTTAGTGAGTTATGAAATTATTAAGCTTGAAGGGAAAAATGGTAATTAAAATTTTAATCCTTAATTAAAACTTTAGGTTTAATAAAAAATTAACAAGTAAAATACTTGATCCTAATCTGATTTGGATGATTGAAACTTAAATAATTAAAGGGTAGAAACCCATTAAGCAATTTAAAATAATTAAACCTTAATTAAATAATTGATTAAATTTGGAAGAATAATAAAATTGGAATTATTAAAATAGGGATATTGTTGGGAAGAGATTTATTCTTTAATTTAAAAATAGCTAAATTAATCATCTCATTAATATTCAATTCTTAATTAAAGTGATAACTCAAATTTAAAATATTAAAAGACTTAATCATTAAACTAAAGTTAAATTATTAAACTCTTTTAAAATTCCAATTAAAGTTAAAAATAAAATTAAATTAAAAATTAAATTAAATTAAGTAAATTAAATTGAATTAAATTAAATTAAATCAAATTAAATTAAATTAAAGATTAATTAAATTAAATTAAATTAAATTAAATTAAATTAAAATTAAAAGTAAAATTAAATTAAAGATTAAATTAAATTAAATTAAATAAACAAATTAAATTAAATTAAATGAATAAATTAAATTAAATTAAATTAAATAAATAAAATCAAATTTAAAGTAAAAAAAATTAAAATTAAATCAAATTAAATTAAATTAAAGGAAATTAAATCAAATTAAATTAATTTTACATCAAACCAAACTAAATTGAATTAAATTGAAATAAATTAAATTAAAACTAAATTAAATTAAATTAAATTAAATTAAATTGAATTAAATATAACATCACCTAAAACAGAAAGAAATTAAATATAAAGCAACTTGAACACTATTCCAAATTTAAACCCATTAATTGAAAATTAAACTAAATCACAAACCATTTGAACACCAATTTACCCTCGAAACCTTTAGTTGTCATAACTCCTAAACGAATATTAAATGAAATGTTACTTCACTTATAGGACATTCAAACATCCTAGTTCATCGAGTAAGATAACAACAAAACTTAACTAAACCTCGACGATTAATTCATTTGTGTAATTGAATTCATTTGGACTTAAAACAATCCTGGAAATATTGAAAAGATGTTTAAGATTTGCCTTAAGCACTTCCTCGATATGATAGGATGTTCATAAGAACAATTGAACTTAATTGTTCTTTGATGAAGAAAATCGTCTTCAAACCAAAACACAAGGAACCTAGACGTCATAGGAACCGACTAGCTATAGGATTAGGAACTTGGTAGAAAACCATAACCCTTCCCTTAGCTTTACCTAGGAACTTGCTTAAATATTCTAATTGTGTTTTAAGTGCAGCTTGGGATGACGGGAAGGCCCTCCAGGTACGCTTTTATTTTATTGTAATTTACTTTCTTGCAATTTACATTATTGCAATTTATTTAACCGCATTGCACTTACTTTTCTTGTATGATAAACAACTGTTGCATGAAAACCCACACCTTTAGGATAGTCCCTGAAACTGAAACCAAAACTAAATTAAAAGTCATTGCAAGATAAAATTCACCGCCACAACATTCCAAAATATAAAACAACTCAAAATTTAATCACAAACAGAACACGAAACTACAATTACAACTAAATTAAAATGCCCTGTTGGATGATCGGGAATACCTCGGATTATCTAACCTACGTGTTGCTTAACGGGATTTCCACATGGTCTAAATGAAAGTGTGGAACTCATTCGATTGAGTTTAGCAAATTCATCCGGACTAAGTGAATCCGATAAAAATAACGATGCCGGAAGGATGGAACCGTGTGATCTTAACCGGTGTCCTTATAATCAACTTTAAGATTTGTTTTAATTAAAACACAAAAAACACTTGGAAATTAAGATTTTCTCTAAACCAAAACACTTTTCTCATCTCCTGATTTATGACTTCTGTAACTAAACATCTGCAACAACAAGGAGCTCGGAGCATGGTGGGCAGCACGGCTATCGTCAACAGCAAAACGCGGGTCTACTTCAGCAAAGCTTTCTTAGAATTAAATAACAAAGCCATAGGACTTCGAGGTAGTTTGCCTAGTGTAACATAAATCCTCAACTCTTCGTTAGGCATTTGCATTCCAAATTAAGCCCTAACCGGTCTTAGGATTCCGAGGTAGTCGTCTGATACGACATAAACCCTCACATCTTCGAGGCTGTTTGTATGATTCTATCATATAAATATAAACCCTAATTAATTAAAATTGACAAAATCAAAACATTAAATAGACATTAGGACTTTCCTAAATTCAAGCCAAACAATAGGATAGTCGGGAAATAACCGAAGTTCACTTCAAATCTGTGATTTCTCCTACTTTTCTTCCTTTGAATTCTCAAAACAAAATGTTCCAAACTTGATCCATTCCCTATTGAAATTCCAGAATTCAATCCTTTGAAAACTTAAACTTTGAAATTCTTAAGAGCAGAATTTTTGATTATTATCGAGAGTTTTCTTAGGTGATTCCCGTCACTTAAGATGTAATTAACTATAGGTGCTTGCCCTTATAGGGAATTTTAAAGAACCCAGGTAATATAAACCCTGTTTAATTCTTTCATATTAAGCATGGGAATTTGTCGGCTTATAAAATTGGTTCGCAGACCAAACGGATTTCACAAATCTTTTAGTTTGTTTAATCGAGCCCCACCGTCAAGCAGTGTGTCTATCCTTAGGGATAGATACACGGTTTGTGGTGTGGTGCTCGTTTATATGAACTATTTGGGATGTGAGATCGGTTTGATTTCATATCTTAAAATCTTCAAATTTAAAATTATTTTCAAAATCAAATACTAATTTTCAAATTAAACTAAATTAAAAATTCGCCAACAATTTCTGTAGGCGACCCCTTTTCAAAATAAAACACATAACACCAAAAATATGCCGACAACTTCTGGCGACTCCGCTGGGGACAATTCCTCTCTCCATTTTAATCAAATAATTCTGCTTTCAAAAATCGGTAGTGTATCCATGTCCTCAATGGGTCAAACTACCCTTCTTTCCGTTGGGATGCTATGTTCATTTCTTCCTTGAACAAATATAGCCAACATTCTCTCGGATTTAGGAGCCACTGTTTAGACACCCCTAAACAGAGAGGTTCCGAGATCCTTTTACCTCATTTTTGAGGTAGGGTGGACCCCCAATAGGTGTTAGTTTAAGAGTGATCCTTTGAGTCGAGAAGTCTTGCATAAGACTTTCTTTTCCTTTCCAACTCTGAACCGGATTCATTACCTTCTCTACACCTTTGAACATTCCGTTCTAAATAAACAAACCCTTTAATAAATGATTCTTTTAACAAGTGATTCCATCTTATAAATACATGAACAAGAATGTGTTCGGACTCTTTTCAATTCCTTTCTTTTCGTCCTAAAGAAAAGAAGCATAACTTGGGATCGACAACCGGAATCTACCCCGCGAAATGGAAGCCCCAAAGCTGATTTTCTCCTTCACCAATGGATCGGACTTCGCTGTTTATAAGGATGAGCTGCCCGACAATGGGATCATCGGGTTTGGACAAGGATTTGAGAACACGAATGTCAAGATCACCGACGTTTCCTTTTCACACCGACAAACAAAGTATCCGAAGCTAAGAAGCCGCCGATCGAGTTCAACCTTAGGTCAACCCAAGAGTTTCCTCCCCGCAAAAGATCCCGACCGAGAGGAGTATTGCTGTCCGCAGAGGACTGTTCTTGCTACCCCCACTGGTCTAGTTGTTTCTGCACCTACCCCGGCTTCTGCCAAATTAAAGGGGAAGGAAATCCAGAATTATGGTGAACCTGTTACCGTGGAGGGTACAGACTTTCCTGTGAGACCTTCTGTTTTTGAAATCGGGTCCAGCTCAAGAATTCCATCATTAACAAAGACCCAAAGAAGGAACAGGAGTAGGAAGATTGCCAGGAAGGACGTAGGCCGTCGAAGTTGCTTTCCTGGAGGAAATCCCAGAAATCCCTGAGTACACACCACTACCTGAATATATACCGTTGCCTGAAGATACACCCTTTTTGGAAGGAAGCAGATTCCATCCCCTTTCCGCCGCAGCTGACGAGGAAAATGTCCGCAGGATTGCTTCTTCATTACCTCGACCAGCATACTACGATGACAACAGAAGGAAAAGGGCTAGGATCACGCCATTTGCCCGACTACAGACTGTAGTCGAGAAACTAGTGAAGAAAGAGAAATGCCCGTATCGGAGATTCTACGAAGGATAGGGCGGGTGCCGATCAAATCTCGTCTTGGGCCCCGAGTAGAACCCGCCATCGTGACGTAAAAGCCAAGTAAAAGGATGAAGGCTAGTCCGCCCGTCGTCGTTTCGGGATTACAGATTAGGAGGATACCACCTTCCGAGCATTTGGTCGACTGCACCATCTGGTCCTAGACCTTCTGCTGCTAGAAGGATGGTATGGCGTCCCACTACTGGACAGCTGAGATTGAAACAACAGCCTGAGAAAGAAAGTCTCGCCAGGAAACTTGAATCTGAAGAAAGTGCTACTGCAATAAAGGGGACTCGCGAGAAAGGAACCCGGCAGCTATCACATGACAACTGTGAAGATGCACAGAAAAGACCGCTAGAAGACGCCATGGAAAAGTTGAGGACTGATATTCGACGACTAGCAAAAGAAAGAGAAGAGAAATTCGGAGACGAGATTGATTCATCGGAATTCATGGACGACGAGTATGCAGAAATCAACATGGTCGAAACACGAGCTTCATCAGCTTCACAAGGTGCTCCTGCAGCCGCAAAAAGAGAGGAGCCAGAGGTAATGAGAAGACAGCTTCAAGAGAAAGACGACACGATCGCCCAAATGGTGAAGAGGATGGAAGAGATGGCTATAGCCCTAGCCACTCTCCAGAGTCAAGTGCAACCCCAAAGAGAGACACCCCCAGAGGTCATTCACATTGTAGACGGAGGAAAGGAGATTACAACCGTCAACGGGGATGATCAGCTAAAAAAGGATACAACACAAAGTATGATTCCAGAAAAAGATATCAAGAGCTTGGTGGAACAGCAGGTGCGAGAAGCCTTAGCACAATCAACGAGCGAGACATCCATTCGGATGGAAAGACCTTACCCGGAAGAATTCGACGTTGTCCAATACCCAAAAGGCTTCGTACCACCTCTGTTCAACACCTTCGATGGAACCGGGAACCCCCGACAGCATGTTGCACACTTTCGTGCCAGTTGTTGCAATGCCGGCAGGAGCGATGCATTACTCTTCCGACAGTTCGTCAACAGCCTATCAGGGATAGCCTTTGACTGGTATGCAGAATTACCAAATGGTTCAGTGAAGACGTTCTCGGAACTAGAAAACCTTTTCATCAAGCGATTCGCCAGAGCTCAGCACCACATCACTATAGGTGATTTAGTGGTAGAGAAGCAGAAGCCGAACGAAACTTTGGTGGATTACATACTTCGATGGAGGAACTTAAGCATGAAGTGTGAACCACAACTACAAGAACAACATGCAGTCGACATCTTACTTAAAAGCATTCACGGCCCGATAGCACTTCTTCTCAAAGGATTCACTATTAAGACTTTCGAGAAGTTGTTAAGCAAGGCCGGGAGCTTGCAAGAGGAGGCGAAGCAATTAAGTTTCGCCGACAAGACAGACAAGCAAAAGCCTGTGAAGACTTTTGAAAAGAAATCCGGGATCGTTGCAGCAGTCGACAAAGGCAAGCAACCTATACAAATATCATCCGAACGGCCGCAGCAACCTCAACAGAATTACCAACAACCCCGACCCAGCTATCAGTCATCTCCACAGTATGAACAACCGCCTCGTCCGCAACGTACATTAAGGGAGCTTCTGAGCAGGGAATATCCATTCAAGAATGAAGCAGTGTCGAAAATGTTCCGTAGTCTGATGAAGACTCCAGATTTCCAGCTGCCAGAGCCTAAGAGACCAGAGGAAGTCAACAAGAAAAGTGATCCCAACTTTTGCCCTTATCACCAGATGCTTGGACACAAGATAGAAGATTGCATTACCTTCAAAAGTTGGCTCAATGACAACCTTCAGAAAGGGAATATAACAATCCCGAAGGAGTACATGAAGGAACCCCAGAAAGGAGGTTCCGTCAATGTTGTCTCAACTAATCCCATCATTCCGATAGATCCCTATACGACTGACGATGGATGGACTACCGCTTGGACAAGGTCTTCGAAAAAGATTTTAAACAGCATCCAAACCGCTTCGGTGCAAGCTTCAATTCAGAGTTCGAAACCTGCCAAGTCGGCACTATCACTTGTGATAGGAGAACCACCTCAACAGGAGACGATTGAAGAGAAGAAGAAAATCGATGAAGAAGAGAGGACCGAGGCTCCTAAGGCTAGACTAGGGGCTGCTTATCCTAGGATAGTTGTTTCTGATTCGGGGGAGAAATCCCTCGAACCTCTGACTCTGTATGATTATCTGCTCACTTTGGTGGGATCATATAATGATAAGGGTGATGGTGTTGGCTACGTTTTGACTGTTTCTAACGATTACGTAACTAGCGACAATCCGGACATCAATTTCGATACCAACGACAATTCTCAAATCATACACAATCTTGACGATCAAAATGACAAAGAAGACATCCATCAAGGAGGCTACGAGAGTTCAACAAGAAACGAATCTATCTGCGAGTTTCGAGGAGCTCCAGTTACAATAGAGTTAGAGCCTTCAGACTCTGAAGCTAATCCGGAAGAACCTGTCATTCCGATTTAAGAAGAAACACCAGCAAGCTCAACGCTAGATTCAGAAGAAATTACAGAAGTTAACTTAAGAAGTGGAAGAGTTCTACCTCCGAGAATGGGTCCAAAGGACAAAGGAAAGCAGGTGGTTGTTCAAGAAGAACCAACCCCAGCAGAAGAAATACCCATTCGAGGAGAAACCGAGACACATGGAAATAAAGTGGACTACAATGTGCTAGCCCATCTTAGGAAACTACCGGCCAAACTGAGCATCTACGACGCTCTCATCTTATCAAAGGAGATGAGAGAAGCTCTGATCAAGGCCTTACTTGATCCGGAAATTTGCTTAGCTCAAATGGCCGGAGATTCCTTAGATGAGGTTTGCTCGTTAAAGGAACAACGAGGTGTTACCTTCACGGACAATGACCTATTACTTGGGACAGCAGATCACAACCGACCGTTGTACATTTCAGTTACGATTGGGAAGTTTACGCTCTCCAGAGTATTGGTGGATCCAGGAGCATCAATCAATATAATGAGTCTTCGGACACTAGCATATTTGGAAATTGATGCCCGCGAGCTCGAAGCCGACAAAATGTTATTAAGAGGATTCAACCAGAAAGGAGAAAGAGCCCTCAGATCAATAACACCACTAATGAAGACCGGTGACTTAGCAAAGACAACCGCAAAATTTCACATAATTGATTCAGAAACATCGTACAACGCTCTACTGGGCCGACTATGGATACATGAAAATAGGATGGTACCATCATCTCTACATCAGTGCATCAAATACTACGATGGAGGGGAACAGTGCATCAAAGGTGACTTACAACCATTCTCCGTACATGAAATTGGAATCCATGAAGACGCAGACTTATTATGCACCACCGAAGAAAACAATCTTCTCCGGAGATACCATAACAAATGAAGCAAAGAAAGTTCGGGACAACGAAGAACTCGAAGTTCTAGTCCAACGGTCACACACCACTCCCTTCCGGCGAGATGGTGAAGGTTTCTCCACAACTCGCATCCGAGGTCGAGGCCGGGGACGAGGTCGTGGTAGAGACGTTAGGACAGATTGGACAAAGGAAACCGACCATCAATGTTGATTGGGAAGACGAGTTCAAGAAGAAAAAGAAATCAAACAAGAAGCAGCGACGATAAGTCGGAAGAAGCCGCAATTCAAGATCTCTCTCGAAGATGAAAAAAATGAAGAATACAAATCAATGTACGAGAAGATTAACCACTACGTACATACTATGACACTAACCCCGATCCATTCTAACAAGATCGAGGGTATGGTGGTCAAAGAGGTACGTAGCGACGGTGCAAAGCCAATCAAATTCTACCGTGGTGCTTCTTCCTCCAAAACTGAAAATAATGTACAATTTGAAGATGTCACTTCATCGAATTAATGGAATTACCTTTTGAGTGGTACTCTCCTCGTGTTCAAAATTTAATTCAACGTGGTTTCTTACCTCGACAATGGACAAAAGGCCAATCACAACATTTTGAAAAATTATGGAATAACTCCGGTAGTCCACCCAATTCAAAGTATGGACTCGGATTTGGCACAGTAGGATCAGTTGACGATACTAAATTTTGCTTGGTTGTCACTTGCGAATCTAATAAAAACTGCATGGAAACTACAGACGAACTCGAAGATTTACAAATTGGAGACGCTCCACCAGAATTCGAAGAAGAGATTAAATCTACAATAGATGAGCTAACGGAAGTTAACTTAGGTACTAGCGAAGAGCCTAGACCTACCTTTGTTAGCTCCTTACTCAATAAAGAAGACTCCGAAGAAATAATCAAGTTGTTAATGGAATTTAAAGACTGTTTTGCTTGGAACTACGATGAGATGCCAGGATTAGCTCCAGAGGTCGCAGTCCATAAGCTAGGAGTGGATCCTACTTTTGTCCGAGTCAGACAAGGTCCCAGAAGAATGCGTCTAGAAATCGAACAACAAGTCATAACCGAAGTTAAAAAGCTAATAGATGCCAAATTTGTCCGTGAAGAACAATACCCAACCTAGTTAGCCAATGTGGTGCCAGTCAGAAAGAAGAATG
This sequence comes from Papilionanthe hookeriana x Papilionanthe teres, assembly GCA_022702705.1. Classification (NCBI taxonomy): domain Eukaryota; kingdom Viridiplantae; phylum Streptophyta; class Magnoliopsida; order Asparagales; family Orchidaceae; genus Papilionanthe; species Papilionanthe hookeriana x Papilionanthe teres. Next base: position 14,287,688 of record CM040432.1, on the reverse strand, counting down.
GTCAGATCAGAATTTGTGTGGATTTTAGAGATTTAAACAAGGCATGTCCAAAAGATGAATTCCCTCTATTGATCCCAGAATTAATGATCGACATCGCTTCGACACATGAAATATTCTCATTCATGGATGAATCTTCAGGATACAACCAGATAAAAATGGCTCCAGAAGATGAAAAGCTTACAGCTTTCGTAACGCCAATCGAGTATTTTGCTACACGGTGATGCCATTTGGACTGAAGAACGCAGGAGCAACATACCAGAGAGCGATGACAAGAATTTTTGATGATCTCATCCACAATCAAGTCGAATGCTACGTAGATGATGTGGTCATCAAAAGCAAAGTAAAGGAAAACCACCTGTATGATTTGAGAATTGTTTTCGAACGATTAAGGCAATTTAACCTTAAGATGAATCCCTTAAAATGCGCCTTCGGCGTCACCTCCGGGAAATTCTTAGGATTCGTTGTCCGACATCGTGGAATTTAAATCGACCCTGAAAAGATTAAAGCTATCTTAGAAATGCCGCCTCCCAAAACCTTAAAACAACTACGATCCTTTTAAGGGAAGCTGGCATATCTTCGACGCTTTATTTCAAACTTGTCAGGTAGGTGTCAGCCTTTCTCGACACTAGTTAAAAAGGACGCCAAATTTATTTGGGAAGAGAAATACCAGAAGGCCTTTGAGGACATTAAACAATATTTAATGACACCTCCTGTCTTAGCAACCCCGGCCTCGGGTAGACCGACGATACTTTACACCGCGGCTTTAGACGACTCTCTCGGAGCCTCGTTAGCCTGTGTCAATGATGAGGGTAAAGAAAATGCTCTTTACTACTTAAGCCATCGTTTACTTCCGACGGAAGTAAGGTATCCCACAATTGAAAAGCATTGTTTGGCCCTGATCTTCGCCGCTCAAAAGCTCAGGCATTACATGCTTTCTCATAAGGTCAACTTGATCTCAAAGTTTAATCCATTGCAATACTTGATGACTCGTCCAACACTTTCCGGCAGGCTTGCCAGATGGTCAATGATATTATTGCAATTCGATATAACTTTCGTGCCACTTCGTGCCGAAAAGGGACAAGTCTTAGCAGACTTTCTCGCAGCACACCCTTTGCCGGCAGAATCTCCCCTCAATGACGATTTTCTAGATGAACAAATAATGAGCCTAGAAGACCCTGATGATCGACGTTGGGAATTATATTTCGACGGAGCATCTTCAGCACACAAATACGAAGATTCGCAAGTGATAGTGCCCGGTAAGGCAGGAATCGGGCTAATCTTTATAACACCGGAGCGGGGGATGTTAAGATACTCCTACCACTTAATAGAACCATGTACAAACAACGAAGCAGAATACGAAGCCCTCATAACGGGACTGGAATTAACTATTCAAATGGGGATAAAAGACATCAACATCTACGGGGATTCATAGTTAATCATTCAACAGATCGCCGGACAGTACAGAATTCTAAAGCCAAGACTCGAGCAATACTTCTAGTATGCCATACAGTTGTTGGAACAAATTCCAAATGTGACGATCTACAAAATTCCCGTAAAAGAAAATGCTTTAGCAGATGCTTTAGCCCGTCTCGCAAAAGAATTTGCCTGTTTGCAAGATGAATCAGTAGAAGTGTCAGTTCACGGACGTCAGGTCCTATCACAGCTCGACATAGACACAATACACAAATCAGAAAAAGAAGAAGAATCAGTTGCAACAGTGACAAAAAACACAGAAGATTGGTGACAGCCATTAGTAGACTACCTGCAAACAGGAAAGCTACCGGATGATAGGTCGCCGGCCCATCGGATCAAGAAAAGAACTCGTCTTACGCATTAATAAACAACACATTGTACGAAGGTCTTTTGATCAAATGTGGCTAAGGTGCCTAAGCGGGTTCGAGACCAGGTGAAATTGTTAAAGAGGAGCATTCGAGACTCCGTGGCGCTCACCGGTCGGGTCCGAAGATGAAAATGAAAATTAAAAGACTAGGGTATTATTGGCCCTCGATGATGACCGATCGCATTAAAATCGCCAAGAGCCGTCACCAATGCCAAGTGCACGGAGTGAGTTCTACACCAACCTCCAAATGTGCTACTTCCGACAATTGCGTCGTGGCCATTTGAATGTTGGGGCACGGATATAGTGGGTCCGATAGAACCACCATCTTCGAAAGGACTTCGCTTCATTCTTGCGGCTACGCATTACTTTTCCAAGTGGGCAGAGGCGGCTCCACTTAGAGAAGTGAAAGCACACCACGTGCTACGGTTTTTAAGAACCAAGTTGTCTACCGTTTCGGGGTGCCGCGCAGGATCATCTCGGATAATGGGTCAGCATTCAGAAGCACGCAAATCAATAATTTTGTCAGGAGACACGGAATTGACTGGCGATACTCAACAATTTACTACCTAAGAGCAAACGGCCTCGCTGAGGCTTTTAATAAAACTCTCGTTCAAATTTTAAAGAAAACATTGGACGATAATAAGAGAAATTGGCATGAGAAGTTATTAGAAGCCTTATGGGCCTACCGGACAACCTTTAGAACTCCTACTCAAGCTACACCTTACGCTCTGGTGTATGGGTCCGAGGCAGTGTTACCTTTAGAGGTTCAGCTTCCTTCACTCAGAATTGCAGTTGCAAACAAGATCACGACAGAAGAGAATGCCAAATTACGACTAGAAGAATTAGAAAGCCTGGAAGGGAAAAGACTTGCAGCGCAACAGAATTTAGAACTATACCAAGCTAAGATGGTTCAAGCCCATGACAAACTGGTCCGCCCAAGAACCTTCAAAGTTGGTGACTTAGTTCTCTTTCTCAAGAGACCTATTCTTGCACACCGCAAGATAGGAGGAAAATTTGAACCCACTTGGGAAGGACCGTTTGTGGTTGAAGCAAGATACTCGGGAGGTTCCTACCGACTAGTGAATTGCCGTGGAGAACGACATATGCTTCCGATCAACGGACGATACTTGAAAAAGTATTACGCTACCTGATGTTTTGAAGGAATGAATTCTTCATCCCTAAGAAACACGGGCGAAGTAATTACTTATGATTGGGTCCGAACCCAAAAATAATAAAATGTGCTAAAATAAATAAAATCATGATAATAAAGTTTTCCTTGTTTTCTTTTCCGAATCAAAATCTCTTCCCTGATCTTATCCTACTTCATTCCTGCTAAATTTGAAAATACAAAAAAAATATAATATAAAAAAAATGTATGTCTTTAATAAACATTTTCTTAATGTTCTTGTTCTTAGTACAGCCCCTGATCCTTTTCCTTGTCTTTTCGCAGGGAAATGTCGAACGGGCGGTTGGTCCTAAAATTTAGAAATGGCGTAAGCCTTGCACTTGATGAAAAGAGGGTGAAAGATGGAGTGATAATCGAGATTGACTCGGATTTCGCACCAGCAGGCCTATAGTACGAGGAAAGTGACTCGGGTCCCGACTGATCGAGAAGAACCGCCTGCGGCAGACAGTGATGAAGTGGGTGGCCCAAGCCACCAATCTAGCAGACGAAGAAAAGAAAGGCAAACACCGAAGAAGATAAGAAAATGAAGTCCGTAGTCGCTACGCAGAGGGCGAGTTTGTCGGCGCCGCGCCCACGGAGATTCAAGAAGTTCGAAGGGCTACTCTCACGACAACGCAATGAAGAAATAAGAATCACCGTATCCGTAAGATGTTAACAAAACTAGCTGCGGACCAGCGCGACAAGACAGTTGCTAATGCCAGTACATACACTTCAAGGATGCCGGTTCACCAGGAACCCGAAGAAAGGAGGCCAACTCCTAGGATAACAGAAAGGACCTGGGAAATCTCACAAAGACCAGAAGAAAGAAGGCTACCACGTCACCAGATAGAACCACTAGTAATGCATGACCTTGTTGCAGAAGCAACCCTGGGGGATGTCCCGACAGACATCATCCCCGAGGAGCCAAGGTATGCAGGAGAACGTGAAGGGATTGAACCGTATATCCCACAATATGTCACCGGGCCTCGCCATCCGCAGATTATTCCGGAATACGAGCCGGAGAGAAAGCGAGAATGTTGAAAAGAAAACCTTTGAATACTTCGAGAGAATTAGAGGCGAAGGATCAATATACTAGTAGGGCCTCAAGCTACATACGTACGTATTCTCGCAGTATGAACAACAGCAAATTGTGGATTGCATCCGGGATCTGAAAAGAATGGGCCGAGCAGGCCGCCTAAGGGAAAACACATACTCAGAACCCCGGAGATGGATGCCAGGGAAAGGAAGAATCACAATACAATGTGGATGCTGCTACAACTTTGCGGAAGACAGGAAGGGAAACCCTCCGGGAATACTCCGTCATGGCCAAGTGGATCCGATGCCATTAGTCATCAAGAGAATGGTAAAGAGATTGATAACATGGGGGTACTCGCCAGCGATTGCATACCCAATAGCCGCATTATTAACATCTACAAGCAGTGGTGACCGCAAACCCCCACACATAGATCACCACGACTTTGTCGGACCTTCTCGCACGCCTCTTTCCCGAACGAGTGTGACATCATGTTCGGATCCGACCTCCGGATAGCAGAGCCCAGTGTGAGTTCCGAGGGCCGGTGAAGATACCATTACCGGTAGGTTCCGTCATGATATCGAAGGGCAACGGAGCGAGATATCTCTAAGCATTGCATACCAGGAGTACCAGGTGAAGCGAATCTTAGTTACTTTCGGAAGGATGGACGACGGAAAGACACCTTACCATTTCCAGACCGGACTCGGAGCTAGAAAGCCTCCGGCCTTACGAGCTGTGAGTTACATGGAAAATATCACACCTCCAATATACATCTATACGGCATCCTTGCCAAGGATGGCTTGGAAGGTGATGATATTGACCATGTACCCCACTATTCAGACATGGATCTTTGACAGATGCTTCTTTTGATGGATCGACGAAGATCATACATAGTCCGTTTTGAGTCTACATGGATTGTATGAAATATATGTCAGATCAAGTTGTATGATGTATCTTCGACATGATTGGAATGAAAGTGACCATGTCACATTTTTTTGGCCTTCACCTCTTTTGTGCAAATTGACTGGGAAACGCCATTAAAGTTAAATGAACTTCGAACAAAGAACACAGAAGAAAAAAAACAAAGAAAATAAAAGGAAACTTTTCATAAAAAAAAAAAAAAAATTTAAAAATGTCGAACACCAAATCCACATGAACACCAAATAAACAATAAAAAAAACGGGATAGTTAAAGGACAAACAAAACAAATTTAAAGCCCAAATCGAATTCCAGTTTAAACCCATCTTCTCAAACCCTCCAATCCTTCTTCAAATCAAGATCTATTCTAAACCTCCCTTGAAACCCTCTCTAGGGATGATTTCAGAATCACGAAGAATTTTCAATTTGATCTGGATGGCATGGGTTTGTACCCTTCACCAAGTAATCAGACTTTGATTGATTCCCATGGGATATGAAACACTTTCATATCTCATTTCGATCTCCCGCTAAATCCAAATCTCCACAGTAAATTTCAATTCAAAATTTCGAGACCGGTACCTAAATTCCAGTTCTCACTCCGAGATCGATACCTAAATTTCGATTCTCATCCGAATTGATACCTAAATTTCAATTCTAAATTTCCGAGACTGGTACCTAAATTCCAGTTCTCATTCCGAGATCGATACCTAAATTTTGATTCTCATCCGAATTGATACCTAAATTTTAATTCAAAATTTCCGAGACTGGTACCTAAATTCCAGTTCTCATTCCAAGATCGATACCTAAATTTCGATTCTCATCTGAGTTGATACCTAAATTTCAATTCTAAACTTTCGAGACTGGTACCTAAATTCCAGCTCTCATTTCGAGACTAGTACCTAAATTCTAGTTCTCATTTCAAGATCGATACCTAAATTTCGATTCTCTTTTGAATTGATACCTAAATTTCAATTCTAAACTTTCGAGACTAGTACCTAAATTCTAGTTCTCATTCCGAGATTAGTACCTAAATTCTGATTCTCATCACTTTCGAGGTCGATACTTAAATTTTGACTCTTTTTCGAGATTGATACTTAAATTTCAATTCTCATCCCTTTCGAGATCAGTACCTAAATTCTGATTCTCATCCTTTTCAATCGACACTTAAAACTCCGATTCCCACTCTGAGGCTGGTACCTAAATTCCAGTTTTCTTTGCAGTCCCGAGATTGGAACCTAGGTTTCAATTCTCCTTTCAAATCCAAATTTTCTCAAAATAATTTTAAATCAAACTTCAATCTAAAATAAAAAATCAAAATCTAAAATTACACATCCGAACTTAAATTGAAACAAACTGAAATCTAAACCAAAAATTCCCCAGATCATGTGATTTGGAATTCACTTCCTTTTCCTTTCCCCAACGAGAGTTCAGGAATCTCCAGTTTCAGAGATATGCTTGACGCTCCCCAACGGAAACTTTTCCACTTCCTGCTAAGTTTGTCACTTGGACATCTGTGTTGGTTTTGTTGATCGCTTCGGTCAACGCCAATACGCACGGGGTGCTCCGTCAGCTCACCACACCTATTGGGGGTCCATTTGTTGACCTCATTTTTGATGAGGTCTTCTCTTCTTCTTTTTAGTTCTTAGGATCTAGCCTTGGGCTTTTCCTTTGACTGTCTTAGAGGACTAGAATTGGGACCCACCACTTAGAAATTCAAACCACTTCTAAACTCCTTGCAAACTCCACAAACTTGACTGTAGACCCCTAATCACCTAGAGGGTTGAAATCAAATGTGGAAGTTTAAAGGATGAGTTCCTATAGGACTCTTTGGCCTTAGGACTACCCTGGGTGGCCTGGTCTGGTGAAGGGGCTGACTTACACACACACTAGACTTATACACTACACTTTCACACACCTCCTAAAACCCCACCCATACCTAACTTGACCTCCTGACTCATGTAGGTGATTCACATGGATGGTCCTTAACCCCTAAGCCCTTGGTTAAGAGGGTTAGGAACAACATAGTGAATGCCTCAAATGAGTCCCTTCATGGCTGATGTGGGCTTGATGTGGCTTCATGGCTCAACCAAAATGATTTCATTCCACTCAAATTACCCGATCTTCAATTTTCCAAAGTTTCAATTTTTGACCCCCGGGACCTTACACCCGCTTAACCTACCCAAAGCCCTTGAAATTACCCAAAATTTTCAAAATTTCCAAATCACCCAAAATTCCCCAAAATCAATCCAAAACATTTCCACATCACTCAAATTGATCATCCATACCCAAAAATACCAAAAATTCCAAAAATACCTCCCAATACCCTCCAAATACCCAAAATACACCTCTTAACCAAAAAAATTCAAAAATTCAGAAAATTCCCAAAAAATTCCAGGAGGCTGGCCGGCAGGCATGGGTCACCCTCAGGTCCAGGTGGGTCAGGGCTGGGGTTTAGTGTAGGAAATTGGGCTTTGCCATGTGTCAGAAGCTTTGATTAAAATGGCATGGGGGAAGGCCAATTTTGGCTTGATTTGGTCAAGTCCACCTTTTTGGCTTGGTTCACCCTTCAAGGTGGCTTTGGGTGTTGTGGGGAGTCAAAGGAATCAGCTGGTTTGGCATGGAGAAGTCCTTATCCAAATATATTTGGATTAAATTTGGGTTAAGGGGAATCATGGTTAAGGATAATGACTTTAGGAGATTAAGGAAAGAGTCTCCTTCTTTTGCCCAAAATGGCATGGTGACATGTAAAGAGGCTCTCATGGCTTCCATGTGGCTCATGCATGGCTTCATGGCTCATCTTTGGCTTGGGAAAAGTTAAGTCAACTTCATGAAAAAGGGTTTTGTGAATTTTGGCATTTTGATGGGAATTGTTTTGAGGCTTGATTTGAAATTGTTTAATTGATAATCTAGAACTTTAGGAATGATTTTAAATTGAATGTGTGATGAGGGAAAGTTTCATGTGGTCTTTAGATTGATTTGGGCTTTTGAATTTGGTGGAAGTGGGCTTTTAGGAGGGCTTAAGGGGATGAACCCTTTAGGTTTAAGAATGTATCCATGGATGGGAATTTTGTAGAAGTTTAGGCCAAAAAATTGTTAGGTTTGATTTAGGGATATGTCATGAGTGATTTGAAATGAATTTGGAGTGATTTGGGTTTGAATTGGGTTGGATTTAGGCTTCTTTGGTAAATGGGCCAATGTAGGTCAAATTAGGCTAACTTGGGCCAACATTGGGCTAGGTTTGAAATTGATGTAAAATTAATGTTGGGAAATGTTAATGGGAGTGTTTCAAAGAGGTTTTGACTTTGGTTGGGTTTTGATTTTGGGGTTTGGGCTTATTTTTCTTAGGTTTGGGTTTAGGTCAAAATTGGGCCTTTTGGTTTTGGGTTGAATTTGAGTGGGGTTTGGGTCCACATTTTTGGCAAATCATGTTAGTATTTTGTTTGTGGGGATGTTAGGGAAGGTTTAGAAAAGGTTTGGGGTCAATTAGAGTTGAATTGGTTTGGTTTGGGCTAAGCTTGGGTTATGGGTCCAAATTGGGCTTTAAGCTCAAAAGTGAAATTGGACCCAAATGTCAATCAAATTGGACTTGGATTTAGTCTAGATTGATATTGTGGATATTAATTTGAAGTTTAGAATTGAATTGGACCAAAATTGGGGTCAATTGGGTAGGTTTGGTTTGACATTGGGTTCACTTAGGTTAAGAATGAGCTAAATTGGTGGTTTCGTAAAAGTGGGGTAAATTGACAAAATTGAACCATGGTGTAGTTGGACAAAATGAAATTGGGAATATTTGGGATTTTCTGGAATTTTCTGCGAATTTTCTGAATTTTTGGAGTTTTGGGTCTAAGAGGGGCATTTTGGGTATTTGAAGGGTATTGGGGGGTATTTTTGGAATTTTTGGTATTTTTGGCTATGGATGATCAATTTGAGTGCTGAGGAAATGTTCAAGGTTAATTTTGGGAAATTTTGGGTGATTTGGAAATTTTGGAGGATTTGGGTAATTTTAAGGGCTTTTGGTAGGTTTGATAGGTGTAGGGCCCCTGGGGTCAAAAATTGAAATTTTGGAAAGGAGAAGATTGATCAAATATGAGTGAAATGGAATCATTTTGATTGAGCCATGAAGCCATATTAAGCCTATATGAGCTATGAGAGGACTCATTTGAGGCATTCACCATGTTGTTACTAACCCTCTTAGCCAGGGGCTTAGGGGTTAAGGTCCATCCATATGAATTACCTAAATGAGTCAAGGAGTCAAGTAGGGTATGGGTGTGGTTTTAGGATTTGGATTGTGTGTGTGAGAGTGTAGAGTATGAGTGTAGTGAGTATGTAAGACAACCTTCACCAGACCAAGCTACCCAAGGTGGTCCTAAGGCCAAAGAGTCATATGGGGAACTTATCCTTTAAACCTTCACTTTTGATTTCAGCCCCCTAGGTGATTAGGGGTCTACAATCAAGCTTGTGGGGTTTGCAGGGAGTTAAGAGGTGTTTGAATTTCTAAGTGGTAGTTTCCATTTCTAGTCCTCTAAGATTAGTCAAAGGAAATGCCTAAGGCTAGATCCTAAGTACTAAAGAGAGAAACAAAAGACCTCATAAAAAATGAGGTCAACATTAAGAACTTTCTAAACTTTAAGTTGTTTTTAATTATTGAATTTTTTTCTAAATTGGACTATTCCATTTCTAGAACAAAATTTTGTTATCTTCCTAAGAAACAAATTACATAATTTGCATGCTAAAATGTTTTATGAGATTAACTGCCACTTAAGGACAAGTAACATTTTAGGTTTAGGGGATTTTGATACACCTAAAATATATAGTATTTTTGTGCACATTTTTATACCTATTTTTAACGATATTGCACATTAATGGAAGGTATTTTGGGTTTTTCTTGCATGTATGATGAAAATAGATGGTCATGATGAAAGGAGCAAAATTGGATCAAATTTGGAGCAAAAAAATAAAAAATCAAAAATTTTGCACTGGCGGCTAAAGCGCCGCTGGGCTAAGTGCCGGCCCAGTGGCGCTTAGCCGCCACAGTTATAAATCAAACTTTAATTAGATTTGGCGCCAAATTCAAAAGGCAATAGATGCAACTCTTGGTGGTAACGTCCATAACTTCCTTTAGGCGACAAATTTGAATGAAGGGGTGTGTTCCTTGTTTGATACATCGAATCTGGACACATTTTGAAGAGACACCAAGGCACCTTTTGGTTCACTATTTAAAGAGAGTCTTAGAAGTGAAGAAGTGAAGAAGTGAAGAGGCTCTTCACTGTATTTCGAAGAGAGGAATTTATGAGATTCTTCCATTGCATTTTATGTTTTTATTTAGAGTAGGAGTAGAGAGTAGAATGGAGAAAAGGGTCGGAGTTAAGAGTTCTTCTCCCACTTCTTTTCTTTATTTTAGTTTAGTTTTTATTGAAGTCTGAAGTCTGTATTATGAGTTATCGGAGTTTGGAGACTTGCTCTGAGGAGTACTTTAGTGAAGAGTTAAAGTTTCGGAGGAACTTCCTTAGTCTTGTGGAAAGGATTTTCAGATAAGTGTTAACTTTTATTTTGTTTATCAATACTTACTTTCATTCATTATTTTTCTTATCGTTTTTAATTTCAAATCAATGTTTTTTTATATTTTCTCAATGCATTCTGAGTAGTTTACTTTATCTTTTTCTTTCTTAAAATGGAGAAGTAATTAATTAAAAGAGAATTGTTGTGGAAAGTATCAGTGTTTAAAAGTTGGAAAAAGTTGTGAAGATTGATTCTGAGAACTTTGTTTACTTCTTAATTTGACCTGTTAAGTTGTAAAATTTCTTGAGATTATGTAAGATCCAATGCGGTATTATCTCATTAAAGTTAGTAAGAATCACATGCAATTATATAGGTGAGAACTGTAGTCCATATAAGTGAATGTAATATTAGAAGATATTTTTATAGAAGGGAGTAAAATTAGAGGATTTTAGAGTGACAGGCTGAAACCCCCTAATTTGATTTGAAGTTTTGAGTTTTGTTATGAAAAGTTAGCCTCCAGGTGGTGGGAATCGAGGGAACTCTAGAGTGAGAGACTGGTATCTTCCCTACCTAACCATGTTCAAAATAATATAAATTTCAAATTAACTTATGTTCTTTATAGAACCAAGTAAGGGTAAAGAACACATTTTCTTCTATCTGTCACAACAAAATTTAAATACTTCCACTACAATACTTTAAGAATTATTACTACTTCATGAAAGGAAAGAAAAATATATTTTAGTTAATAGTATTTTTACATCCAGTGTTATTAGTTATTGAAACCTTTACTTTCATTGCTTAGCATTTTATTAAGATAATTTCAAAAGATAAATCAAGTTTCTAAAACTTTTCAAAATCAAGACATACTATTTAAAAACAATTTAGAATAGTAATAAGATAATTTTCTAAATTCCTTCAAGTATTTTCAACTTTTCCCTGTGGGTTCGATATCTCGGGGCTTAGTTTGAAAGTCCTATTTTACTTGATAAACGATACGTATACTTGTGTAGTATCCCATATTATAAAATCATAATTTTCATATCTTAAATTATCAATGCACTTATATCCAGCAGAGTCAAGTTTTTGGCAACTGTTGCACTTATATCTATAAGGGATCAACCGCAGACTTGGGCCACCCAATTTCATCGCTGTCTGGATGTGGAACTTTTCCCGGTCAATCGGGGTCCAATCAGTTTCCTCGTACTGTAGCCCGGCAGGTGTGAAATCAGAGTCGATCTCAATCACAACCCCTTCCTTCATCCTCTTTTCGTCGAGTGTTAGACTCATGTCATTCTTAAAGTTCAGAACCAATCGCCCGTTCGACATTTCCCTGCGAACAACAAGCAAAGGTTCACGGGCTGTACTAAGAATAAGAACAATAAGAAAAAATAATCATTTATCAATGGAAAATTCTTATTCATTTCTTTAAAATTTTAATAAGAGTAGGAAAAGATGAGGAAAGATCAGGAGTGAACTAATTTAAAAGAAAGGATCAAAATTTTATGATTTCACATATTTTCTTTTTAACACATTTTTTTAATTGATTTTTTTTATCATCAATTTTTATGTTTTAGGTTCAGATCCAGTTAAAAGTTATTACTCCACCCGTTCTTTTAGGAAGGTAACTTCATTTTTTAAAGTTCACCCTTCGAAACATCTGGTTGCGTAATACTTCTTCAAATATCGTCCATTAATTGGAGGTATAGGTCGTTCTCCACGGTAATTCAGAAGTTGGTAGGAACCTCCTTAGTAGACTGTCTCAACCAAGAACGACCCCTCCCAGGTTAGTTTAAATTTACCTCCTATCTTGCAGTTTGCAAGAATAGGTCTTCTGAGAACTAGAACAAAGTCAACGACTTTAAATGTCCTTGGACAAACCAGTTTATCGTGGGCCTGGATCATCTTGGCTTGATACAGTTTCAAATTCTGCTGCATTAAAAGTTGTTTCCCTTCCAAGCTTTCCAATTCTTCTAGTCATAATTTGGCATTCTCTTCTGTAGTAATTTTATTCGCAACTGCGATTCTAAGAGACGGAAGCTGAAACGCCAAGGGTAAGATGGCTTCGGACCCGTACACTAGAGCACAAGGCGTAGATTGAGTGAGAGTTCTGAATGTCGTTCTGTAGGCCCATAAGGCTTCTAACAACTTCTCGTGCCAATTTCTTTTGTTGTTGTTCAAAGTTTTCTTCAGAATTTGGATGAGAGTTTTATTAAAAGCCTCGACCAAGCCGTTTTCTCTTGGGTAGAAGATTGTCGAATAGTGCCAATCAATCCCATGTCTTCTGACAAAACTGTTGATCCTTGTACTTCTGAATGTGGACTCATTATCTGAAATAATTCTGCGCGGTAGCCCAAAATGGTAGACGACTTGATTTTTGAAGAACTGTAACACATGGTACGCTTTACTTCTCTGAGTGGTATAGCTTCTGCCCACTTGGAAAAGTAGTCTGTAGCTGCAAGGATGAAACAATGTCCCCTTGAGGAAGGTGGTTCTATCAGACCCCAACACTCAAACGGCCACGACGTGATTGTCGGATGCAGCACATTTGGAGGTTGATGTAGAACCACTCCATGCACGTGGCATTGGTGATAACTTTTTGCAACTTTCAAGCAGTCGGTCGTCATTGAGGGCCAGTAGTACCCAATTCTCTTAATTTTCATTTTCATTTTCAGACCCAACAGATAAGTGCCACAAAGTCCTGAATGCACTTCTTTAACAATTTCATGAGCCTCGGACTCACTCGGGCACCTTAGCCACATCTGGTCGAAAGACCTTCTCTATAACGTATTGTTTATTAATGTGTATGACAGAGTTCTTCTCTTAATCTGATGGGCTAACGACTTATCGTCCAGTAGGTTTCCTGTTTGCAGGTAGTCTATTAAAGGCTGCCGCCAATCTTCTGTATTGTCCGTTACTGCTGCAACTGTTTCTTCTTCTTTCCCTTACTTGGGTATTGCATCCATGTCGAGCTGTGAGAGGACCTGTCGTCCCTGAACTGACATTTCAACTGATTCATCCTGTAAGCAGGTAAATTCTTTTGCGAGGCAGGCTAATGCATCTGTGAGAGCATTTTCTCATATGAGGATCTTATAGATCGTTACATTCGGAATCTGCTCCACAAATTTCATGACATACTGAAAGTACTGCTCGAGTCTTGGCTTTAAAATTTTGTACTGTGTTGCGACTTGTTGAATGATCAACTGTGAATCTCCGTAGATATTGATATTTGTTATACCCATCTGAATGGTCAATTCCAGTCCAGTTATAAGGGATTCATATTCTGCTTCGTTGTTCGTACACGATTCTGCTAAATGGTAAAAATACCTTAACATCCCCCGTTCTGTTGTTATTAAGATTAGTATGATTCCTACTTTACCGGGCACTATCGTTTGCAATTTTTTATCTTTATGTGTTAAGGATGCTTCGTCAAAGTACAATTCGCAACGCTGATCATCGGGGTCTTCTAGGTTTATTATCAACTCCTTGAGCAAGTCGTCGTTGAGCGGCGATTTTGCCGGTAAAGGGTGTGCTGCGAGGAAGTCTGCCAGGACTTGTCCCTTTACGACACGAAGAGCAACGAAAGTTATACAAATTGCAATAGTATCATCGCACACTTGGCAAGCCTGCCAGAAAGCCTCGGTCGAGTGATCAAATATTGCAATGGATTAAACTTCGAAATAAGGTTGACCTTATGAGAAAACATGTAATGCCTGAGCTTTTGAGCGGCGAAGATCAGGGACAAACAATGCTTTTCAATCAAAGGATACTTTATTTCCGTCGAAATTAGATGACGACTTAAGTAGTAAAGAGCATTTTCTTTCCCCTCATCATTGATCTGGGCTAGCAGGGCTCTAAGGGAGTCACCTAAAGCTGCGGTATAAAGTATCAACGGTCGACCCGAGACTGAGGCTGCTAAGACGGAGGTGTCATTAAATACTGCTTAATATCCTCGAAAGCCCACTGGCATTTCTCATCCAAAATGAATTTGACATCCTTTTTAATTAATTCTAAGAAGGGCTGACACCTACCTGACAAATTCGAGATAAAGCATCAAAGATATGCCAACTCCCCTTGAAAGGATCATAGTTGTTTCAAAGTTTTGGGAGGCGACATTTCAAAGATGGCTTTAATCTTCTCCGGATCGATTTCAATTCGACAATGACTGAAAAAAAACCCTAAGAATTTCCCAGAGGTGATGCCGAAGGCCCATTTCAAAGGATTCATCTTAAGGTTAGTTTGCCTTAATCGCTCGAAAACAATTCTCAAATCATACAAGTGATCTTCCCTTCAGTTTGCTCTTGATGAATACCCCATCCACATAGCACTCGACTTAGTTGTGAATGAGATCATCAAAAATCCTCATCATTGCTCTTTGGTAAGGTGCTCCTGCATTCTTCAACCCGAAAGGCATCACTGTGTAGCAGTATATTCCGATCGGCGTTCTGAAGGCTGTGAGTTTCTCATCTTTCGGTGCCATCTTTATTTGGTTGTATCCTGACGATCCATCCATGAAAGAGAAGATTTCATGTGTTGAAGCGATGTCGATCATCAATTCTGGAATTGGTAAGGGAAACTCATCTTTTGGACATGCTTTATTCAAATCTCTGAAATCCACGCAGATTCTAATATGTTCATTCTTCTTTCTGACTGGTACCACATTGGCTAACCGAGTTGGATATTGTTCTTCACAAATAAATTTAGCGTCTATTAGCTTCTTAACTTCAGCTATAACTTGTTGTTCAATCTCTAGACGCATTCTTCTAGGAGCTTGTCTGACTAGAACGACAGGGTGATCCACTCCTAGTTTGTGAACTGTAACTTCTGAAGCTAATCCTGGAATTTCATCGTAACTCCAAACAAAACAGTCTTTAAATTCCCCCTGTAGTTTGATCATGTTTTCAGAGTCTTCTTTATTGAGTAAGGAGCTAACAAAGATTGACCTATGCTCTTCGCTAGTACCTAAGTTAACTTCCATTAACTCGTCTACTTTAGATTTAATTTCTTCTTCAAATTATAGTGGAGCGTCTCCATTTGGTAGATCCTCGAGATTATCTGAAGCTTCCAAGCAGTCTTTATTAGGCTCGCAAGTGACAACTAAGTAAAATACCGTATCATCAACTGATCCTACTGTGTTGATTTCGAGACCATGTTTTGAATTGGGAGGCTAACCGACATTATTCCATAATTTTTCAAAGTGTTGTGATTGACCTTTTGTCCATTGTTTAGGTAGGACACCACGTTGGATTAAATTCTGAACACAGGGAGAATACCACTCAAAAGACAATTCCATTAATTCAGATGAAGTAACATCTTCGAATTGTACATCATTTTCAGTTTTGGAAGAAAAAGCACCATGGTAGAACTTAATCGGCTTAGCACCGCCACCATGTATTTCTTTGACCACCATACCCTCGACCTTAATAGGATTGATCGGGGTCAGGGTCATAGTATGTACATAGTGATTAATCCTCTCGTACATTGATTTGTATTCTTCATTCTTTTCATCTTCGAGAGAGATCTTGAATTGGGGTTTCTTTTGATTTATTGTCGCTGCTTCTTTCTTGATTTCTTCTTCTTTGGAACTATTCTCCCAATAAACTTTGATGACCGGCTTCTTTTGTTCAACTGTTCCACCATTTCTTCCTTGACCTCATCCCAGGCCTCGACCTCGGGTGCGAGTTCTGGAGAAACCTTCACCATCTCGCCGTAAGGGAGTGGTGAGTAATTGTTGAACTAGAATTTCAGGTTCTTCATTGTCTCGAACTTATTTTACTTCATTTGGTACGGTATTTATGGAGAAGTTTATTTTTTTCTGAGGCGCGTAGTAGGCTGCATCTTCGTGAATTCCGATTTCATGCACGGAGAATGGTTGCAAATCACCTTTGATACACTATTCTCCTCCTTCATAATACTTTATGCACTCGTGCAGAGATGACAGTACTATCCGATTTTCATGGATCCATGACCGACCCAGTAGAGCGTTGAACGATGTCTCAGAATTAATTATATAGAATTTTGCGGTTGTCTTTACTAAATCGCCGCTATTCATTAATCGTGCCATCGAACCAAGGGCTCTTCCTCCTTTTTGATTGAAGCCTTTTAATAACATCTTGTCTTCTTCGAGGTTGCGAGCATCAATTTCCAAATATGCTAACGTTCGAAGGCTCATTATGTTGATTGATGCTCCCGGATCAACTAACACCCTGGAGAGCGTGAACTTTCCAATAGTGACTGAGATGTATAACAGTCGATTATGATCAGTTGTTCCAAGTAGCAAATCATTGTCCGTGAAGGTAACACCTTGTTGTTCTTTTAACGAGCAAACCTCGTCTGAGGAATTATCGGCCATTTGAGCTAAGCAAATTTCTGGATCAAGTAAATCCTTTATCAGAGTTTCCCTCATCTCTTTTGATAGGATTAGAGCATCGTAGATCTTTAGTTTGGCTGGTAGCTTCCTAAGATGGGCTAGCACGTTATAATGCACTTTATTGCCAGGCTCTTCAGTATTTTCCCGAATGGGCAGTTCCTCTGCTGGGGTTGGCTCTTCCGGAGAAACCACCTGCTTTTTTTTATCCTTTGAACCCATTCTTGGGGGTAGAACTTTTCCGCTTCTTAGATTGACTTTTGTTACCTCTTCTGCATCTGGTGCTAGATCTGCCAGTATTTCCCCTTGATTCGGAATGACTGGCTCTTCTGGAGTTGCTTCGGAATCTGATAACTCTAATTTTATTGTGATTGGAGCTCCTCAGAATTCACAGATGGACTCGTTGCTTCTCGAGCTTTTGTAGCCATCCTCGTGAATTTCTTCTCCTTTTTCATGGTTATCGAGGTTTAGTATGATTTGAGAATCGTCATTTGTATCGAAATCAAAATCCAGATTAGGTTGGTTATCGTTAGTTACGTAATCGTTATAAATAGTCAAAACGTAGCCAACACCAAAACTCTTATCATTATAAGGTCCCGCCGGGGCGAGCAAATTATCATACAGAGTCAGAGATCCGAGGGATTTCTCCCCCAATTCTGAAACAACCATCCTGAGATAAGCAGCCCCTAGTCTACCCTTCGGAGCCTCGGTATTTTCTTCTTTCACGATCTTCTCCTCCTTCTTGGGCGGTTCTTCAATCGCAAGTGATAGTGGCGGCTCGGCAGGTTTCAAAATCTTAGTTGAAGCGTGCACCAAAGCGGTCTGTATGTGATCCAAAATTTTCTTTGAAGACTTTGTCCAGACAGTACTCAATCCATCATCAGTCGTGTACGGGTCTATCGGAACAATAGGATCCGTTGAAATAACATTGACAAAACCTCCTTTTTGGGGCTCCTTCATGTATTCCTTCGGGAATGTTATGTTCCCTTTCCGAAGATGATCATCGAGCCAATTATTAAAGGTGAAGCGGTCTTCTATCTTATGTCCGAGCATCTTGTGGTAGGGACAGTAGTTCGGATGATCCTTTTTGTCGACTTCTTCTGGCCTTTTGGTTTCTAGTAGTTGAAAGTCGGGTGTCTTCATTAAACTGTGGAACATCTTTGTCACTGCTTCAGTCTTGAAGGGATATTCTTTATTCATGAGTTCTTTCAGGGCACGCTGTGGATGAGGTGGCTGCTGATCATGCTGCCATGTTTGATAGCTTGGTCGAGGCTGTTGATAGTTCTGTTGAGGTTGCTGATAAATCTACTAAGGTTGCTGATAGATCCGTTGCGGTGGTTGATAACTACGTTGTGACCGCTCTGGCTGTATTTGCATTGGCTTCTTACCTTTGTCTACTGCTGCGACGATCCCGTATTTCTTTTCGAATGCCTTTGCATTCTTTTGTTTATCAATTTTGTTAGCGAAACTCAGCTATTTTGCCTCCTCCTGCAAGCTCCCGGCCTTGCTAAGAAACTTCTTGAATGTCTTAATTGTGAATCCTTTGAGGAGAAGTGCTATCAGGCCATGGATACTCTTTAGTAGGATACCGAATGCATGTTGTTCCTGAAGCTGAGGTTCACACTTCATGCTTAAGCTCCTCCATCGAAGTATGTAATCTACTAAAGTTTCATTCGATATATGTTGCTCCACCACTAGATCACCGATAGTGATGTGGTGCCGAGCCCCGGCAAACCGTTTAATGAAAAGGTTTTCCAATTCTAAAAAGGTCTTAACCGAACCGTTTGGCAATTCTGCATACCAGTAGAAGGTAATCCCTGAAAAACTACTGACGAACTGAAGAAAGAGCAAGGCAACACTCCCACTGGCATTGCAACAACTGGTACGAAAGTGTGCTACATGCTGCTGGGGGTTTCCCACACCGTCGAAAGTCTTGAACAAAGGTGGTATGAAGCCTTTCGGGTATTTGACGACATCAAATTCTTCAGGTTAAAGTCTACCCGTTTGAATAGATGTTCTACTCTTAGGCTGGGCTAAGGCTTCTTGCACGTGCTATTCTACCATGTTCTTGATATCCTTCTCGAGAATCATGCTCTATGCAGAATCCTTCTTTGGTTGTTCATCTCCATTGACGAACGTAATCTCTTTCCCTCCATTTGCGATGTGAATGATCTCTGGGGTGTTTCATTTTGAGGTTGGAGTTGACTCTGGAAAATGGCTAAGACAGTTGCCATCTCTTTCATCCTCTTTTCCATCTGAGAAATCGTATCATCTTTTTCTTGAAGACGAGCTCTCATTACTTCTGGTTCATCTCTTTCTGAGGCTGACGGAGCCCCCTGCAAAGCTGACGATGCTCGGGTCTCGACCATATTGATCTCAACACATTCTTCATCCATGAATTCTGATGAATCCACTTCATTTCTCAATTCTTCTCCTCTTTCCCTTGCCAACCGTCGGATGTCAGTTCTTAGCTTTCCTATAGCGTCCTCAAGTGGCCTCTTCCAAATGGTTTCGCGGTTGTCATGTGATGACTGTTGAACTTCTTTTTCAGGAGTTTCCTTTAATGCAGTAGCACTTTCTTCAGATTCAGGTTTTCTGACGAGACTCTTCTTTCCAGAACATTGTGTCGGTATCGGTTCAGCAATAATAGGTTGCCACACCATCTTTCTTGTAGTAGAAGGCCTAGGAACAGATGGTTTGTCTGCTATACGTCGGTAGGTGGTATCCTTCGTAATATGGCGACCTGATACGACAACAGGCAAACTTCTTTCACTAGCTCGCACTTTCTTCCTTGGCCTCTCTGGGGCAGTGACGGGATCAACTTGCGGTCCGAGGCAGGATTTGACTGGCACTCATCCCATCCTTCTTAGGATCTCTGATACGGGGCACCCTTATTTCTTAGCTAGTTTCTCTACTACGGCTCGTAGTCGGGTAAGCGGTGTAGTCTTGGCCCTCTTCCTTTTACAGTCACTATAGTATGCAGGTCGGGGTAATGCAGCGGCGATCCTTCGGACATCATCTTCATCCAATGCAACAGAGAGAGGGTGGAATCCACTTCGTCAGAACATCAGTGAAATTTGAGGCGGTTCTCCTTCTTCCTCAAGAATCTCTTCCAAAAAGGTAACTTCAGCAACCTTGGCCTTCTCGATCCTGGCGATATTTCTGCTTCTATTTCTTCTTTGAGTCCGAGTTAAGGGTGCAACTTTAGAGCTGGACCCTATCTCGAAGACACACGGTATTGCAGTAAAATCTGAACCCTCCATGGTAACAGGCTCCTCACTGACTTGGACTTCTTTCCCTTTCAGTTTGGTAAGAGTTGAGGTATGTGCAGAGATGACCAGACTGGTGGGGGTCGAGATAACAGTCCTCCTACGAACAGCAATGTTCCTTTCAGTTGGGACACTTTGTAGGGGAGGGAACTCTTGAGCCGATTTCAAGTTGAACTCAATTATAGGCTCCTCAGTTTCTGGTACTTTGTTCATCAGTGCGAAAAGAGTAACATCCACGAACTTAATGTCGGTATTGTCGAACCCTTGTCCAAATCTAATGACAACATCATTAGGCAGCTCGTCCTTGTAGACAGCCAAGTCTATACCGTTGGTGAAGGAGAAAATAAGTTTCAGTGCAGACATTTTCTGCAGGGTAGATTCTAAGCGTCAGTTCTGATTTATGCTTCCTTTCGTCGGGACGAAGAAAGAGAGGAAATTTCTTTAAACGAGTCTGAACACATTTCCATCTATCTTTTTATTTTCTTAATTTTATTTACAAGATATTTTTGGATTCTGTTTTATTTTGTGTTTTTGTGGTTTAACAGAAAGTTCATTTATTAAAGAGTTTGTTTACTAGAAGGTTTGTTTGTTAGGAACAAAACAAATTAGAAAGGGAGAGGTCAAAGGAAAGGTACGGGACCCATTTCAGAAATTGGAAAGGAAGAGAGAGTCTCACAAGACTTCTCGATCCGAGGAACCGCTCCAAAGCTAACACCTATTGGGGGTCCACCCCACCTCAAAGAGGTAAAAGGATTTCGAAACCTCTCTGTTTAGGGGTGTCTAAACAGTGGCTCCAAAATCAGAGAGAGACTTGATTATACCCGTTCAAGATAGAAATGAATGTGGTATTTCAACGGAAGGATGGTAGCTTGGTCCACTATGGGTATAGACTTGCTACCAATTTATGAAAGCAAAACCATCTGATTAAAATGGAGAGAGGAACTACTCCCCAGCGGAATCGCCAGAAGTTGTCGACATATTTTTAGGTTATGTGTTTTGAAAAGGGGGTCGCCTACAGAAGGTGTCGGCGAATTTTAAATTTTAAATTTAATATATATATATATATATATATATATATAATTTGAAAGGTTGCATTTGATTTTTTTAAAATAATTTTAAGTTTGAGAATTTTAAGATATGAAATCAAACCGATCTCACATCCCAAATAGTTTATATAAACGTGCATCGTATCACAAACCGTGTATCTATTCTGAAAAATAGACACACTGCTTGATGATGGGGTTCGATTAAATAAACTAGAAGATTTGTAACATTTGTTTGGTCTGCAAACCAATTTTATAAGCCCACAAGTTCCCCTGCTTAATCCAAAGGAATTAAGCAGGGTTTATATTGCCTGGGTTCTTAAAGTTTCCTATAAGGGCAAGCCCCTATAGTTAATTATATCTTAAGTGACGGGAATCACTTAAGAAAACTCTCAATAAAGATCAGTAGTTTCGCTCTTAAGAATTTCAAATTTTAAGGTTTTCAAACAGTTGGATATTGGAAATTTCAATAGGGAATGGATCAAATTTGGAACAGTTTATTTTGAGAATCCAAAGGAAGAGAAGTAGGGGATGTCACGGACCCAAAGTGTACTTCAGTGACTTCCCAACTATCCTATTGTTTGGCTTCAATTTAGGAAGAATTCTTTAATATTTCAATTCTGCCAGTTTTAATTAATTAGGACTTATATTTATATGACATAATCATACAACTAGCCTCGAAGATGTGAGGGTTTAAGTCATACCAAAAAACTACCTCAGAATCCTAAGACCGGTTACGGCTTAATTTACATAACAAAATTATACAAATGCCTAACAAAAAGTTGAGGATTTATGTTGCACTAGGAAAACTACCTCAAAATCCATTGGCTTGGTTATCTATTTCTAAGAAAAGGTTTTACTGATGTAGATACGAGTTTTGCTGATGAAGATGACCGTGCTGCCCACTATGCTCCAAGCTCCTTGTTGTTGCAGAGGTTTAGTTTTAGAAAGTGGCAATCAGGAGATGAGAGAAGTGTTCTAGTTTATAAAAGTTTTAAGGTTCAGGTGTTTTAACATTTTGTTAGGGGAATCTTAATGTTGGTTATAACAACACCGGTTAAGATCCCACGGTTCCATCATTCTGGCACCGTTATTTTCATTGGATTCACTTAGTCCAAATGAATATGCTAAACTCAACTAAATGAGTTCCACAGTTTTATTTAGACCGTGGAAAATCCCGTTAGCAACACGTAGGTTACATCATTCGAGGTTTTCCCGATCATCCAATGAGACATTTTAATTTAGTTGTAGTTATGGTTTTGTTGTTCTGTTTGTGATTAAATTTTAAGTTGTTTTATATTTTAAATGATGCGGCAGTGAATTTTATCTTGTTGTGACTTTTAATTTAGTTTTGGGTTTCAGTTTGGTGGCTATCCTAAAAGTTTCAGTTTTCATGCAGGGTGATATTCTTGTTTAACATGCAAGGAAAGTAAAGTGCAGTACAGGTAAGTAAATTGCAATAACGTAAAAGCGTACCTGGAGGGTCTTCCTGTCACTCTAAGCCGCACTTAAAACACATGTCGGAGCATTTAAACATTTCATGGAAATCACCTAGGTAAGGCTAAGGAAAGGTTCTGGTTGTCTACCAAAATCATAATCCTATTTCTAGTCAATTCCTATGACGTCTAAGTTCTTGTGTTTTATGGATGATTTTCTTTACTAAAGAACAATTACGTTCAATTGTTCTTGTAAAACATCCCATCATATGGAGGAAGTGCTTAGGATGAGTTCTAAACATCTTTTCAATACTTCTGAGATTATTTTGAGTCCAAATGAATTATTGTACAGGTGAATTAATCATCCAAGAATTTAGTTAAGTTTTGCTTCTCGCTCAGTGAACTTAGACATTTGATTATCCGATGAGTGAAGTGACATTTCACTTGATACTCCATTTAGGAATTATGTGGGTGGAAGCCTTTAGGGCAGGTTAGGTTATTAAGAAACTTAACCATTTTATTTAGATTTAAGTTGGTTTTTTAAGACCGATTCAAATTAATTGTAATATTTTAGTCTAATCATAACTATCTTATGTTATTTCAATTTGATTGTGTAATTTTAAAAGTTGACTTAGCTATTTTAAAATTGTCTTAACTTTAATTTTAGTTATATTTACTTTAATTGTGTTGATTTGAAGTTGATTTTAATTTAGTTGCATTGATTTAATTTTGATTTAAAGTTGATTAAATTATTTTAAAATTGTTTTAATTTAATTATATTTAATGTAATTTGTTTTGAATTAATTATGTCATTTTAAAATTATTTTTAATTTAATTAATTATATTATTTTAAAATTATTTTTTTATTAAATTATCTTAGAAATTGTTATAATTTGGTTATTTAATTTATCTTAGTTTTCATTAATGAGTTACTAAATTAATATTAAGTAATATTTGATTTTTATCATTAATTAGGGGTTAAGATTAATAAATTAATATCTTGTAAGATTAAACCCCTTCACTTAATACATTCTCCTTTAATTAACTTCAAATTCTTAATAATTTAAGAAGTTATAACCATTTTTTTAAGTTGGAAAAGTAATAAATGGGTTTCTACCCTTAAATTACTCATGTTTCAATCATCTAAGGAGATTTATTAGGATCTTTTATTACCCATTTCCCATAATTAAGCCTGAATATTGATTAAGGCTAAATTTTAATAAATACTATTTTTGCCCCTTAGTTTTGTTCATTTCATAATTAATTAAATATAACTCAAATGACTTTGGAATTTTTATGTCACAATACTCATGGGTCAATTAAAATATCAGAGGAGAAAATGTGATCTTTCTATTTTTAATTTAATTTTAATAATTATCTTTAAGGAAAATAAGGGTTTTCAATGAAAATTCAATAACATGAGCAAGGTAAGGTTTCTGTCCTTAAGAAAATTATGAGATGTCCATACTGACCAGAGGACCATTTGGACCAATTTTGGTGATTTTTTGAACTATATTTTATTTATTATAATCATTTTGAATATTGGGGTATTAATTAATTATAAAATAAAGTTAAAGTTTAAAAATGGATTTTATATTTTTCATAAGTCCCTCTAACCTCAAGGAGTCAATAGAAATAAATTTTTGTATTTTTCTATTTTTTCTTTGATTTATTAAAATTAATTTGGTGAAAAGGTTGGAAAATCCATTTTTTAATATTAAAAATTGTCTTAAGCCTTTAAAATTCAATATCTTAACCTAGGGACTTAGGAAATATATTTGGTTGGTTCGTAAGTGATTAGGAGACCAAATATGACATTTTTATGAATTTTAATATTTTTGTGATTTTTTTAATTTTTTTATTATTAAAATATTAAAAGTTAGATAAAAAATGAAAATTTTTAGAAAATTCCAATTTTAATTTTGTTAGACTCCTCTAATATCAGAGAGCCCACAAAACTAATTTAGTGAATTTTTAAAGTGTATTTTGGGTTTTATGAATTTTTTAATTTTAAAAATGACCATACAACTTAAATAATTCATTTAATGGCTTAAATTATTTCCAATTGACTTGAAATTTTTATGTGAGGTTCTCGAAATACTAAGTGATAGTGGAGAGTTGTTTTCAAGTGATTTAGATGTGTGGTTACTCCTAATTAATTAAAGTTCAGTTTTGAGTGTTTAAGTTAATTAAGGTTATTCTTAAGGAATTAAATCAAACCACAATTTTCCTAGGGTCCTCTAGTCCTAAGATACTTCCCCGAATTTTCCTAGAATTTTCTAAGCAACATGTAAATTATTGGAATTAAAATTCCAAAACAAAAACATAAAATTGGAAAATAAATAACTTGTCATAGAAATGTCCTCTGGCCTTGGAAAATTTAGGGATTGTTCCCAAGACAGAGGCTACAGAAGTCCTATCGTCTCATGCCATTGTGAATTATATGCATAAATCGAGAACTGAAATACTTAAATAGAATTAAATTAATTAGAACTAAAATACTTAACAAAACAACTTAATTATTTTTACACATTATTCTCCTCTGTTCACTGAGAAAGAGGGTATTTTTATTTTATTTTTATGATTTTTCTTTGCAAAGATATGAATTTTCAAAGTTATGGGTATTTAATTAATTCAGAAAATTCCTATTTATCTACATAAACCAGTCAGCACCTCGTCATCCTCATCCGGGTTGAAAGAACATGCATCGCTCCTACATTTGACGCCGCCATTTGACTAGGATGCCACGTGGTCAACGGTTTCGTTCCCAGCTCTCATCCGGCGTGATCCTGGCCGTCCATCCAATACACGCTCAATCTGACGGTGGCTAGTCTTCGTCTATGACTGGTGCGCTCTGAGAGCCGTGCACCTTCTAACCCTAAAATCTCACTCAATACTCCACCAAATTACATGATCGTGGGCTCTATGAACTCGTCTTGACAAGACAAACACATCTATACAGCTAACATGAATTGGAATCGACTCAAACAAAATGTAGAATCAAAAGAAGCTGTCGGGAAGGACGAGTTCAATACCTTGGCTCTGAGAAGTGAATCTTCAATCAGAGAGGCTTGCCACGTTCGTTGGAGTCCAGGGAAGCTAGGGATGAAGCCTGGAGCTATGGTGAAATGCCTAGGTATGAAAGTGACCAAGGCCGATTTCAAAAGCTTGGCCGATAGGAAGAATGGCTGGCCTGGTGAGGGGGCTTTCACCGGGAAACTTCTTCTCTTGGTCTGGTGAAGGTGTAGAGTCAATCAATTTGAGGATTGGCTCACTGTGGTGAAGTGTCCTATTTTTAGGCTGAGAATTGAGCTCAGAAGTTAAACTCATAGAGGGGGTTTTAGGGATGGATTTCACTGGGGATCAACTGCTCTAAGTTAGGAGAAGAGTTTGGAGCAATTTTGGCAGAGTTTTGGTAAGGTTAATTTCATCACCTCGTTTGTCCGTGAAGGTGGTGGGTTTAAATAGACATGGTTGTGGGGCTTCCCAGAGGTAATTGAAGGCTGGGATCAGCTGCTCAAGGGAGGAGAAGAAGAGCCATGGTGTCCACTTGGGTTGGGACAACTCAGCAAGGGAGAATTTGAATTTTTGGCTCACATGGAGCTCTCGGCCATGGTGTTTTCCGGTGACTCAGGTGGTGGTCCGGCCAGGGTCAGGTCACCATCTGACTCAGTGAGGTCAGGGCTGGGGTTTGGTGAGTTCAATTGACTTTGGACATGTGTAAAGGAGTTTGATTTAAATGGTATGGGGGAGAGCTCATTTTGGGCTTGGTTTGGTCAACTCATGCAAATGGCTTGGGTGCACCCCTCCGCGACCTGGTTTTGGGCTGATGGAATCAGTTGGGTCAACTAGGAAAGGGTGGTGAAGTCCCCATCCATTAATATTTGGATTAATCAATGGTTAAGGTGAAGCATTGAAAGGGTTAAAACTTTTTAAGGGGTTTTAAAAAAGGCTCTTGTTGACCTCATTTTTGATGAGGTCTTTTCTCTTCTCTCTCCTTAGTACTTAGGATCTTGCCTTAGGCTTTTCGTTTGACTATCTTAGAGGACTAAAAATGGAACCCACTACTTAGAAATTCAAACACCTCCTAACTCTCTGCAAACCCCATAAGTTTGATTGTAAACCCCTAAGTCACTTGGAGGGTTAAGATCAAATGTGGAGGTTTAAAGGAGGAGTTCCCTATAGGACTCTTTGGCCTTAGGACTACTCTGGGTGGCCTGGTCTGGTGAGGGTTGACCTGCACAAATTACACTTTCACACACATTCCAAATCCTAAAACTATTCATACCTAGCTTGACTTCATGACTCATGTAGGTAATTCATATGGATGGACCTTAACCCCTAGGCCCTTGGCTAAGAGGGTTTGGAACAACATAGTGAATGCCTCAAATGAGTCCTCTCATGGCTCTTATAGGCTTGATATGGCCTCATGGATCAACCAAAGTAATTCCATTCTACTCAAACTTGATCAATCTTTATTTTTCCAAAATTTCAATTTTTGACCTCCGGGACCCTAAACCCACCAAACCTACCAAATGCCCTTGAAACTACCCAAAATTTGCAAAATCACCTAAATTACCCAAAATTCCTCAAAACCAATCCTAAACATTTCCCACCATTCAAATTGATCATCCTTAGCCAAATATACCAAAATTTCCAAAAATACCCCCAATACCCTCCAAATACCCAAAATGCCCTTTTTAACCAAAAAAATCCAAAAATTCCAAAAATTACCAAAAAAAAATCCAAAAAATCCCAAATATTCCTAATTTCATTTGTTTAACTACACCAAAAGCCAATTTTGTCAATTTAGCCCATTTTTACTAAAATCCCCAATTTGACCCATTTTTAACCCAAATGGACCCAATGTCAAACCAAATCAACCCAATTGATCCTAATTTTGATCCAATTCTGTCTTAAACTTCAATTCAATATCCCCAATATCAATCTAGACCAAATCAAAGTCCAATTTGATTGACATTTGGATCAAATTTCAATTTGAAGCCTAAGGCCCAATTTTGGCCCTTAACCTAAACCTAGCCCAAACCAACCCAATTCAACCCCAATTGGCCCCAAATCTTTTATAAAACCTTCCTAACATCCCCACAAACAAAACACTAACTTGATTTACCTCAAATTTGGACCCAAACTCCACCCAAACCTAACTCAAAACCAAAATCCCCTAAATTGGCCGAAACCCAAACCTAACCCAAATGGGCCCAAATCCCAAAATTAAAGCCCAATCAAAGTTGAAAACTGTTTGTAACACTCCCATAAACATTTCTCAACATTAATTTTACATCAAATCTAACATTAGTCCAACCTTATCCCATGTTAGTCCAATTTGAGCCACTTTGGCCCCTTTACCAAAAAGTTCCAAATCATACCCAATTCAACTCAAAATCACCTCAAATTTGTTTCAAATCACTCATGACACATCCCTAAACTAAACCCAACATTTGTTTGGCCCAATCCTTCACAAAGTTTCCATCCACCAATTTATTTTTAAACCTAAAGGCCCACTTTCTTAAACCATTCTAAAAGTCCATTTTCACCAAATCCAAAAGCCCAAAAATCCATTCCCAAGCCTACATGACACTTTCACCTCATCATCCCTTTGATTTAAATCACTCCCTAAGTTTCAAATTCATCATTAAACTTTTCTAAAATAAGCCACATGCCAATTTCCCCTAAATTAATCAAAAATGCCAAAACTCTTTTTTCATGAAACAAGCCAACCTTTTCCAAGCCAAATGTAAGCTAAATGTGAGCCATTTACAAGCCATATGAAGCCATGAGAGTTTTGACACCTCACCTAGTCACTTATGGCAGGAAGAGGGGAGCCATTCCTAAGCTTTCATTAAGCCCTTTTAACCCCATTTATGCTACACTCTAAACCAAGTTTAGCCACATCACCTTAGATGGGGACTTCACTACCCCTTCCTAGCTGACCCAAATGATTCTCCCTCAACGTAAAGTCAAGCCTTGGGGAGGTGCACCTAGCCTAAACCATGCCTTGGACCAAATCAAGCCAAAATAAGCCTTATGCCCTTTTCACTTAAATCCAATCCTTTACACATGTCCAAAGGCAATTGACTGCACCAAATCCCAGCCTTGACTCCCCTGAGTTAGATGGTGACCTTACTATGGCCGGCCAGCCATCAGGCCGCCGGAAAACACCATGGCCGAGGAGCTTGGAATGAGCCAAATTTCAAATTCTCACCTGCTGAGCTGCCCCACTCTAATTGGCCACCACAGCTCTTCATCTCCTCCCCTAGGCAGCTGATCCCAGCCATTAATTGCCCCTGGGAAGCCCTCGCCTTGGTTATTTAAACCAGCCACACCTCTCGGCCAAAAGGTTGGCTGAAATCAACCTTCACAGAATCCCTCCGAACTCCTCACAAAGCTTCCCCTAGCCAAGAGCAATCCATCCCCACTGTTCTCCTACCCTAAATCCCATTGATTGAGCTCAATTTTGGAGCTCAATTCTCAGGCCAAAACAAGACATCTCTCAAACCTCCACCAAAATCAAATTAAACTCACCCACACCTGCACAGGACCAAGAGAAGGAGTTCCCCAGTGAAAGCCCCCTCTCCAGGCCAACCAATTGCTTTAGCCTCCAAAGTCTGAAATCAGGCTTGTCACTTTCACACTTAGACCTTTCACCAGGGCCAGAGGCTTCATCCCTATGCTCTTCCAGCTCCAACGAATGTGCCGAGCACATTCAGTTGAGGCCTCACCTCCTGAACCAAGGCATGGAGACTTCTCTTTAACCCGAGCTTCCAGTGATTCTCCATTTCATTTGAGTTAATTTCATAGCATGTAAACCGTATGGATGTGTTCGTCTCTTCAAGATGAATCCATAGAGTATAAGAACATGAAAATCCATTGAAAAATGAGGGAGATATTAGGGTTTGAGTGTGGACGGTCACGAGTGCACACCAGTCGGAAACGACGACCAACCGTCATTGGATTGAGCGTGTTTCGACTAGACGACTCAGATTGCGTCAGACCAGGAAACAATACGTGAACAGCGGGCCCCGTGGCGCTGAGTTGGATGGCAACGGTGAATGGGAACGCTCGTGTGGATCTTCGAAGACGCTAAGGTTGCCGTGGCGCTGAGTCGGATAAGTAGGAAAATATGAAATTTTTTATTTAATTAAATGCCTGAAACTTAGAAAATCCATATCTTTGTGTAGAAAAATCATAAAAATAAAATAAAAATACCCACTTGCTCAGTGAATAGAGGAGAATAATGTGGAAAAAGAATTGAGTTAATTTGATGAGTAATTTATTTTTAATTAATTATTTACTCATTTCAGTATTTTAATTCTCCATTTGCATATACAATTCACCATGGCATGAGACCATAGGGCTTTTGAAGCCTCTGATCTTGGGAACATTCCTTGAATTTTTCAAGGTCAGAGGCTATCTCTATGGAAAATTATGTATTTTTCAAGTTTATGTCACTATTTTTGGTATTTTAATTCCATTAATTAGCATATTGCTTAAAAAATTCTAGGAAAATTTTTGGAAGTTTCTTAGGACCAGTGGACCCTAGGATAATTATGTTTTGAGTTAATTCATCAAGAATAACCCTAATTGTCCAAATTACTCAAAACTAACTTTTAATTAATTATGGTTAACCACACATCAAAAAAACTTGAAAATAATTCGCGACTGATCTTTTGGATCAGAGGAACCTCACATAAAAATTTGGAATAAATTGGAAATGTTTAACCCCACTAAATTGATTAATTAAGTGACATGAGTAAAATTAAATTTTGAAAATTCATAACTCAAAAAATACATTTTAAAAATTCACTAAATTGGTTTAGGGACTTGTCTGGTAACTGAAGAGTCTTAAAAAATTAAAATTGCAATTTTCTAAAAATCTTCATTTTTAACCATATTTTAATATTTTAATAATTAAAAAATCATAAAAATCACAAAAATATTAAAAATCATAAAAATGCCATATTTCACCTCCAAATCACTAAGGAACAAACCAAATATTTTTCCTAAGCCTCAAAGAGACGATATTGAATTTTAAAGCCCCGAAACAATTTTTGAATTAAAAAATGAATTTTCTAATATTTTCACTAAATTAATTCTAATAAATCAAAGAAAAATTATAAAATTATAAAATTTGTTTCTATGGACACCTTGAGATTAGAGAGATTTAAGAAAAATATAAAATCCATTTTTCAAATTTAATTTTATTTTATATTTAATTGATACTCCAAAACTCAAAATAATTATAATAAATAAAATAAAATTCAAAAAATCTCCAAAATTGGTTCAAGTGGTCCACTAGTCATTAGAAACATCTCATAATTTTCTAAAGGAAAAAAACTTTACCTTGGTCATGTTTTAGAATTTCCATTGAAAATCCCTATTTTTCATTAAAATAAATATATAAATTAAATTAAATTCAGAAAAATCACATTTTCTCCCCTAGTGTCTTACTTGACATATGAGTGAAGTGTCATAAAAATTTCAAGCTCATTTAAGCTCAAGTTGATGAGTTATGAAATAATTAAGCTTAAAAGGGCATATTAATAATTAAGAATTTTAACCCCTAATTAAAACTTTAGGTTTAATCAAAATGGGGGGTAAAATATTTGATCTTAATTCTTTCTTAGATGATTGAAACTCTGGAAAATAAAAGGGTAGGAACTCATTGATCACTTTTAATAAACCAAAAAAAAATGAAACCTTAATTAATTAAATAATTTGACTTTTGGAAGAATAATTAAAAATTTGGATTATTAAAATGGGGATATAATTTAAAGAGACTATAATCACTTATACAAAAATCCCCAAATGAGTCACTTTAATTATATTTAACTCTTAATTAAACTTAAGATGATTACTGAAATTAATAAATTAATAATAAAGAAAAGGTAGCCCTTAATTAAATTAAAACTTAAAACATTAAATAACTTGATAATTAAATTGAAATAAATTTAAAACATTATAAAAAAAATTATTAATTTCAAAAATCACTTGAAAGCAACTTTCAAAAAAACTTGAACATCAAAATCAATTTCAAAAAATAATTCTTAATTTTAAAAAATCAAACCAATTAAAAGTTAATCTAGAATATTGCAATTAAATTAAAATTAAATCATTAAAGTCTAAATTAAATAATTTGAACTCCTCTTTCAATTCAAATAGTTTAAAACACTCAAGAATAAAACAACTTGAATACTATTCCAAACTTAAATTTATTAAAATGTTATAACTAAATTAAATCACCTTAAAACATTAATTCTAATTTTAAATCGTTGAAATTCTTAATAAATTGATTTGCCCCTAAAGACTATTATCATTATAACTCTTAAATGGAGCATCAAGTGAGGTGTCACTTCATTCATGGGATAATCAAATGTCCTAAGTTCACTGAGCAAGAGTTAAAACTTAACTAAAAAATTTCTGGATGATTGATTCATCAATACAATAAAAGTTCATTTAGAATTGAAATAATCTCAGAAGTATCAAAAAGATGTTTAGAACCCGTTCTAAGAACTTCCTCAATACAATGAGGTTTTTTGAGAAGAATAAATGCACTTAGTTGTTCTTTGGTGAAGAAAATTATCCATAAAACACAAGAACCTAGACGTCATAAGGATTAACTAGCTATAGGATTAGGACTTTGGTAGACAACCAAAACCTTCCCTTAGCTTTACCTAGGTATTTGTAATAAACATTTAAATGCTCTTAATATATGTTTTAAGTGTAGCTTGGAATGATGGGAAGACCCTCCAGGTACGCTTTTATTTTATTGCAAGTTACTTACATGCACTGCACTTTACTTTTCTTGCATGATAAACAAGATTGTTGCATGAAAACTGAAACCTTTTGGATATCCACAAAGCTGAAAACAAAACTAAATAAAAGGTCACACAAGATAAAATTCACCGCCACAACATTTCAAAATACAAAATAACTCAAAATTTAATCACAAACAGAACCAAAACTACAACTATAACTAAATTAAAATGTCTTGGTGGATGATCGGGAATACCTCGGATGATGTAACCTAAGTGTTGCTAACGGGATTTCCCACGGTCTAAATGAAAGTGTGGAACTCATTCAGTTGAGTTTAGCAAATTCATCTAGACTAAGTGAATCCGATAAAAATAACGGTGCCAGAATGATGGAACCGTGGGATCTTAACCGGTGTTGTTATAATTAACTTTAAGATTCCCCTAATAAAACACTAAAAACATTTGGATTTTAAGATTTCTAAACTAAAACACTTCTCTCATCTCCTGATTTTCACCTTCTAAAACTAAACCTCTGCAACAACAAGGAGCTTAGAGCATAGTGGGCAGCACGGCCATCGTCATCAGCAAAACCTGAGTCTACTTCAACAAAACTTTCCTTAGAATTAAATAACCAAGCCATAGGATTTCAAGGTAGTTTGCTTAGTGAAACATAAATCCTTAACTTTTTGTTAGGCATTTGCATAATCATATTGTGCAAATTAAGTCCTAACCGGTCTTAGGATTCTGAGGTAGTCGTTTTGGTACGACATAAACCCTCACATCATCGAGGCTACTTGTGTGATCATATCATACAAGTATAAGTCTTAATTAATTAAAATTGGCAGGATTACAACACCAAATAAATACTCTTAAATTGAAGCCAAACAATAGGATAGTTTGGGAAGTTGCCAAGATTCTTCTTGAATTCTCAGCTTCTCCTACCTCTCTTCCATTGGACTCTTTACTCTTAAAATAAACTGTTCCAAATTTGATCTATTCCCTTTTGAAATCGCAAAATCCAATTGTTTGAAAACCTTAAACTTTGAAATTCTTGGGAGAAAAACCACTGATCATTATCGAGAGTTTTCTTAAATGATTCCCGTCATTTAAGATGTAATTAACTGTAGGGGCTTGCCCTTATAGGGAACTTTAAGAACCCGGTAATATAAACCCTGCTTAATTCCTTTATATTAAGCAGGGGAATTTGCCAGCTTATAAAATTGGTTCGCAGACCAAACGGATGTCACAAATCTTCTAGTTTATTTAATCGAGCCCCATCATCAAGCAGTGTGTTTATTCTTCGAGATAGATACACGGTTTGTGGTGTGGTGCTCGTTCATATAAACTATTTGGGATGTAAGATCAGTTCGATTTCAAATCCTAAATTTTTTAAACTTAAAAATTATTTTCAAAACCAAATGCTACTTTCAAGTTATGTATAATTATAAATTAAACACACATCCTAAAAAATAATGCCGACACTCCTCGTTTAGCAATTAATGGCATGGTGATGTGTAAATTGGCTCCCAAGGCTTGCATATGTCTTATGCATAGCTCCATGGCTCCATTTGGCTTGGGGCAAAGCTTGGTCCATTTCATGGAAATTGATTTTAGAGATTTTGGCATTTTGATGGAAAATTTTCATGAAGCTTGATTTGGAATAGTTTAATGATGGTTTTTGGAACTTAGGGGTGACTTTGATTAAATGGATGATGCAAAGAAATGTCATGTGGGCTTTGGATTGGACATTTGGGCTTTTTAAAGTTGATGAAAATGGGCTTTTAAAATGCTTTAAGCAAGTGGGGATTTTATATTTTAAAACGAGTTTTTGGATGAAAATTTTGTAAAAGATTGTGCCAAAAAATGTTTTATTTAGTTTAGGGATGTGTCATGAAAATTTTAGAAAAGATTTGGTGTCTTGTGGGGTCGAAATGAGTTTAATTTGGGCTTCTTTAATAATGGGGTCAATGTGGGTCAAATTGGGCTAACTTGGGCTACGGTTTGGCTAATGTTGATTTTGATGTAAAATTAATATTGTAAAATGTTTATGGAGGTGTAACAAAGAGTTTTCAATTTTGGTTGGGTCTTGATGTTGGGATTTGGGCTTGTATGGATTCATGGTTGGTTTAGGATAAATTGGGGATTTTTGGTTTGGGTTAGGCTTGGGTGGTGTTTGATTCCAAATTTGGGATAAATTAATGTAGATTTTTGTTTTTGGGGATTTTAGGAAGATTTCAAAACAAATTTGGGGAAAATTGGGTGACATTTGGGTTGAATTTGAGATGGATTGGGTTTGTTGGTCATTTTGGGCCATAAGAGCCCATTTGGGACTTTTTGATCAAATTGGATTAAATTGGCAACATTGGGGTATGTGGCAGTTGAAAAAAATGAAATTGGGAATAATTGGGATTTTCTACAATTTTTTGATAATTTTTAGAATTTTTTGGATTTTTGGGTCAAAAAGGGCATTTTGGGTATTTGGAGGGTATTGGGGGGTATTTTTGGAAATTTTGGTATATTTGACCATGGATGATCAATTTGAGTGGTGGGAAATATTGAGGATTGATTTTGAGGAATTTTTGGTTAATTTAGGTAATTTTT
Source organism: Papilionanthe hookeriana x Papilionanthe teres (assembly GCA_022702705.1). NCBI lineage: Eukaryota > Viridiplantae > Streptophyta > Magnoliopsida > Asparagales > Orchidaceae > Papilionanthe > Papilionanthe hookeriana x Papilionanthe teres. The sequence goes on along the minus strand of CM040432.1, from coordinate 14,252,747 downwards.
CAAATTTTGATTAAAGATTTACTTTAGTCGGGCTGACGATGTTAAACCAAGTGCTTTGTGGGAGGCAACCCATAATTATCTTGTGTTTTGAGTGTTTTTGTGTTTTGATGTAAGGTTATGCCTCAATCTTGATTAATTTTATATTACTTTAGAAAAAATTTCATGCTTATAAGTCTTTGATGACTTGGGCTAAAAATTATTTTGAAGTATGTAAGATTTAAAAATAGGATCACTCTATTCTGAATATGAGTAAAAAGGAGATCAAGTTAACCTTCATTATGATAGTTTACAATGTGAGTTATTGAGTCTAAATTACTCTTACCAGTATAATTTACCTATCTTGGAGAACAAAATTTTGAAAAATTGACGATTAGGCAAAACGGAGTTGAACATAGTTCTAGCGCCTGGGCGCCAGAATTCAGTGCCTAAGCTTCAAAATCAACTATGTATCAATAGGTCCGGCGACTAGGCGCCAGATTCGGTGCCTAAGCGCCACGGTTACTGGGTCATGCAAAAAATGAAAATTTTCAGTTTTTCACACGATTTTCCCCTTTAAATCAACCTATCTTCTTCCCTAACCATCATGCACTCAAAATTGCGTCCCTTGCACTTCATTCTTGAGAGATTTGAGAAATGTTTGAAGAAAAGAAAGGAAGAAATCATGGAGAAGAAGCTAGGGACAAGGTTTCAAAAGATCCTCAACCCTACTTCAATGGTTTCATCGCTGTAAGTTTAGAGAAAATTTCTAGTCGTTTGGATAAGTTTGAAGCGTAGTTTAAAAGCATTGGAGATCGCCTTCATGAGATGTTCCATCAAGTTGAACATCTAGAATGGCAAATGAAACTTCAATTTGATCATTTTACGGCTTATCAAGATGCTCAAGTTGAAATGTATGCGAAGAACAAGTGGATTGATGAAAAGACGGCTACAGATTTCCCGAGAGCGTTAGTGTTCTTTCCATGTGGAATACACAATTTTTCTTGTGAAGATTAGAATATTCTGATAATGAGATAGTTATTATGGTTTGTTGAGTCATTGTATCGATTTAGAGAATCGATTGTGTTTGTTTGTGTATTTGCTTTCATGTTCATTGTGTGTTGTTTTTGCTTAGAAATTGTTATGTTTGAGTGTGCATTAGGAACTTTAATCAAATATAGTACTTATCTGGAATGTATTGAGTAATATTGAAGGTTATAAATGGAAATTAGTGAGTTTGATTAAAACCTTATGTTTGATTGGTGGATTTAATATTTAATTTTTATAAATTTTTGAAAAATGTTGTGGAAGTTAGAAACTGAAGCTCTACTCTGATATGAGTAATTGGAAGTTGAATTTATAAAATTTGGGAAAATTAAAATAAAAAAATTTTTTTTGTGAAAGGCGAGTCTAGCGCCTAGGCGCCAGAATTCGGCGCCTAAGCGCCAGTTCGGCCTGTACCCGAAAATTTACTTAAAAAACCCTCAAAAGCCATTTTTGACTTCGAAGCTTCATCTTCTTCCCCATTTCATGAAAATACATCCTCTAGATCCATTTTGAGGTCAAAACATTAAGGATTTGAGTGAAAAACCACTCTATTTCTTCGTCTCAAGGTCAGATCTACACTTTAAACCATTTATTTTTGATTTTCACCATAGATTTCCCTAAGTTTTGCTAAGAACCAAAAATTTTAAAAAAAATATTCGATTTTAAGTGATTTCTTTGGATTTCTAAACTTATTTTAAGTTTTATAAACATAAAAAGAGTTTAAATCTTTGATTCCTAAATTTGTTCTTGTTTTCTTTCACGTATAGATGGCTCCAAAATCTAAACGCAGGAAGGCACGAGATAACTTTGATAGCATCAAATATTCTACTGCGTCTACGCATTTTTTCTTCCATGAAATTGTGACGTCCAGAAAGTTCATTTCTGAACGAAGTTTCTATCATCCTGGAGAAATGATCGAAAACACTATTGTTGCACACAATTGGAAATGATTTTGTTATTTTACTGTTGTTGCTGTTATCCCGATTGTTCGAGAAGTTTATGCAAATTTTCTGGATGTCGAGGATTATCAAGTCTTTGTCAGAGGAATCGGAGTAGGATTTAGTCCAGAAAGAATCAATATATTTTATGGCCTATCACCGACTATTGAGTGTTATTATTCTGGATTATCACCATATGAGGGAGATTTGGATATGATTATTACTTATCTGACTGACGGTACTGGATCTTTGAAGATCAGGAACGGAAAAAAGGGCAAACTTCAAATCCTCTGAATTAAATGGTATATCTAAAGCATGGAACTATTTTATTTCTACAAGATTGTTACCCTCTAACCACCTGAGTGAAGTGACTAGAGATCGAGCGATCTTAAACTACTGCATTCAGGAGAGGAATCCTATTGATGTCGGGAGCATTATTTATGATTCTGTGGATTCTACTGCGAGGTCCAGCACTTCTGTTGGACTGGGATTTCCATCTCTGATCTACTCACTATGTGTTAGTAATGGAGTCATTGCTGATATTTTTGAGGAGAAGTTAAAGTCTACCAAGCCAATTGGGCAGGAGAGTGTTAGTATCTATGATCGTCTTCTAGGGAAGAGATCAACCGCTCCTTCTACTTCTGCACATACTTCAGGTAGACCTTTTACTTCTAGACCCTCTACTTCTGCTGAGTCACCATCAGATTTCTGGGAATCAATGCATGATCATTTTTTAGAGCAGCAACAGGAGTTTTTTCAAACTCCCTGCAGTATTGATACTATTGAAAGAAAACTAGATCATTTATCTGATTATACCCAGAGGAAGAGTAGTTATGATGCTGAGTATGATGAAGACCTAGTCAGTTTTCTGAAGGGTGAACGTGTTGTTAGTTTTCCTACTTTTCCTAAATTCACACCATTTGTTGATCCTAAGGACGTAGAATTTTCCTTTGGTGATGAAGATGATGATGGGGCTACAGCTAGTGACTAGCAGTTATAGATCTTTATGTTGAGCTACTCTGTTAGTTTGTTTTGTTTGTTTTGTTTGTTAGTTTTGTGTTTGATGTCTGTTGACTGATTAGTGTTAGGATTCTGTTGTTAAAATATTCTTAGTATATTGTGTTGACACTGAAGTTAGAATTAATTTATATGTTGTTTTAGTCTACTGTTTAGTAATTAATGATTTTGCTCTGTTTTAATTCTGTTTCAAATTTAGTATCATTATAAAATTAGCCTGCTTACTTTTTATATATGCTTAAATTTTATCTTAATTATTCATAAAAGTATGATGGAAGTTAATTTTTCTTTTTAAGATTGTTTTTACATGCTTATTAAAAATTCTTATGATTTTCTTTCTCTCATACTTTCAAATTATCATAGTATACCAAAACTTAAGTTTGGGGGAAGGGAAACTCCATTCTAAATTAAATTTTATTTGTCCTTAAAGAGCTAATATTTTCATAAAAATAAAAAAAACTTTTTAACATAACTTAAGGAATGAAGAATTTATTTGAGATCACTTTTATTTTTGAAATTATAAACAATTTAGTAAAAAATAACCAAAATTTTACTAACTTTAATTGATTTTAAGAATAGAATTATTTAACTTAAAGAAGAATAAGATAAAGAATTTGTTCTAGTCATGATAGAAATAATAGATTTTTATAAATATTAAGTAATCAAAATTATCACTTGAAAAAGAAAAGATTGGAAATCTTTTTGAATTATTATTTATGTTATAATAATTAAGTGGAAATGTATAAGTTTTGAAACTATAAGTTAAGGATAGTGAAGTTGAAAACCATTAACGGAGTTATCCAGATATAGTAATCCTCTATATATATATATATATATATATATATATATATATATATATATATATATATATATATATATATATATATATATATAAAGAGAGAAAGAGAGGAGAAGCTTGAGGAAATGCCTAATCAAAAATTGGCTTCACTTGAATTATCTTATAGGAAGAAAACTAGTTACATACTTTACTTAATTTTTAAACATTAATATTTATTTAGAAAAGATTTTTCAAGAAGATCTTTTTCTTGTAAATAATCTATGAAAGCTTAATATAATAAACTTCTACTATTTTCAAAATGGATGGAAAGTTTGAAATCTTATGATTTGGTAGTTAAATATTCTTTAAATTCTTAAAATTAAACCTAGTTAGTGAAATTGGGTTAACAATTTACTAAAGACTTTATAAAATAAAAAATTATAAGGAATCTTAAATATTTATCTTTTATTCCAAAGGTTATATATTTTATATAGTAGAAAGAGTTACTTGAGGACAAGTAACATTTAAGTTTGGGGGATTTTGATCTATAAAAAAATACCTATTTCTTTATGTCTTAATTCTTATTAATTTCTAAGGATATTATGCTTTAAAGAAAGGTATTTTTTGTGTTTTTGGATGTAGGTAATGTAAAAGGGTCTAAAAAGGAAAAAGGAGCAAAAAGGAGCAAAAATGGAGCCAAATACAAGAAGTATAAAAAATATGGCATGGCGCCAGAACCTGGCGCCTAAGCGCCAGACTCGATACAAAAACTGTTAAGTTTTTTACAACATTTGATCAGTTATTTTGACGGAGTGAGCTGTTATTGGACATTCTAGAAGACTGGCAGTTGTTCCTTGATAATAGGACATGTGATACATTGCATTTAGACGCTTCAAAATGGTTTTAAATGCAAAGAGGTGCGAGCCAAAGTGAAGAGGTGCGAAGAACTGGACGCGGTGTCCGGCGCTAGATTCCGGCTTCTAGGCGCCAGACCGACCTTCTAGAAGATTCATTGAATGTGGACATGTTTTGAAGAGGTGCCTCAAGGAAACCCTTGAGTCTTATAAATAGGGGTTTATTTCTTCAGAAAATGTGCCCCTCCCATTGTAACCCTTTCTCTTATCTACTTTAGGATCTCTCATCCTTAGAGAGAGAAATAGAGAGAGAAATAGAGGGCCACGTTTATTTAGTTTAGTGAGTTTATTTTCAAGTTGTTGCATCTGGACTTCATTATACTGTGGAGTCAGTAGGAATCATAAGATCTGTAGAAGAAATATTTGAGATAAGTATTTTTATAGTTGATTCAAATTTTAATTATCATGTTTTCCTATTTATTTGCATTGTGTTCTGAGTAGTTAGTTTACTTTCTTCCTTCAATTATGAAGAGATAGATAAGATAATATAAAGATTCGATGGAGAATTGAAATTCAAAATATTTTCAAAACATTGTGATGACATTAATACCTGATCTTACTTTACTTTTTAAATTGGCCATTTGAATTGTTAAAACCTGTTGAAGAGTTTTGAGACATTGAAGGAGAAGAACTCTTAACTTGTAAATGTCACTTGAATCCTCGGATAGTCGAAGGCCATGTGCGGGCTATTCAAGGTGAAGTGCAAATAAATAGGAAGATAAGATTTAAAGGGCGTAGAATTGATAAGTTTTTAGAGTGACAGACTAAATTCTTATAATTTGATTTATAGATTAGGAAAGGGTCTCTAGTTGGGCTGACTATAGCCACCCTTGGACGACTAGAAGTGTGAGCCTAGATTAACCCATTCTATTAACAATACATCCGGACCTATTCTGTAAATTAGCCAATGTTCTTTGCGCCTGGATCAAAGGGTAAAGAATAAGAATGCTTCTATTCGGCACAATACCATAAATCAAATTCTCCAACGAATATTAAATCATCTTAAAAATCTTAGGTTAATTGAAGGAAAGAAAGTTGTTTATTTTATATAGATTTCATAAATCATTTTCTTATTATTGTTTTCTTTATTTGCATCCAGTAAATTAATAATAATTTATAATTAAATTAAAAGATAAAAGAAAATATATATTTTTTTATTTTTTAGAAAATTTATCACTATAATTCTTCCCTGTGGGATCGATACTGAGGTTTTTTTTTCAAAACCCTATATTACTTGAAACAATATGTATACTTGTGTAGTACCCCTAGTGTGTAAAAATATTTTCTAAATTTACAACATATTAATTTTATACACTAGTCGCTATTTATAAATTGAGTCAAAGTTTTTGGCTATCTTTTGGAAGCGAATATTACTGCGTTATTTGCGGTCGGGTCAGGACATTACATAATCCAAAGTGCATTATTCTAAAAGCAAATGCACATAAGGACTGGAAAATATTTTTTTTCTCTTGATCCTCAGGAGCAATTTGTATTTGGTGGTAACCAGTATATCCATTCAGAAAAAAAAAGTATTTAGGCCCATCTAGTCTATCGAACATCTAATCTAGAAAAGGTGATGCAAAATGGTCTTTCTTTGTTGCAAGGTTTAATTTTCTATAATCAATGCATGTTCGCCACCCCGTAACTTGTCTTATTGATATTAATTCATCCTTTTATTAATAGACATAGTAACGGTCGACATATTTTTAGGTTTTAATTTAAATATATATAATTTAGAAAGTAGCATTTTTATTTTGAAAATAATTTTAAGTTTAAAAATTTTAAGATATGAAATCAAACTGATCTCACATCCCGAATAGGTTATATAAACGAGCATCACACCAGAAACCGTGTATCTATCCCGAAGAATAGACACACTGCTTGATGATGGGGCTCGGTTAAATAAACTAGAAGATTTGCGACATCCGTCTGGTCTGCGAACCAATTTTATAAGCCGACAAGTTCCCCTGTTTAATATAATGAAATTAAACAGGGTTTATATTACCTGGGTTCTTAAAGTTCCCTATAAGGGAAAGTTCCTATAGTTAATTACATCCTAAGTGACGGGAATCACTTAAGAAAACTCTCGATAATGATCAGTGGTTTTGCTCTCAAGAATTTCAAAGTTTAAGGTTTCAAAGGATTGAATTTTGGAAATTTCAATAGGGATTAGCTCAAATTCGGAACAGATTATTTTAAGAATCCAAAGAAAGAGAAGTAGGAGAAGCTGAGGATCCAAGAAGAATCTTGACAACTTCCCAAACTATACTATTGTTTAGCTTCAATTTGGGAGTTTGTTTAATGTTTCAATCTTTCCAATTTTAATTAACTAGGACTTATATTTGTATGATAAAATCACACAAACAGCCTCGAAGATGTGAGGATTTATGTCGTACTGAATGACTACCTCGAAGTCCTAAGACTGGTTAGGGCTTAATTTGTATAACATGATTATGCAAATGCCTAAAGAAAAGTTGAGGATTTATGTTCCACTAAGCAAACTACCTCGAAGTCCTATGGCTTGGTTATTTAATTCTAAGAAAGTTTTGCTGAAGTAGATATGAGTTTTGCTGATAACGATGGCCGAGCTACCCACCATGCTCCGAGCTCCTTGTTGTTGCAGAGGTTTAGTTTCAGAAATCATAAATCAGGAGATGATGCAAGTGTTTTGGTTTAGAGAAAATCTTAAAATCCAAGTGTTTTTAGTATTTTAATTAAAACAAATCTTAAAGTTATTTACACAAAACCGATTAAGATCCCACAGTTTCGTCATCCCGGCACCATTATTTTCATCGAATACACTTAGTCCAGATGAATTTGCTAAACTCAACTGAATGAGTTCCACACTTTCATTTAGACCTTGGTAAATCCCGTTAGCAACACGTGGGTTACATCATCCGAGGTATTCCCGATCATTCAATGAGACGTTTTAATTTAGTTGTGATTGTAGTTTTGTTATTCTGTTTGTGATTAAATTTTGAGTTATTTTATATTTTGGAATGTTGTGGCGGTGAATTTTATCTTGCAATGACTTTTAATTTAGTTTTGGTTTCAGTTCAGGGACTATCCTAAAGGTCTTTATTTTCATGCAACAGTTTTATTTATCATGCAAGACAATTAAAGTACCGTGCATGTAAGTAAATTATAATAAAGTAAACTGCAATAAAATAAAGGCGTGCCTGGAGGGTCTTCCAAACATCTCAAGCTGCACTTAAAACACATGTTAGAACATTTAGACATTTCAACAAGTACCTAGATAAAGCTAAAGGAAGGGTTTTGGTTGTCTACCAAATTCCTAATCCTATAACTAGTCATCTCCTATGACGTCTAGGTTTTTGGTTTGATTTCAGGATGATTTACTTCATCAAAGAACAATTATATTCAGTTTTTCTTCTAAAGCATCCCGTCATATTGAGGAAGTGCTTAGGACGAGTCCTAAACATCTTTTCAATATTTCTAGGATTGTTTTGAGTCCAAGTAAATTTAGTTGCACAGGTGAATTAATCATCCAACAGTTTAGTTAAACTTTGTTTCTTGCTCAGTGAACTTAGGTATTTGATTACCTTATGAATGAAGTGACATCTCACTTAATACTCTATTTAAGAGTTATGATAATTAAAACCTTTAAGGGCAAGTTGGTTTATCGAGAATTTTAATCATTCTTAATTTAAAGTTTGAGTTAATGGTTTAAAGTGTTTTAATTGAATTATGAGGTTTTAATTAATAATTTTAAGTTTGGAATAGTGTTCGAACTATTTTAGATTTAAATCTTTTATATTTTTCAATTATCTTGGTATTTCAAGTTGATGTTCATGTTTTAAATTTACTTAGATAGAAAGAGGTTTTGAAATTATTGATATATTTTGATCTAATTATTAATGATTTCATTAAGGTTTGTTGTTAAATGATTTTAATTTAATTTAATTCAATTTGATTTTAATTAAACTTAAATTTAGTTTAATTTAATTTTAATTAATTTTAATTAATTTTAATTTAATTTAATTTTAATTTAATTTTATCTTAATTTAATTTTAATTTAATTTAATTTTAATTTAATTTAAATTTAATTTAATTTTAATTTAATTTAATTTAAATTTAATTTAATTTTATTTAATTTTAATTTTAGTTTAACTTTAATTTTTAATTAAGAACTAAATATTGTTAAAGTGATTTATTTAGGCATTTTAAAAATAAAAAATAAATATCCTCTTAATAATATCCCTATTTTAATAATCCAAATTTTAATATATTCTTTCCAAAATTTCAATCATTTGATTAATTAAAGTTTCATTTTGATATTTTCATAGAGTTTAATATGTTTCTACCCCTTATTTTCCCTAAGTTTCAATCATCCAAGAGAAAGTTAAAATAATATATTTTACCCTCCATTTTGATTAAACCTAATGTTTTAATTAAGGGTTAAAATTTTTAATTACCTTTACGCCCTTTTAAGCTTATTTATTTCATAACTCACTAAATTAAGTTCAAATGAATCTGAAATTTTTATGTCACCTCACTCACATGTCAATTAAAAATATTAGAGGAGAAAATGTGATTTTTCTGAATTTAATTTATTTATATAATTATTTTTAGCAAAAAATATGGGTTTTCAAAGAAAATTTAACAACATGACCAAGGAGATTTCCTATCCTTGAGAAAATTATGAGATGTTCCTAATGACCAGAGGACCACTTGGACCAATTTTTGTGATTTTTTGAATTATATTTTATTTATTATAATTTTTTTTGAGTTTTAGAGTACTAATTAATTATAAAATAAAATTAAAGTTCAAAAATGGATTTTATATTTTTCTTAAATCTCTCTGACCTCAAGGAGTTCAGAGAAAAAAATTTTATAATTTTTTGATTTTTTTTGATTTATTAGAATTATTTTTGTGAAAGGGTTAAAAACTTATTTTTTAATATTAAAAATTACATTAAGCCTTTAAAATTCAATATCATATCCTAGGGACTTAGGAAAAATATTTGGTTTATTCCTAAGTGATTAAGAGTCAAAATGTTACCATTTTATGATTTTTAATATTTTTGTGATTTTTATTATTTTTTAATTATTAAAATATTAAAATATTGTGAAAAATCAACTTTTTTAGAAAATTCCAATTTTAATTTTCTTGAACTCCCCTGATATCAGAGAAGCTCAAAAATCATTTTTGTGAATTTTTTAAAAGTATTTTTGGAGTTATGAATTTTTAAAGTTCTATTTTGCTTATAAGGCTTAATCAACCCATTTGGTGGGGTTAATCAAGTCCAATTGATTTCAAAATTTTAAGTAAGATTCCTCTAACCCTAAAGAGTAATGGAGAATTATTTTCAAGTTAATTTGATGTGTGGATAACCCTAATTAAATCAAATTCAATTTTATGGGTTTAGGCCAATTAAGGTTATTATGAATGAATTAACTCAATATATTTTTCATAGGGCCGTCTGGTCCTAAAGAACATCACTAAATTTTCCTAGAGTTTATTTTACAATAGGGTAATTATTGGAATTAAAGTTCCTAAAATAGTGACATGAACTTGAAAATTCAATAAATTTTCACAGAGATGGCCTCTTACCTTGAAAAATTCAAGGAATGTTCCCAAGAACAGAGGATTCAAAAGCCCTATGGTCTCATGTCATGGTGAATTGTCTATGCAAATAGAGAATCAAAATATTGAAAACAGTAAATAAATTATTAAAAATAAAATACTCATCATGTTAACCTGATTTCTTTTCCACATTATTCTCCTCTGTTCACTGAGCAAGAGGGTATTTTTATTTTATTTTTGTAATTTTTCTATGCAAAGATATGAATTTTTGAAGTTCAGGGAATTTAAATAATTCAAAAATACCCTAATTTCCACAGCTCCGAAAGCCTACGCGTCGTGACGTCCGACTTGATCTCGACCGTCCGCTCGATACACGTGCGATCCAACGACTCCTGGTCATCGTCTACGACTGGTGTGCACCCGTGACCATCCACACTCAAACCCTAATATCTCTCTCGATTCTCAATGGATTTTCGTGTTCTTATGCTCTATGGATTCATCTTGAATGGAGAAACACATCCATACAATTTATAAGCTATGAAATTAACTCAAACAAAATGAAGAATTACTGGAAGCTCGGGGGGAAGAATGAGTTCATACCTTTGCTAAGAGAAGTGAAGCTTCGATCTGAGAGTTGTGTCACCTTCGATTGAGTCCAGGCAAGCTCCAGATGAAGTCTCTGGCTCTGGGGAATTGTCTAAGTATGAAAGTGACCAAACCCGATTTCAAAGCTTGGAGGCTGGAGCAACTGGGTGGCCTGGAGAGGGGGCTTTCACTGGGGAACTCCATCTCTTGGTCCTGTGCAGGTGTGGGTGAGTTTAATTTGGATTTAGTAGAGGTTCTAGAGATGTCCTGGTTTTTGGGTGGATTTTCAACTCAGAAATTGAGCTCTGTTAATGGGGTTTAGGGCAAAGGAACATTCAGGATCAACTGCTCTGGGTTAAGAGAAGGTCCTGGAGCAATTTTGGCAGAGTTTCCTTAAGGTCTGGTTCATCACTTCATTTGGCCAAGATGTGGTGGTGTTTAAATAGAGTTGGCTGGAGGGCTTCCCAAGGGCAATTGGAGGCTGGGCTCAGCTGCTCAGGGGAGGAGAAGAACAACCATGGTGTCCATTTGGGTTGGGACAGCTCAGCCAGGGAGACTTGAAAATTTTAGCTCACATGGAGCTCTCGGCCATGGTGTTTTTCGGTGACTCAGGAGGCTGGCCGGTAGGGTTAGGTCACCATCTAGCTAAGAGGGGTCATGGGTTGGCCATGGTGCAGTCAATTGAGGCTTGACATGTGTATAGGATTTGAATTGAAATGGAATGATGGGAAGGCTATTTTGGGTTCAAATGAGTCAACCCATGGTTTTGGGCTAGGTTCACCACCCAAGGCCTGGTTTTGGGCTGAAAAGGATCACTTTGGTCAGCTAAGAGAAAATGGTGTGGTCTCCATCCTTGGTGAGGTGGCTAAACTTGGTTTAGTTTGTAGAATGAATGAGGTTAAAAGTGCTTAAGGAAGGCTTAAGAAAGTAATCCCCTCCTTTGCCATTAATGGGTTGGTGAGGTGGAATGGGGCTCCCAAGGCTTGCATATGGCTTATGCATGGCTCCATGGCTCCATATGGCTTAGAGATGGCTTGGCTTGGTTTCATGAAAGTGGGTTTTAAGGATTTAGGGTATTTAGGGGTAATTTGGCACATGAATAGGTTTAGAAAATTTTAATAATGAATTTGAAACTTAGGGAGTGATTTAAATCAAAGGGAATGATGAGGGGAAATTTCATTTGGGCTTTAGGATAGATTTTGGGCTTTTTGGATTTAATTTGGATGGGCCTTTAGAAAGGTTTAAGGATGTGGGCTTTTAGGTTTGAAAATAAATTGGTAAATGGAATTTTTGTAAGATATTGGGCCAAAAAAATGTTGGGTTTAGTTTAAGGATGTATCATGAGTGATCTAGAATAGGTTTGAAATGATTTGGAGTTGAATTGGGTTTAATTTGGGATTTTTTGGTAAAGGGGGCCAAAGTGGGTCAAATTGGGCTAACTTGGGCTAAGGTTGGGCTAGTGTTGGATTTAATGTAAAATTAATGTTGAGAAATGTTCATGGGAGTGTTACAGAGAGTTTTCAACTTTGGTTGGGCTCTAATTTTGGGATTTGGGCCCATTTGGGTTAGGTTTGGGCTTAGGTCAATTTAAGGGATTTTGGTTTTGGGTTAGGTTTGGGTGGAGTTTAGGTTCAAATTTTGGGCAAATAAAGTTAGGTTTTTGTTTATTGGGATGTTAGGAAGGCTTTCGAAAAGATTTGGGGCCAATTGGAGTTGAATTGGATGGGTTTGAACTAGGTTTAGGTCTTGGGCCAAAATTGGGCCTTAGGATTCAAATTGAAATTGGGCCCCAATGTCAATCAAATTAGACTTGGATTTAGTCTAAATTGATATTGGGGATATTGAATTGAATTTTGGAATTGAATTGGACCAAATTTGAGGTCAATAGGGGTGGTTTGGTTTGACATTGCGTTCACTTGGGTTTAAAATGGGCCAAATTGGTGGTTTTGGTAAAAGTGGGGTAAATTGGCAAAATTGGCCCATGGTATAGTTGAACAAAATGGAATTTGGAATATTTGGGATTTTTTGGAATTTTTTGGGAATTTTTTGAATTTTTGGATTTCTTGGGCTAAGAAGGGTATTTTGGTAATTTCGAGGGGTTTTGGGGTATTTTTGGAAATTTTGGTATTTTTGGTTATGGATGATCAATTTTAATGGTGGGAAATGTTTAGGATTTATTTTGAGGAATTTTGTGTAATTTAGGTGATTTTGCAAATTTTGGGTAGTTCACAGGGCATTTGGTAGGTTTAGTGGGTTCGGGGCCTTGGGGGTCAAAAATTGAAATTTTGGAAAAATGAAGATTGATCAAATTTGAGTAAAATTAAATTACTTTGGTTGAGCCATGAAGCCATATTAAACCCATATGAGCCATGAGAGGACTCATTTGAGGCATTCACTATGTTGTTCCTAACCCTCTTAGCCAGGGGCTTATGGGTTAAGGACCATCCATATGAATTACTTACATGAGTCAGGAAGTCAAGTTGGGTGAGAGTGTGGTTTTAGGACTTGGAATGTGTGTGAGACTGTAGTGTATGTGCAAGTCAACCCTCACCAGACCAGGCCACCCAAGGTATTCCTAAGGCCAAAAGGTCCTATAAGGAACTCATCCTTTAAACCTCGACATTTAATTTCAATCCCCTAGGTTATTAGGGGTCTACAATCAAGCCTGTGGGGTTTGCAGGGAGTCAAGAGGTGTTTGAAATTCTAAAGGGTGGGTTCCACTTCTACTCCTCTAAGATTAGTCAAAGGAAAATCCTATGGCTAGATCCTAAGTACTAAAGAGAGAAGCAAAAGACCTCATCAAAAATGAGGTCAACAAATGGACCCCCAATAGGTGTGGTGTGCTAGCCAAGCACACTGCGCGTATTGGCGTTGACCAAAGAGTTCAACAAGACCAACACAGATGTCCAAGTGACAAACTTAGGACGAAGTAGAAGAATTTCCGCTGGGGAGTATCAGGCATATTTCCAAGACCGGAGATTCCTAAACTCTCGCTGGGGAATGGACAGGAGGTGAACTCCAAATCACAAGATCTGGGGAAATTTGATTTAGATTTCAGTTTAATTTTAAATTTCAAATTTCAATGTGTGAGTTTGGATTTCGATTTGAGGTTTAATTTAAAATCGGTTTAAGGAAATTTTGAATTTGAAATTGGGATTTAAAATGAGAATTTAAACCTAGGTTTCAACCTCGAGATTTCGCAGAGAATTGGAATTTAGGTACCGGACTCGGAGTGAGAATCAGAGATTAAGTATCAATTGAAAAAAGGATGAGAATCAGAATTTAGGTACTGATCTCGAGAGAGTGAGATTTGAAATTTAAGTATCAATCCTGAAAGAGAATCGAAATTTAAGTATCGATCTGGAATGAGAGTCATAATTTAGGTACCGACCTCGAAGGAAGAGAACTAGAATTTAGGTACCACTCTCGAAATTTAGAATCGAAATTTAGGTATCAATTCGAAAGAGAATCGAAATTTAGGTATCGATCTCGAATGAGAGTCAGAATTTAGGTACTGACCTCGAAGGAAGAGAACTGGAATTTAGGTACCAGTCTCGAAATTTAGAATTGGAATTTAGGTATCAATTCAAAAGAGAATCGAAATTTAGGTATCGATCTCGAATGAGAGTCAGAATTTAGTTACCGACCTCGAAGGAAGAGAACTGGAATTTAGGTACCAGTCTCGGAATTTAGAATTAAAATTTAGGTATCAATTCGAAAGAGAATCGAAATTTAAGTATCGATCTCGAATGAGAGTCAGAATTTAGGTACCGACCTCAAAGGAAGAGAACTGGAATTTAGGTACCAGTCTCGGAATTTAGAATTGAAATTCAGGTATCAATTCGAAAGAGAATCGAAATTTAAGTATCGATCTCGAATGAGAGTCGGAATTTAGGTACCGACCTCAAAGAAAGAGAACTGGAGTTTAGGTACCAGTCACGAAATTTAGAATTGAAATTTTGGTATCAATTCAAAAGAGAATCGAAATTTAGGTATCGATCTCGAATGAGAGTCGGAATTTAGGTACCGACCTCGAACGAAGAGAACTGGAATTTAGGTACCAGCTCGGAATTTAGGTACCAGTCTCAGAATTTAGAATTGAAATTTAGGTATCAATTCAAAAGAGAATCGAAATTTAATTATCGATCTCGAACGAGAGTCGAAATTTAGGAACCGACCTCAAAGGAAGAGAACTGAAATTTAGGTACCAGTCTCGGAGTTTAGAATTGAAATTTAGGTATCAATTCGAAAGAGAATCGAAATTTAATTATCGATCTCGAATGAGAGTCATAATTTAAGTACCGACCTCAAAGAAAGAGAACTGGAATTTAGGTACCAGTCAGAATTGAAATTTTGGTAACAATTCAAAAAAGAATCGAAATTTAGGTATCGATCTTGAATGAGAGTCAGAATTTAGGTACCGACCTAGAAGGAAGAGAACTGGAATTTAGGTACCAGTCTCGGAATTTAGAATTGAAATTTAGGTATCAATTCGAAAGAAAATCGAAATTTAAGTATCGATCTCGAATGAGAGTCGAAATTTAGGTACCGACCTCAAAGGAAGAGAACTTAAATTTAGGTACCAGTCTCGGAGTTTAGTATTGAAATTTAGGTATCAATTTGAAAGAGAATCGAAATTTAAGTATCGATCTCGAATGAGAGTCGGAATTTAGGTACCAACCTCGAAGCAAGAGAACTTGAATTTAGGTACTAGTCTCGGAAATTAAAATTGAAATTTAGGTATCATTTCAAAAGAGAATCGAAATTTAAGTATCGATCTCGAATGAGAGTCGGAATTTAGGTTCTGACCTCGAAGGAAGAGAACTGGAACTTAGGTACCAGTCTCGAAAATTAGAATTGAAATTTAGGTATCAATTCGAAAGAGAATCGAAATTTAAGTATCGATCTCGAATGAGAGTTGGAATTTAGGTACCGACCTCAAAGGAAGAGAACTGGAATTTATGTACCAGTCTCGGAGTTTAGAATTGAAATTTAGGTATCAATTCGAAAGAGAATCGAAATTTAAGTATCGATCTCGAATGAGAGTCGGAATTTAGGTACCGACCTCGAAGGAAGAGAACTGGAATTTAGGTACCAGTCTCGAAAATTAGAATTGAAATTTAGGTATCAATTCGAAAGAGAATCGAAATTTAGGTATCGATCTTAAATGAGAGTTAGAATTTAGGTACCGTCCTCGAAGGAAGAGAACTGGAATTTAGGTACCAGTCTCGAAAGTTTAAAAGAGGACTAGAAGTTAGGCTCTAGCCTCGAAGAGGACTGGAAGTTAGGCTCCAGTCCCGAAGATTTATCTGTATGAAGAGGGACCCAGTCTCATGCCATCAGAACTAGATCGAACAAAGTTCGTGGCTCCGTGTCAATAGAACTAGTCGATCCTCTAAGACACAGAAGAAAGAGAATTGAAAGGAGCTGGTACATATACCAAGCTGAAAAGACTTGACTTGGCAATAAGTCGAGGAAAATATTCAAATTTCAAATAAGTTTCAAACAGATTTCAATTGAGAGAAGAATTGAAAGGTTTGAATCAGAGGATTCAGATCAGAATTCAATTTTAGATTTAGATTCGTTTTGTTTGTCCTTTAACGATCCCATTTTTTAATTTTCTTTGTTTATTTAGTGTTCATGTGAGTTTGAAATTCATTTTAATATTCAGATTTTTAGGAAAAATTCTCATTTATTTTCTTTTCTTTTCTGTTCTTCGTTCAAAGTTCATTTAACTCTAAATGTGTTTCCCAGTCAATTTGCACAAAAAGAGGTGAAGGCAAAATATGACGTAGTCATTTTCATTCCAACTTGCTGAAAGTACATCATACAACTTGATCTAGTCATGATGACATTTTCCTCAGAAATTTAATGTCTTATACAATCCATTCAAAATGGACTGTGTAAACTTTTTGCTGGTCCATTTAAAAGCTTCTGTCAAAAAATCCATGACTGAATAGTAAGAAACATGGGCAATAACATCACCTTCCAAGCCACCCTTGGTAGGAATGCCGCATGGATGTGCATTGGAGGTGTGCTATTTCCCATGTAACTCACAACTCGTAGGGCCGAAGACTCTCCAATTCTGGATCTGGCTGAAAGTGGTAAGGCATTTTTTTGTCGTCCATTCTTCTAAAAGTAACTGAGATCCGCTCCACAGGCACTCCTGGAATGCAATGCTTCACAATGTCTGCTCCGTTTCCTTTTAACACCAAGACGGAACCTATCGGTCGTGGTATCTCCACCGGCCCTCGGAACTCACTGGGGCCTGCAATCCGGAGGTCCGATCCGAACATGATGTTGCACTGGTTGAGGAATGATACTGTGCAGAAGGGTCTAACAAAGTCATGATGGTTTATATGCGGAGGTATGCAGTCGCCTTCCTTGTAGATGTTGATAATACATCTATTGGGTATGCAATCTGCAGGCAGTACCCTCCATGTTATCATCCTTTTCACCATTCTCTTAATGATTCTTGGCAATGGATCCACCTTACTGCGACGGAGTATCCTTGGTGGATTTCCTTTTCTGTCTATGGAAAAATTGTAGCAACATCCGCATTGGATTGTAACTCTTCCCTTCCCTGGCATCCATCTTCAGGGTTCTGAATATGTCTTTTCTCTCAGGGGGCCAGCTCGACCCATTTTCTGCAATTCAAGGATGCAGTCCACAATTTGTTGTTGCTCATAATCTGAGAATACATCTGTATGCAGCTCGAGGCCTTCCAAGATGTTGACCCTCTTATTTCCAATTCTTTCAAAGTATTCAAAGGTTTTCTTTTCAACTAATTACATTTTCTCCAGCTCGTATTCCGGGATTATCTGAATTCCTTAGTGTCTAGTAACATACTGCGGGATGTATGGCTCAACCCTAGCACGTTCTTCTGCATGTCTCGGCTCCTCGGGGATAGTCTCCGTAGGGACATCCTCCGAGGTTACTTTCGCAACAAGACTCTTCGGATCTGGTACTTATGCTCGGCGTCGAGGTACCGACTATATTTCTGCTTTTCTTGATATTTCTCTTATCTGTTCTGACTTTCTTGGAATTGACTTTCTTCTTTCTGGTTTCCGACAAACCGGTCTCTTTTGAGCATTTGCACTAACGGTATCCACTATCTGTTTATATTGATCTTCTGCTAACTTGGTCAACATTTTGCGAATGCGACGATTCTTATTTCTTTGCAGGGTAGCAGTGAGACTAGCTCTCCTTACCCCTTGAATTTATGCTGGCACGACACTGACAAGCCTACCTTCTGCTGTGGCGACCACGAACATAACTTTCTTATCTTCTCCGGTTGCATGTGCGGCGTTTGCTTTTCTTTTCTTGTTGCTGGATTGGTGGCTCGGGCCACCCATTTTCATCATTGTCTAGCTGTGAAGTTCTTCTCGATCAACTGGGATCCAATCATTTTCTTCATATTGTAAGCCGGCTGGTGTGAAGTCTGAGTCAATCTCTATCACTGCTCCATCCCACACCCTCTTTTCATCAAGTGCTAGACTCACGCAATTTCTAAAGTTTAGAACCAACCGCCCGTTTGACATTTCCCTGCGAAAAAACAAGGAAAGGATCAGGGGTTGTACTAAGAACAAGAACAATAAGAAAAACACTTCAAAATTCTTATTCACTTATTTTAAATTTAAAGGAAGTAGGAAAAGATGAGTAAATATCAGGAATGAATGGATTGAAAAGGAAAGATTGGCATTTTATAAATTATGATTTCCCATGTTTTCTTTTTAACATTTTTGTTGATGAGATTTTTTTAATCATCCATTTTATTTTGTTTTGGGTTCAGACCTAGTCACAAAGTGATTACTTCACCCATGTTTCTAGGGATAAGATTCTACTTTAGAGGCCACACTTCGAAACATCTGGTCGTGTAATACTTCATTAAATACCATCCATTGATTGTAAGCATAGGTCGTTCTCCACGGCAGTTCATAAGCTGGTAGGAACCTTCTGAGTAGACTGTCTCGACCACGAACGGCCCTTCCCACGTTGGTTCAAATTTATCACCTATCTTGAGATGTGCAAGAATAGGTCTTCTGAGAACAACAACTAAGTCACCGACTTAGAATGTCCTGGAACAGACCAGTTTATCATGGGCCTGGATCATCTTGGCTTGATACAGTTCCAAATTCTGCTGTGCGGAAAGTCTTTGCCCATCCAAGCTTTCTAATTCTTCAAGTCGTAGTCTGGCATTTTCTTCTATAATGATCTTTTCTACAACTACAATTCGGAGTGACAGAAGCTGAACTTCCAGGGGCAAGACGGCCTCGGACCCGTAAACTAAAGCGTAAGGCGTAGACTGAGTAGGAGTCCTAAAAGTCATTCTGTAGGCCCAAAAGGCTTCTAACAACTTCTCGTGCTAATTTCTCTTGTTGTCGTCCAAACTTTTCTTTAAAATTTGAACGAGAGTTTTATTAAAAGCCTCGGCCAAGCCGTTTGCTCTTGGGTAGTAGATCGTTGAGTATTGTCAATCGATCCCGTGTCTTCTGACAAAATTGTTGATCTTCGTACTTTTGAATGCAGACCCATTATCTGAAATGATTCTGCGAGGTACCCCAAAACGGTAGACCACTTGGTTCTTGAAAAACTGTAGCACGTGGTGTGCCTTCACTTCTCTGAGTGGTATAGCTTCTGTCCATTTATAAAAGTAGTATGTAGCTCCAAGAATTAAGCGATGTCCTCTTGAAGAAGGCGGTTCTGTCGGACCCACTATATCTGTGCCCCAACACTCGAGTGGCCACGACGCGATTGTCGGATGTAGCACATTTGGAGGTTGGTGTAGAACCACTCCATGCACTTGGCACTGGTGACAACTTTTGCAACTTTCATACAGTCGGTCATCATTGAAGACTAGTAGTACCGTAGTCTTTTAATCTTCATTTTCATTTTCGGACCCGACTGATGAGCGCCACAAAGTCCTGAATGCACTTCTTTAACGATTCAACGAGCCTCGGACCCGCTCAGGCATCTTAGCCACATCCGATCAAAAGACCTTCTGTATAATGTAATATTTATTAATGCGTAAGATAGAGTTTTTTTCTTAATTTGATGGGCTATCGACTTGTTGTCCGGCAGGTTTCCTATCTGCAAGTAGTCTATTAATGGCTGCCGCCAATCTTCTGTATTTTATGTCACTGCAGCAATTGATTCTTCTGCTTTTCTTTCTGATTTATGTATTGTATCCATGTCAAGCTGTGATAGGACCTGTTGTCCCTGAACTGACACTTGAACTAACTCATCCTGCAAGCAGGCAAATTCCTTTGCATGGCGGGCTAACGCATCGGTGAGAGCATTTTATTTCCTAGGAATCTTGTAGATTGTTACGTTTGGAATTTGTTCCAATAATTTCATGGCATACTGAAAGTACTGCTTGAGTCTTGACTTTAAAATTTTGTACTGTCCGCCAACCTGTTGAATGATCAACTGAGAATCTCCGTAGATGTTGATGTCCCTTATTCCCATCTGAATGGTTAATTCCAATCTAGTTATAAGGGCTTCGTATTCTGCCTCTTTGTTTGTACACGGTTCTGTTAAGTGCTAGGAGTATCTTAACATTCCCCGCTCCGGTGTTCAAAAGATTAGTCTGATTCCTGCCTTACCGGCACTATCGTTTGCAATTCTTTGTTCTTCTATGCTGAGGATGCACCTTCAAAGTACAGTTCCCAACGTCAATCATCGGGGTCTTCTAGGCTCATTATCTGCTTGTCAGGCAAATCGTCGTCGAGAGGCGAATCTGCCGGTAAAGGGTGTGCTGCAAGGAAGTCTTCTAGGACTTGTCCCTTCATAGTTCAAAGAGGAACGAAAGTTATGTCAAATTGCAATAGTATCATTGACCACCTGGCAAGTCTGGCAGAAAGCGTCGGTCGGGTCATCAAGTATTGCAAGGGATTAACTCTCGAAAAAAGGTTGAATTTATGAGAAAGCATGTAATGCCTGAGCTTCTGTGCGGCGAAGATCAGGGCCAAGCAATGCTTCTCAATAGGAGGATACTTTACTTCCGTCGGAATTAGACGACGGCTTAAGTAGTAGAGAGCATTTTCTTTTCCCTCATCATTGACCTGGGCTAGCAGGGCTCCAAGGGAGTCGTCTAAAGCCGCGGTATAAAGTATCAACAGTCTACCTGAGACTGGGGCTGCTAAGACAGGAGGTGTCATTAAATATTGTTTAACGTCCTTAAAAGCCCGCTGGAATTTCTCATCCCAAACGAATTTGGTTTCCTTTTTAACCAATGCCGAGAAGGGCAGGCACCTACCTAACAAGTTTGAGATAAAGCGTCAAAAATATGCCAACTTCCCTTGAAAGGATCGTAGTTGTTTCAAAGTTTTGGGAGGAGGCACTTCTAAAATAGCTTTAATCTTTTCCGGATCGATTTCAATCCCGTGATGTCGGACAACAAATCCTATGAATTTCCCGGAGGTGACGCCGAAGGCGCATTTTAAGGGATTCATCTTAAGGTTAAATTGTCTTAGTCGCTCGAAAACAATTCTCGAATCATACAAGTGATCTTTCATCAGTTTGCTTTTGATGACCACATCATCCACGTAGCACTCGACTTGGTTGTGAATGAGATCATAAAAAATATTAGTCATTGCTCTTTGGTATGTTGCTCCTATGTTCTTTAGTCCGAAGGGCATTACTGTGTAACAATACACTCCGATCGGCGTTCTGAAGGCCGTGAGCTTTTCGTCTTCTGGTGCCATCTTTATCTGGTTGTATCCTGATGATCCATCCATGAAAGAGAAGATTTCATGTGTTGAATCAATGTCGATCATCAGTTCTGGGATTGGTAGTGGAAATTCATCCTTTGGACATGCTTTATTTAAATCTCTGAAATCCACGCAAATTCTAATTGGACCATTCTTCTTTCTTACTGGTACAACGTTGGCTAATCAAGTTGTGTAATGTTCTTCACAGACAAATTTAGCGTCTATTAGCTTCTTAACTTCAGCTATTACTTGTTGCTCAATTTCTAGATGCATTCTTCTGGGGGCTTGTCTGACTGGAACGGAGGTAGGCTCTACTCCTAACTTGTGAACTGCGACTTCTGGAGCTAATCCTGGCATTTCGTCGTAACTCCAAGCAAAATAGTCCTTGAATTCCATTAATAGCTTGATTTTGTCTTCGGTGTCTTTTTATTGAGTAAGGAGCTAACAAAGGTTGGCCTAGGCTCTTCGCTAGTACCTAAGTTAACTTCCATTAACTCGTCTATCGTAGATTTGATTTATTCTTCGAATTCTGGTGGAGCGTCTCCGATTGGTAGATCTTCGAGGTCTTCTGAAGCTTCCAAGCAGTCTCCATTAGGTTCGCAGGTGACAACCAAGCAAAATCACGTATCATCAACTGATCCTACTGTGCGGAATCCGAGACCATGTTTTTAATTGGGAGGCCGACCGGCATTATTCCATAATTTTTCAAAGTGTTGTGATCGGCCTTTTATCCATTGTCGAGGTAAGACACCACGTTGAATTAAATTTTGAACACAGGGAGAGTACCACTCAAAAGGTAATTCCATTAATTCGGAAAAAGTAACATCTTCAAATTGTACATATTTTTCATTATTGGAAGAAGAAGCACCACGGTAGAACTTGATTGGCTTAGTACTACCACCATGCACTTCCTTGACCACCTTACCCTCGATCTTATTAGAATGGATCGGGGCCAGGGTCATTGTACATACATAATGGATAATCTTCTCGTACATTCATTTTATATTCTTCATTCTTTTCATCTTCGAGAGAGATCTTGAACTGTGGTTTTTTCTGATCTATTATTGCTGCTTCTTTCTTGATTTCTTCTTCTTCTTCAGAGCTATTCTCCCAAACAACATCGATGACCGGTTTCTTCTGTCCAACTGTTCCAACGTTTCTTCCACGTCCTCGTCCCCGGCCTCGACCTCGGATGCGAGTTCTGGAGAAATCTTCACCATCTCGCCGTAAGGGAGTGGTGAGTAACTGTTGGACTAGAACTTCAGGTTCTTCATCGTCTCGAATCTCTTTTGCTTCATTTGGTATGGTATTTCTGGAAAAGATTGTTTTCTTTCGGGGCGTTTAGTAGGCCGCATCTTCATGAATTCTGATCTCGTGTACGGAAAACGGTTGCAAATCACCTTTGATGCATTGTTCCCCTCCTTCATAATACTTTATGCACTGGTGCAGAGACGATGGTACCATCCGGTTTTCATTGGTCCATGGCTGACCCAGTAGAGCATTGAACGATGTTTCAGAATCAATTGTGTGGAATTTTACGGTTGTCTTTGATAAATCACCGGTCTTCATTAGTAGTGTTATCGATCCAAGAGCTCTTTCTACTTTTTGATTGAAGCCTCTTAATTGCATCTTCTCTGCTTCAAGTTCGCGAGCATCAATTTCCAAATATGCTAGCGTCCGAAGATTCATTATGTTGATCGATGCCCCCGGATCAACCAACCCTCTGGAGAGCGTAAACTTTCCAATAGTAACTGAAATGTACAACGGTCGGTTGTGATCTGTTGTTCCCAGTAATAGATCACTGTCCATAAAGGTAACACCCCGTTGTTCTCTTAACGAGCAAACCTCGTCGAAGGAATTAACGGTCATTTGGGCTAAACAAATCTCTGGATCAAGTAAAGCCTTAATCAGAGCCTATCTCATCTCCTTTAACAGGATCAAAGCGTCGTATATGCTTAGTTTGGCTGGTAATTTTCTAAGATGGGCTAGCACGTTGTAGTCTACTTTATTACCATGTTCCTCGGTTTCTTCCCGAATGGGCAGTTCCTCTGTTGGGGTGGCTCTTCCTGAGAAACCACCTGCTTTCCTTTATCCTTTGGACCCATTCTCAGGGGTAGAACTTTTTCACTTCTTAAATTTACTTCAGTTATTTCTTCTGAATTTGGTGTTGAATCTGTCGGTGTATCCTCTTGAATTGGAACTACTGGCTCTTCTGAAGTTGCTTCGGTGTATGATGGTTCTAATTCTATCGTGATCGGAGCCCCTCGGTATTCATAAATGGACTCGTTGCTTGTCGAGCTTTCGTAGCCTCCTTTGTGAACATCTTCTTCGTCGTGGTCGTCGAGGTTGTGTATGATTTGAGAATCATTATTTGTATTGGAATCGAGATCCGGATTAAGCCGGTTGTCGCTAGTTACGTAATCATTAGAAACAATCAAAATGTAGCCAACGCCATAACCCTTATCATTATAAGATCCCGCCGGAGCGAGAAAATAATCATACAGAGTTAGGAGTTCGAGGGATTTCTCCCCCGAATTGGAAACAACCACCCTAGGATAAGCAGCCCCTAGTCTACCCTTCGGAGCCTCGGTCTTCTTTTCTTCCACCATCTTCTCCTCCTTCTGGGGCGGTTCTTCAATCGCAAGTGATAGTGCCGGCTCGACAGGTTTCAAACTCTGAGTTGAAGCGTGTACCGAAGCGGTCTGGATATGATCCAAAATTTTCCTCGATGACTTTTTCCAGACGGTACTCCATCCATCATCGATCGTGTACGGGTTTATCGGAACAATGGGATCCGTTGAAATAACGTTGACGAAACCTCCTTTCTGGGGTTCCTTCATGTATTCCTTTGGGATCATTATGTTCCCTCTCCGGAGATTGTCATCAAGCCAACTCTTGAAAGTGATGCAATCCTTTATCTTCTGTCCGAGCATCTGGTGGTAAGGGCAATAGTTCGGATGATCTTTCTTATTGACTTCCTCTGTCTTGTGTCCGAGCATCTGGTGGTAAGGGCAATAGTTCGGATGATCTTTCTTATTGACTTTCTCTGGCTTTTTGGGCTCTGTCAGCTGAAAATCTGGTGTCTTCATTAAGCTGCGGAACATCTTTGCTACTGCTTCAGTTTTGAATGGATATTCTTTATTTAGAAGTTCTCTTAAGGTATGCAATGAACGAGGTGATTGTTCATAATGCTGAGGTGGCTGATAGCTCGGACGAGGTTCCTGATTGCCCTACTGAGGTTGCTGATAGCCCTGCTGAGGTTGCTGATATCCCTACTGAGGTTGCTGATAAGTCTGTTGTGGTGGTTGATAACTAGGTTGTGGCCGCTCTGACTGTATCTGAACCGGCTACTTGCCCTTATCTACTGCCGCGATGATTCCATATTTCTTTTTGACTGTTTTCACAGGCTTCTGTTTATCGTTCTTATCCATGAAACTTAACTGCTTTGCCTCTTCTTGAGAGCTCCCGACCTTGCTAAGCAACTTCTCGAAAGTCTTAATTATAAATCCTTTAAGGAGAAGTGCTATCGGGCCATGGATACTTTTAAGTAGGATGTCGACTGCATGTTGTTCTTGAAGCTGTGGTTCACACTTCATGCTTAAGTTTCTCCATCGTAGTATGTAATCCACTAAATTCTCGTTCGGCTTCTGTTGCTCCACCACTAGATCACCGATAGTGATGTGGTGTTGAGCCCCGGCAAATCGTTTAATGAAGAGATTCTCTAGTTCTGAAAAGGTCTTTACTGAACCATTCGGCAATTCAGCGTACCAGTCGAAGGCAATCCCTGATAAACTGCTAACGAACTGGCAGAAAAGTTGAGTGTCACTCCCACCGACATTGCACCAACTAGCACAAAAATGTACAACATGTTGCCTGGGTTTCCTGTTCCATCAAAAGTCTTAAACAGAGGTGGTACGAAGCCTTTCGGGTATTGGACTGCATCGAACTCTTCGGGGTAAGGTCTACCCGTCTGAATAGATGCTCCGTTCTTGGAATGTGCTAGGGCCTCTCGCACCTACTGTTCTACCATGCTCTTAATGTCCATTTATGGAATCATGATTTGTGCAGGATCTTTCTTTGGTTATTCGTCTCCATTGACGGATGTGATCTCTTTTCCTCCATCTACGATATGGATAATTTTTTGGGGTGTCTCTTTCTGAGGTTGTACCTGACTCTGCAGAGTGGCTAAGGCAGCAGCCATCTCTTCCATCCTCTTTGCCATCTGGGAAATTGTGTCATCTCTTTCCCGAAGCTGTGCCCTCATCACTTCCGAATCATCTCTTTATGCAGCTGCTGGAGCACTTTGTGAAGCTAATGATGCTCGCGTCTCAACCATGTTGATCTCGGCATACTCCTCATCCATGAACTCTGATGAGTCAACTTCATCTCCTAGTTCTTCTTCTCTTTCTTTTGCTAACCGTCGGATGTCAGTCCTTAACTTATCCATGGCGTCCTCTAATGACCTTTTTCGCATGGTCTCACAGTCATCTCGTGACGTTTGTTGAACTTCCTTCTCAGGAGTCCCCTTTATTGCAGTAGCACTTTCTTCTGATTCAAGTCTCCTGACGAGACTTTTCTTCTCAAAACATTTTTTTGGTCTTAGCTCACCAATAGTAGGTCACCATACCATCCTTCTCGCAGCCAGAAGCCTAGGACCGGATGATCTATCAGCTTTATGCTGGAAGGTGGTATCCTCCTTAATTTGTAGACCCGATACAACAATAGGTGAACTGGCTTTTATCTTCTTCTTTGGTTTCTCTATGGCAGCAACCGGCTCTATTCGCGGTCCGAGGCTGGATTTAGCTGGCACTCGTCCTATCCTTCTTAAAATTTCTGACGCAGGGCATCTTTCTTTCTTTGCCAATCTTTCTATAATAGCTTGCAGCCGAGTCAATGGTGTAGTCTTATCCCTTTTCCTCTTGTAATTGCTGTAGTGCGCAGGTCGGGGTAATGCAGCGGCGATCTTACGGACATTCTCTTCATCTAATGCGGCAGAGAGAGGGTGAAACCTGCTCCCTTCAAAAGAGGTATATACTCGGCGCTCTTCTCTTTCCTTAGGAATTTCTTCTGAAAAGCAACTTCAGCGAGCTTTCGCTTTCTCAATTCGGCAATCTTTTCGCTTCTATTTCTCCTTTGAGTCCGAGTTAGGGGTTCAACTCTCGAACTGAACCCAATCTCAAAAATAGATGGTATTGTAGAAAAATCTGTACCCTCCACGGTGACGAGCTCATCACGTACTTGGATTTCCTTCCCCTTCGGCTGCGAAGTTGGGGTAGGTGCAGAGATGACTAGACCAGTGGAGGTAGAGACAACAGTCCTCCTATGAACAGTAGTACTCCTTTCAGCTGGAATCCTTTGCAGGGGAGGGAATTCTTCAGTCGATTGCAGGTTGAACTCAATCACGGGTTTTTCAGTTTCTGACACTTTGTCCATTAGTGTGAAGAGAGTGACGTCAGCAAACTTGACATCTGTGTTGCCGAATCCTTATCCGAAAAAGATGATCCCATTGTCGGGCAGCTCATCCTTGTAAAGGGCAAATTCCATTCCATTGGTGAAGGAGAAGATTAGCTTTGGGGCAGTCATTTTTTGCAGGGCAGAGTCTGAATGTCAGTCCCAAATTATGCCTCTTTCCGTCGTAAAGTTTAGGACGAAAAAGAAAGAGTCCGAACACATTTTTGTTTATCTTAGTATATTTGTGACTTTTAAAAGAGATTGTTTATTAAGAGGTTCATTTGTTAGAAATAAAACGATTAAAGGAAAAAAAAGGTTATAGAAAAGGTAAAGGGCCTGATTTAGAATTGGAAAGGAAGAGAAAGTCTTATGCAAGACTTCTCGAAGGACCGCTCCTAAACTAACACCTATTGGGGGTCCATCCCACCTCAAAAAAGAGGTAAAGGATCTCGGAACCTCTCCATTTAGGGGTGTCTAAACAGTGGCTCCTAAATCCTAGAGGAGTTGGCTATACTCGTTCAAGACAGAATTGAACGGTGTATCCCAAAGGAAGAATGGTAGTTTTGGTCCACTGGGGATATAGACTCACTACCGATTTATGAAAGCAAAACCATCTGATCAAAATGGAGAGAGGAACTAGTCCCCAGCGGAGTCACCAGAAGTTGTCGGCATATTTTTAGGTTTTAATTTAAATATATATAATTTAGAAAGTAACATTTGATTTTGAAAAAAATTTTAAGTTTGAAAATTTTAAGATATGAAATCAAACTGATCTCACATCCCGAATAGCTTATATAAACGAGCACCACACCACAAACCGTGTATCTATCTCGAAGAATAGACACACTGCTTGATGATGGGGCTCAGTTAAATAAACTAGAAGATTTGTGAGATCCGTTTGGTCTACGAACCAATTTTATAAGTTGACAAGTTCCCCTGTTTAATATAAAGAAATTAAACAGGGTTTATATTACCTGGGTTCTTAAAGTTCCCTGTAAGGGCAAGCCCCTATAGTTAATTACATCCTAAGTGACGGGAATCACTTAAGAAAACTCTCGATAATGATCAGTGATTTTGCTCTCAAGAATTTCAAAGTTTAAGGTTTCAATGGATTGAATTTTGGAAATTTTAATAGGGATTAGCTCAAATTCGGAACAGATTATTTTAAAAATCCAAAGAAAGAGAAGTAGGAGAAGCTGAAGATCCAAGAAGAATCTTGACAACTTTCCAAACTATCCTATTGTTTGGCTTCAATTTGGGAGTTTGTTTAATGTTTCAATCTTGCCAATTTTATTTAATTAGGACTTATATTCGTATGATAAAATCACACAAACAGCCTCGAAGATGTGAGGGTTTATGTCGTACCGAACGACTACCTCGGAGTCCTAAGACTGGTTAGGGCTTAATTTGTATAACGTGATTAGGCAAATGCCTAACGAAAAGTTGAGGATTTATGTTGCACTAGGCAAACTACCTCGAAGTCCTATGGCTTGGTTATTTAATTCTAAGAAACTTTTGCTGAAGTAGATCTGAGTTTTGCTGATGACGATGGCCGAGCTGCCCACCATGCTCCGAGCTCCTTGTTGCTGCAGAGGTTTAGTTTTAGAAATCATAAATCAGGAGATGAGGGAAGTGTTTTGGTTTAGAGAAAATCTTACAATCCAAGTGTTTTTAATATTTTAATTAAAACAAATCTTAAAGTTATTTAAACAGAACCGATTAAGATCCCATAGTTTCGTCATCCCGACACCGTTATTTTCATCGAATTCACTTAGTCGAGATGAATTTGCTAAACTCAACTGAATGAGTTCCACACTTTCATTTAGACCTTAGGAAATCTCGTTAGCAACACGTGGGTTACATCATCCAAGGTATTCCCAATAATTCAATGAGACGTTTTAATTTAGTTCTGATTGTAGTTTTGTTGTTCTGTTTGTGATTAAATTTTGAGTTGTTTTATATTCTGGAATGTTGTGGCGGTGAATTTTATCTTGCAATGACTTTTTATTTAGTTTTGGTTTCAGTTCAGGGACTATCCTAAAGGTTTTGGTTTTCATGCAACAGTTTTATTTATCATGCAAGAGAAGTAAAGTACCGTGCATGTAAATAAATTACAATAAAGTAAATTGCAATAAAATAAAGGCGTACCTGGAGGGTCTTCCCGTCATCCCAAGCTGCACTTAAAACACATGTTAGAACATTTAGAGATTTCAACGGGTACATAGATAAAGCTAAGGGAAGGGTTTTGGTTGTCTACCAAATTCCTAATCCTATAACTAGTCATCTCCTATGACATCTAGGTTCTTGGTTTGATTTAAGGATGATTTTCTTCATCAAAGAACAATTAAATTCAGTTGTTCTTCTAAAACATCCCGTCATATTGAGGAAGTGCTTAGGACGAGTCCTAAACATCTTTTCAATATTTCTGGGATTGTTTTGAGTCCAAGTAAATTTAGTCGCTACGGTGAATTAATCATCCAAGAGTTTAGTTAAACTTTATTTCTTGCTCAATGAACGTAGGTATTTGATTACTCGGTGAATGAAGTGACATCTCACTTAATACTCTATTTAAGAGTTATAATAATTAAAACCTTTAAGTAGGCAAGTTGGTTTATCCAGAATTTTAATCATTCTTAATTTAAAGTTTGAGTTAATGGTTTAAAGTGTTTTAATTTAATTATGAGGTTTTAATTAATTATTTTAAGTTTGGAATAGTGTTCAAATTATTTTAGATTTGAATCTTTTATATTTTCTGTTATATTAGTATTTCAAGTAGTTGTTCATGTTTTAAATTTACTTAGATAGAAAGAGGTGTTGAAATTATTGATATATTTTGATCTAATTCTTAATGATTTCATTTAGGTTTGTTGTTAAATGATTTTAATTTAAATTAATTCAATTTGATTTTAATTTAATTTAAATTTAATTTAATTTAATTTAATTTAATTTTAATTTAATTTAATTTCAATTTTCATTTAATTTGATTTTAATTTTATTTTTAAGTTAATTTTTAATTTTATTTTATATTAATTTAATTTTAATTTATTTTTTTTTATTTAAATTTAAATTTAATTTAATTTAAATTAATTTAAATTTTAGTTTAACTTAATTTTTAATTAAGAACTAAATATTGTTAAAGTGATTTATTTAGGGATTTTTAAATTAAAGAATAAATATCCTCTTAATAATATCCCTATTTTAATAATCCAAATTTAAATATATTCTTTCCAAAATTTAAATCATTTAATTAATTAAAGTTTCATTTTGATATTTTCAAAGTGTTTAATATGTTTCTACCCCTTAATTTCCCTAAGTTTCAATCATCTAAGAGAAAGTTAAAATCAAATATTTTACCCTCCATTTTGATTAAACCTAAAGTTTTAGTTAAGGGTTAAACTTTTTAATTACCTTTATGCCCTTTTAGGCTTATTTATTTAATAACTCACTAAATTGAGTTCAAATGAATTTGAAATTTTTATGTCACCTCACTCACATGTCAATTAAGACATTAGAGGAGAAAATGTGATTTTTCTAAATTTAATTTATTTATATAATTATTTGTAGTAGAAAATAGGGGTTTTCAAAGAAAATTTAACAACATGATCAAGAAAAGGTTCCTCTCCTTAAGAAAATTTTGTGATGTTCCTAATGACTAGAGGACCACTTGGACCAATTTTTGTGATTTTTTGAATTATATTTTATTTATTCTAATTATTTTGAATTTTAGAGTATTAATTAATTATAAAATAAAATTAATGTTTAAAAATAGATTATATATTTTTTTTAAATCTCTCTAACCTCAAGGAGTTCAGAGAAATAAATTTTAT
This sequence comes from Papilionanthe hookeriana x Papilionanthe teres, assembly GCA_022702705.1. NCBI lineage: Eukaryota > Viridiplantae > Streptophyta > Magnoliopsida > Asparagales > Orchidaceae > Papilionanthe > Papilionanthe hookeriana x Papilionanthe teres. The sequence continues at coordinate 14,221,954 of CM040432.1, read as the reverse complement.
AATTTTCTGATTTGTCTTTGATTTATTAGAATTATTTTAGTGAAAAAGGTTAAAAACTTATTTTTTAATATTAAAAATTACATTAAGCCTTTAAAATTCAATATCTTATCTTAGGGACTTAGGAAAAATATTTGGTTAGTTCCTAAGTGATTAGAAGTCAAAATGTGACATTTTTATGATTTTTAATATTTTTTTTTATTTTTATTATTTTTCAATTATTAAAATATTAAAATATTTTGAAAAATCAACTTTTTTAAAAATTCCAATTTTAATTTTCCTGAACTCCCCTGATATCAGAGAAGCTCCAAAATTATTTTTGTAAATTTTTGAAAAGTATTTTTGGAGTTATAAATTTTTAAAGTTCCATTTTGCTTATGAGGCTTAATCAACTCATTTGGTGGGGTTAATCAAGTCCAATTGATTTCAAAATTTTATGTACGGTTCCTCTGAGCCTAAAGAGTAATGGAGAATTATGTTCAAGTCAATTAGATGTGTGGATAACCCTAATTAAATCTAATTTAATTTTAGTGGTTTAGGCCAATTAAGGTTATTATGAATGAATTAACTCAAAATATATATTTCATAGGGTCCTCTGGTCCTATAGAACATCACCAAATTTTCTTAGAATTTATTTTACAACATCCTAAATATTGGAATTATAATACCTAAAACAGTGACATGAACTTAAAAATTCAATAACTTTTCACAGAGATGACCTCTGACCTTGAAAAATTTAGGGAATGTTCCCAAGATCAGAGGCTTCAAAAGCCCTATAGTCTCATGCCATGGTGAATTTTCTATGCAAATGGAGAATCAAAATATTAAAAATAGAAAATAAATTATTACAAATAAAATACTCATCCAATTAACTTGATTTCTTTTCCACATTATTCTTCTCTGTTCACTGAGCAAGAGGGTATTTTTATTTTATTTTTGTGATTTTTCTATACAAAGATAGAAATTTTTGAAGTTCAGGGCATTTAAATAATTTAAAAATATCCAAATTTTCAACTTATCCACGCGACACCGCGTCAACCTCGACAGCTCCGAAAGCCCACGCGTCGTGCTGTGATTTGGCGCCACCATCTGACTCAGCTCTCCAGAGGCCCGCGGTTCACGTGCCATTACGCCATCCGACTTAATCGCGACCGTCCGCTCGATACACGCGCGATCCAACGGCTCCTGGTCATCATCTACGACTGGTGTGCACCCATGACCATCCACACTCAAACCCTAATATCTCTCTCGATTCTCAATAGATTTTTGTGTTCTTATGATATATGGATTCGTCTTAAAGAGACGAACACATCCATACGGCTTATAGGCTATGAAATTAACCCAAACAAAATGGAGAATTGTTGGAAGCTCGGGGGGAAGAATGAGTTCATAACTTTTCTCAGAGAAGTGAAGCTTCGATCTGAGAGTTGTGTCACCTTTGATTGAGTCCAGGCAAGCTCCAGTTGAAGTCTCTAGCTCTGAGGAATTGTCTAAGTATGAAAGTGACCAGACCCGATTTCAAAGCTTGGAGGCCGGAGCAACTGGGTGGCCTGGAGAGGGGGCTTTCACTGGGGAACTCCTTCTCTTCATCATGTGCAGGTGTGGGTGAGTTTAATTTGGATTTAGTAGAGGTTCCAGAGATATCCTCATTTTTGGGTGGATTTTCAACTCAGAAATTGAGCTCTGTTAATGGGGTTTAGGGCAGAGGAACACTGGGGATCAACTGCTCTGGGTTAAGAGAAGGTCCTGGAGCAATTTTGACAGAGTTTCCTTAAGGTCTGGTTCATCACTTCATTTGGTCGAGAGGTGGTGGTGTTTAAATAGAGGTGGCTGAAGGGCTTCCCAGGGGCAATTGGAGGCCGGGATCACTGCTCGTGGGAGGAGAAGAATGAGCCATGGTGTCCATTTGGGTCGGGACAACTCGGCCTAGGAGAATTGAAAAATTTGGCTCACATGGATCTCTCAGCCATGGTGTTTTCCGACGACCCAGGCGGCTGGCTGGCGGGGTTAGGTCACCATCTGGCTCAAAGGGGTCAGAGGTTGGCCATGGTATAGTCAATTGAAGCTTGACATGTGTAAAGGATTTGAATTGAAATGGAATGGGGGGAAGGCTATTTTGGGTTCAAATGAGTCAACCCATGGTTTTGGGCTAGGTTCACCACCTAAGGCCTGGTTTTGGGCTGAAAAGGGCCACTTGGGTCAGCTAAGAGAAAATGGTGTTGTCTCCATCCATGGTGAGGTGGCTAAACTTGGTTTAGTGTGTAGCATGAATGGGGTTAAAAGTGCTTAAGGAAGGCTTAAAAAAGTAATCCCCTCCTTTGCCATTAAAGGGTTGGTGAGGTGGAAAGGGGCTCCCAAGGCTTGCATATGGCTTATGCATGGCTCCATGGCTCCATATGGCTTGAGGATGGCTTGGCTTGGTTTCATGAAAGTGGGTTTTAAGGATTTAGGATATTTAGGGGTAATTTAGCACACGGCTTGGTTTAGAAAATTTTAATAATGAATTTAAAACTTAGAGAGTGATTTAAATCAAAGGGAATGATGAGGGGAAATTTCATGTGGGCTTTAGGATAGATTTTGGGCTTTTTGGATTTAATTTGGATGGGCCTTTAGAAAGGTTTAAGGATGTGGGCTTTTAGGTTTGAAAACAAATTGGTAAATGGAATTTTTGTAAAAGATTGGACCAAATAACTGTTGGGTTTTGTTTAAGGATGTATCATGAGTGATCTAGAATAGGTTGAAATGATTTGGAGTTGAATTGGGTTTAATTTGGGATTTTTTTGTAAAGGGGGCCAAAGTGGGTCAAATTGGGCTAAGGTTGGGCTAGTGTTGGATTTGATGTAAAATTAATGTTGAGAAATATTTATAGGAGTGTTACAGAGAGTTTTCAACTTTGGTTGGGCTCTAATTTTGGGATTTAGGCCCATTTGGGTTACGTTTAGGCTTAGGTCAATTTAAGGGATTTTGGTTTTGGGCTAGGTTTGGGTGGAGTTTAGGTTCAAATTTTGGGCAAATCAAGTTATTTTTTTGTTTATGGGAATGTTAGGAAGGCTTTAAAAAAGATTTGGGGCCAATTGGAGTTGAATTGGATGGGTTTGAACTAGGTTTAGGTCATGGGCCAAAATTGGGCCTTAGGCTTCAAATTGAAATTGGGCCAAAATTTCAATCAAATTGGACTTGGATTTGGTCTAAATTGATATTAGGGATATTGAATTGAAGTTTATAATTAAATTGGACCAAAATTGAGCTCAATTGAGGTGGTTTGGTTTGACATTGGGTTCACTTGGGTTTAATGTGGGCCGAATTGGGGGTATTGGTAAAAGTGGGGTAAATTGGCAAAATTAGCCCATGGTGTAGTTGAACAAAATGAAATTAGAAATATTTGGGTTTTTTTGGAATTTTCAGGGAATTTTCTGAATATTTGGATTTCTTGGGCTAAGAAGGGCATTTTGGTAATTTTGGGGGGTTTAGGGGTATTTTTGTTAATTTTGCTATTTTTGGCTATAGATGATCAATTTGAATGCTGGGAAATTTTTAAGATTTATTTTGAGGAATTTTGGGTAATTTAGGTGATTTTGCAAATTTTGGGTAGTTCCAACGGCATTTGGTAGGTTTAGTGGGTCCGGGGCCCCAGGGGTCAAAAATTGAAATTTTGGAAAAATGAAGATTGATCAAATTTGAGTAGAATAGAATTACTTTGGTTGAGCCATGAAGCTATATTAAGCCCATATGAGCCGTGAGAGGACTCATTTGAGGCATTCACTATGTTGTTCCTAACCCTCTTAGCCAGGGGCTTAGGGGTTAAGGACCATCCATATGAATTACCTACATGAGTCAGCAAGTCAAGTTGGGTGAGAGTGTGGTTTTTGGACTTGGAATGTGTGTGAGAGTGTAGTGTATGTGCAAGTTAACCCTCACTGCACTGTGCCACCTGTGGTATTCCTAATGCCAAAAGGTCCTATAGGGAACTCATCCTTTAAACCTCCACATTTGATTTCAACCCTCTAGGTGATTAGGGTTCTACAATCAAGCTTGTGGGGTTTGTAGGGAGTCAAGAGGTGTTTGAACTTCTAAAGGGTGGGTTCCACTTCTAGTCCTCTAATATTAGTCAAAGCAAAAGCCTATGGCTAGATCCTAAGTACTAAAGAGAGAAGCAAAAGACCTCATAAAAATGAGGTAAACAGTAACTCCTCCTTTCTTAAAAACGCAATGAATAGGACTAACTCATGCACTATCTGAAATAAGGTAGATAATTCCAGCATCCAACCACTTTAAAATTTCTTTTCTAACAACATCTTTCATGATAGGATTTAATCTTCTTTGATGATCAGCTTGAGGTTTGCAGTTCTCTTTCATAAGGATTCTATGCATATAATTTCAATGTCTGATTCCTTTAATATCAAATATTTTCCATCCAAAGGCTTCTTATATTTTTTTAGAATTTCAATCAAACTCTCTTCTTCATTTTGAGTCAATTAAGAGAAAATTATAACTGACAAAGTTGAGGTATCACCTAAAAACACATATATTAAATCAGTAGGAAGCATCTTTAATTCAAGTTTAGGAGGTTTTTCAATTGATGGACTAAAAGATTCATCTTGTATTGTCATGTCCAACAATTCAAAATTTTCATGAACATAATTTAAATCTTCCTCATGAAAATCTTCAGAATGTTGCAATTCCTCTTCTTGCTCGTGTTCCAGATTTTCACTTTCAGATTCCACTTCATAAGTTGATTCGATATGACATTCACTTAGATATCTGATAACAACTATTTTGTAGCACTCATTATCTTTACGTCTTGCAGGATATTTCTTTGATTTTGAGATATTGAATGTAATAGTTTGATCATTGACTCGCATAGTTTGTTCTCCATTTTGCACATCTATCATTGCTCTGCCTATGGCTACGAAAGGTCTCCCTAAAATTATGGGTATCTTTTTATCATCCTCCGTATCTAGCACAATGAAATCAACAGGAAAGATAAATTGATCCACCTTTACTAAAACATCTTATATAACTCCTTTACGATATGTAATCGAGTGATCCGCTAATTGCAGAGTTACAGTAGTTAGGGTTCTTTCTCCAAATCTCAGTCTTTTAAATATGGATAATGGCATAAGGTTAATGCTTACACTAAAATCACATAAAGCTTTCCCATAAAATTTGTCCCCATCTGCACATGCAATTGTGAAACTACCAGGATCTTTAAGCTTTTCAGAAATCTTTTTCTGAATTATTGCACTGCACTTCTCACTAACTGCAATAGTTTCATTATCTTCAAACTTCCTTTTTCTGTTGTAATATCTTTCATAAATTTCACATAGCTTGGCAGTTGTTCTAAGGCTTAAACAAATGGAATTTTGATTGTAAGCTTCTTAAGTTTTTTCAAGAACTTTGGAATTTGCTTATACAACTTTTATTGTCAAAGTCCCTGAGGAAATCGAGGTGGTGGCTTTTCTAAATCAATCTTAGGTGGAGAAATAGATCTTTCCAAACCTTTCAGATCATCCTCATTTTGTTCTTCAATCTTTTCTTTCTCTACTTCAATCTCATTTTAAACTTTACCTTCCAACTCTCTTGAACTTCTTAATTGAATAGATTTTACTTGCTCTTTATTCTTGTCTCTTCGATTTAATTATGTATTATTAGGAAGTGTTCCTTGGGATCTATTACATAATGAATTGGCAACCTATCCTAATTGATTCTCAATAATTCTAATTACGGCTCCTTAACTTTGCAATTGACTTCCCATTTGTAACACCACTTCTTCTATAGACAACTTCTTCTCCTTAAATTTGAAGCATTGTTAAAACCTAGAGGATAGATTGGTCCATAATTATTATTCCCTTGGTTGTTCCAGTTCCCCAATGGGTTTACTTGATTGTTCCACCATTGTTCATTAGTATCACCCTAATTATTGTTGTTCTAGTAAAAGTTTGGGTGGTTCTTCCAAACTGGGTTATAATAATTTGAATATGGGTTATTAGGTTTATTTATGGTATTTAAAGTTTCTAATGATGTTTGAGAATAAACCATTTGGCCTAATGAATTTTCTTCAATCATGGAAATTGGCTGAGAAAAATTCATTCCAAAGTGGTCTGTCAATCTTGAAATTACAACAACTTGATTTGCTAGCATTGTAAAAGCATCATTTTCATGAATATTGGCTAGCTTTTTAGAATTTAGCCTTTCAGAAGGCCATTGAAAATTATTATTAGTCATTTCTTCAATTAGTGTATAAGCGTCAGAAAATTGTTTAGACATCAATGAACCACCATTATCAGCATCAATAATAGATCTAAGAGATCCAGCTAATCCATTTTAAGAGGTTTGAATTATTAATCAATCTGGTATCAAATGATGTGGACACTTTCTTAGAAGATCTTTAAAATGTTCCCATGCTTCAAACAGATTCCCCTTCGAACTGACAAAACGAGGTAGTATCAATTCTAAACTTCGCAGTCTTTGATGATGGAAAATATTTTACAAGGAATTTAACCATATCTTAGTCTTGTCCCTCGGTGAGAAAGGAAAAATTCTAAGTCTAATAGCATCATCCAAAACACCATCATATTTAAAAGTAACACAAAAATCTAGAAAATTAGCAAGATGTAAATTGGGATCTTTAGTTTGTGCTTCAACAAACTAATTATTGGATACTATCTGGATAATAACACGTTTAAGTTCAAATGAATTAGCCACTATAGCAGGGTTTTGAATACTACCACGAAGTTCATCTACTTTAGGTTTAAAATAATCTCTTAAAGGTTTAAATTCTAGATGGATTTCAACATTTTTTATTCAGCATTTCTTGAATAACTTTTTTCTCTTTTCCTGTATTTTTAATTTTTTAGATTTTTCTTATAGTTCATTCTAATTTAGAATCATAAGGCATAATTCCTTCCGAACCTAAACTATGCATACACAATTATAAAATAAAATAAAATTAAAAACACTAACAAAAGCAAGAAAAAGTAAAAATTTAATTTTTCTTGAATTTTCTTTAAAAAATATTTTAATTAATTTCCCAGGCAACAACGCCAAAAACTTGATCCCCGAATATTTATGCTTAAATTTTACACTTTATATTTCTACTCATTTATAATATCTTTTTCTTTACAACGACACTAAAAACTTGATTCCAAAGCAAAAAAAGAAATCAACTATAATTATTTTTAATGTGGGATTCCATGCAAGTTTACGTATCGTTTATCATGTAATATATAACTTTCTGATTAAGCCCTAAGATATCAAATCAATAAAGAAATTGTTGACCTCATTTTTGATGAGGTCTTCTCTTCTTCTCTTTAGTACTTAGGATCTAGCCTTAGGCTTTTCCTTTGACTATCTTAGAGGATTAGAATTGGGACCCACCACCTAGAATTTCAAACCACTTCTTAACTCCCCGCAAACTCCACAAACTCGACTCGTAGACCCCTAATCACCTAGAGGGTCGAAATCAAATGTAGAAGTTTAAAGGATGAGTTCCTATAGGACTCTTTGGCCTTAGGACCGCCTCGGTGGCCTGGTCTGGTAAAGGGGCTGACTTTCACACACACTACACCTATACACTACACTTTCACACACCTCCTAAAAACACACCCATACCTAACTTGACCTCCTGACTCATGAAGGTGATTCACATGGATGGTCCTTAACCCCTAAGCCCTTGGCTAAGAGGGTTAGGAACAACATAAGTGGATGTCTCAAATGAGTCCCTTCATGGCTCATGTGGGCTTGATATGGCTTCATGGCTCAACCAAAATGATTTTATTCCACTTACAATTACTCAATCTTCAATTTTCCAAATTTTCAATTTTTGACCCCCGGGACCCTACACCCGCCTAGCCTACCCAAAACCCTTAAAATTACCCAAATTTTCCAAAAATCTCAAAATCACCCAAAATTCCATAAGACCAATCCCAAACATTCACACATGACTCAAATTGACCATCCATAGCCAAAAATACCAAAAATTCCAAAAATACCTCCAAATACCCAAAATGACCCTCTTGACCCAAAAATCCAAAAATTCAGAAAATTCCCAGAAAATTCCATAAAATCCCAAATATTCCCAATTTCATTTTTTCCAACTACACCATGGGCCAATTATGTCAATTTACCACACTTTTATCAAAACCCCCAATTTGACCCATTTTAACCCAAAGTGAACTCAATGTCAAGCCAAACCTACCCAATTGACCCAAATTCTGGTCCAATTCAATTCTAAACTTCAATTCAATATTCCCAACACCAATCTAGAAAAAATACAAGTCCAATTTGATTGACATTTGAATCCAATTTCACTTTTGACCTTAAAGCCCAATTTCAACCCATGACCCAAACCTAACCCAAACAAACCCAATTCAACTCCAATTAATCCCAAACCTTTTCTAAACCTTCCTTAACATCCCCACAAACAAAACACCAACATGATCTACCCAAAATTTAGACCCAAACCCCACTCAAATTCAACCCAAAGCTAAAAGGCCCAATTTTGACCTAAACCCAAACCTAACCCAAATAAGCCCAAACCCCAAAATCAAAACCCAACCAAAGCCAAAACTTCTTTGAAACACTCCCATAAACATTTCCCAACATTTATTTTACATCAATTTCAACCCTAGCCCAACATTGGCCCAAGTTAGCCCAATTTGACCTATATTGGCCCATTCACCAAAGAAGCCCAAATTCAAACCAATTCTACTCCAAATCACACCAAATTGATTCCAAACCAATCATGAAACATTCCTAAACTAAATTCAACACTTATTGGATCCAATCCTTTGCAAAATTCCCATCATAAAATCCATTTTTTTAAAATCCAAAACCCACTTCCATAAATCACTTTAAAAGCCCACCTTCACTAAATTTCAAAGGCCCAAAGCCCACATGACAATCCTCTATCATCATCCATTTGATAAAACCATCTCCTAAGTCCTAAATAAATCATCAAATAAATCCAAATCAAGCCATATGCCAAATCCCATCAAATCACCCCTAAATTACCAAAATTTCCAAATTCCATTTTCATGAAATTGACCAAGCTTTTCCCCAAGCCAAAGACAAGCCATGAAGCCACTCTTAAGCCACATGTAAGCCATGTGAGTTGCTCACATGTGACCTTACCACATTTGGAAAAAGGAGGGCCCCCTTTCCTAATCCTTCTTAAACCCTTTTTTACCTTAAGCATGTCACACACTAAACCATGCTTAGCCACCTCATCATGGATGGAGACCAAACCATTTTCTCTTGGCTGACCCAAGTGATCCTTTTCAGCCCAAAACCAGGCCTTGGGTGGTGAACCTAGCCCAAAATCATGGGTTGACTCATTTGAACCCAAAATAGCCTTCCCCCCATTCCATTTCAATCCAAGCTCTTTACACATGGCATTGGCCAATTGACTGCACTAAGCCCCAGCCCTGACCTCCCTGACCTTGAGGGTGACCTGACCCTGGCCGGCCAGCCACCACAGCCGCCGGAAACCACCAGGCCGAGAGCACCCATGTGAGCCAAAGTTTGGAATTCCCACTTGCTGAGCTGCCCCATGCCCAATGGCCATCATGGCTGTTCTTCCCTTGACCTAAGCAGCTGATCCCAAGCCTTAAACCCCCCTGGGAGGCCCTCCACCCTCTCCTATTTAAACCTCTCCTCCTCTAGGCCATGGGAGATGCTGAATCAGACCTTACTGAAACCCTGCCAAAATTGCTTTAGACCACTCTCCATACTTAGAGCAGTTGATCCCCAGTGACAATTTGCCCTAATCCCCACCAACAGAGCCCAATTTCTCAGCCAAAATTCCACCCAAAACCAGCACACTTCTCCACAGTGGATCAATCCTCAAATCGATTGGTCCTACACCTTCACCGGACCAAGGGAAGAGGTCCACCAGACAAAAGCCCCTCTCCGAGGCCACCCATCTCGTTCCGGACTCCAAGCTTTGTGATCGGGCTTTGTCGAAATCAAACCTAGGCAATTCACCAGACCAGGAGATTTCATCTGGAGCTTGCTGGGACCCAATCAAAGGTGACACAACCCTCAGATTGAAGCCACACTTCTCTGAGTAAAGGTATGAGCTAACTCTTTATCCCGAGCTTCTGGAGATTCTCCATTTCAAATGCTTTAATTTCAATGCATGATCACCGTATAGATGTATTCGACTCTTCAAGAAGAATCCATAGAGCACAAGAACACGAAAATTCGTTGAGAAATGAGTGAGTTCTTAGGGTTTTAGTGTGGATGGCTCTCGGGTGAGAACGACTGGGGACGATGAATGGATGTCGTTCATTCCATACACGCGCGGATGGACGGCTCAGATCTAGTCGGATCGGTAGATGATACGCAGAAGGCGGGACCCGGGCTGCTGACTCAAATGGCGGCGTCGAATGGCAGCGCGACACGCGACATTTCAGAACTACCGATGATGGCGTGGCGCCGCGTGGACAAATAGAAAATTAGGGTATTTTTGATTTATTTAATTCCCCTAAACTTCAAAAATGCATAACTTTGTGTAGGAAAATCAGAAAAATAAAATAAAAATACCCTCTTGCTCAGTGAACCGAGGAGAATAATGTGGAAAAGAAATCATTTAATTTCATCAAGTATTTTATTTTTAATGATTTATTTACCCTCTGTATTGTTTTAATTCTCCATGCATATAAGAAATTCACCATGGCATGAGACCATAGGGCTTTTGAAGCCTCTGAATTTGAGAACATTCCCTGAATTTTCCAAAGTCAGAGGCCACCCCTATGAGAAGTTATTGATTTTTCAAATTCATGTTGCTGTTTTGAGTATTTTAAATCCAATAATTAGCATGTTGTGAAATAAATTCTAGGAAAATTTGAAGATGTTTCTTATGACCAGAGGAACGTAGAAAAAATAGGTTTTGAATTAATCCACTTGGAATAACCCTAATTGGCTTAAACACCCAAAATAGGTTCCTAATTAATTAGAGCTAATCATACATCCAATTGACTTGAAATCAATTCTCCACTGACCTTTAGGATCAGAGGAATCCATCATAAAAATTTGCAGTCAAATGGATTTGATTAGCCCTACCAAATGGGTTGATTAAATCATTTAGCCAATTTAAACTTTAAAAATTCATAACTTTCAAAATACTTTTCAAAAATTCACCAAATTGGTTTTGAAGCCTCTCTGATATCAAGGGAATTTAAGAAAATTAAAATTGCAATTTTCTAAAAAAGTTAATTTTTTGCATTATTTTAATATTTTTAATAATTAAAAAATAATAAAAATCACAAAAATAATAAAATTCACCAAAATGTCACATTTTTAATTTTAATCACTTAGGAATAAACCCCATATTTTTCTTAAGTCTATATGATGAGATATTAAATTTTAAAGCCCTAAAGTAATTTTAAAATTAAAAAAATGTATTTTTTAGCATTTCCACTAAAATAATTCTAATAAATCAAAGAAAAATCAGAAAATTGTAAAAATTAGTTCTCTGGTTTCCCTGATATCAGAGAGATTTTTGAAAAATACAAAATTCATTTTTCAACCTTTATTTTATTTTTAAATTAATTAATACTCCAAAACTCAAAATAATTATAATAAAAAGAATATAATTAAAAAAATCACCAAAATTGGTCCAAGCGCTCCTCTGGTCATTAGGAATGTTTCATAATTTTCTTAAGGATAGAAACTTTCCCTTGGTCATATTATTAAATTTTCCTTGGAAATCCTTATTTTCCACCAAAAATAATTACATAAATAAATTAAATACAGAAAAATCACATTTTATCCTCTAATGCCTTTATTGACATATGGGTGAAGTCACATAAAAATTTCAAGTTCATTTAAGCTCAATTTAGTGAGTTATGAAATTATTAAGCTTGAAGGGCAAAATGGTAATTAAAATTTTAACCTTTAATTAAAACTTTAGGCTTAATAAAATTAAAGAGTAAAATATTTGATCCTAATCTGATTTGGATGATTGAAATTTGAATAATAAGGGTAGAAACCTATTAAACAATTTGAAAATAATTAAAATAAACCTTAATTAAATAATTAATTAAATTTGGAAGAATAATAAAATTGGAATTATTAAAATAGGGATATTATTAGGAAGAGATTTGTTCTTTAATTTAAGAATCCCTAAATTAATCATCTCAATAATATTTAATTCCTAATTAAAATGATAATCCAAATTTAAGATTTAAAATGCTAAAAGGCTTAATCATTAAATTAAATTAAAGTTAATTTTTTTAAATTAAATCCTTTAAAAAAAATTCAATTAAATTAATACTTTAACAATTAAAATTAAATCATCTTTAAAACATAAAAAATAAAATATTAAATTAAAATTAAAAATAAAATTAAATTAAAATTTAAATTAAATTAAATTAAATTAAATTAAATTAAATTAAATTAAATCAAATTAAATCAAATTAAATTAAATTAAATTAAATTAAATCATATTAAATTAAATTAAATTAAATTAAATTAAATTAAATTAAATTAAAAAATAAAATCAAGTTAAAATTAAAATTAGATTAAATTAAATAAATTAAATTAAAATTAAAACTAAACCAAATTAAATTAAAATTAAATTGAATTAAATTGAATTAAATATAACATCATTTAAGCCATAAAGAATTCAAAAGTAAATCTAAAACAATTTGAACACTATTCCAAACTTAAAACCATTAATTGAAATCAAATTAAAATCATAAATCACTTGAACATCGGTTTGCCCTCAAGAACTCTTATTGTCATAACTCCTAAATGGAGCATTAAGTGAAGTATTACTTCACTCATAGGATATTCAAATGTCCTAGTTCACTGAGCAAGATAACAAAACTTGAACTCCTGGATGATTGATTCATTGTATAATTAAATTCTCTTGGACTTAAAATAATCCTAGAGGTATTGAAAAGATGTTTAAGATTCGTCTTAAGCACTTCCTCGCATGATAGGATGTTTATAAGAACAATTGAACTTAATTGCTCTTTGATGAAGAAAATCGTCCTTAAACCAAAATACAAGAACCTAGACGTCATAGGAGATGACTAGCTATAGGATTAGGACTTTGATAGATAACCTAAACCTTTCCCTTAGCTTTACCTAGGTACTTGTTGAAATATTTAAATGCCTTAACATGTGTTTTAAGTGCAGCTTGGGATGATGGGAAGACCCGCCAGGTACGGATTTATTTTATTGCAATTTACTTTATTGCAAATGCACTTTACCTTTCTTGCATGATAAATAACTGTTGCATGAAAACCAAAACCTTTAGGATAGTCCCTAAAACTGAAACCAAAACTAAATTAAAAGTCATTACAAGATAAAATTTACTGCCACAACATTTCAAAATATAAAACAACCCAAAATTTAATCACAAACAGAACACAAAACTACAATTACAATTAAATTAAAACGTCTTGTTGGATGATCGGGAATACCTAGGATGATGTAACCTACGTGTTGCTAACGGGATTTCCTACGGTCTAAATGAAAGTGTGGAACTCATTCAGTTGAGTTTAGCAATTTCATCTGGACTAAGTGAATCCGATAAAAATAACGATGCTGAAAGGATGGAACCGTGGGATCTAAACCGGTGTTGTTATAATCAACTTCAAGATTTGTTTTAACTAAAACACTAAAAACCACTTGAATTTCAAGATTATCTCTAAACCAAAACACTTTTCTCATCTCCTGATTTATGACTTCTAAAACTAAACCTCTGCAACAACAAGGAGCTCGGAGCATGGTGGGCAGCACGGCTATCGTCATCAGCAAAACCTGAGTCGACATCAGCAAAACTATTCTTTAGTTTAAACAACAAGCCATAGGATTCGAAGTAGTCCGCCTAGTGCGACATAAATCCTCACCTGTTCTTTTAGGCCTTTGTACGGCCTTCGCCGTGCAATATAAGCCCTAACTCGCTTTAGGATTCCGAGGTCGTCGTCTGATACGATGTAAATCCTCCTACCTTTCAGGTTATTTGTATAATCGGGTGATTATGTAAATGTAATTCCTATAATTAATTAGCAAGATCAAAACATTAAATAAACATTAGGACTTTCCTAAATCCAAGCCAAACAATAGGATAGTCAGGAAATTACCAAAGTTCGCTTCGAATCTGTAATTTCTCCAACTTTTCTTCCCTTGAATTCCCAAAACAAAATGTTCCAAACTTGATCCATTCCCTATTGAAATTCCAAAATTCAATCCCTTGAAAACTTAAATTTTGAGATTCTTGAGAGCGGAACTACTGATTATTATCGAGAGTTTTCTGAGGTGATTCCCGTCACTTAAGATGTAATTAACTATAGGGGCTTGCCCTTATAGGAATTTTAAGAACCCAGGTAATATAAACCCTGCTTAATTCATTTATATTAAGCAGGGGAACTTGTCGGCTTATAAAATTGGTTCGCAGACCAAACGGATGTCACAAATCTTCTAGTTTATTTAATCGAGCCCCATCACCAAACAGTGTGTCTATTCTTCGAGATAGATACACAGTTTGTGATGCGGTGCTCGTTTATATAAACTATTTGGGATGTGAGGTCGGTTTGATTTCATATCTTAAAATTATCTTCAAAATCAAATACTACTTTTCAAATTATTTATTTAAATTAAATTAAAAATTCGCCGACAATTTCTGTTAGGCGACCCCCTTTTCAAAATAAAACACACAACCTAAAAATAATGCCGACAATTTCTGGCGACTCCGCTGGGGAAAGTTCCTCTCTCCATTTTAATCAAACAATTCTGCTTTCAAAAATCGGTAGTGTATCCATGTTCCTAGTGGATCAAACTACCCTTCTTTCCGTTGGAATACTATGTTCATTTCTACCTTGAACATGTACGACCAACATTCTCTCGGATTTAGGAGCCACTCGTTTATACACTCCTAAACATGAGGTTCCGAGATCCTTTTACCTCATTTCTGAGGTGGGGTGGACTCCCAATAGGTATTAGTTTAGGAGCGGTCTTGCGGGTCGAGAAGTTTCTACAAGACTTTCTCTTCCTTTTCCAGTTCCTAATCAATTCCTTTTACCCTTCCTACAACTCTTCTTCTTTTAATAATTCTCCTTCCTAACAGACAAATCTTTTTGAAAGACAGTTTTCTTTTAATATCACAAATACACTATGATAAACATAAATGTGTTCGGACTCTTTCTTTTTCGTCATTTTACGACAAGAAGAAGCACGATTTGGGGACTAACACTTGGAATCCGCCCGCGTAAATGGAAGCCCCAAAGCCGATCTTCTCCTTCATCAACGGACCGGACTCCGGCCGTTTTCAAGGACGAATCGCCCGATAATGGAATTATTCGATTCGGACAAGGATTCGAGGACACCGACATCGAAATCCCCGACGTCACTCTCTTTTCACTCACAAGCAAAGTACCGGAACCGAGAAGCCGTTGATTGAGTTTAACCTCAAGTCAACTCATGAATTCCCTCCTCTCGCAAAAGATTCCAACTTAGGAGGTGTACTCGCCGTCCACGTAGGACCGTTGTTGCTACCCCCACTGGTCTAGTTGTCTCTGCACCTACCCCGGCTTCTGCCAAACTAAAGGGAAAGGAAATTCAGAACTATGGTGAACCTATTACCGTGGAGGGTACAGACCTTCCTGTGAAACCTTCTGCTTTTGAAATTGGGTCCAACTCGAGAATTCCATCGCTGACACGGACTCAGAGAAGGAACAGAAGTAGAAGGATTGCTAGAGAAGCCAGAGCTGCTAAAGTTGCTTTCCTGGAGGAAATCCCAGAACTGCCCGAGTATACATTGCTGCCTGAATACATACCACTTTTGGGAGGAAGTAAATTCCATCCCCTCTCCGTTGCAGAGGATGAAGAAAATGTTTGCAAGATTGCTGTTGCATTGCCTCAGCCCGTATATTACAACGATAGCCGTAAGAAAAGGGCTAGAACTACGTCATTTGCTCGACTGCAAACTTTGATAGAGAAGTTAGCAAAGAAGGAAAGATGCCCTGTATCAGAAATTTTAAGAAGGATAGGGCGGGTGCCAGTCAAATCCCATCTTGGGCCGCGAGTAGAACCTACTATCGTTACAAAAAAGCCAAATAAGAGAATGAAAGCTAGTCCACCTGTCGTTGTTTCAGGACTACAGATTAGGGAGGATACCACCTTCCAGCATTTGGGCCGATGGACCATCCAGATCCTAGACCTTCTGCTGCTAGAAGGATGGTATGGCGTCCCACTACTGGACAATTAAGATTAAAACAACAGCTTGAGAAGGAAAGTCTCGTCAGGAGACTTGAATCCGAAGAAAGTGCTACTGCAGTAAAGGGGACTCATGAGAAGGAAACCCGACAGTTATCACATGACAACTGCAAGGATGTACAGAAAAGACCACTAGAAGATGCTATGGAAAAGCTAAGAACCGATATTCGGCGATTAGCAAGGGAAAGAGAAGAGAAATTCGGAGATGAGATTGATTTGTCAGAGTTCATGGATGATGAATATGCAGAAATTAACATGGTCAAAACGCGAGCTTCATCAGCTTCACAAGGTGCTCCTGCAGCCGCAGAAAGAGAGGAGTCAGAAGTAATGAGGAGGCAGCTTCAAGAGAAAGATGATACAATCGCCCAAATGGAAAAAAGGATGGAAGAGATGGCTGTAGCCCTAGCCACTCTCCAGAGTCAGGTGCAACCCCAAAGAGAAACACCCCTAGAAGTTATTCACATTGTAGACAGAGGAAAGGAGATTACGTCCGTCAATGGGGATGATCAGTTAAAGAAGGATGCAACACAAAGCATGATCCCGGAAAAGGATATCAAAAGCATGGTGGAACAGCAGGTGCGAGAAGCCTTGGCACAATCAAAGAGCGGGACATCCATTCGGACGGGTAGACCTTACCCCGAAGAATTCGACGCTGTCCAATATCCGAAAGGCTTCGTACCACCTCCGTTCAAGACCTTTGATGGAACCGGAAACCCTCGGCAAGCATGTTGTACATTTTCGTGCCGATTCTTCGCAATGTCGGCGGAAGTGATGCCTTACTCTTCCGACAATTTGTCGGCGACTCGTCGGGGATCACCTTTGATTGGTATGCGGAATTACCGAACGGTTCGGTGAAGACATTTTCAGAACTATAGAACCTCTTCATCAAGCGATTTGTCGGAGCTCAGCACCACATCACTATAGGTGACTTAGTGGTAGAGAAGCAGAAACCGAACGAAACCTTAGTGGACTACGTACTTCGATGGAGGAACCTAAGTATGAAGTGTGAGCCACAACTACAAGAACAGCATGCAGTCGGCATTTTACTTAAGAGCATTCATGGCCCGATAGCACTTCTCCTCAAGGGATTTACTATTAAGACTTTCAAGAAGTTGTTAAGCAAGGCCGGAAGCTTGCAAGAGGAGGCGAAGCAATTATGTTTCATCGACAAAATAGACAAACAGAAGCCCGTGAAAACTTTTGAAAAGAAGTCCGGGATCGTTGCAGCAGTCGATAAAGGCAAGAAACCGATACAAATACCGTTAGAACGGCCGCAGCAACCTCAACAGAATTACCAGCAACCCCGACCCAGCTATCAGTCATCTCAACAGTATGAACAACCGCCTCGTCCGCAACATACATTAAGGGAGCTTCTGAGCAGGGAGTATCCGTTCAAGAATGAGGCAGTGCCAAAAATGTTCTGCAGTCTGATGAAGACTCCAGATTTCCAACTATCAGAACCCAAGAGACCAGAAGAAGTCGACCAGAAAGGAGATCCCAACTTTTTCCCTTACCACCGAATGCTTGGACACAAGATAGAAGATTGTATTACCTTCAAAAGTTGGCTCAACGACAATCTGCGGAAAGGGAATATAACGATCCCGAAGGAGTAAATGAAGGAACCCCAGAAAGGAGGTTCCGTCAATGTTATCTCAACAGATCTCATTGTGCCAATAGACCCCTATGCGACTGATGATGGATGGGCTACCGCTTGGAAAAAGTCTTCGAAGAAGATTTTGGATCACATCCAAACCGCTTTAGTGCGGACCTCAATTCAGAGTTCGAAACCGTCAAGTCGACACTATCACTTGCGATAGAAGAACCACCTCAACAAGAGATGATTGAAGAGAAGAAGAAAATCGACGAAGAAGAGAAGACTGAAGCTCTTAAGGCTAGACTAGGGGCTGCTTATCCTAGGATAGTTGTTTCCGATTCGGGGAGAAATCTCTCAAACCTCTGACTCTGTATGATTATCTGCCCACTCCGATGGGATCTTATAATGATAAGGATTATAGCGTTGGCTACGTTTTGACTGTTTCTAACGATTACGTAACTAGAGACAATTCGGACATCGATTTCGATACAAATGACAATTCTCAAATCATACACAATCTCGACGATCACAACGACGAAAAAGACATCCATCAAGGAGGCTACGAGAGTTCAACAAGCAACGAATCTATTTGCGAGTTTCTAGGCGCTCCATTCACAATAGAGTTAGAGCCTTCAGACTCCGAAGCTAATCCAGAAGAACCTGTCATTCCGATTCAGAAAGAAACACCAGCAAACTCAATACTGGATTCATGAGAAATTACAGAAGTCAACTTAAGAAGTGGAAGAGTTCTACCTCTGAGAATGGGTCCAAAGGACAAAGGAAAGCAGGTGGTTGTTCAGGAAGAACCAACCCCTGCAGAGGAAATACCCTTTCGGGAAGAAATCGAGACACATGGAAATAAAGTGGACTACAACGTGCTAGCCCATCTTAGGAAACTACCGGCCAAACTGAGCATCTACGACGCTCTCATCTTATCAAAGGAGATGAGAGAAACTCTGATCAAGGCCTTACTTGATCCGAAAATTTTCTTAGCTCAAATGGTCGGAGATTCCTTAGATGTGGTTTGTTCGTTAAAGGAACAACGAGGTGTCACCTTCACGGACATTGACCTACTACTTGGGACAGCAAACCACAACCGACCGTTGTACATTTCAGTTACAATTGGGAAGTTTACACTCTCCAGAGTATTGGTGGATCCAGGAGCATCAATCAATATAATGAATCTTCGAACACTAGCATACTTGGAAATTGATGCTCGCGAGCTCGAAGCGTACAAAATGTTATTAAGAGGATTCAACCAGAAAGGAGAAAGAGCCCTCGGATCAATAACACTGCTAATGAAAACCGGTGACTTAGCAAAGACAACCGCGAAATTTCACATAATTGATTCAGAAACGTCGTTCAACGCTGTACTGGGCCGACCACGGATACATGAAAATCGAATGGTACCATCATCTCTACATCAGTGCATCAGATACTACGATGGAGGGGAACAGTGCATCAAAGGTGACTTGCAACCATTCTCCGTACATGAAATTGGAATCCATGAAGATGCAGCTTATTACACACCTCTGAAGAAAACAATCTTCTCCAGAGATAACATAACGAATGAAGCAAAGGAAGTTTGAGACGACGAAGAACCTGAAGTTCTAGTCCAACAGTCACTCACCACTCCCTTACGGCGAGATGGAGAAGGTTTCTCCACAACTCGCATCCGAGGTCGAGGCCGGGGACGAGGTCGTGGTAGAGACGTTAGGACGATTGGACGAGGAAACCAGCCATCAATGTTGATCGGGAAGATAGTTCGAAGAAGAAAAAGAAATCAAGTAAGAAGCAGACGACAATAAGTCGGAAAAACCGCAGTTCAGGATCTCTCTCGAAGATGAAAAGAACGAGGAATATAAATCGATGTACGAGAAGATTAACCACTATGTACATACTATGACCCTGACCCCGATCCATTCTAATAAGATCAAGGGTATGGTGGTCAAAGAGGTACGTAGCGGTGGTGCAAAGCCCATCAAATTCTACCGCGGTGCTCCTTCCTCCAAAACTGAAAATAATGTACAATTTGAAGATGTTACTTCATCAGAATTAATGGAATTACCTTTTGAGTGGTACTCTCACTGTGTTCAAAATTTAATTCAGCGTGGTTTCTTACCTCGAGAATGGACAAAAGGTCAATCACAAAATTTTGAAAAATTATGGAATAACTCCGGTCGTCTACCCAATTCAAAGCATGGTCTCGGATTTGGCACAGTAGGATCAGTTGACGATACTGAATTTTGCTTATTTGTCACTTGCGAATCTAATGAAAACTGCATGGAAACTACAGAAGAATTTGAAGATTTACAAATTGGAGACGCTCCACCAGAATTTGAAGAAGAGATTAAATCTATAATAGATGAGTTAACGGAAATTAACTTAGGTGCTAGCGAAAGCCTAGACCTACCTTTGTTAGCTCCTTACTCAATAAAGAAGACTCCGAAGAAATAATCAAGTTATTAATGGAATTTAAAGACTGTTTTGCTTGGAGCTACGATGAGATGCCAGGTTTAGCTCAAGAGGTCGCCGTCCATAAGCTAGGAGTGGATCCTACTTCGTCCCGCCGGACAAGGTCCCGGAAGAATGCGTCTAGAAATCGAACAACAAGTCATACCGAAGTTAAAAAGCTAATAGACGCTAAATTTGTCCGTGAAGAGCAATACCCGACTTGGTTAGCCAATGTGGTACCAGTTAGGAAGAAGAATGGTCAGATCAGAATTTGTGTGGATTTCAGAGATTTAAACAAGGCATGTCCAAAATATGAATTCCCTCTACCGATCCCAGAATTAATGATCGACATTGCTTCGACACATGAAATATTCTCATTCATGGATGGATCTTCGAGATACAACCGGATAAAAATGGCTCCAAAAGATGAAAAACTTACAGCATTCGAACGCCGATTGGAGTATATTGCTACACGGTGATGCCATTCGGATCGAAGAACGCAGGAGCAACATACCAGAGAGCGATGATAAGAATTTTTGATGATCTCATTCACAATCAAGTCGAATGCTACGTGGACGATGTGGTCATCAAAAGCAAAGTAAAGGACAACCACCTATATGATTTGAGAATTGTTTTCGAACGATTAAGGCAATTTAACCTTAAGATGAATCCCTTAAAATGCGCCTTCGGCGTCACCTCCGGGAAATTCTTAGGATTCGTTGTCCGACATCGTGGAATTGAAATCGACTCGGAAAAGATTAAAGCTATCCTAGAAATGCCGCCTCCCAAAACCTTAAAACAACTACGATCTTTTCAAGGGAAGCTAGCATATCTTCAACGCTTTATCTCGAACTTGTCAGGTAGGTGTCAGCCTTTCTCGGCATTAGTTAAAAAGGACGCCAAATTTATTTGGGAAGAGAAATGCCAGAAGGCCTTTGAGGACATTAAGCAATATTTAATGACACCTCCTGTCTTAGCAGCCCCAGTCCCAGGTAGACAGCTGATACTTTATACCGCGGCTTTAGATGACTCACTCGGAGCCCTGTTAGCCCAGGTCAATGATGAGGGTAAAGAAAATGCTCTTTACTACCTAAGCCGTCGTTTACTTCCGATGGAAATAAGGTATCCCGCAATTGAAAAGCATTGTTTGGCCCTGATCTTCGCCGCTTAAAAGCTTAGGCACTACATGCTTTCTCATAAGGTCAACCTAATCTCGAAATTTAATCCATTGCAATACTTGATGACTCGTCCAACGCTTTCCGGCAGACTTGCTAGATGGTCAATGATATTATTGCAATTCGATATAACTTTCGTGCCTCTTCGTGCCGTAAAGGGACAAGTCTTAGCAGACTTCCTCGCTGCACACCCTTTGCCGACAGAATCTCCTCTCAGTGACGATTTGCCAGATGAACAAATAATGAGCCTAGAAGACCCTGATGATCGACGTTGGGAATTATATTTTGACGGAGCATCTTCAGCACACAAAGGCGAAGAATCGCAAGTGATAGTGCCCGGTAAGGCAGGGATCGGATTAATCTTTATAACACCGGAGTGGGGGATGTTAAGATACTCCTACCACTTGACAGAGCCGTGTACAAACAACGAAGCAGAATACGAAGCCCTCATAATAGGACTGGAATTAACTATTCAAATGGGGATAACAAACATCAACATCTACGGGGATTCGCAGTTAATCATTCAACAGATCGCTGGACAGTACAAAATTTTAAAACCAAGACTCAAACAATACTTCCAGTATGCCATACAGCTGTTGGAACAGATTCTGAATGTGACGATCTACAAAATTCCTAGAAAAGAAAACGCTTTAGCAGATGCGTTAGCCCGTCTTGCAAAAGAATTTACCTGTTTGCAAGATGAATCAGTGGAAGTGTCAGTTCACGGACGTCAGGTCCTATCACAGCTCGAGATAGACACAATACACAAATCGAAAGAGAAGAAGAATCGGCTGCAACAAGTGACGAGAAAACACAGAAGACCGGCGACGACCATTAATAGACTACCCGCAAACAGGAAAACTACCGTGACAATAGGTCATTAGCCCATCAGATCAAGAAAAGAACTCTGTCCTACGCATTAATAAACAATACGTTATACAGAAAGTCTTTCGATCAAATGTGGCTAAGGTGCCTAAGCGGGTCCGAGGCCCGTGAAATTGTTAAAGAGGTTCATTCAGGACTCTGTGGCGCTCACCAGACGGGTCCGAAGATGAAAATGAAAATTAAAAGACTAGGGTACTACTGGCCCTAGATGATGACCGACTGCATGAAAATCACCAAGAGTTGTCACCAATGCCAAGTGCACGGAGTGGTTCTACACCAACCTCCAAATGTGCTACATCCGACAATTGCGTCGTGGCCATATGAATGTTGGGGCACAGATATAGTGGGTCCAATAGAACCACCATCTTCAAAAGGACATCCCTTCATTCTTGCGGCTACAGATTACTTTTCCAAGTGGGCGAGGCAGTTCCACTCGAGAAGTGAAAGCACACCATGTGCTACGCGTTTTCAAGAACCAAGTTTTCTACCTTTTCGAGTGCCGCGCGAGATCATCACGGATAATGGGTCGCATTCGAAGCACACAAATCAACAATTTTGTCGGGAGACACGGAATCGACCGGCGATATTCAACAATTTACTACCCAAGAGCAAACGGCCCTGTCGAGGCTTTTAATAAAACTCTCGTTCAAATCTTAAAGAAAACTTTGGACGACAATAAGAGAAATTGGCATGAGAAGTTATTAGAAGCCTTATGGGCCTACCGGACAACCTTCAGAACTCCTACTCAAGCTACACCTTACGCTCTGGTGTATGGGTCCGAGGCAGTGTTACCTTTAAAGGTCTAGCTTCCTTCACTCAGAATCGCATTCGCAAACAAAATCATGACAGAAAAGAATGCCAAATTACGACTAGAAGAATTGGAAAGCCTGGAAGGGAAAAGACTTGCAACGCGACAGAATTTAGAACTATACCAAGCCAAGATGGTTCAAGCCCATGACAGACTGGTCCGCCCAAGAACCTTCAAAGTTGGTGACTTAGTTCTCGTTCTTAAGAGACCTATCCTTGCACACCGCAAGATAGGAGGAAAATTTGAACCGACTTGGGAAGGACCGTTTGTGGTTAAAGCAGTATACTCAGGAGGCTCGTACCAGCTAGTGAATTGCCAAGGAGAACGACATATGCTTCTGATCAACGGACGATACTTGAAGAAGTATTACGCTACCTGATGTTTCGAAGGAATGAATTCTTCATTCCTAGAAGCACGGGTGAAGTAGTTACTTATGATTGGGTCTGAACCCAAGAATAATAGAAATGTGCTAAAATAAATAAAATCATGATAATAAGGTTTTCCTTGTTTTCTCTTCCATATCAAAATCTCTTTCCTGATCTTATCCCACTTCATTCCTGTTAAATTTAAAAATATAAAAGGAATAGTAATAAAAAAAACTGTCTTTAATAAACATTTTCTTAAAGTTCTCGTTCTTAGTACAGCCCCTGATCCTTTCCTTGTCTTTTCGCAGGGAAATGTCGAACGGGCGGTTGGTCCTGAACTTTAGAAATGGCGTAAGCCTTGCACTCGACAAAAAAAGGGTGAAAGATGGAGCGATAATAGAGATCGACTCGGACTTCGCACCGACGAGGCTCGCAATATGAGGAAAGTGACCGGGTCCCGGCTGACCGAGGGAACCGCCGGCCGGACAAGAATGAAAGTGGGTTGCCCAAGCCACCAATCTAGCAGCAAGAAAAGGAAAACAAACACTGAAGAAGACAAGAGAATCAACTCTGTAGTCACTACAGCAGAGGGTAGGCTTGTCAGCACCACGCCCACAGAAATTCGGGAAGTACGAAGAGCTACTCTCACGGCAACCCAGCGAAGAAATAAAAATCGTCGTATCCGCAAGATGTTAACCAAACTAGCAGCGGACCAGCGCGACGAGGCAGTTGTTACTGCCAGTACATATACTTCAAGGACGCCAGTTCGCCAGGTACCTGAAGGAAGGAGGCCAGCTCCAAAGATAACAGAAGAGACCAGGGAAATCTTAAGAAGAACAGAAGAAGGAAGGCCACAACGCCACCAAATAAAGCCACCAATAATGCATAACCTTGTTGCAGGAGCAACCCCAGAGGACGTCCCGACGGAGACCATCCCCGAGGAGCCGAGGTATGCAAGAGAACGTGAAGGGATTGAGCCGTATATCCCACAGTACGTCACCAGGCCTCTCCATTTGCAGATTATTCCAGAATACGAGCTAGAAAGGATGCAGAATGTCGAGAAGAAAACTTTTGAATACTTCGAGAGAATCAAAGGCAGGAGGATCAATATACTAGAAGGCTTCGAGCTACATACAGACGTGTTCTCGGAATATGAACAACAAAAAATCGTGGACTGCATCCGGGATTTGAAAAGAATGGGCCGAGCGGGCCGCCTAAGAGAAAACACTTACTCGGAACCCCGGAGATGGATGTCAGGGAAAGGAAGAATTACAATACAATGTGGATGCTGCTACAACTTCGCGGAAGACAGGAAGGGAAACCCACCGGGGATACTCCATCATGGCCAGGTGGATCCAATGCCATTAGTCATCAAAAGGATGGTAAAAAGAATGATAGCATGGAGGGTACTGCCAGTAGATTGCATACCCAACAGTTGCATCATTAACATTTACAAGCAGGGTGACTATATACCGCCCCACATAGATCACCACGACTTTGTCAGACCTTTCTGCACAGTTTCTTTTCTGAACGAGTGTAATATCATGTTCGGATCTGACCTCCAGATAGCAGGCCCAGGTGAGTTCCGAGGGCCGATAAAGATACCATTACCGGTAGGTTCCGTCATGATACTAAAGGGCAACGGAGCGGATGTCGCTAAACATTGCATACCGGGAGTACCAATGAAGCGGATCTCGGCTACTTTCGAAGGATGGATGACGTAAAAGCACCTTACCACTTCCAGACGGACCCGTAGCTAGAGAGCCTCCGGCCTTACGAGCCGTGAGTTACATGGAAAATATCACACCTCCAACGTACATCCATATGGCATCCTTGCCAAGGATGGCTTGGAAGGTGATGTTATTGAACATGTACCTCACTATTCAGACATGGATTTCTGACAGATACTTTTTGGATGGATCGGCAAAGATCATACATAGTCCGTTTTGAGTCTATATGGATTGTATGAGATGTATTCCAGATCGAGTTGTATGATGTATCTTCAACATGATTGGAATGAAAGTGACCATGTCACATTTTTTGGCTTTCACCACTTTTGTGCAAGTTGACTGAGAAACGTCATTAAAGTTAAACGAACTTCGAACAAAGAACAGAAAAGAAACAAAAAAAAAGAGAATAAAAGAAAACTTTCCTTAAAAATCTAAAAAATGATGAACACCAAATTCGCATGAACATTAAATGAATGATAAAATAAATTTGAATCGTTAACAGACAAACAAAATGAACATAAATTTCAAATCGAACCTCAATCAAATTTCAAATTCAATCTTTCCAAATTTCAAATCGAACCTCAATCAAATTTCAAATTCAATCTTTCCAAATTTCAAATCAAATCTCAATCAAATTCAAACTCAACCTTCCAAATCTGAAATCCAAACCGTTCTACTCTCTCCCTTGTCTGGGATGAAAGCGGTCGATTCCATTGACACGGTGTCGGCATATTTTTACGTCGTGTGTTTTATTTTGAAAAGGGGGTCGCCTAACAGAAGCTGTCGGCGAATTTTTAATTTAATTAAAATAAATAATTTGAAAAGTAGTATCCGATTTTGAAAATAATTTTAAATTTGAAGGTTTTAAGATATGAGATTAAACCGATCTCACATCCCAAATAGTTTATGTAAACGAGCACCGCACCACAAACCGTGTATCTATCCCTAAGGATAGACGCACTGCTTGGCGGTGGGGCTCGATTAAATAAACTAGAAGATTTGTGACATCCGTTTGGTCTACGAACCAATTTTATAAGCCGACAAGTTTCCCCTGCTTAATATGAAAACATTAAACAGGGTTTATATTACCTAGGTTCTTTAAAATTCCCTATAAGGGCAAGCCCCTATAGTTAATTACATCTCAAGTGATGGGAATCACCTAAGAAAACTCTCGATAATAATAAATAATTCTGCTCTCAAGGATTTCAAAGTTTAAGATTTTTCAAGGGATTGAAATTTGGAATTTCAATAGGGAATGGATCAAATTTGGAACATTTTGTTTTGTGAATCTAAAGGAAGAAAGGTAGGAGAAATTACAGATTCGAAGCGAACTTTGGTAATTTCCCGACTATCCTATTGTTTGGCTTGAGTTTAGGAAAGTCCTAATATTTATTTAAATGTTTTGATTTTGCCAATTTTAATTAGTTAGGGCTTATATTTGTATGATAAAATCACACAAATAGCCTCGAAGATGTGAGGGTTTATTGTCGTACCGGACGACTACCTCGGAATCCTAAGACCGGTTAGGGCTTAATTTGCAATGCAAGTGCCTAACGAAGAATTGAGGATTTATGTTGCACTAGGCAAACTACCTCGAAGTCCTATGGCTTGGTTATTTTAATTCTAAGAAAGTTTTGCTGAAGTAGACTCAGGTTTTGCTGATGACGATGGTCGTGCTGCCCACCATGCTCCGAGCTCCTTGTTGTTGCAGAGGTTTTAGTTTTAGAAGTCATAAATCAGAGGATGAGAAAAAGTGTTTTGGTTTAGAGAAAATCTTAATTTCCAAGTGTTTCTTATGTTTTAATTAAAACAAATCTTAAAGTTGATTATAACGACACCGGTTAAGATCCCACTGCTCCATCCTTCCGGCATCATTATTTTTATCGGATTCACTTAGTCCGGATGAATTTGCTAAACTCAACCGAATGAGTTCCACACTTTCATTTAGACCGTGGGAAATCCCGTTAGCAACACGTAGGTTACATCATCCGAGGTATTCCCGATCATCCAACAGGACGTTTTAATTTAGTTGCAATTGTAGTTTTGTGTTCTGTTTGTGATTAAATTTTGAGTTGTTTTATATTTTGAAATGTTGTGGCGGTGAATTATATCTTGCAATGACTTTTAACTTAGTTTTGGTTTCAGTTTTAGGGACTATCCTAAATGTGTGGGTTTTCATGCAACAGTTGTTTACCATGCAAGAAAAGTAAGTGCAATGCGATTAAATAAATTGCAATAATGTAAATTGCAAGAAAGTAAATTGCAATAAAATAAAAGCGTACCTGGAGGGTCTTCCCGTCATCCCAAGCCGCACTTAAAACATAATTAGAATATTTAAGCAAGTTCCTAGGTAAAGCTAAGGTAAGGGTTTTGGTTTTCTACCAAATTCCTAATCCTATAGCTAGTCATTTCCTATGACGTCTAGGTTCTTTGTGTTTTTGTTTGAAGACGATTTTCTTCATCAAAAAATAATTAAATTCAATTGTTCTTATAAATGTCCTATCATATTGAGGAAGTGCTTAAGAAGAATCTTAAACATCTTTTCAATATTTCTAGGATTGTTTTAAGTCCAAATGAATTTAATTATACAAATGAATTAATCGTTTGGGAATTCAAGTTTTGTTGTTATCTTGCTCAGTGAACTAGGACATTTGAATATCCTATGAGGGAAGTAACATTTCATTTAATGTTCTATTTAGGAGTTATAATAACCAAAGCTTTCAAGGGTAAATTAGTATTCAAATGATTTGTGATTTAGTTTAATTTCCATTAATGGGTTTGAATTTGGAATAGTGTTCAAGTTATTTTAGATTTATTTTGAATTCTTTATGTCTTTGGTAATGTTATATTTAATTCAACTTAATTTAATTTAATTTAATTTAATTGAGTTTTAATTTAATTTAATTCAATTTAATTTAATTTAATTTGATTTGATGTTTAATCAATTTGATTTGATTTAATTTTAATTTAATTTGATTTAATTTAATTTAATTTAATTTAATTATTTAATTTAATTTAATTTAATTTTAATTTAATTTAATTTAATTTAATTTTAATTTAATTTACTTAATTTAATTTAATTTTTAATTTAATTTTATTTATTTAATTTTAATTGAAATTTTAATAGAGTTTAATTTAATTTTAGTTTAATGATTAAGTCTTCTAATGTTTTGAATTTGAGTTATCATTTTAATTAAGAGTTGAATATTAATGAGATAATTAATTTAGGGATTTTTAAATTAAAGAATAAATCTCTTCCTAATAATATCCCTATTTTAGTAATTCCAATTTTGTTATTCTTCCAAATTTAATCCATTATTTAATTAAAGTTTAATTATTTTAAAATTGTTTAATGGGTTTCTACCTTTTTAATTATTTAAATTTCAATCATCCAAATCAGATTAGGATCAAATATTTTACTTGTTAATTTTTTATTAAACCTAAAGTTTTAATTAAGGATTAAAAATTTTAATTACCATTTTACCATTTAAGCTTAATAATTTTATAACTCACTAAATTGAGCTCAAATGAACTTGAAATTTTTATGTGACTTCACTCATATGCCAATAAAGACATGAGAGGAGAAAATGTGATTTTTCTGTATTTAATTTATTTATATAATTATTTTTGGTAGAAAATAGAGATTTTCAAGGAAAATATGATAACATGACCAAGGGAAAGTTTCTATCCTTAAGAAAATTAGGGGACATTCCTAATGACCAGAGGACCACTTGGACTAATTTTGGTGGTTTTTTGAATTATATTATTTTTATTATAATTATTTTAAGTTTTGGAGTGTTAATTAATTTAAAAATAAAATAAATGTTGAAAAATGGATTTTATAATTTTCAAAAATCTCTCTGATATCAAGGAAATCAGAGAAGCAAATTTTTTAATTTTCTGATTTTTCTATGATTTATTATAATTATTTTAGTGAAAATGCTAGAAAATACATTTTTTTAATTTTAAAATTACCTTAAAGCTTTAAAATTTAATATCTCACTAAATAGACCTAAGAAAAATATGGGATTTGTTCCTAAGTGACTAAAATTCAAAATGTGACATTTTGGTGAATTTTATTATTTTTGTGATTTTTATTATTTTTTAATTATTAAAAATATTAAAATATTATTAAAAATCAACTTTTTTAGAAAATTGAAATTTTAATTTTCTTAGATTCCCCTGATATCAGAGAGGCTCCAAAACCAATTTGGTGAATTTTTGAAAGGTATTTTAAAAGTTATGAATTTTTAAAGTCTAAAATGGCTAAGTGGCTTAATCAACCCAATTAGTGGGGTTAACCAAGTCCAATTGACCTCAAATTTTTATGGTGGATTCCTCTGATCCTAAAGGTCAGTGGAGAATTGATTTCAAGTCAATTTGATGCATGGTTAACTCTAATTAATTAAAGACCTATTTTGGGTGTTTAAGCCAATTAGGGTTGTTTTAAATGAACTAAGTCAAAACCTATTTTTCCTAGGGTTCTCTGGTCATAAGCAACATCACCAAATTTTCCTAGAATTTATTTCACAACATTCTATTTATTGGAATTAAAATATTCAAAACAGTAACTCTGAACTTGAAAAATCAATAACTTTTTATAGGGATGGCCTCTGACTTTGGAAAATTCAGGGAATGTTCCCAAATTCAGAGGCTTCAAAAGCCCTATGGTCTCATGCCATGGTGAATTGTGTACATGCATGGAGAATTAAAATAATGCAGAGAGTAAATAAATTACAAAAAATAAAATACTTGATGAAATTAAATGATTTCTTTTCCACATTATTCTCCTCCGTTCACTCGAGCAAGAGGGTATTTTTATTTTATTTTTATGATTTTTCTACACAGAGATATGAATTTTTGAAGTTTAGGGAATTAAATAAATGAGAAAATACCCTAATTTTCTATTTATCCACATGGCGCCAGCGCATCCTCGGCAGCTCCGAAAGGTCACGCGGCGCGCTCCCATTCGACTCCGCCACTTGAGTCAGCAGCCCGGGCCCCGCGGTTCTCGCACCGTTTCCTGGTCCGACGCCATCTGAGCCGTTCGTCCGCGCGTGTATTGAATGGACGGCATCCGTTCATCGTCCCCAAGTGTTCTCACCCGAGAGCCGTCCACACTAAATCCCTAAGATCTCACTCGATTCTCAATGGATTTTTATGTTCTTATACTCTATGGATTCGTCTTGAAGAGACGAACACATCTATACGGTTAACATGCATTGAAACTAAGACATTTGAAATAGAGATTCTCCAGAAGCTCGGGATGAAGAATTAGCTCATACCTTGGCTCAGAGAAGTGTGGCTTCAATCTGAGAGTTGTTGCACCTTCGATTGGATCCCAGCAAGCTCCAGATGAAGTCTCCTGGTCTGGTGAATTGTCTGGATATGATTTCGACTAAGCCCGATCACAAAGCTTGGAGGCTGGAGCAACCGGGTGGCCCGGAGATGGGGCTTTTGCTTGGTGGACACCTTCCCTCGGTCCGGTGAAGGTTTAGAGCCAATCAATTTGAGAATTGGCTCACTCGTGGAGAAGTGTCCTGGTTTTGGGTGGAATTTCAACTCCGAAATCGAGCTTACAGAGGAGAAATGGCAGGGGGATTTCACTGGGGATCAAGTGCTCTAAGAGTGGAGAAGGGTCTGGAACAATTTTGGCAGAGTTTTGGCAAGGTTTGTGCTTAGCTCTCCTCTTGGCCAAGAGGGGTGGAGTTTAAATAGGAGAGGGTGGAGGGCCTCCCAGGGGGAGTTGAGGCTTGGGATCAGCTGCTCTGGTTAGGAGAAGATCAGCCATGGTGACCACTAGGCATGGGGCAGCTCAGCAAGTGAGAATTTCAATGTTGGCTCACATGTGAGCTCTCGGCCATGGTGTTTTCCGGCGGCCTGGTGGTCGGCCGGCTGTGCAATGGTCACCATCTTGGTCGGTGGGTCGGGGCGGGGTTTAGTGTAGGCAATTGGCAAATGCCATGTGTAAAGGCTTTGATTCAAAGTAGAATGGGGCATGGCTAAATTTGGACCTAAATGGGTCAACCCACCCATTTGGGCTAGGCGCACCACCCAAGGCCTGGTTTAGGCTGAGGAGAAAGTGATTTGGATCAGCTTGATTAGTGGGGTCAAGTCACAATCCAAGTACAATTAGAGCTTAAGCATGGTTTAGTGGAGTCATGGAAGTGGTTAATCACCTTTAGGAATTAAGGAAAGAGCCTCCTCCTTTTGCCCAAAATGGCATGGTGACATGTAAAGAGGCTCTCATGGTTTGCATATGGCTTGTGCATGGCTCCATGGCTCCATTTTGCTTGGGAAAAGGTTTGGTCAATTTCATAAAAAAGGATTTTAAGGATTTTGGATAATTTGGTGGAAATTTGGATGAAGCTTCATTTAGAATTATTTGATGATTGGTTTAGGACTTAGGGATGATTTTAATTGAAAATATGATGAGGGGAAATGTCATATGGGCTTTGGAAGAATTTTTGGGGTTTTGGATTTGGTGGAAGTGGGCTTTTAAAATGGTTTAAGGAATGGGCCTTTTAAATTTTGAAAATGAATTTATGGATGGGAATTTTGTAAAGAGGTTGGGCCAAATAATTGTTGGGTTTAGCTCATGGATGTGTCATGAGTGACTTGAAGCAAATTGGGGGTGATTTGGATTTGAATTGGGTTGAATTTGAGCTCTTTTGGTGAATGGGCCAATATAGGTCCAAGTGGGCCAAGTTGGGCCAATGTTGGGCTAGGGTTGAAATTGATATAAAATCAATGTTGAGAAATGTTTATGGGAGTGTTTCAAAGAGGTTTTGACTTTGGTTGGGCTTTGATTTTGGGGTTTGGGCTCATTTGGGTTAGGTTTGGGTTATGGGTCCAAATTGGGCTTTAAGGCCAAAAGTGAAATTGGACCCAAATGACAACCAAATTGAACTTAGATTTGGTCTAAATTGGTATTGGGAATATTGAATTGAAGTTTAGAATTGGATTGGACCAAAATTGGGGTCAATTGGGTAGGTTTGGTTTGACATTGGGTTCACTTTGGGTTAAAATGGGTCAAATTGGGGGTTTTGACAAAAGTAGGGTAAATTGACAAAATTGGCCCATGGTGTAGTTGGACAAAATAAAATTGGGAATATTTGGGATTTTCTGGAATTTTCTGGGAATTTTCTGAATTTTTTGAGTTTTGGGCCAAGAAGGGTATTTTGGGTATGGATGAATAATTTAAGTGATGTGGAAATGTTTGGGAATGATTTTGGAGAATTTTGGGTAATTTGGAAATTTTTGAGAAATTTGGGTAATTTTAAGAGTTTTGGGTAGGCTAAGCGGGTGTAGGGTCCCGGGGTCGAAAATCGAAAATTTGGGAAATCGAAGATCGGGTGAATTTGAGTGGAATGAAATCATTTTGGTTGAGCCATGAAGCCATTTCAAGCCCACATGAGCCATGAAGGGACTCATTTGAGGCATTCACTATGTTGTTCCTAACCCTCTTAGCCAAGGGCTTAGGGGTTAAGGACCATCCATGTGAATCACCTACATGAGTCAGGAGGTCAAGTTGGGTATGGGTGTGGTTTTAGGAAGTGTGTGAAAGTGTAGTGTATGTGTAAGTGCATGTGTAAGTCAGCCCCTTCACCAGAACAGGCCACCCAGGGCAGTCCTAAGGCCAAAGAGTCCTATAGGAACTCATCCTTTAAACTTCCACATTTGATTTCAACCCTCTTGGTGATTAGGGGTCTACAGTCAAGTTTGTAGAGTTTGCAGGGAGTTAAGAAGTGGTTTGAATTTCTAAAAGGTTGGTCCCAATTCTAGTCCTCTAAGATAGTCAAAGGAAAAGCCTAAGGCTAGATCCTAAGTACTAAAAAGAAGAAGGGAAGACCTCATCAAAAATGAGGTCAACAAATGGACCCCCAATAGGTGTGGTGAGCTGACGGAGCACACCACGCGTAGTGGTTTTGACCGAAGCGATCAACAAAACCAACACAAACATCCAAGTGACAAACTTAGGATGAAATAGAGGAGTTTCCGCTGGGGAGTAGCAAGTATATCTCTGAAACCGGAGATTCCTGAACTCTCGCTGGGGAAAGGAAAAGGAGGTGAATCCCAAATCACATGACCTGGGGGAATTTCGATTTAGATTTTATTTTGTTTCAATTTATGTTTCAATGTGTGAGTTTAGATTTCAATTTGGAGTTTCAATTTAGATTGGAGTTTGTCAAAATTAATTTGAAGGATTTGATTTGAAATGAAAAATGGAATTCTGAGGTTTTAGATGTAACATCTTCAACCTCGAAAGAAAATTGAATTGATCGGATTGAATCATTGCAATGAGGAGAGATCTCAGAGCAATGCGGTATTGGATGTAAAATCCTTAACCTCAAGAGTTTGATTTTGATGTATTTCATCACAATAGGGAAAGAATCCTAAAGCAATGCAGTCTCGGATGTAAAATCCTCAACCCCGGGAATTTGATTTGATGTATTTCAGTGCAATAGAGAAAGAAACCTAAAGCAGTGCAGTCTTGGATGTAAAATCCTTGACCCAAAAGTTTGAATTTGATGTATTTCAGTGCAATAGGAAAAGGATCCTAAAGGAGTGCAGTCTTAGATGCAAAATCCTCGACCCAAAAGGTTGAATTTGATGTATTTCAGTGCAATAGGAAAAGAATCCTAAAGCAGTGCAGTCTTGGATGTAAAATCCTCGACCCAAAAGTTTGAATTTGATGTATTTCAGTGCAATAGGGAAAGAATCCTAAAGCAGTGCAGTCTTGGATGTAAAATCCTCGACCCAAAAGTTTGAATTTGATGTATTTCGAGTGCAATAGGAAAGAATCCTAAAGCAGATGCAGTCTTGGATGTAAAATCCTCGACCCAAAAGTTTGAATTTGATGTATTTCAGTGCAATAGGAAAGAATCCTAATGCAGTGCAGTCTTGGATGTAAAATTCTCGACCCAAAAGTTTGAATTTGATGTATTTCAGTGCAATAGGAAAAAATCCTAAAGCAGTGCAGTCTTGGATGTAAAATCCTCGACCCAAAAGTTTGAATATGATGTATTTCAAGTGCAATAGGAAAGAATCCTAAAGCAGTGCAGTCTTGGATATAAAATCCTCGACCCAAAAGTTTGAATTTGATGTATTTCAGTGCAATAGGAAAAAATCCTAAAGCAGTGTAGTCTTGGATGTAAAATCCTCAACCCAAAATTTTGAATTTGATGTATTTCAGTGCAATAGGAAAAGGATCCTAAAGTAGTGCAGTTTCGGATGTAAAATCCTCGACCCAAAAGTTTGAATTTTGATGTATTTCAGTGCAATAGGAAAGAATCCTAAAGCAGTGCAGTCTTGGATGTAAAATCCTCGACCCAAAAGTTTGAATTTGATGTATTTCAGTGCAATAGGAAAAGGATCCTAAAGCAGTGCAGTCTTGGATGTAAAATCCTCGACCCAAAAGGTTGAATTTGATGTATTTCAGTGCAATAGGAAAAGAATCCTAAAGCAGTGCAGTCTTGGATGTAAAATCCTCGACCCAAAAGTTTGAATTTGATGTATTTCAAGTGCAATAGGAAAGAATCCTAAAGCGATGCGATCTTGGATGTAAAATCCTCGACCCAAAAGTTTGAATTTGATTGAGATTTGAAATCTGGAAAGATTGAACTTGAGATTTGGAAGGTTGAGTTTGAACTCGATTGAGATTTGATTTAAGATTCGATTTGAAATTTGGAAGATCAAGTTTGAAACTTGATCGGGAGTGGATTTGGAATTTCATTGAGAATTTGATTTGTGATTTGAAAAGATTGAAATTTGATTCGGAATTTGGAAATATTGAATTTGAAATTTGATTTGAAATTCGGAAGGATGGAATTTGAGATTTGTGTTGATTTCGTTTATCTTTTAATGGTTCAAATTTTATTTTATCGTTTATTTAATGTTCATGTGAATTTGGTGTTTGTCATTTTTTAGATCTTTAAAGAAAGTTTTCTTTTATCCTTATTTTTTTGTTTCTTTTCTGTTCTTTGTTCGAAGTTTCATTTAACTTTAATGGCGTTTCCCAATCAATTTGCACAAAAGAGGTGAAGGCCAAAAATGTGACATGGTCACTTTCATTCCAATCATGTTGAAAATACATCATACAACTCGATCTGGAATATATCTCATACAATCCATGTAGACTCAAAACGGACTGTGTATGATCTTTGTCGATCCATCAAAAGAAGCATCTGTCAAAAATCCATGTCTGAATAGCGGGGTACATGGTCAATAACATCACCTTCCAAGCCATCCTTGGCAAGGATGTCGGCTGGATGTACGTTGGAGGTGTGATATTTCCCATGTAACTCACAGCTCGTAAGGCCGGCGGTTCTCTAGCTCTGGGTCTGGTTGGAAATGGTAAGGTATCTTCGCTGTCGTCCATTCTCCCGAAAGTAACCGAGATCCGCTCCACTGGCACTCCTAGTATGCAATGCTTTGCGATATCTGCTCCGTTACCCTGCAGTATCATGCCGGAACCCACCGGTAAAGGTATTTTTACTGGTCCTCAGAACTCACCCGAGCCTGCTATCTGGAGGTCGGATCCGAACATGATGTCACACTCGTTCAAGAAAGAGACTGTGCAGAAAGGTCTGACGAAGTCGTGGTTGTCTATATGTGGGGGTATGCAGTCACCCTGATTGTAAATGTTGATAATGCAGCTATTGGGTATGCAATCTGCTGGCAGTACCCTCCATGTTATCAATCTCTTTACCATTCTCTTGATGACTAATGGCATCGGATCT
This sequence comes from Papilionanthe hookeriana x Papilionanthe teres, assembly GCA_022702705.1. Taxonomy (NCBI): domain Eukaryota; kingdom Viridiplantae; phylum Streptophyta; class Magnoliopsida; order Asparagales; family Orchidaceae; genus Papilionanthe; species Papilionanthe hookeriana x Papilionanthe teres. The sequence goes on along the minus strand of CM040432.1, from coordinate 14,185,977 downwards.
ACTTGCCCATGACGGAGTATCCCCGGTGGGTTTCCCTTTCGTCTTCGACAAAGTTGTAGCCAGCATCCGCATTGTATTGTGATTCTTCCTTTCCCTGGCATCCATCTCCGGGGTTCTGAGTAGGTATTTTCCCTTAGGCGGCCTGCTCGGCCCATTCTTTTCAAATCCCGGATACAATCCACGATTTGCTGTTGTTCATACTCTGAGAATACGTCTGTATGTAGTTCGAGGCCCTCTAGTATGTTGATCTTTCTTCCTTTAATTCTCTCGAAGTATTCAAAAGTTTTCTTTTCAACATTCTGCATTCTCTCCAGCTCGTATTCCGGAATGATCTGCAGATGGCGAGGCCTTGTGACATATTGTGGGATATATGGTTCAATCCCTTCACGTTCTCCTGCATACCTCGGCTCCTCAGTGATGATGCCTGTCGGGACATCCCCGGGGTTGCTTCGCAACAAGGTCATGCATTATAGGTGGTTCTATCCGGTGGCGTGGTAGCCTTCTTTCTTCCGATCTTCTGGAGATTTCTCCGATTCTTTCGTTATCCTAGAACTGGCCTCCTTTCTTCGGGTTCTCGGTGAACCGGTGTCCTCGAAGTGTATGTACCGGCATTAGCAATCGTCTCGTCGCGCCGGTCCGCGGCTAGTTTTGTTAACATCTTACGGATACAGCGATTCTTATTTCTTCGTTGCGTGGCCGTGAGAGTAGCCCTTCGAACTTCATGAATCTCCGTGGGCGCGGCGCCGACAAGCTCGCCCTCCGCCGTAGCGACAACGGACTTCATTTTCTTATCTTCTTCGGTGTTTGCTTTTCTTTTCTTGTTGTTGGATTGGTGGCTTGGGCCACCCACTTTCATCACCGTCCGCCCGAGTAGTTCTTCTCGGTTAGCGGGACCCAGTCACCTTCCTCGTACTCTGTAGGCTCCGTCGGTGCGAAATCCGAATCAATCTCGATTATCGCTCCATCTTTCACCCTCTTTTCATCGAGTGCAAGGCTTACGCCATTCTTAAAGTTCAGGACCAACCGCCCGTTCGACATTTCCCTGCGAAAAGACAAGGAAAAGGATCAGGGGCTGTACTAAGAACAAGAACATTAAGAAAATGTTTATTAAAGATACATTTTTTATTTATATATTTTTTTTAAAATTTAACAGGAATGAAGCGGGATAAGATCAGGAAAGAGATTTTGATTTGGAAAGGAAAACAAGGAAAACATTATTATCATGATTTTATTTATTTTAGCACATTTTATTATTTTTGGGTTCGGACCAAATCATAAGTAATTACTTTGCCCGTGTTTCTTAGGGATGAAGAATTCATTCCTTCGAAACATTAGGTAGCGTAATACTTTTTCAAGTATCGTCCGTTGATCGGAAGCATATGTCGTTCTCCCTGGCAATTCACTAGCTGGTAGGAACCTCCTGAGTATACTGTTTCAACCACAAACGGTCCTTCCCAAGTGGGTTCAAATTTTCCTCCTATCTTGCGGTGTGCAAGAATAGGTCTCTTGAGAACGAGAACTAAGTCACCAACTTTGAAGGTTCTTGGGCGGACCCGGCTTGTCATGGGCTTGAACCATCTTAGCTCGGTATAGTTCTAAATTCTGTTGCGCCGCAAGTCTTTTCCCTTCCGGGCTTTCTAATTCTTCAAGTCGTAATTTGGCGTTCTCTTCGTCGTGATCTTGTTTGCAACCGCAATTCCGAGTGAAGGAAGTTGAAACTCTAAAGGTAACACTCGCCTCGGACCCATACACCGGAGCGTAAAGTGTAGCTTCGAGTAGGAGTTCGAAGGTTGTCCGAGTAGGCCCATAAGGCTTCTAACAATTTCTCGTGCCAATTTCTCTTATTATCGTCCAAGGTTTTCTTTAAGATTTGAACGAGAGTTTTATTAAAAGCCTCAGCCAGGCCGTTTGCTCTTGGGTAGTAAATTGTTGAATATCGCCAGTCGATTCCGTGTCTCCCGACAAAATTGTTGATTTTTGTGCTTCGAATTCGACCCATTATCCGAGATGATCCCGCGCGGCACTCCGAAACGGTAGACAACTTGGTTCTCGAAAACCGTAACACGTGGTGTGCTTTCACTTCTCTAAGTGGAACCGCCTCGCCCACTTGGAAAAGTAATCCGTAGCCGCAAGAATGAAGCGATGTCCTTTTGAAGATGGTGGTTCTATTGGACCCACTATATATGTGCCCCAACATTCAAATGGCCACGACGCAATTGTCGGATGTAGCACATTAGGAGGTTGGTGCAGAACTACCCCGTGCACTTGGCATTGGTGACAGCTCTTGGCGATTTTCATGCAGTCGGTCATCATCGAGGGCCAGTAGTACCCTAGTCTTTTAATTTTCATTTTCATCTTTGGACTCGACCGGTGAGCGCCACGTAGTCCCGAATGCACCTCTTTAACGATTTCACGGGCCTCGGACCCGCTTAGGCATCTTAGCCACATTCGATCAAAAGACCTTCCGTATAATGTGTTGTTTATTAATGCGTAGAACGCAGTTCTTTTCTTGATCCGATGGGCTAGCGACCTATCGTCCGGTAGCTTTCCTGTTTGCGGGTAGTTCATTAATGGCCGTCGCCAATCTTCCGTGTTTTCCGTCACCGTTGCAACTAATTCTTCTTCTTTTCCGATTTGTGTATTGTGTCTATGTCGAGCCGTGATAGAACCCGACGTCCGTGAACCGACACTTCCACCGATTCATCTTGCAAACAGCAAATTCTTTTGCGAGACGGCTAAAGCATCCGCTAAAGTATTCTCTTTTCGGGAATTTTGTAGATTGTCACATTTGGAATCCGTTCCAACAACTGTATGGCATACCGAAAGTATTGTTCGAGTCTTCGCTTTAAAATTCCGTATTGTCCGACGATCCGTTGAATGATTAACTCGCGAATCCCCGTAGATGTTGATGTCCGTTATCCCCATTCGAATAGTTAATTCCAGTCCCGTTACGAGGGCTTCGTATTCTGCTTCGTTGTTTGTACATTGTTCTGTCAAGTGGTAGGAGTATCTTAACATCCCCTGCTCCGGTGTTATAAAGATTAGTCCGATTCCTGCCTTACCGGGTACTATCACTTGCGATTCTTCGTCTTTGTGTGCTGAAGATGCTCCGTCGAAATATAATTCCCAACGTCGATCATCAGGGTCTTCTAGGTTCATTATTTGTTCATCTAGAAAATCATCATTGAGAGGAGATTCTGCTGGCAAAGGGTGCGCTGCGAGGAAGTCTGCTAAGACTTGTCCCTTTACGGCACGCAGAGGCACGAAAGTTATATCAAATTGCAATAATATCATTGACCATCTGGCAAGTCCGCCGGAAAGTGTTGGACGAGTCATCAAGTATTGCAATGGATTAAACTTCGAGATCGAGTTGACCTTATGAGAAAGCATGTAGTGCCCGAGCTTTTGAGCGGCGAAGATCGAGGCCAAACAATGCTTTTCAATTGCGGGATACCTTACCTCCGTCGGGAGTAAACGACGACTTAAGTAGTAAAGAGAATTTTCTTTACCCTCATCATCGACCCAGCCAACAGTGGCTCCGAGAGAGTCGTCTAAAGCCGCGGTGTAAAGTATCGCCGGTCTACCCGAGACTAGGGGTCGCTAAGACAGGAGGTGTCATTAAATATTGTTTAATGTCTTCGAAGGCCTTCCGGCATTTCTCTTCCCAAATAAATTTGGCGTCCTTTTTAACTAGTGCCGAGAAAGGCCGACACCTACCCGACGGGTTCGAGATAAAGCGTCGAAGATATGCCAGCTTCCCTTGAAAAGATCGTAGTTGTTTCAAGGTTTTGGGAGGTGGCATTTCTAAGATAGCTTTAATCTTTTCCGGGTCGATTTCAATTCCACGATGTCGGACAACGAATCCTAAGAATTTCCCGGAGGTGACGCCGAAGGCGCATTTTAAGGGATTCATCTTAAGGTTAAATTGTCTTAATCGTTCGAAAACAATTCTCAAATCATACAGTGTGGTTTTCCTTTACTTTGCTTTTGATGACCACATCGTCCACGTAGCATTCGACTTCGATTGTGGATGAGATCATCAAAAATTCTTGTCATTGCTCTCCGGTAGGTTGCTCCGCGTTCTTCGATCCGAATGGCATTACTCGTGTAGCAAAATACTCCGATCGGCGTTCTGAATGCTGTAAGCTTTTCATCTTCCGGAGCCATTTTTATCTGGTTGTATCCTGAAGATCCATCCATGAATGAGAATATCTCATGTGTTGAAGCAATGTCGATCATCAGTTCTGGGATCGGTAGAGGGAATTCATCTTTTGGACATGCCTTGTTTAAATCTCTGAAATCCACACAAATTTTGATCTGACCATTCTTCTTTCGATCGGAACTACATTGGCTAGCCAAGCTCGGGTATTGTTCTTCACGGACAAATTTAGCGTCTATTAGCTTTTTAACTTCGGCTATGACTTTTTGTTCAATTTCTAGATGCATTCTTCTCGGGACCTCGTCCGACCTGGGACGTAAGTAGGATCCACTCCTAGCTTATGAACCGCAACCTCTCGGAGCCAATCCCGGCATTTCATCGTAGTTCCAAGCAAAACAGTCCTTAAATTCCATTAATAATTTGATTATTTCTTCGGAGTCTTCTTTGTTGAGTAAGGAGCTAACAAAGGTAGGTCTAGGCTCTTTGCTAGTATCTAAGTTAACTTCCGTTAACTCATCTATTGTGGATTTGATTTCTTCTTCGACTCCGGTGGAGCGTCTCCAATTTGTAAATCTTCGAGTTCGTCTCGTAGTTTCCATGCAGCTTTCATTGGGCTCACAAGTGACAACCAAGCAAAATCCGATATCGTCAACCGACCCTACCGTGCCGAATCCGAGTCCATACTTTGAATCGGGTGGACGACCGAATTGTTCCATAACTTTTCAAAATGTTGTGATTGGTCTTTTGTCCATTGTCGAGGTAAGAAACCACGTTGAATTAAATTTTGAACACAGGGAGAGTACCACTCAAAAGGTAATTCCATTAATTCTGATGAAGTGACATCTTCGAATTGTACATTATTTTCGCTTTGGAGGAAGAAGCACCACGGTAGAACTTGATTGGCCTTGCACCGTCGTTACATACCTCTTTGACCACCACACCCTCGATCTTGTTAGAATGGATCGGGGTTAGGGTCATAGTATGTACGTAGTGGTTAATCTTCTCGTACATTGATTTGTATTCTTCGTTCTTCTCATTTTCGAGAGAGATTTTGAATTGCGGCCTCTTCTGACTTATTGTCGCTGCTTCTTGCTTGATTTCTTTTTCTTCTTCAAAACTATCTTCCCAATCAACATTGATGGTTGGTTTCCTCTGTCCAATTGTCCTAGCGTCTCTACCACGACCTCGTCCCCGGCCTCGACCTCGGATGCGAGTTCTGGAGAAACCTTCACCATCTCGCCGGAAGGGAGTGGTGAGTGACTGTTGGACTAGAACTTCAGGTTCTTCGTCGTCCCGAATTTTCTTTGCTTCACTTGTTACGGTATCTCTGGAGAAGATTGTCTTCTTTGGCGGTGCATAATAAGCTGCATCTTCATGGATTCCAATCTCATGTACGGTGAATGGTTGCAAGTCGCCTTTGATGCACTGTTCCCCTCCATCGTAGTATTTGATGCACTCGGTGCGAGATGATGGTACCATCCTCGTTTTCATGTATCCATGGTCGGCCCCAGTAGAGCGTTGAACGACGTTTCTGAATCGATTATATGAAATTTTGCGGTTGTCTTTGCTAAATCACCGGTCTTCATCAGTAGCGTTATTGACCCGAGGGCTCTTTCTCCTTTCTGGTTGAATCCTCTTAATAACATTTTGTCGGCTTCGAGCTCGCGAGCATCAATTTCCAAGTATGCTAGTGTTCGAAGACTCATTATATTGATTGATGCTCCTGGATCCACCAATACTCCGGAGAGTGTAAATTTTCCGATTGTAATCGAAATGTACAACGGTCGGTCGTGATCTACCGTCCCAAGTAGTAGGTCATTGTCCGTGAAGATAACGCCTCGTCGTTCCTTTAACGAGCAAACCTCATCTAAGGAATCTCCGGCCATTTGAGCTAAGCAAATTTCTCGGATCAAGTAAGGCCTTGATCGAGCTTCTCTCATCTCCTTTGATAAGATGAGAGCATCGTAAATGCTCGGCTTGGCCGGTAGTTTCCTAAGATGGGCTAGCACGTTGTAGTCCACTTTGTTTCCATGTGTCTCGACTTCTTCTCGAATGGGTATTTCTTCTGCTGGGGTTGGTTCTTCTTGAACAACTACCTGCTTTCCTTTATCCTTTGGACCCATTCTTGGAGGTAGAACTCTTCCACTTCTTAAGTTGACTTCTGTAATTTCTTCTGAATCTAGTGTTGAACTTGTCGGTGTTTCCTCCTGAATCGGAATGACTGGCTCTTCTGGATTTTCTTCAAAATCCGAAGGCTCTAACTCTATCGTAACCGGAGCTCCTCGAAACTCGCGGATAGATCCGTTGCTTGTTGAACTCTCGTAGCCTCCTCGACGGATGTCTTCTTTGTCATTTTGATCGTCGAGATCTTGTATGATTTGAGAATTGTTGTTGGTATCGAAGTCGATATCCGGATTGTCGTTAGTTACGTAATCGTTAGAAACAGTCAAAACGTAGCCAACGCCATCACCCTTATCATTATATGATCCCACCGAAGTGAGCAGATAATCATACAAAATCAGAGGTTCGAGGGATTTCTCCCCCGAATCGGAAATAACTATCCTAGGATAAGCAGCCCCTAGTCTAGCCTTAGGAGTCTCGATCCTCTCTTCTTCGTCAATTTTCTTCTTCTCTTCGATTGTCTTCTGTCGAGGTGGTTCTTCTATCGCAAGTGATAGTACCGGCTTAACAGGTCTCGAACTCTGAATTGAAGCTCGCACCGAAGCGGTTCGGATGTTGTCTAAAATCTTCTTCGAAGACCTCGTCCAGGCGGTAGTCTATCCATCGTCGGTTGCATAGGGATCTATCGGAATGACGGGATCGGTTGAGATAACATTGACGGAACCTCCTTTCTGGGGTTCCTTCATGTACTCCTTCGGGATTGTTATATTTCCTTTCCGAAGGTTGTCGTTGAGCTAACTTTTAAAGGTAATACAATCTTCTATCTTGTGCCCAAGCATCCGATGGTAGGGGCAAAAGTTGGGATTACCTTTCTTATTGACTTCCTCTGGTCTTTTGGGCTTTGGCAGCTGGAAATCCGGAGTTTTCATTAGGCTACGGAACATCTTTAGTACTGCTTCATTTTTGAACGGATATTCTCTGCTCAGAAGCTCCCTTAATGTACGTTGTGGACGAGATGGTTGTTCATACTGCGGAGACGACTGATAGCTGGACCGGGGTTGCTGGTAATTCTGTTGTGGTTGCTGCGGCCGTTCTGGTGGTATTTGCATAGGTTGCTTGCCTTTGTCAACTGCTGCAACGATCCCGGATTTCTTTTTGAAGGTCTTCACCGGCTTCTGCTTGTCCGTCTTGTCTGTAAAACTTAATTGCTTCGCCTCTTCTTGCAAGCTTCCGGCCTTGCTTAACAACTTCTCAAAAGTCTTAATAGTGAATCCTTTGAGGAGAAGTGTTATCGGGCCGTGAATGCTTTTAAGCAAGATGCCGATCGCATGTTGTTCTTGCAGTTGTGGTTCACACTTCATGCTTAAATTTCTCCATCGAAGTATGTAATCCACTAAAGTTTCATTCGGCCTTTGTTTCTCTACCACTAAATCACCTATAGTGATGTGGTGCCGAGCTCCGACAAATCGCTCGATGAAGAGGCTCTCTAGCTCGAGAATGTCTTCACCGAACCATTGGGTAATTCGCATACCGGCCGAAGGCGATTCTCGACGTACTACCGACGAACTCGTCGGAAGAGTAACGCATCGCTCCCGCCGGCATTGCAACAACCGGCACGAAAGTGTGCAACATGCCGTCGGGGTTCCTGGCTCCGTCGAAGGTCTTAAACGAGAGGTGGTACGAAGCCTTTCGGGTATCGGACGTCGTCGAATTCTTCCGGGTAAGGTCTACCCGTCCGAATAGATGTCCCGTTCTTCGATTGTGCTAGGGCTTCTCGCACTCGTTGTTCTACCAAGTTCTTGATATCCTTTTCGTGGATCATACTTTGTGTTGTGTCCTTTTAGCTGGTCATCCCCATTGACGGATGTAATCTCCTTTCCTCCGTCTACGATGTGAATGACCTCTGGGGGTGTTTCTCTATGTGGTTGTACTTGACTCTGGAGAGTGGCCAGAGCTACGGCCATCTCTTCCATCCTTTTCGCCATTTGAGCGATCGTGTCATCTTTATCTTGAAGCTGCCTCCTCATTGCTTCCGGCTCCTCTCTTTCTGCTGCTGCAGGGGCACCTTATGAAGCTGACGAAGCTCATGTTTCGACCATGTTAATTTCTGCATATTCATCATCCATGAACTCTGACGAATCAATCTCATCTCCGAATTTCTCTTCTCTTTCCCTTGCTAATCGTCGAATATCAGTTCTTAGCTTTTCTATAGCATCTTCTAGTGGTCTTTTCTGTACATCCTTGCAGCTGTCATGTGATAACTGTCGAGTTTCCATGAGTCCTCTTTACTGCAGTAGCACTTTCTTCGAATTCAAGTCTCCTGACGAGACTTTCCTTCTCAGGCTGTTGTTTTAATCTTAATTGTCCGGTAGTGGGACGCCATACCATCCTTCTAGCAGCGAAGGTCTAGGACCGGATGGTCCGTCGACCCAAATGCCGGAAGGTGGTATCCTCCCTATTCCGTAGTCCTGAAATAACAACTGGTGGACTAGCTTTCATTCTCTTATTCGGCTTTTCCGCAGCGATAGCAGGTTCTACTCGCGGCCCAAGAATGGACTTGGCTGGCACCCGCCCTATCCTTCTTAAAATCTCTGACACAGGGCATTTTTTCTTTCTTTGCTAACTTCTCTAGCAATCCTTCTACTTTTGTTCCTTCTTTGAGTCAGTGTCAGTGATGGAATTCTCGAGCTGGACCCGATTTCAAAAATAGAAGGTTTCACAGGAAGATCTGTACCCTCCACGGTAACAGGTTCATCATAGTTCTGAATTTCCTTTCCCTTTAGTTTGGCAGAAGCCAGGGTAGGTGCAGAGACAACTAGACCAGTGGGGTAGCAACAATAGTCCTTCTGCGAACAGCAGTACTCCTCTTAGTTGGAATCTTTTACAGAGGAGGGAATTCATGAGTTGACTTGAGGTTAAACTCAATCAACGGCTTCTCAGTTTCTGGTACTTTGCTTGTGAGTGAAAAGAGAGTGACGTCGGGGATTTTGATGTCGGTATCCCCGAATCCTTGTCCGAATCGAATGATTCCATTGTCAGGCAGTTCGTCCTTGAACACGGCCAGGTCCAATCCATTGACGAAGGAGAAGATCAGTTTCGGGGCTTCCATTTTTGTAGGGCAGATTCCAAGTGTTAATCCCTGAATCGTGCTTCTTCTTATCGTATAACTTATGACGAAAAAGAAAGAGTCTGAACACATTTCTGTTTATCTTAGTGTATTTTTGGTATTAAAGGAAAATTGTCTTTTAAAAAGATTTGTTTGTTAGGAAAGAGAATTATTAAAAGAAGGAGAGTTGTAGGAAGGGTAAAAGGAATTGATTAGGAACTGGAAAAGGAAGAGAAAGTCTTGTAGAAACTTCTCGACCCGCAAGACCGCTCCTAAACTAATACCTATTGGGAGTCCACCCCACCTCGTAAATGAGGTAAAAGGATCTCGGAACCTCTCTGTTTAGGGGTATCTAAACAGTGGCTCCTAAATCCAATAGAATGTTGGCTCTACTTGTTCAAGGTAGAAAAGAACATAGTATTTCAACGGAAAGAAGGGTAGTTTGATCCACTAGGGACATGGATACACTACCGATTTTTGAAAGCAGAATTTTCTGATTAAAATGGAGAGAGGAATTTGTCCCCAACAGAGTCGCCAGAAATATGTCGGCATTATTTTTAGGTTGTGTGTTTTATTTTGAAAAGGGGGTCGCCTAACAGAAATTGTCGGCGAATTTTTAATTTAATTTAAATAAATAATTTGAAAAGTAGTATTTGATTTTGAAAATAATTTTAAATTTGAAAATTTTAAGATATGAAATCAAACTGATCTCACATCCCGAATAGTTTATGTAAACGAGCACCACATCACAAACCGTGTATCTACCCCGAAGAATTGACACACTGTTGGATGATGAGGCTCGATTAAATAAACTAAAAGATTTGTGACATCAGTTTGGTCTGCGAACCAATTTTATAAGCCGACAAATTCCCCTGCTTAATATGAAAGCATTAAACAGGGTTTATATTACTCGGGTTCTTAAAATTCTCTATAAGGGCAAGCCCCTATAGTTAATTACATCTTAAGTGACGGGAATCACCTAAGAAAACTCTCGATAATAATCGCAATTCTGCTCTCAAGAATTTCAAAGTTTAAGTTTTTCAAACGATTGAATTTTGGAATTTCAACAGGGAATGGATCAAATTTGGAACATTTTGTTTTGGGAATTCAAAGGAAGAAAGGTAGGAGAAATCACAGATTTGAAGCGAACTTCGGTAATTTCTCAACTATCCTATTGTTTGGCTTGGATTTAGGAAAGTCCTAATGTTTGTTTAATGTATTGATCTTGCCAATTTTAATTAATTTGGACTTAGATTCGTATGATATGATCACACAAATAGCCTGGAAGATGTGAGGGTTTATGTCGTATCAAACGACTACCTCAGAGTCCTAAGACCGGTTAGGGCTTAATTTACATGACAAGATCATGCAAATGCCTAACGAAGAGTTGAGGATTTATGTTGCACTAGGAAAACTACCTCGAAATCCTATGGCTTGGTTCTTTAATTCTAAGAATGGTTTTGCTGAAGTAGATCCGAGTTTTGCTGATGACGATGGTCGTGCTGCCCACTGTGCTCCAAGCTCCTTGTTGTTGTAGAGGTTTTGTTATAGAAGTCATAAATCAGGAGATGAGAAAAGTGTTTTGGTTTAGAGAAAATCTTACTTTCTAAGTGTTTTCTATATTTTATTTAAAACAAATCTTAAAGTTGATTATAACAACACCGGTTAAGATCCCACGGTTCCATCCTTCCGGCATCGTTATTTTTATCGGATTCACTTAGTCCAGATGAATTTGCTAAACTCAACTAAATGAGTTCCACACTTTCATTTAGACCGTGGGAAATCCCGTTAGCAACACGTAGGTTACATCATCCGAGGTATTCCCGATCATCCAACAACACGTTTTAATTTAGTTGTAATTGCAGTTTTGTGTTCTGTTTGTGATTAAATTTTGAGTTGTTTTATATTTTGAAATGTTGTGGCGGTGAATTTTATCTTGCAATGACTTTTAATTTAGTTTTGGTTTCAGTTTTAGGGGCTATCCTGAAGGTGTGGGTTTTCATGCAGCAGTTGTTTATCATGCAAGAAAGGTAAAGTGCATTTGCAATAAAGTAAATTGCAAGAAAGTAAATTGCAATAAAATAAAAGCATACCTGGAGGGTCTTCCCGTCATCTCAGGCTGCACTTAAACACAATTTAGAATATTTAAGCAAGTCCCTAGGTAAAGCTAAGGGAAGGGTTATGGTTTTCTACCAAGTTTCTAATCCTATAGCTAGTCATTTCCTATGACATCTAGGTTCTTGTGTTTTGGCTTGAGGATGATTTTCTTCATCAAAGAACAATTAGGTTCAATTGTTCTTATAAATATCCTATCATATTGAGGAAGTGCTTAAGAAGAATCTTAAACATCTTTTCAATATTGCTAGAATTGTTTTAAGTCCAAATGAATTTAATTATACAAATGAATTAATCGTCCGAGGTTTAGTTAAGTTTTGTTGTTATCTTACTCACTGAACTAGGACATTTGAATATCCTATGAGTGAAGTATCACTTCATTTAACGTTCTGTTTAGGAGTTATGATAATAAAAGCTTTCGAGGACAAATTGATGTTCCAATAGTTTGTGATTTAATTTAATTTCAGTTAACAGGTTTAAATTTGGAATAGTGTTCAAGTTGCTTCATATTTATTTTTGAATTTCTTTATGTCTTAGGTGATGTTATTTTTAATACAATTGAATTTAACTTTAATTTAATTTAATTTGGTTTAGTTTCAATTTTAATTTAATTTATTTAATTTAAATTAATTTTAATTTTAACTTGATTTTATTTTTTTTTTAATTTAATTCTATTTAATTTGATTTGAAATGATTTAATTTAATTTAATTTAATTTGACTTAATTTGATTTGATTTAATTTAATTTAATTTAATTTAATTTAATTTTAGTTTAATTTTAATTTAATTTAATTTAATTTAATTTAATTTAATTTAATATGTTTTAATTTAATTTAATTTTAATTTGTTTTAATTTAATTTTATTTAATTCAATTTAATTTAAATTTTAACTTAATTTCATTTTTAATTTTAATTTAATTAAAAATTTTAAAAGAGTTTAATTTAAAAAATTTAACTTTAATTTAATTTAATGATTAAGTCTTTTAACATTTTAAATCTTAAATTTGAATTATCATTTTAAATAAAAATTAAATATTATTGAGATGATTAATTTAGGGATTCTTAAATTAAAGAACAAATCTCTTCCTAATAATATCCCTATTTTAATAATTCCAACTTTACTATCCTTCCAAATTTAATCAATTATTTAATTAAGGTTTATTTTAATTATTTTTAAATTGTTTAATATGTTTCTACCCTTTAATTATTTAAATTTCAATCATCCAAATCAAATTAGGATCAAATATTTTACTTTTTAATTTTATTAAACATAAGTTTTAATTAAAGATTAAAATTTTAATTACAATTTTGCCCTTCAAGCTTAATAATTTCATAACTCACTAAATTGAGCTTAAATGAACTTGAAATTTTTATGTGACTTCACTCATATGTCAGTAAAGACATGAGAGGAGAAAATGTGATTTTTTCTGTATCTAATTTATTTATGTAATTATTTTTGGTGGAAAATAGAGATTTCCAAGGAAAATTTAATAATATGACCAAGGGAAAGTTTCTGTCCTTAATAAAATTATGGGACATTCCTAATGACCAGAGGACCACTTGGACCAATTTTGGTGATTTTTTGAATTATATTCTTTTTATTATAATTATTTTGAGTTTTGGAGTATTAATTAATTTAAAAATAAAATAAAGGTTGAAAAATGAATTTTATATTTTTTAAAAATCTCTCTAATATCAAGGAAATCAGAGAATCAATTTTTGTAATTTTCTGATTTTTCTTTGATTTATTAGAATTATTTTAGTGGAAATGCTAAAAAATACATTTTTTTAATTTTAAAATTACCTTAGGGCTTTAAAATTTAATATCTCATCATATAGACCTAAGAAAAATATGGGGTTTGTTCCTAAGTGATTAATATTTAAAATGTGACATTTTGGTGAATTTTATTTTTTTTATGATTTTTATTATTTTTTAATTATTAAAATATTAAAATAATACAAAAAATCAACTTTTTTAGAAAATTACAATTTTATTTTTCTTAAATTTCCTTGATATCAGAGAGGCTCCAAAACCAATTTGGTGAATTTTTGAAAAGTATTTTGAAAGTTATGAATTTTTAAAGTTTAAATTGGCTAAATGGCTTAATCAACCCATTTAGTAGAGGCTAACCAAGTCCATTTGACTTCAAATTTTTATGATGGATTCCTCTGATCCTAAAGGTCAGTGGAGATTTGATTTCAAGTCAATTGGATGTATGATTAGCTCTAATTAATTAGGGACATATTTTGGGTGTTTAAGTCAATTAGGGTTATTCCAAGTGAATTAATTCAAAACCTATTTTTCCTAGGGTCCTCTGGTCATTGTTGACCTCATTTTTGATGAGGTCTTCTCTTCTTCCCTTTAGTACTTAGGATCTAGCCTTAGGCTTTTCCTTTGACTATCTTAGAGGACTAGAATTGGGACCCACCTTTTAGAAATTCAAACCACTTCTTAACTCCCCGCAAACTCCACAAACTTGACCGTAGACCCCTAATCACCTAGAGGGTTGAAATCAAATGTGAAAGTTTAAAGGATGAGTTCCTATAGGACTCTTTGGCCTTAGGACTGCCTTGGGTGGCCTGGTCTGGTGAAGGGCCGACTTACACACACACTACACTTATACACTACACTTTCACACACCTCTTAAAACCACACCCATACCCAACTCGACCTTCCGACTCATGTAGGTGATTCACATGGATGGTCCTTAACCCCTAAGCCTTCGCAAGAGGGTTAGGAACAACATAGTGAATGCCTCAAATGAGTCCCTTCATGGCTCATGTGGGCTTGATATGGCTTCATGGCTCAACCAAAATGATTTCATTCCACTCAAATTCACCCATTCTTCAATTTTCCAAATTTTCAATTTTTGACCCCCGGGACCCTACACCCGCCTAACCTACCCAAAGCCCTTGAAATTACCCAAATTTTTCAAAATCACCTAAATTACCCAAAATTCCTCAAAATTAATCCCAAACATTTCCACATCACTCAAATTGATCATCCATACCCAAAAATACCAAGAATTCCAAAAATACCTCCCAATACCCTCCAAATACCCAAAATACCCCCTTGACCCAAAAATCCAAAAATTCAGAAAATTCTCAGGAAATTCTAGAAAATCCTAAATATTCCCAATTTCATTTTGTCCAACTACACCATGGGCCAATTTTTTCAATTTACCCTACCTTTGTCAAAACCCCCAATTTGACCCATTTTAACCCAAAGTGAACCCAATGTCAAACCAAACCTACCCAATTGACCCCAATTTTGGTCCAATTCAATTCTAAACTTCAATTCAACATCCCAAATGTCAATCTGAACCAAATTCAAGCCCAATTTTATTGAAATTTGAATCCAATTTCACTTTTGACCTTAAAGACCAATTTTGACCCATGACCCAAACCTAACCCAAACTCACCCAATTCAACTCCAATTAACCCCAAATCTTTTCTAAATCCTCCTTAGCATCCCCACAAGCAAAACACTAACATGATTTGCCCAAAATTTGGACCCAAATTCCACTCAAATTCAACCCAAAGCTAAAAGGCCCAATTTTGACCTAAACCCAAACCTAACCCAAATGAGCCCAAACCCCAAAATCAAAGCCCAACCAAAGTCAAAACCTCTTTGAAACACTCCCATAAACATTTCTCAACATTAATTTTACATCAATTTCAACCCTAGCCCAACATTGGCCCAACTTGGCCCACTTGGACCTATATTGGCCCATTCACCAAAAGAGCCCAAATTCAACCCAATTCAAACCCAAATCACCCCCAATTTGCTTCAAGTCACTCATGATACATCCATGAGCTAAACCCAACAATTATTTGGAGCAATCTCTTTACAAAATTTCATCCCAAAATCCATTTTAAGATTCAAAAGCCCACTTTCCTAAACCATCTTAAAAGCCCATCTAAAACCATTTCAAAAAGCCCAAAATCCACCCTAAAGCCCACATGACATCTCCATTTGCCATCCACTTAATTAAATCCATTACCTAAGTCCTAAATTCATCATCAAATAATTCCAAATCAAGCCTCATGCCAAATCACCCTTAAATACCAAAATTTTCCTTAAATCCATTTCCATGAAATCGACTTCACTTTTCCCAAGCCAAAGGTGAGCCATGAAGCCATGCATGAGCCACATGGGAGCCATGAGAGCCATGGAATCTACTTTCCACCTCACCATACCCAAGATGGCAAGAGGAGGAGGCCCTTTCCATATTCTCTTAAGAGTGATTAACCACTTCCATGACTCCACTAAACCATGCTTAGACTTAATTGTACTTGGATTGTGACTTGACCCCACTAATCAAGCTGATCCAAGTGACTTTCCCTTCAGCCCAAATTGACCTTGGAGGGTGAACCTAACCAAAAACCAAGGGTTGACCCATTTAGACCCAAAACTAGCCCTTTCTCATTCCACTTGATTCAAACCCTTTACACATGTCCATGGTCAATTGACTGCACAAACCTCTAGTCCTGACCCACCTGGACCTAAGGGTGACCCATGCCTGCCGGCCAGCCGCCTGGGTCACCGGAAAACACCATGGCCGAGAGCTCACATGTGAGCCCAACTTGGAATTCTCACCCGCCGAGCCGCCCCATCCTCGGTGGCCATTGGAGTTGTTCTTCTCTAGCCAAGAGCAGCTCGATCCCAAGCCCTAACTCTCCCGGGAGGCCCTCCACCCTCTCCTATTTAAACATCACCCCTCTCGGCCATGAGAGGTGCCGAAACAAACCTTAAGGAAACTCGCCAAAATTATTCCGTACTCCTCCCCATACACATGAGCACTTGATCCCCACCGAGATCCCCCGCCATTTCTTCTCTCGCGAGCTCAATTTCGCAGTTGAAATCTAGGCCCAAAACCAGGACACTTCTCCACGAGTGAGCCAATCCCCAAATTGATTGGTTCTACACCTTCACTGTACCAAGGGAAGCTGTCCACCAAAGCAAAAGCCCCATCTCCGAGCCACCCAGCTGCTCCGACCTCCAAGCTTTGTGATCGGGCTTGGTCGAAATCCCACCAAGACAATTCACCAGACCAGGAGACTTCATCTGGAGCTTGCTGGGATCCAATCAAAGGTGCAACAACCCTCAAATCGAAGTCACACTTCTCTGAGCATAGGTATGAGCTAATTCTTCATCCCGAGCTTCTGGAGATTCTCCATTTCAAATGCTTTAATTTCAATGCATGATCACCGTATAGATGTGTTCGTCTCTTCAAGACGAATCCATAGAGCATAAGAACATGAAAATCCATTGAGTATCGAGTGAGATATTAGGGATTTAGTGTGAACGGCTCTCGGGTGAGGACACTTGGGGACGATGAACGAATGCCGTCCATTCAATACACGCGCGGACGGACGGCCAGGATCGCGTCGGATCAAGAGACGGTACGAGAACCGCGGGGCCCGGGCTGCCGACTCAGATGGCGGTGTCGAATGGGAGCGCGACGTGTGTGCGTTCGGAGCTGCCGAGGTTGACGCGGCGCCGCGTGGATAAATAGAAAATTAGGGGTATTTTCTATTTATTTAATTCCCTAAACTTCAAAAATTCATAACTTTGTGTAGGAAAATCATAAAAATAAAATAAAAATACCCACTTGCTCAGGTGAACGGAGGAGAATAATGTGGAAAAGAAATTATTTAATTTCATCAAGTATTTTATTTTTAATAATTTATTTACTCTCTGCATATTTTTAATTCTCCATGCATGTATACAATTCACCATGGCATGAGACCATAGTGGCTTTTGAAGCCTCTGAATTTGGGAACATTCCCTGAATTTTCCAAAGTCGAGGCCATCCCTATGAAGAGTTATTGATTTTTCAAATTCATGTTACTGTTTTGAGTATTTTAATTCCAATAAATAGCATGTTGTGAAATAAATTCTAGGAAAATTTGGTGATGTTCCTTGTGACCGCAGGACCCTAGGAAAAATAGGTTTTGAGTTAGTTCATTTAAAACAACCCTAATCGGCTTAAACACCCAAAATGGATCTCTAATTAATTAGAGCTAACCATACATCAAATTGACTTGAAATCAATTCTCCACTGACCTTTAGGATCAGAGGAACCCACCATAAAAATTTGAGGTCAATTGGACTTGGTTAGCCCTACTAAATGGGTTGATTAAGCCATTTATCCATTTTAAACTTTAAAAATTCATAACTTTCAAAATATCTTTCAAAAATTCACTAAATTGGTTATGGAGTCTCTCTGATATTAGGGAAATTTAAGAAAATTAAAATTTTAATTTTCTAAAAAAGTTGATTTTTAATATTATTTTAATATTTTCAAAAATTAAAAAATAATGAAAATCACAAAAATAATAAAATTCACCAAAATGTCACATTTTGAATTTTAATCAGTTAGGAACAAACCCCATATTTTTCTTAGGTCTATTTAGTGAGATATTAAATTTTAAAGCTCTAGGGTAATTTTAAAATTAAAAAAATGTATTTTCTAGCATTTTCACTAAAATAATTATAATAAATCATAGAAAAATCAAAAAATTGTAAAATTTGATTCTCTGATTTCCTTGATATCAGAGAGATTTTTGAAAAATATAAAATTCATTTTTCAACATTTATTTTATTTTTAAATTAATTAACACTCCAAAACTTAAAATAATTATAATAAAAATAATATAATTTAAAAAATCACCAAAATTGGTCCAAGTGGTCCTATAGTCATTAGGAATGTCCCCTAATTTTCTTAAGGATAGAAACTTTCCCTTGGTCATGTTATTAAATTTTCCTTGGAAATATCTATTTTCCACCAAAAATAATTATATAAATAAATTAAATACAGAAAAATCACATTTTCTCCCCTCATGTCTTTATTGACATATGAGTGAAGTCAAATAAAAATTTCAAGTTCATTTGAGTTCAATTTAATGAGTTATGAAATTATTAAGCTTAAAGGGCAAAATGGTAATTAAAATTTTAACCCTTAATTAAAACTTTAGGTTTAATAAAAAATTAATAAGTAAAATATTTGATCCTAATCTGATTTGGATGATTGAAATTTAAATAATTAAAGGGTAGAAACCCATTAAGAAATTTAAAATGATTAAACCTTAATTAAATAATTGATTAAATTTGGAAGAATAAAAAAATTGGAATTATTAAAATAGGGATATTATTAGGAGAAGATTTATTCTTTAATTTAAGAATCCCTAAATTAATTATCTCATTAATATTTAATTCTTAATTAAAATGATAACTCAAATTTAAATATTAAAGGACTTAATCATTAAACTAAAGTTAAATTATTAAACTCTTTTAAAGTGTTAATTAAAATTAAAAAATAAAATTAAATTAAAAAATTAAATTAAATTAAGTAAATTAAATTAAATTAAATTAAATTAAATTAAATTAAATTAAATTAAAATTAAAAGTTGAATTAAATTAAAAATTAAATTAAATTAAATAAATTAAATTAAATTAAATTAAACTAAATTAAATAAACAAATTAAAATTAAATTAAGTTAAATTAAAATAAATAAAATTAAATTAAATAAAATAAAATTAAATTAAATTAAATTAAATCAAATCAAATTAAATTAAAATTAAATCAAATCAAACTAAATTGAATTAAATTGAAATAAATTAAATTAAAGATTAAAATTAAATTAAATTAAATTAAGTTGAATTAAATATAACATCACCAAAGACATAAAGAATTCAAAATAAATCTAAAATAACTTGAACACTATTCTAAATTTAAACCCACTAATTGAAATTAAACTAAATCACGAACCATTCGAACACCAATTCGCCCTCGAAAGCTTTAGTTGTCATAACTCCTAAATAGAACGTTAAATGAAATGTTACTTCACCTATAGGATATTCAAATGTCCTAGTTCACTGAGCAAGATAACAAAACTTGAATTCCCGGACGATTAATTCATTTGTATAATTAAATTCATTTGGACTTAAAACAATCCTAGAAATATTGAAAAGATGTTTAAGATTCTTCTTAAGCACTTCCTCAATATGATAGGATATTTATAAGAACAATTGAACTCAATTGTTCTTTGATGAAGAAAATCGTCCTCAAACCAAAACACAAAGACCTAGACGTCATAGGAAATGACTAGCCATAGGATTAGGAATTTGGTAGAAACCATAACCCTTACCTTAGCTTTACCTGAGGACTTGCTTAAATATTCTAATTGTGTTTTAAGTGCAGCTTGGGATGACGGGAAGACCCTCCAGGTACGCTTTTATTTTATTGCAATTTACTTTCTTGCAATTTACATTATCGCGATTTATTTAATCGCATCGCACTTACTTTTCTTGCATGATAAACAACCGTTGCATGAAAACCCACACCTTTAGGATAGTCCCTAAAACCGAAACCAAAACTAAGTTAAAAGTCATTGCAAGATAAAATTCACCGCCACAACATTTCAAAATATAAAACAACTCAAAATTTAATCACAAACGTAACACAAAACTACAATTACAACTAAATTAAAACGTCCCGTTGGATGATCCGGAATACCTCGGATGATGTAACCTACGTGTTGCTAACGGGATTTCCCACGGTCTAAATGAAAGTCTGGAACTCATTTAGTTGAGTTTAGCAAATTCATCTGGACTAAGTGAATCCGATAAAAATAATGATGCCGGAAGGATGGAACCGTGGTATCTTAACCGGTGTCGTTATAATCAACTTTAAGATTTGTTTTAATTAAAATATTGAAAACACTTGGAAATTAAGATTTTCTCTAAACCAAAACACTTTTCTCATCCCCGATTTATGACTTCTAAAATTGAACCTCTGCAACAACAAGGAGCTCGGAGCATGATGGGCAAGCACGGCCATCGTCATCAAGCAAAACTCGAGTCTACTTCAAGCAAAACTTTCCTATAATTAAATAACAAAGCCATAGGACTTCGAGGTAGTTTGCCTAGTGCAACATAAATCCTCAACTCTTCGTTAGGCACTTGCATTGCAAATTAAGCCCTAACCGGTCTTAGGATTCCGAGGTAGTCGTCCGATACGACAATAAACCCTCACATCTTCGAGGCTATTTGTATGATTCTATCATATAAATATAAGCCCTAATTAATTAAAGTTGGCAAGATCAAAACATTTAAATAAATATTAGGACTTTCCTAAACTCAAGCCAAACAATAGGATAGTCGGGAAATTACCGAAGTTCGCTTCGAACCTGTGATTTCTCCTACTTTTCTTCCTTTGGATTCCCGAAACAAAATGTTCCAAATTTGATCCATTCCCTATTGAAATTCCAAAATTTAATCCCTTGAAAACTTAAACTTTGAAATCCTTGAGAGCAGAATTATTGATTATTATCGAGAGTTTTCTTGGGTGATTCCCGTCACTTTAGATGTAATTAACTATAGGGGCTTGCCCTTATAGGGAATTTTAAAGAACCCGAGTAATATAAACCCCGTTTAATGCTTTCGGATTAAGCGGGGAATTTGTCGGCTTATAAAATTGGTTCGCAGACCAAACGGATGTCACAAAACTTCTAGTTTATTTAATCGAGCCCCACCATCAAGCAGTTTGTCTATCCTTAGGGATAGATACATGGTTCGTGGTGCGGTGCTCGTTTATATAAACTATTTGAGATGTGAGATCGGTTTAATCTCATATCTTAAAACCTTCAAATTTAAATTTATTTTCAAAATCAAATACTACTTTTTAAAATTATTTAAATTAAATTAAAAATTCGCCGACAACTTCTGTTAGGCGACCCCCTTTTCAAAATAAAACACACAACCTAAAAAATAAGTCGTACAATTTCTGGCGACTCCGCTGGGGACAATTCCTCTCTCCATTTTAATCAGACAATTCTGCTTTCAAAAATCGGTAGTGTATCCATGTCCCTAATGGATCAAACTACCCTTCTTTCCGTTGGAATACTATGTTCATTTTTACCTTGGACAAGTATAGCTAACATTCTCTCGGATTTAGGAGCCACTGTTTAGACACCCATAAACAGCGAGGTTCCGAGATCCTTTTACCTCATTTTTGAGGTGGGGTGGACCCCCAATAGGTGTTAGTTTAGGAGTGATCCTTCGAGACGGGAAGTCTTGCATAAGACCTTCTTTTCCTTTCCAACTCCGAATCAAATTCCTTACCTTCTCTACACCTTTGAACATTCCGTTCTAAATAAACGAACCCTCTAATAAATGATTCTTTTAACAAATGATTCCTTCTTATAAATACATGAACAAGAATGAGTTCGGACTCTTTTTCAATTCCTTTCTTTTCATCCTAAAGAAAAGAAGCATAACTTGGGACTGACAACCAGAATCTACCTCGCGAAATGGAGGCCCCAAAGCTGATTTTCTCCTTCACCAACGGATCGGACTTCGCTGTCTATAAGGATGAGCTGCCCGACAATGGGATCATCCGATTTGGACAAGGATTTGAAAACACGAATGTCAAGATCACCGACGTCTCCCTCTTTGCACTGACAAACAAGGTATCTGAAGCTGAGAAGCCGCTGCTTGAGTTCAACCTTAGGTCGACCCAAAAGTTTCCTCCCCTGCAAAGGATCCCGACTGAGAGGAGTACAACTGTCCGCAGGAGGACTGTTCTTACTACCCCCACTGGTCTAGTTTTTTCTGCACCTACCCCGACTTCTGCCAAATTAAAGGGGAAAGAAATCCAGAATTATGGTAAGCCTGTTACCGTGGAGGGTATAGATCTTCCTGTGAGACCTTCTGTTTTCAAAATTGGGTCCAGTTCAAAGATTCCATCACTGACAAGGACCCAAAGAAGAAACAGAAGTAGAAGGATCTCCAGAGAAGCCAGAGCTACTGAAATTGCTTTCCTGGAGGAAATCCCAGAACTGCCAGAATATACACCGCTGCCATAATATACACCACTGCCTGAATACATACCACTTTTTGGAGGAAGCAGGTTCCATCCCCTCTCCGCCGCAGAGGACGAGGAAAATGTTCGCAAGATTGCTGTCGCATTGCCTCAGCCCGCATACTACAATGATAGCCGCAAGAAAAGGACTAGAACTACGCCGTTTGCTCGACTGCAAACTTTGGTAGAAAAGTTAGCAAAGAAGGAAAACTCGCCCGTATCGAAGATTCTACGAAGGATAGGGCGGGTGCCGGTCAAATCTCGTCTTGGGCCCCGAGTAGAACCCGCCATCATGACAGAAAAGCCAAGTAAAAGAATGAAGGCTAGTCCGCCTGTCGTCGTCTCAGGATTACAGATTAGGGAGGATACCACCTTCCAACATTTGGCTGACGGACCATCTGGTCCTAGACCTTCTACTGCGAGAAGGATGGTATGGCGTCCCACTACTGGGCAGTTGAGATTGAAACAACAGCCCAAGAAAGAAAGTCTCGCAAGGAGACTTGAATCTGAAGAAAGTGCTACTGCGATAAAGGGGACCCGGCAGCTATCGCATGACAACAGCGAAGAAACACAGAAAGCCCCGCTAGAAGATGCCATGGAAAAGTTGAGAACTGATATCCGACGATTGGCAAAAGAAAGAGAAGAAAAGTTCGGAGACGAGATTGATTCATCGGAATTCATGGACGACGAATATGCAGAAATCAACATGGTCGAAACACGAGCTTCATCGGCTTCGCAAGGTGCTCCCGTAGCCGCGAGAAGAGAGGAGCCGGAGCCGATGAGAAGGCGGCTTCGGGAGAAAGACGACACGATCGCCCAAATGGCGAAAAGGATGGAGGAGATGGTCGTAGCTCCGGCCACTCTCCGCAGTCAAGTGCAACCACAAAGAGAGACACCCCCAGAGGTCATTCACATTGTAGACGGAGGAAACGAGATTACATCCGTCAATGGGGATGATCAGCTGAAAAAGGATACAACACAAAGTATGATCCCTGAAAAGGATATCAAGAACTTGGTGGAACAGCAGGTGCGAGAAGCCTTAGCACAATCGAAGAGCGGGACATCCATTCGGACGGGTAGACCTTACCCAGAAGAATTCGACATTGTCCAATACCCGAAAGGCTTCGTACCACCTCTGTTCAAGACCTTCGACGGAACCGGGAACCCCCGACAGCATGTTGCACACTTTCGTGCCAGTTGTTGCAATGCCGGCGGGAGCGATGCATTACTCTTCCGACAGTTCGTCAGCGCTCGTCGAGAATCGCCTTCGACTGGTATGCAGAATTACCAAATGGTTCGGTGAAGACATTCTCAGAACTAGAGAACCTCTTCATCAAGCGATTCGCCGGAGCTCAACACCACATCACTATAGGTGATTTAGTGGTAGAGAAACAAAGGCCGAACGAAACTTTGGTGGATTACATACTTCGATGGAGGAACTTAAGCATGAAGTGTGAACCACAACTACAAGAACAACATGCGATCGGCATCTTACTTAAAAGCATTCAAGGCCCGATAGCACTTCTCCTCAAGGGATTCACTATTAAGACTTTCGAGAAGTTGTTAAGCAAGGCCGGAAGCTTGCAAGAAGAGGCGAAGCGCTTAAGTTTCGCCGACAAGACGGACAAGCAAAAGCCCGTGAAGACTTTTGAAAAGAAATCCGGGATCGTTGCGGCGGTTGACAAAGGCAAGCAACCGATGAAAATACCACCGGAATGGCCGCAAGCAACCACAACAGAATTACCAAGCAACCCGGCCCAGTATCGGTCATCTCCACAGTATGAACAACCGCCTCGTCCGCAACGTACATTAAGGGAGCTTCTGAGCAGGGAATATCCGATCAAGAATGAAGCAGTGCCAAAAATGTTTCGTAGTCTGATGAAGACTCCAGATTTCCAGCTGCCAGAGCCTAAAAGACCAGAGGAAGTCAACAAGAAAGGTGATCCCAACTTTTGCCCCTACCACCGGATGCTTGGGCACAAGATAGAAGATTGCATTACCTTCAAAAGTTGGCTCAACGACAACCTTCGGAAAGGGAATATAACGATCCCGAAGGAGTACATGAAGGAACCCCAGAAAGGAGGTTCCGTTAATGTTATCTCAACTGATCCCATCATTCCGATAGATCCCTATACGACTGACGATGGATGGACTACCGCCTGGACGAGGTCTTCAAAAAAGATTTTAGACAGCATCCAAACCGCCTCGGTGCAAGCTTCAATTCAGAGTTCGAGACCTGTTAAGCCGGTACTATCACTTGCGATAGAAGAACCACCTCAACAGGAGGCGATTGAAGAGAAGAAGAAAATCGACGAAGAAGAGAGGACCGAGACTCCTAAGGCTAGACTAGGGGCTGCTTATCCTAGGATAGTTGTTTCCGATTCGGGGGAGAAATCCCTCGAACCTCTGATTTTGTATGATTATCTGCTCACTTCGGTGGGATCATATAATGGTAAGGGTGATGGCGTTGGCTACGTTTTGACTGTTTCTAATGATAACGTAACTAGCGACAATCCGGACATCGATTTCGATACCAACGACAATTCTCAAATCATACACGATCTCGACGAGCAAAATAACGAAGAAGGCATCCATAAAGGAGGCTACGAGAGTTCAACAAGCAATGAATCTATCTCGCGAGTTTCGAGGAGCTCCGATCACGATAGAGTTAGAGCCTTCGGATTCCGAGGATAATCCGGAAGAGCCTGTCATTCCGATTCGAAGGAGACACCGACAAGCTCAACACTAGATTCGAAGAAATTACGAAGTCAACTTAAGAAGTGGAAGAGTTCTACCTCCGAGAATGGGTCCAAAAGACAAAGGAAAGCAGGTGGTTGTTCAAGAAGAACCAACCCCAGCAGAAGAAATACCCATTCGAGAAGAAACCGAGATGCGTGAAAATAAAGTGGACTACAACGTGCTAGCCCATCTTAGGAAACTACCAGCCAAAATGAGCATTTACGATGCTCTCATCTTATCAAAGGAGATGAGAGAAGCTCTGATCAAAGCCTTACTTAATCCAGAAATTTGCTTAGCTCAAATGGCTGGAGATTCCTTAGATGAGGTTTGTTCGTTAAAGGAACAGCGAGGTGTTACCTTCACGGACAATGACCTACTACTTGGGACAGCAGATCACAACCAACCATTGTACATTTCAGTTACAATTGGGAAGTTTACACTCTCCAGAATATTGGTGGATCCAGGAGCGTCAATCAATATAATGAGTCTTCGAACACTAGCATACTTGGAAATTGATGCTCGTGAGCTCGAGGCCGACAAAATGTTATTAAGAGGATTCAACCAGAAAGGAGAAAGAGCCCTCGGGTCAATAACGCTACTGATAAAGACCGGTGACTTAGCAAAGACAACCGCAAAATTTCACATAATTGATTCAGAAACATCATTCAACGCTTTACTGGGCCGACCGTGGATACATGAAAACAGGATGGTACCATCATCTCTCGCATCCGTGCATCAAATATTACGATGGAGGGGAACAGTGCATCAAAGGTGACTTGCAACCATTCTCCGTACATGAGATTGGAATCCATGAAGACGCAGCTTATTATGCACCGCCAAAGAAAACAATCTTCTCTAGAGATACCGTAACAAATGAAGCAAGGAAAGTTCAGGACAACGAAGAACCTGAAGTTCTAGTCCAACAGTCACTCACCACTCCCTTCCGGCGAGATGGTGAAGGTTTCTCCACAACTCGCATCCGAGGTCGAGGCCGGGGACGAGGCCGTGGTAGAGACGCTAGGATAGTTGGACGGAGGAAACCGACCATCAATGTTGATTGGGAAGATAGTTACGAAGAAGAAAAAGAAATCAAACAAGAAGCAGCGACAATAAGTCAGAAGAAGCCGCAATTCAAGATCTCTCTCGAAAATGAGAAGAACGAAGAATACAAATCAATGTACGAAAAGATTAACCACTATGTACATACTATGACCCTAAACCCGATCCATTCTAACAAGATCGAGGGTATGGTGGTCAAAGAGGTACGTAACGACGGTGCAAGGCCAATCAAATTCTACCGTGGTGCTACTTCCTCCAAAACTGAAAGTAATGTACAATTCGAAGATGTCACTTCATCAGAATTAATGGAATTACCTTTTGAGTGGTACTCTCCCTGTGTTCAAAATTTAATTCAACATGGTTTCTTACCTCGACAATGGACAAAAGGTCAATCTCAACATTTTGAAAAATTATGGAATAATTCCGGTCGTCCACCCAATTCAAAGCATGGTCTCGGATTCGGCACAGTAGGGTCAGTTGGCGATACTGAATTTTGCTTGGTTGTCACTTGCGAGTCCAATGAAAACTGCATGGAAACTACAGACGAACTTGAAGATTTACAAATTGGAGACGCTCCACTAGAATTCGAAGAAGAAATCAAATCTACAATAGATGAGTTAACGGAAGTTAACTTAGGTACTAGCAAAGAGCCTAGACCTACATTTGTTAGCTCCTTACTCAATAAAGAAGACTCCGAAGAAATAATCAAATTATTAATGGAATTTAAAGACTCGTTTTGCTTGGAACTATGACGAGATGCCGGGATTAGCTCCGGAGGTTGCGATCCATAAGCTAGGAGTGGATCCTACTTCGTCCCGGTCGGACAAGGTCCCGGAAGAATGCGTCTAGAAATCGAACAACAAGTCATAGCCGAAGTTAAAAAGCTAATAGACGCCGGATTTGTCCGTGAAGAACAATACCCGACTTGGTTAGCCAATGTGGTACCGATAGAAAGAAGAATGGTCAGATCAGAATCTGTATGGACTTCAGAGATTTAAACAAGGCATGTCCAAAGGATGAATTCCCTCTACTGATCCCGGAACTGATGATCGACAATGTTTCGACACATGAGATATTCTCATTCATGGATGGATCTTCAGGATACAACCAGATAAAAATGGCTCCAGAAGATGAAAAGCTTACAGCATTCAGAACGCCGATCGGAGTATTTTGCTACACAATGATGCCATTCGGACTGAAGAACGCAGGAGCAACCTACCAGAGAGCAATGACAAGAATTTTTGATGATCTCATCCACAATCAAGTCGAATGCTACGTGGACGATGTGGTCAACAAAAGCAAAGTAAAGGAAAACCACCTGTATGATTTGAGAATTGTTTTCGAACGATTAAGACAATTTAACCTTAAGATGAATCCCTTAAAATACGCCTTCGGCGTCACCTCCGGGAAATTCTTAGGATTCGTTGTCCGACATCGTGGAATTGAAATCGACCCGGAAAATATTAAAGCTATCTTAGAAATGCCGCCTCCCAAAACCTTAAAACAACTACGATCTTTTCAAGGGAAGCTGGCATATCTTCGACGCTTTATCTCAAACTTGTCAGGTAGGTGTCAGCCTTTCTTGGCACTAGTTAAAAAGGACACCAAATTTATTTGGGAAGAGAAATGCCGAAGGCCTTCGAGGACATTAAATAATATTTAATGACACCTCCTATCTTACCAGCCCTGGTCTCGGGTAGACC
The DNA here is from genome assembly GCA_022702705.1 of Papilionanthe hookeriana x Papilionanthe teres. Lineage (NCBI taxonomy): Eukaryota > Viridiplantae > Streptophyta > Magnoliopsida > Asparagales > Orchidaceae > Papilionanthe > Papilionanthe hookeriana x Papilionanthe teres. Next base: position 14,158,108 of record CM040432.1, on the reverse strand, counting down.
GTCGATACTTTACACCGCGGCTTTAGACGACTCTCTCGGAGCCTCGTTGGCCTGTGTCAATGATGAGGGTAAAGAAAATGCTCTTTACTACTTAAGCCGTCATTTACTTCCGACGAAGTAAGGTATCCCGCAATTGAAAAGCATTGTTTGGCCCCGATCTTCGCCGCTCAAAAGCTCGGGCACTACATGCTTTCTCATAAGGTCAACTCGATCTCGAAATTTAATCCATTGCAATACTTGATGACTCGTCCAACACTTTCCGGCGGACTTGCCGGATGGTCAATGATATTATTGCAATTCGATATAACTTTCGTGCCTCTTCGTGTCGTAAAGGGACAAGTCTTAGCGGACTTCCGCAAAGCACACCCTTTGCCGGCCGAATCTCCTCTCAATGACGATCTGCCAGATGAACAAATAATGAATCTAGAAGACCTTGATGATCGATGTTGGGAATTATATTTCGACGGAGCATCTTCAGCGCACAAAGACGAAGAATCGCAAGTGATAGTGCCCGTAAGTCGGGAATCGGGCTAATCTTTATAACACCGGAGCGGGGGATGTTAAGATACTCCTACCACTTGACGAACCGTGTACAAATAATGAAGCGAGAATACGAAGCCCTCATAACGAGATCGGAATTAACCATTCAAATGGGGATAACGGACATCAACATCTACGGGGATTCACGAGTTAATCATTCAACGGATCGCCGGACAATGACGGAATTTTAAAGCCAAGACTCGAACAATACTTCCAAGTATGCCATACGAACTGTTGGAACGGATTCCAAATGTGACGATCTACAAAATTCCCGGAAAAGAAAATGCTTTAGCGAGATGCTTTAGCCCATCTCGCAAAAGAATTTTCTTGTTTGCAAGATGAATCGAGTAGAAGTGTCGGTTCACGGACGTCGAGTCCTATCACGGCTCGACATAGACACAATACACAAATCGAGAAAAAGAAAAGAATCGAGTTGCAAGCAGTGATGTGAAAACACCGAAGATTAGCGACGACCATTGATGGACTACCCGCAAACAGAAAGCTATCAGACGATAGGTCGCTAGCCCATCAGATCAAGAAAAGAACTTTGTCCTACGCATTAATAAACAACACATTGTACAGAAGGTCTTTTGATCAAATGTGGCTAAGGTGCCTAAGCGGGTCCGAGGCCCGTGAAATTGTTAAGGAGGTGCATTCAGGACTCGTGGCGCTCACCGGTCGGGTCCGAAGATGAAAATGATAATTAAAAGACTAGGGTACTACTGGCCCTCAATGATGACCGACTGCATGAAAATCGCCAAGAGCTGTCACCAATGCCAAGTACACGGAGTGGTTCTACACCAACCTCCAAATGTACTACATCCAACAATTGCGTCGTGGCCATTTGAATGTTAGGGCACAGATATAGTGGGTCTGATAGAACCATCATCTTCAAAAGGACATCGCTTCATTCTTGCGGCTACAGATTACTTTTCCAAGTGGGCGAGGCGGTTCCACTTAGAGAAGTGAAAGCACACCACGTGCTACGGCTTTTCAAGAACCAAGTTGTCTACCGTTTCGGAGTGCCGTGCGAGGATCATCTCGGATAATGGGTCGACATTCGAAGCACGCAAATTAACAATTTTGTCAGGAGACACGGAATCGACTGGCGATACTCAACAATTTACTACCCAAGAGCAAACGGCCTCGTTGAGGCTTTTAATAAAACTCTCGTTCAAATCTTAAAGAAAACCTTGGACGATAATAAGAGAAATTGGCACGAGAAGTTGTTAGAAGCCTTATGGGCCTACCGGACAACCTTCAGAACTCCTACTCAAGCTACACCTTACGCTCTGGTGTATGGGTCCGAGGCAGTGTTACCTTTAGAGGTTCAGCTTCCTTCACTCAGAATTGCAGTTGCAAATAAGATCACGACGGAAGAGAACGCCAAATTACGACTAGAAGAATTAGAAAGCCTGGAAGGGAAAAGACTTGCAGCGCAACAGAATTTAGAACTATACCAAGCTAAGATGGTTCAAGCCCATGACAAACTGGTCCGCCCAAGAACCTTCAAAGTTGGTGACTTAGTTCTCGTTCTCAAGAGACCTATTCTTCCACACCGCAAGATAGGAGGAAAATTTGAACCCACTTGGGAAGGACCGTTTGTGGTTGAAGCGAGTATACTCGGGAGGTTCCTACCAGGCTAGTGAATTGCAAGGGAGAACGACATATGCTTCCGATCAACGGACGATACTTGAAAAAGTATTACGCTACCTGATGTTTCGAAGGAATGAATTCTTCATCCCTAAGAAACACGGGCGAAGTAATTACTTATGATTGGGTCCGAACCCAAAAAATAATAAAATGTGCTAAAATAAATAATATCATGATAATAAAATTTTCCTTGTTTTCTCTTCCAAATCAAAATCTCTTCCCTGATCTTATCCTACTTCATTCCTGTTAAATTTGAAAATAAAAAAAATATATATAAAAAAATGTGTCTTTAATAAACATTTTCTTAATGTTCTTGTTCTTAGTACAGCCCCTGATCCTTTTCCTTGTCTTTTTGCAGGGAAATGTTGAACGGGCGGTTGGTCCTGAACTTTAAGAATGGAGTAAGCCTTGCACTCGATGAAAAGAGGGTGAAAGATGGAGCGATAATCGAGATTGACTCGGATTTCGCACCGGCGGGCCTACGATGACGAGGAAAGTGAATGGGTCCCGGCTGACCGAGAAGAACTGCCCGGCGGACAAGGATGAAAGTGGGTGGCCCAAGCCACCAATCCAGCGACGAAGAAAAGAATAGCAAACACTGAAGAAGACGAGAAAATGAAGTCTGTAGTCGCTACAGCAGAGGGCAGGCTTGTCAGCGCCACGCCCACAGACATTCAAGAAGTTCGAAGAGCTACTCTCACAGCAACGCAACGAAGAAATAAGAATCGCCGTATCCGTAAGATGTTAACCAAACTAGCTGCGGACCAGCGCGACGAGACAATTGCTAATGCCAGTACATACACTTCAAAGACACCGGTTCACCAGGAACCTGAAGAAAGGAGGCCAGCTCCCAGGATAACAGAAAGGACCAGGGAAATCTCACGAAGATCAGAAGAAAGAAGGCTACCCCGCTACCAGATAGAACCACCAGTAATGCATGACCTTGTTGCAGAAGTAACCCCGGGGGATGTCCCGACGGACATCATCCCCGAGGAGCCGAGGTATGCAGGAGAACGTGAAGGGATTGAACCGTATATCCCACAATATGTCACCGAGCCTCGCCATCCGCGGATCATTCCGAATACGAGCCGGAGAGAATGCGGAATGTTGAAAAGAAAACCTTTGAATACTTCGAGAGAATTAAAGGCGGAAGAATCAATATACTAGAGGGCCTCGAGCTACATACGGACGTATTCTCGGAGTATGAACAACAAGCAAATCGTGGATTGCATCCGGGATTTGAAAAGGATGGGCCGAGCAGTGCCGCCCGAGGGAAAACACATACTCGAACCCCGAAGATGGATGCCGGGGAAGGGAAGAATCACAATACAATGCGGATGCTCGCTACAACTTTGCGGAAGACAGAAGGGAAACCCACCGGAATACTCCGTCATGGGTAAGTGGATCCGATGCCATTAGTCATCAAGAGAATGGTAAAGAGATTGATAACATGGAGGGTATCGCCAGCAGATTGCATACCCAATAGCCGCATTATCAACATCTACAAGCGAGGTGACCGCTTACCCCCGCACATAGATCACCACGACTTTGTCGGACCTTTCGCACGAGTCTCTTTCCCGAACGAGTGTAACATCAAGTTCGGATCCGACCTCCGGATAGTAGGCCCGGTGAGTTCCGAGGGCCGGTGAAGATACCTTTACCGTAGGTTCCGTCATGATACCGAAGGGCAACGGAGCGAGATATCGCTAAGCATTGCATACCGGGAGTACCAGTGAAGCGGATCTCAGTTACTTTCGAAGGATGGACGACAGGAAGACACCTTACCATTTCCAGCCGACCCGGAGCTAGAGAGCCTCTGGCCTTACGAGCTGTGAGTTACATGGAGAATATCACACCTCCAATGTACATCCATACGGCATCCTTGCCAAGGATGGCTTGGAAGGTGATGTTATCGACCATGTACCCCACTATTCGGACATGGATTTTTGACGGATGCTTCTTTGGATGGATCAACAAAGATCATACATAGTCCGTTTTGAGTCTACATGGATTGTATGAAATGTATTCCAGATCGAGTTGTATGATGTATCTTCAACATGATTGGAATGAAAGTGACCATGTCACATTTTTGGCCTTCACCTCTTTTGTGCAAATTGACTGGGAAACGCCATTAAAGTTAAATGAACTTCGAACAAAGAAACTGAAAAGAAAAAAAAAGAATAAAAGAAAACTTTCCTAAAAAAAAATCTTAAAAATGACGAACTCCAAATTCACATGAACATTAAATAAACGATAAAATAAAATTTGAATCATTAGAAGATAAACAAAATCAACATAAATGTTAAATCAAATCACAAAAAAAATTCTCAATCAAATTTCAAGTCCAATCTCGATCAAATTTTAAATTTGATCTCCCAAATTTCAAATCAAATCTAAATCAAATCTCAAATTCAATCTTTCCAGATTTCAAATCTCAATCAAATTTCGAATTCGATCTTCCAGATCTCAAATCAAATCTCAATCAAATTCAAACTTTTGGGTCAAGAATTTTACATCCAAGACTGCATTGCTTTAGGATTCTTTCCCTATCGCAATGAAATACATCAAATTCAAACTTTTGGGTCGAGGATTTTACATCCAAGACTGCATTGCCTTAGGATCCTTTCCCTATCGCAATGAAGTACATCAAATTCAAACTTTTGGGTCGAGGATTTTACGTCCAAGACTGCATTGCTTTAGGATCATTTCCCTATTGCAATGAAGTACATCAAATTCAAACTTTTGGGTCGAGGATTTTACATCCAAGACTGCATTGCTTTAGGATTCTTTCCCTATCGCAATGAAGTACATCAAATTCAAACTTTTGGGTCGAGGATTTTACATCCAAGACTGCATTGCTTTAGGATCCTTTCCCTATCACAATGAAGTACATCAAATTCAAACTTTTGGGTCGAGGATTTTACATCCAAGACTGCATTGCTTTAGGATCCTTTCCCTATCGCAATGAAGTACATCAAATTCAAACTTTTGGGTCGAGGATTTTACATCCAAGACTGCATTGCTTTAGGATCATTTCCCTATCGCAATAAAGTACATCAAATTCAAACTTTTGGGTCGAGGATTTTACATCCAAGATCGCATTGCTTTAGGATCCTTTCCCTATCGCAATGAAGTATATCAAATTCAAACTTTTGGGTCGAGGATTTTACATCCAAGACTCGCATTGCTTTAGGATCCTTTCCCTATCGCAATGAAGTACATCAAATTCAAACTTTTGGGTCGAGGATTTTACATCCAAGACTGCATTGCTTTAGGATCCTTTCCCTATCGCAATGAAGTATATCAAATTCAAACTTTTGGGTCGAGGATTTTACATCCAAGACTGCATTGCTTTAGGATCCTTTCCCTATCGCAATGAAGTACCTCAAATTCAAACTTTTGGGTCGAGGATTTTACATCAAAGACTGCATTGCTTTAGGATCCTTTCCCTATCGCAATGAAGTACATCAAATTCAAACTTTTGGGTCGAGGATTTTACATCCAAGACTGCATTGCTTTAGGATCCTTTCCCTATCTCAATGAAGTACATCAAATTCAAACTTTTGGGTCGAGGATTTTACATCCAAGACTGCATTGCTTTAGGATCCTTTCCCTATCGCAATGAAGTACATCAAATTCAAACTTTTGGGTCGAGGCTTTTACATCCAAGACTGCATTGCTTTAGGATTCTTTCCCTATCGCAATGAAATACATCAAATCAAATTCCTGGGGTTAAAGATTTTACATCCGAGACTGCATTGCTTTAGGATTCTTTCCCCATCGCAATGAAATACATCAAAATCAAACTCTTGAGGTTAAGGATTTTACACCCAATACCGCATTACTCTGAGATCTTTCCTCAATGTAATGATCCAATCCAATCGATTCGATCTTCTTTTGGGGTTGAAGATGTTACATCTAAAACCTCAAAATTCCAATTTTCATTTCAAATCAAATCCCTTCAAATTAATTTTGACAAACTTCAATCTAAATTGAAACTCAAACTAAAATCTAAGCTCACAAATCAAAACTTAAATTTAAACAAGATAAAATCTAAATTGAATTTCCCCCAGATCATGTGATTTGGAATTCACCTCCTTTTCCTTTCCCCAGCGAGAGTTCAGGAATCCCGGTTTCAGAGGTATGCTTGACACTCCCCAGCGGAAATTCTTCTACTTTGTCCTAAGTTTGTCACTTGGACATCTGTGTTGGTTTTGTTGATCGCTTCGGTCAACACCAATACGAGCGGTGTGCTCTGTTAGCTCACCACACCTATTGGGGGTCCATTTGTTGACCTCATTTTTGATGAGGTCTTCTCTTTTTCCCTTTAGTACTTAGGATCTAGCCTTAGGCTTTTCCTTTGACTATCTTAGAGGACTAGAATTGGGACCCACCTTTTAGAAATTCAAATCACTTCTTAACTCCCTGCAAACTCCACAAACTTGATCGTAGACCCCTAATCACCTAGAGGGTTGAAATCAAATGTGGAAGTTTAAAGGATGAGTTCCTATAGGACTCTTTGGCCTTAGGACCCTGCCAGGTGGCCTGGTCTGGTGAAGGGGCTGACTTACACACACACTACACTTATACACTACACTTTCACACACCTCTTAAAACCACACCCATACCCAACTCGACCTCCTGACTCATGTAGGTGATTCACATGGATGGTCCTTAACCCCTAAGCCTTTGGCTAAGAGGGTTAGGAACAACATAGTGAATGCCTCAAATGAGTCCCTTCATGGCTCATGTGGGCTTGATATGGCTTCATGGCTCAACCAAAATGATTTCATTCCACCCAAATTCACCCAATCTTCAATTTTCCAAATTTTCAATTTTTGACCCCCGGGACCCTACACCCGCCTAACCAACCCAAAGCCTTGAAATTACCCAAATTTTTCAAAATCACCTAAATTACCCAAAATTCCTCAAAATCAATCCCAAACATTTCCACATCACTCAAATTGATCATCCATACCCAAAAATACCAAGAATTCCAAAAATACCTCCCAATACCCTCCAAATACCCCCCTTGACCCAAAAATCCAAAAATTCAGAAAATTCCCAGGAAATTCCAGAAAATCCCAAATATTCCCAATTTCATTTTGTCCAACTACACCATGGGCCAATTTTGTCAATTTACCCTACTTTTGTCAAAACCCCCAATTTGACCCATTTTAACCCAAAGTGAACCCAATGTCAAACCAAACCTACCCAATTGACCCCAATTTTGGTCCAATTCAATTCTAAACTTCAATTCAACATCCCAAATATCAATCTGGACCAAATTCAAGCCCAATTTTATTGACATTTGAATCCAATTTCACTTTTGACCTTAAAGACCAGTTTTGACCCATGACCCAAACCTAACCCAAACTCACCCAATTCAACTCCAATTAACCCCAAATCTTTTCTAAATCCTCCTTAGCATCCCCACAAGCAAAACACTAACATGATTTGCCCAAAATTTGGACCCAAATCCCACTCAAATTCAACCCAAAGCTAAAAGGCCCAATTTTGACCTAAACCCAAACCTAACCCAGAATGAGCCCAAACCCCAAAATCAAAGCCCAAACAAAGTCAAAATCTCTTTGAAACACTCCCATAAATATTTCTCAACATTAATTTTACATTAATTTCAACCCTAGCCCAACATTGGCCCAACTTGGCCCACTTGGACCTATATTGGCCCATTCACCAAAAGAGCCCAAATTCAACCCAATTCAAACCCAAATCACCCCCAATTTGCTTCAAGTCACTCATGATACATCCATGAGCTAAACCCAACAATTATTTGGCCCAATATCTTTACAAAATGTCATCCCAAAATCCATTTTAAGATTCAAAAGCCCACTTTCCTAAACCATCTTAAAAGCCCATCTAAAACCATTTCAAAAAGCCCAAAATCCACCCTAAAGCCCACATGACATCTCCATTTGCCATCCACTTAATTAAAGCCATTACCTAAGTCCTAAATTCATCATCAAATAATTCCAAATCAAGCCTCATGCCAAATCACCCCTAAATACCAAAATTTTCCTTAAATCCATTTCCAAGAAATTGACTTCACTTTTCCCAAGCCAAAGGTGAGCCATGAAGCCATGCATGAGCCACATGGGAGCCATGAGAGCCATGGAATCTACTTTCCACCTCACCATACCCAAGATGGCAAGAGGAGGAGGCCCTTTCCATATTCTCTTAAGAGTGATTAACCACTTCCATGACTCCACTAAACCATGCTTAGATTTAATTGTACTTGGATTGTGACTTGACCTCACTAATCAAGCTGATCCAAGTGACTTTCCCTTCAGCCCAAATTGACCTTGGAGGGTGAACCTAAACCAAAACCAAGGGTTGACCCATTTAGACCCAAAACTAGCCCTTTCCCATTCCATTTTGATTCAAACCCTTTACACATGTCCATGGCCAATTGATCGCACAAACCTCTAGTCCCGACCCACCTAGACCCGAGGGTGACCCATGCCTGCCGGCCGGCCGCCCGGGTCGCCGGAAAACACCATGGCCGAGAGCTCACATGTGAGCCCAACTTGGAATTCTCACCTGTCGAGTCGCCCCATCCTCGATGGCCATTGGAGCTGTTCTTCTCTTGCCAAGAGCAGCTGATCCCAAGCCCTAACTCTCCCTGGGAGGCCCTCCACTCTCTCCTATTTAAACACCACCCCTCTCGGCCATGAGAGGTGCTGAAACAAACCTTAAGGAAACTCTGCCAAAATTGTTCCAGACTCCTCCCCATACACAGAGCACTTGATCCCCACTGAGATCCCCCTGCCATTTCTTCTCTGCGAGCTCGATTTCGGAGTTGAAATCTAGGCCCAAAACCAGGGCACTTCTCCACAGTGAGCCAATCCCCAAATTGATTGGTTCTACACCTTCACTGGACCAAGGGAAGGTGTCCACCAGCAAAAGCCCCATCTCCGAGGCCACCCGACTGCTCCGGCCTCCAAGCTTTGTGATCGGGCTTGGTTGAAATCCCACCCGGACAATTCACTGGACCGGGAGACTTCATCCGGACCTTGTCGGGATCCAATCGAAGGTGCAACAACCCTCGGATCGAAGCCACACTTCTCCGAGCAAAGGTATGAGCTAATTCTTCATCCCGAGCTTCTGGAGATTCTCCATTTCAAATGCTTTAATTTCAATGCATGATCACCATATAGATGTGTTCGTCTCTTCAAGACAAATCCATAGAGTATAAGAACATGAAAATCCATTGAGTATCGAGTGAGATATTAGGGATTTAGTGTGAACGGCTCTCGGGTGAGGACACTTGGGGACGATGAACGGATGCCGTCCATTCAATACACACGCGGACGGACGACCAGGATCGCGTCGGATCAGGAGACGGTACGAGAACCGCGGGGCCCGGGCTGCCGACTCAGATGGCGGCGTCGAATGGGTGCGCGACGCTTGTGCGTTCGGAGCTGCCGAGGTTGACGCGGCGCCGCGTGGATAAATAGAAAATTAGGGGTATTTTCTATTTATTTAATTCCCTAAACTTCAAAAATTCATAACTTTGTGTAGGAAAATCATAAAAATAAAATAAAAAATACCCTCTTGCTCAGTGAACAGAGGAGAATAATGTGGAAAAGAAATTATTTAATTTCATCAAGTATTTTATTTTTAATAATTTATTTACTCTCTGCATATTTTTAATTCTCCATGCATGTATACAATTCACCATGGCATGAGACCATAGGGCTTTTGAAGCCTCTGAATTTGGGAACATTCCCTGAATTTTCCAAAGTCAGAGGCCATCCCTATGAAGAGTTATTGATTTTTCAAATTTATGTTACTGTTTTGAGTATTTTAATTCTAATAAATATCATGTTGTGAAATAAATTCTAGGAAAATTTGGTGATGTTCCTTGTGACCAGAGGACCCTAGGAAAAATAGGTTTTGAGTTAGTTCATTTAAAACAACCCTAATTGGCTTAAACACCCAAAATGGATCTCTAATTAATTAGAGCTAACCATACATCAAATTGACTTGAAATCAATTCTCCACTGACCTTTAGGATCAGAGGAACCCACCATAAAAATTTGAGGTCAATTGGACTTGGTTAGCCCTACTAAATGGGTTGATTAAGCCATTTATCCATTTTAAATTTTAAAAATTCATAACTTTCAAAATATCTTTCAACAATTCACCAAATTGGTTTTGGAGTCTCTCTGATATTAGGCCAATTTAGGAAAATTAAAATTTCAATTTTCTAAAAAAGTTGATTTTTAATATTATTTTAATATTTTCAATAATTAAAAAATAATGAAAATCACAAAAATAATAAAATTCACCAAAATGTCACATTTTGAATTTTAATCACTTAGGAACAAACCCCATATTTTTCTTAGGTCTATTTAGTGAGATATTAAATTTTAAAGCTCTAGGGTAATTTTAAAATTAAAAAATGTATTTTCTAGCATTTTCACTAAAATAATTATAATAAATCATAGAAAAATCAGAAAATTGTAAAACTTGATTCTCTGATTTCCTTGATATCAGAGAGATTTTTGAAAAATATAAAATTCATTTTTCAACATTTATTTTATTTTTAAATTAATTAACACTCCAAAATTTAAAATAATTATAATAAAAATAATATAATTCAAAAAATCACCAAAATTTGTCCAAGTGGTCCTCTAGTCATTAGGAATGTCCCCTAATTTTCTTAAGGACAGAAACTTTCCCTAGGTCATGTTATTAAATTTTCCTTGGAAATATCTATTTTCCACCAAAAATAATTATATAAATAAATTAAATACAGAAAAATCACATTTTCTCCCCTCATGTCTTTATTGACATATGAGTGAAGTCACATAAAAATTTCAAGTTCATTTGAGTTCAATTTAATGAGTTATGAAATTATTAAGCTTAAAGGGCAAAATGGTAATTAAAATTTTAACCCTTTATTAAAACTTTAGGTTTAATAAAAAATTAATAAGTAAAATATTTGATCCTAATCTGATTTGGATGATTGAAATTTAAATAATTAAAGGGTAGAAACCCATTAAGTAATTTAAAATGATTAAACCTTAATTAAATAATTGATTAAATTTGGAAGAATAAAAAAATTGGAATTATTAAAATAGGGATATTATTAGGAGAAGATTTATTCTTTAATTTAAGAATCCCTAAATTAATTATCTCATTAATATTTAATTCTTAATTAAAATGATAACTCAAATTTAAATATTAAAGGACTTAATCATTAAACTAAAGTTAAATTATTAAACTCTTTTAAAGTGTTAATTAAAATTAAAAAATAAAATTAAACTAAAAAATTAAATTAAATTAAAAAATTAAATTAAATTAAGTAAATTAAATTAAATTAAATTAAATTAAATTAAAATTAAAAGTTGAATTAAATTAAAAATTAAATTAAATTAAATTAAATTAAATTAAATTAAATATACAAATTAAAATTAAATTAAATTAAATTAAAATAAATAAAATAAAATTAAATTAAATTAAATTAAATTAAATTAAATTAAATCAAATCAAATTAAATTAAAATTAAATCAAATCAAACTAAATTGAATTAAATTGAATTAAATTAAATTAAAGATTAAAATTAAATTAAATTAAATTAAGTTGAATTAAATATAACATCACCAAAGACACAAAGAATTCAAAATAAATCTAAAATAACTTGAACACTATTCTAAATTTAAACCCACTAATTGAAATTAAACTAAATCACGAACCATTCGAACACCAATTCGCCCTCGAAAGCTTTAGTTGTCATAACTCCTACATAGAACGTTAAATGAAATGTTACTTCACCTATAGGATATTCAAATGTCCTAGTTCACTGAGCAAGATAACAAAACTTGAATTCCCGGACGATTAATTCATTTGTATAATTAAATTCATTTGGACTTAAAACAATCCTAGAAATATTGAAAAGATGTTTAAGATTCTTCTTAAGCACTTCCTCAATATGATAGGATATTTATAAGAACAATTGAACTCAATTGTTCTTTGATGAAGAAAATCGTCCTCAAACCAAAACACAAAGACCTAGACGTTATAGGAAATGACTAGCCATAGGATTAGGAATTTGGTAGAAAACCATAACCCTTACCTTAGCTTTACCTAGGGACTTGCTTAAATATTCTAATTGTGTTTTAAGTGCAGCTTGGGATGACGGGAAGACCCTCCAGGTACGCTTTTATTTTATTGCAATTTACTTTCTTGCAATTTACATTATTGCGATTTATTTAATCTACAGTGCACTTACTTTTCTTGCATGATAAACAACCGTTGCATGAAAACCCACACCTTTAGGATAGTCCCTAAAACTGAAACCAAAACTAAGTTAAAAGTCATTGCAAGATAAAATTCACCGCCACAACATTTCAAAATATAAAACAACTCAAAATTTAATCACAAACAGAACACAAAACTACAATTACAACTAAATTAAAACGTCCCGTTGGATGATCGGGAATACCTCGGATGATGTAACCTACGTGTTGCTAACGGGATTTCCCACGGTCTAAATGAAAGTGTGGAACTCATTTAGTTGAGTTTAGCAAATTAATCTGGACAAAGTGAATCCGATAAAAATAATGATGCCGGAAGGATGGAACCGTGGGATCTTAACCGGTATCGTTATAATCAACTTTAAGATTTGTTTTAATTAAAATATTGAAAACACTTGGAAATTAAGATTTTCTCTAAACCAAAACACTTTTCTCATCCCCTGATTTATGACTTCTAAAATTGAACCTCTGCAACAACAAGGAGCTCGGAGCATGGTGGGTAGCACGGTCATCGTCATCAGCAAAACCTGAGTCTACTTCAACAAAACTTTCCTAGAATTAAATAACAAAGCCATAGGACTTCGAGGTAGTTTGCCTAGTGCAACATAAATCCTCAACTCTACGTTAGGCACTTGCATTGCAAATTAAGCCCTAACCGGTCTTAGGATTCCGAGGTAGTCGTCCGGTATGACAATAAACCCTCACATCTTCGAGGCTATTTGTATGATTCTATCATATAAATTTAAGCCCTAATTAATTAAAGTTGGCAAGATCAAAACATTTAAATAAATATTAGGACTTTCCTAAACTTAAGCCAAACAATAGGATAGTCGGGAAATTATCGAAGTTCGCTTCGAACCTGTGATTTCTCCTACTTTTCTTCCTTTGGATTCCCGAAACAAAATGTTCCAAATTTGATCCATTCCCTATTGAAATTCCAAAATTCAATCCCTTGAAAACTTAAACTTTGAAATCCTTGAGAGCAGAATTATTGATTATTATCGAGAGTTTTCTTGGGTGATTCCCGTCACTTAAGATGTAATTAACTATAGGGGCTTGCCCTTATAGGGAATTTTAAAGAACCCAGGTAATATAAACCCTGTTTAATGCTTTCATATTAAGCAGGGGAATTTGTCGGCTTATAAAATTGGTTCGCAGACCAAACGGATGTCACAAAACTTCTAGTTTATTTAATCGAGCCCCACCATCAAGCAGTGTGTCTATCCTTAGGGATAGATACACGGTTCGTGGTGTGGTGCTCGTTTATATAAACTATTTGGGATGTGAGATCGGTTTAATCTCATATCTTAAAACCTTCAAATTTAAAATTATTTTCAAAATCAAATACTACTTTTCAAAATTATTTAAATTAAATTAAAAATTCGCCGACAACTTCTGTTAGGCGACCCCCTTTTCAAAATAAAACACACAACCTAAAAAATAAGCCGTACAGTCATAAGAAACATCACCAAATTTTCCTAGAATTTATTTTACAACATGCTAATTATTGGATTTAAAATACTCAAAACAGCAACATGAATTTGAAAAATCAATAACTTCTCATAGGGGTGGTATCTGACTTTGGAAAATTCAGGGAATGTTCTCAAATTCAGAGGCTTCAAAAGCCCTATGGTCTCATGTCATAGTGAATTTCCTATATGCATGGGGAATTAAAACAATGCAAAGAGTAAATAAATTATTAAAAATAAAAAACTTGATGAAATTAAATGATTTCTTTTCCACATTATTCTCCTCTGTTCACTGAGCAAGAGGGTATTTTTATTTTATTTTTCTTATTTTCCTACACAAAGTTATGCATTTTTGAAGTTTAGGGGAATTAAATAAATCAAAAATGCCCTAATTTTCTATTTATCCACGCGGCGCCACGCCATCCTTGACAGCTCCGAAATACCGCGTGTAGCACTGCCATTCGACGCCGCAATTTGAGTCAGCAGCCCAGGTCCCGCCTTCTGCGTATCATCCACTGATCCGACCCGATCTGAGCCGTTCGTCCGCGCGTGTATGGAATGAACGGCATCCGTTCATCATCCCCAGCCGTTCTAACCCGAGAGCCGTCCACACTAAAACCCTAAGAACTCACTCAATTCTCAATGGATTTTCGTGTTTTTGTGCTCCATGGATTCGTCTTGAAGAGACGAATACATCTATACGGTGATCATGCATTGAAATTAAGGCATTTGAAATGGAGAATCTCCAGAAGCTCGAGATAAAGAGTTAGCTCATACCTTTGCTCGGAGAAGTGTGGCTTCAATCCGAGGGTTGTGTCACCTTCGATTAGGTCCCAGCGAAGCTCCGGATGAAGTCTCCTGGTCCAGTGAATTGCCTAGGTATGATTTCGACCAAGCCCGATCACAAATCTTGGAGTCCGGAACGGATGGGTGGCCCGGAGAGGGGGCTTTTGCTGGTGGACCTCTTCCCTCGGTCCAGTGAAGGTGTAGGACCAATCAATTTGAGGATTGATCCACTGTGGAGAAGTGTCCTGGTTTTGGGTGGAATTTTGGCTGAGAAATTTGGCTTTGTTGGTGGGGATTTGGGCAAATTGTCACTGGGGATCAACTGCTCTAAGTATGGAGAGTGGCCTGGAGCAATTTTGGCAGGGTTTCGATGAAGGTCCGGTTCGAGCACTTCTCATGGCCGAGAGGAGGTGAGGTTTAAATCAGGAGAGGGTGGAGGGCCTCCCGGGGGTTTAAGGCTTCGGGATCAGTCTGCTTAAGTCAAGGGAAGAACAGCCATGATGGCCATTGGGCATGGGGCGGCTCGGCAAGTGGGAATTCCAAACTTTGGCTCACATGGGTGCTCTCGGCCCGGTGGTTTCGGCGGCTGTGGTGGCTGGCCGGCCGGGGTCGAGTCACCCTCAAGGTCGGGGAGGTCGTGGTCGGGGCTTAGTGCGATCGATCGGCGATGGACATGTGTAAAGGAGTTGAATTGAAATGGAATGGGGGAAGGCTATTTTGGGTTCAAATGAGTCAACCCACCATTTTGGGTTTGGTGCACCCTTCCATGGCTGATTTGGGCTGAGGGAGGATCGAGTGAATCAGCTAGAAAAGGGTAGAGAAGTCACCATCCATGAATATTTTGATTGATCATGGATTAAGGTGAAGCATTAAAAGGGTTAAAACCTTTTTAAGGGGGCTTAAAACAGGCTCCTCCTTTTTCCATTAATGGCTTGATCAAATGTCAAACCTTCCATGGCTTCATGTGGCTTTTCTATGGCTTGCATGTGGCTTCATGGCTTGTCTTTGGCTTGTGGAAAAGCTTGGTAAATTTCATGAAAATGGAATTTGGAAATTTTGGTAATTTAGGAGTGATTTGATGGGTTTGGCATATGGCTTGATTTGGATTTATTTGATGATTGATTTAGGACTTAGGAGATGGTTTTATCAAATGGATGATGATAGAGGATTGTCATGTGGGCTTTAGGCCTTTGAAATTTAGTGAAGGTGGGATTTTAAAGTGATTTATGGAAGTGGGTTTTGGATTTTAAAAAATGGATTTTATGATGGGAATTTTGCAAAGGATTGGATCCAATAAGTGTTGAATTTAGTTTAGGAATGTTTCATGAATGATTTGGAGTCAATTTGAAGTGTTTGGGCTAGGTTTGGGTTGGATTTGGACCTCTTTGGTGAATGGGCCAATATAGGTCAAATTGGGCTAACTTGGGCCAATATTGGGCTAGGGTTGAAATTGATGTAAAATAAATGTTGGGAAATGTTTATGGGAGTGTTTCAAAGAGGTTTTGACTTTGGTTGGGTTTTGATTTTGCGGTTTGGGCTTATTTGGGTTAGGTTTGGGTTTAGGTCAAAATTGGGCCTTTTAGCTTTGGGTTAAATTTGAGTGGGGTTTGGGTCTAAATTTTTGGTAAATCATGTTAGTGTTTTGTTTTTGGGGATGTTAAGGAAGGTTTAGAAAAGATTTGGGGTTAATTGGAGTTGAATTGGGTGAGTTTGAGCTAAGTTTGGGTCATGGGTCCAAATTGGGCTTTAAGGTCAAAAGTGAAATTGGATTCAAATGTCAATCAAATTGGACTTGTATTTGGTCTATATTGGTGTTGGGAATGTTGAATTGAAGTTTAGAATTGAATTAGACCAGAATTTGGGTCAATTGGGTAGGTTTGGCTTGTCATTGGGTTCACTTTGGGTTAAAATGGGTCAAATTGGGGGTTTTGATAAAAGTGGGGTAAATTGACAAAATTTGCCCATGGTGTAATTTAACAAAATGAAATTGGGAATATTTGGGATTTTCTGAAATTTTTTGGGAATTTTCTGAATTTTTTGGATTTTTGGGTCAAGAGGGGCATTTTGGGTATTTGGAGGGTATTGGGAGGTATTTTTGGAATTTTTGGTATTTTTGGCTATGGATGGTCAATTTGATTGGTGAGGAAATTTTCAAGGTTAATTTTGGGGAATTTTGGGTGATTTGGAAATTTTGAAAAATTTGGGTAATTTCAAGGGTTTTGGGTAGGCTAGGCGGGTCCGGGGGTCAAAAATTGAAATTTTGCAAAAATTGAAGATTGGGTAAATGTAAGTGGAATGAAATCATTTTGGTTGAGCCATGAAGCCATATCAAGCCCACATGAGCCATGAAGGGACTCATTTGAGGCATCCACTATGTTGTTCCTAACCCTCTTAGCTAAGGGCTTAGGGGTTAAGGACCATCCATGTGAATCATCTTTATGAGTCGGGAGGTCAAGTTAGGCATGGGTGTGTTTTTAGGATGTGTGTGAAAGTGCGAGTGTATAGGTGTAGTGTGTGTGTAAGTCAGCCCTTCACCGGACCAGGGCCACCGGTGGCGGTCCTAAGGCCAAAGAGTCCTATAGGAACTCATCCTTTAAACTTCCACATTTGATTTCAACCCTCTAGGTGATTAGGGGTCTACGATCAAGTTTGTGGAGTTTACGGGGAGTTAAGAAGTGGTTTGAAATTCTAGGTGGTGGGTCCCAATTCTAATCCTCTAAGATAGTCAAAGGAAAAGCCTAAGGCAAGATCCTAAGTACTAAAAAGAAGAAGAGAAGACCTCATCAAAAATGAGGTCAACATTCGTTATCATCATCTCTTATTCCATTCTGTAGATGGCACATAAGGTATAAAATAAGGATGATGAGGCATCTCAGCACAGTGAACCCCTCTAATCAGTCTATCCACATACCACTGATAGTTCTCCTCATACTCATCATGTTTTACAATAAATCTCTCCAAATTTTTAACCTTTCCATCAATATCTTTAACATGTTCTCTGGTAAGACTTACCTTCTTCAAAATCTTTTGTAACAAACTAGTTTGTGAACCATAAATCTCATCTCTAGAGGATGATGCATGTGAAGAAGAAACACGAGAAGTAGAAGCAGCAGAACTAGAAGCTTTAACAGATCCTCCTTTCCAGCTAAATTTTGAACGCACAGTGTAAGTGTTCACATTTACACTGGTGATAGGTCTAAGTAGCTGAAGGAATTCTTCCCAAGTTTCAAACATAACACCAGACTGCTCACAAAGTGAATGAATCATGGAAGGAAATCCCATACCTGCAATAGTAGCTCTAACACAGTTGAGAATATAATAAAAAAAATAATAGCTCCAATGTCTAAAGGCTTTCCCTGCTGAATATAATGATTCAGAACAGCTCTCTCTCTCGTAACTTCACTGACATGACTTGAAGGCAACAACTCAAATGAGATAAAGTAATGTCATGCTTTGGAAGTGGCATTCTACTTAGAGGCTTAAAAATTTACTCTTCTTTCATTTGTTATCATCCACAAACCTCTTCTATCAGTAAGAAAAGACATTATCTCATCTAACTCTCCCTCAAAGGGATGATAATTGCCATAAAAACAAAACATCGCAGGAGCCAATCGGTAAAAAGTATTAATTACCGCAAGTGAAAAATCTGCTTGCTAACCTCTAACCATCACCAGATTGTCTTCTGTTGTTGGGAAGTTTGCATATAACTCTCTAACTACAAAAACAACATCAACAACGGAGCAGCAATAGAAATTTCCCCGATCTCTTCTAACAATCATTTCTTCAATATCTCCTCCTTTCTTGCTAAACAGTCGTTCTGGAATTCATTTAAGCGATGATAGAGTGTCGACGTATCGATCCTATGCTCTAGAACTGATAAATTTTTCGGAATCAAATCTCGCCTTCTCTCTCGAGCACTTCGACTTTGGAGCCATCTCTAAAAATTCAAAAAAAAAAATCACCAGAAATTCCAAATCAAACCAAACTTGCTAACTTAACTTCCAAAGGCAATTTCTACTAAATCTAAGCAATTTCTCATGCTTTTCCTCAAATTTTCACAATGAATAGTGATTTTTGGATTTTTTTTTATATTTTCCTCAAAATAAATGATGAAAATAAAAAATTTTTACTTAGGAGAAGTACTCATACCTTATGGTATTCAAATCCAATAAATTTCATCGAAATCATCTCTTAAATAATCCAACTTAGTGACACCCTAGGCTCCTTTCTTGTGAACTCGAGAGGTTGAAGGTGGTGGGGGTTTAAAAATGGCAAATTTTGGGTTTTTAACTGCAGAAAACCAATTTTCACGATTCGACGCCAATGTGCAGAGCATTCGGTGCATAGTTGCAAGATTTGGCACTTAAGCGCCAACAATTTGGCTCTTAGCCACCGATGCCCAAATCTTGACAATTAATTTAATTGCACTAAAACACTTAGTTAATCCCCTTTAATCACTTCAAATAATTATTTATCCCCCATAAAATCTTCTAATACTCCAGAATTACACTAAAATTTTCATCGATTCTAAACAAATTTCACACAAACACAAACTTATATTTCATTAATAACAAACCACTTAAGACAAACTAAAAATTTCTATCCAAACACCTTGGATAAACTTCCCCAATACATAAGTTCATAACTCAAATCAATAAACACAACTTTACAACATTGAGATGTAACAAACATCAAACTATAGTGCGATAAAACACAAAAATAAATCACGAACACAAAACACTAAACATATAAAACGATATCAAAAGACTACACTAAATTTAATACCAATTTCCAGTAGGCGGAATATATCCAGAATCACCATGATTTCCATTTGAACCATTTGGAATATAAATCTGATAAAACGGTAGATGATTAAAAACTCTTACATCTTCTTCTTCTAACCATTTGTTCTTCAGATACATCGCTCTATTTGCTTCTTCAACATGACTTATATGACTGAATTGCATTTTGAGTTGCCATCCCATATGCGCTAAATGTGTGTTAGTTTCATTTACCTTTGCTTCAATTGATGCCACGTCAGCCTCGATCTTCGCAAGCTTTTCTACAATCCTTGAATACTAACGACCAGAAATCCGTTAAATCATTCTTGTAAACTTTCAATAATAAACTTCCTCTTGTTGGCTTCCTCTTTCTTCTTAACCTCGCTCTCCCAAGATGACATTTTTGCACTCAAAATACTCTTCCTTGGACTCATTAAAGAAAATAAGAACTGGGGCATGTATTTCTAAACGTGTTAAAACTCCCAAATAACTCCCAAATCTACTTCCCCACGACTAAGGCTACTAGAACTTTTCACATATTTTGTAACTCCGGCTCCTAAGTACCAACTTGCGGCACACAGCCCTAGTGATCATTTTAACACAGATCTGCTAAATGTCAAAATCTTCATTCTGACTCCTTTAAGTGATCAAATAAGGTCCAAATAACACCACTATAGCATATAAACTTCAAAAATACTACCACATAAGCTCAAATAAAACCAAACAAAGCACACAAAGCAAGCATAAAGCAAAGCACACAGATAACTATGGGTTGCCTCACACAAAGCGCTTGGTTTCTTCAGCTTGACCTACCCGGAGCTTATTCTCAATGAGGGAATATCATATTATCATCAGGTTTAAATTGATCGACTGAAAAAAAAAGGTTTAAGTCTATGTCCATTAACTTTAAATATTTTTCTAGTCTTAGGATCTTGAATATCCACAGCTCCATAGAATAAACTTTCATCATAATAAATGTGCCCATCCACCTAGACTTCAGTTTTCCAGCAAATATTTTTAATCTAGCATTATACAGAAAAATTTTTTGTCCTGGCTCAAGATTTTTAGTAAAAATCTTTTGATCATGCCATAGCTTCATGTTTTCTTTAGAAATCTTTGCATTTTCATAAGATTCATTCCTTATCTCTTCAAGCTCATTCAATTGTAATTATCTCTGTTCTCCAGCATCTTTCAAATTATAATTGAACTCGTTAATAGTCCAATCTCAAGTTGAACTGATAAATGACATGCTTTTCTAAAAATTAGCCTATATGGGGACATTCCTATAGGAGTTATGTAGGCAGTCCTATAGGCCCACAAAGCATAATCTAGTTTGATTGACCAATCATTTCTATTTAGATTAACAGTCTTTTCCAATATTCTTTTAATTTCATGATTGGATAATTCAACCCAACCACTTGTGTGCGGATGATAAGCAGAAACAATGTGATGATTAATATGATATTTCTTTGCTATCATTTCCATAA
The DNA here is from genome assembly GCA_022702705.1 of Papilionanthe hookeriana x Papilionanthe teres. NCBI lineage: Eukaryota > Viridiplantae > Streptophyta > Magnoliopsida > Asparagales > Orchidaceae > Papilionanthe > Papilionanthe hookeriana x Papilionanthe teres. The sequence continues at coordinate 14,137,109 of CM040432.1, read as the reverse complement.
TCGCATTTCTAAAACTACTTCCCCCATCAGTTATAATAACTCTTGGCATTCAAAATCTGTAAAATATTTTTTTTCATTAAAACTTTGCAACACTTTGAGAATCACATTGAGGTAAAGCAACAACTTCTATACATTTGGATACATAAAAATGGTCCCATAAATTCTAATCTCCAAACGTCAAATATTTCAACTTCCAGCATATAATTAAGGGGCATCTCATTTCTTCTAGAAATGTTGCCTACACATTGACTTCTATCACAATTTTTAATATAAGCATTAACATCCTTAAAAATTGTAGTCCAATAAGATTCAAATTGTAAGATTTTATATGCAGTTTTTTCAACTCCAAAATGTCCCCCATAATCAGAATTATGACATTTTTGAATAATTTCATTAGTTACTTCTAAAGGCACACATCATCAAATGATTAGAACCTTTCCTTGTTTATATAAAAAAGGGTCATCCCAAAAATAATTCTTAGCTTCAGATAAAAATTTCTTCCTCTCCTTATATGTCAAACCATAGGGTAAAATATCACGTACAATAAAGTTTACAATGTTGGCATACCACGGAACACGCCACTAATTAATAGTGAACTATTTTTCATTAGAAAAAATTTCATTGATTTCTTCTGCATCATAGAGAAATTTTCAGTTTCAAGCCTGGACAAAAGATCAGCAATTTGATTATCAGCACCTTTCCTATCTATAATCTCAAAATCAAATTATTGCAATAAAAGAATCCATCTTATCAATCTCGTTTTTACATCCTTCTTCCTCATTAAATATTTAATAGCAGAATGATCAGTATGCACCACACATTTTGTTCCAATTAAATATGATCTGAATTTATCAAAAGAAAATACTATAACTAATAACTCTTTCTCAGTTGTGGTATACTTAACTTGAGCTTCATTAAGAGTTTTACTAGCATAGTAAATTACTTTAAAAATCTTATCATATTTCATATTTCTGACCTAAAACAGCTCCAATAGCATAATCACTAGCATCACACATTAATTCAAAATGTTTTTCCCAGTTTTGTGAAACTATAACAGGCGCAGTGATTATTTTTCTTTTAATGTTTTAAAACTTTTAGACATTCATCATCAAAATAAAAAATCACATCTTTTTCTAGTAAATGGCATAAAGGTTTTGAAAATATTGAAAAGTTTTAAATATAATTCCTGTAGAATCCAGGATGTACCAAAACATTTCTAATTCCCTTTACATTTGTTGGGGAAGGTAAATTAGAGACCACTTGAATTTTCGCAGGATCTACCTTCATACCTTTTTCTGATATACGATGTCCCAAAACAATTTCTCCTGCTATCATCAATAGGCATTTTTCCCAGTTAAGGACCAAATTAGTTTCTTCACAGTGTTTCAAAACTTTAGATAGATGTTCTAAACATGTTTTAAATGAAATTCCAAACACTAAAAATTCATCCATAAAAACTTCAATTCTTTTCTCAATTAAATCACACAAAATTCATACATCTCTGAAATATAGTAGGGGCATTACATAAACCAAAGGGCGTTCTTCTAAAATAAAATGTACCATAAGGAGTGGTAAACATTTTTTTCTCTTGATCCTCAGGAGCAATTTATATTTGATGATAACCAGTATATCCATCCAGAAAAGAAAAGTATTTATGATCAGCTAGTCTATCCAATATCTGATCTAGAAAGGGAAGTGGAAAATGGTCTTTCCTGGTGGCAAGATTTAATTTTCTATAATCAATGCATATTCACTACCCTGTAACTTGTATTGTTGGTATTAATTCATTCTTTTCATCAACATTCACAATAACTCCTCCTTTCTTAGGAACACAGAGAATAGAACTAACCTATGCACTATCAGAAATAGAGTAGAAAATTCCAGCATCCAACAATTATAAAATTTCTTTCTTAACAACTTCTTTCATGGTAGGATTTAATCTCCTATGAGGATCAGCCAGAGGTTTGCAGTTATCTTCCATAAGGATTAGATGCATACAGACTGATTCCTTTAATATCAGTTATTGTCCATCCAAAGGCTTTCATGTAAAATTTCAATTACACTCTCTTCTTCTTTTTCAATCAATTGAGATGAAATTATAACTAACAAAATAGAGGAATCACCTAAAAAGGCATACATTAAATGAGTAGGAAGAAACTTTAAATCAAGTTTATGAGGTTTTTCAATTGAAGGACAAAAAGATTCATCTTTTTTAGTCATGTCCAACAATTCAAAATTTTCATGAACATAGTTTAAATCTTCATCATGAAAATCTTCAGGATGTTGTAATTCCTCTTTTTACTTGGGTTCCATTTCTTTAATTTCATGTTTCTTTTCATAAGCTAATTTGAAATGGCGTTCACTCAAATATTTGATAACATCCATCCTATAGCATTCATCATGTTTCTCTCTTGCAGGATATTTCATTAATTTTGAAATATTGAATGTGACAGTTTGTTCATTGACTCTCATCATTAATTCCCCTTTTGCACATCTATCATCTCTCTGCCTGTGGCTAGGAAAGTTCTCCCTAATATTGTGGGTATCTCTTTATCTTCCTCCATATCCAGCACAATAAAATTAACATGAAAGATAAATTGATCCACTTTCACCAAAACATCTTCTATAAATCCATTAAGATATCTGATTGAACCATCCGCTAATTACTGAGTTATAGTAGTAGGGGTTATTTCTCCTAATCCAATCTTTTAAATATTCATAAAGGCATAAGGTTAATGCTTGCACCCAAATCACAAAAAGCTTTCTAAAAAATCTGTCTCAGATCGAACATAGAATTGTGAAACTACCAGGATCTTTAAGCTTTTCAGGAAGTTTTTTTTGAATTATTCCACCGCACTCCTCACTAAGTGCAACAGTTTCATTATCTTTAAACTTTCTTCTTCTGTTGAGAATATCATTCATAAATTTGACATAGCTTGGCATTTGTTTATAAGGCTTCAGTAAATGGAATATTGATTGTAAGCTTCTTAAATATCTCCAAGAACTTAGAAATTTGCTTAGCCAACTTTTGTTGTCAAAGTCTCTGAAGAAATGGAAGTGGTGGCTTTTCTAAATCAATCTTAGGTGGAGAAATAGGTTTTCCTAAACCTTTCGGAGCGTCCTCTTTTGGTACTAAAATCCCTTCTTTCTCTACCTCAATCTCTTCTTGAACTCTACCTTCCAACTCTCTTCCATTTCTCAGTTGAATTGCTTTTACTTGCTCTCTATTCTTGTCTCTTGGATTTAGTTCAGTATTACTAGAAAACGTTCCTTGGGATCCATTACTTAATGAATTGGCAATTTGTCCCAATTGATTCTCAATATTTCTGGTTGTAGCTCCTTGGCTTTGCAAATGATTTCCCATTTGTAACACCAATTCTTCTATAGACAACTTCTTCTCCTTAAATTTTGAAATATTATTAAAACCTATTTGATAGGTTGGTCTACAATTATTATTCCCTTGATTGTTCTAATTTCCCAATGGGTTTACTTGGCTTTTTGCCCATTGTTGATTACTACCACCCTGATTATTCGTATTCAAGTTAAAGTTTGGATGGTTTTTCCAACCTGGGTTATAATAGTTGGAGTATGGGTTAGACATCTTTCTTATAACATTCAAAGTTTCTAGTGAAGCTTTAGAATCAACCATTTGGCCTAATGAATTTTCTTCAATCATGGAATTTGGCTAAAAAAATTCATCCCAAATTGATTTGTCTTCCTTGAGATTGCAGCAACTTGATTTGCTAGCATCCCTAAAGCATCATTTTTAAGAATGCTGGCTACCTTTTTAGGACTTAACTTTTTAGAAGGCCATTAAAAATTATTAGTAGCCATTTCTTCAATTAAGGCATAAGCATCAGCAAACTGTTTAGACATCAATGAACCACCAACAACGACATCGATAATAGTTCTAAGAGATCGAACTAATCAATTGTAAAAAGTCTAAATTATTAACCAATCTGGTATCGAATGATGTGGACACTTTCTTAGGAGATCTTTAAATCGTTCCTATGCTTCATAAATAGATTCCCTTTCAAACTGATAAAAAGATGTAATATCATTTCTAAGCTTCGTAGTCTTTAATGGTGGAAAATATTTAGCAAGGAATTTCTATGCTAAATCACTCTAAATTCTGATAGATCCACGTGCTAATGAATTTAACCATATCTTAGCCTTATCCTTTAGTGAGAAAGGAAAAAGTCTAAGTCTAATAGCATCATCTGAAACACCATCATATTTAAAATTAGCACACAATTCTAGAAAATTGGCAAGATGTAAATTAGGATCTTCAGTTGGTGCTTCCCTAAACTAACTATTAGATACCATTTAGATAATAACAAGTTTAAGTTTAGATGAATTTGCAACTACAGGAGGGTGTTGAATACAACCATGAAGTTCATCTATTGTAGGGTTAGCATAATCTCTTGAAGGTCTAAATTCTTAATGGATGTTAACATTTTCATTTTCTTGATTCGCCATTTCTTAAATGTTTTATCCTTTTTAGTATTTTAAATTTTTTTGATTTGTCTGATAGTTCTCCCCAATTCAGAATCGTAAGACACAAGTCCTTCAGAACCTGAACTACGCATACACAATAAAATAAAATAAAATAAAACACACTAACAAAAGTAAGGAAAAAGTAAAAATTTTAATTTTTTTATTTTCTTTAAATGATATTTTATTTAATTTCCCTGCCAATGGCGCCAAAAACATGTTCCCCGATAATTTATGCTTACATTTTTCACTTTATATTTCTTTTCAATGATAATATCTTTTTCTTTGCAAAAGATGCCAAAAACTTGACTCTGAAGCAAATAAGAAATATTTTTTAATTGTTCTATAAATGGGATTCTACAGAAGTATATGTATCGCTTATCAAGTAATATATGACTTTTTTATTAAGCCTCGAGATATTGAACCCATAGTGAAATGTCTAAAATTTTAAAGAAATAAGAAAATTAACTTTTTACTTTTCAAATCTATTTTGTAAAGACGCTTTAAGATAGAAAGTTTGAAAATTTTTTTTGAAATTTTCTTTTAAGAAAAATAAAAGCAAGCAACTAAAATTAACAAGAATATAAAAACGATATGAAAGCAATGAGAACAAAATATCTTTTTTCCTCTTTTAATGAATTAGTAATAATTATGGAATTTTGTTGTGGAAGTATCTAAATTTGTTGTACCAAATAGAAGCAATTATATTCTTTACTCTTACTTGGTTCTATAAAGAACATTGGTTAATTTGAAGTTTTGAAATTTTGTAGATGGGTTAGGTAGGGAAGATACCAGCTCTCACTCTAGAGTTCCCTCTATTCCCTCCACCTGGGAGCTAACATCTCATAACAAAATCATTCACATCAAACAAAATTAGGGGGCTTTAGCCTGTCACTCTAAGGTCCTCTAATTTTACTCCCCAATAAAAGCATACTCCCTACTTATATGCACTCAAATATATGGACTACAGTTCTCAACCATATAATTGCATGTGATTCACTCTAATTGTTGATTAAGGCAATACCGCATTGGTACTTACATGATCTCACAACAAATTTTAACATCTTAATTGGCTAAATCAAGAAGTAAATGAAGTGCAAGGTAGTCGAATCATCACAACTTCTTCCAACATTAAACATCTATACATCACATAACTTCTTTCCATAATTTAATTACTTCTTCATTTAAAAAGAAAATGATAAAGAAAACTATTCATAATTCATAGAGAAAACACAAACAAAACTTGATTTGAAAGAAAAAACATAGTAAAAACACACCAAGTCTTACTTAAAAACCAATTGTAAAAAGAAAGGTAAACACTTATCTGAAAATCCTCTCCAAAAAACTCTATAAGTTGCTCTAAATATTTTGCTTCCCACTAGATAACACCTTAAAGGTTGGCACCCAACTCTAAGGATTGAATCCCCTTCAAACTTTTCTCCAACTTCTCCAACCAATATTTTTCTTTAAAACTCTACTCTAGGGTGTGGCACCACATTCTGATCTTTTACTCTTCATTTTAATAACTGACCCACTTTTAATATGTATGCAATTTATGTATATAGCAACGGTACCAAAAACTTGATCCCGCTTTAAATATAGATATATGATTTAATGTATAATGTGGATTCTACGCAAGTATACGTATCGTGTCAAGTAATACAGGGCTCTAGTGGAGTCCTGGTTATCGATCCCACAGGGAAGTTTTTAACAGATTTGTTATCAGCTAAATTTAAAGGAATTACTTACGAATAAAGTGAACGGAAATTCAAAGTAACTAAAATAAACTAAAGTAAACTAATGCTTGAAATAAGTTGATTTAAATAATTCAGAAAAAGTATCCTTCTCCTTGTTTTTAGAAAATTAAGTGAATGATGAATTTAAATAGATTTTTTTTTAAAATTGTATTTATGACAAATAGGAGCATTCCTATTCTTTACCCTTTGGTCCAGGTGCAAAGAACATTGACTAATCCTATGTTTGATTACTGAATCTGCGGCTATGCTGGGAGGATACCGGCTGCCACTTCAGAGCTCCCATGTTCCCCTCACCTGAGGGCTAACATCTACACTTCAGCTCTCAAACAATAGGACAAAATAGAGTATTTTAGTCTGTCACACTAAAATATCCAATTCTACATCCGATAATTAATATTTCCTGATTTATTTACACCCGCCTTCCAAGGCTTTTACTTCCCTGAATATTGGATGTAATTTTTACTATAGTTGATAATTCAACATGTTTTAACTACTCAATTGGCCAGATTGAAAGTAAATTAAGTTTTAAGTAAAAATTACCACAATTTATTTATATTATATTAGGTGCTTCTATTTAATTTCATCAATCTGCATAATTTTCATAAACAAGGAGAAAGACTAAGAAAACTACTCATAATGCATGGGAATAAAACAAAGCATGGATTTCATTTAAAGTAACAACAATAAACAAAGATACTTATCTTAATTTCCTCCCCAAGCAGACTCCTTGAAGTTCCTTTGACTTTTCCTTCTAATACAGCAAACTAAATAGCACTCAACTAATGAACTCACTAAACACACTCAAACTCACTAAATTAGACACACACAAATTACACTTAAGACAATAGAAAAAGACACTAAAAAGAGACACTAAATCACTAGAATTCAGCCTCTATTTATAGAGGTAAGTAAAGGTCCAAGGGGTGCTTAAAAACCTCTTCAAAAAGTGTCCAGATTCAATGTATATGCATTTTGAACTGTCTCGCCGTCGGCAGGAAATGACCTCGCCGTCAGCGGGGCTTCTAGTAGGTCTTCAAACCGTGTGATCTCGCTGTCGGCGTGATCGGGCTCGCTGTCGGAGGGCTCGGGCTCGCTGTCGGCGAGGTAGTTATAATTCCTTCAGATATTTTCCTCACGATCTCGCCGTCGGCGGTCTCGATCTCGCTGTCGGCGACTTAGTTTAATTTGCATGAATTTCCTCCTTCTTGATCCAAATTTGCTCCATTTCATGCTTTTTGCTTCCATCACTTATAAATCTTCATTCCTACAATAAAATAAGGAAAATACCCTTCTTTAAAGTGCAATTTCATCAAAAATAGAAATGAATTTCTTGATGTATTTTTCTGTGATCAAAATCCCCCAAACTTAATTATTACTTGTCCTCAAGTAATTTTAATACTAAATAAAAATAATGGTTTCTATAATAGAATTTTTCAACTCAGATAATATGAATTAAATTTAAATAATATTATAATAAAGTTAAATATAAATTTTTCTGAGTAATTAAATTAACTTTATAGATATAAGATTACTTAGTTATCGAGTCTAAGATTTCTAGCTTTCTATTTATTTCAGGAATGACTATATTAAAAATAGTAAATTACTTAAGATATTTAGATGATAGGAATTTCAAGAAAACACTATTTAGTAAAATACTAATCCATAAATATAAGTTTAGAAATATAATTAAGTTTTACTCTTTAGGTTGATTCCATTGAAGCCAATCTTTGATAAGGCATCTCCTCAAGCTTCTCCTCACTTATATTTTTCTTTTTTTTTCTTTTCTTTTTTTTTTCTTTTCTTTTCTCTTTTCTTTCTTTTTCAAGTGAGGATTATTGTATCTGGATAGCCTGTTAATAATTTTGAACTTCAATTTCTCTTCCTAAGTTTGAAACTTAAAATATTTTTTGTTTATATATATTTCATAGCCTTTACTTCATTGAGTTTCTATCCTTTCATTTTCACTTAAATACTTATGAATTTTCAATTTTTAGAATATAGTTTCCCTTACTTTAAATAGTTTACTATATTCTTATTCCTTTTAACCAAATATCTTATTCCATTAATTAATTGAATTACTAGAAATATTTTCTTTAACTTTATATAATAATTAAATAAAGTAACTCATGTTTATTGAATTGAAAATTACTATAGAAAATCATTTAATAATAATTTTTGAAAATAGAAATTGAGAACAATTTTAATAATTAAATTTGTATTTTTACCTTCCCCCAAACTTAAATTTTTCTATCTATACTATATAGTGAAAAAGGGAAAGTATATAAATAAAATTCATCATACCTTTGAGCTTTAGGTATTTCTTTTCTTTGAAATTTTTGCAGGCTTTTTCATTACTTACAGAACTCTATACTGTTAGTATTCTTCACACACATATAATATTTAAAAGAAAGTGCAGGGATGGAAATTTTAAAATAAGTATCAAACATAACAATTGAAATACTTAATCTATTACTACACATACAATCAACTAATCTACTTTAAAACATATTAAAACACCCTAAACAATGTTTAACATTCATAACTTATAAAAACTTTAAACTAACATCCTATATTTAAAATTTTTCAAACTAATTTAACACACAAATGAAATCTAATATCATGGCTAAAGCAAACAAACAAACATACCAAGTCCAAAGTCCACAAAGAGTACTGAAATATTACACACAGAATAATAAAGTTTGCAAAACAATAAATCTAAACAAACTAAATAAACTGAACAAAAGCTCTAATCTTCTACATTAAAATCCCAAACTATGTCATCTCCCTGATCTCCAGGCTGAGAAGGCTGAGCAGGCTGGTACTGTGAATATCGGGGGCACTCAGGAAAGACAACATCTAAATCACCACTCCTATATCGACGTTCAGCTTCATAGTATGCAATCTCGTACTCTGAATGTCGCTGGAGATATTCGCTATCATAATCGTGTCTTCTCTCCAAGCCTCCGATCCTTTGATCTATATGCTCAAATCTTCTTTCCATATTTTCTCCAAATAATTCAAAACTCTTTCTACTCAGGGTTAATTCATTCATCAGATCTAGAAGGGTAGGAGTGGTATACTGAGGGGGTGGTTCATAACTAGTAGAGGGTATATCTCTACTTGAAGAAGGTACATAATCCCTTGTCCCGGATCTCCATTCTTCGTGGGATTCATATTTCTTTATATTAGCTCGAGTAAGGGGTTTCATAGGTTCAATCCATTCTTCATCATCTCTTGCCTCTACCCCGGATAATTGGCGAAGTGCATAGATAAGACCGGGATGTCCTAGTCCTCCTTCACTTTCATTTCTAGCGAGTGGCTAATATGTTTTTATATATAACATTTTCCACATTAATACTCTTCAGTTCCGAATACGAAATTCAGAAGCTACTCTATCTCTTGTTACCTCACTATGGTGGTAGGTAGGTAACAAAGTAGAACAAATAAAATAATGCCGGGCTTTAGATGTTGCATTTAGCATAGAAAGAGGGAAGTTTACCCGTTCACGTCGCTTTATCTTCCAGACTCCTTTCCCATCGGTGAGAAAGTAAATCACCTCTTCCAGTGGTCCTTCCATAGTTCCGAAAGTTTCATACTCGCTGGTGTAGGTGTCTCGTACTTCATAATAAGCGTTTATTCTAGCAGTGTTGAAATCTACAAAAAATCCTCTAACCTTAACCGGTGCATCTTCATCCTGTGTTAAATTTGTATAAAATTCCTTCACCACTTCCACAGCGGCTCTGTTGGTCACGTAGCAGAAGTTTTCCCATCCTCGCTCCTTTATAACTCGTTCCACTTCTCCTCCTGGATTCTTGAAAACTCGATCTTGAATGCATTTTCTTGCTTGAATGTTTTGAAAATATCGAGTTTGTGCTTTTGCATTAATGAATCGAGTTTCATCATAATCTATTCATCATTTTTGTCGTGGAGCCATTTCTCAATCTGTGAAATTTGCAAAAATTTTAACTAAACTCCAAAATATTACTAAGAAGGCTTCCTGCAACAACTAAAATCCATTTAAATCAATTTCTATGAAATTCTTCCAAGTATTTTCTTCACGTTTCAAAATTTTTCAAAATATCCCAATGTAGAAGAAATTCATGGTGAAAATCAAAAATTTTTGCATAGGAGTGAAGCTCTTACCAAGGGAAGATGAAATCCGGTGTCAAAAAGTGTTAAAATCGCTTCAACATCGAGATCACTCAAGCCCTAGGTCGGTTTTTTTGAAAATTTGAGGAAAGAGATGATAAATAGTGTCGGTTGACTGGTCAAATATAGGTATTTTCGCGTTCTCGCTGTCAGCGAGATTTTTCTCTCCGTCGGTGAGCTAATTAATTTCATAAGGCAAAAGTTTCGGGAAAAATCTGCCGTCAGCGAGCTCGGTTTCTCTATCAGCGGGTTTTCTCGCTGTCGGCGATATATTTCTCACTTTCGGCGAGCTCCCAAAAATTTTAAATTTTTGAAATTCGTCAATTATTTTCAACCTCGAATTACCCTTAATCAATCTTCCGATCACTTAATTTAATAATAATATGAAGATTAGATACTTATACTCACAAAAAGTCATACAACACAAACAATATAACTTTATATATGAAAACCATGAAACTTACAAATTTCACACTAATAACTTAACACATACTTAACTTAAATGTTCAAATCCATAATACTCAGCATCGCAATCCAAACTACAATACTCTAAATGCTGAGACATAATAATTTACATAAAATCTCATCAATTATTAGATGATCAAATCAAACTTCGACTCATAATAAAACCTAACTCTAAATCAAACACACATATATGTACAAATATAACAAAAACATAGAAATCTTTCCTACTCTTCAGTGTCTGAACTAACATCTTCTCTGATATTTCTGATGCGACGCAGGTGCACAAATAAATTGTAGAAAGGCCTGAAAGGAATTCTGCAGTAGATTCTTCATTAATCCATCCTTTCTGTCTTAGTAGATGAACAAAACTGGCCTCCAGATGTCCAGTATGATCAAAGTGCTCCTTCATTCTCCAATCAATATGATCAAACATATCAGAGATATTGTCAATGGAATTCATCACATTTTGCAATTATTTCTCCAATCCTTTAATTTTCTTCGAATGAAATTAGTCTTATCGATAAAGGGCCTTGCTAAAGGATTGTTCTGTGATGCTCTGTCAGAAATAATGGTAATCTCATCATTGTTATCCAAAGTGGGAAACATATTAGTAGGATCCAGGGGTTTCCAAGGTAAAAGTACTTTTTCCCAAGCCTCATAAGAAACTTGGTACTGACTGCATAAAGCAAATATAGTAGATGGGTGTCCAAGTCCATGCACTGACCCATGCACAATTAATCCCAATGCAGACTTTACTATTATTGATCTAACATCGATAGGTAATCCAATTTGAATACAGTAGTTTAAAATAGCGCATTCCTTTGAAACTTTATTTACTCTCATGGTAGGTAATAATTTTGATGATGTAAAGAAATGCTAGTGCTTTGAGACAGGGTTACGAAGTGATGCAGAAAAACTGACATACCCGTCTTCTCGTAACTCCCAATCATCCGGTTCGTTGGTTAGGTATCTGTAGATCTCGTTCATATTGTATCTTGAAGGCACAAAGTTGGAATAATGACAAACAGAGGTATTTTCTATAGAAAATAATTCATTTACCCTTGTAGGAGTAAATGTTACCCATCTTCCTCTGACGTAGACATTTCCATTATTGATCGCATGTAAATTAGAGTAAAACTCTTTAACTACTGGTATAACTACAGCGGATGTCGTATAACAAAATACCTCCCAATGCCGTTATGCAATCATTTCTTCGATTTTTGTAGTAGAATTCTCTACTACTCTATTGACGAATCCTCTTTCATTAATAAGTCTTTTCTTCATCAAGCCTTTGTTGAAGATTCGCTGTGCCTCCGAACTGACAAATTTTCTCTGGTTGAAAACTTCAGTTTTTGTGGTTTCTAAGAATTTGGAGGCCATTTTGGATGGAAAGGATTGGTCTCTAGTCGTTCCTATGGAAGAAAATGGTGTAAAATCAGATTTGTAATAATTTCTTACGAAGGAATGACTTAGATCCGTCCAAAACCGCACAAAAATTCTTTAAGAAACCAAATTTTCAACTACCTCGCCGTTGGCGGGAAGTTCATCGCCGTCAGCGACTTAGTTATAAAACAGAATGAAGTAATGGTCCACGATCTCGCTGTCAGCGGGCTCGAGCTCGCTCTGGTCCGAATATTTTCTGATCTCAAACAATAGGTTCAATTTTGTAATGATTCTAATAAAAATTGGATTAGTAAGATTTGTTTTAATAATATAGACTCACTAATATGTAGATATTTAAAAATAAAAGACTACTATGGGTTGCCTCCCATAAAGCGCTTGGTTTAACGTCATCAGTCCAACCTAATTTAGTTAGTGTTCAGGTTGACTAAGCATTAAAACCTCTTTAAAATTTTGTCTTCTACCTTCGAAATATGGTTTTAATCTATGTCCGTTTACTTTAAATCTATGTCCTGTTTTTGGATCTTCAATATCTATAGTTCCATATGAAAATATTTGAGTTATGATGAAAGGTCCTAACCATCGAGATTTCAATTTCCCAGGAAATAATTTCAATCTAGTATTATAAAGAAAAACTTCTTGTCCTGGTTCAAAATTTCTCTGATTAATCTTCTGATCATGCCATAATTTCATTCGTTCTTCATAAATCTTATCATTATCATATGATTCGTTTCTTAGTTCTTCCAATTCATTTAATTGCAACAATCTCTTCTCACCAGCTTCTTTCATATTATAATTAAATTCTTTAATCGCCCAATATGCTTTATGTTCTAATTCAATTGGTAAGTGGCAAGTTTTTCCATATATAAGCCTATAAGGAGTCATTCCAATCGGAGTTTTATAAGCAGTCCTGTATGCCCATAATGCAGTATCTAGTCTTATAGACCAGTCTAATCTATTAGGGTTTACAAATTTTTCTAATATACGCTTAATCTCTCGATTAGAAACTTCAGCTAATCCACTAGTTTGTGGATGATAAGCAGTTGATATCTTATGCATAATATTATAGTTTTCTACTAGTTTGTGAATATATTTATTTCTAAAATGAGTTCCTCCATCAGTGATAATCACTCTTGGCATTCCAAATCTAGTAAAAATATTTTTCATTAAAAATTTTGAAACACTTTTAGCATCACATCTAGATAAAGCTTGTGCTTCAATCCATTTGGAAACATAATCAACAGCTACTAATATATATGAGTTTCCAAATGACGAAATAAAAGGTCCTATGAAATCTAATCCCCAAACATCAAAAATTTCAACTTCTAATATAAAATTCAGAGGCATTTCATTTTTTCTTGATATGTTTCCTACTCTTTGGCATTTATCGCAGGTTTTTATATATCTATATACATCTCTAAATAGAGTAGGCCAGTAGAATCCAGATTGTAGAATTTTATATGCAGTTTTATCTGTACCAAAATGTCCTCCAAAATTAGAGTCATGTCATTTTTGAATAATTAGTTCAGTTTCTTCATAAGGCACGCATCTTCTAATAATTAGATCCTTACATTGCTTATATAAGTATGGTTCATCCCAAAAGTATGATTTAGTATCGTGAATGAATTTTTTTATTGTTGCAAAGTTAACATAGGTGGTAAAATGTCACTTACAGTATAATTTACTATATCAGCATACCAAGGTATTTTCAACTCATTTATGTTATAAAGTTGTTCATCAGGAAAACAGTCTAAAATTTCATTATCAATATCAAACAATTCATGATTTTCTAATCTTGATAAATGATCAGGAATTTGATTATCAGTTCCCTTTTTGTTAATTATCTCAAAATTAAATTCTTGCATTAATAATATCCATCTAATTAATCTTGGTTTAGAATCTTTCTTTTGCATTAAATATTTTATTGCAGAATGATCAGTCTGCACAATACATTTAGTTCCTATTAGATAATGCCGAAATTTATTAAAAGCATATACAACTTCTAATAATTCTCTTTTAGTAACTGTATAATATATTTTAGCATCATTTAGAGTTTTACTAGCATAATATATAACTTTGAAAATCTTATCATATCTTTGCCAAGAAGCCGCTCCTATAAGCATAATCACTAGCATCACACATAAGCTCAATTGGTTTCTCCAAATTAGGTGAAACTATTATAGGTCTTGTAATTAATTTATCTTTTAATAATTCGAAAGCATTCGAGCATTCGGTTGTAAATTCAAATTTCTTATCCTTTTCGAGAAGTTGGCATAGAGGTTTAGTAATTTTTGAAAAATCTTTAATATAACGCTCTGTAAAATCCGAGCATGTCCAAGAAAACTTCTTACCCCTTTTACCGTAGTTGGAGGTGGTAATTTAGCTATTACTTGAATTTTTGCGAGGTCTACTTCCATGCCTTTTTCGAAATTTTATGCCTCTAATACAATGCCGCCTGTAACCATACATTGACATTTCTCCCAATTATGAACTAAATTAGTTTTCTCACATACTTCAAATACTTTTTCAAGATGATTTAAGCATGTGTCAAATGTTGTTCCAAATACAGAGATATCATCCATAAATACTTCTATTCCATTATCAATTAATTCACTAAATATAGACATCATACATCTTTGGAATGTTGCGGGTGCATTACATAATCCAAAAGGCATTCTTCGAAAAGCAAAAGTTCCATAAGGACTAGTAAATGTAGTTTTATCTTGATCCTCAAGAGCAATTTTTATTTGATGATAACCGGTATATCCATCTAAGAAACAAAAAATACTTATGTCCGGCTAATCTATCTAACATCTGGTCTAGAAATGGTAAAGGGAAGTGATCTTTTCTAGTGGTTGTGTTTAATTTTCTATAATCAATACATATTCGCCATCCAGTAACATGTCTTATAGGGATGAGATCATTATTTTCATTAGCTTTGACGGTCACCCCTCCTTTTTAGGTACACGGTGAATTGGGCTTACCCAAGCATCGTCGGAAATAGGATATATGATACCATTATCTAACCATTTTAAAATTTCTTTCTTGACTACTTCTTTCATTATCGGATTTAATCTCCTTTGTGGATCTTGCTTTAGGTTTATGTTCATTATCTAAAATAATTCCGTGGATACGGATTGAAGGACTAATTCCTTTAATATCTGCTAAAGTCCAACCAAAAATTTTCTTATATTTTTTTAACGTATCTAAAAGTTTTTGTTCTTGAGATTCATTTAATTCGGATGAATAATAGCGGTAGAGTTGAAGAATTACCTAAGTAAGCATACTTTAAATGATTAGGTAACATTTTTAACTCAAGTTCGGAAGGTTTAATAATTGATGGAACTATATTTTTTTCAGTATTTTCTGTGTTATCCAAAAATTCAAATTTTTCTTGAATATAATCTAATTCTTCATTTATCTCAGAATTTTCAATTAATTCAATATTTTCTTTTTCTAATTTTTCTTCATAATATTCTTTAAAATGTTCTTTTTGTAAATGATCGAGTACTTCCATTCGAAAACACTCATCATCTTTTTCTAGCGCGGGATATTTCATTGATTTAGCAATATTAAAAGTTACTTTTTGGTCATTTACTCTCATAGTTAATTCTCCTTTCTGAACATCAATCATAGATTTTCCGGTGGCTAAAAATGGTCTTCTTAAAATGATAGGAATTTCTTTATCTTCTTCCATATCTAGAACAATAAAATCTACGGGGAAGATAAATTTATCCACTTTTACTAATACATCTTCAATAACTCCCTTAGGATATGTAACAGAACGATCAACTAACTGAAGAGTTACTGAAGTAGGTGAAATTTCTCCCAATCCTAATCTCTTAAAAATTGATAGAGGCGTTAGATTGATACTAGCACCTAAGTTACACAAAGCTTTTCCATAGAATTTTTCTCCAATAGCGCAGGGTATAGTGAAACTACCAGGATCTTTTAATTTTTCAGGAAGTTTTTTCTGAATAATAGCACTACACTCTTCACTAAGTGCAACCATTTCATTATCGGTAAATTTTCTTTTTTATTTAGAATATCTTTCATAAATTTTACATAGTTTGGCATACGTTCTAAAGCTTCTACGAAAGGAATATTTATCGTTAATTTCTTCAAAATTTAAAGGAATTTAGCAAATTGTTTGTCTTTTTTATGTTGAATTAGTCGTTGAGGAAATGGTGGTGGAGGTTTTTCAACAAAATTTTCATAGGTATTAAAGGATTTTCTAAGTTTGGATCTTGTTGATTCTTTTCCTTTTCAATTTTCACTTCCTCTTTTTGACTTTCAAGTTCTTTCTGAATTCGAGGTTCTAATTCTTTTCCACTTCGTAATTGTTTCGCTTTAATTTATTCATTTCCCTTGTCTTTAGGATTTATTTCCACATTACTAGGAAATGTTCTAGGTATTCTATTATTAAGTGCAGTAGCGATATGTCCAAGTTGAGTTTTAATATTTTTGATAGCTGTTCCTTGATTTTGTAATTGGTTTCCTTGTATTTGTAATTGATTTCCTTGATTTTGTAAATGTTGACCCATATTTAATATTAATTCTTCTATAGATAATTTCTTATCTTTAAATTGAAGGTTATTATTATTAAATCCAGGTGGATAATTAGATTTATAATTAGGATTTCCTTGATTAGATGGATTTCCTAATTGTTGTGTCATATTATTCATCCATGGTTGATTAGTTGTATTATTATTCCAATTAAAATTAGGATGATTTTTCCATCCAGGATTATAATAATTGCATAAGGATTATTGGGTATGTTGTTAATTGCATTAATTGTTTCCTATTGAGATTGGGATTCTATAAGTTGCCCCGATGAATTTTTTTCAGATATAGTTGGAGAGTAATTCATACCAAAATGATCTAATTTTTTAGATACAGCAATAATTTGTGAAGCTAACATAGATATTGCATCATTTTCATTAATACTAGCTATTTTTTTCGGATTCATTCTATCAGCAGGCCATTGAAAATTATTAGTTGCCATTTCTTCGATTAGTGCATAGGCTTCATCAAATGGTTTTGACATTAATGATCCTCTAACGACGAGCATCGATGATTGATCTTAAAGATCCTACTTAATCCATTATAGAAAGTTTGGATAATTAACTCGATACGGTAACGCATGATGTGGGCATTTCCTAAGAAGTTCTTTAAATCTCTCCCAAGATTCATATTTTGACTCTCCATCAAACTGACTAAAAGAAGTTATATCGTTTCTAAGCTTAGCAGTTTTAGATGGCGGAAAATATTTGGATATAAATTTTTGTGATAATTCTCCCCAAGTTTTAATAGATCCAGAGTCTTAACGAATTTAACCACATTTTAGCCTTATCCCTTAAAGAAAAAGGAAAAAGTCTAAGTCTAATAGCATCGTTAGATACTCCTTCATATTTGAAAGTAACACATAGTTCTAAAAAACTAGCAAGATGTAAATCAGGATCTTCAGTAGGTGAACCACTAAATTGATTATTTTGTACAATTTGAATAATTGCAGGTTTAAGTTTGAATGAATTAGTATCTACATCAGGGTTTTGAATAGTTAAATGAATTTCATCAAATGTAAGGTTAGCATAATCTCGTAATGGTCTTGGTTGATTGATATTTTCATTTTCAGGTATATTTGCCATTTGTGTTAAATTTATAATTTCTTTTTTTTTGTTTTCTAATTCTTTTAATTGCACGCTCTAATTCTGAATCGTAAGGTATTAAATTTTTGTTTCCAAATTTTCGCATACAATTTTATAAAATAAAATAGTCCGTTACTTTAGTAAATAATTTCTTTACTTCCCCGGCAACGGCGCCAAAAACTTGACCCACTTTTAATATGTATGCAATTTATGTTTATAGCAACGGTACCAAAAACTTGATCTCGCTTTAAATATAGATATATGATTTAATGTATAATGTGGATTCTACGCAAGTATTTGTATCGTATCAAGTAGTACAGGGCTCTAGTGGAGTCCTGGTTATCGATCCCACAGGGAAGTTTTTAACAATTTGTTATCAGCTAAATTTAAAAGAATTACTTATGAATAAAGTGAACGCAAATTCAAAGTAACTAAAATAAACTAAAGTAAACTAATGCTTGAAATAAGTTAATTTAAATAATTCAGAAAAAGTATCCTTCTCCTTGTTTTTAGAAAATTAAGTGAATGATGAATTTAAATAGAAATTTTTTTTTTAATTGTATTTGTGACAAATAGGAGCATTTCTATTCTTTACCCTTTGGTCCAGGTGCAAAGAACATTGACTAATCCTATATTTGATTACCGAATCTGCGGTTAGGTTCGGGAGGATATCGGCTGCCACTTCGGAGCTCCCACGTTCCCCTCACCTCGAGGGCTAACATCTACACTTCGGCTCTCGAACAATAGGACCGAATTGAGTATTTTAGTACGTCACACTAAAATATCCAATTCTACATCCAATAATTAATATTTCCTATTTATTTGCACCCGCCTTCCAAGGCTTTTGACTTCCCTGAATATTGGATGTAATTTTTACTATAGTTGATAATTTAACATATTTTAACTACTCATTGGCCAGATTGAAAGTAAATTAAGTTTTAAGTAAAAATTATCACAATTTATTTATATTATATTAGGTGCTTCTATTTAATTTCATCAATCCGCATAATTTTCATAAACAAGGAGAAAGACTAAGAAAACTACTCAGAATGCATGGGAATAAAACAAAGCATGGATTTCATTTAAAGTAACAACAATAAAAAAAGATATTTATCTTAATTTTCTCCCCAAGTAGACTCCTTGAAGTTCCTTTGACTTTTCCTTCTAGTACAGCAAACTAAATAGCACTCAACTAATGAACTCACTAAACACACTCAAACTCACTAAATTAAACACACACAAATGACACTTAAGACAATAGAAAGAGACACTAAAAAGAGACACTAAATCACCAGAATTAGGCCTCTATTTATAGAGGTAAGTAAAGGTCCAAGGGGTGCTTAAACACCTCTTCAAAAAGTGTCCAGGTTCAATGTATATGCATTTTGAACTGTCTCGCCGTCGGCGGGAAACGACCTCGCCGTCAGCGGGGCTTCTAGAAGGTCTTCAAACCTCACGATCTCGTTGTCGACGGGCTTGGGCTCGCAGTCGGCGAGATAGTTATAATTCCTTCAGAAATTCTCCTCACGATCTCGCCATCGGCGGTCTCGATCTCGCCGTCGGCGAGTTAGTTTAATTTGCATGAATTTCCTCCTTTTTGATCCAAATTTGCTCCATTTCATGCTTTTTGCTTCCATCACTTATAAATCTTCATTCCTGCAATAAAATAAGAAAAATACCTTTCTTTAAAGTGCAATTTCATCAAAAATAGATATGAATTTCTTGATGTATTTTTTTGTGATCAATAACTCTCCAAAAGGTGCTTTTGTGTCTCTTTGAATTATGTCCAAATTCAATGAATCTACCAATAGATGCATCTATCGATTCAAATTTTAAATGAATTATGGCACCAATGGGAAGTTATCGAAGTTTACACCAAAGTGTGCATCAAAAACCCCTTCAAATTTGTGCCAAAATTAATTTAAATTCATCACTTTAACTGTGGCGTCTATGCGCTAGCCATCTAGAGCTTAAGCGCCAGAGGCTAAATTTGCACACCTTTCAATTTTTGCTCCAAATTTGATCCTTTTTTGCTTCTTTCATCACAAGCACTCATTGTCATCATATATGCAAAAAAATATAAAAATATCTTCCATTAAAGTGTAATATCTTCAAAAATAGGTATAAAAATGTGCTTAAAAATACTATATATTTTAGGTGTATCACCAATCCATGACAAGGATGGAACAAGAGGCTAAGGTGTCATTCTCCCCTTCAAGACATTGAATGATTAATTGAAATCATGTAGGGGAGGTAATTTCAACAAGTTATCAAGTCTTATTCACCTCAAAGAGTGACTAATTGTGGCATGCAAAGACATGGAGCCAAAGTCTCACCATGGTTGAATTCACCACGAATTAACCTAGGGATGCTCAACCATGGATGCCACATTGCTCAAACCTTATCTCCAAGACATGATGGACCTGTTATCACCTCCCCTAGGCAAGCCTAAGCTTAGCCATGAATTTCATGGCTATAAATAGGGCCAAACCCGAGATGGCTAAGGAAAGGAGACCAAAATAAGAGACACTCATACACTGCCCAATTCTTCTACCTTTGAACACCAATGTTTCTCATTTGAACCTAAGAAACCCATCTCACATAGAATTGACCCATGAAGCCCAATAGTTTTCCATAATTTCTATATCCAAAACCAAGACAAGTTTCAGGTTTGAAATGAAGATCTTTAAAACTTCAAATTGATCACTCCAAAAGCTTTCTAGAGCCCTACGAAGACAAGCCCAATCAAAATTGTCCTTCCCCTTAAGCTCTAACCCACTATTCAGCATCCTCCTCTTAAGTGGAGACACCTTAAGAACAAATTCACACCTAAGCTCAATTTAACTTCAAATTGAGTTTGGATTAAGCTTTCTGAGGCCAAGTTGAACCTGTTGAACCAATCCAACTGAAATTCCATCAACTTAAGTCAAGGTATGGATCTTTGGAAATAGAACGAGCTTGGATTTGACACTTTGTGAAACAAACCATTTCAGAATCTCATAATCACCATAAGGATGTCTTTCTCTTCTTCAGATGAAGCTCTAGAAATAAAAATAATTTGAATCCATTGAGAATCAAGCGAGATTTTGTTTCTAAACCATGGAAGGCTTGCGGGATAGACCAGAATGAAGGAGATGAATGGATGTTGTCTATTTCTGTGTTTTTGAAATGGACGACTCTAATATAATCCGGCCTAATCCACTGTTCGGAGCCCCGCAACTGATCATGCACATTTTTACGCGTACGAGGACACACGACCCTCTCTGGTTAATTAGGATTTTTTTAAATCTTGAATAACCTTCAAAATAATTAAAAATATATATTTTGACATCCATAAATCATAAAAATATAATAAAAATAGCTTGAGATTCAAGGTGATGAGGAGAAAATTATAAGACCAAAATCATAATTTAATGATTTATATGTTATTTTTAATTAATCAATTACTCTTTGTAGTAATTTAATTATTAAAAATAATTATAAATCTAAAAATTATGAAATTTTACAAAATGATCTCCTCTTCCTTATGATATTCTATGATTTTGCCAAGAGATAGGGTAGTCTCTGGAAAAAGATATCTATTTTCCTATGAAAATTAAGTAATTATTTTCAAAATAATTATAAAAATTAGGAAAATAGGAAAACTAACTTAAAAATGGATTTAGAAGTTAGGGAGGTAGACAAAAACCCGAAATAACAAATCTTAATCTCTTAAGAATCTAAAATGACATTTTGACCATTAGGGTTAAAATTTTTAATTTTAAATTAATATTTAAAATCCTATAACTTTTAAAAATTCAAATATTTGGTATATTCCATAGTGGGCTAAGTCATGTTTATACTTAAAATCAAATAAACTCAAAACTAAATCCTAACTAGCTTTAATCCTACATTAAATCTAGTTAAATCACCTTAAACCTTAATAACATTATGTTTAAGACAAATTAAACCCTAGCTAGGTCTAACCCCTCAATAGTCCTAGTTAATCACCTTAAACCTTAATTACATTAGGTTTAAGATAAATCAAACCCTAATTAGCTCTAACCACTCATTAGATCGAATTAATCACCTTAAACCATAATTACATTAGGTTTAAGAAAAATTAAACAATCTGGTATCGAATGATGTGGTCATTTCCTGAAGAGATCTTTAAATCCTTCACATGCTTCATATTTTGATTCAACTTCAAACTAACAAAAAGATGAAATATCATTTCTCAACTTCGCAGTCTTCGATGGTGGAAAATATTTAGCAAGAAATTTTTGTGCTAAATCACTTCAAGTTCTGATAGATCCAGGTGCTAACGAATTTAACCATATCTTAGTTTTATCCCTTAGTGAGAAAGGAAAAAGTCTAAGTCTAATAGTATCATTTGAAACACCATCATATTTAAAAGTAACACACAACTCTAGAAAATTAGCAAGATGCAAATTAGGATCTTCAATTGTTGCCCCCCCAAAATGATAATTAGACACCATTTGGATAATAGCAGGTTTAAGCTCAAAGGAATTAACAGCTACAGCAGGGTGTTGAATACTACCATGAAGTTCATCCACTGTAGGGTTAGCATAATCTCTTAAAGATCTGAATTCTTGATGGATGCCAACATTTTGATTTTGATGATTTGCCATTTCTTGAATATTTTTATCTTTTTCTATATTTTTATTTTTTTTAATTTTTCTAATAGTTCTTTCTAATTTAGAATCGTAAGGCACAAGTTCTTCAGAACCTGAACTATGCATACAATAATAAAATAAAACAAAACACATTAACAAAAACAAAGAAAAGCGAGTGGGACGTGTTGCTTGCGGTGTATTCTAACTACTGTTTTCATAGATATTTACTAGGACGGGGATTGTATCCCACCTCATATCAAACCACCATGACTTTGTGAGACCCTTCTACATGGTCTTCCTTATAAGTGAAAGAAATATCTTGTTTGGACGAGAAATCCAGATTGTTGGTTCGGAGAAGAATTCTGAGTTTCGCAGAGCAGAATTCCCCACCCGATCTAATGCGAGTGCTGTGTTAAAAATCGACAGGCACCGCATGCATTCTAAAGTGCAAGAAAAGGGTGTAGGTCACTTTCAGAAAAATGGACGAAGATAAAGCGCGCGTTTTACTACGACCCGAGATCCAAGGCGGGAGAGCCTTCATCCGCACCCTTGCTATGATCGTGTACCTCAGTGTTCGTGAGGGAACTATTGTTTCAGGCGTAACCTTAGCAGGTTGGCGTCCCCGCAGTAGTCTCAAATAGTAGAAATCTCTTGCCCACTTTTATTGAGTTATAACGATCAGTGTCATAGCTCTTTCGTATTAATTCAGTTGATATGATATGCAGTTTTGTTCTATTTTGTACATAGTCTACTTTTGGATGCTTGTGAGCATGTGATCAGTTGTACTACTTTTAGTAGAATTAATGAAAGATTTCTATTTTCTAAAACGCTTTCATTTTAGTAGCGATAGTATGGAACGAATATACATTTAGTTAAAATGAAAAGAATAAAAAATAATAATGTAGAAAAGATAAAATCATAACAAAGTGAAATTAAAACTGAAATAAACCTAAAAATTAAATCAAATGAAAATGAAATTGTAATGAAATCAAAATTGAAATTTGAAATTGAAATTTGAAATCAAAATTAAATTAAATTAAACATAATCGAAATAAAACAAATTGAAATAAAATAGAAGTAAGTTAAAAATAAACAAATGATAATGCTCTTTTTCTCTCTAAATCTGCTTAATCTTGCAATGGCTACTAGTCTTGGCCAAGTTGCATCAATTCTACTGTACCTGAATGGTCAACATCGAGCTACCTACAAATCATTAAAATCTCAAGAGGGCCTCACCCTCTTGTCACCTCTTAGGTTGGATATGAGTCTTTGTGATTTCCTTCCTAATGTGACCTTATGCCTTCTGAGTTAAGTATGAGTTTTTGAGCTTTCCTCTTCAATGTGACAAAATTTCCTAATTTTCCGTTTCAGTCCAGAAAATTTTCCACCTTCCACTTGAAATTCGAAAGCAAAGCTTATTTGTTCAATTCATTCCCTAATTTTTCATCATCCTTTCGAAAAATTTTTCCACCCACCATGAAATTCTGGGAACGGAGCTTAGTCGTCTGATTCCCACTAAAATTCCCTAATTTTCCATTTCCTTGATAGAAATTTTCACATATGAGAATTAGAAATGAAGCTTGAGCACCGATTCCCTGAAAATTCTAATTTTCCGGTTCACTTTCGAGAAAATTTTCCACCGTTCATGAAATTCCAGAAACGAAGCTTAGTCGTCTGATTCCTTTAAAATTCCCTAATTTTCCATTTCCACTTTAGGAAATTTTGCCACATCCACAAAAATTCGATGTTGAAAGTAAGAACCTCGATACTCATTTCGAGGCTAGTACTAAATTCCGGTTCTCATCCTTAAAGGATCGGTGCTGAAATTCTGATTTCCTACATTTAAAAATTTCCCACACAATTAAAATCAATTAAATCCGTAAAACTCTAAGAAATTTAGTAAATTCCATAAAACTTAAAATTAAAATTGAAACTTAAAAATAAATTAAAATTAAAATTCAGAATTAAATTCAAACTCAAACTCAAAAATTAAATCTAAAAATTAAACTCCTAATTCCTAGAAATCCAAGTTAAATTCAAATCGATTGAGGAGTGGACTCCTTGAGGAAATTAAAAACTTGAAATCCCGCAGCTTCTCTCAGAAGGTATTTGTTTTCCTCCCATTAAGAGTTACCGGGACTCGAGGTTAAATGTCTAATCCCCGACGAAACTTCCTCGCTAAATTCTATGTTTGTCTTAAGTTTTGACTCAAACAATCTTGTTGGTTGTTGACCTCAGTGCGGTAGTCTTTTGCTTCTCTCTTTAGTACTTAGGATCTAGCCTTAGGCTTTTTCTTTGACTAATCTTAGAGGACTAGAGTAAGACCCACCATTTAGAAATTCAAACTACTTCTTAACCCCACAATAAACCCACAAGCTTGATTGTAGACCCTAATCACCTAGAGGTTGGAAATCAAAAGTGAGTTTTAAGGATGAGTTCTTTTATATGACTTTTTGGTCTTGAGAATACACAGAATGGCACAGATGCAGTGAGGTTGACTTGCATACTACACTCTCACGTTCCAAGTCCTAAAACCACACTCTCACCCAACTTGACTTCTTGACTCATGTAGGTAATTCATATGGATGGTCCTTAACCCCTATTTGTGCAGAGGGTTAGGAACAACATAGTGAATGCCTCGAATGAGTCTCTCATAACTCATATAGGCTTAATATACAACCATGGCTTCATGGCTTCATGGCTCGGCCAAAATGATTCAATTTTACTCACGTTTGATCAATCTTCTTTTTTTAAATTTCAGTTTTTGACCGGGGCCCGGACCCGCCAAACCTACCAAATACCCTTGGAAATGACCCAAAAATTTGCAAAATTACCTAAATTGCAAAAATTCTCCAAAATTAATCCTAAACACTTCCCACCACTCGAATTGATCATGATAGCCAAAAAATACCAAAATTTCCAAAAAATGCTAACCCCCCCCCAAAATTACAAAAATACCCTTTACCCCAAAAATCCAAAAAATTCTAAAAATTCCGAAAAATTAAAAATCTACAATATTTTTAATGTCATTTTGTTCAACTATACCATGGGCCAATGTTGCCGTTTAGCCCACTTTTACGGAAACCCTAATTTAACCCATTTTTTGTTTTCAGTGAACCCAATGTCGAGCCGACCACCCCAGTTGACCTCAATTTGAGTCGATTAAATTCTAAACTTCAATTAAATATCCACAATATCAATTAAGACCAAATCCATGATCACAATTTGTTTGACATTTTGGCCAAATTCAATTGGGAGCTTAAGGCCCAATTTTGACCCATGACCGAAACCTGGCAAATTGAACTTCAATTGGCCCCAAATCTTTTCTAAAGCCTTCCTAACACCTCCGTAAACAAAACAATTTAACTTGATTGCCCAAAATTTGAACCTAAACTCCACCAAACCAAACCCAAAACAAAAATCCCTTAAATTGACCTAAGCAAAACCTAACCCGAATAGGCCCAAATCTAGAAATTAAAGACAACGAGGTGAAAACTCTTTGCAACAGCACTCTAATGAAAACATTTTTAAAATTTATTTTACACCAAATTCAACCTTAGCCCAACCTTAGCCCAAGTTAGCCCAATTTGGCCCACCTTGGCCTCTTTACCAAAAAGCTCATAATTCGACCCATTCTACTCCAAATCACACCAAATTAATTCCAAACCATTCATGAAACATCCATAAACTAAACCAACATTTATTTGGCTTGGTCTTCATGAAAATCCTTCATCGAAAAGTCCATTTTGAAATAAAGAGCCCACCCATTTAAGCCTTTTAAAAAAGCCCACTTCCACGAAACCTAAATACCCCAAAGAATTCATCCAAAGCCCACATGACCAATTCCTTCTCATCATCCGCTTGATAAAATAATTCTCTAAAGTTTGAAACCTATGTTTAAATCCATTCAGTGGGCTTTATCCAAATTCCCCATCAAAATACCAAAATTCCTAAAATCCATTCCAATGAAACTGACTAAGCCATCCCCGAGCCCAAATGAAGCCATGAAGTCATCCTTAAGCTATGTAAAGCCATGAGAAGTTTGACATGTGACCATCCTAATAAATGGCAGAGGAGGAGCCTCTTTAAAGTTATTAAAGATTGATTAAAACTTTCATTACTTCCCCTAAACTGTCATTTTAAACTTAAACATGCTTGGATAGTGACTTCTCCCCACTAATCTAGGTAGCGCACGACCTCCACTCGGCCCAATCGAGCTTTGAAAGGTGCACCCAACCCGAGCCAATAGGATGGCCCAGTCTGAGTCCAAAAGAGCCCCTTCCCCATTCCATTTTGAATGAAGCTTTTTTATACACATGGCCAATCTCCATTGCTTGCACCATTGCCAACCCCTGACCCACTCTGATGACAACATTGACTTGACCACAGCTGTGCCGGCTGCACGGCCTCAGGAAAACGCCATGAGAGCTCGTGTAGTAGAATTTTTCGATTCTTCCTTGTTGAGTTGTCTCATTCAATTGAACACCATGGTTGTTCTTCTCTTGCATAGAGCGGCTGATCCCAAACATCAAACCCCCACAGGAAGCCCTCCAGCCACCTCTATTTAAGCACCACCTCCTCTCGGCCAAAGTGTTGAACCAAACCTTGCAACTGCGAATCCTCCGGATCCCTCTCGAGACATAGAGAACTTGATCCCCACTTTGAAATCCAGCTCTAAAGCCCTCTCTGTAAGTCAATTTTGGAGTTGAAATTCAAGCCAAAACTAGGACACTTCACCACGATGGGCAATCTTCAAATTGATTGACTCTACGCCCCTTCACGGGGCCAAGAGGAGAAGTTCCTCGGCAAAAACCCCCTCACCGGGCTAGCCATTGCTTCCGGCCCTCCAAGCTTTGTGATCGGCCTTAGTCACTTTTGTACCTGAAGCCTCCCAGAGCAAGAGACCTCATTTGGGACTTGCTTGGACTCAATCGGTGACAACCCTCGGATCGAAGCTTCACTTCTGCGACGAAGGTATGAACTCACTCTTCCTCAGGAGCTCTGGAGATTCTGCATTTAGTTTAAGTTGATTTCAATGCACCTTAACCATATAGATGTATTCATCTCTTCAAGACAGATCGATAGAGTATAAGAACGTGAAAATCCATGGAGAATCAAGTGAGATCTTAAGGTTTTAGTGTGGACGGTCGGCGCACACACGATGAGACGATGACCGGGGAGCGGGTTGGATCGCCCATGTATCGAGCGGACGGTCGAGATCAAGCTGGACAACGCAATGGTACATCAATGGCAGGCCCCCGTAGCGCTTGACTCAGATGGCGGCTTTGAATCACGGAGCGACGCGTGGGCTTTCGACCGGACGAGGATAATGACGGCGGCAAAGTCGGATCGTAGTGGATTTTTAGTTTATTTAATGCAAAACACAAAGTCCCATATACGCAGAAAAATTACAAAATAAAATAAAAATACCCTCTTGCTCGGTGAACAAAAGGAGAATAATGTGGAAAAAGAAATCGAAGTTAATTGGATGAGTATTTTATTTTTAATAATTTATTCTGTTTCAATGTTTTAATTCTCCATTTGCATGAACAATTACACGTGAGACCATAGGGCTTTTGAAGCCTCTAGTGCGAATATTCCATGAATTTTAATTGGAAAGTCATCTCATTATTGATTTAGTTCAACATGGTGTTTTGGTATTATAATTCGAATAATTAGCATGTTGTAAAAATAAATTCTAGAAAAATTTGGTGGTGATTCTTAGGACCAGGGGACCCTGTGAAAAATATATTTTGAGTTAGTTCTTTCATAATAACCTTAATTGGCCCATTGAATTTGAATTAATTAAGGTGTAACCACCACCAAATTGACGACAATTCTCAGCTGTTCATTAGAGTCAAGAGGAACACACATAAAATTTTGAAGTAAATTGGTATGGTCTTCCCTTTAAAGTAAGTTTTCAATTCATATATCATAAAATGAACTTTAAAAATTCTCTTTCTGAAAATATTTTCAAAAATTCACAAAAATGGTTTTGGAGCATGATATCAAGGAGTTCAGAAAAATTAAACAGAATTTTAAAAAGTTTATTTTTCACAATAATTTAATATTTTGTAATTAAAAATATAATAAAAATCAAAAAAATATTAAAAAATCATAAAAAATGTACATTTTTGCTCCTAATCACTTAGGAACAAGCCAAATATTTTTCCTATGTCCCTAGGATAAGATATTGAATTTTAAAGGCTTAATGTAATTTTTAATATTAAAAAAATGAATTTTCTTTTTATAAAATGGTCTAATATTGAAAAAAATCATAAAATTATAAAATTTGTTTCTTTTGACTCCTTGAGGTTAGAGAAATTTAAGAAAAATATAAAATCTATTTTTCAATTTTTATTTTATTTTTAAATTAATTAATACTCTAAAATTCAAAATATTTATAATAAATAAAATATAATTAAAAAATGACTAAATTAATCCAGTGGTTCTCTCATCATTAGAAACATCCCATAATTTTCTTAAGGACAGAAACTTTGCCTTGGTCATGTTATTGAATTTTCTTTCCTTCATACTACCAAAAATAATTATATAAAATAAATTAAAGTCAGAAAAAATCAATTTTCTCTCTAATATTTTAGTTAAACATATGAGTGAGTGACATAAAATTTCAAATTCATTTTGACTCAATTTAGTGAAGTTGTGATAGGCTTAGTCAAGGAGTATAAAGGTAATTAAAATTTTAACCCTTAATTAAAACTTTAGGTTTTAATCAAAATGGAGAGATGAATATTTGATTTAATTTTTCTCTTAGATAGTTGACTTAGGAAAATTAAAGGTAGAAACCCATTAAACACTTTGAAAATATCAAAATGAAACTCTAATTAATTAAATAATTTAAATTTTGGAAAGAATATATTTAAAATTTGGACTATTAAAATAGGGATATTATTAAAGAGGATATTTATTCTTTAATTTAAAAATCCCTACATAAAATCACTTCAACAATATTTAGTTCTTAATTAAAAATTTAAAATAATAAATCCAAACTAAATAAATTAAAAATTAAAAGAAGATAACCCTTAAATGAATTAAAGCTTAAAATGCTAAATGAATCGATAATTAAAATCAGGCTTAAAATCTTAAGGATTTAAATTAAATTAAATTAAGTCATGTCAAAGTTTAAATTAAATTAAATTAATAACTTAACAATTATTCAATTAGCATTACAAAATGTGAAACTCAAATTAAATTAAATTAAAATTAAATTAAAATTAAGAGTCATTAAATTAAATTAAAATTAAATTAAATAAAATAAAATAAAATAAAATTAAATTAAATCAAATTAAATTAAATTAAATTAAATTAACATCACTTAACAACAAACATAAGTAAACATTAAAGTTAAATTAAAACATATGAAAGATTTATTTTACTTTTTTGATATAAGTAAATCTAAAACACAAAAGTTAATGCGAAATATAATATCACTTAAAGTGTAAAGATTTATATTAAATCTAAAATAGTCAAAACATATTTAAACTTAATAATCATTAATTTTTATAATTAAATCAAATCAAATAAATCATTAAAATATTTATTACTTTGCCCTTAAAAGGATTTTATTGGCTAAAACTCTTAAATGAAGCATCAAGTGAAGTGTCACTTCACACAAGATGTTAGTATCTAGGATTCAACTGAGCAAGAAACAAAACAAAGTTAAAATCCTTTGATGATTAATTCACCAATACAATAAAATTCATTTGAACTCGAAATAATCACGAGAAGTATTGAAAAGATGTTTAAGATTAAGTCTTAAGCACTTCCTCGATAAGATGGGGTGTTTTAGAAGAATAATTGAACTTAATTGTTCTTTGGTGAAGAAAATCATCCTTAAACCAAACCAACGACCTAGACGTTATAGAAATGACTAGCAATAGGATAGGATTGATGAATATAGAAACCCTTTCCCTTAGCTTTACCTAGGTATTTCTTGCAAAATATGTTTAGAAATGCTCTAACATGTGTTTTAAGTGTAGCTTGGGATGACGGGAAGACCCTCTAGGTACGCTTTTACTTTGTTGCAATTTACCTAAATGTCTTGCATTTTAATTTTCTTGCATAGTAAAACAAGCTGTTGCATGAAAACCAAAACCTATAGGATAACCACAAAAGCTAAAACCAAAACTAAATTAAAAGTCATCACAGATAAAATTCACCGCTACAACATTCGAAAATATAAAACAGCACAATTTAATCACAAACGGAACAACAAAACTACAATTGCAACTAAATTAGAATATCTCGTTGAATGATCGGGAATACCTCGGATGATGTAACCCACGTGTTGCTAACGGGATTTCACGGTCTAAATGAAAGTGTGGAACTCATTCAGTTGAGTTTAGCAAATTCATCTAGACTAAGTGAATTCGATGAAAATAATAGTGTCGGGATGACGGAAGCGTAGGATCTTAATCGGTTGTTTAATCGACTTTAAGATTTGCTTTAATTAAAATATTAAAAAACATGGATTTTTAAAGATTTTCTCTAAATAAAACACTTCTCTCATCTCCTGATTTATGACTTCTAAAACTAAAATCTGTAACGAAAACGAGGAGCTTGAAGCATGGTGGGTAGCGCGCGACCATCGTCGTATTGAAAACTTGAATCTACTTCAGCAAAACCTTTCCTAGTTTTAAACAACAAAGCTATAGGATTTTGAGGTAGTTTGCTCAGTGCAACATAAATCCACAACTTTTCGTTATGCACTTGCATAATCATTTTATACAAATTAAGTCCTACCCGGTCTTAGGATTAAGAGGTAGTCGTTTGGTACGACATAAACCCTCGCATCTTAGAAATTGTTGCCTTGATTATGTCGGCATAGATATAAGTCCTAATTAATTAAAAATGACAGAATTACAACATTAAGTAAATTCTCCAAATTGAAGCCAAACAATAGGATAGTTTGGGAAGTTGCTAAGATTCCTCTTGGATCCTCGGCTTCTCTACTTCTCTTCCTTTGGACTCACGAAAATAAGCACATTCCCAGGCCCAGTCCATTCCCAACTGAAAGTTCCAAAATCCAATCCTTTGAAAACCTTAAACTTTGAAATTCTTGAGAGCAAATCCACTGATCATTATCGAGAGTTTTCTTAAATGATTTCATCATTTAAGATGTAATTAACTAAGGGCTTGCCCTTATAGAACTTTAAGAACTCAGGTAATATAAGCCACAGCAATTCATTTCTATTAAGCGGGGAACTTTTGGCTTATAAAATTGGTTAGCAGACCAAATGGATGTCACAATCTTCTAGTTTATTTAGTCGCCCCATCATCGAAGCGGTGTATCGATTCTTCGGGATAAATACACGGTTTGTGAAGTCATCAATCTTGTTTATATAAATTATTTAGGATGTGAATCAAGTTTTAATTTCATATCTTAAATTTTTTTTAAACTTAAAACTATTTTCAAAATCAAATGCTTCTTTCTAAAACTATATATATATTTAAATTAAATTCAAAATTGAAATTCGTAATGACACGCCAAGGCGGCCCTTTAAAACACAACACACAAACCTAAAATATGCGACATTGGTTTTGTTGATCTCATCGGTCAACACCAATCGAGCGGTGTGCTTGCCCAGCACACCACACCACTTATTGGGGGTCCACATTTGTTGACCTCGCTTTGATTGAAATCTAAGGCTCTCTTTAGAATAGCAGTATCTAACCGTAAGACTCTCTGGCAGTGACTTTCTTAGAAGACTAGTCATGGAACCCTTCCCCATAGAAATTCAAACTTTTCTTACTTCTTTGAGATTTTCATATGGCAAGGCTGGCTCCAGTTTTGGAGGAAGAGACCCGAGCATAAGGAAGCGAGGAGAAGTCCACTGTAGGTGGTCGTACCGCCTAGGATCTACCTTGAGAGAGGTACGGAGCTTACACCAAACTCACCACACTTACCCTGCACTCACAACCCTAATTAAAGCACTTCACATATGATTCCCTGACTCTTTGGAAACTCATG
The DNA here is from genome assembly GCA_022702705.1 of Papilionanthe hookeriana x Papilionanthe teres. NCBI lineage: Eukaryota > Viridiplantae > Streptophyta > Magnoliopsida > Asparagales > Orchidaceae > Papilionanthe > Papilionanthe hookeriana x Papilionanthe teres. Next base: position 14,104,588 of record CM040432.1, on the reverse strand, counting down.
TAAGTGGTTTTCCTAAGCTCTTGTAGCCTCGGTAGGTTTGGATAGTACCCCGATACATAGAGGACCAAATGAGGGTGACCCTTGGTCCATGGCTCAATTTAAACAATTCCATATTGCTCACTTCGAAACAATCATAATTTTGCAAAAAATTTAATTTCTAACCCCTTTGCCCAATGCCTGAAATACCCACAAAACTGCAAATCATCGAAAATCGTCAAAATTCATAAAATTACCCAAAATTCTCCAAAATTCCTCAAAATCATGTTAAATACACTCTAAAATTCCTCAAAATTTCCCACCTCTTAAATCCACTAAAACACCTTAATACACTCCAAATAACGTCCACATACCCTAAATACCCCTCTTGGCCTAAAATTCCAAAAATTCTAAAAGTTCCTAAAAAATTCCAAAATCTCCCAAATATTCCCAATTTCATTTCTCTCAACTACGACATGCCTCAATTTTAGCAATTTAGCCCAATTTAACAGAAAGCGATTGTGCATTTAACCCGAAAAATTGCAGTCAGGCAATCTTGTCCCGATTGGTCCCGATCTTGCCCCGTTTCAATTCCAAACTTCAATTTATTATCCTAATGTCAATATAAACTAAATTCAAGCCCAATTTGACCCACATTTGAAATTACAATTTTACTTGAAATCTAAAATGCATAATTTTACCTAAATAATCGAAATCCTTTAAAATTAACTGATAATAAAACCCGATTTCCCAATTAAATCTACGCCCTTCATAACACTCCCCTAAATTGAATTGAATCATCATATGTCACAATTTGAGCCCAAGTCACCCGAATCCACTTAAAGTCCAAAACTCTGAATTTTAGCTTACAAATCTGACATATGCCCAATCTTACAGAATTGATTGCTTTATTCAACAATTTCCGCTGATTGATGTTAGGGACTCTTCACCGCATTCCCTAGACAATTTGGAACCTTGATCAGGTCTAAACCTCTTAGCCCAACCTAAACTCAAACTTTTGTAACTTGCCACAGAATTGACTAAAATCTAAAATCCAGCAAATTGACCCCCAAATGAACACAAAACCGCTCCAAGTATTCATGAAAAATTTTCCTTACAATCATGTACACAATGTGTTCAATCAATTTGGTCCAACTCAAGCTCAAACCCAACCTAGCTAACCTAAACCCAATGTGCCCTAAATTGAACCTATGACCTAATGACACTTAAATTGAACAGAAGTGAACCAATTTGACTGAACCATCTTCATGGCAGGATAAACCTAAAATATATAGTATTTTTATGCACATTTTTATTCATATTTTTGATGATATTGCACTTTAATGGAAGGCATTTTGTGTTTTTCTTGTAGGTATGAGTAAATAGTGATTGTGATGAAAAGCAAAGTGGCTCAAATTTGGAGCAAAAAAATGAAAAATAGAATAAACATAGTAGTGACGCTGCTGGGCCGGTGCTTAGCCGCCACACTTAAAAATTGAGATTACTTGAATTTGGCACAATTTCAAAGGGGATGGGATGCAACTCTTGGTAGTAACTTCCATAACTTCCTTTTGTGACGTTTGAATGAGGTGTGCATTCTTTGGTGGATACACTTTGAATCTGGACAATTTTGAAAGGAATACAAACACCTTTTGGTTTAATTTTTAAAAGGAGTCTTAGAAAAGATTAGGGCTCTTCTGATACACACACACACACACACACACACACACACACACACACACACACACAGAAAAGTACACAAAATGTTATTGTATTTTATAGAGTTTGATTAGGAGTAGGAGTAGAGAGTTGAAAAGAGAAAAGGTTAGGATTGAAGCCTTCTTCTTTTCTTTTCTTTCCTTTAGTTTAGTTTTTTATTGAAGTCTGAAGTCTGTTTCTGAGTCATCAGAGTTGGAGACCTACTATGAGGAGTAGTTTAGTGAAGATTCGAGTTTCGGAAGGAACTACAGTCTTGTGGAGAGGATTTCATATAAGTGTTTACTTTTATTCTTTTGTTAGTTTTTAGTTAATACTTGTTGTGTTTGTTTCTCTTATGGTTTTTAATTTCAAATCAATGTGTTTTGTATTTTATAAATTTTGCATTCTAAGTGGTTTTTACTTTATCTTTTTCTTTTTGACTCAGAGAAGTAAGTAAGTGTGAAAATTGTTGTTGAATGTATATGTGTTTAAAGTTGGAAGAAGTTGTGAAGATTGATTCTCTCATTTTATTTACTTCTTAATTTGCTTTGTTAAGATGTAAATTTTTTGGTGAGATTATGTAAAGATCCAATGCGGTATTTTCTCATGAGATTCTTAAGAATCGCATACGATTATATGCGTGAAAGTGCAGTTCATATAATTGAATGTAAATATCAAGAAGATCTTTTAAGAAATTAAAATTAAGTTTTTGGTGTGGACTAAAAAATCCTAATTTAGTTGAAAATTTTAATTTTGTTATGAGAATTTAGCCACAGAGTGGAGGAAAATGAGGGAACTGCAAGTGAAGGCGGTATCTTCCACCTTTAACCATGTTAAAATGATAAAATTTTAAATTAACCAATGTTCTTTATAAAACCAAGTAAGTGTAAAGAATACATTTGCTTCTCTTATATAAAAATTTAAATAGCTACATAGTATTGTAGGTATTCTCTTTTGTAAAGGAAAAGAAAAATATAACACAGTTAATATTATTTTATCTAAAATAATTTACGGTCTCTCAGCCTTTAATTTCTGTTTGACTTTTACAAGAAAAATTAAAGAATGAAATCAACTATCAAACTTTTGAAAATCAAAATACATACTTTAGCGAATTAAAAAGTAAAAGATATTTTCTTATTTCTTTAAAGATTTTCACTTTCCTTGTGGGTTCGATATGCGAGGCTTAATCAGAAGATATATTATGATAAAATGCATACTTGTGGCAAGTATCCACATTATAAATGTATTTGATATCGAAATCAATATATATATAAATGGAGAAAAGTTTTGTAGTCGTTGCCCGATTTTCATATCATAATTATAGTACAATATAGGTGGATTAAGTTTTTTGCACCATTATCAAGGGATAGAAATTAATTAAAATTACATATTAAAAGAAATTAAGAAATTTTAAATTTTTACTTTTCTTTGTTTTATTAGTGTGTTGTGTTTTGTTTTTAATTGTTGTATGCATAGTTCAGGTTCTGAGGGACTTGTTACTGATTCTCATTCAAAAGAACTATTAGAAAAATCAAAAATTAAAAAATACAGAAAAATATAAAAATATTCAAGAAATTGCAAATCATCGATATCAAAATATTGCCTCCATCAAATTAGACATAAATTCTTAACAACACATAGTGAATGAACTTCATGGTGTATATTAAACCTAACATGGCAATATTTTTAGCTTAATCTACTATTATCTAAATGGTGTCTAATAATCGGTTTGAAATGACAATGAAGATCGTAATTTAATATCTTCTTAATTTTCTAGAAGTTGTATTTCCTTTCAATATGTTGTTTCAGATGATGCTATTGACTCCATTTCCTTTCTCACTAAGGATAGCTAAATATAATTACATTCATTCCTTTATGGATAAGTAGAACTTGGGGTAAGGCTGTCACAAAAATTCCTTGCTAAATATTTTCACCATCTAAGATTGCTAGGTTGAAAATAAATGTTATACTGTAGTTTGAGCAGATAATATATGAAGCATGGAAAAAGTTAAGATCTCCTCGGTAAATGTCCACATCATTAAATGCAGTTAAACATGTTTAAACTTTTTATAATGGATTAGTTAGATCTCTTATATGATCTTGAAATTTTCTACTACGTTGGTCATTGTGTCAACCATTTTTGATGCTTACCATTAATTTAAGAAATGACTACTAATAATTTTCAATTGCCTTATGAAAGTTTAAATCTAAAAAGTGTGGTGTTTTTTAAAATGGTCTTTACAATGTTAGCAAAATCGAGTTATTTCTTTGTTTAGAAAATTATTTGGATGATTTTTCTCATCCACATTCCATGTTGAAGAAAATTCATCAGGCCAAGTGACAATTCTTATTCACAAAACTGTGAATGTTATAATTAAGCTGACAACCCGTATTCCGATTATTATAACCCGAGTTGGAAGAATCATCTAAATTTTAACTGGAATACCAATAATCAGGATGGTGTTAATCAACAATGAGGGAACCACCAAGTAAACCCATTAGGGAATTGGAACAACAAGGAAATAATAATAATAATAATAGATTAATATAATGAGGTTATAACAATGCTTTACAATTAAAGGAAAAGTTGTCTTTTGAAGAAGTGGTGTCACATATGGGAAATCAATTACAAATTTAAGGAGCAATAATCAATATTGAAAATCAATTGGGAAAAATTGCAAATGACTTAAGTAATAGATCCCAAAGGAATGCTTCCAAGTAATAGTGAAGTAAATCCGAGAGAAAAGAATAAAGAACAAGTAAAAGCAATTCAGGCGAAGTGGAAGAGAATTGGAAATGAGACCAAAAAGAAACTGAAGTAGAAAGAAGAGATTGAAAACCAAAGGAGGCATGCAGAAAGTTTGAAATACTGTTTCTCCGCTAAGTTCAAGTTTAGAAAAACCACTGCCTCGTTTCCTCGGGAGCTTCGTTAACAAAATTAGTTAAAATTTCAAAATTCTTAGAGAAATTTAAGAAGCTTACTATTAATATTCCATTTGTTGAAGCCTTAGAACAAATGCAGACATACCAAAATTTATGAAGGATATTCTTAACAAGAAAAGGAAGTTTGAAGATAAGGATTGTTGCCGCCAGCGTGCAGTGCGGTCTGTTAATTGAGAAAAAGCTTCCTAAAAGCTTAAAGATCCTGGTAGTTTCACAGATCCATGTGCAATCGAGACAAATTCTATGGAAAAGCTTTATATGATTTGGGTACGAGCATTAACCTTATGCCTCATCAATATTCAAAAGGCTGACGGCTAGGAGAAATAACTATAACTATTGTAACTTTACAATTAGCAGATCGTTTGATCACATATCCTAAGGGAGTTATAGAAGATGTTTTGGTTAAAGTGGATCAATTTATTTTCTGTTGATTTCATTACCATTGAAATGTAGACATAAAAATCTATGATTTTTTGGAAGACCTTTCCCAGCTACGAGGTCGAGCCATAATAGATGTGCAAAAGTTAAGCAGTTAATGATCAAGCTATTACATTTATGTACAAATCACAATGAAATATCCCTGTGAAATCAAAAGATGAATGTTATAGTATGGATGTTATCGAATATTTGGTGATATGTTCAAATTAAACACTGAAAGAAATCTGAAAGAGAAGAATTGGAGCATAAGCAAGAAGAGAAATTACTTGATTATGAAGATTTTCAAGAGGAAGATTTAAAGTATGTTCGTGAAGATTTTGAATTGTTGGATTTAACTAAAAAATATGAACCTTATGGTCCATCAATTGAAAACCTCCTGAACTTGAGTTAAAAATGCTTCCTAATAATTTGAAGTATGTTTTTCTAGGTGAATCCTCAACCTTGCCAGTTATAATTTCCTCCCAATTAACTGAAAAGAAGAAAGAGAGTTTGTAAGGAGAATTTTGAAGAAGCACGAAAGCCACATTGGATGGACAGAATTGTTGATAATGAGATAGTTATTTGAATTTGTATGCCACAAATTCTTATGGAAGTTAATTGTATGGCAGTGATCTGAAAGGAGATTAAATCCTATCATGAAAGTCGTTGTCAACACAGAAATTTAAAATGGTTGGATGTAGTTATCTGCCTTATTTCGGATAGTGCATGGAGTTAGTCTTATTCTGTGTTCACGAAAGGAAGATGTTGTATTCATAATGAAAAAGATGATGATACAATAAGACAAGTTACGGGGTGGCGAATATGCATTGATTATTCATTAATCTTGCCACAGGAAAGATCACTTCCACTCTAGATTTCTAAGATCAAAATGTTGGATAGATTGTTTGGGCATAAATATTTTATTCTTGGATGGATATCTTGGTTACCACTGATTCAGTTATCACAGGGATCAGAGAAAACCTATATTTAAGTCATATGGTACATTTACTTTTAGAAGAATGCCCTTTGGTTTTATGTAATGCCCCTGCTACATTTCAGAGATGTATGATAATTTATTTTGTGATTTAATTGAAAAAAGGATTAAGTTTTTATGGACTGACTTTTCACTGTTTGGAATTTTGTTTGAATCATGTTTAGAACATTTATCTAAGGTTCTAAAACACTGTGAAAGAAACTAATTTGGTCCTTAACTTCAGGAAAAATGCCAATTTATGGTAGTAGGAGAATTATTTTGGGACATCGGATTTCAGAAAAAGGTTTGAAGTAGATCCTGCAAAAATTATAGTTATATCTAATTTAACTTGCCCAACCAATGTAAGGAGAATTAGAAGTTTTTTAGGACTTGTTGGATTCTACAGACGTTACATCAAAGACTTTTCAAAGATTACAAAACCTTTATTTTGTTTACTGGAAAATGATCTGTTCTAATTTTGATGACGATTGGCTCATAGCCTTTGAAACATTAAAAGAAAAATTAATCTTTGCACAGCAATAATTTCACCAAATTGGGAAAAACTTTTTGAATTAATGTGTGATGCTAGTGATTGTCCTGTTAGTGTTGTTTTGGGTCAAAAATATGATAAGATTTTCAAAGTTATTTATTATGCTAGTAAAACTCTTAATGAAACAAATTATTCACATGCTGAAAAGAGTTGTGCTTCAATGTTTGCCTTTAATTAAATTTGATCATATTTAATTAGAACTAAATGTGTTGTGCATACTGATCATTCTTGCTATCAAATACTTAAGAAGAAAAAAGATACAAAACCGAGACTGATAAGATGGATTCTTCTTTTGCAAGAATTTGGCTTTGGAATAAGTAGATATAAAAAGGAGGTTAAATTGAATTGTTGATCATTTGTCTAGGCTTGAAGGTGAAAAAAATCTCTCTGTGATGTTGAAAGAAATTAATGAACATTTCCTGATGAAAAATTGTTCACTGTTAATGAGTGGTGCGTTCCTAGTATGTAGACATAGTAAATTTTATTGTGATGATATATACTATGGTTTGTATCCTCGAAGAAAATTTACATCGATGTAAGACTTATTTTTGATATGACCTATTTTTATATAAACTAAGAAAGGTCTATAATTCAAAGATGTGTGCCTTTGGAAGAGACATATGAAGTATTGAAAATGTAGTCGATTATGGGGGACATTTTGGAAGTGATAAAACTGTATAAAATCTTACGATGGATTTTATTGGCCTACAATTTTTAAGGATATGAATGTTATAAAAATTATGATAAATGTAAATGTAGGCAATATTTCTAGGATAAATGAGATGCCCCTCGATTATATCTTCGTAGTTGAAATATTTGATATTTGGGTATTAGATTTTGTAAAATTTATTTACCATCTTTCATAATCTTTATATTTTGATGACGTTAGACTATGTTTCCAAATGGATTGAAGCTATTGCTTTACCTCATTCTTGATGCTCAAAGTGTTGCAAAGTTTTTGGTGAAAACTCTTTGCAGATTTGGAATACAAAGAGAAATCATAACTTATGGAGAGTGTTTAGAAATACGGTCTTGGAAGGTCAGTAAATATCATATTAATCATCGCATTGCTACTGCTTATCATCCGCAAACAAGTAGTTTGGTTGAATTATCCAATCATGAAATTAAAAATATTGAAAATATGCTTAATCAAATAGAAAGGATTGATCAATCAGGTGGATTATGCTTTATGAACTTCCACTCAGGTACTTCTCTGAGAATTCTATGGGAATGTCCCATAGGCTGATTTTGGAAAAGCTTATGTTACATAGTGAACATAAGAATAGAAACATTTTGGGCTATTAAGAATTTAATTCTAATTTGAAAGATGTTATAAAGAAGAGATTGTTGCAATTAAATGGGCTTGAAGAGATAGATAGATACTTATGAAAACGGCCCAAGATGTATAAGAGGAAAAGATATGAAGTTATGGCTTAGTCGGAAGATCATACTTAAAATCTTATGCCGGGACAAAATTTTGTTGTATAATGCCACAACGAGAATTTTTTCTAAAGAAAATACTGATAAGAATGAGATGATTATTTATTGTGATGAAAATTTATTCGTATAGAGCATGGATATTCAATATCCTAAGACTAGAAAAATATTTAAAGTTAATGGATATAGACTTAAACCATATTTTCGGTCGACAATCTAAAATGATGAGAATCTGATGTTGGAACACTTAGAATAGTTTTCAGGTTTGTCGAGTGAAGACGTTAAACCAATACCGCTTGTAGGAGAGCAACCCATAATTATCGGTGTGCTTTGTTTTATGTTTGTTTTGTGTGCTTTGTTTTCTTTTATTTGTTTTTTTTTTGTTTTAGTGGAAGTAATTTGGGAGTTTTTAAACTAAATAGATTTTATTTGACCTTATTTGATGACTTAGAAGTCGAATGAAAATTGAGACATTTGGCGGAACCATTGCTGGTGCTTGGCAGCGGCTAAGCGCCGCCTAGTTGGCGCTTAGGCGCCGAGAGTTAAAAACATGAAAATTGAGATTCTAGAAGCCTAGATCATGGAGAAGAGGTTTTGGAAGGATTATTTTAGAAGTTTTAAAACGTCTTGCGTGGATTTTAGCACTTCCCCGAGTCTATAAAAAGAACCTGATTTAAGAGAAACACTTGCCCCAAGTTCTATTTTCATTTCTAAATCTTAAGAAAAGTATTTTGAGTACATCATGTCTTCCTGAGAGAATGAGATTAAGAAGAAGCAAGATTTTGACTAGTGTACGTTCATTAGTGATAGTGATAAAGAGTTATTCAATGGATTTCTCGTTGTTGGTATTCGAGGATTGCAGAAATGATTACAAAAAATTGAAGCCAGTGACTTCAATGGAAGCAGATCCAGTGATAACTTACATTCGGGCATGGGATGGCAGCTTTCAGATACCCAATTCGGTCATTGAGTTACGTGGAAAAAGCGGATAAGGTGATGTTTTTGAAGTACAAATGGATTGAAGAAGAAGATATAAGAATAAACAATTATCACCTGTTCTATCAGATTTATATTCCAGAAGGGTCAAATATGAATAATAGTGGTCCTAGATATAATCCGCCTAATGGGGAGTGGAATTAAGTGTGTTTTTCTTATATGTTTTGTGTTCTTATGTATTTTGTTTAATATGTTTAGTGTTCTTATGTGTTTTGTTTGGTGTGTTTAGTGTTTATGTTTGAGTTTCAATTACGCCTTATAATATGATAGTTGCATCCTAGAGATGTAAACTTATCTGTTTGAGATTAAGTCTCTTGTATCTAAAGAATTTCATTCTATGTATGTTGATAGAAATTCTAGGATTGTATTAAGTGTTATTTTTGTTTTAATGAATTTAAGTTCGTGTTTGTGTGAAATTTGTTTAAAATCGATGAAAAATAAACATTTGAATTGGAATATTTGAAGATTTATGGGGAAGAGATAATTATTTTGAAAAGATTAATGGTGATTAACGAAGTGGTTTAAAGCATATACTGTATTGTGAAAATCTAGGTATTGGAGGCTAACCGCCAGAGTGCCATTGCTTAAGTGCCAGATTTCGCGGCTAAGCGCTGAATGGTCCGTGCTTAGGCGCCAGTTTGCGAAAATTGGTTCCTAGCAGTTAAAAACCTGTGAATTGCAATTTTAACTCCCCTGTTCATCTTCAACCTATTGGTTTCATGCATAATAGAGTATAGGGCATCCTTGACTTAGACGATTTAAGAGCTGATCTAAACAAAAATTTGTAAATTTGGATTCCTTGAGGTAAGAGTACTACTCCTAAGTAAAAAAACATTTATTTTCATCATGTATTTTGAGTACATTTTAGAAAATCCTAAAATCACTATTCATGGTAGAAAATTTGAGAAAAAACAGAAATTGCTTGGATTTAGTGGAAACATACATTTAGAAGATAATTTATAAAGTTCGATGGTTGATTTGGAATTTATGGTAATTTTTTCATGAATTTTTAGAGATGGCTCCAAAGTCAAAGCACGCGAGAGGAAATAAGAATTTTTATTTTGACAAATTTGTTAGTACGAGGGCTGAGGAACAATACGTCGATGTGTTGCACTCACGTAAATTGATTCTTGAGAGAGTGTTCAGTAAGCTAGGAGAAGTAATTGAAGATATGATTGCGAGGAGGAACTAGAAGAACTACGCATTGCTTCGCCATTTGTTTTGTTAATTTCTTGCTGTTGAAATTCTATATGAATTTTCACATCGAAGAAGGAATTCCGTGATGATTTAGGGGCAAGACGTGGACTTTTCGGGGTAGTGCTTACTTAAACTCGAAGCCAAATAATAGGATAGTTTGGGAAGTTGCCAAGATTCTTCTTGGATCCTCAGCTTCTCCTACTTCTCTGCCTTTGGACTCTTAAAATAAATTGTTCCAAATTTGATCCATTCCCTATTGAAATTTCCAAAATTCAAATCCTTTGAAAACCTTAAACTTTGAAATTCTTGAGAGCAAAACCACTGATCATTATCGAGTGTTTTCTTAAGTGATTCCCGTCACTTAAGATGTAATTAACTATAGGGGCTTGCCCTTATAGGGAAGTTTAAGAACCCATGTAATATAAACCCTGCTTAATTCCTTTATATTAAGCAGGGGAACTTGTCGGCTTATAAAATTGGTTCGCAAACCAAACGGATGTCACAAATCTTCTAGTTTATTTAATCGAGCTCCATCATCAAGCAGTGTGTCTATTCTCCGGGATAGATATACAGTTTGTGGTGTGGTGCTCGTTTATATAAACTATTCGGGATGTGGGATCAGTTTGATTTCATATCTTAAAATTTTCAAACATAAAATTATTTTCAAAATCAAATGCTACTTTTTAAATTATATATATATATATATATATATATATTTAAATTAAATTTAAAATCTAAAATTCACCGACAATTTACGTTAGGCGACCCCCTTTTCAAAACACATAACCTAAAAATATGCCGACAATTATTTGGATAGAGTGATTAGAGGTGATCAGAGTGCTGAGATGCCCCCTCATTCATTCTACATACCTTATGCACCATCCAAGGATTGGAACAAGCAGGATGATGATGATGATGAGGATGAAAAGTAGATGTATGTTATTTGTTTTAGTTGTTGTGTTGTTGTGATGTGTTATTGTGTACTTTATCTAGTATTTTGTTCGATGATTGTGTTATGATGTGAACTCTGATAGTATGCGATTGTAGTTGTACAATTTATCTGTTATGCATATTCAGATGTATTGTTGTTGGATTGATGTTTTATATGTTGCTTTGAGTGTAGTGTGTGTGGTAGTAAATGTTTTAATGTGTATGTTGTACTAGAGTTTTTTTAGGGTGTACTTTAATTCTAAAATTGTTAGGAGATTAGAGAACACTATAGAAACTACTATTTAGGAAACTGCATGCTTAAAAACTTTACAAAAATCTATCAGTACCATTTTCTATCTAGTATCAGTGTGATTTCAGTTGGTGTGTAGAAGTCTTTTGAAATTTTTACATTTCTTTTTATAAAAAGAAAATGTTTTGAAAAACTGAATTTGATTTCATTATACTCTTGTTGTTTAAATTGTTATACTTGCATATTTAGGATATTTAAATTCCTGCAAGCATGTTATGTTAGTCTTTAATTCTCACCCATGTATCCTTTCTTATGCTTAAATGTTTTATCCTAACTAAAAAATAAAGTTTGGAGGGGAATTTTTAAAAAACAAAAATTTTTCAAAAACCTAAAATTTTATTTGTTCTCAAGAATACTTAAAAGAAATCTTATTTCTTGATTGAAAACAATTATGTATATGAAGTTATATTAGGGGAAAAAAATTTTTAATATAGAAATGAATAAAAGAATTAGTTAAAATTTGTAGTAATCATGAAAATCTTAAAGTTAAAATTTTCTTAGTGAAGAGAAGTTAAATATAACTATCTATCTTTAGTAAGAAATTTTATATTTTTGGACAAATAGAAGATTTAACTTTTATTCTTCAAAGCTTAAATTTCTTTTATTGAGAAATAATTTTTAAATACTATTATTATGATTTCTAGGTGAAAGATATATATCTAACCTTTATTTTAAATAGAAGGGTGGAATTCAAAATCATTAAAGGCCTATCCAGATATAGTAATCCTTGCCTTAAAAACAAAATTTAAAAAATAAAAAAAAAGAAAGAGAAAATAAAATAAAAAAGAAAAAGTGAAAAATAGTATGTAAAAAGGGAGGAGAAGCTTGAGGATTAAGGGCCTAATCAAAAATTGGTTCCATACCTAAAGTTTAACATATAAGTTCAGAGAAAATCTAAAGCTTAAGGTTATAATATAGTAAGTAAAATTATTTTCAAATAAAGATTTTTAAGTGAGAAAAATTAGATATTTGAATCCTATATTTTGAAGAATCTACAAATATTTCTGAATTAGATAGAGACTTATATTTGTCAATTTTATTTCCTTAAGAACTTTCTAAACTTTAAGTTGGTCTTAATTACTAAAATTTTCTCTAAATTAGACTAATCCATTTCTAGAACAAAATTTTGTTATCTTCCTAAGAAACTCATTACATAATTTGCATGTTAAAATTTTTCTATGAGATTAACTGTCACTTGAGGGCCAGTAACATTTTATGTTTGGGGGATTTTGATACACCTAAAATATATAGTATTTTATATGCACATTTTTATACATTTTTTTGATGATTTTGCACTTAAATGGAAGGTATTTTGTGTTTTTCTTGCAAGTATGATGAAAATGAGTGATTATGATGAAAGGAGCAAAATTGGATCAAATTTGAAGCAAAAATGAAAAATGAAAATTTGGGCACTGGCAGCTAAGCGCCGCGGGCCAGCGCTTAGCTACCACAGTTAAAAATCAAGATTAACTTGAATTTGACACCATTTTCAAAGGGGATGGGATGCAACTCTTAGTGGTAACTTCCATAACTTTCTTTGGGTGGGAAGTCTGAATGAAGGGGTGCATTCTTTGGTGGATACATCAAATCTGGACAAATTTTGAAGAGACACCAAGGCACCTTTTGGTTTTATTTTTAAATAGAGTCATAAGAAAGATTAGGGGCTCTTCCATTGCATTTTGAAGAGAGTTTTTACAGAGTTTTTATTAGGAGTAGGAGTAGAGAGTAGAAAAGAGAAAAGGGTAGGATTGAAGCCTTCTTCTTCCCACTTCTTTTCTTTCCTTTAGTTTAGTTTTTATTGAAGTCTGAAGTCTGTTTCTGAGTTACCAGAGTTGGGAGACCTGCTCTGAGTAGTAGTTTAGTGAAGAGTCAAGGTTTTAGAGGAACTTCCTGAGTCTTGGGGAGAGGATTTTCAGATAAGTGTTTACTTTTGTTCTTACATTTAGTTTTATTTTTTTTAATTAATACTTGTTGTGTTTGTTGTTTTTCTTATGGTTTTTAATTTCAAATCAATGTGTTTTTATATTTTCTCATTGCATTCTTAGTAGTTTACTTTATATTTTTCTTTCTTCAGTAAGTAATTCATGAAAAATTGTTGTGGAATGTATATGTGTTTAAAGTTAGAAGAATTTGTGAAGATTAATTCTATAAACTTTATTTACTTCTTAGTTTAGCCAGTTAAGATGTAAAATTTGTGGTGAGATTATGTAAGATCCAATGTGTTATTGTCTCATAAAAGTTAGTAAGAATCACATGCAATTATATGGGTAAAAATTGTAGTTCATATAATTGAATGCAATATATTAGAAGATGTTTTAAAGGGGAGTAAAATTAGAGTATTTTTAGTGTGACATGCTAAAAGCCCCTAAATTTTTTTGAAGTTTTAAATTTTGTTATGAGAAGTTAGCCCCCAGGTGGAGGGAAATGAGGGAACTCTAGAGTGAGAGCTGGTATCTTCCCCGCCTAACCATGTTCAAAATGATAAAATATCAAATTAACCAATGTTCTTTATAGAACCAAGGAAGGGTAAAGAATACCTTTGCTTCTATTTATCACAATAAATTTAAATACTTCTACAACAATACTTTCATAATTATTACTACTTTATAAAGGAAAGAAAAAGATATTCTAGTTAATAGTGTTTTTCATTCCGTGTTAATAGTTATTATCATTTTAATTTCTTGTTAGACTTTTATAAGAAAATTTAAAGAGTGAAATCAACTATCAAACTTTTCAAAATCAGAACATACTTTTAAAAGTCAATTAAAAAAAGTAAAAATATAATTTTCTTATTTCGTTAAAGATTTTTCACTTTCCCCGAGGGTTCAATATCTCGGGGCTTAATCAGAAAGTCATATATTACTTGATAAACGATAAGTATACTTGCGTAGTATCGACATTATAAATCATAATTTTCATAACAAAATCATAAGCATATATATTCGGCAGGATCAAGTTTTTTGTTGTTGTTGCCAATTTTCATATCATAATTGTAAGAATAAATATCGGGTGGATCAAGAACATACAACCAATAACCGAAAAGAGAAGATGGATGTCATATTCCATTTCTCAAAATGTTGATGTTAGTTATAGAAAAGCCATAATTTATGTGTCAGAAAAGGACTTACATCCATTAACTGTAAAGGGAAAATGGATTTCATATTCCATTTCTTAAAATGTCAATGTTAGTTAGAGGAAAGCCATAATTTCCGTGTTAGGAAAGGACTTACATCCAATAACTGGAAAGAGAATTGGATGTCATATTCCATTTCTTGAAATGTCAATATTTAGTTAGACGAAAGCCATCATTTCCGTGTCAGGAAAGGACTTACATCCAATAACCGGAAAGAGAAGATGGATGTCATATTCCATTTCTCAAAATGTCGATGTTAGTTAGAGGAAAGCCATAATTTTCGTGTCAGGAAAGGACTTACATCCAATAACCGAAAAGAGAAATGGATGTCATATTCCATTTCTCAAAATGTCAATATTTAGTTAGAGGAAAGCCATGATTTCAGTGTCAGGAAAGGACTTACATCCAATAACTAAAGAGAGTGGCGAACTCACTAAGATTTTAGCTTGAGATATCTGCTGGGGATTTGACATGTATAGGCCGAATGATAATTCTCATATTAGTTATGGCACGTTTTTCATCATGTCATTTTAGTTCATTTTGGCATTCTTGGACCTGATGATGTATTATAGTCAGCTAGGAAATATCTCACAAAATTTCATTCCACTTCCAATAATGTACATAGATATCAAAAGTTCACGGTACGTTATGTATTACACAATACAATCATACACGCTGCAAACTACTATGTCGAAAGTTCTCAGATACTGTTAGACCTACCACAAAACTTCTAACACTCCGATACATTGTTTATAGAATATGTCTTAGGTGTTTAAACCTTCATGGGGTCATGGCAGTTCTAAGGGCTATAGTTCTTTCAATTATGGTATTGGTCGATATCCATCAGGTTGTTTTTTAGGGCGCATTCTTCTTAGTGTTATGGATATGTGTTGTCGACTCACACTTGGTATACAGTGTTTTGAGACATCAGCTCCATTGTCTCGGAAGACTAAAACTGATCCCCGTGGTAAGAGAATTTGATAAGATCCACGAAATTTTCTAGGACCCACAATCTGTATTTCTCTTCCAAATAGAATAGAACATCTGTTCATGAGGGAGAGAGTGCAAAATGGTCTTTCAAAATCTTGACAGTCAATATGAGGTGGTATATAGTCGTCCTCCTCATATATATTCATGATTCAACTATCTGGAATACAATCAGCAGGCATTATATTCCACATTATGAGCCGTCTGATAATTTGAATGATGACTGTCGGTAGTGGATCTACTTGCTCATGTCGTAGTATCCCTGGGGGATTACCGTCCTTGTCCACAGCGTAGTTGTAACAGCATCCATATTGAATTGTCATGTGACCTTTTCCACAAATCCATCAGTTCGATTCAGAATATGTCCTTCTTTTCTGTTGTCCAGCTCATCCTTGATCACGTGCATCCATCTCATGCTCGATAATGGCACCTTGCTCCACTTCGTCAAAAACTTGGGTGAACAATTGAATGCCCTCCAATATATTAATTGTTCGGCCATTAATATATTGAAATTGTTAAAATGTTTGTTTCTTGATAGCTCTGATACATCACACTTCCTCTCAAGAAGCAATCCATTTTTCATTCATTATTTCTATTGTCGAGAGATCCAATGTTGGCTCGTAAGGAACGAAAGTGAATACTATCCTTCCAATCCTTTCCTCTTCTTCTATCATTTCTTCCTCTAAGATATAATACGTCTCTTTAGAGATATTCTCAAGTATTGGAAATTCAAATCCATCATCATCTTCCATTGGTTTCATGTATTGTCTTTCTTTTTCTGCCAGCTTTTTGAGCCTTTTATTGCGATTTCTCCTCTGGCTCTTGTCATTCCAGAAGCTGATTTCTTTGCCCCGCTAGTGGATACCATTCCATCTGACTTTAGTTTTCCATTGTCAATAGGATTTTATGTTTCATTAGCTTGCTGACAAAGCTTGAACTCCAATACGGATGGTTTTCCTTTTGCTTCTTGTTGATTAACAATGGATAGTAAAGGTCCGTCGTAGAGTAATTTAACTTGTGAGAGTTCAAAATCGAAGTGAATCCTACATCCTTTTTCAACACATCGTCAGTCCAAGGCCAGACAAAAACCACTTCGAAACGTGAAAAGAAGTCTTTCATTAGACATTTTTCCTGAAAACGACAGGATAATGTAACATTTTATACTTTTTTTAATGTTAAGGAACGATGCTTATAAACATTTGTTTAATAAGCGAAACAGATGTTTCATGGCATAAAAGTTAACATTCATATCACAATGATGATTTTGAGAAAATATTTTTTTTATTATCCCAGTTTATAAACAAGTCATCATTTTTCATGTCGCATAATATTTCTTTAGAAAACAGCCATTGATTAGAGGTAAGATTCTTTCTCCTTGACAATCCACCAGTTGGTAAGACCCTCCTGAATATGTCTTTTCAATTACATACGGGTCCTCCCATATTGGCTCAAATTTGCCACCTATCTTTCGATGAGCTAGTATAGGTCTTCGAAGAACTAAAACTAATTCATCAATTCGAAAGGTTCCGGGGTGAAATAACTTGTCATGGGCCCGTATCATTTTTGCTTGATACAGTTTGAGATTTTGCTGAGCTTGTAGACGTTTGCCTTCTAAACTCTCGAGTTCTTCAAGTCGTAATCTGGTATTTTCTTCTTCATTTATTTTATTTGCTATCGCAACTCTGAGAGAAGGGATTTGAATTTCGAGTGGTAGTATAGCCTCAGAACCATATAATAAAGCAAACGGTGTTGACCGTGTTGGTGTTCGGTATGTAGTTCGCCCACAAAGCTTCTATTTATCGTTCATGCACTATCTTAGGTTGTTGACTAATGTCTTTTTCAAAATTTGAACCAATGTTTTATTGAATGCTTCAGCTAAACAATTGGCCTTAGGACAATAGATTGTTGAATACCTCAAGTATATCCCATGTCTTTGGATAAAATTGTTCATTTTTGCATTTTTAGAGGCCAATCCATTGTCTGATATGACCCTTCGAGGGATTCCAAATCTATAATCAATATGCGTCTTGAAGAAATAAAGGACTTATTCTACCTTGACTTCTCTAAGAGCTATTGCTTCTGCCCATTTGGAGAAATAATCAGTGGCTGCTAGAAAAAATCGATGACCCTTAGATGATGGAGGATCTATAGGGCCTACTATGTCGGTGCTCCAACATTAAAACAACCAAGATGCACTAGTTGGATGTAAGACATTTGGAGGCTGGTGTAAAACTGCCCCATTTATCTGACATTGAAGACATTTCTTTGCAATGTCAAGACAATTAGTCATCATTGTCGGCCAATAATATCTCATTCCTTTTATTTTTATTTTCATTTTAGATCCAGATTGATGTGTGCCACATAAACCTGAATGGACATCCTTAACAATCTCTTGAGCTTCAACAAGGTTTAAGCATCTTAACCACATCTGGATAAAAGATCATTTATAAAAGACATCCTTTATTAGGGCATATGATAATGCTCTTTGCTTAATTTAAGTGGCAATAGAAGTGTTTTCAGGTGACCTTCGAGTTTGTAAATATGGAATAATTGGTTGTCGCCAATCATCCTTTTCGTGATTTGTTGTCACTGTCATGTTTTCTCCAATTTTATGCAGATTATCCATGTCAATTTGAGAAAGAACTTGTCGTCCTTTTATAGAAATTGGTATGTTGTCTTCTTCTATACAGGTAAACTCTTTTGCAAGTTTTGCCAAAGCATCCACTAAAGAATTATCTCTTCTCAGGATTAAGAAAAATGTCGCATCACGAATTTGTTGAAGAAGCTTCAAAGTGTAACAAGAATACTATTCAAGTCGAGGTTTCAGAGTCTTATATTTTCCAACGATTTGATTGATAATCAACTAAGAGTCTCCATAAATGTCAATATTTTTAATTTCCATTAGTATTGTCAATTCTAGACCGGCTATGAGCGCTTCATACTCAGCTTCATTATTTGTACATGGTTCTGTCAGATGATACGAAAAAGGCATAATCATTTTGTCTGGAGTGATGAAAATCAATCCTACTCCAGCTTTACCTGGTATAATTGTTTGTTTGTCTTTATCTTTTTGTGCAGATGATGCTCCATCAAAGTAGAGTTCCCATCGTTGTACATTGGAATCTTTTATTTATGATATTTGTTCATCAGGTAAATCATCATTAAGAGGTTCTCCAGTTGGAATGGGGTGCGCTGCTAAGAAATATGCCAAGATTTGTCCTTTGATAGCATGCAATGGTACAAATGTTATGTCGAATTAAAGTAAGATCATTTCTCATCTTACTAATCTCCCAGAAAGTGTCGGCTGTGTCATTAAATATTGTAGTGGATTAACTCTTGAAATAAGAGTTACTTTATGGGAAAGCATATAATGCCTTAGTTTTTGAACTGTAAAAATCAAGGCTAAGCAATTTTTCTCAATTGTCGGGTATTTTTTTTTTGTAGGAACCAAACAATGACTCAAATAGTATAATGTATTTTCTTTTCCTTCTTCATTTACTTGTGCCAATAATGCTTGAAGGGAATTGTCCAGTGCTGTGGTGTAAAGGATTTGAGGTCTTCCTATTACAGGAGCTGCTAAAACTGGAGGGGTTGTCAGGTATTGTTTGATATTTTCAAAGGCATGTTGGCATTTTTCATCCCACACAAATTTGGTATCTTTTCTGGTTAGGATAGTAAGAGGCTGACACCTACCTGACAGATTGGAAATAAAATTTCTTATATACGCTAACTTTCCTTGGAATGATCTCAATTGAGTTAGTTTTTAAGGAGGAGGCATATTTAGGATGGCTTTGATTTTGAGAGGATCAATTACTATCCCACGATCTTAAGCTACAAATCCTAAAAATTTTCCTGAAGTGACACCGAAAGTGCATTTTAAGGGATTAATTTTGAGATTGTATTGTCGTAGTCTTTCAAAGACAATTCTCAAATCGTATATATGATCATCTTTTTATTTAATGTTGATAACCAGATCGTCCACAAAACATTCAACTTGATTGTGTATTAATTCATTGAAGATCCTTGTCATGGCTCTCTGATAGGTTGCACCAGCATTCTTTAGTTCAAATGGCATAACATTGTAGCAATATACCCCTATGGGAGTCCGAAAGGCTGTATTTGTTTCATCCTCGAAAAACATTTTTATTTGATTATATCCTGATGATCTATTAATAAAGGAAATTATTGCATGTTTCAATGCTATATCAATCATTAATTAAGGAATTGGTAAAGGGAATTCATCTTTTGGAGATTCTTTATTCAAGTCCCTGAAGTCTATACAGACCCTTATTTGGTCATTTTTCTTTTTGACTAGCACCACATTGGCTAACCATGTCGGATAATTTTCTTCTCGTATGAAGTCGGCTTCTATCATTTTTTTAACTTCTGCAAAGACTTGTTGCTCTACTTCAACACGCATCCTTCTTGGAGCTTGTTTAACAGGGATTGTGATTTGATTTATCCCAAGTTTATGGACTGCAACTTCTAGAGATAAACCAGGCATCTCGTCATAAGTCCAAGCAAAGCAGTCTTTGTATTCTGTCAACAATTGAATTATGTTTTTTGCTTCCTTATCATTAAGGAATGAACTAATGAAAGTTGGTTTTGGATTTTCATTAGTTCTTAAATTTATTTATTTTAATTCATCGATTTTTGATTTAATTTCTTCTTCCAATTATGGAGGAGCATCTTCGATTGGAGGATCATATATCATTTCGGAATTGTGTTCTTCATTGACGACCAGGCAATATTTCGTATCATATAATGGTTCCAGAGTACCTAATCCAATAGCTTCTTTGGAGTTAGGATTACGTTAGTTATTATTCCACATTTGTTCAATAAAATGTGGTTGTTTCAAAGACTATTTTTTGAGCATTAAACTATTTTGAATAAATTTTTGTGCCCCATGAGAGTACAACTCAGAAGGTACTTTCGTTAATTTAGGAAGATTTTCATTTTCTATTTTTACATCAGTTTCAGTACTAGAAGAAGTAGAGCCAAGTCTAAACTTAATTGGCTTTTTGTCATCACTACATACATCTTTGACTACTAAATTCTCAATCTTAGCAAAAGAGATTGGAGTTAGGGTCATAGAATGTATTTAATGATTAATTTTGTCATACATAGATTCAAATTATTTTTCTTTGTCTTCTTATTCTAGATGTATTTTGAATTGAGGTTCCTTTAAAACCATCGATGTCGTTTCTTCTTCAGAGTCCAGGTGAATTTTGAATTTCAACGGTTTCTTCATTGTAACAATCGAATCTTCTTTCCCACGTCCTCGTCCTCGGCCTCGGCCTCGAGTATGAGTTAGACGGGAATTAACTCCTCTTTGTTGAAGAAAAAATATCTTTTTCATTTATTTTCTTTTCTTTGTCTTTTTCTTTCATATCCACCATTGTCTCTTTGGAAAATATTGTTTTATTTATAGGAGTGTAATATGCTGCATCTTCATGTATACCGATTTCATGGATCGAAAACACTTGCAAATCTCCTACAATATGACATTCTTTTCCTTTTCGTAGATATTTTATGCATTGATGCAATGAAGAAGGAACCATTTTGTGCTCATGAAGCCATGGTCTGCCAAGTAAGGCATTAAAAGAGGTATCTGAATCAATGATATGGAATTTTGCCGTCGTCGTCAAGTCGGCTATCTTTAAGAGCAATGTTATTGATCCCAGAGCTCATTCTCCTTGTTGATTAAATCCATGTAACATCATCGTATCTCTTGATAATTGGAATGCGTCAATATCCAGATATGCAAGAGTTCTAAGATTCATAATGTTAATTGAGGCACCGGGGTCAATAAGAACCCTTGAAAGTGTTGTGTCATTTATGTTACTGTAATATACAGTGGACGATTGTGTTTAGTTTTTTCGAGCAACAAGTCATTGTCAGAGAAGGTAATCTTCATTGATTCTTTGAATGGACAAACTTCATCTTGAGTAATACTAGCAAGTTGAGCTAGGAAAATATCAGAATCTAGAAGGGCTTTTATCAATGACTCTCTCATTTCTTTGGAAAGCATAAGAACGTCATAGATGCTCAATTTTGCTAGTTATTTCCTCAAATGAGCTAGTACGTTATAGTCTACTTTGTTATGAAGATCATCCTTATCTATTGGAGGAATGATCTTTTCTGATGTGACTATTTGTTTTTCCTTTTCTTGTGGAGCTATTCTAGGAGGTAGAACCTTTCCACTCCTCAAATTGATTTCAATTATGTCTTCATCCAACTCTTTTTTCTTTGAGTATGAAGATTCCAATTCTATGGAAATCAGGGTTCCTTGTAATTGGAGCGTAGCAGAGTCATTTTCATCTTTATCATTGTCAGAATTTTCATCAATATTTTTGCCATTTTGGTTGTCTTTAGATTGGTCGATATCATATATGATTTGAGTATTGTCTTCAGAATTAGGATTTGAATGATCATTTTCAGAAGCATCACCCAAAGTAGACAGAATGTAAGCAGAACTAGAGTTATTATTATTCACAGTAGGAGCAAAAAGGAAGTAATACAAAGACATCGGTTCAAGGATTTTTCGTACTTCATCTGATATAATTATCCTAGTAGAAGATGAGGAAACAAAAGAACTAGAAGATACAAAAGGAACTGTAGTCCCTATATCTAGAAGACCTCTAATCCTTTTCGGTTTTCTTAGGAGGCTTTGTAACCTGATATTCTGTAAGGAACACCTCAGAAAATTTACCTTGAACAGTATCTTTGTTCCTTCTTTTGGAATTAAATTTTTCTGTTGAAATCATATTGATTGAACCTTTGTCAGGTTCTTTCAAATATTCTTTCGGGATTACTACATTTTCTTCTTTAAAATTGCGCTCTAACCAGTCTTTGAAGAAAAAAACATTCTTCAATCTTGTGTCCGAGCATTCTATGATAAGGACAATAATTGAGATTGTCCTTCATGTCTACTTCTACTGGCCTTTTAGCTTCTGGTAGCATAAATTCTGGAATTTTAAGCAAGCTATGGAATATTCTGCCGACGGCCTCCGTTTTAAATGAATATTCTTTATTCATTCTTTTGGACATTATTCTTTTACCTGTCGGTACTGGGATTGGTTGTTGAAGTTGTAATTGAGGCGATGTCTGTGATGTTAACGGATTCTGTCGCTGTTTATTTGGTTCAGGTTAAACCTGCATCACTTGTTTACCTTTTTCCACAACATTTCTCAGTCTCTTTTCAAATGTCTTGACAGTCTTTGTCTTTTCTGTTACACTCATCTGCTTAGCTTCTTCTTGAAGATTGACAGCTTTACTAAGAAATTTTTCAAAAGTTTTTATTGTAAATCCTTTAAGCATAAATTCTATAGGACCATGGAAATATTTAGGCAGGATTTCAAGAGCGTGTTGTTCTTGAAGTTGTGGTTCACACTCCATGCTGAGATTTCTCCGGCGTAAAATGTAATCCACTAAGCATTCTCCTATTTTCTGTTTTTCCACTACCATATCACCAACTGTAGTGTGATATTGAGCTCAGGAAAATTGTTGAATTAAGAGACTTTCAAGTTGTACAAAAGTTTTAACAGACCCATTAGGAAGTTTCGCATACCAGTCAAAGGCAAATCCCATGAGACTGTTAACAAACTGTCAAAATAAAAGAGTGTCACTTTCCCCCACATTAAAGCAACTTTCTCTGAAATGTTCTAAATGTTGTCAGGGATTACCAATTCCATCAAAACTTTTAAAGACAGGAGGAACAAAGCATTTAGGGTATTGAACAGAATCAAATTCCTCTGGGTATGGTCTACCATTTGGAATTAATGATCCAACCTTTACCTGAGTCATTGTTTGTTTTATCTTTTGTTCCACGAGTTGTGTGATATCTTTTTTTGGAATTCCACTACGAGGGGAATCCTTTTTCTTTTGAGTGCTTTCTTCAACATCTATTGGCTCTCCTTTGTCTTCTAAAATGTGGATAGCCTCTGGTCTAACGATTTCAATTGTTAGTGATGGCTTTGTTGGTGGATTTTACAAAGTTGTTACCAACTCTTCCATTTTTTGCTCAAGACGACCAATTTGTTTGTCTCGCTGTCGTATGATTTCTCATAATTTGTTTTTTGTATCTTATTCATTTAACTCTCGTGCTAAATAAATAGATCGTGTTTCTACCACATTAATGCTAGCAACGTTTTCATTCGAATTGTCAGAAGTGTCTTTCTTTCCTCGCAAGGATAATTGTTTGATATCATTTTTTAACTTTTTCAGTCTTTCTTGAAATGATTTTGCAAGGTGTTCTTTATGAGTTCCTTCTTGTGAACTGTCTGCTGGAGTGCTCATAGCATTTGAATTTCTTTCAGACGATCTTCGTTTCCATACATTATTTTTTAGTATGGGACGAGATCCTCTAGGCGGTGTATAATCATATGGATAATCTGCATTTTGTAACATATGGACCAAATCTGTCATTTTAGTGGATGTATCTTCCACTTCCAACATTAGTTTGTTATATTTAGCTTTGTCTTTTGTAATTGTTACATCTTTTACTCTTGGGCCTAGTCAGAATTTTACTGGCACTCGAGTACATTGATCTTCTATTGGAGATTGATAACTTGTTTCTTCATAAATAGAGTTTTCTATTGCTAGAATTTTCCTTTTTATTGTTTTAGAGACTTCACTTCCCATTTTGTCCAACAATCGCGAAATTGAACATTTATCTTTTCGTGCTAATCTTTTAAACACTGAATGTATGGCATGAATTGAGGGAGAACTCTTAGGTTGAAGAAAATTATCAGTATATTCAACAGGAATTGGAATATACTGATTTTTTTCTAAAAAGGAAGGGTTTCCAAAAACACTTTGCTCAAATTCAGGTGTTTCAAAATTATCATTCTCATTCCACCTTTTCTTTCTTTTAAGTGGACGAGCCTTGTTTTTATGAATATTTTTGGAACAAGATCCAACTTCATATGTGGATGGTGGTGGAACATCATCTTCCTTGTAGATTTGTTTTCCTTTGCTGTCAATTTTTCTTTCATTTCTTCAAGAGTATAAGGCTCTTTAGATGTATACCCAGGTAGGTCTTCTGTAAAATTTAAAAAGTCTTCATAAGGTGGGAGATCAAATTATTCAAAAGAGTGTATATCAGTTTGATATGGATTATCAAATGCAAATTATATTTCATTAAACAATCCATAATCATTCTGATAAAAGGAAACAACTTCCTCTATTGGTATATCGAAGTCTTGAAAATAAGAAAAGATTGAATTCGAAGAATCTATTGCAACATTTCTGAAATTTCAAGAAAACGAAAATCATTGACTTATTTATAAACTGATAATTTATTTTAAAAGTTTGTAGTTCTTATTTTTCAAAGAACGAAATGTCAAATGAAAACAAACGATAACAAAAGATGAGAAGAAAGAATCTCCCCAGCGGAGTTGCCACTCTTTGATGGCGATGGAAATCTTTTCGGTGTCGTCGACTTGTATCGCTATCAATTCCCATATCATGTCAATGTCAAGGAGTCGCCACTCTGTTTTAATATTGCCCTAATCTTATTTCTGTAAATCCTATAAAAAAATTAAGAAATTTTAGGGCTAATACAAAACAGAGAAAAAGAAGGATGTTTATGAGAATCCTTATAAAAGAAGATTCTAGAATGTCATATCCTAGAGTTTCTATATAAGGAAGATCATGAAGTATTAACCAGAGAATTTTAGATATGATGGGTTCTTTAATTCTCCGATAGAAGCAAGCTTCTATAGTTAATTACATCTTAGGTAATTTATAATTGTCTAAGAAAACTTCTGATTAATGTTGATCACTTATTTTCTAGAAATTTTTGTCTTTAAGGAAAGATGTACCCACTATCAATCCTAAATGTCATTTTGTCATGTCGGTTTCATGTCATTTTGTTTTGTTGTTTGTTTAGGTTTTGTGGCTAACCTAAAAGTTTTGGTTCTCATTTTGTCGTTGTTGTGTTTGGTTTTGTTTTGTCAATGTCGTTGTTTTGTTGTAATTGTTGTTCGTCTCATTTCCAGAATGTCATCCTGCAAAACAGAGTTAGCACACCCTATAGTCAAAAGTATCCAAGGTCTAGTAACTTGCATGCTTAAGGGTATTACTAATAAGTCCTTCAAGAAGCTACTCAGCAAAGCAAGCAGTTTATAAGAGGAAGTTAAGCATATAGAGCATATGAGAAGAGATTTGGCATAGTGGAAATGATTGGTAAAGGGAAGCAGCCGATGAGGATTCAGGCTAAGCAGTCACCGCAGCAACACAATCAGTCTCCCCAGTATAGTTATCCTCATAGTACAATTAGTCTCAGCAGAATGGTCAACCCCATCCATAGCAGAATAATCAGGCTAGTCAGTAATAAAGGTCGTACAGGACAAATGGATGATAGGGTCTATCGATTTCAAAATGATTATGCAGGAACTATTCCTTCAAAGATGGTGTCATAGCTAAGATGTTCAGAAACTTGATGAAGAAGCCGAGTTTAGATTGCCCTAGATGAAGAAGCTGGAAGAGATTAACAAGAAGGACCATCCCGACTTCTATCCATTCCATAGGTTGCTCGGACACACTATAGAACGATGTTTCAGTTTTAGGAATTGGCTTGAGAAGAACTATAAATAAGTAAATATAACAATCCAGAAAGAATATTTAAAGGAACCTGAAAGAGGTTCTGTAAATATGCTTTCAGCCAAGCCCTTCTACCTGATAGATCCATATGCCAATAGAGATAAATGGAGCACGGTCTAGGCCAAGTATTCTAAGAAAATACTGGATCTATTTTAGACTGCCTTAGAGCAAGCCTCCGCATGGAGTCTGCTACCTCCTAAGCCAAAGATGGAGATTACACCAGAGAGATCACCACAGCAAGAGATCAAGAAGAAGGATGCGTCAGATGAGACGTGATTGATAGCGTAAAGGCTAGGATAAGTGCTACCCTCGTTAGATTAGTTGTCTCAGATTTGGGGGAGAAATCCCTCGAATCTTTAACTCTGTAAAATTTCCTTTTCTCCCCTCAGGAGTCATATAATTATAAGAGTAATATTTTGGCTAAGTTCTTACTGTCTCTAGTGATGACGCAACAAATCACAACTTATCTAACCCCCCTTTTGATTCCCAAAATGATCTCAAATCATACTATCTCATTTTGAAAAAGTTGACAAAGATAGAGAAGTTATCGAGAACACTGGTTATGATAGTACAAGAAGCGATGAGCCAGTCCTCAAGTGCAAAGGAACAACAATTACAATCAACTAGAAATTTTTAGATACGGAAATAGCACCAGAAGAATCAGCTACAATGATAGGAGAACCTCTGGGCCTAGAGAAGGAAGAAATTATAGAAGTACATTTAAGAAGTGGAAAAATGCTACCTCCAAGGACAGCTCCAGGGGAGAAAGGAAAGCAGATAATTACTCAAGAAGAACTGCCTCCAGCAACGGAAGAGTATAGATTTGAAATGAAATCTTAAATTCAAATAAAGTGGATCACAATGTACTAGCTCATCTCAGGAAGTTACCAGCCAAAATAAGCCTTTATGACGCTCTAATCCTGTCAAAGGAGATGAGAGAAAATCTAGTCAAGGCTCTACTGGATTGGCTGGCACATCCTCGGATGGAGTTTGTACTTTGACGAGACAGCCTAGCGTAACCTTCACTGATGAAGACTTGTTACTCGGTAATGTCGATCACAATGGTCCGCTTTACATTTCTGTCATTATCGGCAGATTCATAATTTCTAGAGTGTTAGTAGATCCTAGAGCGTCGCTTAACATAGTGAGTCTACGGACATCAGCCGACTTGGATATCGACATGCGAGAGCTCACTACGGATAAGATGATGTTAAGAGGATTCATCCAGAAGGGAGAAAGAGCCCTAGGATCTGTAACCCTGCAAATGTAAGTTGGAGATCTAGTAACAACCGCAAAATTCCATGTCATTGATGCAAATACTTCACTCAATACCCTGCTTGGTCGACCATGGCTTCATGGGTACAATATGGTCTCGTCGTCACTACATCAAAGCATCAAGCACTACAAATACGGACATAAAAATTACATCAAGGGAGATTTACAACCTTTCTCGATACATGAAGTGGGCATTCACGAAGAAGCCGCCTACTATGCTCCCCTAAAGAAGACAGTCTTTTCAAAAGAAGTTGTGACAAATAAAGTGGAAGATTCAAGAGGATCACGAGAATGCGGGCGTCCACCTCCGCTTCAACGATCTCCCATCACTCCTTTGCAACGAGTTGGTGGAGGTTCTCTTAGCCCATGCATCTGAGGTCGAAGTCAGGGACTCGTGCAAGTAAGAACTCACTAGATTGTTGAACCGACAAAGCCAATGATCAGCATCGATTGCAGAAGGAAGCTTCAATGAGGATGAATTCAGAAAATAAACAATGATGATAAGTCAGAAGAAGCCTCAGTTTCAGATCTCTTTGGAAGACATAGAAAATAATGAATATGAATCTATGTATGATTGAATTAATTATTATGTTCTACCCATGACCCTAACTCTGATCCATCCTCAATAGATTAAGAGTATGAAGGTCAAGGATGTCCATAATGGTGGATGTTAGTGGATCAAGTTTTATCGGGCATCTTCATCTACTTCTGAACCTTGTATAATTCTCGAAGAAAACAACTCTAATGATTTAATGGAATTACCTTTTTGGTTACTTTTCGCCATATGTGTAAAAACAAATTCAACAAGGATTTGTGCCAAAACAAATGTCAAAAGATAAGTTACAATTATTTGAAAAATTATGGAATGTAAAAGGAAAGAAACATAATTCAAAAGAGGTTCTCGGGTTTGGAACGATAGGACCGGTCCATGACTCAGAATTTTGCACTAGCCAAACAAATGGAGATTGCCTCGACATTCATGATAAATTTAAAGATCAACTGATCAATGATGCTCCACTTAAATTCAAAGAAGAAATCAAATCAACAGTAGTTGAATTAAAGGAAATCAACCTTGGGACTGAGGAGCGGCCTCGACCAACTTTTATAAGTTCCTTAATCAGTGAAGCAGAATCTACAGATTTGATCAAGTTATTGTCAGAATTCAGAGATTGGTTCACCTGGAGTTACGACGAAATTCTAGGATTATCTCCAGAGGTTGGAGTTCATCGACAAAGAGTAGATCAAAGTATAACACCAGTGAAGCATGCTCCTAGAAGAATGTTCTTTGATATAGAACAACAAGTCACATCTGAGGTGAATTAATTGATAGATGCAAACTTTTTGCGGAAAGAGCAATATCCCGCGTGATTGGCTAACATCGTGCCAGTAAAGAAGAAGAATGGACATATTCGAGTGTGTGTCAATTTCAGAGACTTAAACAAGGCACACCCAATGGATTTGTTTATATTGCTGATACCAAAATTGATGGTGTAAATTGCATCAGTACACAAGATCTTCTCATTTATGGATGGATTTTCAGGTTACAATCAAATAAAGATGGTTCTAGAAGACACAACACTTACAGCATTCAGAACTCCGATCAGGATTTACTAATACACCATAATTTTGTATGGACTGAAGAATACCAGAGCTACATACCAAAGAGAAATGACCAAGATCTTCAATGACCTCATCTACAAGCAAGTTGAGTGCTACGTAGATGATTTGGTCATCGAGAACAAATTAAAGGATAACCATTTGTATGATTTAAGGATCGTATTTGAATGACTTATAATAAAATAATATCGAGATGAATACTGTAAAGTGAGCCTTCGGCGTTACCTCCGAGAATTTCTAGGATTTTTTGTCTGTCATCGCGGCATCAAAATTGACCCAGAGAAGATTAAAGTTATCTTAGAAATGGCTCCTCCCAAAGCCTTAAAACAATTATGTACTTTTCAAGGGAAATCTGCTTATTTAAAATGCTTTATATCCAATCTGTTAGGAAGGTGTCAACCCTTTTTGAATTTACTTCAAAAGGATTCCTAATTCATTTGGGGAGAGTCATTCATATGAGCTTTCAAAGATATTAAGCGGAACCTAACGACACTTCATGTTTTAGCAGCCCTTATCACGGGTAGACCATTCATACTTTATACCGCAGCCTTAGATGAGTCCCTTGGAGCCTTACTTATTCAAGTTAATGATGAGGGTAAGGAAAACGTACTCTACAACTTGAGTCGATGCCTAATACTGGCAGAGGTAAAGTATCCTTCCATTGAGAAGTATTGTTTAGCTTTAATTTTCACCGCTCAAAAGCTTAAACATTACATGTTTTCTCATAAGGTTAGCCTGATTTTGAAAGTTAATGTGTTGCAATATTTAATGACTCGACTAACACTTTTTGGGCATTTTGCAAGGTGGTCGATAATTTTTTTGCAATTTGATATAACCTTCGTGCCCCTTCGCGCTATTAAAGGGCAGATTCTAACAAACTTTCTCACAGCGTACCCGCTGTCAGTTCGGTCCCCCTCAATGATAAACTATTAGATGACCAGATAATGCAAGTGGAACAACTAAGTGTCAGACATTGGGAGAAGTACTTCAATGGAGCTTCAGCAGCCAGAAGAGACAAAGGATTACAAACAATGATACCAGGCAAAGCAGGAATTGGTCTGATCTTGGTTACATCAGATCAGGCGATGCTAAGATTCTCCTACCGCTTGACAGTGCCATGCACCAACAATGAAGCGGAGTAAGAAGATGGCAAAACAAAATATGATTTATATTTTTATTAAAGTTTACATATTTAAACAGAACTGAAACAAAAATTCAAAATACTTTTCTCAAACTCTTACTCAAGTAAATCCTCTAACGTTTAATGAACTATTTTCTCCAATAAACTCATCAAAACACAGACTAAAAAGTCTCTTACTCAAAACTCTCCAACTCACACATACACACCAAAAACCTCCAAGAGAGTCCAAAAGTCATCAATGTTTTGGCAACTAAAGACTCCTGTTAAAATAACTCACGAAACAGCCATGAGCAATTCATGTGTCTCCTCAAAATTTTTCAAAATTCAATGCATTTTGGAGAAAACCGATTTTGGTGCCTAGACGTCAACCTTCTAGAAGCCACAATTAACTACCTAGTGCATGGATGCTAGTTCATTTTGTGCTTCTTTGCTCCATTTGGCCCCATTTTGCTTCATTTTTTGCTACTTTTTGTATTAAATGACCATCTCTTATACTTGTAATAAAAAGCACACAAAATACTTTCCATTAAAGTGCAATATCTTTAAAAATGTTTATAAAATGTACAAAAAAAACACATTTTAAGGCGTGTGAGCCTTGTCAAAAATTGGTTTCACTAAACCTTTTTTCAAGTTGAAGCTATATTAATTTCCTAAACTTCCTTTTATTTATGATTTACTAGTAACCCTTTTTAAATAGAGAACATAATTCTATTTTCCTTTCATCTAAGGTACCATACTAACAAGTATTAATCGCCTTTTGAATTAACTAAGACTTCATATTTTCTTAGTTGAATGAAAAGTTTCTTATACCCAGGAATTAGGCTTATTTACTAGAATTAACCTATAGATACTCTATGAATATTCTAAACCAAATTTATTGATATTTAATGAAACCCACAACCTCATATTAAACTATTTTGATATTAATATTTTAGTGCTAGTTGAGGATAAGTAACCTTTAAGTTTGAGGATTTTGATGTGGAAAAAGATTGTATGAATTACTTTATGTTGTTCACATCTTTTTGGATGAAATTGCAATTTAAGAAAGGTATTTTGTGTTTTTATTGTAGGTATTATATCTATTAATAGTGGAATAAATATGAAAATATATGGAGTAAAAAGGAGGAGAAATGGAGCAAAAATTAAAAATAGTGGGCTGGGGCAATGGAGTCAGGAAAGTTGGGCGCTTAGGTGCCAGTCACAATATTTGTGACCTTAGAAGCCAGTATCTAGGCACCAGCCAGTGGGCGCCAAGGCCTCAAATGTGAATACAAAGGCCTTTGCACCAGAAAATTTAGGCTTCTAAGCGCAAGAACTGAATTTTGTGCAGTTGTAACACTTTGATCCTCCTTTTTGAAGCATAATTTGGGCAAACCAGAAGCAATTTGAATAGAGGATATTAAGTGATATTTAAGTAAAACATTGAGATCTTTGAAGATATTTTCTCGAGGGAGAAGGAAAAGAAGTTCCACTGATCGTGAGAGATATATATGTAGAGTAGAAGGCTTGCTCTAGGCAAAAGAGAACGAGTCTAGAGTAGAGAATTAGTGATGATTTGAGTTTTAATGTGAGGAGAATCTACAAGAGAGTAGCAATGGCTTGTGTGGAGCATTTTCAAGGATGTTTTGATGGAGAGAGATTAGTGTTGTTGTGTTTAAGTATTGAACTTTTCTGTAAACACTTGGGTATGTGAATTTTTTTTTATTTCAATGAATCCTTGTGGTTTTCTCTATGTTTTCTAAGTAATCTCCTCTACCATTTTCTTGTGGGAATGTAGTAGGATGTGCAGGAATTTAAAAATTATTTTAAATTATTTTTAATCTGTTAATGTAATTATTTTCCTTCTACTTTTTATTTACCTATCATTATGGCAAAATGATTTGTTAAAATTTGTTGTAAACCCAAAATGACTCGGGAGAGCTATGGCATGAACAACTAGGATGTTTAACTATACGGTATGAAGCAGAAGTGCTAGATAAAGAGATACAAATAAATAGAGAGATAACTATTTTTGGGATCAAAGTAGGGCTTAAAGACCCGAGAGAGGGTAAAGAAGATAAATGATTTTATTTATAACTAGCCACACTTCAATTTGCATTTTTCTCATTTTGCACACTCCACTATTATCACTGTAAGTAAAGGTCACTTTAATGCCTAGTTATCATCGATTCAAGTAGGATAATTAGAATTTATTTAGGGGAAATTTTAAACTTATTTGCGTTGTAGTAGGAATTGTTAGCACAAGTTAAATATCTTAAAATTCCAAATAGTGGATAAATTAAGTAGGGCAGAACCTTATCTTAAATTTTTTCACCCAGTGTTCTCTATGGGATAGACAATCTGGACTCAAAACAAATCTGATATAAAGTTGGTCGTGCACTTGCATAATCCACCTGAGTGTTGAAGCATTTCCAAAGAGTCAATAAATCTACTATTGTTTCTATTAATTCCCCAAAATGAACTTTGTAAACTTAAAACCATCAAAACCTAATTTGAACTCACTAAATTAGTAGCAAAACAGTAAAACTCATTGTTTAAATGTGAAGATGGAAACATTTGTAATGTTTCAAAAATTACAATTATACCCTCTTCACCATTAAACTTAATAAATTGAATCTTTGAACTAAGGAATCTCAACCAATTGATTTGATTAACTAATTAATAGAAAAGAAAAATGTAAATGTCACTTTCACTTTGTAATGAAGTGGTATAAGTCAAAACAAAAGTTTTTCAGAAATTTACAAACATACTCTTGTACAACTAAACCCTCATAACTTTTTCAAGAGAACTTCAATTGAAACAAGTTTTAACCAATAAATCAGATAAATATAAATAAATCAAGAAATACAAAAATACATTATATTGAAATTTTTTAATAAGAAAATCATTAATAAAAACAATAATTTATAGAAATTTAAACTGATCTTAAAAATAAATCAAAAGTTTAGAAGTTGTTTAAAATTTATTTCTACATATCTCTGTCAAATTTTAAGGATTTTAGAAGTCATTTGGATTTATTATAAATTTTTAACAAAATATAATAAAAAATTCTAATATTTCTAACAAATCAATTAAATTAAAGAAATTTAGAATATTTTTAAAGAATGCCTATGATTCAATTACAACCTCCAAAAAAATAATTTGTAGTGAATTTGAAATCATATAATTAAAATATATAAAGCTCTAAAATTTATGAAAGTAAAATCAATTTAAACCATTAAAAATTGCAAAGTAATCAAAATTTCTATATTTTTGTATATATAGTTTTATGTGGTCTAAAATTACTTCTTAAATGGTTTATAGTATTTTATAAGCATTTATAAGTGTAAAATGTATATATATGCCTCATAAACATATATAAGGCATTTAACTTGAATAATAAAAAAAATTCAAAAAAAATCATAATAATTCTTAGAAATCCAAAAAAACATAAAATTTCTAAATAAAAGTTTTCTTTGGGTAAATTTGAATAAAAATTTAATCAGATTCTTTAAGCGTAGTTTGTCTCCTATTGCTTTGGTGCACTCACTATGAATAGACTTGCTATAGAACACTAACCCAAGTTTTAGGATTAGGCTGAGGTGAGATCATTGTATTTTGTTGTGTTCTTAGTGTTGCACTTGTTTATTTGCTTGTTAGAAATATTTGGTTATGGAAGTTTTTTCTTTGCTCAATTAGATGATTAAGATGAATAAAATTTCTTTTCTTTATTTTCTATGAAATTTTCCTTACATTTTATTATTTTCTATCTTTGTTTTGTAGGGTTATAATAAGCTTAGGATGTGCTAAATTTAGTTTATAAAGAGTTGTAGTAAACATTGGTATACTTTTCTGTTGTGTCTTTTCTTTTTTAGAGTCAAGGTGGGTATCAAAATTTGAAAACTATTGGCATCTAGAATATCTAAAAGAAGATGAACATGAAACAATAGTTAAAATCAACAAAACTAACAACATTATTTGAATGTCGCAGTTGACCAAATAGTCTAACATAGGTTTTCGGCAGTTAACTTTGTTGTCTTATTTCTTTTGTTGACGTAATAGTATTTTTCTCCTCTTCCAAATAGCCTATGGAAGACTTTTATATTTGGTAGAATAAGTTACTGCATGAAAGAATATGTTTCTCCCAGAAATGTATGATTTTGTAGCCTTAAACTTTTGAATATATAAGCCTTGGATCATCTTAATTTAAACAAATTTAAATAGAAGATGACCTTGTATCTCATTTATTTTTGAATGATAAAAATATTTTTCTAAAAATCTATCTTTTGCATGAAAAGTATATTTTTATTATCTTAAATGAGAATACAAACAAATCTTAAATATAAAAAAATTAAATTAAGATATCTAATTTTATTTGTTCAGATTACATATCATGACCATAATCTAAAAAAATTGAGAGAAAGCAAAATATAGGGACGAGAATAAAAATTTTGTTATTGACAATTTGACCAGAACCTTAGTGCATTGAATAATTACAAACGACACTTAAAACACATTGATTTGTCACCCTAACTAACAATCTTAGGAGAAAATGGATCACTTATCAGTTATCAAACCCCAAAAAACATAAAAACAACCGATCTAATTTTCATAAGCACACCCTAGGATAGAGAATAACCAACGTAGAAAAAAATGTATGACCATATACACCCTAGAATGGTCTAAAATAGAAGCTTAGGTTAGCTTTAGGTACTAAATAGATAGTTTCTAAGGACTAGGAAATTTAAAAAAATTAAACCAACCCCCTCGAATTATATGGGAGCTTTAGGATAAAGTAACTCAAGGTTACCAACAAAGGCACCTCATACCAATGTATAGCAGAATGATTTACTTTAGCCATTATATTAGTAATAAGAAAGAATTCTGGTTAATAATTTGAGGATACTAATGTACCCAATGTTATGGAAAGCCATGAGCATCTTGACCAGTATATTATTCCTAAAGTTTAGGTTAGTCTACTGGTTCACTTCTATTTAGAAATACCTTGAGCCTAACTTCCCTTTAGCCTATGTTTATCATTAAAGTGGATTCACTTTCCTCACTTTCTTTTCAATCCATATTCAATTTCAACCTAATTTTAAAGACTCAAATTCTAAACAAATTTCAAGAACTTATTTACAAGTTCAAAATATTAAATCTAAATCCTACTACCCTAATGTAGGTTCATCAAGTCAATCTATGTTTCAGCTCACTTGTTTCTCAATTTCATCCTTTACCCTTCTAAATTTGAGTCATCTATCTTTGTATAGGCCTTTAACAATGAGTTAGCATGATACATGCTAGATTAATAATCGAGAATTTTCTCAGTAGTCACAACTTTTGAGATATAATTAACTATGAGGATCTCTCTTCTAAGAAAAATTCGACCCATGAACTAAAATATACTATATTTTCCCCTAGTAAGAGAGAGAAAAACTCTAGTTCCGTAGACCCACGTGTCAAAGAGAATTTTCTTATACAATCTCTAAGGAAGGCATATTATTCGGTGAATGTCATGTATGTCCATTTAGATAGAATTTCAACTCTCAGATATGTGTTGTCTCCCCACATTCAAAATTTTCTCACCGCAAGGAGCATGCAATCAATAAGAAGGTAAGATACACCAACAAGGATAAATACATCTCAGAGAAAAGGACAGCTTTAAGAAGTTCATGCAACAATAGATCTGGTGCTGAAAATGCCATTCTTGTCATCTTCCTAAAGTCTTTGACTAGGTGGCGAGTACTAAAAAACAAATGGTTTTCTCCCAACACTTGAAAAAATCCGACCGATCATATGTGCGCATTGCTCAAACAATTTTGAGCAGCTAACACTGCATCCAAAAAAGTCTTTTGTTATTTCACAACTTATCCTGTGTTATGACACAAAATTCTCCAATGATGTCTGAAATTTATTTACACTCGAGGGACTTGATCTTGAGTCAAACAAACAAGATTTTAACAACTAAAGACTTCCCTCCTATATGAAAAAAAAAATATCCGCTCCGAGACTAGTAATAAAAATCATTTCTGGGGCGAGCAAACAATGCACTTCCTCCACAGCGAGCAAACAAAGAAATCTCCACTAGGATTAGCACTAGAGTTAGCAAAAAAAAAAAAAAGAATCCACTCTGGAGAGAGAAAACAAAAGACTCTCCTCCAAAATTAGCTAATAAAGGTCTCCTCTCTGAGGCAAGAAAATAAAATTCTCTACTTTATGGCAAGCAAAAAAAGAAAAAGTCATGCCTCAGAGGCGAGCAAACAAAATAAAATTTTCTACTTTATGGCAAGCAAAAAAAAAATCCCCTCTAGGACAAACAAAAAAAAGCGATGTGACCTAGCAAATGGGATGGGTAAAAAGTATGACTTGAGGTGGATGATATAACAACCAACGATTTTCCAAAGAGCTTAGTCAAAAGTCAACACATGCAACCATATAAACATAAACAAATACCTTAACACAACACCAAGCAAAGAGTCGATTCAGAGAAGAAATGCTTTGTCGGCATATTTTTAGGTTATGTGTTTTGAAAAGGGGGTCGCCTAACAGAAATTGTGCGGCGAATTTTTAATTTAATTTAAATAAATAATTTGAAAAAATAGTATTTGATTTTGAAAATAATTTTAAATTTGAAGATTTTTAAGATATGAAATCAAACCGATCTCACATCCTAAATAGTTTATATAAACGAGCACCGCACCACAAACCATGTATCTATCCCGAAGAATAGGCACACTGCTTGACGATGGGGCTCGATTAAATAAACTAGAAGATTTGTGACATCCGTTTGGTCTGCGAACCAAATTTATAAGCCGACAAGTTCCCCTGCTTAATATGAAAGCATTAAACAGGGTTTATATTACACAGGTTCTTTAAAATTCCCTATAAGGGTAAGCCCCTATAGTTAATTACATCTTAAGTGACGGGAATCACCTAAGAAAACTCTCGATAATAATCAGTAATTCTGCTCTCAAGAATTTCAAAGTTTAAGTTTTCAAAGGATTGAATTTTGGAATTTCAATATGGAATGGATCAAATTTGGAAGATTTTATTTTGGGATTTCAAAGGAAGAAAGGTAGGAGAAATTACGGATTCGAAGCGAACTTCGGTAATTTCCCGACTATCCTATTGTTTGGCTTGAATTTAGGAAGATCCTAATATCTATTTAATGTTTTGATCTTGCCAATTTTAATTAATTAGGACTTATATTTATATGATAGAATCACACAAATAGCCTCGAAGAAGTGAGGGTTTATGTCGTATCGGACGACTACCTCAGAAATCCTAAGACCGGTTAGGGCTTAATTTGCATGACATGATCATGCAAATGCCTAACGAAGAGTTGAGTATTTATGTTGCACTAGGCAAACTACCTCGAAATCCTATGGCTTAGTTATTTAATTCTAAGAAAGTTTTGCTGAAGTAGACTCAGGTTTTGCTGATGACAATGGTCGTGCTGCCCACCATGCTCCGAGCTCCTTGTTGTTGCAGAGGTTTAGTTTTAGATGTCATAAATCAGGAGATGAGAAAAGTGTTTTGGTTTAGAGAAAATCTTAATTTCCAAGTGTTTTTATGTTTTATTTAAAACAAATCTTAAAGTTGATTATAACAACACCGGTTAAGATCCCACGGTTCCATCCTTCCGGCATCGTTATTTTTATCGGATTCACTTAGTCCAGATGAATTTGCTAAACTCAACTGAATGAGTTCCACACTTTCATTTAGACCATGGGAAATCCCGTTAGCAACACGTAGGTTACATCATCCGAGGTATTGCCGATCATCCAACAAGACATTTTAATTTAGTTGTAATTGTAGTTTTGTGTTCGTTTTGTGATTAAATTTTGAGTTGTTTTATATTTTGAAATGTTGTGGCGGTGAATTTTATCTTGAAATGACTTTTAATTTAGTTTTGGTTTCAGTTTTAGGGACTATCCTAAAGGTGTGGGTTTTCATGCAACAGTTGTTTATCATGCAAGAAAAGTAAGTGCGATGCGATTAAATAAATTGCAACAAGGTAAATTGCAATAAAATAAAAGCGTACCTGGAGGGTCTTCCCGTCATCCCAAGCTGCACTTAAAACATAATTTGAATATTTAAGCAAGTTCCTAGGTAAAGCTAAGGGAAGGGTTATGGTTTTCTACCAAATTCCTAATCCTATAGCTAGTCATTTCCTATGACGTCTAGGTTCTTGTGTTGTGGTTTGAGGACGATTTTCTTCATCAAAGAATAATTAAGTTCAGTTGTTCTTGTAAACATCCTATCATATTGAGAAAGTGTTTAAGAAGAATCTCAAACATCTTTTCAATATTGCTAGAATTGTTTTAAGTCCAAATGAATTTAATCATACAAATGAATTAATCGTCCGGGGATTCAAGTTTTTTTATCTTGCTCAGTGAACCAGGACATCTGAATATCCTATAAGTGAAGTATCATTTCATTTAATGTTCTATTTAGGAGTTATGATAATAAAAGTTTTCGAGGGCAAATTGGTGTTCCAATGATTTGTGATTTAGTTTAACTCCAGTTAAAGGGTTTAAATTTCGAATAGTGTTCAAGTTGCTTTATATCTAATTTCTTTATGTCTTAGGTGATGTTATTTAATTCAATTTAATTTAACTTCAATTTAATTTAATTTAGTTTAGTTTCAATTTTGATTCAATTTAACTTGATTTTAATTTTAACTTGATTCTATTATTTAATTTAATTTAATTCAATTTAGTTTGATTTGATATGAATTAATTTAATTTACTTTAACTTGATTTAATTTATTTTAATATAATTTTTTTTAATTTAATTTAATTTGATTTAATTTTAATTTAATTTAATTTAATTTAATTTAATTTAATTTAATTTAATTTAATATGTTTTAATTTAATTTTATTTTATTTAATTTAACATTTCTTTTTAATTTAATTTAGTTTAATTTAATTTAATTTACTTAATTTTTTTGACTTAATTTAATTTAATCTTTAATTTAATTTTAATTTTAATTTTAATTTAATTGAAAATTTAAAAAGAGTTTAACAATTTAACCTTTTTTTAATTTAATTTAATGATTAAGTCCTTTAACATTTTAAAACTTAAGTTTGAATTATCATTTTAATTAAGAATTAAATATTATTGAGCTGATTAATTTAGGGATTTTTAAATTAAAGAATAAATCTCTTCCTAATAATATTCCTATTTTAATAATTCCAATTTTATTATTCTTCCAAATTTAATCAATTATTTAATTAAGGTTTATTTTAATTATCTTCAAATTGTTTAATAGGTTTCTACCCTTTAATTATTTAAATTTCAATCATCCAAATCAGATTAAGATCAAATATTTTATTTGTTAATTTTATTAAACCTAAAGTTTTAATTAAGGGTTAAAATTTTAATTACCATTTTGCCTTTCAAGCTTAATAATTTCATAACTCACTAAATTGAGCTTGAATGAACTTGAAATTTTTATGTGACTTCACTCATATGCCAATAAAGAAATGAGAGGAGAAAATGTGAATTTTCTGTATTTAATTTATTTATGTAATTATTTTTGGTAGAAAATAGAGATTTCCAAGGAAAATTTAATAATATGACCAAGGGAAAGTTTCTGTCCTTAAGAAAATTATGGGACATTCCTAATGACTAGAGGACCACTTGGACCAATTTTGGTGATTTTTTGAATTATATTATTTTTATTATAATTATTTTAAATTTTGGAGTATTAATTAATTTAAAAATAAAATAAATGTTGAAAAATGAATTTTATATTTTTCAAAAATCTCTCTGATATCAAGGAAATCAAAGAATCAATTTTTATAATTTTCTGATTTTTCTTTGATTTATTAGAATTATTTTAGTGGAAATACTTAAAATATACATTTTTTTAATTTTAAAATTACCTTAGGGCTTTAAAATTTAATCTCATTATAGAGACTTAAGAAAAATATGGAGTTTGTTCCTAAATGATTAAAATTCAAAATGTGACATTTTGGTGAATTTTATTATTTTTGTGATTTTTATTATTTTCTAATTATTAAAATATTAAAATAATATCAAAAAATTAACTTTTTTAGAAA
Organism: Papilionanthe hookeriana x Papilionanthe teres; assembly: GCA_022702705.1. Taxonomy (NCBI): domain Eukaryota; kingdom Viridiplantae; phylum Streptophyta; class Magnoliopsida; order Asparagales; family Orchidaceae; genus Papilionanthe; species Papilionanthe hookeriana x Papilionanthe teres. Next base: position 14,064,357 of record CM040432.1, on the reverse strand, counting down.
ATTGAAATTTTAATTTTCTTAAATTCCCCTGATATCAGATAGGCTCCAAAACCAATTTGGTGAATTTTTGAAAAGTATTTTGAAAGTTATGAATTTTTAAAGTTTAAAATGGCTAAATGGCTTAATCAACCCATTTAGTAGGGCTAACCAAGTCAGATTGACTTCAAATTTTTATGGTGGGTTCCTCTGATCCTAAAGGTCAGTGGAGAATTGATTTCAAGTCAATTTGATATATGGTTAACTCTAATTAATTAAGAAGCTATTTTGAGTGTTTAAGCTAATTAGGGTTATTTTAAATGAATGAACTCAAAACCTATTTTTCCTAGGGTCCTCTGGTCATAAGAGGCATCACCAAATTTTCCTAGAATTTATTTCACAACATGATAATTTTTGGAATTAAAATACTCTAAACAGAAACATGAATTTGAAAAATCAATAACTTCTCATAGGGATGGCCTCTGACTTTGGAAAATTCAGGGAATGTTCCCAAATTTAGAGGCTTCAAAAGCCCTATGGTCTCATGCCATGGTGAATTTCCTATATGCATGGAGAATTAAAATAATGCAGAAGGGAAATAAATTATTAAAAATAAAATAATTGATGAAATTAAATAATTTCTTTTCCACATTATTCTCCTCTATTCATTGAGCAAGAGGGTATTTTTATTTTATTTTTCTGATTTTCCTACACAAAGTTATGCATTTTTGAAGTTTAGGGGAATTAAATAAAACAAAAATACCCTAATTTCCTATTTATCCACGCGGCGCCGCGTCAACCTCGGCAGCTCCGAAAGGCCACGCGGCGTGTTCTGGTTCGACGCCGCCATCTGACTCAGCGCTCCGTGGCCCCGCTGTGTTGTTCCATCTCCTGATCCGCGCGTGTATTAAATGAACGACATCCGTTCATCATCCCCAAGCGTCCTCACCCGAGAGCCGTCCACACTAAATCCCTAATATCTCACTCAATACTCAATGGATTTTCGTGTTCTTATGCTATTCATCTATACGGTGATCATGCATTGAAATTAAAGCATTTGAAATAGAGAATCTCCAGAAGCTCGGGATGAAGAATTAGCTCATACCTTTGCTCAGAGAAGTGTGGCTTCAATCTGAGGGTTGTGTCACCTTCGATTGGATCACGACGAAGCTCCGGATGAAGTCTCCCGGTCCGATGAATCTCCTAGGTATGATTTCGACCACAGCCCGATCACAAAGCTTGGAGAGGCTGGAGCAACCGGGTGGCTCGGAGAGGGGGCTTTTGCTTGGTGGACTCCTTCCCTCGGTCCGGTGAAGGTGTAGGACCAATCGATTTGAGGATTGATCCACTGTGGAGAAATGTCCTGGTTTTGGGTGGAATTTTGGTCGAGAAATTGGGCTCGTTGGAGGGGATTAAGGCAAATTGTCACCTGGGATCAATCGCTCTAAGTATGGAGAGTGTTCCGGAACAATTTTGCGAGTTTCGGTAAGGTCCGGTTCGGCACCTCTCATGGCCGAGAGGGGGTGGTGTTTAAATAGGAGAGGGTGGAGGGCCTCCCGGGGAGAGTTAGGGCTTGGGATCAGCTGCTCTTGGCAAGAGAAGAACACTCGCAATGGCCAGCGGGGATGGGGCGGCTCGGCAGGTGAGAATTCCAAGTTTGGGCTCACATGTGAGCTCTCGGCTCGGTGGTTTCCGGCGGTCGTGGTGGCTGGCCGGCCGGTCTCGGGTCACCATCTTGTTCAGGTGGGTCGGGGTCGGGGTTTAGTGTAGGCGATTGGCAAATGCCATGTGTAAAGCACTTGGATCAAAATGGCATGGGGATATGGCTAATCTTGGCTAGGTTTGGTCAACCCATTTGTTTGGGCTGGGTTCACCTCCCCATGGCTAGCCTTGGGCTGAGAAAATCAGTTAGGTTAGCTGGTCAAAAGGTGGTGATGTCCTTATCCAAGAATATTTGGATGAAATCTTGGTTAAGGGGTATCATAGGTGAGGTTAAAGACTTTTAGGAATTAAGGAAAGCTCCCCCTCCTCTTACCCAATGTGGTATGGTGACATGTAAAGAGGCTCTCATGGCTTCCATGTGGCTCATGCATGGCTTCATGACTCATCTTTGGCTTGGGAAAAGTTGAGTCAATTTCATGGAAATGGATTTAAGAAAATTTTGGTATTTTGGTGGGAATTTGTATGAAGCTTGATTTGGAATGGTTTAATGATAGTTTTGAAACTTAGGGGTGATATCAATTAAAGGTATGATGAAAAGAAATTGCCATGTGGGCTTTAGGGCCAATTTTGGGCTTTTGTATTTGGTGAAAATGGGCTTTTAAAATTGTTTAGGGAAGTGGGCTTTTGGATTTTAAAATGAATTTTAGGATGAAATTTTGGCAAAGGCTTGGGCCAAATAATTGTTAGGTTTAGCTCATGGATGTGTCATGAGTGATTTGAAGCAAATTGGGAGTGATTTGGGTTTGAATTGGGTTGAATTTGGGCTCCTTTGGTGAATGGGCCACTATAGGTCAAATTGGGATAATTTGGGCCAATGTTGGGCTAGGGTTGAAATTGATGTAAAATTAATGTTGGGAAATATTTATGGGAGTGTTTCAAAGAGGTTTTGACTTTGGTTGGGCTTTGATTTTGGGGTTTGGGCTCATTTGGGTTAGGTTTGGGTTTAGGTCAAAATTGAGCCTTTTAGTTTTGGGTTGATCTTGAGTGGGGTTTGGGCCTAAATTTTGGGCAAATCATGTTAGTGCATTGTTTGTGGGGATTCTAAGGAAGGTTTAGAAAAGATTTGGGGTTAATTTGAGTTGAATTGGGTGAGTTTGGGTTAGGTTTGGGTCATGGGTCCAAATTGGGCTTTAAGGCCAAAAGTGAAATTGGATCCAAATGTCAATCAAATTGGACTTGGATTTGGTCTAGATTGGTGTTGGGAATGTTTAATTGAAGTTTAGAATTGAATTGGACCAGAATTTGGATCAATTGGGTAGGTTTGGTTTGACATTGGGTTCACTTAGGGTTAAAATGGGCCAAATTGGGGGTTTTGACAAAAGTAGGGTAAATTGACAAAATTGGCCCATGGTGTAGTTGAACAAAATAAAATTGGGAATATTTGAGATTTTCTGGAATTTTCTGGGAATTCTTTGAATTTTTGGATTTTTGGGTCAAGAGGGGTATTTTGGGTATTTCGAGGGTATTGGGAGGTATTTTTGGAACTCTTGGTATTTTTGGGTATGGATGATCAATTTGAGTGATGTGGAAATTTTTGGGATTGGTTTTGAGGAATTTTGGGCAATTTAGGTGATTTTGCAAATTTTGGGTAATTTCGAGGGTTTTGGGTAGGTTAAGCGGGTGTAGGTTCTGGGGTCAAAAATTGAAAATTTGGAAAATTGAAGATTAGGTGAATGTAAGTGGAATGAAATCATTTTGGTTGAGCCATGAAGCCATATCAAGCCCACATGAGCCATGAAGGGACTCATTTGAGGCATCCACTATGTTGTTCCTAACCCTCTTAGCCAAGGGCTTAGGGGTTAAGGACCATCCATGTGAATCACTTACATGAGTCAAGAGGTCAAGTTAGGTATGGGTGTGGTTCTAGGATGTGTGTGAAAGTGTAGTGTATAGATGTAGTGTGTGTGTAAGTCAGCCCTTCACCAGACCAGGCCACCTGAGGGCGATCCTAAGGCCGAAGAGTCCTATAGGAACTCATCCTTTAAACTTCCACATTTGATTTCGACCCTCTAGGAGATTAGGGGTCTACGGTCGAGTTTGTAGAGTTTGCGGGGAGTTAAGAAGTGGTTTGAAATTCTAGGTTGTGAGTCCCGATTCTAGTCCTCTAAGACGAGTCAAAGGAAAAGCCTAAGGCTAGATCCTAAGTACTAAAAAGAAGAAGAGAAGACCTCATCAAAAATGAGGTCAACAAATGGACCCTCGATAGGTGTGGTGAGTCGATGGAGCACACCGCGCGTATTGGTGTTGACCGAAGCGATCAACAAAACCAACACAAAAGTCCAAGTGACAAACTTAGGACGAAGTGAAGAGTTTCCGTTGGGGAGTGTCAAGTATATCTATGAGACTCGGAGATTCACGAACTCTCGCCGGGGAAAGGAAAAGGAGGTGAATTCCAAATCACATGATGCGGGGAATTTCGATTTAGATTTTATTTTGTTTCAATTTAAGTTTTGATGTGTAAGCTTAGATTTTAGTTTGAGTTTCAATTTAGATTGAAGTTTTGTTAAAATTAATTTGAAGGGATTCGAACTGAAAGTGAAAATTGGAATTTTGTGGTTTTAGATGTAACATCTTCAACCTCAAAAGAAAATTTAATTGATTGGATTGAATCATTACAATGAGGGGACATCTCAGAGCAATGCGGTATTGGATATAAAATCCTTAACCTCAAGAGTTTAATTTTGATGTACTTCATCGCAATAGGGAAAGAATCCTAAAGCAATGCAGTTTCGGATGTAAAATCCTCAACCCCAAGAATTTGGTTTTGATGTATTTCATTGCAATAGGGAAAGAATCCTAAAGCAATGCAGTTTCGGATGTAAAATCCTCAACTCCAAAAGTTTGAATTTGATGTATTTCATTGCGATAGGGAAATGATCCTAAAGCAATGCAGTCTCGGATGTAAAATCCTTGAACTCCAAAAGTTTGATTTTGATGTATTTCATTGCGATAGGGAAAGAACCCTAAAGCAATGCAGTCTCGGATGTAAAATCCTTAACCCCAAAAGTTTGATTTTGATGTATTTCATTGCGATAGGGAAAGGATCCTAAAGCAATGCAGTCTCGGATGTAAAATCCTCAACCCAAAAATTTGATTTGATGTATTTCATTGCGATAGGGAAAAGATCCTAAAGCAATGCAGTCTCGGATGTAAAATCCTCAACCCAAAAGTTTGATTTGATGTATTTCATTGCAATAGGGAAAGAATCCTAAAGCAATGCAGTCTCGGATGTAAAAAATCCTCAACCCAAAAGTTTGAATTTGATGTATATCATTGCGATAGGGAAATGATCCTAAAGCAATGCAGTCTCGGATGTAAAATCCTCGACTCCAAAAGTTTGATTTTTGATGTATTTCATTGAGATAGGGAAAGGATCCTAAAGCAATGCAGTCTCGGATGTAAAATCCTCAAACCAAAAGTTTGATTTGATGTATTTCATTGCGATAGGGAAAGGATCCTAAAGCAATGCAGTCTCGGATGTAAAATCCTCAACCCAAAAGTTTGATTTGATGTATTTCATTACGATAGGGAAAGGATCCTAAAGCAATGCAGTCTCGGATGTAAAAATCCTCAACCCCAAAAGTTTGATTTCGAATAGTCATTGACTTTGCAAAGATTTGTAGTGTTGATTTGAAATGAGTTTGGAATTTTGGTGTTTCAAGAATTTCATGAAAGTTGTAAAAGACTTTCATGGAAGGAAATAGATTAGGAGGGAATATGTAGATGTTACATACCCCATTCAAAAGAGTTGATCGGAAGTCACTGATTTAGATTGGATATAATTCCTCTCCATCAGATTCGATCTATGTCAATGGAATCACCGCTTCCATCCCAGACAAGGGAAAGAGTAGAACTGATTGGATTTCAGATTTGGAAGATTGAGTTTGAATTTGATTGATATTGGATTTGAAATCTAGAAGATTGAATTTGAGATTTGATTGAGATTTGATTTGAAATTTATGTTCATTTTGTTTGTCCTTTAACGATTCAAATTTATTTTATTTATTTAATGTCCATGTGAATTTGGTGTTCATCATTTTTAGATGTTTAAGGAAAGTTTTCTTTTATTCTCTTTTTTTTATTTCTTTTCGTTCTTTGTTCGAAGTTCATTTAACTTTAATGGCGTTTCCCGATCAATTTGCACAAAAGAGGTGAAGGCCAAAAATGTGACATGGTCACTTTCATTCCAATCATGTCGAAGATACATCATACAACTCGATCCGGAATACATCTCATACAATCCATGTAGACTCAAAACGGACTATGTATGATCTTTGTCGATCCATCCAAAGAAGCATCCGTCGAAAATCCATGTCCGAATAGTGGGGTACATGGTCGGTAACATCACCTTCCAAGCCATCCTTGGCAAGGATGCCGTATGGATGTACATTGGAGGTGTGATATTTTCCATGTAGCTCACGACTCGTAAGGCCGAAGGCTCTCTAGCTCCGGTCCGTCGGAAATGGTAAGGTGTCTTCCTGTCGTCCATCCTCCCGAAAGTAACCGAGATCCGCTTCACCGGTACTCCCGGTATGCAATGCTTAGCGATATCTGCTCCGTTGCCCTTCGGTATCATGACGGAACCTACCGGTAATGGTATCTTCACCGGCCCTCGGAACTCACTCGGGCCTGCTATCCGGAGGTCGGATCCGAACATGATGTTACACTCGTTCGGAAAGAGACCGTGCGAAAGGTCCGACAAAGTCGTGGTGATCTATGTGCGGGGGTATGCGATCACCCTGCTTGTAGATGTTAATAATGCAGCTATTGGGTTTGCAATCTGCTGGCAGTACCCTCCATGTTATCAATCTCTTTACCATTCTCTTGATGACTAATGGCATTGGATCCACTTGGCCATGACGGATTATTCCCGGAGGGTTTCCCTTCCTGTCTTCCGCAAAGTTGTAACAGCATCCACATTGTATTGTAATTCTTCCTTTCCCTGGCATCCATCTCCGGGGTTCTGAGTAGGTGTTTTCCCTTAGTAGGCCCGCTCGGCCCATTCTTTTCAAATCCCGGATGCAATCCACGATTTGTTGTTGTTCATATTCTGAGAATACGTCTGTATGTAGCTCGAGGCCTTCTAGTATATTGATCCTTCTGCCTCTGATTCTCTCGAAGTATTCAAAAGTTTTCTTTTCGACATTCTGCATTCTTTCCAGCTCGTATTCTGGAATAATCTGCAAATGGCGAGACCTGGTGACATATTGTGGAATATATGGCTCAATCCCTTCACATTCTCCTGCATACCTCGGCTCCTCGGGGATGATGTCCATCGGGACATCCTCCGGGGTTGCTTATGCAACAAGGTCATGCATTACTGGTGGTTCTATCTGGTGGCATGGTAGCCTTCTTTCTTCTGATCTCCGTGAGATTTCTCTGGTTTTTTCTGTTATCCTAGGAGCTGACCTCCTTTCTTTCTGTACCTGGTGAACTGGCGTCCTTGAGGTATATGTGCGCGCAGCTGGCAACTGCCTCGTCGCGCCGGTCCGTCGCCGGTTTAGTTAACTTCTTACGGATACGGCGATTCTTATTTCTTCGTTGCGTTGTCGTGAGAGTAGCTCTTCGAACTTCCCGAGTTTACGTGGGCGCGGCGCCGACAAGCTCGCCTCTCGTCGTAGCAACTACAGACTTGATTTTCTTGTCTTCTTCGGTGTTTGTCTTTCTTTTCTTGCTGCTGGATTGGTGGCTTGGGCCACCCACTTTCATCACTGTCTGCCCAGGCAGTTCCTCTCGGTCAACTGGGATCCAGTCACTTTCCTCATACTGTAGGCCTGCTGCTGCGAAGTCCGAGTCAATCTTGATTATCGCTCCATCTTTCACCCTCTTTTCATCGAGTGCAAGGCTTACGCCATTTCTAAAGTTCAGGACCAACCGCCCGTTCGACATTTCCCTGCGAAAAGACAAGGAAAAGGATCAGGGGCTGTACTAAGAACAAGAACATTAAGAAAAAGTTTATTAAAGACAGTTTTTTTTTATTATTATTACTTCTTGTATTTTTAAATTTAACAGGAATGAAGTGGGATAAGATCAGGAAAGAGATTTTGATTTGGAAAAGAAAACAAGGAAAACTTTATTATCATGATTTTATTTATCTTAGCACATTTTTTATTATTTTTGGGTTCGGACCCAGTCGTAAGTAATTACTTCGCCCGTGCTTCTAAGGATGAAGAATTCATTCCTTCGAAACATCAGGTAGCATAATACTTTTTCAAGTATCGTCCGTTGATCAGAAACATATGTCGTTCTCCCTGGCAATTCACTAGCTGGTAGGAACCTCCTGAGTATACTGCTTCAACCACGAACGGCCCTTCCTAAGTGGGTTCAAATTTTCCTCCTATCTTGCGGTGTGCAAGGATAGGACTTTTGAGAATGAGAACTAAGTCACCAACTTTGAAGGTTCTTGGGCGGACCAGTCTGTCATGGGCTTGAACCATCTTAGCTTGATATAATTCTAAATTCTGCTGCGCTGCAAGTCTTTTCCCTTCCAGGCTTTCTAATTCTTCTAGTCGTAATTTGGCAATCTCTTCTGTCGTGATCTTATTTGCAAGTGCAATTCTAAGTGAGGGAAGCTGAACCTCTAAAGGTAATACTGCCTCGGACCCATACATCAGAGCGTAAGGTGTAGCTTGAGTAGGAGTTCTGAAGGTTGTCCGGTAGGCCCATAAGTCTTCTAATAACTTCTCGTGTCAATTTCTCTTATTATTGTCCAAGGTTTTCTTTAAGATTTGAACGAGAGTTTTATTAAAAGCCTCAGCCAGGCCGTTTGCTCTTGGGTAGTAAATTGTTGAATACCGCCAGTCGATTCCGTGTCTCCCGACAAAATTGTTGATTTGTGTGCTTCGAATGCCGACCCATTATCCGAGATGATCTCGCGCGGCACTCCGAAACGGTAGACAACTTGGTTCTTGAAAAGCCGTAGCACGTGGTGTGCTTTCACTTCTCTAAGTGGAACGGCCTCTGCCCACTTGGAAAAGTAATCTGTAGCCGCAAGAATGAAGCGATGTCCTTTTGAAGATGGTGGTTCTATTGGACCCACTATATCTGTGCCCCAACATTCAAATGGCCACGACGCAATTGTAGGATGTAGCACATTTGGAGGTTGGTGTAGAACCACTCCGTGCACTTGGCATTAGTGACAGCTCTTGGCGACTTTCATGCAGTCGGTCATCATCGAGGGCCAATAGTACCCTAGTCTTTTAATTTTCATTTTCATCTTCGGACCCGATCGGTGAGCGCTCATAGAGTCCCGAATGCACCTCTTTAACAATTTCACGGGCCTCGGACCCGCTTAGGCACCTTAGCCACATTTGATCGAAAGACCTTCCGTATAACGTGTTGTTTATTAATGCGTAGGACGAGTTTTTCTTGATCCGATGGAGCTAATGACCTATCGTCCGGTAGTTTTCTCGTTTGCGAGTAGTCTTTTAATGGTCGTCCCCAATCTTCCGTGTTTCCCGTCACCGCTCGCAACCGATTCTTTTTCTTTTTCGATTTGTGTATTGTGTCTATGTTGAGTCGTGATAGGACTTGACGTCCACCGAACTGACACTTCCACTGATTCATCTTGCAAGTAGGCAAATTCTTTTGCGAGGGGGGCTAACGCATCTGCTAAAGCGTTTTCTCTTCTGGGAATTTTGTAGATTGTCACATTCGGAATTTGTTCCAACAACTCTATGGCATATTGGAAGTATTGCTCGAGTCTTGGTTTTAAAATTCTGTACTGTCCGGCGATCTGTTGAATGATTAACTGTGAATCCCCATAGATGTCGATGCTGTCATCCCCATTTGAATAGCTAATTCCAGTCCTGTTATGAGGGCTTCGTATTCTGCTTCATTATTTGTACACGGCTCTGTCAAGTGGTAGGAGTATCTTAACATCCCCCGCTCCGGTGTTATAAAGATTAGCCCGATTCCTACCTTACCGTGCACTATCACTTGCGATTCTTCGTCTTTGTGTGCTGAAGATGCTCCGTCAAAATATAATTCCCAACGTCGATCATCAGGGTCTTCTAGGCTCATTATTTGTTCATCCGGTAGATCGTCATTGAGAGGAGATTCCGCCGCAAAGGGTGTCGTCGCGAGGAAGTCTGCTAAGACGTGTCCCTTTACGGCACGATGAGGAACGAAAGTTATATCGAATTGCAATAAAATTATTGACCATCTGGCAAGTCTGCCGGAAAGTGTTGGACGAGTCATCAAGTATTGCAATGGATTAAACTTCGAGATCAGGTTGACCTTATGAGAAAGCATGTAGTGCCTGAGCTTTTGAGCGGCGAAGATCAGGGCCAAACAATGCTTTTCAATTGTGGGATACCTTATTTCTGTCGGAAGTAAACGACGGCTTAAATAGTAAAGAGCATTTTCTTTACCCTCATCAATGACACAGGCTAACGAGGCTCCGAGAGAGTCGTATAAAGCCGCGGTATAAAGTATCGACGGTCTACACCGAGGCCGAGTCGCTAAGACGGGAGGTGCATTAAATATTGTTTAATGTCCTAGAAGGCCTTCGGCATTTCTCTTCCCAAATAAATTTGGCGTCCTTTTTAACTAGTACCGAGAAAGGCTGACACCTACCTGACAAGTTTGAGATAAAGCGTCGAAGGTATGCCAACTTCCCTTGAAAAGATCGTAGTTGTTTTAAGGTTTTGGGAGGCGGCATTTCTAAGATAGCTTTAATCTTTTCCGGGTCGATTTCAATTCCACGATGTCGGACAACGAATCCTAAGAATTTCCGGAGGTGACGCCGAAGGCGCATTTTAAGGGATTCATCTTAAGGTTAAATTGCCTTAATCATTCGAAAACAATTCTCAAATCATACAAGTGGTTGTCCTTTACTTTGCTTTTGATGACCACATCATCCACGTAGCATTCGACTTGATTGTGGATGAGATCATCAAAAATTCTTGTCATCGCTCTCTGGAAGGTTGCTCCTGCGTTCTTCGATCCGAATGGCATCACTCTGTGTAGCAATATACTCCGATCGGCGTTCTGAATGATGTAAGTTTTTCATCTTCTGGAGCCATTTTTATCTGGTTGTATCCTGAAGATCCATCCATGAATGAGAATATTTCATGTGTCGAAGCGATGTCGATCATTAATTCTGGGATTAGTAAAGGGAATTCATCTTTTGGACATGCTTTTTTTAAATCTCTGAAGTCCACACAAATTCTGATCTGACCATTCTTCTTTCTGACTGGTACCACATTGGCTAACCAAGTCGGGTATTGTTCTTCACGGACAAATTTAGCGTCTATTAGCTTTTTAACTTCAAGCTTGTGACTTGTTGTTCAATTTCTAGACGCATTCTTCGGGACCTTGTCCGACTGGGACGAAGTAGGATCCACTCCTAGCTAATGGATCGCGACCTCCGGAGCTAATCCTGGCATCTCATCGTAGCTCGAAGCAAAACAGTCTTTAAATTCCATTAATAACTTGATTATTTCTTCGGAGTCTTCTTTATTGAGTAAGGAGCTAACAAAGGTAGGTTTACGCTCTTTGTTAGTACCTAAGTTAACTTCCGTTAACTCATCTATTGTAGATTTAATCGTTCTTCGAATTCGGTGGAGCGTCTCCGATTTGTAAATCTTCAAATTCTTCCGTAGTTTCCATGCAGTTTTCATTAGACTCGCAAGTGACAACCAAGCAAAATTTAGTATCGTCAACTGATCCTACTGTGCCGAATCCGAGACCATGCTTTGAATTGGGTGGGCGACCGGAGTTATTCCATAATTTTTCAAAAAGTTGTGATTGGACTTTTGTGCATTGTCGAGGTAAGAAACCATGCTGAATTAAATTTTGAACACAGGGAGAGTACCACTCAAAAGGTAATTCCATTAATTCTGATGAAGTGACATCTTCAAATTGTACATTATTTTCAGTTTTGGAGGCGGGTTAACGCATCTGCTAAAGCGTTTTCTCTCCTGGGAATTTTGTAGATTGTCACATTCGGAATTTGTTCCAACAACTGTATGGCATACTGGAAGTATTGCTCGAGTCTTGGTTTTAAAATTACGTACCTGTCCGGCGATCCGTTGAATGATTAACCGTGAATCCCCATAGATGTCGATGTCTCGTTATCCCCATTCGAATAGCTAATTCCGGTCTCGTTATGAGGGCTTTGTATTCCGCTTCATTATTTGTACACGGCTCTGTCAAGTGGTAGGAGTATCTTAACATCCCCCGCTCCGGTGTTATAAAGATTAGCCCGATTCCTGCCTTACCGGGCACTATCACTTGCAATTCTTCGTCTTTGTGTGCTGAAGATGCTCCGTCGAAATATAATTCCCAACGTCGATCATCATGGTCTTCTAGGATCATTATTTGTTCATCTGGCGGATCGTCATTGAGAGGAGATTCCGCCGACAAAGGGTGTCTTCGCGAGGAAGTCTGCTAAGACTTGTCCCTTTACGGCACGAAGAGGCACGAAAGTTATATCAAATTGGAATAATATCATTGACCATCTGGCAAGTCTGTCAGAAAGTGTTGGACGAGTCATCAAGTATTGCAATGGATTAAACTTCGAGATCAGGTTGACCTTATGAGAAAGCATGTAGTGCCTGAGCTTTTGAGCAACGAAGATCAGGGCCAAACAATGCTTTTCAATTGTGGGATACCTTATTTCCGTCGGAAGTAAATGACGGCTTAAATAGTAAAGAGCATTTTCTTTACCCTCATCATCGACCCAGGCTAACGAGGCTCCGAGAGAGTCGTCTAAAGCCGTGGTATAAAGTATCGACGGTCTACCTGAGACTGGGGTTGCTAAGACAGGAGGTGTCATTAAATATTGTTTAATGTCCCGGAAGGCCTTCCGGCATTTCTCTTCCCAAATAAATTTGGCGTCCTTTTTAACTAAGTGCCGAGAAAGGTCGACACCTACCCGACAAGTTTGAGATAAAGCGTCGAAGGTATGCCAACTTCCCTTGAAAAGGTCGTAGTTGCTTTAAGGTTTTGGGAGGCGGCATTTCTAAGATAGCTTTAATCTTTTCCGGGTCGATATCAATTCCACGATGTCGGACAACGAATCCTAAGACTTTCTCGGAGGTGACGCCGAAGGCGCATTTTAAGGGATTCATCTTAAGGTTAAATTTCCTTAATCGTTCGAAAACAATTCTCAAATCATACAAGTGGTTGTCCTTTACTTTGTTTTTGATGACCACATCGTCCACGTAGCATTCGACTTGATTGTGGATGAGATCATCAAAAATTCTTGTCATCGCTCTCTGGTAGGTTGCTCCTGCGTTCTTCAGTCCGAATGGCATTACTGTGTAGCAATATACTCCGATCGGCGTTCTGAATGATGTAAGTTTTTCATCTTCTGGAGCCATTTTTATCTGGTTGTATCCTGAAGATCCATCCATGAATGAGAATATTTCATGTGTTGAAGCGATGTCGATCATTAATTCTGGGATCGGTAAAGGGAATTCATCTTTTGGACATGCCTTGTTTAAATCTCCGAAGTCTACACAAATTCGATCCGACCATTCTTCTTTTTGATCGGTACCACATTGGCTAACCAAGTCGGGTATTGTTCTTCACGGACAAATTTAGCGTCTATTTGCTTTTTAACTTCGGCTATGACTTGTTGTTCAATTTCTAGACGCATTCTTCCGGGACCTTGTCCGACGGGACGAAGTAGGATCCACTCCTAGCTTATGGACTGCGACCTCCGGAGCTAATCCTGGCATCTCATCGTAGCTCCAAGCAAAACAGTCTTTAAATTCCATTAATAACTTGATTATTTCTTCGGAGTCTTCTTTATTGAGTAAGGAGCTAACAAAGGTAGGTCTACGCTCTTTGTTAGTACCTAAGTTAACTTCCGTTAACTCATCTATTGTAGATTTAATCTGTTCTTCGAATTCTGGTGGAGCGTCTCCAATTTGTAAATCTTCAAATTCTTCTGTAGTTTCCATGCAGTTTTCATTAGACTCGCAAGTGACAACCAAGCAAAATTTAGTATCGTCAATCGATCCTACGTGCCGAATCCGAGACCATGCTTTGAATTGGGTGGGCGACCGGAGTTATTCCATAATTTTTCAAAAAGTTGTGATTGGACTTTTGTGCATTGTCGAGGTAAGAAACCATGCTGAATTAAATTTTGAACACAGGGAGAGTACCACTCAAAAGGTAATTCCATTAATTCTGATGAAGTGACATCTTCAAATTGTACATTATTTTCAGTTTTGGAGGCAGACTAACGCATCTGCTAAAGCGTTTTCTCTCCTGGGAATTTTGTAGATTGTCACATTTGGAATTTGTTCCAACAACTGTATGGCATACTGGAAGTATTGCTCGAGTCTTGGTTTTAAATTTCTGTACTGTCTGGCGATCTGTTGAATGATTAACTATGAATCCCCATAGATGTCGATGTCTGTTATCCCCATTTGAATAGCTAATTCCGATCCTGTTATGAGGGCTTCGTATTACGCTTCATTATTTGTACACGGCTCCGTCAAGTGGTAGGAGTATCTTAACATCCCCCGCTCCCGTGTTATAAAGATTAGTCTGATTCCTACCTTACCGGCACTATCACTTGCCATTCTTCGTCTTTGTGTGCTGAAGATGCTCCGTCAAAATATAATTCCCAACGTCGATCATCAGGGTCTTCCAGGCTCATTATTTGTTCATCCGCGGATCGTCATTGAGAGGAGATTCTGCCGCAAAGGGTGTCTTTGCGAGGAAGTACGCTAAGACTTGTCCCTTTACGGCACGAAGAGGCACGAAAGTTATATCAAATTGCAATAATATCATTGACCATCTGGCAAGTCTGTCAGAAAGTTTTGGACGAGTCATCAAGTATTGCAATGGATTAAACTTCGAGATCAGGTTGACCTTATGAGAAAGCATGTAGTGCCTGAGCTTTTGAGCAACGAAGATCAGGGCCAAACAATGCTTTTCAATTGTGGGATACCTTATTTCCGTCGGAAGTAAATGACGGCTTAAATAGTAAAGAGCATTTTCTTTACCCTCATCATTGACACAGGCTAACGGGGCTCAGAGAGAGTCGTCTAAAGCCGTGGTATAAAGTATCGACGGTCTACTCGAGGCTCGGGGTTGCTAAGACGAGGAGGTGTCATTAAATATTGTTTAATGTCTCGGAAGGCCTTCTGGCATTTCTCTTCCCAAATAAATTTGGCGTCCTTTTTAACTAGTGCCGAGAAAGGCTGACACCTACCTGACAAGTTTGAGATAAAGCGTCGAAGGTATGCCAACTTCCCTTGAAAAGGTCGTAGTTGCTTTAAGGTTTTAGGAGGCGGCATTTCTAAGATAGCTTTAATCTTTTCCGGGTCGATATCAATTCCACGATGTCGGACAACGAATCCTAAGACTTTCTCGGAGGTGACGCCGAAGGCGCATTTTAAGGGATTCATCTTAAGGTTAAATTTCCTTAATCGTTCGAAAACAATTCTCAAATCATACAAGTGGTTGTCCTTTACTTTGTTTTTGATGACCACATCGTCCACGTAGCATTCGACTTGATTGTGGATGAGATCATCAAAAATTCTTGTCATCGCTCTACGGTAGGTTGCTCCTGCGTTCTTCGATCCGAATGGCATTACTCGTGTAGCAATATACTCCGATCGGCGTTCGAATGATGTAAGTTTTTCATCTTTCGGAGCCATTTTTATCCGGTTGTATCCCGAAGATCCATCCATGAATGATAATATTTCATGTGTTGAAGCGATGTCGATCATTAATTCTGGGATCGGTAAAGGGAATTCATCTTTTGGACATGCCTTGTTTAAATCTCTGAAGTCTACACAAATTCTGATCTGACCATTCTTCTTTCTGACTGGAACCACATTGGCTAACCAAGTCGGGTATTGTTCTTCACGGACAAATTTAGCGTCTATTAGCTTTTTAACTTCAGCTATGACTTGTTGTTCAATTTCTAGACGCATTCTTACGGGACCTTGTCCGATCAGGACGAAGTAGGATCCACTCCTAGCTTATGGATCGCGACCTCTGGAGCTAATCCTGGCATCTCATCGTAGCTCCAAGCAAAACAGTCTTTAAATTCCATTAATAACTTGATTATTTCTTCGGAGTCTTCTTTATTGAGTAAGGAGCTAACAAAAATAGGTATAGGCTCTTTGTCAGTACCTAAGTTAACTTCCGTTAACTCATCTATTGTAGATTTTATCTCTTCTTCGAATTCTGGTGGAGCGTCTCCAATTTGTAAATCTTCAAATTCTTCTGTAGTTTCCATGCAGTTTTCATTAGACTCGCAAGTGACAACCAAGCAAAATTCGGTATCGTCAGTCGATCCTACTGTGCCGAATCCGAGACCATGCTTTGAATTGGGTGGGCGATCGGAGTTATTCCATAATTTTTCAAAATGTTGTGATTGGCCTTTTGTCCATTGTCGAGGTAAGAAACCATGCTGAATTAAATTTTGAACACAGGGAGAGTACCACTCAAAAGGTAATTCCATTAATTCTGATGAAGTGACATCTTCAAATTGTACATTATTTTCAGTTTTGGAGGAAGAAGTGCTATAAAATCTCCTAAATTGACATCTTCAGTTCGAATCTCTTGCAAGCTCCCGACCTTGCTTAACAACTTCTCAAAAGTCTTAATATTAAATCCCTTGAGGAGAAGTGCTATCGGGCCATGAATGCTTTTAAGTAAGATGCCGATTGCATGTTGTTCTTGTAGTTGTGGTTCACACTTCATACTTAGATTTCTCCATCGAAGTATGTAATCCACCAAAGTTTCGTTCGGCTTCTGCTTCTCTACCACTAAATCACCTATAGTGATGTGGTGCTGAGCTCCGGCGAATCGCTTGATGAAGAGGTTTTCTAGTTCTGAGAACGTCTTCACTGAACCATTCGGTAATTCGCATACCGATCAAGGCGATCCACGACGAGTGCGCCGACGGATCGTCGGAAGAGTAATGCATCGCTCCCGCCGGCATTGCAACAAGCGGCACGAAAGTGTGCAACATCTTGTCGGGGGTTCCCGGTTCCATCAAAGGTCTTAAACGAGAGGTGGTACGAAGCCTTTTGGGTATTGGACGGCGTCGAATTCTTCCGGGTAAGGTCTGCCCGTCCGAATGGATGTCCCGCACTTTGATTGTGCTAAGGCTTCTCGCACTTTGCTGTTCCACCAAGCTCTTGATATCTTTTTACGGAATCAAACTTTGTGTTGTATCTTTCTTTAGCTGATTATCCCCGTTGACGGATGTAATCTCCTTTCCTCCGTCCACAATGTGAATGACCTCTGGGGGCGTCTCTCTTTGGGGTTGCACTTGACTTTGGAGAGTGGCTAGGGCTACAGCCATCTCTTCCATTCTTTTCGCCATTTGGGCGATCGTATCATCTTTCTCTTGAAGTTGTCTTCTCATCACTTCCGGATCCTCTCTTTCAGCGGCTGCAGGAGCACCTTGTGAAGCTGACGAAGCTCGTGTTTCGACCATGTTGATTTCTGCATACTCATCGTCCATGAATTTCGATGAATTAATCTCATCTTTGAATTTCTCTTCTCTTTCTTTTGCTAGTCGTCGAATATCAGTCCTCAACTTTTCCATAGCGTCCTCCAGCGGTCTTTTCTGTGCATCCTCGCAGTTGTTGTGTGATAGCTGCCGGGTTCCCTTCTCACGAGTCCCCTTTACTACGGTGGCGCTTTCTTCGGATTCGAGTCTCCCGACGAGACTTTCCTTCTCGGTCTGTTGTTTCGATATTAGTTGTCCAGGTAGTGGGATGCCATACCATCCTTCTAGCGGCAGAAGGTCTAGGACCGGATGGTGCGTCGGCCAAATGCTTGGAAGGTGGTATCCTCCCTAATCCGCAACCACTGAAACAACGATAGGCGGACTAGCCTTCATCCTTTTATTTGGCTTTTCTGTAACGATGGCAGTTTCTACTCGTGGCCCAATACAGGATTTGACTGGCACCCGCCCTATCCTTCTTAGAATCTCTGATACGGGGCATTTCTCTTTCTTTGCTAGCTTCTCGATCATAGTCTGTAGTGGGGCAAATGGCGTGATCCTAGCCCTTTTCTTTCTGCTGTCGTTGTAGTATGCTGGTTGAGGTAATGTAGAAACAATCCTGCGGACATTTTCCTCGTCAGCTGTGGCGGAAAGGAGGTGGAATCTACTTCCTTCCAAAAAGGATGTATCTTCAGGCAATCGTATGTATTCAGGTAGTGGTGTGTACTCAGGGATTTCTGGGATTTCCTCCAGGAAAGCAACATCGGCAGCTCTAGCCTTCCTGGCAATTTTCCTACTTCTGTTCCTTCTTTGGGTCTGTGTTAGTGATGGAATTCTTGAGCTGGACCCGATTTTAAAAACATAAGGTCTCACAGGAAGGTCTGTACCCTCCACGGTAGCAGGTTCGCCATAGTTCTAGATTTCCTTCCCCTTTAATCTGGCGAGAGCCGGGGTAGGTGCGAGAGACAACTGGACCAGGTGGGGGTAGCAAGAACGAGTCCTTCACGGACAATAGTACTCCTTTCGGTCGGGATCTTTTGCGGGGGCGGAAACTCTTGAGTTGACTGGAGTTGAACTCGATCAACGGCTTCTCAGCTTCAGATACTTTATTTATCAATGCGAAAAGGGAAACGTCGGTGATCTTGACATTTGTGTTCTCGAATCCTTGTCCAAAGCGGATGATCCCATTGTTGGGCAGTTCATCCTTTTAAACAGCGAAGTCGAGTCCATTGGTGAAGGAGAAAATCAGCTTTGGGGCTTCCATTTCTGTAGGGTAGATCCTGATTGTCAGTCCCAAGTTATGCTTCTTCTCATTAGGACGAAAAGAAAGGAATCGAAAAGAGTCCGAACACATTCTTGTTCATGTATTTATAAGAAGGAGTTATTTGTTAAAAGAATCATTCATTAAAGGGTTTGTTTATTTAGAACGGAATGTTCAAAGGTATAGAGAAGGAAATGAACCCGATTCAGAGTTGGAAAGGAAAAGAAAGTCTTATGCAAGATTTCTCGACTCGGAGGATCACTCCTAAACTAACACCTATTGGGGTCCACCCCACCTCGAAATGAGGCAAAAGGATCTCGGAACCTCTCTCGTTTAGGGGTGTCTAAACGAGTGGCTCCTAAATCCGAGAGAATGTTGGCTATACTCGTTCAAGGTAGAAATGAACATAGTATTCCAAAGGGAAGAAGGGTATCTTGACCCACAAGGGACATGGATACACTACCGATTTTTGAAAGCAGAATTGTCTGATTAAAATGGAGAGAGGAATTGTTCCCCAGCGGAGTCGCCAGAAATTGTTGGCATATTTTTAGGTTATGTGTTTTGAAAAGGGGGTCGCCTAACAGAAATTGTGCGGCGAATTTTTAATTTAATTTAAATAAATAATTTGAAAAAGTAGTATTTGATTTTGAAAATAATTTTAAATTTGAAGATTTTTAAGATATGAAATCAAACCGATCTCACATCCCAAATAGTTTATATAAACGAGCACCGCACCACAAACCGTGTATCTATCCCGAAGAATAGGCACCTTTGCTCGACGATGGGGCTCGATTAAATAAACTAGAAGATTTGTGACATCCGTTTGGTCCGCGAACCAATTTTATAAGCCGACAAGTTCCCTCGCTTAATATGAAAGCATTAAACGGGGTTTATATTACACAGGTTCTTTAAAATTCCCTATAAGGGCAAGCCCCTATAGTTAATTACATCTTAAGTTTCGGGAATCACCTAAGAAAACTCTCGATAATAATCGATAATTCGCTCTCAAGAATTTCAAAGTTTAAGTTTTCAAAGGATTGAATTTTGGAATTTCAATAGGGAATGGATTAAATTTGGAAGATTTTATTTTGGGATTTCAAAGGAAGAAAGGTAGAAGAAATTACGGATTCGAAGCGAACTTCGGTAATTTCCCGGCTATCCTATTGTTTGGCTTGAATTTAGGAAGATCCTAATATCTATTTAATGTTTTGATCTTGCCAATTTTAATTAATTTGGACTTATATTTATATGATAGAATCACACAAATAGCCTCGAAGATGTGAGGGTTTATGTCGTATCGGACGACTACCTCGGAAATCCTAAGACCGGTTAGGGCTTAATTTGCATGACATGATCATGCAAATGCCTAACGAAGAGTTGAGAATTTATGTTGCACTAGGCAAACTACCTCGAAATCCTATGGCTTAGTTATTTAATTCTAAGAAAGTTTTGCTGAAGTAGACTCAGGTTTTGTCGATGACGATGGCCGTGCTTGCCCACCATGCTCCGAGCTCCTTGTTGTTGCAGAGGTTTAGTTTTAGATGTCATAAATCAGGAGATGAGAAAAGTGTTTTGGTTTAGAGAAAATCTTAATTTCCAAGTGTTTTTATGTTTTATTTAAAACAAATCTTAAAGTTGATTATAACAACACCGGTTAAGATCCCACGGTTCCATCCTTCCGAGCATCGTTATTTTTATCGGATTCACTTAGTCCGGATGAATTTGCTAAACTCAACTGAATGAGTTCCACAATTTCATTTAGACCGTGGGAAATCCCGTTAGCAACACGTAGGTTACATCATCAGAGGTATTGCCGATCATCCAACAAGACGTTTTAATTTAGTTGTAATTGTAGTTTTGTGTTACGTTTGTGATTAAATTTTGAGTTGTTTTATATTTTGAAATGTTGTGGCGGTGAATTTTATCTTGCAATGACTTTTAATTTAGTTTTGGTTTCAGTTTTAGGGACTATCCTAAAGGTGTGGGTTTTCATGCAACACTTGTTTATCATGCAAGAAAAGTAAGTGCGATGCGATTAAATAAATTGCAACAAGGTAAATTGCAATAAAATAAAAGCGTACCTGGATGGTCTTCCCGTCATCCCAAGCTGCACTTAAAACATAATTTGAATATTTAAGCAAGTTCCTAGGTAAAGGCTAAGGGAAGGGTTATGGTTTTCTACCAAATTCCTAATCCTATAGCTAGTCATTTCCTATGACATCTAGGTTCTTGTGTTTTGGTTTGAGGACGATTTTCTTCATCAAAGAACAATTAAGTTCAGTTGTTCTTGTAAACATCCTATCATATTGAGAAAGTGTTTAAGAAGAATCTCAAACATCTTTTCAATATTGCTAGAATTATTTTAAGTCCAAATGAATTTAATCATACAAATGAATTAATCGTCAGGGGATTCAAGTTTTTTTATCTTGCTTAGTGAACCAGGACATCTGAATATCCTATAAGTGAAGTATCATTTCATTTAATGTTCTATTTAGGAGTTATGATAATAAAAGTTTTCGAGGGCAAATTGGTGTTCCAATGATTTGTGATTTAGTTTAACTCCACTTAAAGGGTTTAAATTTGGAATAGTGTTCAAGTTGCTTTATATCTAATTTCTTTATGTCTTAGGTGATGTTATTTAATTCAATTTAATTTAACTTCAATTTAATTTAATTTAGTTTAGTTTCAATTTTGATTCAATTTAACTTGATTTTAATTTTAACTTGATTCTATTATTTAATTTAATTTAATTCAATTTAGTTTGATTTGATATGAATTAATTTACTTTAATTTAACTTGATTTAACTTATTTTAATTTAATTTCCTTTAATTTAATTTAATTTCATTTAATTTTAATTTAATTTAATTTAATTTAATTTAATTTAATTTAATTTAATATGTTTTAATTTAATTTTATTTAATTTAATTTAACATTTTTTTTAATTTAATTTAGTTTAATTTAATTTAATTTACTTAATTTGTTTGACTTAATTTAATTTAATCTTTAATTTAATTTTATTTTTAATTTTAATTTTAATTTAATTGAAAATTTAAAAAGAGTTTAATAATTTAACCTTTTTTTTTAATTTAATTTAATGATTAAGTCCTTTAACATTTTAAAACTTAAGTTTGAATTATCATTTTAATTAAGAATTAAATATTATTGAGATGATTAATTTAGGGATTTTTAAATTAAAGAATAAATCTCTTCCTAATAATATCCCTATTTTAATAATTCCAATTTTATTATTCTTCTAAATTTAATCAATTATTTAATTATGGTTTATTTTAATTATCTTCAAATTGTTTAATAGGTTTCTACCCTTTAATTATTTAAATTTCAATCATCCAAATCAGATTAAGATCAAATATTTTATTTGTTAATTTTATTAAACCTAAAGTTTTAATTAAGGGTTAAAATTTTAATTACCATTTTGCCCTTCAAGCTTAATAATTTCATAACTCACTAAATTGAGCTTGAATGAACTTTAAATTTTTATGTGACTTCACTCATATTCCAATAAAGAAATGAGAGGAGAAAATGTGAATTTTCTGTATTTAATTTATTTATGCAATTATTTTTGGTAGAAAATAGAGATTTCCAAGGAAAATTTAATAATATGACCAAGGAAAAGTTTCTATCCTTAAAAAAATTATGGGACATTCCTAATGACTAGAGGACCACTTAGACCAATTTTGGTGATTTTTTTAATTATATTATTTTTATTATAATTATTTTAAGTTTTGGAGTATTAATTAATTTAAAAATAAAATAAAGGTTGAAAAATGAATTTTATATTTTTCAAAAATCTCTCTGATATCAAGGAAATCAGAGAATCAATTTTTACAATTTTCTGATTTTTCTTTGATTTATTAGAATTATTTTAGTGGAAATACTAAAAATATACATTTTTTTTAATTTTAAAATTACCTTAGGGCTTTAAAATTTAATATCTCATTATAGAGACTTAAGAAAAATATGGGGTTTGTTCCTAAATGATTAAAATTCAAAATGTGACATTTTGGTAAATTTTATTATTTTTGTGTTTTTATTATTTTTTAATTATTAAAATATTAAAATAATATCAAAAAATCAACTTTTTTAGAAAATTGAAATTTTACTTTTTTAAATTCCCCTGATATCAGAGAGGCTCCAAAACCAATTTGGTGAATTTTTGAAAAGTATTTTGAAAGTTATGAATTTTTAAAGTTTAAAATGGCTAAATGGCTTAATCAACCCATTTAGTAGGGCTAACGAAGTCCAATTGACTTCAAATTTTTATGGTGGGTTCCTCTGATCCTAAAGGTTAGTGGAGAATTGATTTCAAGTCAATTTGATATATGGTTAACTCTAATTAATTAAGGATCTATTTTAAGTGTTTAAGCCAATTAGGGTTATTTTAAATGAATGAACTCAAAACCTATTTTTCCTAGGGTCCTCTGGTCATAAGAGGCATCACCAAATTTTCCTAGAATTTATTTCACAACATGCTAATTATTGGAATTAAAATACTCAAAACAGCAACATGAATTTGAAAAATCAATAACTTCTCATAGAGATGGCCTCTGACTTTGGAAAATTCAGGGAATGTTCCCAAATTTAGAGGCTTCAAAAGCCCTATGGTCTCATGCCATGGTGAATTTCCTATATGCATGGAGAATTAAAATAATGCAGAAGGGAAATAAATCATTAAAAATAAAATACTTTATGAAATTAAATAATTTCTTTTCCACATTATTTTCCTCTGTTCACTGAGCAAGGGGGTATTTTTATTTTATTTTTCTGATTTTCCTACACAAAGTTATGCATTTTTGAAGTTTAGGGAATTAAATAAATCAAAAATACCCTAATTTCCTATTTATCCACGCGGCGCCGCGTCAACCTCGACGACTCCGAAGGCCACGCGGCGCGTTCCGGTTCGACGCCGCCATCCGACTCGGCACTCGGGGCCCCGCCGTGTCGTTCCATCTCCTCGATCCGACGTGATCCCGGCCGTCCGTCCGCGCGTGTATTAAATGAACGGCATCCGTTCATCGTCCCCAAGCGTCCTCACCCGAGAGCTGTCCACACTAAATCCCTAATATCTCACTCAATACTCAATGGATTTTCATGTTCTTATGCTCTATGGATTCGTCTTGAAGAGAAGAATACATCTATACAGTGATCATGAATTGAAATTAAAGTATTTGAAATAGAGAATCTCCAGAAGCTCGGGATGAAGAATTAGCTCATCCCTTTGCTCAGAGAAGTGTGGCTTCAATCTGAGGGTTTTGTCACCTTCGATTGGATCACAGCAAGCTCCAAATGAAGTCTCCTGGTCTGATGAATCGCCTAGGTATGATTTCGACCACAGCCGATCATAAAGCTTGGAGGCTGGAGCTACTGGGTGGCCTGGAATGGGGGATTTTGCTGGTGGACTCCTTCCCTTGGTCTGGTGAAGGTGTAGGACCAATCAATTTGAGGATTGATCCACTGTGGAGAAGTGTCCTGGTTTTGGGTGGAATTTTGGCTGAGAAATTGGGCTCTGTTGGTGGGGATTAGGGCAAATTATCACCGGTGATCAACTGCTCTAAGTATGGAGAGTGTTCTGGAACAATTTTGGCAGAGTTTCAGTAAGGTCTGGTTCACACCTCTCATGGCCGAGAGGGGGTGGTGTTTAAATAGGAGAGGGTGGAGGGCCTCCTAGGGAGAGTTAGGGCTTGGGATCAGCTGCTCTTGGCAAGAGAAGAACAGCTGCAATGGCCAGCTGGGGATGGGGCGGCTCGGCGAGTGAGAATTCCAAGTTTGGGCTCACATGTGAGCTCTCGCCACAGTGGTTTCCGGCAGCTGTGGTGGCTAGCCGGCCGGTCTCGAGTCACCATCTTGTTCGGGTGGGTCGTGGCTAGGGTTTAGTGTAGGCAATTGGCAAATGCCATGTGTAAAGCACTTGGATCAAAATGGCATGGGGATATGGCTAATCTTGGCTAGGTTTGGTCAACCCATTTTTTTGGGCTGGGTTCACCTCCCCAATGGCTAGCCTTGGGCTGAGAAAATCAGTTAGGTTAGCTGGTCAAAAGGTGGTGATGTCCTTATCCAAGAATATTTGGATTAAATCTTGGTTAAGGGGTATCATGGGTGAGGTTAAAGACTTTTAGGAATTAAGGAAAGCTCCCCCTCCTCTTACCGAATGTGTTATGGTGACATGTAAGGAGGCTCTCATGGCTTCCATGTGGCTCATGCATGGCTTCATGGCTCATCTTTGGCTTGGGAAAAGTTGAGTCAATTTCATGGAAATGGATTTAAGAAAATTTTGGTATTTTGGTGGGAATTTGTATGAAGCTTGATTTGGAATGGTTTAATGATGATTTTGAAACTTAGGGGTGATATCAATTAAAGGTATGATGAAAAGAAATTGCCATGTGGGCTTTAGGGCCAATTTTGGGCTTTTGTATTTGGTGAAAATGGGCTTTTAAAATGGTTTAGAGAAGTGGGCTTTTGGATTTTAAAATGGATTTTAGGATGAAATTTTGGCAAAGGCTTGGGCCAAATAATTGTTGGGTTTATCTCATGGATGTGTCATGAGTGATTTGAAGCAAATTGGGAGTGATTTGGGTTTGAATTGGGTTGAATTTGGGCTCCTTTGGTGAATGGGCCACTATAGGTCAAATTGGGATAATTTGGGCCAATGTTGCGCTAGGGTTGAAATTAATGTAAAATTATTGTTGGGAAATGTTTATGGGAGTGTTTCAAAGAGGTTTTGACTTTGGTTGGGCTTTGATTTTGAGGTTTGGGCTCATTTGGGTTAGGTTTGGGTTTAGGTCAAAATTGAGCCTTTTAGCTTTCGGTTGAATTTGAGTGGGGTTTGGGCATAAATTTTGGGCAAATCATGTTAGTTTTTTGTTTGTGGGGATGCTAAGGAAGGTTTAGAAAAGATTTGGGGTTAATTGGAGTTGAATTGGGTGAGTTTGGGTTAGGTTTGGGTCATGGGTCCAAATTGGGCTTTAAGGCCAAAAGTGAAATTGGATCCAAATGTCAATCAAATTGGACTTGGATTTGGTCTAGATTGGTGTTGGGAATGTTGAATTGAAGTTTAGAATTTAATTGGACCAGAATTTGGATCAATTGGGTAGGTTTGGTTTGACATTGGGTTCACTTAGGGTTAAAATGGGCTAAATTTGGGGTTTTGACAAAAGTAGGGTAAATTTACAAAATTGTACCATGGTGTAGTTGAACAAAATGAAATTGGTAATATTTGGGATTTTCTGGAATTTTCTTAGAATTTTTTGAATTTTTGGATTTTTGGGTCAAGAGGGGTATTTTGGGTATTTGGAGGGTATTGGGAGGTATTTTTGGAATTCTTGGTATTTTTGGGTATGGATGATCAATTTGAGTGATTTGGAAATGTTTGGGATTGATTTTGAGGAATTTTGGGCAATTTAGGTGATTTTGCAAATTTTGGGTAATTTCAAGGGTTTTGGGTAGGCTAAGCGGGTGTAGGGTCTCGGGGTCAAAATTGAAAATTTGGAAAATTGAAGATTAGGTGAATGTAAGTGGAATGAAATCATTTTGGTTGAGCCATGAGGCCATATCAAGTCCACATGAGCCATGAAGGGACTCATTTGAGGCATCCACTATGTTGTTCCTAACCCTCTTAGCCAAGGGCTTAGGGGTTAAGGACCATCCATGTGAATCACCTACATGAGTCAGGAGGTCAAGTTAGGTATGTGTGTGTTTCTAGGATGTGTGTGAAAGTGTAGTGTATAGGTGTAGTGTGTGTGTAAGTCAGCCCTTCACCAGACCAGGCCACCTGAGGCGGTCCTAAGGCCAAAGAGTCCTATAGGAACTCATCCTTTAAACTTCCACATTTGATTTCAACCCTCTAGGAGATTAGGGGTCTACAATCAGGTTTTTAGAGTTTGCAGGGAGTTAAGAAGTGGTTTGAAATTCTAGGTGGTGGGTCCCAATTCTAGTCCTCTAAGACAGTCAAAGGAAAAGCCTAAGGCTAGATCCTATGTACTAAAAAGAAGAAGAGAAGACCTCATCGAAAATGAGGTCAACAAATGGACCCCCAATAGGTGTGGTGAGTCGACGGAGCACACCGCGCGTATTGGTGTTGACCGAAGCGATCAACAAAACCAACACAAACGTCCAAGTGACAAACTTAGGACGAAGTAGAAGAGTTTCCGCCTGGGGAGTGTCAAGTATATCTCTGAGACTGGAGATTCCTGAACTCTCGCTAGGGAAAGGAAAATGAGGTGAATTCCAAATCACATGATGCGGGGAATTTCGATTTAGATTTTATTTTGTTTCAATTTAAGTTTTGATTTGTAAGCTTAGATTTTAGTTTGAGTTTCAATTTAGATTGAAGTTTTGTTAAAATTAATTTGAAGGGATTCGAACTGAAAGTGTAAATTGGAATTTTATGGTTTTAGATGTAACATCTCCTACCTCAAAAGAAAATTGAATTGATTGGATTGAATCATTACAATGAGGGGACATCTCAGAGCAATGCGGTATTGGATATAAAATCCTTAACCTCAAGAGTTTGATTTTGATGTACTTCATCGCAATAGGAAAAGAATCCTAAAGCAATGCAGTTTCGGATGTAAAATCCTCAACCCCAAGAATTTGGTTTTGATGTATTTCATTGCAATAGGGAAAGAATCCTAAAGCAATGCAGTTTCAGGTGTAAAATCCTCAACTCTAAAAGTTTGAATTTGATGTATTTCATTGCGATAGGAAAATGATCTTAAAGGAATGCAGTCTCGGATGTAAAATCCTCAACTCCAAAAGTTTGATTTTGATGTATTTCATTGCGATAGGGAAAGAACCCTAAAGCAATGCAGTCTCGGATGTAAAATCCTTAACCCCAAAAGTTTGATTTTGATGTATTTCATTGCGATAGGGAAAGGATCCTAAAGCAATGCAGTCTCGGATGTAAAATCCTCAACCCAAAAGTTTGATTTGATGTATTTCATTACGATAGGGAAAGGATCCTAAAGCAATGCAGTCTCGGATGTAATATCCTCAACCCAAAAGTTTGATTTGATGTATTTCATTGCAATAGGGAAAGAATCCTAAAGCAATGCAGTCTCAGATGTAAAAAATCCTCAACCCAAAAGTTTGAATTTGATGTATTTCATTGCGATAGGGAAATGATCCTAAAGCAATGCGATCTCGGATGTAAAATCCTCAACTCCAAAAGTTTGATTTTTGATGTATTTCATTGCGATAGAGAAAGGATCCTAAAGCAATGCGATCTCGGATGTAAAATCCTCAACCCAAAAGTTTGATTTGATGTATTTCATTGCGATAGGGAAAGGATCCTAAAGCAATGCAGTCTCGGATGTAAAATCCTCAACCCAAAAGTTTGATTTGATGTATTTCATTGCGATAGGGAAATGATCCTAAAGCAATGCGAGTCTCGGATGTAAAAATCCTCGACCCCAAAAGTTTGATTTCGAATAGTCATTGACTTTGCAAAGATTTGTAGTGTTGATTTGAAATGAGTTTGGAATTTTGGTGTTTCGAGAATTTCATGAAAGTTGTAAAAGACTTTCATGGAAGGAAATAGTTTAGGAGGGAATATGTTGATGTTACATACCCCGTTCAAAAGAGTGTATCGGAAGTCACTGATTTGGATTGGATATAATTCCTCGCCATCAGATTCGATCCGTGTCAATGGAATCAACCGCTTCCATCCCAGACAAGGGAAAGAGTAGAACGGATTGGATTTCAGATTTGGAAGATTGAGTTTGAATTTGATTGATATTGGATTTGAAATCTGGAAGATTGAATTTGAGATTTGATTGAGATTTGATTTGAAATTTATGTTCATTTTGTTTGTCCTTTAACGATTCAAATTTATTTTATTTATTTAATGTCCATGTGAATTTGGTGTTCATCATTTTTAGATGTTTAAGGAAAGTTTTCTTTTATTCTCTTTTTTTTATTTCTTTTCTGTTCTTTGTTCGAAGTTCATTTAACTTTAATGGCGTTTCCCAGTCAATTTGCACAAAAGAGGTGATGGCCAAAAATGTGACATGGTCACTTTCATTCCAATCATGTCGAAGATACATCATACAACTCGATCTGGAATACATCTCATACAATCCATGTAGACTCAAAACGGACTATGTATGATCTTTGTCGATCCATCCAAAGAAGCATCTGTCAAAAATCCATGTCTAAATAGTGGGGTACATGGTCAATAACATCACCTTCCAAGCCATCCTTGGTAAGGATGCCGTATGGATGTACATTGGAGGTGTGATATTTTCCATGTAGCTCACAGCTCGTAAGGCCGGAGGCTCTCTAGCTCCGGGTCTAGCTGAAAATGGTAAGGTGTCTTCCTGTCGTCCATTCTCTTGAAAGTAACTGAGATCCGCTTCACTGGTACTCCTGGTATGCAATGCTTAGCGATATCTGCTCCATTGCCCTTCGGTATCATGACGGAACCTACCGGTAATGGTATCTTCACCGGCCCTCGGAACTCACCGGGCACTGCTATCCGGAGGTCGAATCCGAACATGATGTTACACTCGTTCGGGAAAGAGGCCGTCCGGAAAGGTCCGTCAAAGTCGTGGTGATCTATGTGCGGTGGTATGCGGTCACCCCGCTTGTAGATGTTAATAATGCAGTATTGGGTATGCAATCTGTCGGCAGTACCCTCCATGTTATCAATCTCTTTACCATTCTCTTGATTACTAATGGCATTGGATCCACTTGGCCATGACGGAGTATTCCCGGAGGGTTTCCCTTCCTGTCTTCCGCAAAGGTTTAACAGCATCCACATTGTATTGTAATTCTTCCTTTCCCTAGCATCCATCTCCAGGGTTCTGAGTAGGTGTTTTTCCTTAGGCGGCCCGCTCGGCCCATTTTTTTCAAATCCCGGATGCAATCCACAATTTGTTGTTGTTCATATTCTGAGAATACGTCTGTATGTAGCTCGAGGCCTTCTAGTATATTGATCCTTCTGCCTCTGATTCTCTCGAAGTATTCAAAAGTTTTCTTTTCGACATTCTGCATTCTTTCCAACTCGTATTCTGGAATAATCTGCAAATGGCAAGGCCTGGTGACATATTGTGGGATATATGGCTCAATCCCTTCACGTTCTCCTACATAGGGGTTGCTTCTGAAACAAGGTCATGCATTACTGGTGGTTCTATCTGGTGGCGTGGTAGCCTTCTTTCTTCTGATCTCCGTGAGATTTCCCTGGTTTTTTCTGTTATCCTAGGAGCTGACCTCCTTTCTTCCGGTACACAGTGAGTCGGCGTCCTTGAGGTATATGTATCGGCGTGGCATAGCTCGCCTCGTCGCGCTGGTCCGCTGCTAGTTTAGTTAACATCTTACGGATACGGCGATTCTTATTTCTTCGTTGCGTTGTTGTGAGAGTAGCTCTTCGAACTTCCTGAGTTTCTGTGGGCGCGGCGCTGACAAGCCTGCCCTCTGCTGTAGCGACTACAGACTTGATTTTCTTGTCTTCTTCGGTGTTTGTCTTTCTTTTCTTGCTGCTGGATTGGTGGCTTGGGCCACCCACTTTCATCACTGTCTGCCCAGGCAGTTCCTCTCGGTCAACTGGGATCCAGTCACTTTCCTCATACTGTAGGTCTGCTGGTGGGAAGTCCAAGTCAATCTCGATTATCGCTCCATCTTTCACCCTCTTTTCATCGAGTGCAAGGCTTACGTCATTTCTAATATTCAAGACCAACCTCCTGTTCGACATTTCCCTGCGAAAAGACAAGGAAAAGGATCAGGGGCTGTACTAAGAACAAGAACATCAAGAAAAAGTTTATTAAAGACAGTTATTTTTTTTTTATTACTTCTTGTATTTTTAAATTTAACAGGAATGAAGTAGCAGAAGATCAGGAAAGAGATTTTAATTTGGAAAAGAAAACAAGGAAAACTTTATTATCATGATTTTATTTATCTTAGCACATTTTTAATTATTTTTGGGTTCGGACCCAGTCGTAAGTAATTACTTCGCCCGTGCTTCTAAGGATTAAGAATTCATTCCTTCGAAACATCAGGTAGCGTAATACTTTTTCAAGTATCGTCCGTTGATCGGAAGCATATGTCGTTCTCCCTGGCAATTCACTAGCTGGTAGGAACCTCCTAAGTATACTGCTTCAACCACGAACGGCCCTTCCCAAGTGGGTTCAAATTTTCCTCCTATCTTGCGGTGTGCAAGGATAGGTCTTTTGAGAACGAGAACTAAGTTACCAACTTTGAAGGTTCTTGGGCGGACCCGATCCGTCATGGGCTTGAACCATCTTAGCTTGATATAATTCTAAATTCCTGTCGCGCTGCAAGTCTTTTCCCTTCCGAGCTTTCTAATTCTTCTAGTCGAAATTTGGCATTCTCCTCTGTCATGATCTTATTTGCAACTGCAATTCTGAGTGAAGGAAGCTGAACCTCTAAAGGTAATACTGCCTCGGACCCATACACCAGAGCGTAAGGTGTAGCTTGAGTAGGAGTTCTGAAGGTTGTTCGGTAGGCCCATAAGGCATCTAATAACTTCTCGTGCCAATTTCTCTTATTATAGTCCTAGGTTTTCTTTAAGATTTGAACGAGAGTTTTATTAAAAGCCTCAGCCAGGCCGTTTTCTCTTGGGTAGTAAATTGTTGAATACCGCCAGTCGATTCCGTGTCTCCTGACAAAATTGTTGATTTGTGTGCTTCGAATGTCGACCCATTATCTGAGATGATCTTGCGCGGCACTCCGAAATGGTAGACAACTTGGTTCTTGAAAAACTGTAGCACGTGGTGTGCTTTCACTTCTCTAAGTGGAACTGCCTCTGCCCACTTGGAAAAGTAATCTGTAGCCGCAAGAATGAAGCGAAGTCCTTTTGAAGATAGTGGTTCTATTGGACCCACTATATCTGTGCCCCAACATTCAAATGGCCACGACGCAATTGTAGGATGTAACACATTTGGAGGTTGGTGTAGAACCACTCCGTGCACTTGGCATTAGTGACAGCTCTTGGCGACTTTCATGCGATCGGTCATCATCGAGGGCCAATAGTACCCTAGTCTTTTAATTTTCATTTTCATCTTCGGACCCGACCGGTGAGCGCCACGAGTCCCGAATTCACCTCTTTAATAATTTCACGGGCCTCGGACCCGCTTAGGCACCTTAGCCACATTTGATCGAAAGACCTTCCGTATAACGTGTTGTTTATTAATGCGTAGGACGAGTTCTTTTCTTGATCCGATGAGGCTAATGACCTATCGTCCGGTAGTTTTCCTATTTGCGGGTAGTCTATTAATGGTCGTCGCCAATCTTCTGTGTTTTACATCGTCTTCGTCGCAACCGATTCTTTTTCTTTTTCGATTTGTGTATTGTGTCTATGTCGAGTCGTGATAGGACTTGACGTCTACGAACCGACACTTCCATCGATTCATCTTGCAAGCGAGGCAAATTCTTTTGCGAGGCGGGCTAATGCATCCGCTAAAGCGTTTTCTCTCTCGGGAATTTTGTAGATTGTCACATTCGGAATTTGTTCCAACAACTGTATGGCATACTGGAAGTATTGCTCGAGTCTTGGTTTTAAAATTTTGTACTGTCCGGCGATCTGTTGAATGATTAACTGTGAATCCCCACAGATGTCGATGTCTGTTATCCCCATTTGAATAGCTAATTCCAGCCCTGTTATGAGGGCTTCATATTCTACTTCATTATTTGTACACGGCTCTGTCAAGTGGTAGGAGTATCTTAACATCCCCGCTCCGGTGTTATAAAGATTAGCCCGATTCCCGCCTTACAGGGCACTATCACTTGTGATTCTTCGTCTTTGTGTCTTGAAGATGCTCCGTCGAAATATAATTCCCAACGTCGATCATCGGGGTCTTCTAGGCTCATTATTTGTTCATCCGGCGGATCGTCATTGAGAGGAGATTCGCCGGCAAAGGGTGTGCTTGCGAGGAAGTTCTGCTAAGACTTGTCCTTTACGGCACGAAGAGGCACAAAAGTTATATCGAATTGCAATAATATCATTGACCATCCGGCAAGTTTGCCGGAAAGTGTTGGACGAGTCATCAAGTATTGCAATGGATTAAACTTCGAGATCGGAGTTGACCTTATGAGAAAGCATGTAGTGCCTAAGCTTTTGAGCGGCGAAGATCGGGGCCAAACAATGCTTTTCGATTGTGGGATACCTTATTTCCGTCGGAAGTAAACGACGGCTTAAATAGTAAAGAGCATTTTCTTTACCCTCATCATTGACACAGGCTAACGGGGCTGCGAGAGAGTCGTCTAAATCCGCGGTATAAAGTATCGGCGGTCTACACGAGGCCAGGGTTGCTAAGACAGGAGGTGTCATTAAATATTGTTTAATGTCCTAGAAGGCCTTCTGGAATTTCTCTTCCCAAATAAATTTGGTGTCCTTTTTAATTAGTGCCGAGAAAGGCTGACACCTACCTGACAAGTTTGAGATAAAGCGTCGAAGGTATGCCAACTTCCCTTGAAAAGATCATAGTTGTTTTAAGGTTTTGGGAGGCGGCATTTCTAAGATAGCTTTAATCTTTTCCGGGTCGATTTCAATTCCACGATGTCGGACAACGAATCCTAAGAATTTCCCGGAGGTGACGCCGAAGGCGCATTTTAAGGGATTCATCTTAAGGTTAAATTGCCTTAATCGTTCGAAAACAATTCTCAAATCATACAAGTGGTTGTCCTTTACTTTGCTTTTGATGACCGCATCGTCCACATAGTATTCGACTTGATTGTGGATGAGATCATCAAAAATTCTTTTCATCGCTCTCTGGTAGGTTGCTCCTGCGTTCTTCAGTCCGAATGGCATCACTGTGTAGCAATATACTCCGATCGGTGTTCTGAATGATGTAAGTTTTTCATCTTCTGGAGCCATTTTTATCTAGTTGTATCCTGAAGATCCATCCATGAATGAGAATATTTCATGTGTCGAAGCGATGTCGATCATTAATTCTGGGATCAGTAAAGGGAATTCATCTTTTGGACATGCCTTGTTTAAATCTCTGAAGTCCACACAAATTCTGATCTGACCATTCTTCTTTCTGACTGGTACCACATTGGCTAACCAAGTCGGGTATTGTTCTTCACGGACAAATTTAGCGTCTATTAGCTTTTTAACTTCAGCTATGACTTGTTTTTCAATTTCTAGAAGCATTCTTCAGGACCTTGTCCGGCCGGGACGAAGTAGGATCCACTCTAGCTTATGGTCGCGACCTACGGAGCTAATCACGGCATCTCATCGTAGCTCCAAGCAAAACATTCTTTAAATTCCATTAATAACTTGATTATTTCATCGGAGTCTTCTTTATTGAGTAAGGAGCTAACATAGGTAGGTCTAGGCTCTTTGCTAGTACCTAAGTTAACTTCCGTTAACTCATCTTTTATAGATTTAATCTCTTCTTCGAATTCGGTGGAGCGTCTCCAATTTGTAAATCTTCGAATTCTTCCGTAGTTTCCATGCGGTTTTCATTAGACTCGCAAGTGACAACCAAGCAAAATTCAGTATCGTCAACTGATCCTACTGTGCCGAATCCGAGACCATGCTTTGAATTGGGTGGGCGACCGGAGTTATTCCATAATTTTTCAAAATGTTGTGATTGGCCTTTTGTCCATTGTCGAGGTAAGAAACCATGTTGAATTAAATTTTGAACACAGGGAGAGTACCACTCAAAAGGTAATTCCATTAATTCTGATGAAGTGACATCTTCAAATTGTACTTTATTTTCAGTTTTGGAGGAAGGAGCGCCACGGTAGAATTTGATTGGCTTTGCACCGCCGCTATGTACCTCTTTGACCACCATACCCTCGACCTTATTAGAATGGATCGGGGTTAGGGTCATAGTGTGTACATAGTGGTTAATCTTCTCGTACATTGATTTATATTCTTCATTCTTCTCATCTTCGAGAGAGATCTTAAATTGCGGCTTCTTCCGACTTATTATCGCTGCTTCTTGTTTGATCTCTTTTTCTTCTTTAGAACTTTCTTCCCAATCAACATTGATGACTGGTTTCATCTGTCCGACTGTCCTAACGTCTCTGTCACGACCTCGTCCCCGGCCTCGACCTCGGATGCGAGTTGTGGAGAAACCTTCACCATCTCGCCGTAAGGGAGTGGTGAGTGACTGTTGGACTAGAACCTCAGGTTCTTCGTTGTCCCGAACTTTCTTTGCTTCATTTGTTATGGTATCTCTGGAGAAGATTGTTTTCTTCGGAGGTGCATAATAAGCTGCATCTTCATGGATTCCAATTTCATGCACGGAGAATGGTTGTAAGTCACCTTTGATGCACTGTTCCCCTCCATCATAGTATTTGATGCACTGATGTAGAGATGATGGTACCATCCTGTTTTCATGTATCCATGGTCGGCCCAGTAGAGCGTTGAACAACGTTTCGAATCGATTATGTGAAATTTTGCGGTTGTCTTTGCTAAGTCACCGGTCTTCATTAGTAGTGTTTTTGAGCCGAGGGCTCTTTCTCCTTTACGGTTGAATCCTCTTAATAACATTTTGTCGGCTTCGAGCTCACGAGCATCGATTTCCGGATATGCTTAGTGTTCGAAGACTCATTACATTGATTGATGCTCCTGGATCCACCAATACTGCGGAGAGTGTAAACTTCCCGATTGTAAGCGAAACGTACAACGATCGGTTGTGGTCTGTCGTCCCAGTAGAAGGTCATTGTCCGTGAAGGTAACACCTCGTTGTTCCTTTAACGAGCAAACCTCATCTAAGGAATCTCCGGCCATTTGAGCTAAGCAAATTTCTGGATCAAGTAAGGCCTTGATAAGAGCTTCTCTCATCTCCTTTGATAAGATGAGAGCGTCGTAGATGCTCAGTTTGGTTGGTAGTTTCCTAAGATGGGCTAGCACGTTATAGTCCACTTTATTTTCATGTGTCTCGGCTTCTTCTCGAATGGGTATTTCTTCTGCCGGGGTTGGTTCTTCCTGAACAACCACCTGCTTTCCTTTGTCCTTTGGACCCATTCTCGGAGGTAGAACTTTTCCACTTCTTAAGTTAACTTCTGTAATTTCTTCTGAATCTAGTGTTGAGTTTGCTGGTGTTTCATCCTGAATCGGAATGACAGGTTCTTCTTGATTAGCTTCAGAGTCTGAAGGCTCTAACTCTGTTGTGACTGGCACTCCTCGAAACTCGCAGATAGATTCGTTGCTTGTTGAACTCTCGTAACCTCCTTGATGGATGTCTTCTTTGTCATCGTGATCGTCGAGATTGTGTATGATTTGAGAATTGTCATTGGTATCGAAATCGATGTCCGGATTGTCGCTAGTTACGTAATCGTTAGAAACAGTCAAAACGTAGCCAACACCAACATCCTTATCCTTATAAGATCCCACCGAAGTGAGCAGATAATCATACAGAGTCAGAGGTTTGAGGGATTTCTCCCCCGAATCGGAAACAACTATCCTAGGATAAGCAGCCCCTAGTCTAGCCTTAGGAGTCTCGGTCTTCTCTTCTTCGTCGATTTTCTTCTTCTCTTCAATCGTCTCCTGTTGAGGTGGTTCTTCTATCGCAAGTGATAGTGCTGACTTGACAGGTTTCGAACTCTGAATTGAAGCTCGCACCGAAGCGGTTTGGATGTCGTCTAAAATCTTTTTTGAAGACCTCGTCCAAGCGGTAGTCCACCCATCATCAGTTGTATAGGGATCTATCGAACGATGAGATCGGTCGAGACAACATTGACGGAACCTCCTTTACGGGGTTCCTTCATGTACTCCTTCGGGATTGTTATATTCCCTTTCCGAAGGTTGTCATTGAGCCAACTTTTGAAGGTAATGCAATCTTACATCTTGTGCCCAAGCATCCAGGTGGTAAGGGCAAAAGTTGGGATCACCTTTCTTGTTAACTTCTTCGGTCTCTTAGGCTCGCGGCACTGGAAATCTAGAGTCTTCATCGGACTACGGAACATTTTTGGTACTCGCCTCATTTTTGAATGGATATTCCACCGCTCGAAGCTCCCTTAATGTACGTTGCGGACGAGGCGGTTTTTTATATTGTGGAGATGATCGATAGTCGGGTCGGGGTTGCTGGTAATTCTGTTGAGGTTGCTGCGGCCGTTCGGACGATATTTGTATCGGTTGCTTGCCTTTGTCGACTGCTGCAATGATCTCGGATTTCTTTTCAAAAGTCTTCACAGGCTTTTCCTTGTCTGTATTGTCGGCGAAACTTAAATGCTTCGCCTCCTCTTGCAAGCTCCCGGCCTTGCTTAACAACTTCTCAAAAGTCTTAATAGTAAATCCTCGAGGAGAAGTGCTTATCGGGCCATGAATGCTTTTAAGTAAGATGTCGATTGCATGTTGTTCTTGTAGTTGTGGTTCACACTTCATACTTAGATTTCTCCATCGAAGTATGTAATACACCAAAGTTTCGTTCGGCTTCTGCTTCTCTACCACTAAATCACCTATAGTGATGTGGTGCCGAGCTACGGCGAATCGCTTGATGAAGAGGTTTTCTAGTTCCGAGAACGTCTTCACTGAACCATTCGGCGATTACGCATACCAATCAAAGGCGATCCCCGATAAGCTGGCGACGAGCCGTCGGAAGAGTAATGCATCGCTCCTGCAGGCATTGCAACAAGCGGCACGAAAGTGTGCAACATGCTCGTCGGGGTTCCGGTTCCATCAAAGGTCTTGAACGAGAGGTGGTACGAAGCCTTTTGGGTATTAGACGACGTCGAATTCTTCCGGGTAAGGTCTACCCGTCCGAATGGATGTCCCGCTCTTTGATTGTGCTAAGGCTTCTCGCACCTGTCTGTTCCACCAAGCTCTTGATATCTTTTTCTGGAATCATACTTTGTGTTGTATCTTTCTTTAACTGATCATCCCCGTTGACGGATGTAATCTCCTTTCCTCCATCCACAATGTGAATGACCTCTGGGGGCTTCTCTCTTTGGGGTTGCACTTGACTCTGGAGAGTGGCTAGGGCTACATCCATCTCTTCCATTCTTTTCGCCATTTGGGCGATCGTATCGTCTTTCTCTTGAAGTTGCCTTCTCATCACTTTCGGCTCCTCTCTTTCTGCGGCTGCAGGAGCACCATGTGAAGCTGATGAAGCTCGTGTTTCGACCATGTTGATTTCTACATACTCATCGTCCATGAATTCCGATGAATCAATCTCATCTCCGAATTTCTCTTCTCTTTCTTTTGCTAGTCGTCGAATATCAGTCCTCAACTTTTCCATAGCGTCCTCTAACGGTCTTTTCTGTGCATCCTCGCAGTTGTCGTGTGATAGCTGTCGGGTTCCCTTCTCACGAGTCCCCTTTACTGCAGTGGCGCTTTCTTCAGATTCAAGTCTCCTGAAGAGACTTTCCTTCTCGGGCTATTGTTTCAATCTTAGTTGTCCAGTAGTGGGACGCCATACCATCCTTCTAGCGACGGAAGGTCTAGGACCGGATGGTCTCGTCGACCAAATCTTTGGAAGGTGGTATCCTCCCTAATCTGCAACACTCGAAACAACGATAGGCGGACTAGCCTTCATCCTTTTATTTGGCTTTTCCGTAACGATGGCGAGTTCTACTCGTGGCCCAAGACGGGATTTGATCGGCACCCACCCTATCCTTCTTAGAATCTCCGATACGGGGCATTTCTCTTTCTTTGCTAGCTTCTCGATCACGATCCGTAGTCGGGCAAATGGCGTGATCCTAGCCCTTTTCTTTCTGCTTGTCGTTGTAGTATGCTTGGTTGAGGTAATGTAGAAACAATCCCGAGGACATTTTCCTCGTCGAGCTGCGGCGGAAAGGGGTGGAATCTACTTCCTTCCAAAAAGGATGTATCTTCGAGCAATGGTATGTATTCGGGTAGTGGTGTGTACTCGGGGATTTCGGGATTTCCTCCGGGAAAGCAACTTCGGCGGCTACGGCCTTCACGGCAATTTTCCTACTTCGTTCCTTCTTTGGGTCCGTGTTAGTGATGGAATTCTTGAGCTGGACCCGATTTCAAAACGAAGGTCTCACGGGAAGGTCCGTACCCTCCACGGTAGCGGGTTCGCCATAGTTACGGATTTCCTTCCCCTTTAATTTGGCGAAGCCGGGGTAGGTGCGGAGACAACTAGACCGGTGGGGGTAGCAAGAACAGGTCCTTCACGGACAACAGTACTCCTTTCAGTCGGGATCTTTTGCAGGGGCGGAAACTCTTGAGTTGACCTAAGGTTGAACTCAATCAACGACTTATCAGCATCAGATACTTTGTTTGTCAATGTGAAAAGGGAAACGTTGGTGATCTTAACATTTGTGTTCTCGAATCCTTGTCCAAAGCGGATGATCCCATTGTCGGGCAGTTCATCCTTGTAAAGAGCGAAGTCAAGTCCATTGGTGAAGGAGAAAATCAGCTTTGGGGCTTCCATTTCTGCAGGGTAGATCCTGATTGTCAGTCCCAAGTTATGCTTCTTCTCATTAGGACGAAAAGAAAGGAATCGAAAAGAGTCCTAACACATTCTTGTTCATGTATTTATAAGAAGGAGTTATTTGTTAAAAGAATCATTCATTAAAGGGTTTGTTTAATTAGAACGGAATGTTCAAAGGTATAGAGAAGGTAATGAACCCGATTCAGAGTTGGAAAGGAAAAGAAAGTCTTATGCAAGATTTCTCGACTCGGAGGATCACTCCTAAACTAACACCTATTGGGGGTCCACCCCACCTCAGAAATGAGGCAAAAGGATCTCGGAACCTCTCTGTTTAGGGGTGTCTAAACAGTGGCTCCTAAATCCGAGAGAATGTTGGCTATACTCGTTCAAGGTAGAAATGAACATAGTATTCCAACGGAAAGAAGGGTAGCTTGATCCACAAGGGACATGGATACACTACCGATTTTTGAAAGCAGAATTGTCTGATTAAAATAGAGAGAGGAATTGTTCCCCAGCGGAGTCGCCAGAAATTGTCGGCATATTTTTAGGTTATGTGTTTTGAGAAGGGGGTCGCCTAACAGAAATTGTGCGGCGAATTTTTAATTTAATTTAAATAAATAATTTGAAAAAGTAGTATTTGATTTTGAAATAATTTTAAATTTGAAGATTTTTAAGATATGAAATCAAACCGATCTCACAACCCAAATAGTTTATATAAACGAGCACCGCATCACAAACCGTGTATCTATCCCGAAGAATAGGCACACTGCTTGACGATGGGGCTCGATTAAATAAACTAGAAGATTTGTGACATTCGTTTGGTCTGTGAACCAATTTTATAAGCCGACAAGTTCCCCTGCTTAATATGAAAGCATTAAACAGGGTTTATATTACCTGGTTCTTTAAAATTCCCTATAAGGGAAAGCCCCTATAGTTAATTACATCTTAAGTGACAGGAATCACCTAAGAAAACTCTCGATAATAATCAGTAATTCTGCTATCAAGAATTTCAAAGTTTAAGTTTTCAAAGGATTGAATTTTGGAATTTCAATAGGGAATGGATCAAATTTGAAAGATTTTATTTTGGGATTTCAAAGGAAGAAAGGTAGGAGAAATTACGGATTCAAAGTGAACTTCGGTAATTTCCCGGCTATCCTATTGTTTGGCTTGAATTTAGGAAGATCCTAATATCTATTTAATGTTTTGATCTTGCCAATTTTAATTAATTAGGACTTATATTTATATGATAGAATCACACAAATAGCCTCGAAGATGTGAGGGTTTATGTCGTATCGGACGACTACCTCGGAAATCCTAAGACCGGTTAGGGCTTAATTTGCATGACATGATCATGCAAATGCCTAACGAAGAGTTGAGGATTTATGTTGCACTAGGCAAACTATCTCAAAATTCTATGGCTTAGTTATTTAATTCTAAGAAAGTTTTGCTGAAGTAGACTCAGGTTTTGCTGATGACGATGGTCGTGCTGCCCACCATGCTCCGAGCTCCTTGTTGTTGCAGAGGTTTAGTTTTAGAAGTCATAAATCAGGAGATGAGAAAAGTGTTTTGGTTTATAAAAAATCTTAATTTCCAAGTGTTTTTATGTTTTATTTAAAACAAATCTTAAAGTTGATTATAACAACACCGGTTAAGATCCCACGGTTCCATCCTTCCGGCATCGTTATTTTTATCGGATTCACTTAGTCCAGATGAATTTGCTAAACTCAACTAAATGAGTTCCACACTTTCATTTAGACCGTGGGAAATCCCGTTAGCAACACGTAGGTTACATCATCCGAGGTATTCCCGATCATCCAACAAGACGTTTTAATTTAGTTGTAATTGTAGTTTTGTGTTCTGTTTATGATTAAATTTTGAGTTGGTTTATATTTTGAAATGTTGTGGCGGTGAATTTTATCTTGCAATGACTTTTAATTTAGTTTTGGTTTCAGTTTTAGGGACTATCCTAAAGGTGTGGGTTTTCATGCAACGAGTTGTTTATCATGCGAGAAAAGTAAGTGCGATGCAATTAAATAAATTGCAACAAGGTAAATTGCAATAAAATAAAAGCGTATCCGGAGGGTCTTCCCGTCATCCCAAAGCTGCACTTAAAACATAATTTGAATATTTAAGCAAGTTCCTAGGTAAAGCTAAGGGAAGGGTTATGGTTTTCTACCAAATTCCTAATCCTATAGCTAGTCATTTCCTATGACGTCTAGGTTCTTGTGTTTTGGTTTGAGGACGATTTTCTTCATCAAAGAACAATTAAGTTCGAGTTGTTCTTGTAAACATCCTATCATATTGAGAAAGTGTTTAAGAAGAATCTCAAACATCTTTTCAATATTGCTAGAATTGTTTTAAGTCCGAATGAATTTAATCATACAAATGAATTAATCGTCCGGGGATTCAAGTTTTTTTATCTTGCTCAGTGAACCAGGACATCTGAATATCCTATAAGTGAAGTATCATTTCATTTAATGTTCTATTTAGAAGTTATGATAATAAAAGTTTTCGAGGGCAAATTGGTGTTCCAATGATTTGTGATGTAGTTTAACTCCAGTTAAAGGATTTAAATTTGGAATAGTGTTCAAGTTGCTTTATATCTAATTTCTTTATGTCTTAGGTGATGTTATTTAATTCAATTTAATTTAACTTCAATTTAATTTAATTTAGTTTAGTTTCAATTTTGATTCAATTTAACTTGATTTTAATTTTAACTTGATTCTATTATTTAATTTAATTTAATTCAATTTAGTTTGATTTGATATGAATTAATTTAATTTAATTTAACTTGATTTAATTTATTTTAATTTAATTTCCTTTAATTTAATTTAATTTGATTTAATTTTAATTTAATTTAATTTAATTTAATTTAATTTAATTTAATATGTTTTAATTTTATTTTATTTTATTTAATTTAACATTTTTTTTAATTTAATTTAGTTTAATTTAATTTAATTTACTTAATTTGTTTGACTTAATTTAATTTAATCTTTATTTTAATTTTATTTTTAATTTTAATTTAATTGAAAATTTAAAAAGAGTTTAATAATTTAACCTTTTTTTTAATTTAATTTAATGATTAAGTCCTTTAACTTTTTAAAACTTAAGTTTGAATTATCATTTTAATTAAGAATTAAATATTATTGAGATGTTTAATTTAGGGATTTTTAAATTAAAGAATAAATCTCTTCCTAATAATATCCCTATTTTAATAATTTCAATTTTATTATTCTTCCAAATTTAATCAATTATTTAATTAAGGTTTATTTTAATTATCTTCAAATTGTTTAATAAGTTTCTACCCTTTAATTATTTAAATTTCAATCATCCAAATCAGATTAAGATCAAATATTTTATTTGTTAATTTTATTAAACCTAAAGTTTTAATTAAGGGTTAAAATTTTAATTACCATTTTTCCCTTCAAGCTTAATAATTTCATAACTCACTAAATTGAGCTTGAATGAACTTGAAATTTTTATGTGACTTCACTCATATGCCAATAAAGACATGAGAGGAGAAAATGTGAATTTTCTGTATTTAATTTATTTATGTAATTATTTTTGGTAGAAAATAGAGATTTCCAAGGAAAATTTAATAATATGACCAAGGGAAAGTTTCTGTCCATAAGAAAATTATGGGACATTCCTAATGACCAGAGGATCACTTGGACCAATTTTGGTGATTTTTTGAATTATATTATTTTTATTATAATTATTTTAAGTTTTGGAGTATTAATTAATTTAAAAATAAATAAAGGTTGAAAATGAATTTTATATTTTTCAAAAATCTCTCTGATATCAAGGAAATCAGAGAATCAATTTTTACAATTTACTAATTTTTCTTTGATTTATTAGAATTATTTTAGTGGAAATACTAAAAATATACATTTTTTTTAATTTTAAAATTACCTTAGGGCTTTAAAATTTAATATCTCATTATAGAGACTTAAGAAAAATATGGGGTTTGTTCCTAAATGATTAAAATTCAAAATGTGACATTTTGGTGAATTTTATTATTTTTCTGATTTTTATTATTTTTTAATTATTAAAATATTAAAATAATATCAAAAAATCAACTTTTTTAGAAAATTGAAATTTTAATTTTTTTAAATTCCCCTGATATCATAGAGGCTCCAAAACCAATTTGGTGAATTTTTGAAAAGTATTTTGAAAGTTATGAAATTTTAAAGTTTAAAATGGCTAAATGGCTTAATCAACCCATTTAGTAGGGCTAACCAAGTCCAATTGACTTCAATTTTTTATGGTGAGTTCCTCTGATCCTAAAGGTCAGTGGAGAATTGATTTCAAGTCAATTTGATATATGGTTAACTCTAATTAATTAAGGAGCTATTTTGAGTGTTTAAGCCAATTAGGGTTATTTTAAATGAATGAACTCAAAACCTATTTTTCCTAGGGTCCTCTGGTCATAAGAGACATCACCAAATTTTCCTAGAATTTATTTCACAACATGCTAATTATTGGAATTAAAATACTCAAAACAGCAACATAAATTTGAAAAATAAATAACTTCTCATAGGGATGGCCTCGACTTTGGAAAATTCGGGGAATGTTCCCAAATTCAGAGGCTTCAAAAGCCCTATGGTCTCATGCCATGGTAAATTTCCTATATGCATGGAGAATTAAAATAATGCAGAAGGGAAATAAATCATTAAAAATAAAATACTTGATGAAATTAAATAATTTCTTTTCCACATTATTCTCCTCTGTTCATTGAGTAAGAGGGTATTTTTATTTTATTTTTCTGATTTTCCTACACAAAGTTATGCTTTTTTGAAGTTTAGGGGAATTAAATAAATCAAAAATACCCTAATTTCTTATTTATCCACGCGGCGCCGCGTCAACCTCGGTAGCTCCGAAAGGCCACGCGGCGCGTTCTGGTTCGACGCCGCCATCTGACTCAGCGCTCCGGGGCCCCGCTGTGTCGTTCCATCTCCTGATCCGACGCGATCCTGGCCGTCCGTCCACGCGTTTATTAAATGAACGGCATCCGTTCATCGTCCCCAGCGTCCTCGCCCGAGAGCCGTCCACACTAAATCCACTAATATCTCACTCAATACTCAATGGATTTTCATGTTCTTATGCTCTATGGATTCGTCTTGAAGAGACAAATACATCTATACGGTGATCATGCATTGAAATTAAAGCATTTGAAATAGAGAATCTCCAGAAGCTCGGGATGAAGAATTAGCTCATACCTTTGCTCAAAGAAGTGTGGCTTCAA
This sequence comes from Papilionanthe hookeriana x Papilionanthe teres, assembly GCA_022702705.1. Classification (NCBI taxonomy): domain Eukaryota; kingdom Viridiplantae; phylum Streptophyta; class Magnoliopsida; order Asparagales; family Orchidaceae; genus Papilionanthe; species Papilionanthe hookeriana x Papilionanthe teres. Next base: position 14,020,398 of record CM040432.1, on the reverse strand, counting down.
TCTGAGGGTTGCGTCACCTTCGATTGGATCACAACAAGCTCCAGATGAAGTCTCCTGGTCTGATGAATCGCCTAGGTATGATTTCGACCACAGCCGATCACAAAGCTTGGAGGGCTGGAGCAAGCTGGGTGGCTCGGAGAGGGGGCTTTTCTTTGGTGGACTCCTTCCCTTAGTACGAGTGAAGGTGTAGGACCAATCAATTTGAGGATTGATCCACTTGTGGAGAAGTGTCCTGGTTTTGGGTGAAATTTTGGTGAGAAATTGGGCTCTGTTGGTGGGGATTAGGGCAAATTGTCACTGGGGATCAACTGCTCTAAGTATGGAGAGTGTTCTGGAACAATTTTGGTAGAGTTTCAGTAAGGTCTGGTTCAACACCTTTCATGGCCGAGAGGGGGTGGTGTTTAAATAGGAGAGGGTGGAGGGCCTCCCAGGGAGAGTTAGGGCTTGGGATCAGCTGCTCTTGGCAAGAGAAGAACGAGTTGCAATGGCCACGCGGGGATGGGGCGGCTCGGCGGTGAGAATTCCAAGTTTGGGCTCACATGTGAGCTCTCGCCACAGTGGTTTCCGGCGGCTGTGGTGGGCGGCCGGCCGGTCTCGAGTCACCATCTTGTTCGGGTGGGTCGGGTGCGGGGTTTAGTGTAGGCAATTGGCAAATGCCATGTGTAAAGCACTTGGATCAAAATGGCATGGGGATATGGCTAATCTTGGCTAGGTTTGGTCAACCCATTTGTTTGGGCTGGGTTCACCTCCCCATCGATAGCCTTGGGCTGAGAAAATCAGTTAGGTTAGCTGGTCAAATGGTGGTGATGTCCTTATCCAAGAATATTTGGATTAAATCTTGGTTAAGGGGTATCATGGGTGAGGTTAAAGACTTTTAGGAATTATGGAAAGCTCCCCCTCCTCTTACCAAATGTGTTATGGTGACATGTAAGGAGGCTCTCATGGCTTCCATGTGGCTCATGCATGGCTTCATGGCTCATCTTTGGCTTGGGAAAAGTTGAGTCAATTTCATGGAAATGGATTTAAGAAAATTTTGGTATTTTGGTGGGAATTTGTATGAAGCTTGATTTGGAATGGTTTAATGATGATTTTGAAACTTAGGGGTGATATCAATTAAAGGTATGATGAAAAGAAATTGCCATGTGGGCTTTAGGGCCAATTTTGGGCTTTTGTATTTGGTGAAAATGGGCTTTTAAAATGGTTTAGAGAAGTGGGCTTTTGGATTTTAAAATGGATTTTAGGATGAAATTTTGGCAAAGGCTTGGGAGAAATAATTGTTGGGTTTATCTCATGGATGTGTCATGAGTGATTTGAAGCAAATTGGGAGTGATTTGGGTTTGAATTGGGTTGAATTTGGGCTCCTTTGGTGAATGGGCCACTATAGGTCAAATTGGGATAATTTGGGCCAATGTTGAGCTAGGATTGAAATTGATGTAAAATTAATGTTGGGAAATGTTTATGGGAGTGTTTCAAAGAGGTTTTGACTTTGGTTGGGCTTTGATTTTGGGGTTTGGGCTCATTTGGGTTAGGTTTGGGTTTAGGTCAAAATTGAGCCTTTTAGCTTTGGGTTGAATTTGAGTTGGGTTTGGGCCTAAATTATGGGCAAATCATATTAGTGTTTTGTTTGTGGGGATGCTAAGGAAGGTTTAGAAAAGATTTGGGGTTAATTGGAGTTGAATTGGGTGAGTTTGGGTTAGGTTTGGGTCATGGGTCCAAATTAGGCTTTAAGGCCAAAAGTGAAATTGGATCCAAATGTCAATCAAATTGGACATGGATTTTGTCTAGATTGGTGTTGGGAATGTTGAATTGAAGTTTAGAATTGAATTGGACCAGAATTTGGATCAATTGGGTAGGTTTGGTTTGACATTGGGTTCACTTAGGGTTAAAATGGGCCAAATTGGGGGTTTTGACAAATGTAGGGTAAATTGAAAAAATTGGCCCATAGTGTAGTTGAACAAAATGAAATTGGGAATATGTGGGATTTTCTGGAATTTTCTGGGAATTTTTTGAATTTTTGGAGTTTTGGGTCAAGAGGGGTATTTTGGGTATTTGGAGGGTATTGGGAGGTATTTTTGGAATTCTTGGTATTTTGGGTATGGATGATCAATTTGACTGATGTGGAAATGTTTGGGATTGGTGTTGAGGAATTTTGGGCAATTTAGGTGATTTTGCAAATTTTGGGTAATTTCAAGGGTTTTGGGTAAAGTTTAGCGGGTGTAGGGTCCTGGGGGTCAAAAATTGAAAATTTGGAAAATTGAAGATTAGGTGAATGTAAGTGGAATGAAATCATTTTGGTTGAGCCATGAAGCCATATCAAGCCCACATGAGCCATGAAGGGACTCATTTGAGGCATCCACCATGTTGTTCCTAACCCTCTTAGTCAAGGGCTTAGGGATTAAGGACCATCCATGTGAATCACCTACATGAGTCAGGAGGTCAAGTTAGGTATGGGTGTGGTTCTAGGATGTGTGTGAAAGTGTAGTGTATAGGTGTAGTGTGTGTGTAAGTCGGCACTTCACCGGACCGAGCCACGCAGGGCGGTCCTAAGGCCAAAGAGTCCTATAGGAACTCATCCTTTAAACTTCCACATTTGATTTCGACCCTCTCAGGAGATTAGGGGTCTACGGTCGAGTTTGTAGAGTTTGCGGGGAGTTAAGAAGTGGTTTGAAATTCTAGGTGGTGGGTCCCAATTCTAGTCCTCTAAGACAGTCAAAGGAAAAGCCTAAGGCTAGATCCTAAGTACTAAAAAGAAGAAGAGAAGACCTCATCAAAAATGAGGTCAACATGCTTCTGAGACGGTGAAATAAAATAAAAGATGCTAGAACGGAGCATAGAGTTTCTAAACATGGAGTATCATCAGTGATTCATGTAATCATACTTTTTTCACCTCTGCCCCGGGCTCCCTTGATGATAAAATTGTTTTCCCTCAATCTTACCACGATGTTATGGCTACTGATGAGGAGATTTTTTTGTTCAAGAAAGGTACAAAAATGGGGGCAAACCTACTCTCATTTTCACTGAGGCTGAATTAGATGAACTCAATGCTAAATTTCAACTCACCCTTATTGGCATGTTTCAACTCAATCACCCAAAAATGGACTCCATTAGGAGAACCTTTAATTATTTTAAGCTCTTAGGTGGCTCAAAAGTTGGCTTATTTGATGGGAGGCATGTTATGATCCAACTAACCAAAGAAGAAGATTATGAGCTCATTTTCTCAAAGAAGTTTGTTAGCATAGATGGAATTCAGATGAAGTTAAATCTCCAATCATCCCTATTTAGCTTAAACTCCCTGAGCTGTAGCTTCCTTACTTCCATCATAAAGTTCTTTACTCCATTTGGCATAAATGGGCAAGCAACTAATACTTGACATCTCTACCTTCAATCAAACCAGACTTTCAGCTGCTCGTGTTTTGGTTGAAAGGGACATTACCCTTCCTTCTATGGAAGAGATCTGGGTTCATCCAATAATAGCTATCTTCATCCTATTTTTTTGAAGTAGATACCTTATTATTGCTCACATTGAGAAATGTTTGGTCACACTAATGAGAGATGCTATAGGCTGTATCCCTCAGTGAGATCCGGTAGAACTACATTACAGCCTCCTGCATCCTCTTATCCTCCCATTTTTTATGTTCAAGTAGCTTTGACCTCAGATCCTCATCTACCATCCCCTCAGCCTTTTTTTAATTCTAGGCCCTCCTCCTCCTCCTCTTGTAACTGTACTAGTAGTTTGTTTTGGTCCTAATGCTCAATCCACACACCACTAGCCCCATGACTCTTCTAACCCTTCTCCTCTTCTAGATCCTGTTGTGGAGTTTGAGAGGGCTCCTATTCTTGATCCAAATACTGATGTTGGTGAGGCAACAAATGTTATGAGATCCAGGGACACTGAACCTCAACCACTTGTTATAGCCACTATCAACAATCCACTTTTTGGTTCCCCTCAACCAACCCCTAATCACCTGGCAGAAAATATTGTGCATGAAACATAGCATATTTCTAAGCCACAGTTGTTGGATTGTACTTTGGTTCCCCCCAAATATTGTTTAAGAAATGAAACACACACTTGAAACTGAATGGCAGACTCGAAGAAGCAGGAAAAAGAAGAAACACACTGGGAAGTCCCATGATGATAATTACCTTGTGGTAGCTAATGCTAAAAGGAAGTCTTATACTAGACTCACCAAGGGGAGATCTGAGTCTACCCATCATGATTAAAACCTTATGTTGGAATATAAGAGGAATGCCCACCCCCACTCCTTAAAAGGCTGCAACAATTAAACAGAAAACATAAATTATGGTGCATGGCTATTTTGGAACCTTTGGCCCACCATAACTCCTAAAAGTATTTAAGTTTTTGTCCTGGTTTTTGCTTGTTTCATAATTCCAATAACAAAATCTAGCTCTTCTACAGACAGGAGCTCTCTTGTGCCATTTTAATTAATCAACCCCAATTCCTTCATTTCTAATTTACATTGCCTGGTCATTCTGGATGTGTCACTATTTTCTATGCAGGTTGTACCAAAAGTGCCAGATTAGATTTTTGGGAAGTTCTCTTATTAGCCAACATATGGACAAAAGATGGTTGTTTGGGGGAGATTTTAATTGCATTTCCTCCTCCAAAGAAAAACAAGGAGGCAGACCCCCACTCTTATCCACGATGACTGCTTTCAATGATAATATCCAGGCTACTTAACTGTTTGATTAGGCTTCATTAGATCTTCTTTTACTTCGAGAAGGGGTAAACTTTGGGAAATACATGATAGATTATTAGTTAATGATTGTTGGCTTTAGCATTTTCTACACTCCACTGTTACCCACCTAAGTCTTGCTTGTCAAATCATATACCACTTCTCATCACTATTACTGCTTCTAAAACCTAGGGACATACTCCTTTTAGATATCTGAATATGTGGTTTGGACATCAAGACTTCCTGAATACTTTCTCATCCCATTGGAAGGACATTGATCACCCCAATCCTTTTATTAAAATATGGCTTTTACAAAAGAAAGTTGGTAAGGCACTTACTAACTTGAACTGGAGCACTTTTGGTAATGTTCTCACAAGGGTTGAACAAACTTAAAAAGGATTTGGTGGCCTTAGAAAATGATGTTGTCAATGGAAAGGCTAATGAACTATCTCTTCTAGAAGCTAATGATAATATTCTCACTGTTGTGACATGGTAGGAAGCTTTCTTAAAACAACAAGCCTATATTAGCCATTTTATTGATGAGAACAGAAATACCAAACATTATCATGCATGTATCAATTATAGGCACAAATGTAATATCATATATTCCATTAAGAATGATTATGGGAGATGGATTAGAGACTCCACTGAAATTAATGATAATGTTGTTGCCTATTATTAGAAGTTATTGCAGAGCCCTACTTCACCAAGAGTCAGCATAGATCTATCTATCTTCTCCCCTGACCATGCTTGTACTATATCACTCAATCTTGCAACACTCCCCACATAAGAGGAAATTTGGATTGCCCTTTCTACTATAGATAGTGGGAGGACAGCTGGACTAGATAGCTCCACTTCAAATGTTTACAAAAAATCTTGGAATGTAGATGCAGACTTTTTATTATGCAAGAACTTATGAACCCTAATTTATATATTTATAATGATTTTGTAAAGCCTAAAATTCAACGCATGTATACATATCATATCAAGTAATACAGGGCTCTAATGGAGTTTTGGTTATCGATCCCAGAGGGAAGGCACATCCTTACAATAGATAGCGTAATGCTAAAATCTAATACTCAAATTGCAATTAATGTTTAAGTTTACTTCTACTAACAAGATGCAGAAAACAGTAAGAGTTAAGCAAACCACAATTACTTCTAATATCTTTAAACAGAATTAACTAACACACACACACTAAGCTTTGTATTTGAAAGGTTTTGATATATATAAAATGTGTCTTTCCTCTTGCAATGATTATATGATGTGTGAATGATTTGGAATGATTATTTATTGTATTTTGCTAAATTGCAGCATAAATGTTTCTTTTCCCTTAAAAGAGTACCCTCTCTTCTAAGAAAGTAAAGAACATTGACATATTTTAAGTTTAATCACTAAATCTAAGGTTAGGCTGGAAGGATACCAGCTGTCACTTCGGAGCTTCCACTCACCCTTCACCTGAAGGCTAACCTTCGACTTTAGTTACCAATCTTAGGATCAAATTGGGGATCTCAGCCTGTCACCCGGAAACCTCCAATTTGAATCCCATCAAAACACATTTCCCTATTTATTTGCACTCAATTCCCATAAACTACGCAATTCATTCATGGACATTGAATGGATTCTTCATTATTGAGGTAGGATACTCAATCCTTTCCGAGTTAATGTACAACAATAGATTTTAACAATTTAATTGGCCAGATCAAAATGTAAATTATGTTTGAAATGAAAAACCATCACAATTTTTTCAATACATTAAAATTACTTCAAATCCACATCATCAGTTCATCACATCTATATGCAAGAAGAAAGACAAAGGGGACTACTCAGAATTCATAGAGAAGACACAATAAAACATGAATTATATATATAAAATAAAAGTCATACAAACCACAATAACAAATACAAATTATCTCTTTCTCTTCCCCAAGCAAATCCCTTGAAGTTTCTTTGAATCCTTTGCTCTCTTCTTTGCAACACTCAACTCTCCCTTTAGAAGGGAAAGGAAGACACAATCTCTCACTTTACTCCTTCTCCTTAACTCCTTAAAGAAAAATCCCTCTCAAATCTTCACTTCTATACTCACTCTTCCAAACCCTAACTCTAAACTCTCACTCTCTCTACTTCTACACTCTTCTCACCCTCTCAAATTTCATCCAAAAACAGTTACATAAATGTTAGAAATGAATTCTCAAGAGTTTCCTTAAGCATCCGTTCAAAGTTTCCAAAACTATTCATTTTTGAATTGCACTGACATAGGGCACCGGCGGCGTCTATCATCCATTTAATTCTGGAGTCTCTAGAAGTTGGCGCCGGCGGCGCCAGAAGCTTTTTTCTCCCATTTTGCTCTTTTTCTCTCCGAATTCATTCCTTTTTGCTTCTTTTTGCTCAAATCATCTAAAATCATCATACCTACAACAAATCATGAAAAATACCTTTCTTTAAAGTGTAATATCACCAAAAAATGGGTAAAATTATATAGCAAAAATAATATATATTTTTGATGCATCAGATATCAGCAAAAGTGATGTGATTCCGGCTATACAAATTTTTTGCCAAGGTATTGACCTACCTAACTACTTTTGTGCAGCAACTATAGTCCTTATTCCAAAATCCACTATCAGGGATCTGTGGCACCAATTTAGACCAATCAGTCTTACTAATGTGGTCAGCAAAATTCTTATTGGGAGGCTGCAGCCCCATCTTAATCATTTGACCTGTCCTAAGCAGGTTGCATTTGTAAAGGATAGATACATTGAAGACAATGTACTTTTTGCTCAAGAATTATTGAATGATATTGACAAATCCTGCGGGGGGTAATTGATGCACCAAAAATATATATTATTTTTTCTATATAATTGACCCAGTTTGCGCTTAACGCAGTAATGTTTGCTTCCAAAAGATAGCCAAAAACATTGACTTAATTTATAAATAGCGGCTAGTGTATAAAATTAATATTATATAATTTAGTAAATATTTTTACACACTAGGGGTATTACGCAAGTATACATATCATTTCAAGTAATATAGGGTTTTTAAACAAAGACCCCAGTATCGATCCCACAGGGAAGATTTATAGAAATAAATTTTCTATGAAGTGAAAGCGAAATAAAATAGAAAAATATTTTTTATTTTATCTTTTAATTTGATTATAAATCACTATTAATTTACTAGATGCAATAAAGAAAACAATAATAAGATATTGATTTTATGAATTCTATATAAAATAAACAACTTTCTTTCATTCAATTAATCTAAGATTTTTAAGATAATTTAATATTCGTTGGAGAATTTGATTTATGGTATTGTGCCAAATAGAAGCATTCATATTCTTTACCCTTTGATCCAGGCACAAAGAACATTGACTAATTTACAGAATAGGTCCGGATGTATTGTTAATAGAATGGGTTAATCTAGGCTCACACTTCAAGATGTCCAAAGGTGGCTATGGTCGGCCCTACTAGTGACCCTTTCCTAGTCTATAAATCAAATTATAAGAATTTAGTCTGTCACTCTAAAAACATATCAATTCTATGCCCTTTAAATATTATCTTCCTATTTATTTGCACTTCACCATGAATAGCCCGCACATGGCTAAGGATTCATGTGACACTTACAAGTTAAGAGTTCTTCTCCTTCAAGGTCTCAAAACTCTTCAACAGGTTTTAACAATTCAAACGGCCAATTTAAAAAGTAAAGTAAGATCAGGTATTAATGTCATCACAATATTTTGAAAATATTTTGAATTTTAATTCTCCATCAAATCTTTATATTATCTTATCTATCCCTTCATAATTGAAGTAAGAAAGTAACTAAGTACTCAAGAATTATTGAATGATATTGACAAATCCCGCTGGGGGGTAATTGATGCACCAAAAATATATACTATTTTTTCTATATAATTGACCCGAGCCGCGCTTAACGCAGTAATGTTTGCTTCCAAAAGATAGCCAAAAACTTTGACTTAATTTATAAATAGCGGCTAGTGTATAAAATTAATATTATATAATTTAGTAAATATTTTTACACACTAGGGGTACTACGCAAGTATACGTATCGTTTCAAGTAATATAGGGTTTTTAAACAAAGACCCCAGTATCGATCCCATAGGGAAGATTTATAGAAATAAATTTTCTCTGAAGTGAAAGCGAAATAAAATAGTAAGAATATTTTTATTTTATCTTTTAATTTGATTATAAATTACTATTAATTTACTAGATGCAATAAAGAAAACAATAATAAGATAATGATTTTATAAATTCTATATAAAATAAACAACTTTCTTTCATTCAATTAATCTAAGATTTTTAAGAAAATTTAATATTCGTTGGAGAATTTGATTTATGGTATTGTGCCAAATAGAAGCATTCCTATTCTTTACCCTTTGATCCAGGCGCAAAGAACATTGACTAATTTACAGAATAGGTCCGGATGTATTGTTAGCAGAATGGGTTAATCTAGGCTCCCACTTCAAGATGTCCAAGGGTGGCTATGGTCGGCCCTACTAGTGACCCTTTAGTAGTCTATAAACCAAATTATAAAAATTTAGTCTGTCACTCTAAAAACTTATCAATTCTACGCCCTTTAAATATTATCTTCCTATTTATTTGCACTTCACCATGAATTGCCTGCACAAGGCCTTCGACTACCCAAGGATTCATGTGACACTTACAGGTTAAGAGTTCTTCTCCTTCAAGGTCTCAAAACTCTTCAACAGGTTTTAACAATTCAAACGACCAATTTAAAAAGTAAAGTAAGATCAGGTATTAATGTCATCACAATATTTTGAAAATATTTTGAATTTTAATTCTCCATCAAATATTTATATTATCTTATCTATCCCTTCATAATTGAAGTAAGAAAGTAACTAACTACTCAAGAATTATTGAATGATATTGACAAATCCCGCAGAGGGGTAATTGATGCACCAAAAATATATACTATTTTTTCTATATAATTGACCCGAGCTGCGCTTAACGCAGTAATGTTTGCTTCCAAAAGATAACAAAAAATTTTGACTTATTTATAAATAGCGGCTAGTGTATAAAATTAATATTATATAATTTAGTAAATATTTTTACACACTAGGGGTACTACACAAGTATACGTATCATTTCAAGTAATATAGGGTTTTTAAACAAAGACCCCATTACCGATCCCACAGGGAAGATTTGTAGAAATAAATTTTCTATGAAGTGAAAGTGAAATAAAATAGTAAAAATATTTTTATTTTATCTTTTAATTTGATTATAAATTACTATTAATTTACTAGATGCAATAAAGAAAACAATAATAAGATAATGATTTTATGAATTCTATATAAAATAAACAACTTGCTTTCATTCAATTAATCTAAGATTTTTAAGATAATTTAATATTCATTGAAGAATTTGATTTATGGTATTGTGCCAAATAGAAGCATTCCTATTCTTTACCCTTTGATCCAGGCGCAAAGAACATTGACTAATTTACAGAATAGGTCCGGATGTATTGTTAGTAGAATGGGTTAATCTAGGCTCACACTTCAAGATGTCCAAGGGTGGCTATGGTCGGCCCTACTAGTGACCCTTTCCTAGTCTATAAATCAAATTTTAAGAATTTAGTCTGTCACACTAAAAACTTATCAATTCTACGCCCTTTAAATATTATCTTCCTATTTATTTGCACTTCACCATGAATTGCCCGCTCATGGCCTTCGACTACCCAAGGATTCATGTGACACTTACAAGTTAAGAGTTCTTCTCCTTCAAGGTTTCAAAACTCTTCAACAGGTTTTAACAATTCAAACGGCCAATTTAAAAAGTAAAATAAGATTAGGTATTAATGTCATCACAATATTTTGAAAATATTTTGAATTTTAATTCTCCATCGAATCTTTATATTATCTTATCTATCCCTTCATAATTGAAGTAAGAAAGTAACTAATTACTCAGAACACATTGAAAATAAATAACAAAACATGATAATTAAACTTTGAATCAAATATAAAAATATACTTATCTCAAATATTTCTTCTACAAATCTTCTGATTCCTACTGACTCCACAGTGTAATGAACTCTAGATGCAATAACTTAAAAATAAACTCACTAACCTAAACAAAAGTGGCCCTAAATTTCTCTCTCTAATTCTCTCTCAAAGGATGAGAGATCCTAAAGTAGATAAGAGAAAGGGGTACAATGGGAGGGGCACATTTTCTGAAGAAATGGACCTCTATTTATAGGCTTCAAGAGTTGCCTTGAGGCACCTCTTCAAAACATGTCCACATGCAGTGAATCTTCTAGGAGGTCTGTCTGGCGCCTAGGGGCCGGACACCTCGTCCAGTTCTTCGCACCTCTTCACTTTGGCTGGCACCTCTTCACGATTAAAACCGTTTTGGAGCGTCCAAATGCAATGTATCACATGTCCTATTATCAAGGAACAACTGCCAGCCTTTTAGAATGTCCAATAACCGCTCACTCCGTCAAAATAACTGATAAAACTTTGTCAAAAACTTGACATTTTTCGCATCGAGTCTGGCGCTTAGGTGCCAGTTTCTGGCGCCTAGGCGCCGGGCCATTTTTTTTTATACTTTGGGTATTTTGTCCTATTTTTGCTCCTTTTTGTTCCTTTTTTCCTTCTTAAACCTTTTTACATTACCTACGTCCAAAAACACAAAAAATACCTTTCATTAAAGCATAATATCCTTAAAAATTAATAAGAATTAAGACATAAAGAAATAGGTATTTTTTTATAGATCAAAATCCCCCAAACTTAAATGTTACTTGTCCTCAAGTAACTCTTTTTACTACATAAAATATAACTTTTGAAATAAAAGATAAATATTTAAGATTCCTTATAATTTTTGATTTTATAAAGTCTTTAGTAAATTATTAACCCAATTTCACTAACTAGTTTAATTTTAAGAATTTAAAGAATATTTAACTACCAAATCATAAGATTTCAAACTTTTCATTCACTTTGAAAATAATAGAAGTCTATTATATTAAGCTTTCATAGATTATTTACAAAAAAAAGATCTTCTTGAAAAATCTTTTCCAAATAAATATTTATGTATAAAAATTATGTAAAATATGTAACTAGTTTTTTTCCTATAAGATAATTCAAGTGAAGCCAATTTTTGATTAGGCATTTCCTCAAGCTTCTCCTCTCTATCTTTATATATATATATATATATATATATATATATATAGAGAGAGAGAGAGAGAGGATTACTATATCGAGATAGCTTGTTAATGGTTTTGAACTTCACCATCCTTAACTTATATTTTCAAAACTTATACATTTCCACTTAATTATTATAACATAAATAAAAATTCAAAAAGAATTCCAATCTTTTCTTTTTCAAGTGATATTTTTTTATTACTTAATAATTTTAAAATTCTATTATTTCTACCATGAATAGAAAAATTCTTTATCTCATTCTTCTTTAAGTTAAATAATTCTATTCTTAAAATCAATCAAAGTTAGTAAAATTTTAGTTAATTTCACTAAATTGTTTATAATTTCAAAAATAAAAGTTATCTCAAATAAATTCTTCATTCCTTAAGTTATGTTAAAAAGTTTTTATTTTTAAGAAAATATTAGTTCTTTAAGGACAAATAAAATTTAATTTTGAATGGATTTTCCCTTCCCCCAAACTTAAGTTTTAGTATACTATGACAATTTGAAAGTATTAGAGAAAGAAAATCGTCAGAATTTTTAATAAGTATGTAAAAACAATCTTAAAAAGAGAAATTAACTTCTAATCATGCTTTTATGAATAATTAAGATAAAATTGAAGCATGTATATAGAAGGGTAAGCAGCTAATTGATGATGATATTAAATTTGAAACAGAATTAAAACAGAGCAAAATAATTAATTACTAAACATTAAACTAAAACAACATATAATTAATTATAAATTCAGTCTCAACACAACAGAATCCTAACACTAAACAGTCAACATACATCAAACAATCCAAATAAAACAAACTAACAGAGTAGCACACCAAAGAAATCGATAACTACTAATCACTAGTTGTAGCCTCATCATCATCTTCATCACCAAAGGAAAATTCTACGTCCTTAGGATCTACAAATGGTGTGAAGCTAGGAAAAGTAGGAAAGCTAACATCATGTTCACCCTTCAGAAATCTGACTAGGGCTTCATCATACTCATCATCGTAATTACTCTTCCTCTGGGTATAATCGGATAAATGATCTAGTTTTCTATCAATAGTATCAATCCTGCAGTGAGTTTGAAATAACTCCTGTTGTTGCTCTAAAAACAGATCATGCATTGATTCCCAGAAATCTGATGGTGGCTCAGCAGAAGTAGAGGGTCTAGAAGTAGAAGGTCTACCTGAAGTATGTGCAGAAGTAGAAGAAGCGTTTGATCTCTTCCCTTGAAGACGATCATAGATACTAACACTCTCCTGCCCAATTGGCTTAGTAGACTTCAGCTTCTCCTCAGAAATATCAGCAGTGACTCCATTACTAACACATAGTGAGTAGATCGGAGATGGAAATCCTAATCCAACGAAGTCTTCGGACCTCGCAGTAGACTGCACAGAATCATAAATAATGCTCCTGATATTAATAGGCTTCCTCTCCTGAATGCAGTAATTTAAGATCGCTCGATCTCTAGTCACTTCACTCAGGTTGTTGGAAGTTAACAATCTTGCAGAAATAAAGTAGTGCCATGCTTTAGATACACCATTTAATTCGGAGGATTTGAAGTTTACCCTCTTTCGTTCCCGATCTTCCAAGATCCGAGTACCGTCGATCGGATAAGCAATAATCATATCCAAATCTCCCTCAGATGGTGATAATCAAGAATAATAGCACTCAATAGTCGGTGGCAGGCCATAAAATATTTTGATTCTTTTTGGACTAAATCCTACTCCTATACCTTTGACAAAGACTTCATAGTCCTCGGTATCTAGAAAATTTGCATAAAATTCTTGAACAATCAGGATAACAGCAACAGCAGTAAAATAACAAAATCGTTGTCAGTTGTGCGCAACAATAGTGTTTTCGATCATTTCTCTAGGATGGTAGAAACTTCGTTCAGAAATGAACTTTCTGGATGTTGCAAATTCATGGAAACGAAAATGTGCAGCCGCAGTAGAGAATTTGCTGCTATCAAAGTTATCTCGTGCCTTCCCGCGTTTAGATTTTGGAGTCATCTAAACGTGGATGAAAACAAGAACAAATTTAGGAATCAAAGATTTAAACTCTTTTTAAGTTTATAAAACTTAAAATAAGTTTAGAAATCCAAAGAAATCACTAAAAATTAAATATTTTTTCAAATTTTCGGTTCTTAGCTAAACTTAGGGAAATCTATGGTGAAAATCAAAAATAAAAGGTTTAAAGTGTAGATCTGACCTTGAGACGAAGAAATCGAGTGGTTTCGCGCTCAAATCCTTGATGTTTTGACCTCAAAATGGATCTAGAGGATGTATTTTTGCGAAAATGAGGAAGAAAATGAAGCTTAGGCGTCAAAAATGGCTGGGTTATTTAAGTAAATTTTTGGGTACAGGCCGAACTAGTGCTTAGGCGCCGAATTCTGGTGCCTTGGCGCCGTACTCACCTTTTACAAAAAGTTTTTTAAAAATTTATTTTTCCACCAAAATTCATAAATTCAACTTCCAATTACTCATGTCAGAGTAGAGCTTCAGTTTCTAACTTCCACAACATTTTTCAAAAATTTATAAAAATTAAATATTAAATCCACCAATCAAACATAAGGTTTTCAATCAAACTCACTAGTTTCCATTTAAAATCTTCAATTTGACTCAATGCATTCCAGATAAGTACTACATTTGATTCAAGTTCGTAATACACACTCAATCATAACAATTTCAAAGCAAAAACAACACACATTGAACATGAAAGCAAATACATAAACAAACACAATCGATTCTCTAAGTCGATACAATGACTCAACAAACCATAATAACTATCTCCTTACCAGAATATTCTAATCTTCACAAGGGAAATTGTGTATTCCACTTGGAAAGAATACTAACGCACTCGGGAAATCCGTAGCCGTCTTTTCATCAATCCACTTGTTCTTCTCATAATTTCAACTTGAGCATCTTGATAAGCCACAAAATGATCAAATTGAAGTTTCATTTGCCATTCTAGATGTTCAACTTGATGAAACATCTCATAAAGGCGATCTCCAATCCTTTTAAAATCTTCTTCAAACTTATCCAAACGACTATAAATTTTCTCTAAACTTACAACAATGAAACCATTGAAGTAGGGTTGAGGATCCCTTGAGACCTTGTCCCTAGCCTCTTCTCCATGATTTCTCCTTTCCATTTCATTAAAATTTTCTCAAATCTCTCAAGAAGAAAGTGTAAGGGACGTAATTTTGATTGCTTTATGGTTAGGGAAGAAGATGGGTTGATTTAAAGGGGAAAATCATGTGAAAAACTGAAAATTTTCGGTTTTTGCACGACCCAGTAACCGTGGCTCTTAGGCGCCAAATCTGGCGCCTAGGCGCCGGACCTATTGACACATTGTTGATTCTGGCGCTTAGGAGCCGAATTCTTGCGCCTAGGCACCGGAACTATGTTTAACTCCGTTTCGCCTAATCGTCAAATTTTCAAAATTTTGTTCTCCAAGATAGGTAAATTATACTGATAAGAGTAATTTAGACTCGATAACTCACATTGTAAACTATCATAATGAAGGTTAACTTGATCTCCTTTTTACTCATATTCAAAATAGAGTGATCCTATTTTTAATTTCTACATACTTCAAAATAATTTTCAGCCTAAGTCAACCAAGACTTATGAGCATCAAATTTTTCTAAAGTAATATAAAATTAATCAAGATCGAGGCATAAACTTTCATTAAAACACAAAAACACAAGATAATTATGGGTTGCCTCCCATAAAGCGCTTGGTTTAACGTCGTCAGCCCGACTTAAGTAAATCTTTAATCAGGTTGACTCAATTCATAAGCCTCTTTATAAATCTTCTTAATATCTCCCAAATAAGGCTTTAACCTTAATCCATTTACTTTAAAAATTTTTCCAGTTTTGGGATCTTTAATATCCACAGCTCCATAATGGTATACTTTCTCAACAAAATAAGCTCTAATCCATTTAGATCTTAATTTTCTAGGAAAAAGTCTTGAACTAGAATTAAACAGTAATACTTTTGGTCCAGGCTCAAAAATTTTTCCTGAAATTTTTTTATCATGCAACATCTTCATTTTCTCTTTATAAATTCTTGCATTATCATACCATTCGTTTCTAATTTCTTCCATCTCATTTAGTTGCAATAATCATTTTTCTCCTGCTTTATTTAAATTAAAATTAATCTCCATTATCGCCCAATGAGCTTTATGTTCAAGTTCTACAGGTAAGTGACAATGTTTACCATAAATTAACCGGTAAGGTGACATTCCGATTGGTGTCTTATAAGCTGTGCTATAAGCCCATAACGCATAATCAAGTCTATCAACCCAATCAGTTCTTTTAGGATTAACAGTCTTTTCTAAAATTCTTCTAATTTCTTTGTTTGATACTTCAGCCATTCCACTAGTTTGAGGGTGATAAGCAGTTGCAATTCTATGTTTGATTCCAAATTTTTGTAGTAATGATTGAATTCTTATATTCCTGAAATGACTTCCACCATCAGTGATAATTATCTTAGGCATTCCAAATCTTGAAAATATCAGTTTCTTTAAAAATTTTGAAACACTTTTGGAATCACAGTTTGGTAAAGCAATA
The DNA here is from genome assembly GCA_022702705.1 of Papilionanthe hookeriana x Papilionanthe teres. Classification (NCBI taxonomy): domain Eukaryota; kingdom Viridiplantae; phylum Streptophyta; class Magnoliopsida; order Asparagales; family Orchidaceae; genus Papilionanthe; species Papilionanthe hookeriana x Papilionanthe teres. The sequence continues at coordinate 14,003,975 of CM040432.1, read as the reverse complement.
GCTTCAATCCACTTTGAAACATAACCAACTGCTAATAAAATATATTTTTTTCCAGATGATGGAACAATTGGTCTCATAAAGTCTAATTCCCATATATCAAAAATTTCAACTTCCAATATATAGTTTAAAGGCATTTCATCTTTCCTAGATATATTTCCCATCCTTTGACATCGATCACATGTTTTCACATATTGTCTCACATCTTTAAATAAGGTAGGCAATAAAATCCAGAATTTAAAATTTTAAATGCAGTTTTATCTATGCCAAAGTGTCCTCAAAATCAGAATCATGACATTTTTGAATAATAGAAAAAGTTTCCTCATAAGGTACACATCTTCGAATCATAGAATCTTTACCAATTTTAAATAAACGAGGTTCTTCCCAAATATAAGATTAGCATTATATTTAAATTTCTTAATAAATTTATTATCCAAGGCATAAGGCAAAATATTGCTAACTAAATAATTAACAATATCAGCATACCACGGTGTTTTGTATCTTTGAATAACATATAAAGATTCATCAGGGAATTTCTCATTTATATTTTCTTCCAAAATAATATCATTTTTAATTCTAGACAAATGATCAGCAATTTGGTTTTCAGTTCCTTTTCTATCTACTATTTGAAAATCAAATCTTTGTAGAAGTAAAACCAATCTTATAAGTCTAGGTTTAGAATCCTTCTTAGATATTAGATATTTAATAGCAGAATGATCAGTATGAACTATGCATTTAGTACCAAGAAGATAAGGTCCAAATTTATCAAAGGCATATACTATAGCTAGTAGCTCTTTCTCAGTGGTAGTGTAATTTCTTTGTGTTCCAGTGAGAGTTTTACTAGCATAATATACAACTTTGAAAACTTTCTCATATTTTTGTCCTAATACAGCTTCAATTGCAAAATCACTCTCATCACACATTAATTCAAAAGATTTATTCCAGTCAAGTGCAACAATAATAGGTGCAGTTAGTAATTTTTCTTTTAGAATATTAAAAGCATTAATACATTCTTCATTAAATTCAAATTGTGCATCTTTTTCTAATAAATGACAAAGAGGTTTAGCAATTTTAGAAAAATCCTTTATATATCTTCTATAAAATCCAACATGACCTTGAAAACTTCTCACATCGATAACATGATAGTAGGTGGTTGCAATTCAACAATAATTTTCACTTTTGCTTGATCTACTTCCATCCCTTTTCGTGATACTTTGTGTCCAAGTACAATGCCTTCTGTGACCATGAATTGACATTTTTCCCAGTTAAGAACTAAATTTGTTTCTTCGTATCTTTTCAGAACTTTGGCTCTGTTTTCCAAACAAGATTAAAAAGAAGTTCCAAAGACTGAAAAATCATCCATGAATATTTCAATTCCTTTGTCAATCAAATCACAAAATATTGACATCATACATCTTTGAAAAGTTGCATGTGCATTACATAAACCAAAAGGCATTCTTCTAAAAGCAAATGTTCCATAAGGACTTGTAAAAGTTGTCTTTTCTTGGTCCTCGGGAGCAATAAGTAATTGATGATAACCGAATATCCATCCAGAAAATAGAAATATGAGTGTCCAGCTAATTTATTGAGCATTTGATCCAAGAAAGGTAAAAGAAAATGATCCTTTCTAGTGGCTTTATTTAATTTCCTATAGTCATTACAAATTCGCCATCCAGTAACTTGTCTTGTAGGAATAAGTTCATTTTTATCATTAACAATGACAGTTACACCTCCTTTCTTCGGAACACAATGAATAGGACTTTCCCATTGACTATTCGAAATAGGATAAATAATAGCAGCATCTAACCACTTAATAATTTCTTTATTAACAACCTCTTTCATGATAGGATTAAATCTTCTTTAAGATTCTATAGTAGGTTTAAAATTTTCTTCCATTAAAATTCTATGCATGCAAATGGAAGGGCTTATTCCTCTTATATCAGCAATAGTCCAACCAAAAGGTTTCTTATAATTCTTTAATACACCTAGTAATTTTTCTTCTTGATCTTTACTCAGTTCAGGAGAAATAATAACAGGTAAAGTTAACGAATTTCCAAGAAATGCATATTTTAAATGTGAAGGTAACATTTTTAATTCCAGTTCAGGTGTTTTTTTAATTGAGGGTAAAAGTATATCATTTTGAGTTATGTCTAAAGTTTCCCAATTATCTTTAATAAAATGAGTCTCTTCTTCTTCCACTACTTCTTCTTCATCAGTTAAAAATTCAAATTTTTCTTCAGAAATTACTTTACATTTTTCTTAATAATGTTTTTCAATTAAATAATCAATTATATCCATTCGATAACATTTCTCTTTATCGTGGTATTTCATTGATTTAAGAACATTGAATTTAATTTCTTGATCATTGACTCTCATGGTTAATTCTCCTTTTTGCACATCAATCATAGCTCGTCTGGTAGCTAGAAAAGGTCTTCCTAAAATAATAGGTATCTCTTTATCTTCTTCCATGTCAAGTACTATGAAATCTACAGGGAAGATAAATTTATCCACTTTAACAAGGACATCCTCTATAACTCCTTTAGGATAAGTGATAGATCTATCAGCTAACTGAAGAGTTACAGTGGTGGGAGTAATATCTCCTAAATCTAATCTTCGAAAGATAGAAAATGGCATGAGATTAATACTTGCTCCTAAATCACATAAAGCTTTTTCGCAAAATTTTTCTCCAATAACACAGGGTATAGTGAAACTTCCAGGATCCTTAAGCTTTTTAGGTAATTTCTTTTGAATTATTGCACTGCATTCTTCACTTAATGCAACAATTTCAAAAGCTTCAAATTTTCATTTTTTCCTTAAAATATCCTTCATAAATTTTGCGTAAGTTTGCATTTGTTCCAAAACTTCAGCAAAAGGTATGTTAATAGTAAGTTTCTTAAAAATTTCAAAGAACATAGAAAATTGATGAGCAAGTTTCTGCTATTTAAGTCTTTGAGGAAAAGGTGGTGGTGGTTTTTCAACTTCCACATTAACAGGTATAACAGTCTGATCTTGACTAGGAGAGAGAGTTTCATTAGGTTTTTCAATCTTTTCAACCTCAATCTCTTTTTCAATTTCATTCTGCAATTTTTCTTTTAATTCCTTTCCACTTCTAAGTTGCACAGCTTTAACTTGTTCATGTTCTTTTCCAGTTTCCTTTAGATTGATTTCAACATTACTAGGAAGTGTTCCTACAGGTCTGTTATTAATTAAAGTAGCAATTTGTTCCATTTGATTTTCAATATTACGAATAGCAGTATTTTGATTTTGTAATTGATTATTCATTTACATAATTAATTCTTCTATTGATAACTTTTTCTGTTGATTATTAAATCCATGAGGTTTATAATTTGAATTAACTTGATTATTCCAATTTTCAGTGGGATGAGATTGATTATTACCCCATTATTTTTGTGAATTATTCCAGTTAAAATGAGGATGATTTTTCCATCCAGGATTATAATAATTTGAATAAGGATTATTTTTACTTGCAATAGCTTGTAAAGTTTCAATAGTTTGAGAATCTTTAATATTAGCAGAGTTATTATGCGAAATATTAATTGTAAAATTATCTAATTTCTTAGACGTTGCTGCAACTTGTGAAGTTAAGATAGAAAAGGCTTCATTATCTTGAATACCGACCATCTTTTTAGGGTTAATCCTTTCGGAAGGCCATTGAAAATTATTATTAACCATTTCTTCAATTAAAGTGTAAGCTTCTTCAAATGATTTAGACATTAAAGAACCTCCAGCAGCAGCATCAATAATTAATTTTAAAGATCCAATTAATCCATTATAAAATGTTTGAATAATCAACCAATCAGGTAAAGCATGATGAGGACATTTTCTTAATAGTTCTTTAAATCTTTCCCAAGTTTCATATATTGTCTCCCCGTCAAATTGACTAAATGAAGTAATGTCATTTCTTAATTTAGCAGTTTTAGAAGGAGGAAAATATTTAGCAAGGAATTTTTGTGCCATTTCAGCCCATGTTTTAATAGAACCGATCGCTAATGAGTTTAACCACATCTATGCTTTATCTCATAAAGAAAAAGGAAAGAGTCTAAGTCTAATAGCATCATCGAAACATTGTTATATTTAAAGGTAAGCACAAAGTTCTAAAAAACTAACAAGATGTAAATTTGGATCCTCATTTGGTGATCCACCAAATTGATTTTTTTGCACCATTTGAATAATAGACGGTTTAAGTTCAAAAGAATTAGCATCTATAGTGGGTATTTGAATACTACTATGAAGTTCATCAACTGTAGGGTTAGCATAATCCCTTAATGGTTTATAAACATTTTGATCATTAAGTTCAGATGGATTTTGTAAAGTAGCCATTTCTTGAAATTTTTGAATTTGTTTTCCCTTTTAAATTTTTCTAATTGTTCTTTCCAATTCAGAATCTAAAGGTATTAATCCTTCAGAACCAAATCTTCGAATAAAACAAGCAATAAATATAAAATTTAACTATTCTATTTCTTTCTTCCTTACTTCCTTTCCTTCCCCGGCAACGACGCCAAAAACATGACCCGAGCCGCGCTTAACGCAGTAATGTTTGCTTCCAAAAGATAGCCAAAAACTTTGACTTAATTTATAAATAGCGGCTAGTGTATAAATTTAATATTATATAATTTAGTAAATATTTTTACACACTAGGGGTACTACGCAAGCATACGTATCGTTTCAAGTAATATAGAGTTTTTAAACAAAGACCTCGATATCGATCCCACGGGGAGGATTTGTAGAAATAAATTTTCTATGAAGTGAAAGCGAAATAAAATAGTAAAAATATTTTTATTTTATCTTTTAATTTGATTATAAATTACTATTAATTTACTAGATGCAATAAAGAAAACAAAAATAAGATAATTATTTTACGAATTCTATATAAAATAAACAACTTTCTTTCCTTCAATTAATCTAAGATTTTTAAGATAATTTAATATTCGTTGGAGAATTTGATTTATGGTATTGTGCCAAATAGATGCATTCCTATTCTTTACCCTTTGATCCATGCGCAAAGAACATTGACTAATTTACAGAATAGGTCCGGATGTATTCTTAGTAGAATGGGTTAATCTAGGCTCACACTTCTAGATGTCCAAGGGTGACTATGGTCGGCCCTACTAGTGACCCTTTCCTCATCTATAAATCAAATTATAAGAATTTAGTCTGTCACTCTAAAAACTTATCAATTCTACGCCCTTTAAATATTATCTTCTTATTTATTTGCACTTCACCGTGAATAGCCTGCACATGGCCTTCGACTACCCAAGGATTCATGTGACATTTACAAGTTAAGAGTTCTTCTCCTTCAAGGTCTCAAAACTCTTCGACGAGTTTTAACAATTCAAACCGCCAGTTTAAAAAGTAAAGTAAGATCAGGTATTAATGTCATCACAATATTTTGAAAATATTTTGAATTTTAATTCTTTATCGAATCTTTATATTATCTTATTTATCCCTTCTTAATTGAAGTAAGAAAGTAACTAACTACTCAGAACACCTTGAAAAAAAATGACAAACCATGATAATTAAACTTTGAATCAAATATAAAAATATACTTATCTCAATTATTTCTTCTACAGATCTTCTGATTCCTACTGACTCCACAGTGTAATGAACTCCGGATGCAATAACTTGAAAATAAACTCACTAAACTAAACAAAAGTGGCCCTAAATTTCTCTCTCTAATTCTCTCTCTAAGGATGAGAGATCCTAAAGTAGATAAGAGAAAGGGGTACAATAAGAGGGGCACGTTTTCTGAAGAAATGGACCTCTATTTATAGGCTTCAAGAGTTGCCTTGAGGCACCTCTTCAAAACATGTCACATTCAATGAATCTTTTAGAAGGTCTGTCTGGCGCCTATGTGACGGAATCTGGCGCCTAGGCGAAGGACACCGCGTCCAGTTCTTCGCACCTCTTCACTTTGGCTCGCTCCTCTTCACGATTAAAACCATTTTGGAGCTCCCAAATGCAATGTATCACATGTCCTATTATCAAGGAACAACTACCAGCCTTCTAGAACGTCCAATAACCGCTCACTCCGTCAAAATAACTGATCAAACGTTATCAAAAACTTGACATTTTTCGCATCGAGTTGCGCTTAGGTGCCAGTTTCTGGCGCCTAGGCGCCAGGCCATATTTTTTTTATACTTTTGGTATTTTGCTCCATTTTTTCTCCTTTTTGCTCCTTTTTCCTTCTTAGACCTTTTTACATTACCTACGTCCAAAAACACAAATAATGCCTTTCATTAAAGCATAATATCCTTAGAAATTAATAAGAATTAAGACATAAAGAAATAGGTATTTTTTATAGATCAATAATTTTACCCATTTTTGTGATATTGCACTTTAAAGAAAGGTATTTTTCTTGTTTTATTGCAGGTATGATGATTTTAGGTGATTGGAGCAAAAACAAGCAAAAAGGAACAAATTTGTAGCAAAAAGGAGTAAAAAGGAGGAAAATAGGTTTCTCGTGCAGTCGGCGCCATTTTCCCGAGAGCTCTGTAATTATTTGGACAATACAGCATCGCCGGCAACCTATCAGGCGTCGTCGGTGCCTAATGTCAGTGGACTTCAAATTTGAAGAGATTTGGCGACTTTTTGAAGGGGCGTGACCCACTTTTAATATTTATGCAATTTATGTTTATAACAACGGCACCAAAAACTTGATCCCGCTTAAAATATAGATATATGATTTAATGTATAATGTGGATTCTACGCAAGTATACGTATCGTATCAAGTAATACAGGACTCTAGTGGAGTCCTGGTTATCGATCCCACAGGGAAGTTATTTAACAGATTTGTTATCATCTAAAATTAAAGGAATTACTTACAAATAAAGTGAATAGAAATTCAGAGTAATTATAATAAACTAAGTAAACTAATGCTTGAAATAAGTTGATTTAATTAATTCAAAAAAAGTATCCTTCTCCTTGTTTTTAGAAAATTAAGTGAAATGATGAATTTAAATAGAATTTTTAAATTGTATTGTGACAAATAGGAGCATTCCTATTCTTTACCCTTTCGTCAGTGTGCAAAGAACATTGACTAATCCTATGTTTGATTACGGAATTTGCGGCTAAGTCGGGAGGATACTCGTCGCCACTTCGAGTTCCCACGTTCCCCTCACCCGAGGGCTAACATCTACACTTCAGCTCTCAAACAGTAGGATCGAATTGAGTATTTTAGTCTGTCACACTAAAATATCGAATTCTACGCCCGATAACTATTTATTTGCACCCGCCTTCAAAGGCTTTTGACTTGCCTGAATATTGGATGTAATTTTTACTATAGTTGATAATTCAACATATTTTAACTACGCAATTGACCAGATTGAAAGTAAATTAAGTTTTAAGTAAAAATTATAACAATTTTTTTATATTATATTAGGTGTTTTTATTTAATTTCATCAATTCGCATAATTTTCATAAACAAGGAGAAAGACTAAGAAAACTACTCAGAATGCATGGGAATAAAACAAAGCATGGATTTCATTTAAAGTTAACAATAATAAACAAAGATACTTATCTTAATTTCCTTCCCAAGCAGACTCCTTGAAGTTCCTTTGACTTTTCCTTCTAATACAGCAACTAAACAACACTAAATTAAACTAATGAACTCACTAAACACACTCAACTAAATTAAACTCACACAAATTACACTCAAGACTCTAGAAATGGACACACAAAAGACTCAAAAGACACACATAAGACTCTAGAATTCGGCCTCTATTTATAGAGGTAGGCGAAGGTCCAAGGGGTGCTTAAACACCTCTTCAAAAAGTGTCCAGGTTCAATGTATATGCATTTTGAACTAGCTCGCCGTCGGCGGGAAACAACCTCGCCGTCAGCGAGGCTTCTAGAAGGTCATCAAACCGCGCGATCTCGCTGTCGGTGAGCTCGGGCTCGCTGTCGGCGAGCTCGGGCTCGCTGTCGGCGAGGTAGTTATAATTCCTTCAGAAATTTCTCCTCGCGATCTCACCGTCGGCGGCCTCGATCTCGCCGTCGGCGAAGTAGTTATATTTGCATGAATTTCCTCCTTTTTGATCCAAATTTGCTCCATTTATGCTTTTTGCTTCTATCACTAATAAATCTTCATTCATGCAATAAAATAAAGAAAATACCTTTCTTTAAAGTGTAATTTCATCAAAAATAGATATGAATTTCTTGATGTATTTTTCTGTGATCAGGGCGCCTATGGAAACTCTTGGGATTACGTTTCTAACTTATAAGTAACTATTTTTGGATGAAAATGGTGTGGACTTTGGTGGTCTTTAGAGGTCTTTACTGTGGTTCTAGAGAGGGAGACCGTCTGTTGAGTTTTAGGGATTAGGAGAAAAGTGTCTAGATGTTAGAATTTGAGAGGAATTCTTCTCTAAGGAGTGAAGGAGAAGGAGTAAAGTGAGAGATTGCTTCTTCCTTTCCATTCTAAAGAGGGAATTGAGTATTGCAAAGAAGAGAGAAAAGGAATCAAAGGAACTTCAAGGGAATTGCATTGGGGAAGAGAAAGAGATAAGTTGTATTTTCTTTTGTGGTTTGTATGACTTTTCTTTTATATATAAAATCCATGTTTTATTGTGTTTTCTTTATGAATTCTGAGTAGTCTCCTTTGTGTTTCTTATTGCATAGTGATGTGATGATGTGTTGATGTGGATTTGAAGTGTTTTTAAATTATAGAAGAAATTGTGATGGATTTTCATTTAGAACATAATTTACTTTTCGATTTGGCCAATTGGAATGTTAAAATATGTTGTTAAACACTAACTCTGAAAGGATTTAGTGTTTTACAACAATAAATGAAGAACCCATTCAATTTCCATAAATGGATTGTGTAGTTCATGAGAATTGAGTACAAATAAATAAGGAAATGTGTTTTGATGAACGTCAAATTTGAGGTTTCAGGGCGACAGGCTGAGATCCCCAATTTGGTCCTAAGATTAGTAACTAACTCAAAGGTTAGCCTTTAGGTGAAGGGTGAGTGGGAGCTCCGTAGTGATAGTCGGTATCCTCCCAACCTAGCCCTAAATTTAGTAACTAAACTTAGGTTATGTCAATATTCTTTTCATGCTTGGAAGAGGGGGTACTCTTTTGAGGGTAAAATGACATTTATGCTCCTATTTGGCACAATAAAATAGATATTTGTTCCATATCATCCACACATCATATTCTCATTGCAAGAGGAAAGATACTTTTCTCATATATAAAAAACCTTTCAAATATATAGTTTAGTATGTGTCTGTTAGTTAATTTTATTTTCAATGTTATTAGAACTAATTGTAGTTTGATTTATTGTTACTGTTTTCTGCATAGTGGTAGTAGAAGTGAGTATTAAACTTTAAGTACAATTTGAGTATCAGAATTCAGTGCTACATTATCTATTGTGAAACACTTTCTTCTACTTCGTATCTTTCCTGTGGGATATATAACCAGGACTCCATTAGAGCTCTGTATTACTTGATACGATACGTATACTTGTGTTGAGTGCTTGGACTTTACAAAATCATTATAAACATATATAAATTTGAGTTCATAAATTCTTGCAATATAAAAGTCTATAAATCGTCCGGTCACTCTGCAATGACATTTAACTCTACAATGACATTTAACATTACAGTGTATTTTTCAACTGTAGGATACTAAAATTTTTCATTCAAAAGAATATATTGGTAAGACTTTTAGAAAGAAATTCAGTAACTCAGGTCAACACTAAAGGTATAAGAATATTCAACAATCAAGTCTAAGGGTTCTAGTCTTCTATTTATTTCAAGATAAACCATAATTTGTCACATTAAGAGTGCCTTAAAAGACTATGTGAAAAAAGAGTTCATGCAAACTTCATCAGAATGTAGGCTAATACTTTAAATATAAATTCATAAATGAAATCAAGTTCTCCCTTTACGGTGACTCAAGTGAAGCCAGTTTTTTATTAGGCATCTCCTCAAGCATCTCCTCATAAATATTTTTCTTTCTTTTTCTTTTCTTTTTCTTCTTTATTTCCTTTTTTTCGGGATTGTTTTTCAATCCTTCTTTTCTTTTCTTTCCTTTATCATTTTTTTTAATGAGGATTACTATATCTGGATAGCCTTTAATGATTTTGAACTTCACTCTCCTCTTTCTAAAGTTCAATCTTGAGACACCTCCTTACTTTATAATTAAGTACAAGCTTTATTATTCATCATAAAATCACATTCTTTTCTTAACACATAGTACTTTAAGTCCCTTAACATTTCAAAAATACAATTTTCTTTACTTTAAATTGTTAACCTAATCAAATCCTTTCATAGCAAATATCTTAACCTTATAAAATTAAGCTTTATTACTAAAAACTTTCATCTAATCCTTCCATAATATTCAACTGAAATAAAAGTTTTAGTTATCTACAGTAAGGTTCAACTGCCAGATGTTATGCAAATAATTTTTTTTGAAACTATAATAATTGAGAACAAATAAGAGTTAATATTTCTCTACCCTCCCCCAAACTTAAATTTTTCAATAAATTTGAAGCAGTAGAGAGTAAAAGAAAATTAACCTTTTTGTGCTATGATCTTGAAATCTTCAATAACTATCTGGTATTAATCAAAATTTACAACCAACATGCATGAAACAATTAGTAACAGTGATATATAAATATTAAATATTTGCAGGGTCAAGAGATTTTAAATTCAAACATCTAATCATCCAACAAAACTTCATAACTACTAATCAAACTATCACAGCACTACACAGTCCAGCTAACAATTTCAATGTTTCAATACAACATAACAGTACACCAACAGGGTTACAAATCACATGAAAAGAAAATAACTAATACATTATAACATTACAACACAACAAAATAAAAACAACAGAAATAGAAACAAGCAATTTATCAATCTCCATCACCAGGATCATCAGTAGGGTCATCAACAGGGTCATCGCATGGTCATTAGCAGGGTCATCAGCAGAGTCATCAGCAAAGTCAGGTATATATGGTGTATAACTGGGGCAAGTAAGAAATATTACATCAGACTCCCCCCTCATAAATCTAACCTGAGCATCATAATAGGCAATATTGAATTCAACTCTCCTCTCCAGATAATCTTCATTCATATCACTCCTTGCCTCAAACACATCCATCCTACCATGGAGTCTATCCACACTAGCACTCTGTAGTCTCAGTTGCTTTATAATATAAGATTAGGTAGGTGGCTCAGATGTAGATGGAACATCATAACTCGTTGTAGGAATATCAGTACTCCTAATCTCAACTCGAGCTCCCATATGAGACTCGTAAGTACGGATAATAGTCTTTATACTTGGTCTCAGTGGTATAGCCACTTCTTCAGAACTGTTGAACTCCAATCCATACTGAACACACAGGACATGAACTAAGGCAGGATGCCCTAATCCAATAGTGGACTCGCCTCTAGCAATAGTATGAATGTTCTTGTAGACAATTGCTCCAATATCAATCTTTCTCATCTTCTGAATACAATAGTTCAAAATTGCTCTATCCCTTATAACTTCGCTGTGGTGATAAGAAGGTAATAGTCTTGCAGTGATGAAATAATGCTAAACTTTTGATGCAACATTCAATGTGGAAGCAGGGAAGTTAATCATTTGTTTTTGACTTATTTTCCATTCCCCTCTTCCATCCATCAGAAAAGCAATCACTTCTCTCATATTTTCCCTTCGAGTATCAAAGTTTTCATATTCACAAACAAATGGTTCCCGAGTCTGATAGAAGACATTGATACGCTGAGGAGTAAACTCAACCATTCTTCCTCTAACTAACACATACACAGTCTCAGTCCAGGGCACATTAGCATAGAACTCTCTAATAACTCCCATAACATTATTTGCAGTAAAATAACAAAATCTTTCCCAGTTCTGCTTTGCAATTAACTGTTCTACGGATCCACCAGGACTATCAAAAGTTCGATCCTGGATACACTTCTTATTGTAAAGGTAAGAGTTAAAGCGAAATTGCGCTTTAATATTAACAAATTTTTCTTCATCAAAATCCAATTTCCTCTTCCTTTTACTCATCCTTGGAACCATGTGAATTTCTAAAATTTGCAACAAAATTCCAATAAATACCAAATTCACATTGTAACAAACTCCAAATACTATTCTAAACAAGTAAAAGCAAATTTCATCATGGAAATGTCAAAATCTCTTAAAAACTCCAAAAATTCTAACCTAAGCAATGTGAGAGATTTCCATGGTGAAAATAAAAAAAATTTAACTTAAAGAGAAACTCTTACCAAGAGAAGTGTTAGTCCGGTCTCGAAAAACTTTAAAATCACCTCAAATCTAAGATCTAGCAAGCCCTAGGTCTTCAAAATCGCGAAGATGGAGGAGGAAGATGAAAGTAATGGAAAATTCTACAGGTCCCAGGGTCAAAATCATGAAATAAGAGGTTTTTGACCCTTTTCTATATTTGGGTGTTGGCAGCGCTTGATAGGGTGCCGGTGGTGCTCTATTTTAAAAAATCGCCAAACTCTCTGGATTTGGGCGTCGGCAGCGCCAGTCCAAAATTTTTTCTGGGTCCGAAATTTTTTTCGTAATTCGATCATTTGGACTTCCACAATGATGTTTAACACTTCAATAAGCATCTACTTCATCTCACAAGCAATAATTAACACAATTTTTTTACACACAATACACAACACACTTTCATATATAAAATCCAAGTTACAACATAAACACCAAATATGTTCATTCAAACCAAACCAACAATTCTTAGATGTTTAGTGTTGCAAGTATGTTGTGATAAGCAAACACTAAAATCTAAGCACACAATGAAAGTAAGCATATCAAAATCCAAATTCAAATTACAAAGCAAAGTAAATACTACACACACCAAGCAAGATTAAGCTAAGTAAACTAAACACACAACAAACATAAGTAGAATCCAATAATTACTCCACATCGGTTTCAAAACTATCCTCTCCTCTAATGTCTCTAATTAGTTGCTGATGCACGAACAAATTGTAGAATGGACGAAATGGAAATTTGTCAAATGAATCCTCAGCAATCACCATGTTCTTCTTCATCAGTTTAATCAAGCTCATCTCAATTCGACCAGTGTGATCAAATTATTCCTTCATTATCCAATCTATATGATCAAATAAATCAGAAATGTTATTGATTGCATTCATATTGTTTTGTACCTCTTTCTCCAACTGTTTGCTCCTCTTCAATATCATTCTGGAACCTTCAGGAAAATAGGGTTGAATCAGTTGTGAAGTCTGTGTTAGTTGATCAGCAAGAAAATTCATATCATCTTCATCTCCCACTGTTTGGTAGTCATAAGGATTAGTTGGATCCATAGGCCTCCATGGAAGAAGAACCTTTTCCCAACTCTCATATGGAACTTGTGGTTGATTACATAACAAAAATATGGTAGACGACTGTCCAAGCCCATATTTAGATCCATGAACAATTAATCCCAAAATGGATTTCACAATTATATTACCAATGTCAATCGGCCTTCCAGTTTGAATACAGAAATTCAAAATGGCACTTTCCTTGGCTGCCTTGCTAATCTTCAAAAACGGAAATAACTTTGCCGAAATGAAGTAATGTCACTACTTTGACACTGAATTTAGAGGTGTAGAAGAGAAACTAATATATCCATTTTCTCTAATTTCCCAATCCTCATTCTCATCTGTCAAATAACGATACACATCATTCATATTATCACTTGTGGCATTGAAATTAGAGTAATGATAAATAGGTACATTCTCAATCATAAAGAGATTGTTATATCTTGAAGGAGTGAATTGCACAAACCTACCTTGCACAAATACGAACCCTTGATTGATCCCGAGAAGATTTACATAGAATTCTTTCACGACCGGAACAACTACAGCAGTGGTAGTGTAGCAAAGCACTTCCTAACGTCTCTTCAGTTCTAGTAGTAGGATTATTCATACCTCCATTTATGAAGTCTCTTTCCTTGATTATCCTCCTCTTCATCATCACATTGTTGAATAATTGCTGTGCCTCAAAACTTATTAACTTCTTTCGGTTAAAAATGCGAGATCGAGGAGTTTCTATGGAGTAGGAATCCATGGGATGCGAATTGGGAATGGTAGTTTTCATTTTCTGGAGTTAGGAAGTCTAAAATGGAGTTTAGGGAGTTTTAAGGATGAAGATCCCGCTCAAAATTGCCAAAACTCGCATTTTGAAACTTAAAAAATGTCAATAGATTTTGGGCGGCGGCGACGCTCAATAGGGCACCGGTGGAGCTCAAACCTGTATGTTCAGTAATTCTCTGTGATAGGGAGCCGCCAGCGCAAGTGGTAAAAATTCTCACCGAACTTCGTTTGGACCAAAATATTTCAATATCTCAATTTGATCCACCATTTATCAATTTACAAAGTATTTAGGAGTAATTATGACTCAAGAATAACTATCTAAAAAGGATAACTACATCAGACCAACAAACACACTACAAAGATACATATGGGTTGCCTCCCAAAAAGCTCTTGGTTTAACGTCGTCAGACCGACAAACCATCCGGTTAATCGAGATGACTCAGCATTAAAACCTCTTTGAAGTTAGGTTGAAACCCCTCAAAGTAAGGCTTTAATCAGTGCCCATTAACTTTAAAAATATTTCAAGTATCAGGATCTTTAATATCAACAGCTCAAAAAGAATGAACTTTTACAACTATCAAAGGTCCTAACCATCTAAACTTGAGCTTTCCAGGAAATAACTTCAATCTTGTGTTGTATAACCAAAATTTTGGTCCAAATTCTAATTTCTTTCTCAATATCTTCCGATCATGCCACAATTTCCTTTTCTCTTTATAGATCATATCATTATGATAACATGCATTTCTAATCTCTTCTAATTCATTCAATTGCATAAATCTTTTTCTCCAGTATTTTTCAAATAAAAATTCAACTCTTTTATCACCTAATATTCTTTATGCTCCAATTCAACTGGTAAATGGAAAGTCTTACCAAACGCTAGTCTATAAGAAGACATTCCAATATGGGGTCTTAAAAGCAGTCCTATAATCCCATAAAGCAGTATCTAATCGAGCAGAACAATCTAATTTATGATTATCCATAGTTTTCTCCAAAATTGTTTTAATTTCATGATTAGTCACTTCTGCTAAACCACTAGTCTAGGGATGATAAGCAGTAGAGATTCTATGAATAATATTATATTTCTCAATCAATCTCTTAATTTGATTATTCCTGAAATGGGATCCACCATCAGTTATGATCACTCTTAGCATTCCATATCTTATAAATATATGTTTCTTTAAAAATTTTGAAACACTCTGAGCATCACATCTAGGTAAAGCAATAACTTCAATCCATTTCAAGACATAATCAATGGCAACCAATATATATAAATTTCCAAATGAAGGAGTAAATGGTCCCATAAAATCTAATCCCCATACATAAAAATTTTAACTTCCAAATTATAATTTAGAGGTATCTCATTTCTTTTAGATATATTACCTACTCTCTGACATCGATCACATGATTTAATATATCTATAAACGTCTTTAAAAAGAGTAGGCCAATAAAATCAAGATTGTAAAATCTTAAAAGCAGTTTTATTAGACCAAAATGACCTCCAAATTCAAAATCATGACATCATTGAATACTCAAATTCGTTTCTTCTTATGGCACACATTTCCTAATAATCAGATCCTTACACTGTTTATATAGATAGGGCTCATTCCAAAAATAAAATCTTTCATCATATTTAAACTTCTTTTGTTGTTGCGTTATTAAATTAGAAGGTACAATATCACTTACAATATAATTCAGAATATCAGCATAACAAGACAAATTGCTTCCCATAATAGTATAAAGTTTCTCATCAGGGAAAATTTCTATAACTTCTTGCTCAAATTCAGATAATTTATCATACTCTAATCTTGACAGATGATTAGCTATTTGGTTATCAGCTCCCTTCCTATCAACTATCATAAAATCAAATTCTTGCAGAAGAACTATCCATCTAATTAGTCTAGGTTTTGCATCCTTCTTTTGCATTAAATATTTGATAGTTGAATGGTCTGTATGCACAATAATTTTAGCTCCAATTAAATAAAGTCTAAATTTTCAAAAGCAAATACTATAACTAATAACTCTCTTACAGTTGTGGTATAATTAATTTGAGCCTCATTAAGAGTTTTACTAGCATAGTAAATGACTTTGAAAACTTTATCATGCCTTTGCCCCAATGCTACTCCGATCGCATAATCGCTAGCATCACACATAAGTTCAAATGGTTTCTCCTAATTTGGTGAAACAATTATAGGTGCAGTGATTAATTTCTCTTTCAATAATTCAAAATCATGCAAACAGTCATCATTAAAATCAAATTTTCTATCATTTTCTACATGTCGGCACAAAGTTATGGTAATTTAAGAAAAATATTTAATATATCGCTTGTAAAATCCAGCGTGTCCTAAGAAACTCCTCACCTCTCTCATAGTAGTGGGTGGCGGCAATCTCTCAATTACTCCAGTTTTAGTAGGATCGACCTCCATACCATGTTCAGAAATTTTATGCCCAAGCACAATTCCTCCTGCAACCATGAATTGACATTTCACCCAATTCAGAACTAGATTTGTTTTCTCACAGAGCTTCAAAACTGTTGCTAAGTTTTCCAAGAAAATTTTAAATGAAGTGCCGAATACAGATAAATCATCCAAAAAAACTTTTATTCCATTATCTATCATACTACTGAAGATAGACATCATATATCTCTGAAATGTTTCAGGTGCATTACACAGTCCAAAAGGCATTCTTCGAAAAGTAAAGGTTCCATAAGGGCTAGTAAATGTTGTCTTTTCTTGATCCTCAGGAGCAATAGGTATTTGATGGTAACTAGTATATCCATCCAGAAAGTAATAGTACTTATGTCCATCAATTCTATCTAGCATTTGATCTAGAAAAGGAAGTGGAAAGTGATCTTTTTTTGTGGCAGAATTTAATTTCCTATAGTCTATACAAATTCACCATCCATTAATTTGTCTTGTGGGTATAATTTCATTACATTCATTCACTTTAACAGTCACTCCTCCCTTTTTTGGTACATAATGTATTGGACTCACCCAGCACTATCTGAAATAGGATAAATAATTCTAGCATCCAACCATTTTAAAATCTCCTTCTTAACTACTTCTTTCATTATTGGATTCAATCTCTTTTGCGGATCAACTCTCGGTTTATGTTCTTCATCTAATAAAATTCTGTGCATACAAATCGAAGGACTAACTCATTTAATATCTACCAAAGTCCATCCAAATGCTTTCTTGTATCTTTTTAAAGTTTCCAACAACTTCTATTCTTGATAATCGTTTAACTCCGAAGATACAATAACTGGCAGAGTAGATGATTCTCCTAAAAACATATACTTTAAATGATTAGGGAGAATTTTCATCTCAAGTTCAGGAGGTTTTATTATAGATGGAATTAAGCTTTTATTTCCACCTTCCATAGTGTCTAATACTTCAAATCTCTCTTGAACATACTTCAAATCTTCATTCTTCTTGCTATCTGAATTTTCTTCATTTTCAATTTCTTCTTCAAACATGTTTTCATACTTCACTTCTTTTTCAAATATATTTTTAAAATGATCATTTCTCAAATATTCACATACCTCCATCCTAAAACATTCATTATCCTTTTCCATTGAGGGGTACTTCATAGATTTCAAAATATTAAAGGTCACCTCTTGATCATTAACTCTCATAGTTAATTCTCCCTTTTGAACATTAATCACTGCTCTTCTAGTAGCAAGGAATGGTCTTCCCAAAATGATTGGAATTTCTTTATCTTCCTCCAAATCAAGTACAATAAAATCCACTTGAAAGATAAATGTATCCACTTTCACTAACACATCTTCGACCACTCCTTTAGGGTAAGTAACGGAACGATCAACCAACTGAAGAGTCACAGATGTAGGAGAAATTTCTCCTATTTCCAACCTTTTAAAAGTTAATAAAGGCATAAGATTAATACTAGCTCCCAGATCACATAAGGCTTTTCCGAAAAAAATTTCACCTATAGTACACGAAATAATGAAACTACTAGGACCTTTAAGTTTTTCTGGAAGCTCCTTATGAATAATTGCACTACACTCTCTGCTAAGTGCAACAGTTTCATGATCTATAAACTTTCTTTTCTTTCTCAGGATATCCTTCATAAATTTGTCATAGTCAGGCATCTGATCTAATGCTTAAACAAAAGAAATATTTATCGTTAATTTCTTAAGGATCTCCAAAAATTTTCCAAATTTGTTATCCCTATTTTGTTTCTTCTATCTTTGTGGAAATGGAGGTGGTGGTTTTTCAACAGTTATCTTCATTGGCTCAAAAGGATAATCCAGGTATGGATAAATCTTGTTTGAACATTTTTCGATTTTCACCTTCTCCTTTTTTGTTTCAACTTCTTTTTGCACTTTAGTTTCCAATTCTTTTCCACTCCTTAATTGAATAGCCTTAAGTTGTTCCTTGTTTAGATCTTTTGGATTGATCTCAACATTACTTGGAAGTGTTCCAGAAGGTTTATTATTAAGTGCAATAAAAATATGCCCCAATTGATTTTCAATATTTTTCATAGCAACACCTTGAGCTTGTAATTAATTTCCCATATTCAGAATCATTTCTTCAGTAGACAACTTATTATCCTTAAATTGCAGGTTACTATTGAATCCAATAGGATAAGATGGTCTAAAATTGGTATTTTCTCGATTGTTTGAATTTCCAATAGGATTTATAGAATTGTTACACCAATGTGGGTTAACATTAGCATTGCTATTATTTCAATTGAAATTTGGGTGATTCTTCCTACCAGCATTATAATAATTCAAATAAGGACTGTTAAGTCTATTAATAGCATTTAATGTCTCATAAGGTGTTTGAGATTTTGTTATCTGTCCAAATGAATTTTTCTCTAATACTCGAGG
This sequence comes from Papilionanthe hookeriana x Papilionanthe teres, assembly GCA_022702705.1. Classification (NCBI taxonomy): domain Eukaryota; kingdom Viridiplantae; phylum Streptophyta; class Magnoliopsida; order Asparagales; family Orchidaceae; genus Papilionanthe; species Papilionanthe hookeriana x Papilionanthe teres. The sequence goes on along the minus strand of CM040432.1, from coordinate 13,985,039 downwards.
TGGTTGAGAATAATTCATTCCATATTGATCTATTTTCTTAGAAAGGTTTGCAATTTGAGAAACTACCATAGTCATCATATCTGAATCATGAACACTAGATACTCACTTAGGATTTACCCGTTTAGAGGGCCAATGAAAATTATCACTAGCCATTTCTTTAATTAATACGTATGCTTCATCAAAAGGTTTTGACATTAACGATCAACCAGCAGCAGCATCTATAATAGATCTCAATAATCCCACTAATCCTTTATAAAATGTTTGAATTATTAACCAATCTGGTAAAGCATGACGTGGGCACTTCTTATAAAGATCTTTAAATCTCTCCCAAGCTTCATATATTGATTCTCCTTCAAACTGACAAATAGATGTAATATCATTTCTTAGTTTAGTAGTCATTGATGGATGGATATATTTTGATAGAAACTTCTGAGATAATTCTCCCCAAGTTCTAATAGATTCAAGTGTTAACGAGTTTAACCATACCTTAGCTTTATCCCTTAATGAAAAAGGAAAAAGTCTAAGTCTAACAGCGTCACTAGACACTCTGTCATATTTAAAAGTAGCACACAGTTCTAAAAAACTAGCGAGATGCAAATTTGGATCCTCATTAGGTGTTCCACCAAATTGATTATTCTGTAACATTTGGATAATAACAGGTTTAAGTTTGAATGAATTGGCAGCAACATCAGGATTTTGAATAGTTATGTAAATTTTGTCTGTTGTTGGGTTAGCATAATCTTTTAAAGGTCTTGGCAAATTTCGAATATCATTTCTCTGATTAACTTGATTATTCACCATTTCACAAGGATTTTCAATTTGTTTTTGTTGTTTTCTAATTTTTATGACAGTACGCTCTAACTCCGAATCGTAAGGCACTAAACCTATAGATCCACTACGATGCATATACAATCACACAAATACTTTTAAAAAGTAAACAAACACACAATTACACACTACGAAGTAAAGGTTTTCTATTATTATATTATCAATAAATACCTTTTATACTTCCTTCCTTACTTACTTACTTAGTTACTTCGTTACCTTCCCCGACAACGGCGCCAAAAACTTGACCGGACGATTTACAGACTTTTATATTTCATGAATTTATGAACTCAAATTTATATATGTTTATAATGATTTTGTAAATTCCAAGCACTCAACGCAAGTATACGTATTATATCAAGTAATGCAGGGCTCTAATGGAGTCCTGGTTATCGATCCCACAGGGAAGCTACGAAGTAGAAGAAAGTATTTCACAATAGATAATGTAGAACTAAAATCTGATACTCAAATTGCACTTAAAGTTTAATACTCACTTCTACTACAACAATGTAAGAAACAATAACAATTAATCAAACTACAATTACTTCTAATAACTTTGAAAATAGAATTAACTAACAGACACACACTAAGCTATATATTTGAAAGGTTTTTGATATATGAGAAAAGTATCTTTCCTCTTGCAATGAGCATATGTAGTGTGGACGATATGGAACAAAAATCTATGTTATTGTGCCAAATAGGAGCATAAATGTTTCTTTACCCTTAAAAGAGTACCCCCTCTTCTAAGCATGAAAAAAATATTGACATATCCTAAGTTTAGTCACTAAATCTAAGGCTAGGCTGGGAGGATACCGGCTCTCACTACGGAGCTCCCACTCACCCTTGACCTGAAGGCTAAACTTTGAGTTTAGTGACTAATCTTATGAACAATTTGAGGATCTCAGCCTGTCACCCTAAAACCTCCAAATTGAACTCCATCAAAACATATTTTCCTATTTATTTGCACTTAATTCCCATGAACTATGAAATTTATCCATGGAAATCGAATGGATTCTTCATTATTGTAGTAGGACATTAAATCCTTTCAGAATTAATGTTCAACAACATATTTTAACAATTCAATTGGCCAAATCGAAAAGTAAATTAAGTTCTAAATGAAAAACCATAACAATTTCTTCAATAAAAAAAGCACTTCAAATCCACATCAATCCATCATCACATTTCTATGCAAGAAGAAAGACAAAGGATACTACTCAGAATTCATGAAGAAGATACATAAAAACATGGATTTTATATATAAAAGAAAAGTCATACAAGCCACAAAAGAAAATACAACTTATCTCTTTCTCTTCCCTAATGTAATTCCCTTGAAGTTCCTTTGAATCCTTTTATCTCTTCCTTGCAACACTTAATTTCCTCTTTAGAATGGAAAGGAAGAAGCTATATCTCACTTTACTTCTTCTAATTCAATCCTTAGAGAAGAATTCCTCTCAAATTCTCACTTCAACACACTTTTCTCCTAAGCCCTAACACTTAACACACACTCTCCCTCTCTAGAACTTTAGAATACACAATCACACACACAACATAACCTCTCTATTTTCGTCAAAAAATAGTTACTTTTATGTTTGAAATAAAATCCCAAGAGTTTCCATAGGCATCCCTTAAAAAATTGCCAAAAACTCCTCAAATTTGAATTCCACCGACATTGGGCGCCGGCGGCGCTCTATCATCCCAATAATTGCAGAGTTCTCTGGAAAATGGCACCGCCGGTGCCAGAACCTGTTTTCCTCCTTTTTGCTCTTTTTTGCTTCTTTTTGCTCCGAATTCGTTCCTTTTCCCTTATTTTCTCTCCAATCACCTAAAATCATCATACTTACAACAAATCATAAAAAATACCTTTCTTTAAAGTGCAAGATCGCCAAAAATAGGTAAAATTATATAGCAAAAATAGTATATATTTTTGGTGCATCATGGAGGACGAAACGATTGAAATTACGAAAAAATTTTCAAACCCAGAAAAATTTTTGGACTGGCACCACCAGTGCCCAAATCCAGAGAGTTTTGGCATTTTAGAAAAATAGAGCACCACCGACTCCCGAATACAGTAAAATGCCGAAAACCCTTTATTTCATGATTTTGACCCTGGGACCCGTGGTTTTTTCCATTTCCATCGTCTTCCTCCTCCATTTTTGTAATTTTGAAGACATAGGGCTTGCTAGATCTCAAATTTGAAGTGATTTCAAAGCTTTTCGTGACTGGATCTACACTTCTCTTGGTAAGGGCTTCACTTAAAGTTAAAATTTTTTTATTTTCACCATAAAAATCTCTCACATTGCTTAGATAGGAATTTTAGATTTTTGAGAAAATTTTGAGGTTTCCTATAATGAAATTTGCTCTTACTTGTTTAGAATAGTATTTGGAGTTTATTACATTTTGAATTTGGAATTTATTAGAATTTTATTGCAATTTTTTAGAAATTCACATGGCTCCAAGGATGAGTAAAGGGAAGAGGAAATTAGATTTGTATGAAGAAATATTTATTAATGTTAAAGTTCAATTTTGCTCTAACTCTTACCTTTACAATAAGATGTGTATTCAGGATCGAGCTTTTAATAATCCTGGTGGATCTGTAGAACAGTTAATTGTCGAGCGAAACTGGGAATGATTTTGTTATTTTACTGCAAATGCTGTTATGGGAGTTGTTAGAGAGTTCTATTCAAATGTGCCCTAGACTGAAACTGAGTATGTGTTAGTTAGAGGAAAAATGGTTAAATTTACCCCTCAGCGTATCAATGCCTTTTATCAGACTCGGGAACCATTTGTTTGTGAATATGAAAACTTTGATACTCGAGAGGCGAATATGAAGGAAGTAATTGCTTTTCTGACTGATGAAAGAGGGGAATGGATAATAATTCAAAAACATATGATTAATTTCCCTGTTTCCAAGTTGAATGTTACATCAAAACCTTGGCACTATTTCATCTCTGCAAGATTGTTACCTTCTTATCACCACAATGAAGTTACAAGGGATAAAACAATTCTGAACTATTGTATTCATAAGATGAAGAAGATTGATATTGGAGCTATTGTCTTTGGAACATTCAAACTATTGCTGTAGGCGAGACCACTGGAGGATTAGGATATCCTGCCCTAGTTCATGCCTTGTGTGTTCAGTCTGGAGTATAGTCCAAGAGTTCTAAAGAGATAGCTATTCCGCTGAGACCGATTACAAGGATTATTATTCATACTTATGATTCTCATGTAGGAGCCCGAGATGAGAGTAGGAGTACTACTATTCCTACTACGAGTTATGAAATTACATCTACATCTGAGCCCCCTACATTATCAGATATTATGGAGCAGCTGAGATTGCAGAGTGCTAATGTGGATAGACTCCATGGTAGGATGGATGTGTTTGAGGACAGGAGTGATGTGAATGAAGATTATATGAGGATAAGAGTTGAGTTCGATATTTCCTATCATGATGCTCAGGTCAAATTTTTTAAGAGGGAGACTGATGTGGTATTTCCTGTCTGCCCCAGCTATACACCGTATAGACCTGATCGTGCTGATCTTGCTGATGAACATGGTGATGAAGATTGGTAGTTTGTTTGTTTCTGTTTTTTTTTCTTGTTGTGTGTTGAGTTGTATTGTTGTGATGTAGTAGTTATTTGCTTTTCACGTGATGTGTAAACCTGATGATGTACTGTTAAATTGAAATTGTTAAATGAATAGTGTTGTGCTGTGATAGTTGTTTAGTATTGTGGTGTTTTGTTAGATGTTTAAAGTTAATTTTTCTTTACCTGTGCAAATGTTTAAAATAATTATATATCACTGTTACTAACGGTTTCATGCCTGCTAGTTGTAAGTTTTGACTAATATCAGATAGCTGTTAAAGATTTCAAGATCCCAACACAAAAAGGTTAGTTTCTTTTACTCTCTACTGTTTCAAATTTATTAAAAAATTTAGGTTTGGAGGAGGGGGTAGAAACTACTAACTTTTATTTGTTCTTAATGATTATATTTTCAAAAATTATTAGCATAACTTCTAGCAGTTGAACCTCACTGTACGTAATGAAATCATTTTATTTTAGTTGAATATTATGGAAGGATTGGATGAAAGATTTTAGTAATAAAGGTTAATTTTATAGAGGTAAGATATTTGGTATGAAAGGATTTGATTATAGTTAACAATTTAAAGTAAAGAATACTGTATTTTTAGAATGTTAAGAGACTTAAAGTATTATGTACTAAAAAGAGATTGTGACTTTATGATGAATAATAAAGCTCATACCTAATTATAAAGTAAGAAGGTATTTCATGTTTGAACTTTAGGAAGAGGAGAGTGAAGTTCAAAATCATTAAAGGCTATCCAGATATAGTAATCCTGATTAAAAAAAGGGAAAGAAAATAAAAGAAGGATTCAAAAACAATCCCAAAAAGAAAAGAAAAAGAAAAGAAAAAAAATATTTATGAGGAAGAGCTTGAGGAGATGCCTAATCAAAAATTGGCTTCACTTGAGTCACCCTAAAGGAAGAACTTGATTTCATTTTTGAATTTATATTTAAAGTATTGGCCCACATTCTGATGAAGTTTGCATAACTCCTTTTTCACATAATCTTTCAAGGCACTCTTAATGTGACAAATTATGGTTTATCTTGAAATAAATAGAAGACTAAACCCTTAAACTTGATTGTTGAATATTCTTATACCTGTAGTGTTGACCTGAGTTACTAAAATTCTTTCTAAAAGTCTAACTAGTATATTCTACTGAATGAAAAATTTTAGTGTCTTACAAGTGAAAAATTCATTGCCTAGAGTTATATCTTTATGTAGTAAAAGGATTACTTGAGGACAAGTAATAGTTAAGTTTGGGGGATTATGATGCACCAAAAATATATAGTGTTTTTGCTATATAATTTTACCCATTTTTTGGTGATATTGCACTTTAAAGAAATGTATTTTTCATGTTTTGTTTCATATATGATGATTTTAGGTGATTGGAGTGAAAAATAAGTGAAAAGGAACTAATTTCAATAAAAGGGAGCAAAAAGGAGGAAGACAGTTTCTGGTGCGGCCGGTGCCAGAATAGGCACCACCGGCGCTATTTTCCCGAGAGCTCTGTAATTATTTGGACGATAGAGCGCCGCCAATGCACTATCGAGTGCCACCGGCTCCCAATGTCGGTGGACTTCAAATTTGAAGAGTTTTGGCAACTTTTTGAAGGGGTGCTTATGGAAACTCTTGGGATTTCATTTCTAACTTATAAGTAACTATTTCTGGACGAAAATGGTGTAGACTTTGGTGGTCTATAGTGGTCTTTAGTGTTCTTTAGTGGTTTTAGTGTGGTTCTAGAGAGGGAGTGTGTGTGTTGAGTGTTAGGGATTAGGCGAAAAGTGTGTAGAAGTTAGAATTTGAGAGGGGTTCTTTTCTAAGGAGTGAAGGAGAAGAAATAAAGTGAGAGATTGCTTCTTCCTTTCCATTCTAAATAGAGAATTGAGTATTACAAAGAAGAGAGAAAAGAAATCAAAGGAACTTCAAGGGAATTGCATTAGGGAAGAGAAAGAGATAAGTTGTATTTTCTTTTGTGATTTGTATGACTTTTCTTTTATATATAAAATCCATATTTTATTGTGTCTTCTTTATGAATTCTGAGTAGTCTCCTTTGTCTTTCTTTTTGCATAGAGATGTGATGATGTGTTGATGTGGATTTGAAGTGTTATTAGATTATTGAAGAAATTGTGATGGTTTTTCATTTAAAACTTAATTTAGTTTTCGATTTGGTCAACTGGATTGTTAAAATATGTTACTGAACACTAACTGTGAAAGGATTTAGTGTTTTACAATAACAAATGAAGAACCCATTCAATTTCCATGGATGAATTGCTCAGTTCATAGAAATTAGTGCAAATAAATAGGGAAATATGTTTTAGTGGACGTGAAATTTGAGTTTTCAAGGTGATAGGCTGAGATCCCCAATTTGGTCCTAAGATTAGTAACTAAACTCAAAAGTTAGCCTTCAGGTGAAGGGTGAGTGGGAGCTCCGTACTGACAGTCGGCATCCTCCCAGCCTAGCCCTAGATTTAGTAACTAAACTTAGGATATGTCAATGTTCTTTTCATGTTTGGAAGAGGGGGTCTCTTTTGAGGGTAAAAAGAAATTTATGCTTCTATTTGGCACAATAAAATAGATAATCATTCCATATCATCCACACATCATATTCTCATTGCAAGAGGAAAGATACTTTTCTTATATATCCAAACCTATCAAATATATATATAGTTTAGTGTGTGTCTATTAGTTAATTCTGTTTTAAAGATATTAGAAGTAATTGTAGTTTGCTTAATTGTTACTGTTTTCTACATCTTTGTAGTAGAAGTAAACATTAAACTTTAATTGCAATTTGAGTATCAGAATTCAGTATTACATTATCCATAGTAAGACTCTAACCTTCCCTGTGGGATCGATAACCAAGACTCCATTAGAGCCCTGTATTACTTGATATGATACGTATACCTGCGTTGAATGCGTGGACTTTACAAAATCATTATAAATATATATAAATTTGAGTTCATAAGTTCTTGCAATATTAAAGTCCGGCCCGCATTAGTAATCTCAGCTAGAAACTTGACCTAAAGAAAGCCTATGACATGATCCATTGAAAATTTGTGCTAGAATCTCCGGTAGCCAAAGGGTTTCTCAAATGATTTTTGTAAACTTATCAAAAGATCGTTGGAAGGCAATGTAAACTCCATTTTCATTAATGGGAAAACACATGTATTCTTCAAAGCTTCTAGGTGCCTCAAGCAAAGAGACCTACTCTCCCCCACTATTTTTATTCTTGCCTTGGACTTCCTATCCATAATGCTAGATAAACCAAATCAAAGGAAGAACTACTGCAAGTACCATCACAAATCTACCCTGGAAATCAGCCACTTGATTTATTAAGATGACATAATTCTTTTCTCAAGAGCCAACAAAGATGTTGTCAAACTTGTTAAAAACAGCTTAATGGAATTCCAAGATACTTCTGGACAGATGCTAAATACCAAAAAATGACAAGTTCTATTCAGCAAAAGAACCTTTCTTAACATCAAAAAATGGATTATTGATCTTACTAGTTTCAGCCCTATAACTACCCCTTTCAAATATTTGGGAGTTCCTCTTCTCAAAGGTAGATCCAAGTAAATTCATTTTGACGAGGTGTTTAACAAAACCATTTCACAATTGCAATGCTAGACTACTTGCTTTTTATCTAATGGTCATAGAATCACACTGCTCAAGAGTATCCTTACTACCTTCCAACTTACATTCGAAAGATGGCAATCATGAAGAAGAGCACCCAACTCCAATTGGAAAGATGCTTCAATAGATTTCTATGGTCTAGTCAGAGAAAATAGCTTTACAGGTCTAGCTAGCAGAAAGCAGCTAAACCAACTTCTCCTGAGGATCTTAAATTCAAAAGACTTCAACATTTGCAACAAATCAGTCTCTACAAACTTTGGCTCAAATTCAGACAGCAAAATACCCTCTGGGCTCAGTTTATGATGGCCAAATATTCCAGAAATTACCATCCCAACTTTGTGACCGCGACTTTTTAAGGTGATAAAAAGAGTGTAATTGATTAATAATAAAGTCACTTATATCAACGCAAGTATACGTATTGCTCAAGTAATACAAGGCTCTAGTGGAATCCTAGTTATCGATCCCGCAGGGAAGCGAGATAAAAGGTCCTTAGTCAAATTCTAGTCTACTACAATTACTCCTTAGTTTGGAATGTCAATAAAATGATGTTTTATCTAGAAACTACTCCTAAATGTAAGTGTTAAATGTAAAGATAGTAACTATAACTAAATGAAAATATTAATTCTAAATATAACCCTTTTTGGATGAATAGGTTTGGAGAATTTTGAGATACTAAAAACTACTATTCTTATATAATGAAATGGATAATGTATAGGAATGAGATACATTAATAATTGTATGTGCCAAATAGGAGCAATCCTATTCTTTACCCTTTGGTCCAGGCATAAAGAACATTGACTAATCTTATATTTGTTTACTAAATTCATGGTTAGGCTGGGAGGATAACGACTCTCACTTCAGAGCTCCCACTTTCCCCTCACCTGAGGACTAACATTTCTGCTTCAGTACTAAAAAAATAGGACAAAATTGGAGCTTTTAGTCTGTCATTCTAAAATCTCCACTTCTACGTCCAATAACTATATTTCCCTATTTATTTTCATTCAATCTCCATGAACTTCACCATCCATTGAATTTGAATGTGATTTGTACTTAGTTGTAGAAAGCATAACCCTCTCAGATCGTATGTTTTCACAACTAATTTTAACATTACAACAGGCCTTAATTGCAATGTAAATGAAGTGCAAGTAAAAACCATCACATTTATATATAAAACTTCTTCTTGCATGTATCTCAACATCCTACACATCAATTCTACTCATTACAAAAGAAAAGTAAAAGGAAAAGAATGGCATAATCTTCTCATGCTGCTATTTCCAAAGAAGAAGAAAGGGTCAGAGAGATACGTCACAAAGCACGAAGAAAACACAACAGAAACTTCATTTAACCAAAGCAAATCCACTAGATAAGTGTTTAAAAAATCATAAGATAATGAAGAACAATACTTAGCTTTTTCCCTTTGAAAGAAAGATGAAGATCTCTCCCAGAAAGTCTCCTATCGATTCATGCAATACTTGTACAATCCCTTACAAATTCTCTCAAAATATCCTCTCCAGTCACTCCAAAAGGGTAGAAATCTGCATTTCTACTCCTAATCTAAGATCCCTAAATATTATCAAAGTTTTTCCTAACATTCCACTATTTTTTTCTAACCTCAGATCATTCTTCTAAAGTATAAAGAAGAAGTTTGAAGAGTTGCCACAAGAAACCTTTCAAAAAGCGTCCAAATACATTGAATTTCAGTCCATAAGCTGTCAGCGGGCTCGAGGGTGCTATCGGTGAGATTTTCTGTTATTTTTCAGCCTTCTCGGGAAAATCTAGACGCTTTCGGCGAGCAGACTGCGCAGCTTCACCATTTCGCTCTATTTGGCTCCGTTTCAACTATGATTCGCTCCGTTTCAGTTGCGTTGCGTTCCTAACAGATAGGCCTACAAAATAAGCATGAAAAAATTTATTTAAAGTTTAATCTCATTCAAAAATATGCAAGAAGTGTAAAAGAGATTAAGCATATAAAGACTTATCGAAAAATGTCAGGGCAAAATTTCATTTCTTGCTCGTTTTTGCACCAAATTGCACCGTGTTTGCTTCCTTTTTCTCTAATCACCATTTCATGTACCTAAAACCAAAAGAAATACAAAATACCTTCCTTTAAAGTGCAATATCATTAAAATTAAGCATAAAATGTATAGTGAAATAAAAGCATTTTTTAGGCATGTCAAGACCCCCAAACTTAACTGTTACTTATCCTCAAGTAACACTATAACTTTAAAAACAAAATATGTTGTCTTTTAGTTGTGGGTTTCAATAGAGTTTCCTATAATTTCATCTCAGAAATATTATAGCATAACATAGGAGAAATTCTAGCAAATCAACCTTGGACTAGAGTGTAAGAATATCTGATATTCAACTTATCAATCCTAATTTTCTATTTACTTCAAAAGTTATTGAAAATTGTCAAATTAAAGATTCATAGAAAGTATAAAAAAGAAATTTAAGCACCTTATCTATACTAAGTTAACCAATACTTTTTGAAATAAGAATAAGTTTATGATTGTTTTTAAGTCTTTTCATTTAAAAAGATTCAAGTGAAACCAATTTTTGATTAGGCTTCACCTCAATATTCTCCTCACTTATTTTCTTTTCTTCTTTTTTCTTTCTTTCGAGATCATTTTCAATCCCCTTTTTTTCATTTTTTGTCTTTCATTCGGGATCATTTTTAATCATTTTTTTTTTACTTTTTTTTTATGTGAGGATTATTATATTTGGATAGGCCTTTAATAATTTTGAATTTCACTATCCTCTCTCTAAAATCCAAAACTCAAAACTTTCGCTCGCTTTTTATAAGTGTAAATATTAGTTTGAAAAAGGTTTTCAATAAAGGCTCAATTCTCATTAAGTATAAATCTAAGAATTTTAGTTTTTCAAATATTCAACTTTTTTTACCATAAATAGAAAAATCAATTTTCCAATGTTTCCTACAAAATATCTTAACTCTAGAATAGTTTCTTCACATAGGATTTCTTTCAACTAGATTATTTTTCTAAAATTCCTAAAATTGAAATTATAGTAACTTAAAGGTAACACCACATACCACTTAAAAGTGATATCAAATTAAATATAGGCTACTAAGGACAATAAAGTTACATTTTAATTTTTTTTTTCTTCCCCCCAAACATAAATTTTAAAATATTTTGTAATTAATTCCATAAAATGTTGCAGGAAGAAATATTAAAGGTTGAATCTATTTACTACTACAACATTCTATCGAATTCATATACATGCATAATCAGGATAGAATGACTGTAGGAGAATGTAAATCTAACCTAAAACATGTTTGTAATAAAATTACACTAAAAGGAAGTATTTTCACATTAAATTTTTTTTTCCTACCCCCAAACTTAATTTTTAACATGTATAACATTCAGTATAGAAAGTATAAGTAGGAAGAAAAACAGGTTTAGAAATTCTATCTACCACAAGTTTCTATTAGAAAGATCTACAATTATTAATCAGGATAGAAATCATGGAGCAGAAAGTAAATCTAAACTAATCAGGGCAGGATGAAATTCACTAAATAAAAATTTAACTAGCATAGCAGGTATCAGCGAGGGAGCGAGGGAATATAAAAATGTTCTTCAATTATTATATAAAATTTTAACACAACACATAAGATAAATGAGGTTAATTCATCCTTTAACTCATCGCATCTCACTAGCTTACCTCCAATTTCTAACGAAATCACTAAACTAGTAAATTAGGTACTTTTAAATGATTTTATAGAATATAATCCCAAAGATAAGATTATCCCTGATAAATTGGTTTTCGGAAACCAATCTCAGGCATCATTTAATCCCTTTAATTAAGCACCTCTAACCGTTATAAATTGTTGTGTAAGATCATCCATATGGTATTCGTCAAATAGGTTCGCGACTCCTACCTAATGAAAATAAAGTTGCAGAAAGGAAGTAACAAATTAAGATGGAACTATCAATGTTCAAAATTCATGATTTCTCTTGTTAAACTCAAATCTGGGTGAGACCCAAGTCATAGTGGACTCGTTAATCCAACTACTACAAGAGATCAAGTCTAGCCATAATAAGAAGTTAAGAAATCACCTCCCTCAAGACACAGATAGAGATTGGATCAAAGCACTAATAATCCAAACATCTACCAATCATCAATCAAACTGATCAATCCACTATAAAGAAAATACAATACAACACTAACAATCTTGACTGTCAAGCACACTAAATCAAAGAACACTGATAACTATGGATTGCCTCCCATAAAGTGATTTGTTTAATGTCGTTAGCCCGATAAATGATTCCTCCTAGATAAAAGTTTCAATTAAGTAATCCTCGATTAATCACCCAATCCTTTTCAGATCCAGGAATTCCTACAAAATTCTTAAATTGTAATTTTTCATTCAGCTCTTCCTTTTCATATGGATTTATATCATAATTCTACATATTTCTTTCTAGATCCAATATTCTTCTATTGATTTTGTGAAATTGCATATTAATATTATCCTTAGAATTTATAAGAAATGGATCTTTATAGGATACTTCAATATCTCTCAAATTTTGGATCAGATTCTCTTTAGATAATTTAGATTATCTTCTATGTTACTGTTCTTTTTCAAATTATCTTCCAATTCTTCCCCTTTATAATTATTAAATGATGGTGGATCTATCTTAGTTCAGGAAATAGGTTTTTCTAATTCCTTAGGAATTTCTTTCAATGGTCTTCCAATATCCTTATCTTTTTTTCTCAACTCAAAGTTCTTTTGAAATATATCCTCAAATTCTCTTCCAAGTCTTAGTTCAATAATTTTATCTTGTTCATCATTCAATTTAGATTTTTCTTGTGATTGAGTCACATCTAAAAATATAAAGACTAGTTGTGTAGATGAATTCCCTAAATAGATAGGCTTTAAAATTGTATGGGGTACATCCATCTTAAGTTCATGAGATTTTTCAACAGATGGAATTAAAAGTTTACTATTTTTGGTAGCGTCCATCATTTCACACCTCTCCTGAACATACATATAGTCTTCTTTAAATAATGTTTTTGAATCATCAAGAAAGTCTATTTCAATCTCATTTGTTAACTTAGTCTCAAAACATTCTTGGATATGGTCTTTACTTAGATAATCAATTTCATCTATCCCAAAACAATCATCATCTTTTCTCTCAGCTGGATGTTTCATAGTCTTTAATACATCAGAAGTGACTTCATGGTCATTAATATTCATAGTCAACTCTTCTTTTTGCACATTTATCCAAGCTTGCCAAGTAACAAGGAAATATCTTCCTAAAATAATTTGAATTTATTTATCTTCCTCCATGTCTAATACAATAAAGTCCAAAGGAAAGATAAATTTATCCACTTTAACAAGCACGTCTTCTATAAATCCTTTAGGATAAATGATAGATTGATCAGCTAACAGAAGGGTTACAGTAGTGGGAGAAATATCGACTAAACCTAATCTTCTAAATGTAGACAGAGGCATCACATTAATGCTCACTCCTAAATGACATATAGATTTTCCACATAATCTTTTTCCAATTGCACAAGGAATTGGAAAGCTACAAGAATTTTTAAGTTTTCGAGGATAATTTGTCTGAAGTATAGTGCTGCACTCCTCACTTAGTGCAACTGTCTCGTAATCCCCAAATTTCTTTTTCTTGTTTAATATCTCCTTCATAAACTTTGCATAACTTGGCATCTGTTCCAAAGCTTCAGTGAAAGGAATATTTATCGTTAACTTCTTAAGTACGTTCATGAACTTTGAAAATTTTTTATCCAACTCATGCTATCTAAGTCTTTGAGGTAATAGAGGTGGTGGTCTTTCCAAACTGATTTTAGTTGGAGATATTAATTTTTCCAGATCCTTAGAAACATGTTCTGCGTGTCTTTTAGTTTCATTTGTTTCTCTCACAACTTCTTTCTCTTTTCTAACCACATCCTCTATCTCTCTTCCACTTTTTAATTGGACAACTTCTACTTGTTCATTAGTATTCTCTTTATGGTTGATCTCAATGTTGTTAGGAAGTGTTCCATTGGGTCTATTGCTAAGTGAATTATCAATTTAATCCAGTTGATTCTCTATGTTTCTAATCGCAACATTTTGACTTTGCAACTGGTTTCCCATTTGCAATACCACTTCTTCCATAGACTTCTTCTTATCCTTAAATTATTGATCATTTTTAGAGTCCGGTGGATATGAAGGTCTATAGTTTCCCCTGATTATTCCAACATCCATTAGGATTTTCATGATTATTTTCCCATTTTTTGTTTCCACCATCAGTAGTATGATTTCAATTAAATTTTGAATGGTTCTCGCAACCTGGGTTGTAAAAGTTAGAGTACATGTTGTTTATGGTATTTGAAGCATCATATGATAAGTTAGAATCAATCATATGACCTAATGAACTTACCTGACTTACTGGAGTGAGTTGAGGCTGGTTCATTCCAAATTGGCCCAACTTCCTTGATATTACGACAACCTAAGACACAAGAATTGCAATCACATCTGTATCATAAATAATGGCTACATATTTATGATTTACCCTCGTAAAGGGCCATTGAAATTCATTTTTATCAATTTCTTCAATTAATGCATACGCTTCATCAAATTGTTTTGACATTAATGATCCACCAGCGGCAGCGTCAATTATATACCTAAGGGATCCTACTAAGCCATTATAAAAAAATTGAATGATTAACCAATCGGGCAGAGCATGGTGTGGAAACTTTCTTAGGAGTTCCTTAAATCTTTCTCATGCTTCGTATATTGATTCTCCTTCATATTGACAAAATGAGATAATATCATTTCTAAGTTTAGTAGTCCTTGATGGTGGAAAATACTTAGCTAAGAATTTCTTAGTTAACTCCTCCCAATTTTTAATAGAGCCAGGCGCTAATGAGTATAACCACATTTTAGCCTTATCCCTTAGTGAGAAAGGAAAAAGCCTTAGTCTAACAACATCGTCTGACATACCGTTATAACAAAATGTAGCACAAAGTTCTAGAAATTTTGATAAGTGTAAATAGGGATCCTCCAAAGGAGTTCCTCCAAAGTGATTGTTTTGGACTAGTTGGATAATCTTAGGATTTATTTTAAATGAGTCAGCTTCTACGACAGGGTTTTGTATACTTAAGTGAATTTCATCTGTCGTAGGATTTAGTAATCCCTCAATGAAGTATGATGATTTTCTAAGTTATTCTCTTGAAAGTTTTCCATTTCCATTTCTACTTTTTCGAGTCCTTCCTGTATTTTTATTTTTTTATTTTTTTCAAAATTGGGATCATAAGGCACAAGTCTTGCAGATTCTTTGTTTCTCATACGTAACACAACAAGCAATACATTAACGATTAAACAAATAATAGATGAAATATATTCAACACAACAAAACATTTTCAAGAACACCTTATTTTTCACAAAAACAGTTTTATTTTCTTTTTTCACAACACTTTTTCATATAAAAATGCTTTTCACACAAAAATAGTTTTTACGACACTACAGTTTTTCATGTTTAAGCCTAATTACTTTAACTAAAATTCTTCTAAAGTTCTTACCGAAGCTTCCCTGACAATGGCGTCAAAAACTTGAGCGCAACTTTTTGAGGTGGTAAAACTCAGTGTAATTAATTAATAAAAAGGCACTTATATCAATGCAAGTATACGTATCGCTCAAGTAATATAAGGCTCTAGTGGAGTCCTAGTTATCGATCCCGCAGGGAAGAGAAATAAAAGGTCCTTAGTCAAATTCTAGTTTACTACAGTTACTGCTTAGTTTGGAATGTCGATTAAAATGATGTTTTATCTAGTAACTACTCCTAAATATAAGTGTTAAATGTAAAGATAGTAACTATAACTAAATGCAAATTTTAATTCTAAAAATAACCCTTTTTGGATGAACTGGTTTGGAGAATTTTGAGATACAAAAAACTACTATTCTTATGTAATGAAATAGATAATGTATAGGAATGAGATGTATTAAATATTGTATGTGCCAAATAGGAGCAATCCTATTCTTTACCCTTGGTCTTGGAATAAAGAACATTGACTAATCCTATACTTGTTTACTGAATCTGTGGCTAGGCTGGGAGGATACCGACTCTCACTTCGGAGCTCCCACATTCCACTTGCCTGAGGGCTAACATCTCTGCTTCAGCACTCAAACAATAGGACCGAATTAGAGATTTTAGTCTGTCACTCTTAAATCTCCACTTCTACGACCAATAATTATATTTTCCTATTTATTTGTATTCGATCCCCATGAACTTCACAATCCATGGAATTTGAATGTGGTTCATACTTAGTTGTAGAAAGCATAACCCTCTCGGATCGTATGTTTTCACAACGAATTTTAACATTACAACAAGCCTTAATTGTAATGTAAATGAAGTGCAAGTAAAAACCATCACATTTATATAAAAAACTTCTTCTAGCATGTATCTCAACATCCTACACGTGAATTCTACTCATTATAAAAGAAAAGTAAAAGGAAAAGAATGTCATAATCTTCTCATTCCACTATTTCCAAGGAAGAAGAACGGGTGAGAGAGATACGTCACAAAGCACGAAGAAAACAGAACGGAAACTTCATTTAACCAAAGCAGATCCACTAGGTAAGTGTTTACAAAATCATAAGATAATGAAGAACAATACTTAGTTTTTTTCCTTTGAAAGAAAGATGAAGATCTTTCCCACAAAGTCTCCCATCGATCCATGCAATGCTAGTGCAATCACATACAAATTCTCTCAAAATCTCATCTTCAATCTCTCCAAAAGGGTAGAAATCTACATTTCTACTCCTAATCTAGGGACCCTCAACATCTTCTAAGTTTTTCCTAAAATTCCTCTCTTTTTTTTAACCTAAAATCCATTCTTTTAAAGTGTAGGGACGAAGTTTGAAGAGTTTCCATAAGAAAACTTTCAAAAAGCATCCAAATAAGTTGAATTTCGGCCCATATCCGTCAAAATTTGGTCCATAGTCATCTCGGGCGCCGTCGGTGGACTTGAGGGCGTCGTCGGTGAGCTTTTCTGTCCTTTTTCGGTCTTCTCGGGTAAATCTCGCCGTCGGAGCCCTCGAGGGTGCTTTCGGCGAGCAGACTAAGCAGCTCCATCGTTTTGCTCCGTTTGGCTCCATTTTAGCTCCGATTCAACCCGTTTCAGTTGGGTTACGTTCCTAACAGATAGCCCTACAAAATAAGTATAAAAACAATTTTTCTTTAAAGTGTAATCACATTCTAAAATATGCAAGAAGTGTAAAATAGATTAAGCATAAAAAGACTTATCGAAAGGTGTAAGGGCAAAATTTCATTTCTTGCTCGTTTTTGCTCTCAATTGCACCATTTTTGCTTCCTTTTGCTCCAATCACCCTTTCTTGTACCTAAAACCAAAAAACATACAAAATATCTTCCGTTAAAGTACAATATCATTAAAATTAATCATAAAATGTATATGAAAAATCAAGCATTTTTTAGGTGTGTCAAGACCCCTAAACTTAACTGTTGCTTGTCCTCAAGTAACACTATAAATTTTAAAAAAATATATGTTGACTTTTGGTTGTGGGTTTCAATAGAGTTTCCTATAATTTCAACTCAGAATTATTATAGTATAACATAGGAGAAATTCTAGCAAATCAACCTAGGACTAGAGTGTAAGAATATCTCAAATTCAACTTAGGAATCCTGATTTTCTATTTACTTCAAAAGTTATTGAAAATTGTCAAAGTAAAGATTCATAGAAAGTATAAGAATGAAATTTAAGCACCTTATCTATACCAATTTAACCAATACCTTTTGAAACAATAATAAGTTTAGGATTATTTTTAAGTCTTTTCATTTAAAAAGATTCAAGTGAAACTATTTTTTTATTAGGCTTCTCCTCAAGCTTCTCCTCACTTATTTTCTTTTCTTTTTTTTTTCTTTTTTCTTTCGTGATCATTTTTAATCCCCTTTTTCACTTTTTTTTCTTTCTTTCAAGATCATATTTAATCCCTTTTTTTTACTTTTTTTTTATGTGAGGATTATTATATCTGGATAGGCCTTTAATAATTTTGAATTTCACTATCCTCGCTTTAAAATCCAAAACTCAAAACTTTCCCTCACTTTTTCTAAGTGTAAGTATTAGTTCGAAAAAGGTTTTCAATAAAGGCTCAATTCTCATTAAGTATAAATCTAAGAATTTTAGCTTTTCAAATATTAAACTTCTTTCTACCATAAATAGAAAAATCATTTTTCCAATGTTTCCTACAAAATATCTTAACTCTAGAACAGTTTCTTCACATAAGATTTCAACTAGATTATTTTTCTAACATTTCTAAAATTGAAATTATAGTACCCTAAAGGTAACACCACATACTACAACTCATTTTAAAAGTGATATTAAATTAAATATAGGCTACTAAGGACAAATAAAGTTACATTTAAATTTTTTTTTCTTCCCCCCAAACTTAAATTTTAAAATATTTTGCAACTAATTCCATAAAATGTTGCAGGAAGGAAAGTAAAGGTTGAATCTATTTACTACTACAACATCCTATCAAATTCATATACATGCATAATCAGGATAGAATGACTGTAGGAGAAAGTAAATCTAACCTAAAACATGCTTGTAATAAAATTACACCAAAATAAAGTATTTTCACATTAAAATTTTATTTTTCTTCCTACCCCCAAACTTAATTTTTAACATGTATAACATTCAGTACAGAAAATATAAGTAGGAATAAAAATAGTTTAGAAATTCTATCAACCATAGGTATCTATCATAAAGATCTACAATTATTTATGAGGATAGAAATCCTGTAGCAGAAAGTAAATCTAAACTAATCATGCTAGAATGAAATTCACTAAATAAAATTTTAAATAACATAGCAGGTATCAGCAAAGGAATATCTAAATGTTCTATTATTATTATATAAAATTTTAACACAAACATAATACACAATAAGATAAATGAGGTTAATTCATCCTTTAACTCATCACATCTCACTAACTTACCTCCAATTTCTAACGGAATCACTACAATAGCAAAATTAGGTACTTTTAAATGATTTTATAGAATATAATCCCAAAGATAAGATTATCCCTGATAAATTGGTTGCCGGACACCAATCTTAGGCATCATCTAATCCCTTTAATTAAGCACCTCTAACTGTTATAAATGGTAGTGTAAGATCATCCACATGGTATTCATCAAATAGGTTCACGACTGCTACCTAATGAAAATATAGTTACAGAAAGGAAGTAAAAAATTATGATGGAACTATCAAAGTTAGAAATTCATGATTTCTCCTGTAAAACTCAAATCTGGGTGAGACCCAAGTCAGAGTGAACTCGTTAATCCAACTACTACAAGAGATCAAGTCTAGTCATAATAAGAAGTTAAGGAATCACCTCCCTCAAGACACAGATAGAGATCAGATCAAAGCAATAATAATCCAAACATCTACCAATCATCAAACAAATTGATCAATCCACTATAAAGAAAATACAATACAACACTAACAATCATGACTGTTGATTCGACGGACTTATATATGCATGAATGTATGAACTCAAATTTATATATGTTTATAATGATTTCATAATGTTCAATCACTCAACGCAAGTATACGTATCGTATCAAGTAATACAGGGCTCTAATGGAGTCCTGGTTATCGATCCTACAGGGAAGTACGAAGTTTAATAAAGTTTTTCACAATATATATAATATAGCACTGAAATCTGATACTTAAATTGTACTTAAAGTTTACTACTTACTTCTCCTACCACTATGCAGAAAACAGTAACAATTAATTAAACTACAATTACTTCTAACAACTTTGAAAACATAATTAACTAGCAGACACACTAAACTATGTATTTGCAAGGTTTTTTTTATATATGAGAAAAGTATCTTTCCTCTTGCAATGAGAATATGATGTGTGGATTGATATGGAACAATTATTTATATTATTGTGTCAAATAGTAGCATAGATGATTATTTATCCTTAAAAGAGTACCCCTCTTCTAAGCATGAAAAAAACATTGACATATCCTAAATTTAGTCACTAAATCGAAGGCTAGGCTGGGATGATACCGGCTCTCACTTCGGAGCTCCCAATCACCCTTCACCGGAAGGCTAACCTTCGATGTTTAGTTACTAATTTAAGAACCAATTTGGGGATTTCAGTCTGTCACCCTGAAATCTCCACTTTGAAGTCCATCAAATCACATTTCCTTATTTATTTGCACTCAATTCCCATGAACTACACAATTCATCCATGGAAATTGAATGGATCTTTCATTATTATTGTAGGACATTAAATCCTTTCTGAATTAATGTTCAAAAATATATTTCAACATTTCAATTGGCCAAATAGAAAAGTAAATTAAGTTTGAAATGAAAAACCATCACAATTTCTTTAATACATTAAAAGCACATCAAATCCACATCAATCCATCATCACATCTCTATGCAAGAAGAAAGACAAAGAAGACTACTCAGAAATCATGAAGAAGATGCAATAAAACATGGATTTTATATATAAAAGAAAAGTCCTAAAAACCACAAAAGGAAATTCAACTTATCTCTTTCTCTTCCCCAATGAAATTCCCATGAAGTTCCTTCGAATCCTTTTCTCTCTTCTTTACAACACTTGATTCTCTCTTTAGAATGGAAAGGAACAAGCAATTGCTCACTTTACTCCTTCTCCTTCACTCTTTACAGAAGAATTCCTCTCAAATCCTCACTTCTACACACTCTTCTCCTAAACCCTAATACTTAACACACACTAAAACTACTCTAAAAGACATAAGACACACACCATTTTCGTCAAAAAACAGTTACTTATAAGTCAGAAACAAAATCCCAAGAGTTTCCAAAGGCATCCCTTCAAAAAGTCTCCAAAACTCTTCAAATTTGAATTCCACCGACTTCGGGCGTCGGCGGCGCTCTATCATCAAAATAATGTCGTAGTCTCTAAAAAATGGCGCCGGCGGCGCCCATTCTGGCACCGGCGGCGTCAAAACATATTTTCCACCTTTTGCTCCTTTTTGCTCCGAATACGTTCCTTTTCGCTTCTTTTCACACCAATCACCTAAAATCATCATACCTGCAACAAATCATAAAAAATAACAATCTTTAAAGTGCAATATCACTAAAAAATGAGTAAACATATATAGTAAAAACTGTATATATTTTTGGTGCATCAACATTCAAGCACACTAAATTAAAGCACACCGATAACTATAGGTTGCCTCCTATAGAGCGTTTGGTTTAATGTCGTTAGCCCAGCAAATGATTCCTCCTGGATCAAAATTCCAATTAAGTAATCATCGATCAATCGCTAATCCTTTTCAGATCTGGGACTAATTACAAATTCGTCAAATTGTAATTTTTCATTCAACTCTTCCTTTTCAGATGGATTTATATCATAATTCCTCATATTTCTTTCTAGATCCAATATTCTTCTATTGATTTTTTGAAATTTCATATTAATATCATCCTTAAAATTTTTAAGAAATGGATCTTTATAAGATACTTCAATATCTCTCAAATTTTGGATCAGATTCTCTTTAGATAATTCAAATTCTGGGTCAATATCTTCTATGTTACTCTTCTGTTTCAAATCATCTTCCAATTTTTCCCCTTTATAATTATTAAATGATGGAGAATCTATCTTAGTTGAGGAAATCTATTTTTCTAATTCCTTAAGAATTTCTTCCAATGGTCTTCCAATATCCTTATCCTCTTTTCTCAACTCAAAGTTCTTTTGAAATATATCCTCAAATTCTCTTCCAAGTCTTAGTTCAATAATTTTATCTTGTTCATTATTCAATTCAGGTTTTTCTTGTGATTGAGTCGCATCTAAAGATATAAAGACTAGTTTTGTAGATGAATTACCTAAATAGATAGGCTTTAAAATTGTATGGGGTACATCCATCTTATGTTCATGAGATTTTTCAACAGATGGAATTAAAAGTTTACTATTTTTTGGAGCGTCCTTCATTTCACACTTATCTTGAACATACATACAGTCTTCTTTAAATAACATTTTTGAATCATCATGAAAGTTTATTTCAATCTCATTTGTTAACTTACTCTCAAAACTTTCTTGGAAATGGTCTTTACCTAGATAATTAATTTCATCTATCCAAAAATAATCATCATCTTTTCTCTCAGCTGTATATTTCATAGTCTTTAATACATCAGAAGTGACTTCATGGTCATTAATTTTCATAATCAACTCTCCTTTTTGCACATCTATCATTGCTTGTCCAGTAACAAGGAAAGATCTCCCTAAAATAATTGGAATTTCTTTATCTTCCTCCATATCCAATACAATAAAGTCCAAAGGAAAGATAAATTTATCCACTTTAATGAGCACGTCTTCTATAACTCTGTTTGGATAAATGATAGATCGATCAACAAACATAAGGGTTACAGTAATGGGAGAAATATCGACAAAACCTAACATTCTAAATATAGATAGAGGCATCACATTAATGCTCACTCCTAAATCACATAAAGCTTTTCCACACAATTTTTTTTCCAATTGCACTAGGAATTTGAAAGCTACAAGGAGTTTTAAGTTTCTGAGGAAAATTTTTCTGAAGTATAACGCTGCACTCCTCACTTAATGCAACTGTCTCGTAATTCCTAAATTTCCTTTTCTTGTTTAATATCTCCTTCATAAACTTTGCATAACTTGACATCTGTTCCAAAGCTTCAGTGAAAGGAATATTTATCGTTAACTTTTTAAGTAGTTTTATGAACTTTGAAAATTTTTTATCCAACCCATGCTGTCTAAGTCTTTGAGGAAATTGATGTTGTGGTCTTTCCAAACTGATTTTAGTTAGAGATATTAATTTTTCCAGATCCTTAGAAACATGTTCTTCAGGTCTTTTAGTTTCCTTTATTTCTCTCACAACATCTTTCTCTTTTTTAACCACATCCTCGATCTCTCTTCCACTTTTTAATTAGACAGCTTCTACTTGCTCATTAAAGTTCTCTTTAAGGTTGATCTCAGAGTTGATAGGAAGTGTTCCTTGGGGTCTATTGCTAAGTGAATTAGCAATTTGTCCCATTTGATTCTCTATGTTTCAAATCACAACATTTTGACTTTGCAACTGGTTTCCCATTTGCAATACCACTTCTTCCATAGATATCTTCTTATCCTTAAATTGTTGATCATTGTTAGAGTCCGGTGGATATTAAGGTCTATAGTTTGTGTTCCCCTGATTATTTTAACTTCCATTAGGATTTGCATGATTATTTTTCCCATTTTTTGTTTCCACCATCAGTAGTATGATTCTAACTAAATTTAGAATGGTTCTCCCAACCTGGGTTGTAAAAGTTAGAGTACGGGTTGTTTATGGTATTTAAAGCATCATATGATAAGTTAGAATCAATCATATGCCCTAATGAACTTACCTCACTTACTGGAGTGAGTTGGGGCCGGTTCATTCCAAATTGGCCCAACTTCCTTGATATTGCGGCAACTTGAGATGTAAGAATTGCAATTACATCTCTATCATAAAACACTGGCTACATATTTTTTATTTACCCTTGTCGAGGGCCATTGAAAAACTTTTGTAGCCATTTCTTCAATTAATGCATACGCTTCATCAAATGGTTTTAACATTAATGATCCACAAGCTGCAGCGTCAATTATAGACCTAAGAGATCCTACTAACCCATTATAAAAAATTTGAATGATTAACCAATCGGGTAGAGCATGGTGTGGACTTTTTCTTAGGAGTTCCTTAAATCTTTCTCACACTTCGTATATTGATTCTCCTTCATATTAAAAAAATGAGATAATATCATTTCTAAGTTTAGTAGTCCTTGAAGGTGGAATATACATAGCTAAGAATTTCTGAGTTAACACCTCCCAATTTTTAATAGAGCCAGGTTCTAATGAGTATAACCACATTTTAGCCTTATCCCTTAGTGAGAAAGGAAAAAGCCTTAGTCTAACAGCATCATCTGACATACCGTTATAACAAAATGTAGCACAAAGTTCTAGAATTTTTTATAAGTGTAAATAGGGATCCTCCAAAAGAGTTCCCCCAAACTGATTGTTCTGTACAATTTGGATAATCTCAGGATTTATTTCGAACGAGTAAGCTTCAACAACAAGGTTTTGTATACTTGAATGAATTTCATCTGTCGTAGGATTTAGGTAATCCCTCAATGAAGTATGATGATTTTCTAAGTTATTATCTTGAAAGTTTTTTGTTTCCATTTCTAGTTTTTTGAGTCCTTTCTGTATTTTTATTTTTTTATTTTTTTCAAACTCGGGATCATAAGGCACAAGTCTTGCAGATCCTTTATTTCGCATACATAACACAACAAACAATACATTAACAATTAAATAAGTAATAGATGAAATATATTCAACACAACAAAACATTTTCAAGAACACCTTATTTTTCACATAAACAATATTTTTTTTCTTTTTTCACAACACTTTTTCATATAAAATCACTTTTAACACAAAAAAAGTTTTTACGACACTACAGTTTTCCAAGTCTAAGCCTAATTTATTCAACTAAAATTCATCCTAAAGTTCTTACCGTAGCTTCCCCGGCAAGGGTGCCAAAAACATGACCGCAACTTTTTAAGGTGATAATAATGAGTGTAATTGATTAATAATAAAGTCACTTATATCAACGCAAGTATACGTATCGCTCAAGTAATACAGGGCTCTAGTGGAGTCCTGATTATCGATAGTAGAGGGAAGCGAGATAAAAGGTCCTTAGTCAAATTCTAGTCTACTACAATTACTCATTAGTTTGGAATGTCAATTAAAATGATGTTTTATCTAGAAACTACTCCTAAATGCAAGTGTTAAATGTAAAGATAGTAACTATAACTAAATGCAAATATTAATTATAAAGATAACCCTTTTTGGATGAATTTATTTGGAGAATTTTGAGATACAAAAACTACTATTCTTATGTAATGAAATGGATAATGTATAGGAGTAAGATGCATTAAATATTGTATGTGCCAAATAGGAGCAATCCTATTCTTTACACTTTGGTCCAGGCATAAAGAACATTGACTAATATTATACTTGTTTACTGAATTCGTAGCTTGGCTGGGATGATACCAGCTCTCACTTCGGAGCTCCCACGTTCCCCTTGTCTGAGGGCTAACATCTCCGCTTCGGTACTCAAACAATAGGACCGAATTGGGGATTTTAGTCTGTCACTATAAAATCTCCACTTCTACGTCCAATAATTATATTTCTCTATTTATTTGCATTCAAACCCCATGAACTTCAACATCCATGGAATTTGAATGTGGTTCGTACTAACTTATAGAAATTAACCCTCTCGGATGGTATATTTTCACAACAAATTTTAACATTACTACAAGCCTTAATTGCAATATAAATGAAGTGCAAGTAAAAACCATCACATTTATATATAAAACTTTTTCTAGCATGTATCTTAACATCCTACACATGAATTCTACTTATTCCAAAAGAAAAGTAAAAGGAAAAGAATGGCATAATCATCTCATGCCACTATTTCCAAAGAAGAAGAAAGGGTAAGAGAGATAAGTCACAAAGCACGAAAAAAATATAACGGAAACTTCATTTAACTAAAGCAAATCCACTAGATAAGTGTTTACAAAATCATAAGATAATGAAGAACAATACTTAGATTTTTCTCTTTGAAAGAAAGATAAAGATCTCTCCCACAAATTCTCCCATCGATCCATGCAATGCTTGTACAATCCCTTACAAATTCTCTCAAAATCTCCTCTCCAATCTCTTCAACAGGGTAGAAATTTACATTTCTACTCCTAATCTAAGATCTCTAAATATTATAAAAGTTTTTCCTAACATTCCTCTCTTTTTTTCTAACCTAAAATCATTCTTTTAAAGTGTAGGAACGAAGTTTGAAGAGTTACCATAAGAACCCTTTCAAAAAGCGTCCAAATACGTTGAATTTCGGCCCATAACCGCCAAAAGTCGGTTCATAGTCGTCCTGGGCGCTGTCGACAGGCTCAAGGGCACAGTCGGCAGGCTTTTCTATCATTTTTCAGCCATCTCAGAAAAATCTAGCCGTCGGCGCCCTCGAGGGCATTTTTGGCGAGCAGACTGCGTAGCTCCACCGTTTCGCTCCGTTTGACTCTGTTTCATCTCCGATTCGCCCCGTTTCAGTTGCATTGTGTTCCTAACAGATAGCCCTACAAAATAAGCATAAAAATAATTTTTCTTTAAAGTTTAATCTCATTCAAAAATATATAGGAAGTGTAAAAGAGATTAAGCATAGAAAGACTTATCGAAAGGTGTCAGGGCAAAATTTCATTTCTTGTTCGTTTTTGCTCCACATTGCACCTTTTTTTGCTTCATTTTGCTCCAATCACCATTTCTTGTACCTAAAACCAAAAAACATACAAAATAATTTTCTTTAAAGTGCAATATCATTAAAATTAAGCATAAAATGTATATGAAAAATCAAGCATTTTTTAGGCGTGTCACTTGGTCACTAGGAAGCTTGGGGACTCTATAATTTGGGTTAACCTTATCAAAGTGAGGTAGTCTGCTGAAAGCCTTTTCCTTTAGGATTTGGGTATTGGTAAATTGAATTTCTTGTTGGACAGATGGTTCCCTACTTAATTTCATTATCCTATCCCTGCTAAATTGGACATTGAACTCCTGGTTGAGGGCATTTGGGAAGGCAACTATTGGTCCATTGACATCCTACAATTCCTCCTGGATTAGCACTCAATTACTATCATTGTCAAACGACCATTTGATAGAACTAGATCTAATAAACTGTTGTTTAAGTCCAGCTCTACTTACAACCTCACCAAATCCATCTACTCTAATTTGTATCAATGGGACAGTGTGCTCTGGGCTGAATGCCTGTGGAATAAATATTTAACACCCTCTATTGCATTCTTTTTTGGAGATCTTTCTATCAACTACTACCTACTGATGATATCCTAAAATTCAAAGGCCTTAAAGGGCCTTCAATTTTTTGTCTTTGCAGAGCTGTGAAGATTCTCCAGCACATCTGTTTTTTCAGTGCTCCTTCTCCCAGGAAGTCTGGATTTCCCTCTTATGAAAGCTAAAGATCAACACTATGCTTCTGGAATGGAACCTACTGGCATCTTGTTGGGTTGGTTGGAAGGAGCAGTTGTTAGCTTCAATCCCTTTTATTACTGCATGGTTCATTTGGGATGCCAGAAACCAAGTTAAGTTTGAGGGGAATTCCTCTACTGTCCTGCAAGTCGCTTCCAACTGTCTAGCCTTTGTCAGAAAACTCATACAATTTAAGAAGTTCCCCAACATACTAAACATAAGGAGAAGCTCTGGCCCTAACATCTTCTCAACTATCAAAGTTTTCTGGGAAAAGCCTGCTTACCCTACAGTCAAAGCTAATACTGATGGCAGCTTCTCCCCTATGGGCTGGCATTACAGGTGTATTTAGAGACCATCAATGCAGATTATTTTTTATTTTTTATTTTTTGCAATGCCCAACTATTGCTCAAGATGCTCTAGAGACTGAATCTATGGTTGTTAATTGGGCTCTCAAATTGGCCATTATGAACAAATGGCCTTCCCTACAAGTTGAAATGGACTCTTCCCAGCTCTTGGCATATGTCACAGATCACAACAACCCTCATTGGCACATCCTCCAGTGGACCAAACTGATCCAAAACTTGATGCAAGAGATTTTTGTCACTTTCACCTTTATTTACAGAAAAGGCAGTCGATCTGCAAATTTTTTGGCTAAGTGTGGGGGAGTGTCTCGGATTGTCTTGGTCTCTACCTCTCCTGCTCCTTCTCTTTCTTTTTTGCTTCAGGGGATCTGATTAATGGCCCACACCTTAGAATTATAACTTTTTTTATTTTAATATAAATTACCATCTTTTGCCATAAATATGAGTCAAAATGCGTGGAAACATAAGTCTGTGTTATTTTATTTCTTTTCTTTTCTAGTCTCTTTTTTCTCCCACAGAGTCCCCCATTGTTCTTATGCTTTTTCCGGGACAAATTTGAATTTGAATTATATATATATAAATAAATATATATATATATATATATATTATTTATTTATTTATTTATGTATTTATATATATGTAGATATAAACTGACCTGAAATTATAAATACTGGTCATCGCACCGTGCAGAACAAAATTTTTTAATCGTTTTATACCTGATAAATTTCTCGGAGCCATTTTTCTTTTTTTCCCTTCTCTTTCACGGATTTCTTTCTCTTGTTGTGCATGTTCATGAACGGTCCCGAATTTAACACGTTTAAATAAATGAATCAATTTGGTTGAAAAGAATATTTGAATGGCCTAGTTTTTTCACCTCACGATTGATTTCTATTCAAAGAATTTATACATTAAATCATCTAAAAGTCAAAAATTTGTACTAGTATCAGAAAAAATAATAATAATAACAAAATTTAAATAGATAAATAATACAGCATGAAAACGACAAAAGGCCAACTTAATCCAAGAAGCAAACCGAAAATACATTGATAAAATCGAATGATAAAGAATCCGACTAATTATTAGCGTCAAAGAGCGATAAGAGACCCAAAGGCGGCAATAATCAGAGGAGAAGAGACCGATCTCGGCAGTCTGCTCTGCTTCTGTAGGTGAAAAGGCAGAGAAGGTCAAGTGGGAGAGGCTATTCGAAGAAAGAAAGAATAGAAGAAGAAGAAGAACAGCAGAGGAATGGGTTCCCTCTCTCTGTTTTGAAGCCATTGAAACGCCTCCGCTGATTCCAATCGTTTCTTTCGATGGAGTTCGTTTCCGTGCTTCTCTGACATTTCTCGTTTCTGTTTCAGTTTCGCGCAACCGATGATAGCCCAAATCTCCTGTTCTCTTCTCTCCATTACTTTTACTTGCAAAAAGTTCACTTTTGGGAGTTCTCTGCTCCATCCCTTCTCTCCTCTTTTATAAAACGAAGCATTTCCACTTTTCTTCTTCTCCCGCCGTGCAAAAAAGAATAAAGTTGTATTTTTGGTGTTGATAATGGCTGGAATAGCCGATGAGTTATCTTCTTCAGTCAATTCCACCCCTCTAGCAAACTTCATGTCAATGCC
This sequence comes from Papilionanthe hookeriana x Papilionanthe teres, assembly GCA_022702705.1. Classification (NCBI taxonomy): domain Eukaryota; kingdom Viridiplantae; phylum Streptophyta; class Magnoliopsida; order Asparagales; family Orchidaceae; genus Papilionanthe; species Papilionanthe hookeriana x Papilionanthe teres. Next base: position 13,955,964 of record CM040432.1, on the reverse strand, counting down.
CCCAGCCTCCTTAGGCTCCCCATACTCTCCATGTCTTCGCGATCTCAAATCTGACGAGCGAGGCCTCTTACTCATCCACCTCCTTCTCAACTGCGCCGCTCATGTCGCCGCCGGAAATATGGACCAAGCCAACGCCTTTCTAGAAAAAATATCTTTCCTCGCCTCCCCTAATGGAGATACTATGCAGCGTATTGCTTCTTACTTCACCGAAGCTCTCGCTCGCCGTCTACTCCGCTCGTTGCCTGGCGTATACCGCGCTCTTAAACCCGATCTCTCTGATTCCTCCGCTTCAAGATTCCATGCCCGCTGCCTCTTCCTTGATCTCTTTCCCTTCCTCCGCCTCTCTTATCTTGTCTCTAACCAAGCTATTCTAGAAGCCATGGATGGCGAGAAGGTAGTACACGTCGTCGACCTAGGTGGCTCTGACCCAAACCAGTGGATCGCTCTGCTTCAATCGCTTGCAGCAAGGAAAGAGGGTCCGCCGCACCTCCGCATCACGGCCGTCGGCGAGAGCAGGGAGTTCCTCACCCACATGGCTTCTATCCTCTCAAAGGAAGCAGAGAAGCTCGACATACCGTTTCAATTTCACGCAGTTATTTCCCGGCTGGAAGTACTAGACGTGGAAAGCCTCCATGTGAAGACCGGAGAGGCTCTGGCAATCACCTCTCTTCTCCAGCTCCACCCTCTCCTCGCAGCCGACGACGACGCTGTCACCCCAAGGAAGCATTTTTCCTCCAACATAGACAGCTTTCTGAACTCTCTGTGGGGTCTTTCTCCCAAAATCATGTTAGTGACGGAACAAGAATCGAACCATAATGGTTCGAGTTTGAAAGAGAGGTTCATGGAGGCATTGTACTTTTATGCGGCCATGTTTGATTGCTTGGAGTCGACCGTGCCGAGGCAGTCGGCCGAGCGAGCGAGGGTAGAGAAGTTGCTGTTTGGGGAGGAGATTAAGAACATCATAGCTTGTGAGGGGTTGGAGAGGACGGAGAGACATGAGAAGCTTGAGAGGTGGATGCAGAGGCTGGAAACGGCTGGTTTCTGGAGAGTGGGTTTGAGTTACTATGGACTGATGCAGGCGAGGAGGATGCTTCAGGGATTTGGTTTTGATGGGTATCAAGTCAGAGAGGAGAATGGAAACTTCTTCTTCTGCTGGCAGGAAAGGGCATTGTTTTCTGTTTCTGCTTGGAGGTTCAGGAGGTATGATTGAATTCCAATTCTCTGTGGATCACTTTGTTTTGATGATGATCATTAAGGTTTCTTGGGTATTTTCTGTTGGCCCTTTAATCAACTAACATCTTTGTGTAAAGATTCACACTTGTATGTGATATAATTAATATGCACAGTACTGTGGAAAGTGGATATGGGAAATTAATGCCTTGTCGAATTGAAGTCTGCATCTAATGTATTCTACTGTTTGGAGCTTTGTGGAAGGTTGAGTTCTTTCTCAGTTCCATGAGCAAGATGCTAGATTTTTTTTTTTTTTTAAGTTTTTTTAATGATTTGCGCTTCTTTTACGTTTTTACCGTTTTCAATGATGTGTTGATATTTCAGTGTTTTTATGTAGCTGTGATACTTACATTGGGAATCCGAATGTAATTTTTTTTCTTTGATTGTTGAGTAAGTTTGTTCAAATTAATATAACATTAACAATTTTTTTTAACCCGAAAATTAAATAAACCAAATATAGATAGACTAACTCATTTTTTCATGTTCATAATTAAATTTATTTGTTGTTTAACAATCAACTCATTAAATGATCAATGTTAATGATAGCTCATATTATAAAATAATATATTATCTAATAAAAAATTGAGTAAATAAAATTAATTTAATTAAATATATTTAATAATACTATTTGTTTATTTGATATTGATATGATTTTAAGATTGATAATTAGTTACATAATTATTTTTTTAATATTTATTTGTTAGGCAACTGAATTTGTTAACTAACATAATTATTTGCCAATTCAATCCATCATATTTTTAATATTAATTAATTATGATTATATAAATATATAATGTATATTTCTGAATTATATAATGAGATTATTTATAAAATATTATTTACTTATTATTTTTAGATCTTTTCATAGACCACGATTATTCAATACTCATGTATTTCTTCTCTTCTATGATTTTCTTTCTTATTTCCACCGATATGCTTCTCATCTAAATAAGGGTTCATATTTTTATCTAACTTTTATATACTTTCTATTTTTATATCCATTATATATTTTAACTTTAATAATTAATATAATTATTTTGTTTTTTATTTCAATAATGTAATTTATTTGTTTTTATGTATGTGGTTTGATGATAAGAAAAATTATTAAATAACATATATATTATTTTATTAAATTGTTTTAGAGTAGTTATGCATACTCATAATATGTCAACACTCATATTTCAAAGATCACATCAATTCGAACTGAAATAATTTGATGCTTAACTAAGCCATACTTAGAAAAGTGTACAGGACCTGCCAAATTATAGTCTCTCTGGACAAGAACATGGGGATTGCCAACGAAGAGGAGAGATTTACCAAGCTCCTCAAAATGACACCATCAATTTTCTTAGAATGAACTTTAAGGCCTTTCGAGTCACTAGCACTCAATGTGGCAGAAACACAAACCTCCCGAGCTGCTTTTCTAATGAAAACTTGTAACTAATTGTTAGATTACGATAAGTGCCATCTGCCCAACATCCTTGCCCATCTTGACAACAGATGCCCGCTAAAAAGGAGCAGCGACTACTAGTCGAACCAAGGGAGCCGACCGACCTAGGGCCCATAGCCTAGCCGACCAATGACTCACTGTCTCGCCGACCAAAGACCCTCAATCAAGCAAGCCGAAGTCCATGTACTGGCCGATCAAAAGTCCATAAGCAAACCGATCGAAGGCCCTAAGTCATAGATTGCTAAAGGATGTGACAACCATAACATATATCTTTTTATAATTTTATTTATCAATTCATTTATTTATTGATATAATCATTTATAACCAAAATACCATTGTGACGTCCTTATTCAAGCAGACGAAAGCTGGTAATTGTACATTTGATATGCCCTAAGTTTAGAAATAGGGGATCTTTTTTACACTAAAGGACTAATGACTTATTCATATTTATCTAACTCTATCTATCTCTATCTCTCTCTCTCTCTCTCCCCCATATACTCTATTCCTTGGGTGTGCCTTACAGGACAATCTCGTGTTAATATTCTAAAAAGGTGTGGTGAGCTTGGAGAATGTCAAAAATAAGAAAAGGAGTACAACATAGAAAAACCCATCTCATACACGTGAAACATGAACTGCACTAGAGAGTTTATGCACCAAAAAATTCAAGAATTGTGGGACCAGATGTTAGATCGAATGACAGAGCTGGCATAAGTAATGTTTAGAGGATGGGAGCAAGTTTCTCGGTACCAAAGTCACTGAAAGTAGGAACTCGAACCCCAAGCCCTCCGAGCGGCTCAGGGGGTAAAGAATGCTGCTATTCCTCGTACCATGATAGTGTTGTGTTTGTGCACAAGAAGAAAAAGCATTTTGGGCACATGGAGGCCCCCCGCCAACCAGAGAATGCATTCTCCTGGCATATTTCACCCGCCAAAACCTCTGAGAAGTTGAAGGCCCCTTCATTCGACTCATACAAAGATCGTTCCAACCCAACTGATCACGTTACATCATTGAATTTTTGGTCTACTTGTTGAAGATTGTTGATAGTCTAGAGTGTTGGCTTTTGTTTACCAAGCTGAGGGAATCAACCCTAAGGTGCTTCAATGGGTTACTAGTTAGGGTACTCACATGTTTTATTGATTTCAAGTGGTTGTTTGTGGTTTAGTTTGCTAGCACGTAAAAGCCTTAGAGAAGTTTGCATGCCCTGTGGCAGATCAAGCAGGGGCAGCATGAGAGCCTACTGTTATGGACAAACTTCTCACAAGTCACCCGTGCAGCTTTAATACTCTTCTTCAGCACTAAATCAACCTAATACTTACAACACTTGAACTTGGAAGCACAAAACAATTTAAAAAAAAAATAAGGAAATGTTATTAATGAAAAGATACATCACTAAGTAATGAAAAATTACACATTTGCTTGCTTAAAAACCATCAATGATTACAAATGAGGTGAGATGCCTCAATAGTCTTCTTTCAAGTCCTAGAGAATACTCTAGATTATATTAGAATAGATTATCTTCTAGATAATTCTACATTATTCTTTATATATATCTAATTCTACAACTCTCCATAATATTTTAGAGTTCTCATGAATTCCTTAGATTATTCTCCTCTTTCTAGTTTTTTCTAAAATCTTCTTTCTAAGGCTATAGTGGTGTGGCTCAGCCTTTCATGAGATGGTGGCGTGTGATACTCTCCCCCACTTAAACTTGTAATGCTATCATGACGCCTTCCTCATAATGCTATTCGATCTTTTCTTTTCCATAATGTGTCTTCATGTTCTTAGCTAGCTTCACTATTAGGTAGTCCTTTCCACTTAACGGGGTGCTTCTTGTACTTTGGTACGCCTCTTCAATGATTGATTTGATCAGCAAGTTTTTTATTCACTTTCTTATAAAAAGAAGTGATTGATGTTTGTGGTGCTTGCTTAAGGCTTCCTCTTGATGGATCTACTTTTTTGTACTCCACGTCTCCTTTTCGTGGTTGCCTTCTAGTAGTCTTAAGCAGTAGTGCTCAGACCAACGTCTTTTATTTTCTTCTAGACTTGATAAACTTGAATGCTATTGGTTTTATTACCTCATAGCTAATTATATGGGAGTGGGGTGTTGTGCAGTAAGATTTTATGGCTAGCGGCTCAGTCCTTGGCTCCAACCAAAATTATCTCCTTTCTAAGTACTAGCTCTTTCGGTAACTTTGTAAGTCAAATATTTTTAAACTCATCAATTTCGTTGCTACCTCCTTTGGTATGCCGTATTGTGGCTTTGGTTATTCATCTATGTCATGAAGAATAGACAAGTAGCTTTTCTCAACTCGTCTGATGTTTTCTTTTGACTGGATGACCAATTGTATCTTAACATCTTGCTTCCTAGTCCCTAATGTCGGTACTAAGCAAGCTTGATTGCCTTCCATGATGCACATGTTATACCGAAGGGTAATGGGAATGTATTTACTTGATCAAAAAATTATTGCCCTAGGATTATGAACCAACCCTGCGCTTTAATCCAATTCGAAATTACTTTAGTAACAATTAAATATTTTAATCTTTTAATCGCAGAGTTACTTTCAAACGCAAGTATAAGTATCGTTTAAGTAATATAGGGCTCTAATGGAGTCCTGGATATCGATCCCATAGGGAGAGATATTAAAGCCTACGGACTTAGGATTATAAAAATCAATTCAGAATTACAACTAAATCGAAATGCCTATCTGTCACTAATATGCAATCGATAATTGTATGAAACTTATATTAAAAACTAGTTTCAGTAACAACTTACTAATACTACTAGAGTTAAGTTCAAATATAGATAATATCAAGAATCTTTTTCCTTAGTTATGATATTTAAGTGAAACGGTAGTTATAATTAGTTTTAATGTGTTGTGCCAAATAGGAGCATACATGTTATTTACCCTTTGGTTCAGGCATAAAGAACATTGACTAATCCTATGCTTGGATTACTGATTCTGCTGGTAGGCTGGGAGGATACCGGCTCTCACTTCGGAGCTCCCACGTTTCCCTCACCTGAGGGCCAACAATTTACCCATCAGCACCCAAACGATAGGAACGAATTAAGGATTTTAGCCTGTCACTCTAAAATCTCCAATTCTACGCCCGATAATATTATTTCCCTATTTATTTGCACTTCTCCTACAAGGATTTACTCGTCTACCTTGCAAGCAAAATTGTTATACATACAAGTTAAGAATCCTTAGCTCACAGTCAGGTCATAAGAATTCTTCACGGATTTTAACAATACAAATGGCCAATTCGTATAGTAAAGTAAGTTTAGGTATAGTACCATCACAACTTCTTTTATAATTTATTTAATATACTAATTATATAATCATTTCACAAAAACATCGAAACCAGGAGAAAGATAGAACAACTACTCATAATTCATGAAGATGATGCAATAAAACTTATATTTCATAAAGTAAAGTTATACACACTAAAAACAAATAAATACTATTTATCTCAAACTCCTCCCCAAGCAAAATCCTCGAAGTTCTTCTGGATCTTTTCCTTGGAATTCTCCTTTGAAATGTCAATGTGGAAGAGTAATCTCACTTCCCTTTCACTCTTGCAATCCCTCGAAGAATTCCTTACAATTTCTCTATTTAGACTCACAACTCACTAAATTAAACTCACTAATTGACTCTTTTTACACTATGGACTCAGTTACAATCACTTTAGAGACCTGAAGAGGAGTAATTTTTTGGCCATCGTTCCTTTTAAAGTTGTAGAAGAGTCTCCAAGGGTTGCGAAGGCACCCCTTTGAAAATCGTCCACATTCGACGTATTTCTGGAACTATCCGCCGCCGCTGCAGTCGGCAGCCTTCTAGAAACTCTGCATATGAACTGACCCCGTCGTCGGTGGCCTCGATCCGCTCCTTCGGCGGCTTCCTTTATAATTAATTCTGAACTCTTGGGAAAATCACGCCGTCGGCGGCCTCGACCTCGCCGTCGGTGGCCTAGGTCAACTTTGCATGACTTTAGTCCTTTTTGGTCCAAATCAGCTCATTTTTGCATATTTTCATTCCCTTGTCCTTAATTCTTCATATCTGTATAAAAAAAACTAAAAATACCTTTATTTAAAGTGTAATATCATCAAAAATAGTGAAAAATAAGCATGAAAAGCTTGACCTTTTTCTCTTATGTCAAAATCTTCCAAACTTTAACCATTACTTTTCCTCAAGTAACCCTTAATACTACATAAAAATTATTATTTATTGTTATATGGTTTTAATTCATAAGTACTATAATTTTGATTCAAATAAATATTATAATAAGAATTTTCAGAAAGATTTTCAAATAATTAGATTAATTCTGCAAATATAAGGCTATCTAGTCATCAAGTTTAAGAGTTCTAGTTTTCTATTTATTTCAAGAATGACTATATGTTGCAATATTAATTCACTTAGAGTATTCAGAAGATAGGAAATTCATGAAGAAACTATAAGTAAGAAACCAATCATAAATATAAGTTCAAAAATGTTTTTAGTTTTCCTTTTAGGTTAATTCAAGTGAAGCCAATTTTTGATAAGGCATATCCTCAAGCTTCTCCTCACTTATTTTCTTTTCTTTTTCTTTTCCTTTCTTTTTTTTATGGATTGTTTTTCAATCTTTTTTATTATACTTTTCTTTTTCAAGTGAGAATCACTATTTTTGGAGAGCCTGTTAATAATTTTGAACTTCACTCTTCTTTTCCTAAATTTGAAACTTTCAACATTCTTTACCTTATAAGTATTTTATAGTTTTAAATTTATTGAATCTCAATCTTTTCTTTCTCAACTGAATTCCTAAGAATCTTAATATTTCAAAATATAGTTTTCTTTACTTTAAATAGTTAACTATAGTCTTATCCTCTTATACTAAATATCTTATTCTACATAACTAATTTTCATTATCAAAAATATTTCTTTGAATCTTTTACAATATTTAGATAAAATCTAAATATAGTATTTAGAATTAGATTTTATCTCATAAATCATATTAATAGTTTTTAAAAATATGTTATTTGAGAACATATAATAGTTAAGATTTTTCTTCCCTCCCCCAAACTTAAATTTTTCTATAAATAGAAATAGAGCATGGTTGAAAGAAAAATTATAAATATAAAATTCATACATTTGAACTTTAAGCATTTTTGTCTTTTTGAAATTTGCCGGTTCTTTTCAAAATCTCTAACTTCAACTGTACTGTAATATAAATATTCTTTCTACACACATAGAGTTTAGAAAATTTGCTGGGGTAATGAAATTTTAAAACAAGTATACAAAACTAAACATTAAACAAAAACATCTAACTACACTACACAGGACATAAGCATTTCACAACACAAAACATATAGTTTCCTAATTTAAACTAAACAGTTCACAATTACACTTACTATTACAGATATCACAAGAATTTAGAAATGAAAATGTAAACTACCACACTAAACACATATCACAAAAATAATGCATAGTCCACAACACAATACAATACAAATCAAAGTTCATCCAACAAAACTAAATCAAACAAATAAAAAAATTCATCACATCAAATCAAATCAGACATTAAAATCCCATGCAATGTCTTCATCACCTTGCTCATCAAGAGGATTGGGCTGATACTGAGTATATCTGGGGCACTCTGGAAAAGTCACATTTGGCTCTCCTCTGTAATATCTAGCCTGAGCATCGTAATAAGCCATCTAAAAATTTGAATGCCTCCGAAGATACTCACTATCATGATCATGTCTTCTTTCAAGTCCTTTAATCTTGTGATCAATACTTTCTAATCTTTCATCTAATTTCTCAAAAGTTTTTATCTGCAGGTTCATAGCATTCATCAAATCATACAAGGTAGGGGAACTAGAGGCAGGAGGGTCATAGCTAGTAGAAAATATATCTCTACTAGTAGATGGTTCTTTGCTCCTACTCCCTGATCTCCATTCCTTATGGGATGTATAAGTCTTTATTTTTCCTTTAGTAATGGGTTTCATAGGATAAACCCATTCCTCATCATCCCTAGCTTCAACTCCAAATAGTTGACAAAGTGCATAAATAAGGTCAGGATGACCTAAAGATCCACTTTTCTCACTCCTCGTAGTAGTCATAATATTCTTATAGATTATCTTCCCCACATTGATTCTTCTATTGTACTGAATATAGAAATTCAAAACAGTTCACTCTCTCGAGTCTTCACTATGATGGTATGTAGGTAGCAGAGTTGAATATATGAAATAATGTCATGCCTGAACAGTAGCATTCATTATAGACAGTGGAAAGTTAATCCGTTCATGATTTTTAATTTTCCAAACTTCTTTCCCATTAGTGAGAAGGTCAATAACATCATCCAACGGACCTTCCATTATTCCAAAAGTTTCAAACTCACTAGTATAATAGTCTTGAAGCTCATAAAAAGTATTAATTCTATTAGCACTAAATTTGACATAGAAACCCCTTTTACTTGGACAGGCTGGTCCTCAATTTGAGTCATATTTGAGTGAAATTCTCTAACAACTTGGACAGCAGCTTTGTTGGTTGTATAGCAGAAATTCTCCCATCCTCTCTCCTTGATTACTCGTTCCACCTCTCCTTCAGGATTCTCAAAAACTCTATCTTGAATACACTTCTTACATTGAAAAAGTGAAGTGTACCTTGATTAGGCTTTTGCGTTAACGAATTGAGTTTCGTCAAATTCAAGTCTTCTCTTTTGTCTTGGAGCTATCGTTTGATCTATCAAATCACAAAAATTCCAACTAATCTCTAAAATAATACCACATTGGCTTCTAAATGGAGTTTAAAACAATCTAAATCAATCTCCATGAATTACTTCCAAGTCTTTTCTCCACATTTTCAAATTTCCCAAAATTTCTCAATGTGGAAGAAATTCATGGTGAAAATAAAAAAATTTTACATAGTAGTGAAGCACTTACCAAGGGAAGATGAAATCTGGTGTTGAAATTAGTTGAAAACACTCTGAATCCAAGATCTCTCAAGCCCTAGGTCGGTTTTCCAGGTAAAAAGGAGGAGAAGAAGATGAATAGTGGCTTTTGACTGGTCAAAATCGTGGTAAATAGGTATTTTTTGCTACCGTGCCATCGGCGGGCTCATTCTCGCTGTCGACAGGCTCTATTGAGTTAATATTCTGTTCTTTCGGGCAAAATGCGCCGTCGGCAGCCTCGAGGGCGCCGTCGGCGAGATTCTTTAAAATTAAACATTTTGCGATTTTTTTTAATTTTAAGCCTCGTCGTCTTCTCTTCGATCCTTTTTATTATATATTTTAATTAATTTAGTGATGTATTATCACAAATAAACGTACATACAACAAACTCACATTTATATGTATGAAATCTAAGTTTTTGCAACACAATACAAAACACACATAAGTAGGTATTCTTTCAACCTCAATCCATCAATCAACGTCACAATCCAAGCCACAACGCTCAAAACACGGAAAACAAATTGAGAAGTTTATTGGGGTTATTTCGATTCAATTGAAGAATTAAGTCTAATAATCTCACAATAATCCGAAAATAACCTCTCATTAACTTTTGCGGTTTCATTAGAGTATAACTGCATAGGTTATTGTCGGGTTATTGCTGGTTATTGGAGTTAATATTTCAGTTTATTGGAGTATTAAGTCCAATAACCCTGCAATAACCCAACCTTCAATTTTTCAAGAAATAATTTTAGCCTTGTATTATAAAGCAAAACTTCTTGACCTGGGTCAAAGTTATTTCGGTTAATCTTCCAATCATGTCTTAACTTCAGTTTTTCCTTATAAATTCTATTGTTATTGTAATATTCATTTCTTAACTCTTCTAATTCATTCAGTTGCAGCTTTCTCTTCTAACCAACATTTTTCAAATTATAATTAAATTCTTTAATCACCCAAAATGCTTTATGCTCCAATTCTACTTGTAAGTGATAAGTTTTTCCATATATAAGCCTGTAAGGAGTCATACCAATAGGAGTTTTATAAGCAGTCTTGTATGCCCATAATGCAGTATCTAGTCTTGCAGACTAGTCTATTCTATTAGGTTTTACAGTATTATCTAAAATTTGTTTGATCTCTCTATTAGAAACTTCAGCTAAACCACTATTTTGAGGATGATAGACAGTAGATAATTTATGAACAGTACTAAACTTTTCTGCCAATCTTTGAATGTATTTATTCCTAAAATGGGATCCTCCGTCAGTGATAATCACTCTCGGCATATTGTATCTTGGGAAAATGTTTTTCATTAAGAATCTTAAAACATTTTTAGCATCACACCGAGGTAAATCTTGTGCTTCTATCCATTTTTATACATAATCAACAGCAATTAAAATATATAAGTTCCGAAATGAAGGAATAAATGGTCCCATGAAATCTAATCCCTAAACATAAAAAATCTCAACTTCTAATATGAAATTTAGAGGCATTTTGTTTCTTCTAGATATATTACCTACTCGTTAGAATCTATCATAGGTTTTAATATATCTGTAAACATCTCTAAAAATAGTAGGCCAATAAAATCCACCTTGTAAGATTTTATATGCAATTTTATCAATTCTAAAATGTCCTCCAAAATTAGAATCATGATATTTTTAAATGATCTATTCAGTTTCTTTATAAGACACACATCTCTTAATAATAAGATCATTACATTGCTTATATAAATATGGTTCATCCCAAAAATATGATTTTGAATCATGAACAAATTTTTCTGTTGCTGCAATGTTAGCATTGGTGGCATAATATCACTTACTAAATAATTTACTATATCTGCATACCAAGGTATTTCTACTCACTAATATTATAACGTTTTTCATCAGGGAAACTGTCTAGTATTTCTTTGTCGGTATCAGATAATACATTATATTCTAGTCTTGACAAATGATCAGCAATTTGAATTTCAGTTCCTTTTTTATTAATCACCAAAAAAATCTAATTCTTGCATTAAAAGTACCCATCTAATTAATCTTGGTTTAATATCCTTCTTTTGCATCAGATATTTAATAGCAGAATGATCAATATGCCCAATACATTTTGTTCCAATTAAATATGATCTAAATTTATCAAAAGCATATACATTAGCTAGTAACTGTTTTTCAATAACCGTATAGTTAATTTGAGCATCATTAAGTGTTCTACTAGCGTAGTATATAACCTTAAAAAATTTTTTATATCTTTGACCAAGGACAACTCCAATAGCATAATGACTAGCATCACACATTAGTTCTAACGATTTCTCCCAGTCAGGTGAAACTATTACAGGTGCTGTGATTAATTTTTTCCTTTAATAATTCAAAGGAATTCAAGCAGTCTTCAGTAAATTCAAATTTCTTATCTTTTTCTAAAAGTTGGCATAGAGGTTTGGTAATTTTGAAAAATCTATAATATAATGCCTGTAGAAACAAGCATGTCCAAGAAAACTTCTTACCCCTCTCACTGTAGTAGAAGGTGGTAATTTAGCTATTACTTGAATTTTTGTAGGGTCTACTTCCATGCCATTTTCTGAAATTTTACACCCTAATACAATTCCTCTTGCAACCATAAATTGACATTTCTCTCAATTTAGAACTAAGTTAATTTTTTCGCATAGCTCCAAAGCTTTTTCAAGATGATTTAAGAATGTGTCGAATGATGTTTAAAACACAGAGAAATCATCCATAAATACTTCAATTCCATTGTCTATTAATTTACTAAAAATTGATATCATACATCTCTTGAATGTTGTAGGTGCATTACATAGTCCAGAAGGCATCCTTCTGAAAGCAAAAGTTCCGTAAGGACTAGTAAAAGTTGTTTTCTCTTGATCCTCAGGAGCAATGGGTATCTGATGGTAACCGGTATATCCATCCAGAAAGCAATAATACTTATGTCCAGCAAGTCAATCCAAAATTTGTTCTAAGAAAGGAAGAGGAAAATGATCTTTTTGGGTGGCTGCATTTAATTTTCGATAGTCTATACAAATATGCCATCCAGAAATTTATCTAATAGGAATTAATCCTTTAATTTCATTTTCTTCAACAGTTATTCCTCCTTTCTTGGGAACACAATGAATTGGGCTTACCCAAGTACTATCCGAAATAAGATATATAATTCCAGCATCTAACCATTTTAAAATTTCATTTTTAACTACTTCTTTCATTATAGGGTTTAATCTTCTTTGAGGGTCAATTCTTGGTTTATGTTCTTCATTTAATAAAATTCTGTGCATACAAATCGAAGGACTAATTCTTTTAAGATTAGCTAAAGTCCAACCAAAAGCTCTTTTATATTTTTTTAATGTATCCATTAATTTTTGTTCTTGAATTTTATTTAAGTCTGTAGATACAATTACTGGTAATGTTGAAAACTCTCCTAAAAATATATACTTTAAATGATTTGGAAGATTTTTTAATTCAAGTTCAGGGGGTTTTACAACAGATGGAATTAATATTTGATTTTCTGGTCATGTTAAATCAAGCTTTTCATATTTTTCTTGAATATAATCAACATCTTCAGTTTCTATTTCTTCATAATTATCTTCTTCTATATCTTCTTTTTCTTCATAATTTTCTTGGAAATATTCTCTTTTCAAATGATCACATATATCCATTCTGAAACATTCATCATCTTTTTCTATCGATGGATATTTAATTGATTTTAAGATGTTAAAGGTTACTTCTTGATCATTTACTCTCATAGTTAATTCTCCTTTTTGAACGTCTATCATGGCTCTTCCTGTAGCTAGGAATGGTCTTCCTAAAATGATTGGAATTTCTTTATCTTCTCCCATATCTAGAATGATAAATTCTACAGGAAAAATAATCTTATCAACCTTGACCAAAACATCTTCTACAATTCCTTTAGGTTGTGTAATAGATCAAATAGCTAACTATAAAGTTACTGAAGCTGGTGCAATTTCTCCAATTTTTAACCTTTTAAAAGTTGATAGAGTCATCAAATTTATGCTAGCTCCCAAATCACATAATGCTCGCCCATTAAATTTTTCACCAATAGCACACGTCATAGTGAAACTACCAGGATCTTTAAGTTTTTCAGGAAGTTTTCTTTGAATTATAGCACTACACCCTTCACTGAGTGCAACAGTCTCATGATCTAATAACTTCCTCTTTTTGTTGAGTATATCCTTCATAAATTTAACATAATCATGCATTTGGTCTAAAGCTTCAACAAAAGTAATATTTATTGACAATTTTTTCAAAATGTCTAAAAATTTAGCAAATCTTTTTCCTTTATCATGTTTCTTTAGTCTTTGAGGAAATGGTGGAGGTGGTTTTTCAACAGCAATTTTCATAGGTTTCAGAGGAAAATCAGGATATAAACTTTCGTTTTCTCTTTCAGTTTCTTCTTTTTTCCTTCTCAACTACAGTTTCTTTTTTAAATCTTGTTTCCAAATCTTTTCCACTCCTTAATTGAATAGCTTTGATTTTTTCTTTTCCTTGTTCTTTAGGATTTACTTCAACATTGCTAGGTAAAGTTCCAACAGGTCTATTGCTTAATGCAGAAGCAATTTGCCCTAATTGGTTTTCTACATTTTTAATAGCAATTCCTTAATTTTGTAATTGATTACCCATATTCAAACCTATTTCCTCCATAGACAACTTCTTCTCTTTAAATTGGGAATTATTATAAAAACCTGGTGGATTAGACGGTTTATAATTGAAATTTCTTAGATTATTTATATTTCCCAATGGGTTACAGAATTGTTCCCCCACTGAGATTTATTAATATTATTTTGGTTATTCCAATTAAAATTTGGATGATTTTTCCAACCTGGATTATAATAGTTTGAATTAGGATTATTTTGTCTATTATTTATTGCATTTATTGTTTCATATGAAGATTGAGCATCTATGATTTGTCCTAATGAATTTTCTTTTAACGCTTGAGGTGTTTGAGAACGATTCATTCCATATTGATCTATTTTCTTTGAAAGAGCAGCAATTTAAGAATCTATCATGGTTAAAGCATCAAAATCATGAATACTGACTACTTTCTTAGGATTTACTCTTTCAGCAGACCATTGAAAATTATTGGTAGTCATTTCTTCTATTAATGCATAGGCTTCTTCAAAAGGTTTAGACATTAGTGATCCACCAGCAGCAGCGTCTATTATAATCTAAAAGATCTTACTAATCCATTATAAAATGTTTGAATAATTAACCAATCTGGTAGAGCATGATGTGGAAATTTCCTAAGAAGTCCTTTAAATCTTTCCCAAGAATCATATATCGATTCTCCCTCATATTGATTGAAAGATGTGATATCAATTTTATGTTTAGCTGTCTTAGATGGTGAAAAATATTTTGATTAGAATTTTTGTGAAAGTTCTCTTCAAGTTCTTATAGATCCAGATGCTAACAAATTTAACCAAGCCTTAGTCTTATCCCTTAATGAAAAAGGAAAAAGCCTAAGTCTGACATCATCATCAGACACTCTGTCGTAATTAAAGGTAGCAGACAGTTCTAAGAAACTTGCAAGATTTAAATTAGGATCTTCATTTGAAGTTCTACCAAATTGATTATTTTGTACAATTTGGATAATTTCATATTTAAGCTCAAATGAATTAGCAGCTACATCAAGATTTTGAATAGTTAAGTGAATTTCATCTAATGTAGGGTTAGCATAATCTCTTAATGGTCTAGATTGTTGTTTATTTTCTACTCTTTAATTGTTTATGTTGATTTCCATTGTTTAAGAATTTATAGATTCTTTTCTCAATTTTCTAATTCTCCTAACAGTGTAATCTAATTTCGAAT
This sequence comes from Papilionanthe hookeriana x Papilionanthe teres, assembly GCA_022702705.1. Taxonomy (NCBI): domain Eukaryota; kingdom Viridiplantae; phylum Streptophyta; class Magnoliopsida; order Asparagales; family Orchidaceae; genus Papilionanthe; species Papilionanthe hookeriana x Papilionanthe teres. Next base: position 13,940,544 of record CM040432.1, on the reverse strand, counting down.
CGTAAGGTATAAAATTTTCAGAACCAAATTTGAGCATACACTCAAAATCAGTACACAGTAAAAACAGTTAACTAAATAAGTTACAATTCTAAAAAGGTTTTCTAACAGTCCTAGATTGTTTTATGTTACTCTAGTTATGTTATATTTCTATAGCAAATCAATCTTGTCCCCAGAAACGGCGCTAAAAAACTTGAAGCGACCCTGCGCTTTAATCCAATTCGAAATTACTTTAGTTACTTTCAAACGTAAGTATACGTATCGTTCAAGTAATACAGGGCTCTAATAGAGTCCTGGATATCGATCCGACAGGGAGAGATATTAAAGCTTACGGACTTAGGATTATAAAAATCAATTCAGAATTACAACTAAATCGAAATGCCTATCTGTCACTAATATGCAATCGATAATTGTACGAAACTTATATTAAAAACTAGTTTTACTAACAACTTACTAATACTACTAGAGTTAAGTTTAAATATAGATAATACCAAGAATCTTTCTCCTTAGTTAAGATATTTAAGTGAAATGATAATTATAATTTGTTTTAATGTGTTTTGTCAAATAGGAGCATACCTATTCTTTACCCTTTGGTCCAGGCATAAAGAAAATTGACTAATCCTATGCTTGGATTATTGATTCTGCGGCTAGGCTAGGAGGATACCGGCTTTCACTTCGGAGCTCCCACGTTCCCCTCACCTGAGGGCTAACAATCTACATATCAGCACCTAAACAATAGGACTGAATTGAGGATTTTAGCCTTTCATTATAAAATCTCTAATTCTACGCCCGATAATATTATTTCTTTATTTATTTGCACTTCTCCCTACAAGGATTTACTAGTATACCTTGCAAAGAGAATTGTGATACATATAAGTTATCAATCCTTAGCCCACGGTCAGGTCTTAAGAATTCTTCATGGATTTTAACAATATAAATGTCCAATTTATATAGTAAAGTAAGTTTAGGTATAGTACCATCACAACTTCTTTTATAATTTATTTAATATACTAATTATATAATCATTTCACAAAAACATCGAAACCAGGAGAAAGATAGAACAACTACTTAGAATTCATGAAGATGATGCAATAAAACTTAGATTTCATAAAATAAAGTAAAGTTCTACAAACTATAAAAAAATAAACACTACTTATCTCAAACTCCTCCCCAAGCAAAATCCTCAAAGTTCTTCTGGATCTTTTCCTTGGAATTCTCCTTTGAAATGTCAGTGTGGAAGAGTACTCTCACTTCCCTTCCACTGTTGCAATCCCTCAAAAAATTCCTTACAATTTCTTTATTTGAACTCACAACTCACTAAAATAAACTCACTATTCGACTCTCTTTACACTATGGACTCACTTACAATCACTTTAGAGACCAAAAGAGGAACCATTTTTTGGCCAATATTCATTCCTTTTAAAGTTGTAGAAGAGTCTCTAAGGGTTGCACAGGCATCCCTTCGAAAGTCGTCCACATTCGACGTATTTCTGGAACAATCCACTGTCGCTGCCGTCGACGACCTCAAGGCGCTATTGGCGGCCTTCTAGAAACTCTGCATTTGAACTGACCCCGCCGTTGGTGGCCTCGATCCACGCCATCGGAGGCCTCACTTATAATTAATTCTGAACTCTTGGGAAAATCACGTCGTCGGCGGCCTCGACCTCATCGTCGACGGCATAGGTCAACTTTGCTTAATTTTAGTCCCTTTTGCTCCAAATCTTCTCATTTTTGTATATTTTCATTCTTTTGTCCTTAATTCTTCATATCTGCATAAAAACACAAAAAAATACCTTTCTTTAAAGTGTAATATCATCAAAATTAATGAAAAATAAGCATGAAAATCTTGACCTTTTTCTTTTGGGCCAGATTACTTTGAAATCATCCATTGGAATGATAGAGATGTTTTATGTACATTATCAGGATCCGACATTGGTCTTCACTCCCTAGCCACTCCATGAATTTGCTTAGCAGCTAAATTGCCTATGGTTGTGGAGCCTTCTCATCCACTTATTTGTAGTCCCATCCTTGGTGATTCACTAAAAGTAATGAAGTTGTGAGAAGCCCACGTGCCTATCATTATTTTTGTAGTCTTCTCACATATAACCATCTGCATGAAGAGTAGCCCATTTGCTTGTAGTTTTAGGGAGGATTGCACCATGTTGAGCAGTTGTATTGTAGCCACTTATGTATCATATTGATGGAATGCAAGGATAAGTTTGAGGCTTTCTTTTGAGTGCAATCCATTACCCAATGAGGTCCTCCACAAAGGAATCAGATATTAAGTGGCTTAGTTTTTTTATTATTAAGCTTTCCTTTGTCTTTGCCCTTTGATGAAGTTAATTCATGGCGGGTCTCTTCCTTCTGCTGACCTTTTATCTCCCCCACTTTGACATAGGTACTTTTATTGTTTTCGGGATTTGTGGAATCTTTTGTATAATCAATTAAACTTTCAACAATAGCAAGGGCAATAACAAGATCTTGCACTCTGCATCTTGTAAGATTTGTCTTGGCCCACGACTGGAGTCTATCCATGAAGTTGAAGAGAGCATTTTTGTCTCGTATATCGGTATTTCAAGAACCAAACTACTAAACTCCTTAATGTATTCCTGAATATATCTTTCTTGTTTAAGCCGTCATAGCTTATCTCTAGCCTTATCCTCTATATTCTCAAGATAAATTTTTCTCCTAATCCCTTTCTTAAAGTCATTGAAGGTAGAAGTGATGAACATATTTTTTTTTATATCTCCTAGCCTTCTTCACTGCCATAGTATAACTGCGATAGAGATATAAAGAGCTACAAACTGGATCATTGCTTTTTCATCGTAATGCCTATGGCTCCAAACTATTGCTCAAGTTCCTATAAGAAGTTTTCTACTACTTTGGTGTTGAGAGCTCCTCCAAAACTCTTAGGCTATGGCACTTCGATATGCTTGGCTTCAAATGTATGGTGGTTGCTTGTTGTCACTAATGCTCAATTGTATAATGATACCCCACACATCTCCTCCAAGCTGGCATAAGGTTGCTCATCTCTACTTCATGATATCATTGTACATCTAGGAGCTCTCCCATTAGATCTTCTTGCATCTTCACTAATTGGTCTTTCATGGGTTTTTCATTTGGAGCATCCTACCTCAGATGGTGGAATGGATAGTGATGTCCTCCTTCTGAAGGCCATCCATATTTTAACTTAGTCCTCTATATAGGTCTCCAAGCAATTCATGGCCTCCTTTACCCAAGAAAGGCACAGATTAAACCTATGCATGAGCTTCTTAGACCTCTCATGTGGTTTTGTTGACCTCATTTTTGATGAGGTCTTCCCTTCTTCTTTTTAGTGCTTAGGATCTAGCCTTAGGCTTTTTCTTTTGACTATCTTAGAGGACTAGAATTGGGACCCGCCTTTTAGAAATTCAAACCACTTCTAAACTCCCTGCAAACTCCACAAATTTGACTATAGACCCCTAATCACCTAGAGGGTTGAAATCAAATGTGGAAGTTTAAAGGATGAGTTCCTATAGGACTCTTTGGCCTTAGGACTACCCTGGGTGGCCTGGTCTGGTGAAGGGGCTGACTTACACTACACTTACACACTACATTTCCACACACTTCCTAAAACCACACCCATACCCAACTTAACCTCCTGACTCATGTGGGTGATTCACATGGATGGTCCTTAACCCCTAAGCCCTCGGCAAGAGGGTTAGGAACAACATAATGAATGCCTCGAATGAGTCCTTTCATGGCTCATATGGGCTTGAAATGGTTTCATGGCTCAACCAAAATGATTTCTTTCCACCTAAATTCACCCAATCTTCAATTTCCCAAATTTTCAATTTTTGACCCCCGAAACCCTACACCTATTAAACCTACCCAAAACCCTTGAAATTACCCAAATTTTTGCAAAATTTCCAAATTACCCAAAAAATTTTCCAAAATCAATCCCAAACATCTCCAAATCACTCAAATTGATCATCCATACCCAAAAATACCAAAGATTCCAAAAATACCCCCAATACCCTCCAAATACCCAAAATACCCTTCTTGGCCTAAAAATCCAAAAATTCAGAAAATTCCCAAAAAATTCCAGAAAATCCTAAATATTCCCAATTTCATTTTGTCCAACTACACCATAGGCCAATTTTGCCAATTTACCCTACTTTTGTCAAAACCCCCAATTTGACCCATTTTAACCCTAAGTGAACCCAATGTCAAACCAAACCTACCCAATTGACCCAAATTCTGGTCCAATTCAATTCTAAACTTCAATTCAACATTCCCAATACCAATCTAGACCAAATACAAGTCCAATTTGATTGACATTTGGATCCAATCTCACTTTTGGCCTTAAAGCCCAATTTGGACCCATGACCCAAACTTAACCCAAACTCACCCAATTCAACTCCAATTAACCTCAAATCTTTTCTAAATCTTCCTTAACATTCCCACAAACAAAACCCTAACATGATTTGCCCAAAATTTGAACCCAAACCCCACTAAAATTCAACCCAAAATCAAAAAGCCCAATTTTGATCTAAACCCAAACCTAACCCAAATAGGCCCAAACCTCAAAATCAAAACCCAACCAAAGCTAAAATCTCTTTGAAACACTCCCATAAACATTTCTCAACATTTATTTTACATCAATTTCAACCCTAGCCCAACATTGGCCCAAGTTAGCCTAATTTGACCTACATTGGCCCATTTACCAAATAAACCCAAATTCAACCCAATTCAAACCCAAACCACCTTAAATCTATTTCAAATTATCCATGAAACATCCCTAAACCAAAACCAACAACTATTTGGCCCAAACTTCTACAAAAATTTCCATCCATGAACACATCCTTAAACTTAAAAGCCCACTTCCCTTAAACCTTCTTAAAAGCCCATCTTCATTAAATTTTAAAAAGCCCAAACCATCCTAAAGCCCACATGACACTTCCCCTCATCATCCATTTGATCAAAATCACCCCTAAGTTTCAAAATCATCAATTAAACCATTCCAAATCAAGCCACATGTCAAATTACCCCCTAAATGTCAAAAATTTCTAAAACCCTTTTCATGAAACAAATCAACCTTTTCCCAAGCCAAATGAAGCCATGAACAAGCCATTCTCAAGCCACATGAAGCCATGAGGGCTTTGACTTGTCATTAGTCCATTTATGGCAAGAAGAGGGGGTTCTTTCTTAAACCTCCTTTAACCCTTTTTTACCTTAATCATGTCACACACTAAACCATGTTTAGCCACCTCATCATGGATGGAGACTTCACCACTCCTTCTAAGCCGACCTAAATGATACCCTCAGCTCAAAATCGGAGCTTGGAAGGGTGCACCAAGCCCAAAATGGTGGGTTGACCCAAACCAAGCCAAAGTGAGCCTTCTCCCATTCCATTTAAATCAAACTCCTTTACACATGTCAAACCTCAATTGATCGCACAAGCCTCCAGCCCCGACCCACCCGAGCTTCGAGGGTGACCTCGACCTCGGCCGGCCGGCCACCCGACCGCCGGAAAACACCATGCCCGAAACCTCGGGAGGAGCCAAATTTTGGAATTCCACCTTGCCGAGCCGCCTCACTCCAAATGGCCATTGCAGCTGTTCTTCTCCTCACTCGCAGCAGCTGATCCCAACCATTAAACTCCCCGGAGAGCCTCCAGCCATGCCTATTTAAACCCCTCACCCTCTCGGCCAAAGGAGGTGCTGAACGAAACCTTAAGGAAACTCGCCAAAATCACTCGCATCACTCTCCACACATAGAGCACCCGATCCCCACCGAATTCCAACCCCATTCCTCTAGCGAGCCCAATTTCGAGCTCAAACTTTAGCCCAAAAACCAGGACACTTCTTCACAGTGAGCCAATTCCCAAATTGATTGGTCCTACACCTTCATTGGGCCAAGAGGAGAAGTTCCCCATCGAAAGCCCCATCTCTAGGCCACCCAGCTTGCTCCGACCTCCAAGCTTTGTGATCGGTCGTGGTCGAAGTCCAACCTCGTACAATTCACTGCACCGTGAGACTTCATCCGGAGCTTACTAGGATCCAATCGAAGGTGTAACAACTCTCGGATCGAAGCTTCACTTCTCCGAGCAAAGGTATGGACTCCTCTTCTTCCCGAGCTTCCGGAGATTCTCATTTTACTTTGAGTCAATTTAAATGCATGTTTACCGTATGGATGTGTTCGTCTCTTCAAGACGAATCCATAGAGCATAAGAACGCGAAAATCCGTTGAGAATCGAGTGAGAAATTAGGGTTAGAAGGTTGACGGTCACGGTGCACACCGGCCGTAGACGATGACCGAGAGCCGTTGGATCGCGCGTGTATCGAGCGGACGATTCGGATTGCGCCGGACTAGTGGAATGTTACGTGAACCGCGGGGCCCGGGACGGATGACTCGGATGGCGGCGCCCAATCACAGCGCGACACGTACCCCTTCGGAGTCGCCGATGTTTCGCCGGCGCCGCGTGGATAAGTAGATAAATAGGGTATTTAATGTATTTATTAAATATCAGAAACTTTAAAAATCCATATCTTTGTGTAGAAAAATCACAAAAATAAAATAAAAATACCCTCTTGCTCAGTGAAGAGAGAAGAATAATGTGGAAAAGAAATCACTTAATTTCATCAAATATTTTATTTTTTATAATTTATTTACTCTCTGCATTGTTTTAATTCTCCATGCATGCATACAATTCACCATGGCATGAGACCATAGGGCTTTTGAAGCCTCCGAATTTGGGAACATTCCCTGAATTTTCCAAAGTCGAGGCCATCCCTATGAAGAGTTCTTGATTTTTCAAGTTCAGGTCACTGTTTTGAGTATTTTAATTCCAGTAAATAGCATGTTGTGAAATAAATTCTAGGAAAATTTAGTGATGTTCCTTATGACCAGAGAACCCTAGAAAAAATAAGTTTTGACTTAGTTCATTTAAAACAACCCTAATTGGCTTAAACACCCAAAATAGGTCTTTAATTAATTAGAGTTAACCAGGCATCAAACTGACTTGAAATCAATTCTCCACTGACCTTTAGGATCAGAGGAACCCACCATAAAAATTTGAGGTCAATTAGACTTGGTTAGCCCTACTAATTGGGTTGATTAAGTCACTTAGCCATTTTAAACTTTAAAAATTCATAACTTTTAAAATACTTTTTTAAAAATTCACCAAATTGGTTTTGGAGCCTCTCTGATATCAGGGGAACCTAAGAAAATTAAAATTTCAATTTTCTAAGAAAGTTGATTTTTAATAATATTTTAATATTTTTAATAATTAAAAAATAAAAAAAAAATAATAAAAATCACAAAAATAATAAAATTCACCAAAATGTCACATTTTGAATTTTAATCATTTAGGAACAAATCCCACATTTTTCTTAGGTCTATTTAGTGAGATATTGAATTTTAAAGCCCTAGGGTAATTTTAAAATTAAAAAAAAATGTATTTTCTAGCATTTTCACTAAAATAATTATAATAAATCATAGAAAAATCAGAAAATTGCAAAATTTGTTTCTCTGGTTTCCTTGATATCAGAGAGATTTTTGAAAAATATAAAATCCACTTTTCAACATTTATTTTATTTTTAAATTAATTAACACTCCAAAACTCAAAATAATTATAATAAAAATAATATAATTCAAAAAATCACCAAAATTGGTCCAAGTGCTTCTCTGGTCATTAGGAATGTCCTCTAATTTTCTTAAGGACAGAAACTTTCCTTTGGTCATGTTATCAAATTTTCCTTGAAAATCTCTATTTTCCACCAAAAATAATTATATAAATAAATTAAATACAGTAAAAATCACATTTTCTCCTCTCATGTCTTTATTGACATATGAGTGAAGTCACATAAAAACTTCAAGTTCATTTAAGTTCAATTTAGTGAGTTATGAAATTATTAAGCTTAAGGGGTAAAATGGTAATTAAACTTTTAACCCTTAATTAAAACTTTAGGTTTAATAAAATTAACAAGTAAAATATTTGATCTTAATCTGATTTGGATGATTGAAATTTAAATAATTAAAGGGTAGAAACTCATTAAACAATTTTTAAAATGATTAAACTTTAATTAAATAATAGATTAAATTTGGAAGAATAATAAAATTGGAATTATTAAAATAAGGGATATTTATTAGGAAGAGATTTATTCTTTAATTTAAAAATCCCTAAATTAATCATCTCATTAATATTCAACTCTTAATTAAAATGATAATTCAAATTCAAAATATTAAAAGACTTAATCATTAAACTAAAATTAAATTATTAAACTCTTTCAAAAATTTCAATTAAAATTAAAGATAAAACTAAATTAAAAATTAAATTAAATTAAACAATTAAATTAAATTAAATTAAATTAAATTAAATTAAATTAAATTAAATTAAATAATTAAATTAAATTAAATTAAATTAAATAATTAAATTAAATTAAATTAAGTAAATTAAATTGGATTAAATTAAATTAAATTAAAATTAAATTAAATCAATTAAATTAAATTAAATTAAATTAAATTAAATTTAAATTAAGTTAAATTAAATTAAACAATTAAATTAAATTAAATTAAATTAAATTAAATTAAATTAAATTAAATAATTAAATTAAATTAAATTAAATAAGTAATTAAATTAAATTAAATTAAATTAATTTAAATTAAATTAAATAATTAAATTAAATTAAATCAAATCAAATTAATTAAACATCAAATCAAATTAAATTAAATTAAGTTAAATTAAAACTCAATTAAATTAAATTGAATTAAATATAACATCACCTAAGACATAAAGGAAATTAAATATAAAACAACTCGAACACTATTCCAAATTTAAACCCTTTAACTTAAATCAAATCATTTGAATACTAATTTACCCTTGAAAGCTTTGATTATTATAACTCCTAAATGAAACATTAAATGAAGTGCTACTTCACTCATAAGATATTCAAATGTCTTAATTCACCTGGGCAAGTTAACAAAACTTGAAAACCTCGGACGATTGATTCATTTATATAATTAAATTCATTTGGACTTAAAACAATCCTAAAAATATTGAAAAGATGTTTAAGATTCTTCTTAAGCACTTCCTCAATATGATAGGATATTTATAAGAACAATTGGATTTAATTGTTTTTTTGATGAAGAAAATCGTCCTCAAACAAAAACACAAAGAACCTAGACGTCATAGGAGATGACTAGCTATAGGATTAGGAATTTGGTAGAAAACCATAACCTTTCCCTTAGCTTTACCTAGGAACTTGTTTAAATATTTTAATTGTGTTTTAAGTGTAGCTTGAGATGACGGGAAGACCCTTCAGTGTACGCTTTTATTTTATCGCAATTTACTTTCTTGCAATTTACTTTCTTGCAATTTACTTTATTGCAAATGCACTTTACTTTTCTTGCATGATAAAACAACTGTTGCATGAAAACCCACACCTTTAGGATAGTCCCTAAAACCGAAACCAAAACTAAGTTAAAAGTCATTGCAAGATAAAATTCACCGCCACAACATTTCAAAATATAAAACAACTCAAAATTTAATCACAAACGAACACAAAACTACAATTGCAACTAAATTAAAACGTCCCGTTGGATGATCGGGAATACCTCTGATGATGTAACCTACGTGTTGCTAACGGGATTTCCCACGGTCTAAATGAAAGTGTGGAATTCATTCAATTGAGTTTAGCAAATTCATCCGGACTAAGTGAATCCGATAAAAATAATGATGCCGAAGGATGGAACCGTGGGATCTTAACCGGTGTCGTTATAATCAACTTTAAGATTTGTTTTAATTAAAACGTAAAAAACACTTGGAAATTAAGATTTTCTCTAAACCAAAACACTTTTCTCATCTCCCGATTTATGATTTCTAAAACTAAACCTCTGCAACAACAAGGAACTTGGAGCATGGTGGGCGACACGGCCATCGTCGTCAGCAAAACTTGAACCTACTTCGACGAAACTTTCCTAGAATTAAATAACCAAGCCACAGGACTTCGAGGTAGCTTGCACTAGTGCAACATAAATCCTCAACTCTTCGTTAGGCATTTGCATTGCAAATTAAGCCCTAACCGGTCTTAGGATTCCGAGGTAGTCGTCCGATACGACAATAAACCCTCACATCTTCTAGGCTATTTGTTTGATTTTATCATATAAATATAAGCCCTAATTAATTAAAATTGGCAAGATTGAAATACTAAATAAACATTAGGACTTTCCTAAATTCAAGCCAAACAATAGGATAGTCGGGAAATTACCGAAGTTCACTTCGAATCGATGATTTCTCCTACCTTTCTTCCTTTGGATTCACAAAACAAAATGTTCCAAAAATTTGATCCATTCCCAATCGAAATTCCAAAATTCAATCTTTGAAAACCTTAAACTTTGAAATTCTTGAGAGCAGAATTATCGGTTATTATCGAGAGTCTTCTTAGGTGATTCCCGTCACTTAAGATGTAATTAACTATAGGGGCTTGCCCTTATAGGGAATTTTAAAGAACCTGTGTAATATAAACCCCGTTTAATACTTTCATATTAAGCAAGGGAATTTGTCGGCTTATAAAATTGGTTCGCGACCAAACGGATGTCACAAAACTTCTAGTTTATTTGATCGAGCCCCACTCTCAAGCGATGTGTCTATCTTTAGGGATAGATACACGGTTTGTGGTGCGGTGCTCGTTTATATAAACTATTTGGGATGTGAGATCGGTTTAATCTCATATCTTAAAACTTTCAAATTTAAAATTATTTTCAAAGTTAAATATTACTTTCTAAATTATATATATATTTAAATCAAATTTAAAATTTAAATTCGCCGACAACTTCTGTTAGGCGACCCCTTTTAAAAATATCACATAACCTAAAAATATGCCGACAGGTTTGGATGCAACAAAATCCTATTGCTCCTCACAACCTCGTCCTTGTTGAGATGACTCCATATTATTGGCCTCAGCCCTCATGACATGCTCTTTGAGATTCTTTGCCATGCCTTTAGCCTTGGTTTTGATACCAACTGTCACAGATAAATTTCTTATATGTCACTCATGCAACTTTAGCACTCTTCTTAAGCACTAAATCAGCCTAACACTTTTAACACTTGAACTTGGAAGCACAAAACTTTTTAGGAAAAAATTAAAGAGAAATTATTGAAGAAAGAAACACTTCGCTAAGTAATGAGAGATTACACACCTTGTTTCTTAGAAATCTTGGATGATTACAAATGAGGAGGAGGGAATTCTATTTATAGACCTCCCTTAACTATTAGAGAAAATTCCAGATAACATTAGAATAGATTATATTTTAGATGGTTATACTTTATTCTTTATTTATACATAATTCTAGAGCATTCAAACATATTTTAAAGTTCGCTTGATGATTGCCTCTTTCAGCATATCTCTAGAAGGATGTGGAACCTTTGAGAATTCATAAGATTATTTTCATTCCTTCTACTTTTCTAGAATATTTATTGAAATGACTAAAAGGATGAGGCTTGATGCACCCCTAACGTGTGCTATTTTTCTACGTATTTTTATGTTTGTTTGTATGTGCACACACTAGAGGTTCTACACAAGTATACGTATCGTTCAAGTAATACAGGGCACTAGTGGAGTCCCGTTTATCAATACCACAGGGAAGTGAGGTATGAGATCCTTAGTCAAATTCTAGTCTACTACAATTAGAATTTAGTTTATAAGGTCAATATAAGTAGTTTTTTTAGTAAATACTCCTAAAGATAAGTCTTATGTTTAAAAAAACCAACAACTACACCTAGAGGAAAATATTAATTCTAGAGATAACCCTTTATAGACGAATTAGTTTGGTGAATTTTTAGATAATAAAATCTACAATTCTTATGTAGTGAATTGGATAAAATTTAGGAATGAGATACATTAAGTATTGTATGTGCCAAATAGGAGCAATCCTATTCTTTACCCTCTTCCAAGTGCTATAAATAACATTGGCTAATCCTAGGTTTTGACTATAAATTTGTGGTTAGGCTTGGAGGATATTGGATCTCACTCTAGAGCTCTCACATCCGTTCTCCTGAACACTAACTCTCACTTTAGTTTCCAAACACTAGGACCAAATTGGGGATTTTAGTCTGTCACCTGATACACCTAAAATATATAGTGTTTTTATACACATCTTTATACCTATTTTTTATGATATTGCACTTAAATGGAAAATATTTTTTGTGTTTTTCTTGCAGTTATGCTTAAATGGATGAATATGATGAAAGGAGTGAAAAAGTATCAAAATTGAAGAAAAAATGATGAAAATTGAAGAAGTGATATGTGGCAGCTAAGCACCGGAACCCGCACTTACGAGCCAAGGCCCCGCAACTATGCGCCCAGATCTAGAGCTTACGCGCCAGCAGGCTTGCAGCTAAGTGTCAGTACCCCACGCTTATGCGTGACAGTTATAAATGAGGATTTATTTTAATTAAGGTGCCTATTTAAAAATGTTTTCAAAGCACCTCTTGGTGAGAACGTCGGTAACATCCTATTAGAGTCAAAGTCAATTCAAAATACTATTGAATGGATGCATCTCTTAGAAGATACATTGAATTTGGACACAATTTGAAAAGACACAAAGACACTTTTTGAAAAGTATAAAAAGAGGATTTGAAGATCAGAAAAAAAGGTTATTTTGGAGGGTGTGGTTAGTGTTTAAGAATGAGGTTTATGTTAGAGAGTTATTTTAGAACACACCTCTCCACTTCACCATCTTTATTTCATTTTATATAGTTTGTATTAGGAGTATATTTGAGATTTAAGTTTGCAGAGTTGGGAGCCAGCCTCTATGGAGTATTGTAAGGGAAAGTAAAGTTTTCAAAGAAGCTCCAAGAGTTTTGTGGAGAGGATTTATAAATAAATCTTTAATTTTGAATTACATTTAGTTTTTAATTAAGACTTCTTGTGCTTTTACTATGATTTCTACTTGTAAACCAAGTTGTGATTGCATTTTATCCATGAATTCTGAGTAGTTTTCTTTATATTTTTCTTTAATTGATGAAGTAATTAAGTTATGAAAGTATGTTGCGTGAAGTATAGAATTCAAATGTTGAAAAAAGTTTAGATGATTCAAAACCTTGCACTTTATTTACTTCTTGATTTGGCCAATTAAAATATTAAAATATGTTGTGAGAACATGTAAGATCCGGTGCGGTATTGTCTTAGTCAACAATTGGAAAGAATCACATGAGATTGTATGGGTGAGAAAGTAATCCATATGGTTGAGTACAAATGAATCGGAAGATATACTTTGATGAGTGTAGAATTAGAGAACTTTAGAGTGACAGACTAAAGCCCCCAATTTGATTAATAATTTCTTTTTTGATACAATATGTTAGCCCCAAGGTGGAGGGAATCATAGAAACTCTTGAGTGAGAGCTAGTATCTTTCCAGCCTAACCCGTTTTCAAGATTTTTAAAATAGTGAATTAACCTATGTTTTTTATAGCATCTCTGGTAAGGTAAAAAAGTATAATTGCTTCTATTTGGCACAACACATTTTAGATACTTCCACAACAAATATTCTTCATAACTTGTTACTATTTCATAAAAAGATATTTCATTTGCATAAGTTTTCATCTTACAAAAGTTTAGTTAAAGTTGTTGTTTACTTTTATTTCAAATTATAAAATTAAAAAAAAAAGAATCAAATTTCATTTCCTAAAATATTAACTTTAGTTTGAGTAAGATCTTTCTTTAAAATAGTATAAAGTTAATTTCTTGTTTTCATTGTTTATTACTTTCCTTGTGGATTCGATATATTGGGGCATAATCAGGAAGTCCTATATTACTTGATTAAACGATACGTATACTTGCATAGTATCCACATTATAAAATCATTAAAAGGAGTATTAATATATTTTTTAAAGGAAAGGGCAGAAGAAGCCCCTACATGTTAAGAAATAAAAGTTTTACAAAAAGTGGTAGAAAGGTCCCCATACTAATAAAAACCTAGTGGCAGCCCCTACCAAGGTAGAGTAAAAATAGTACATGTAAAGCCCCTCCCACTCACCAAAACAAACAACATCTATAAACTAAGGTGCAGAAATAAGGCCACCATAGAGCCAGGTGATCAGCATGATGAAACCAAGATCAAAATGCCAGGGGACATCCAAAGTTCAGATGGGGGAAAAATGATCAATTCTGAAATGGGGGGAACTCAGCTTATCTCCAGCAATTAAGAACTTTAGCTCACTGGATGGAAGATTGGAAACCTCAGCTTTGGGGGAAGTAGCACCTGCCCGGCAAGCCAATGGGCGGTGTTTGTTACCCTCCCTGAAATTGGAAGAAAACTGGGTGTGAGGGGTCCTGAAAGCAAGAATGAGTTGCATCCAGTATTTGTGGTGCCACTGAAGTTGATGGATAAAGTCAATGTTATTAATCAGGTCTTGAGAGTCCACCTCAATCTAGATATTTTCCCAACCAGCAATCTGAGCAAGCTGAAGAGCCCAAAGGACCGCAATCGCTTCGTATTCAAAGGCATCTTTGGCAGAAACTGGGGCAAGGAAATAAAGCAGACAATTACCCAGATGGTTCCTGAAGATGCCCCCCACCCCAGCTCCATCAATGGAGAAACTGCCATCAGTGTTTATCTTGATGTAATTGGAAGGGGGAGCCTGCCAGCTAATAGCTTTTACCTAAAAAGAGACAGCAGGGACAAGAGGGGATAGTGGGGGTGGCTGCTGAAGGATTGGAGGGAACCCCTTATGAATAATGAGTTTGCTAATGTAGGACTTGCAATTCCTAGCTACAGTAGGGGAAACAACAGTAAGGTCTTCAAATTTGGCCTGGTTTCTGGCCATCCATATGAACCAGAGGGCAATGAAATGAAAAGTATTAACCTTTGGGATTTCCCCCTCACACCAATGATGATGGAAAGCCTCCCAATGAAGGTAACTGCTATTTAGAGATATCTGGGATTTTAATTCATGCCAGACTGCCTGGGAGAAGTTACACTAGAAGAACAAGTGGGGGATAGATTCTTCTTGCTGATGACAAAGAACACAGATGGAAGGACCTCTCAAGCCTTTTAACTTAAGGATATCATCAGTGGGTATAATGCTGTGAAGGGCACGCCAGCAAAGGAAAGACATGGAAGGGGAGAGGTGTTTACTCCATACTGCCTTCCCCCATTTGACAGTAGGCCACTGATAAGAGGAGCTGTAGAGGTATTTAGTCAAGCTTTGATATTTGGAGACCCCCAGAGAGATACTGTCAGGTTTCCCTAAATGTATATGAATTGTTGCAACTTGCTGTGCTGAGTGATCCTGCAGGATAGCTCTGAGATGTGGGATGGACCAAGTAGCACCATCCCAACAATCAGCAACAGATAGAGAGAGGTCAGTATTTCCAAATCTAGGGAGTAACCATTCTTTTGGACACCAGCTAGTACGACCCAAAAATTGATCTCCCCCTTCCCGCATCCCAAAAGAATTTGGTTTCGCCTTCTCGTCTAGCTTTCAAGCATTTTGACCCGCATCTTGGAATCCCCGTCTCCTAACAAGAAGGGAGGGGTGGACATGCTTGCAATACTTGCCTTTTAGAAATTTAGCCCATAAGGAGGTCCGAGCTCTAAAATGGATCCAAAGCTTCGAGGAAGTCGACATGCTCGCAGTGGAGAAGACCCCTAAAGCCAAGCCCACCAGCAGGAGGGGGTTTAGCGGCTTTAATCCGTGAAGTCCAATGTAGTCGGTGTCTTTGTCCGGACCAAAGGAATCTATTGAATGTTCTTTCCAAAAGCAATTGAGTACTCTTCTTCAAAGGAGTCAGTTGAAGTAGGTAAGAAGGGAAAGAGGTTAGAATGTTTTTCAATAGGGTGATTCTGCCACCATTAGACAGGAATGAATTGGACCAGCAATTAAGTTGGGATTTTATTTTACCCAAACATTCATCAAATTGGATTTGTTTTGCCCTACCCACAGTAAGATAAGCACCCAGTTATTTAATTGGGGGAGTTAAACTAGAGAATCCAGTGAGCTCAGTAATCCAATGTCTGATGTGGGCAGGAGTATGCTTAGAGAATATCAGTTGACATTTCTCTTTGTTGAAGACCATACCAGCTTGCTGTTGAAAAGTCGCCAAGCACCACTTAATCTTTTTGACAGCATTTTTGTGGGCAGTTGATAGAAGCATAATATCATCTGCATACATTAAATGAGAGACAGCAATGTTAGATCTATGGAGGTACCTGGAAAAGTTTTGAGGAAGGAGTTCTCTATCCACCAATCTTGAAAAGTAGTCTAAAGACAGGATAAAAATGGTGGGGGATAGAGGGTCTCCTTGCTGAAGGCCCCTAGTAGCTTTGAAGCTCCCCCAAGCTTGACCATTAATTAGGATGGAGTGCTCATTTGTTTCCAACCATCTTCTTATGAGATTGCAGAAGTGGCTTTTGAAACCCCTGCGACAAGGACTTCCATGATAAATTCCCAACTAATGGTATCATAAGCCTTTTGGATGTCAAGTTTGCAGATGAGGTTACCTCCCCTTGGCTCTTGTCAAGATCAAGGAGAAGTTCCTATGCCAAAAGGACATTGTCACTAATAGATCTCCCCTTGACAAAGGCAGACTGGTTTGGCCTGATTAACTTATCCAGGTGGGGTTGTAATCTGCCCACAATTATCTTACTAATGGTCTTACTAATCACTGTTGTCAAACAAATAGGCCTGTAGTGGTTCCAGTTCTGAGTTGTGGAGGCTTTGGGTACAAGCACATAATTAGAAGCACTAAAATAGCTGGGGAGGGGATGACCCATGAAGAAACTTTGAATGGCTGCCACCACATCATTCTGAATCCAATCCCAGGACTTCTTGTAGAAGTCAGCAGTGTAGCCATCAGGCCCAGCTGTCTTAAAGCTATCCACAGAGTTAAGAGCATTCCAGATTTCCTTGGCTGATGGAGTGTTAGCCAGATCAAGGTTGGAAGTGAAATCAAACTCAGCTAGGAATAGGGATTTATCAATGGCAGACCTGAGACCAGGCTTATGGGTAAGGAGCTGCATAAAGTAATGAACTGCATCAGCTACAATGTTAGGGAGATTAGATAACAGACGACCATCTTCAGATTTAATACTGTGAATGTTATTGCATTTCCTTCTGTAATTAATTTGTGCATGATAAAATTTAGAATTTCTATCTCCATCAACAAAATGGGCAAGAGCAGCTTTTTGTTTCAGCACAGCTTCCTGATTAGCAATGGCAACCATAAGTTTAGCTTGGGCATCAAACAGTTGGTTTTCAGTAGCAAGCCCAGCCTGAAATTGGGATTCCAAATGAGTAAGGGCAATTTCTGCATTATAAACAGACTTCAGTGAAAGTCACCTAAGGAGTTCCAATTCCGAATCTAAGGGCCTTGACGAGTTTAATCTGGAGATTGCCGAGCTTGATGAGAGGATTAGAGTGAGTAATATTACACCAATACTTCTGGACAATGCTATTGAAATAAGCTTGGGAAGACCAAACATTCAGAAATCTGAAAGGAGGGGATCTGGTTTGGTTTGGAGAGGTAATGGTAATCAAAAGGGGTCTATGATCAGATTCAGCAAAGCTTAGGTGGGTGACATAGGTAAGTAGCCAGGTGGAGAGCCATAGGTGATTCACAAGGATTCTGTCCAATCTCTCCCATATAGTTCCTCTTCTCCAAGTGTACTGTTGACCTCATTTTTGATGAGGTCTTCTCTTCTTCTCTTTTGTACTTAGGATCTAGCCTTAGGCTTTTCCTTTGACTATCTTAGAGGACTAGAATTGGGACCCACCTTCTAGAAATTCAAACCACTTCTTAACTCCCCGCAAACTCTACAAACTTGATTGTAGACCCCTAATCACCTGGAGGGTTGAAATCAAATGTGGAAGTTTAAAGGATGAGTTCCTATAGGACTCTTCGGCCTTAGGACCGCCCCAGGTGGCCCGGTCCGGTGAAGGGGCCGACTTACACACACACTACACTTCCACATACCTCCTAAAACCACACCCATACCTAACTTGACCTCCCGACTCATGTAGGTGATTCACATGGATGGTCCTTAACCCCTAAGCCCTCGCGCAAGAGGTTAGGAACAACATAAATGAATGCCTCAAATGGGTCCCTTCATGGCTCATGTGGGCTTGATATGGCTTCATGGCTCAACCAAAATGATTTCTTTCCACTTAAATTCACCCAATCTTCAATTTCGCAAATTTTCAATTTTCGACCTCGAACCCTACACCCGCTAACTTACCCAAAACCCTCGAAATTACCCAAATTTCTCAAAAATTTCCAAATTACCCAAAATTCTCCAAAATCATTCCTAAACATTTCCACATCACTTAAACTGATCATCCATACCCAAGAATACCAAAAATTCCAAGAAAACCTCCCAATACCCTCCAAATACCCAAAATACCCCTCTTGGCCTAAAAATTCAAAAATTCAGAAAATTCCCAGAAAATTCCAGAAAATCTCAAATATTCCCAATTTCATTTTGTTCGACTACACCATGGGCCAATTTTGTCAATTTACCCTACTTTTGTCAAAACCCCCAATTTGACCCATTTTAACTGTAAGTGCACCCAATGTCAAACCAAACCTACCTAATTGACCCCAATTTTAGTCCAATTCAATTCTAATCTTCAATTAAACATCCCCAATACCAATCTAGACCAAATCCAAGCCCAATTTGATTGACATTTGGATCCAATCTCACTTTTGGCCTTAAAGTCCAATTTGGACCCATGACCCAAACCTAACCCAAACTCACCCAATTCAACTCCAATTAACCCCAAACCTTTTCTAAATCTTCCTTAACATTCCCACAAACAAAACACTAACATGATTTGCCCAAAATTTAGACCCTAACCCCACTCAAATTCAACCCAAAGCTAAAAGGCCCATTTTTGACCTAAACCCAAACCTAACCCAAATGAGCCCAAACCCCAAAATCAAAGCCCAATCAAAGCCAAAACCTCTTTAAAACACTCCCATAAACATCTCTCAACATTGATTTTACATCAATTTCAACCCTAGCCCAACATTAGCCCAACTAAGCCCAGTTGGACCTACATAGGCCCACTTACCAAATAAACCCAAATTCAAACCAATTCAACTCCAAATCACATCAAATTGATTCCAAGCCCTTCATAGAACATCCCTAAACCAATTATGACATTTATTTGACAAAGTTCTTCACAAAATTTTTATCCAAATGCCCATCCTAAAATCAAAAGCCCATTTCCCTTAAACTTTCCTAAAAGCCCACTTCACCACATCCAAATGCCCAAAATCTACCCTAAAGCCCACATGACATCTCCATTTGTCATCAACTTAATTAAATCCATTACCTAAGTCCTAAATTCACCATCAAATTATTCCAAATCAAGTTTCATACAAATTTCCATCAAATTACCAAAAATTATTAAAACCCATTTTCATGAAATTGACCCAAGCTTTTCCCAAGCCAAATGGAGCCAAGGATGAGCCATTCACAAGCCATATGAAGCCATGAAAGTTTGGCATGTGACCATGCCATTAATGGCAAAAGGAGGAGGTCCTTTAACCATCTCCTAAAAGTCATTAGCCTTAAGCATGTCTCCCCTTAACCAAGATTTAATCCAAATATTCTTGGATAAGGACATCACCACCTTCGACCAGCCTAACTTAACCGATCTTCTCACCCAAGACCAACCATGGGGAGGTGAACCCAACCCAAACCAATGGGTTGACCAATTTCAAGCCAAAATGACCCCTTCCCTATTCCATTTTAATTCAAACACTTTACACATGTCCAAGCCTAATTGACTTCACCATTGCCAAGCCCTGACCTCCCTGGTCAAGATGGTGACCCATGCCTGCAGGCCAGCCGCCTGGATCGCCGGAAAACACCACACCCGAGAGCATCATGTGAGCCCAAGCTTGGAATTCTCACCCGCCGAGTTGCCCCATGCCCAATGGCCACCATGGCTGTTCTTCTCCTCACCAGAGCAGCTGATCCCATGCCTCAACTCCCCCTGGGAGGCCCTCCACCCTCTTTTATTTATACTCCACCCCTCTCGGCCATGAGAGGAGCTGAGCACAAACCTTGCCGAAACTCTGCCAAAATTGTTCCAGATCCTTCTCCACCCTTAGAGCAGTTGATCCCCAGTGTCAATTTGCTCTAATCCCCACTGACAAAACCCAATTTCTCAACTGAAATTCCACCGAAACCTAGGACACTTCTCCACAGTGGACCAACCCTCAAATTGATTGGTTCTACACCTTCACTAGACTAAGGGAAGGTGTCCACCAGTAAAAGCCCCATCTCCGAAGCCACCCAGCTTGCTCCAACTCTCCAAGCTTTGTGATCGGGCTTGGTCGAAATCCAACCTAGACAATTCACTGCACCGTGAGACTTCATCCGGAGCTTCGCCGGGATCCAATCGAAGGTGCAACAACTCTCAGATTGAAGCCACACTTCTCTGAGCAAAGGTATGAGCTAATTCTTTATCCTGAGCTTCTGGAGATTCTCCATTTCAAATGCCTTAATTTCAATGCTTGTTAACCGTATAAATGTGTTCGTCTCTTCAAGACGAATCCATAGGAGCATAAGAACATGAAAATCCATCGAGTATCGAGAGAGATCTTAGTGGATTTAGTGTGGACGGCTCTCGGGCGAGGACGCTCGGGGACGATGAACGGATGTAGTCCATTCAATACACGCGCGGACGAATGGCTCAGATGGCGTCGGACCAGGAGACGGTACGAGAACCGCGGGGCCCGGGCTGCTGACTCAGGTGGCGGCGTCAAATGGGAGTGCGACGCGTGTGCGTTCGGAGCTGCCGAGGTTGACGCGGCGCCGCGTGGATAAATAGAAAATTAGGGTATTTTTCTATTTATTTAATTCCCTAAACTTCAAAAATTCATATCTCCGTGTAGAAAAATCGAAAAATAAAATAAAAATACCCTCTCGCTCAGATGAACAGAGGAGAATAATGTGGAAAAGAAATCATTTAATTTCATCAAGTATTTTATTTTTTATAATTTATTTACTCCCTGCATACTTTTAATTCTCCATGCATGCATACAATTCACCATGGCATGAGACCATAGGGCTTTTGAAGCCTCTGAATTTGGGAACATTCCCTGAATTTTCCAAAGTCAGAGGCCATCCCTATGAAAAGTTATTGATTTTTCAAATTCAGGTTACTCTTTTTGAGTATTTTTATTCCAATAAATAAGCATGTTGTGAAATAAATTCTAGGAAAATTTGGTGATGTTCCTTATGACCAGAGAACCCTTGGAAAAATAGGTTTTGACTTAGTTCATTTAAAACAACCCTAATTGGCTTAAACACCCAAAATAGATCTTTATTTAATTAGAGATAACCAGAAATCAAATTGACTTGAAATCAATTCTCCACTGACCTTTAGGATCAGAGGAATCCACCATAAAAGTTTGAGGTCAATTGGACTTGGTTAGCCCCACTAATTGGGTTGATTAAGCCACTTAGTCATTTTAAACTTTAAAAATTCATAACTTTTAAAATACCTTTCAAAAATTCACCAAATTAGTTTTGGAGCCTCTCTCGATATCAGGGGAATCTAAGAAAATTAAAATTTCAATTTTCTAAAAAATTGATTTTTAATAATATTTTAATATTTTTAATAATTAAAAAAAATAAAAATCACAAAAATAATAAAATTCACCAAAATGTCACATTTTGAATCTTAATTACTTAGGAACAAAGCCCACATTTTTCTTAGGTCTATTTAGTGAGATATTAAATTTTAAAGCTTTAAGGTAATTTTAAAAATAAAAAAATATATATATTTTCTAGCATTTTCACTAAAATAATTATAATAAATCATAAAAAAATAAGAAAATTGCAAAATTTGCTTCTCTGATTTTCTTGATATCATAGAGATTTTTGAAAATTATAAAATCCATTTTTCAACATTTATTTTATTTTTAAATTAATTAATACTCCAGAAATTAAAATAATTATAATAAAATAATATAATTCAAAAAATCACCAAAATTGGTCCAAGTGGTTGTCTGGTCATTAGGAATGTCCCCTAATTTTCTTAAGGACAGAAACTTTCCCTTGGTCATGTTATTAAATTTTCCTTGAAAATCTCTATTTTCTACCAAAAATAATTATATAAAAAAATTAAATACAGAAAAATCACATTTTCTCCTCTCATGTCTTTATTGACATATGCGTGAAGTCATATAAAAATTTCAAGTTTATTTGAGTTCAATTTAATGAGTTATGAAATTATTAAGCTTAAAGGGTAAAGTGGTAATTAAATTTTTTAACCCTTAATTAAAACTTTAGGTTTAATAAAATTAATTAACAAGTAAAATATTTGATCCTAATCTGATTTGAATGATTGAAATTTAAATGATTAAAGGGTAGAAACCCATTAAGCAATTTTAAAATAATTAAACCTTAATTAAATAATTGATTAAATTTGGAAGAATAATAAAATTGGAATTATTAAAATAGGGATATTATTAGGAAGAGATTTATTCTTTAATTTAAAAAATCCCTAAATTAATTATCTCATTAATATTCAATTCTTAATTAAAATGATAACTCAAATTTAAAATATTAAAAGACTTAATCATTAAACTAAAATTAAATTATTAAACTCTTTTAAAAAATTCAATTAAAATTAAAAAATAAAATTAAATTAAAATTAAATTAAAATTAAATTAAATTAAATTAAATTAAATTAAATTAAAATTAAATTAAATCAAATTAAATTAAATTAAATAATTAAATTAAATCAAATTAAATTAAATAAATTAAATTAAATTAAATAATTAAATTAAATTAAATCAAATTAAATTAAATTAAACAATCAAATTAAATTAAATTAAATTAAATAAATTAAATTAAATTGAATAATTAAATTAAATTAAATTAAATTAAGTAAATTAAATCAAATCAAATTAAATTAAATTAAATTAAATTAAATTAAATCAAATTAAATTAAAATTAAATCGAATCAAATTAATTAAACATCAAATCAAATTAAATTGAACTATATTGAATTAAATTAAAACTCAATTAAATTAAATTAAATTAAATTAAATTAAATTAAATATAACATCACCAAAGACATAAAGAATTCAAAATAAATCTAAAATAACTTGAACACTATTCCAAATTTAAACTCATTAATGGAAATTAAACTAAATCACAAACCATCTGAACACCAATTTACCCTCATAAGCTTTAGTTATCATAACTCCTAAATAGGACATTAAATGAAATGTTACTTCACTTATAGGATATTCAAATGTCCTAGTTCACCGAGTAAGTTAACAAAACTTGAATCCCCGACGATTAATTCATTTATATAATCGAATTCATTCGGACTTAAAACAATTCTAGAAATATCGAAAAGATGTTTAAGATTCGTCTTAAGCACTTCCTCGATACGATAGGATGTTTATAAGAACAATTGAATTTAATTATTCTTTGATGAAGGAAATCATCCTTAAACAAAAAAACACAAAGAACCTGCAGACGTCATAGGAGATGACTAGCTATAGGATTAGGAATTTGGTAGAAAACCATAACATTTCCCTTAGCTTTACCTGAGAACTTGCTTAAATATTCTAATTGTGTTTTAAGTGTAGCTTGGGATGACTGGGAAGACCCTCCGGGTACACTTTTATTTTATTGCAATTTACTTTCTGCAATTTACATTATTGCAATTTACTTTATTGCAAATGCACTTTACTTTTCTTGCATGATAAGACAACTCGTTGCATGAAAACCCACACCTTTAGGATAGCCCCTAAAACTGAAACCAAAACTAAGTTAAAAGTCATTGCAAGATAAAATTCACCGCCACAACATTTCAAAATATAAAACAACTCAAAATTTAATCACAAACGAACACAAAACTACAATTGCAACTAAATTAAAACGTCCTCGTTGGATGATCGGGAATACCTCGGATGATGTAACCTACATGTTGCTAACGGGATTTCCCACGGTCTAAATGAAAGTGTGGAACTCATTTAGTTGAGTTTAGCAAATTCATCTGGACTAAGTGAATCCGATAAAAATAATGATGCCGGAAGGATGGAACCGTGTGATCTTAACCAGTGTCGTTATAATCAACTTTAAAATTTGTTTTAATTAAAATATAAAAAATACTTGGAAATTAAGATTTTCTCTAAACCAAAACACTTTTCTCATCCCCTGATTTATAACTTCTAAAACTAAACCTCTCGCAACAACAAGGAGCTCGTAGCATGGTGGGCAAGCACGGCCATCGTCATCAAGCAAAACTCGAACCTACTTCAACAGAAACTTTCCTAGAATTAAATAACCAAGCCATAGGATTTCGAGGTAGTTTGCCTAGTGCAACATAAATCCTCAACCTTTTGTTAGACATTTGCCTTGCAAATTAAGCCTTAACCGGACTTAGAATTCCGAGGTAGTCATCTGATACGACATAAACCCTCACATCTTCAAGGCTATTTGTATGATTCTATCATATAAATATAAGTCCTAATTAATTAAAATTGACAAAATCAAAACATTTAAATAAACATTAGGATTTTCCTAAATTTAAGCCAAATGATAGGATAGTCGGGAAATTACCGAAGTTCACTTCGAATCTGTGATTTCTCCTACTTTTCTTCCTTTGGATTCACAAAACAAAATGTTCCAAACTTGATCCATTCCCTATTGAAATTCTAAAATTCAATCCCTTGAAAACTTAAACTTTGAAATCCTTGAGAGCAGAATTATTGATTATTATCGAGAGTTTTCTTAGGTGATTCCCGTCACTTAGGATGTAATTAACTATAAGGGCTTCGCCCTTATAGGAATTTTGAAGAACCCAGTAATATAAACCCCGTTTAATGTTTTCATATTAAGCAGTGGAATTTTGTCGGCTTATAAAATTGGTTCGCGTACCAAACGGATGTCACAAATCTTCTAGTTTATTTAATCGAGCCCCACCGTCAAGCGTGTGTCTATCCTTAGTGATAGATACACCGTTTCATGGTGCGGTGCACGTTTATATAAACTATTTGGGATGTGAGATCGGCTTAGTCTCATATCTTAAAACCTTCAAATTTGAAATTATTTTCAAAATCAAATACTACTTTTCAAATTATTTATTTTAATTAAATTAAAAATTCGCCGACGTATTTCATAGGCGATCCCTCTTCAAAATAAAACACAACCTAAAAATATGCCGACGATTTCGGCGACTCCACTGGGGAAAATTCCTCTCTCCATTTTAATCAAATAATTCTGCTTTCAAAAATCGGTAGTGCATCCATGTCCTTAGTGGATCAAACTACCCTTCTTTCCGTTGGAATACTATGTTCATTTCTATCTTGAATGAGTATAGCCAACATTCTCTCGGATTTAGGAGCCACTCGTTTAGACACCCCTAAACAGAGAGGTTCTCGAGATCCTTTTACCTCATTTCGAGGTGGGGTAGACTCTCAATCAGTGTTAGTTTAGGAATGATCCTTCGAGTCGAGAAGTCTTGCTTAAGACTTTCTTTTCCTTTCCAACTCGAATCGGATTCCTTACCTTCTCTACACCTTTCGAACATTCCGTTCTAAATAAACAAACCCTCTAATAAGTGACTCTTTTAACAAATGATTCCTTCTTATAAATACATGAACAAGAATGAGTTCGGACTCTTTTCAATTCCTTTCTTCTCATCCTAAAGAAAAGAAGCATAACTTGGGACTAACAACCAGAATCTACCCCGCGAAATGGAAGCCCCGAAACCGATTTTCTCCTTCACCAATGGACTGGACTTCGCCGTCTATAAGGATGAGCCGCCCGACAATGGGATCATCCGGTTTGGACAAGGATTTGAAAACACGAATGTCAAAGTCACCGACGTCTCCCTCTTTGAACTAACAAACAAGGTATCTGAAGCTGAGGAGCCACTGCTTGAGTTCAACCTTAGGTCGACCCAAGAGTTTCCTCCCCTGCAAAGGATCCCGACTGAGAGGAGTACTGCTGTCCGCAGGAGGACTGTTCTTACTACCCCCACTAGTCTAGTTGTTTCTGCACCTACCCCGACTTCTGCCAAATCAAAGGGGAAAGAAATCCGTAACTATGGTAAACCCGTTACCGTGGAGGGTACAGATCTTCCTGTAAGACCTTCCGTTTTCGAAATCGGGTCCAAGCTCAAAGATTCCGTCACTGACAAAGACCCAAAGAAGAAAAGAACTAGAACTACGCCGTTTGCTCGACTGCAAACTTTAGTAGAGAAGTTAGCAAGGAAGGAAAACTGCCCCGTATCGGAGATTTTACGAAGGATAGGGTGGGTGCCAGTCAAATCCCGTCTTGGGCCCCGAGTAGAGCCCCCCGTCATGACGTAAAAGCCAAGCAAGAGAATGAAGGCTAGCCCGCCCGTCGTAGTCTCGTGATTACAGACTAGGGAGGATACCACCTTCCGAAGATTCGGCCGACGGACCATCCGGTCCTAGCACCTTCGCCGCTAGAAGGATGGTGTGGCGTCCCACTACCGGGGCGCTGAGATTGAAACAAGCAGCTCGAAAAAGAAAGTCTCGCCAGAGGCCGGAATCCGAAGAAAGTGCTACTGCGATAAAGGGGACTCGTGAAAAGGGACTCGGCAGCTATCGCATGACAACCGCAAAGACACACAGAAAGCTCCGCTAGAAGATGCCATGGAAAAGTTGAGAACCGATATCCGACGATTGGCAAAAGAAAGAGAAGAAAAGTTCGGAGATGAGATCGATTCATCTGAGTTCATGGATGACGAATATGCGAAATCAATATGGTCGAGACACGAGCTTCATCGCCTTCGCAAGGTGCTCCTGCAGCTCGCGAAAGAGAGGAGCCGGAACCGATGAGAAGACAACTTCGTGAAAAGGACGACACGATCGCTCAAATGGAGAAAAGGATGGAAGAGATGGCCGTAGCTCCGGCCACTCTCCGCAGTCAAGTACAACCACATAGAGAGACACCCCCGTAAGTCATTCACATCGTAGACGGAGGAAAGGAGATTACATCCGTCAATGGGGATGACCAATCGAAAAGGATACAACACAAAGTATGATCCCCGAAAAGGATATCAAGAACTTGGTAGATCGAAGAAAGTGCGAGAAGCCTTAGCACAATCGAAGAACGGAACATCCATTCGGACGGGCAGACCTTACCCGAAGAATTCGACGCCGTCCAATACCCGAAAGGCTTCGTACCACCTCTCGTTCAAGACATTCGATGGAACCGGAACCCCCGACAAGCATGTTGCACACTTTCGTGCCAGTTGTTGCAATGCCGGCGGGAGCGATGCGTTACTCTTCCGACAGTTCGTCAGCAGTCTGTCATGAATCGCCTTCGACTGGTACGCAGAATTACCAAACGGTTCAGTGAAGACATTCTCAGAGCTAGAGAGCCTCTTCTTCAAGCGATTTGCCGGAGCTCGACACCACATCACTATAGGTGATTTAGTGGTAGAGAAACAAAGGCCGAATGAAACTTTGGTGGATTACATACTTCAATGGAGAAACTTAAGTATGAAGTGTGAACCACAACCGCAAGAACAACATGCGATCGGCATCTCGCTTAAAAGCATTCACGGCCCGATAAGCACTTCTCCTCAAAGGATTCACTATTAAGACTTTCGAGAAGTTGTTAAGCAAGGCCGGAAGCTTGCAAGAAGAGGCGAAGCGCTTAAGTTTTGCCGACAAGACGGACAAGCGTAGCTTCGGTGAAGACCTTCGAAAAGAAATCCGGATCGTTGCAGCGAGTTGATAAAGGCAAGCAACCAATGCAAATACCACCGTAACGGCCGCAAGAACCACAACGAGACTACACAAGAACCCCGGTCCAACTATCGATCGTCTCCGCAAGTATGAACAACCGTCTCGTCCACAACGTACATTAAGGGAACTTCTGAGCAGAGAATATCCGTTCAAAAATGAAGCAAGACCGAAGATGTTCCGTAGCTCTAATGAAAACTCCAGATTTCCAACTGCCGTAGCCTAAAAGACCGGAGGAAGTCAACAAGAAAGGTGATCCCAACTTTTGCCCCTACCATCGATGCTTGGGCACAAGATAGAAGATTGCATTACCTTTAAAAGTTGGCTCAACGACAACCTTCGGAAAGGAAATATAACAATCCCGAAGGAGTGCATGAAGGAACCCCGTAAAGGAGGTTCCGTCAATGTTATCTCAACCGATCCCGTCATTCCGATAGATCCCTATGCAATCGACGATGGATGGACTACCGCTCGGACGAGGTCTTCGAAGAAGATTTTAGACAAGCATCCGAACCGCTTCGGTGCGACCCTCAATTCGGATTTCGAGACCTCGTTAAGCCGTACTATCACTTGCGATAGAAGAACCACCTCGACAGAGACGATCGAAGAAAAGAAGAAAATTGACGAAGAAGAGGGGACCGAGACTCCTAAGGCTAGACTGGGGGCCGCTTATCCTAGGATAGTTGTTTCCGATTCGGGGAGAAATCCCTCGAACCTCTCGATTTTGTATGATTATCCGCTCACTTCGGTGGGATCATATAATGATAAGGGTGATGGCATTGGCTACGTTTTGACTGTTTCTAACGATTACGTAACTAGCGACAATCCGGACATCGACTTCGATACCAACAACAATTCTCAAGTCATACACGATCTCGACAATCAAAATAACGAAGAAGACATCCATCAAGGAGGCTACGAGAGTTCAACAAGCAACGGATCTATCTGTGAGTTTCGAGGAGCTCCAGTTACGATAGAGTTAGAGCCTTCAGATTTTGAAGATAATCCAAAAGAGCCTGTCATTCCGATTCAGGAGGAGACATCGGCAAGTTCGACACTAGATTCAGAAGAAATTACAGAAGTCAACTTGAGAAGTGGAAAAGTTCTACCTCCAAGAATGGGTCCAAAAGACAAAGGAAAGCAGGTGGTTGTTCAAGAAGAACCAACCCCGGCAGAAGAAATACCCGTTCGAGAAGAAGCCGAGACGCAGGGAAATAAAGTGGACTACAACGTACTAGCCCATCTTAGGAAACTACCGGCCAAACAGAGCATTTACGATGCTCTCATCTTATCAAAGGAGATGAGAGAAGCTCTGATCAAGGCCTTACTTGATCCAGAAATTTGCTTAGCTCAAATGGCCGGAGATTTCTTAGATGAGGTTTGCTCGTTAAAGGAACAAGCGAGGCGTTACCTTCACTGGACAATGACCTACTACTTGGGACGACAGATCACAACCGACCATTGTACATTTCAGCTTACAATCGGAAGTTTACACTCTCGCAGTATTGGTGGATCCAGGAGCATCAATCAATATAATGAGTCTTCTAACACTAAGCATACTTGAAAATCGATGCTTGTGAGCTCGAAGCGCACAAAATGTTATTAAGAGGATTCAACCGTAAAGGAGAAAGATCCCTCGTGTCAATAACACTACCGATGAAGACCGATGACTTAGCAAAGACAACCGCAAAATTCCACATAATCGATTCGGAGACATCGTTCAACGCTCTACCGGGCCGACCATGGATACATTAAAACGAGATGGTACCATCATCTCTCGCACCACGGCATCAAATACTACGATGGAGGGGAACAAGGCATCAAAGGCGACTTGCAACCATTCTCCGTACATGAGATTGGAATCCATGAAGATGCAGCTTATTATGCACCGCCAAAGAAAACGATCTTCTCCAGAGATACCGTAACAAATGAAGCAAAGAAAGTTCAGGACAACGAAGAACCTGAGGTTCTAGTCCAACAGTCACTCACCACTCCCTTACGGCGAGATGGTGAAGGTTTCTCCACAACTCGCATCCGAGGTCGAGGCCGGGGACGAGGTCGTGGTAGAGACGTTAGGACGATTGGACGAGAGGAAACCAGCCATCAATGTTGATTGGGAAGATAGTTCGAAGAAGAAAAAGAAATCAAGCTAGAAGCAACGACAATAAGCTCGGAAGAAGCCGCAATTTAAGATCTCTCGAAGATGAGAAGAACGAAGACTACAAATCAATGTACGAGAAGATTAACCACTACGTACATACTATGACCCTAACCCCGATCCATTCTAGTAAGATCGAGGGTATGGTGGTCAAAGAAGTACGTAACGACGGTGCAAGGCCAATCAAATTCTACCGTGGTGCTTCTACCTCCAAAACTGAAAATAATGTACAATTTGATGGTGTCACTTCATCGAATTAATGGAATTACCTTTCGAGTGGTACTCTCCCCGTGTACAAAATTTAATTCAACGTGGTTTCTTACCTCGACAATGGACAAAAGGCCAATCACAACATTTTGAAAAATTATGGAATAACTCCGTCGTCCACCCAATTCAAAGCATGGACTCGGATTCGACACAGTAGGGTCGGCCGACGATACTCGAATTTTGCTTGGTTGTCACTTGCAAGTCCAATGAAAACCGCATGGAAACTACGGACGAACTCGAAGATTTGCAAATCGGAGACGCTCCACCGAATTCGAAGAAGAAATCAAATCTACAATAGATGAGTTAACGGAAGTTAACTTAGGTACTAGCGAAGAGCCTAGGCCTACCTTTGTTAGCTCCTTACTCAACAAAGAAGACACCGAAGAAATAATCAAATTATTAATGGAATTTAAGGACTGTTTTGCTTGGAGCTACGATGAGATGCCAGGATTAGCTCCAGAGGTCGCAGTCCATAAGCTAGGAGTGGATCCTACTTCCGTTCCGCCGTACAAGGTCCTGTAAGAATGCGTCTAGAAATCGAACAACAAGTCATAACCGAAGTTAAAAAGCTAATAGACGCTAAATTTGTCCGTGAAGAACAATACCCGACTTGGTTAGCCAATGTGGTGCCGATCGTAAAGAAGAATGGTCGGATCGAATTTGTGTGGACTTCAGCAGATTTAAACAAGACATGTCCAAAGGATGAATTCCCTCTACCGATCCTGAATTAATGATCGACATTGCTTCAACACATGAAATATTCTCGTTCATGGATGGATCTTCGTGATACAACCAGATAAAAATGGCTCCGTAAGATGAAAAGCTTACAAGCATTCGAACGCCGATCGGAGTATTTTGCTACACAAGTGATGCCATTCGGACCGAAGAACGCAGGAGCAACCTACCGGAGAGCAATGACAAGAATTTTTGATGATCTCATCCACAATCAAGTCGAATGCTACGTGGACGATGTGGTCATCAAAAGCAAAGTAAAGGAAAACCACTCGTATGATTCGAGAATTGTTTTCGAACGATTAAGACAATTTAACCTTAAGATGAATCCCCTAAAATGCGCCTTCGGCGTCACCTCCGGGAAATTCTTAGGATTCGTCGTCCGACATCGTGGAATTGAGATCGACCCGGAAAAGATTAAAGCTATCTTAGAAATGCCGCCTCCCAGAACCTTAAAACAATTACGATCTTTTCAAGGGAAGTCGGCATATCTTCGACCCTTTATCTCAAACTTGTCGGTAGGTGTCAGCCTTTCTCGGCACTAGTTAAAAAGGACGCCAAATTTATTTGGGAAGAGAAATGCCGAAGGCCTTCGAGGACATTAAACAATATTTAATGACACCTCCCGTCTTAGCAGCCCTGGCCTCGTGTAGACCATCGATACTTTACACCGCGGCTTTAGACGACTCGCTCTGAGCCCCGTTAGCCTGTGTCAATGATGAGGGTAAAGAAAATGCTCTTTACTACTTAAGCCGTCGTTTACTTCCGACGGAAGTAAGGTATCCCACAATCGAAAAGCATTGTTTAGCCCCGATCTTCGCCGCTCAAAAGCTCGTGCACTACATGCTTTCTCATAAGGTTAACTCCGATCTCGAAGTTTAATCCATTGCAATACTTGATGACTCGTCCAACACTTTCCTGCAGACTCGCCGTATGGTCAATGATATTATTGCAATTCGATATAACTTTCGTGCCTCTGCGTGCCGTAAAGGGACAAGTCTTAGCAGACTTCCTCGCAAATGACACTCTTTGCCTGCGAATCTCCTCTCAATGACGATTTGCCGGATGAACAAATAATGAACCTAGAAGACCTCGATGATCAACGTTGGGAATTGTATTTCAACGGAGCATCTTCAAGACACAAAGACGAAGAATCGCAAGTGATAAGTGTCCTGTAAGGCAGAATCGGGCTAATCTTTATAACACCGGAGCGGGGGATGTTAAGATACTCCTACCACTTGACGTAACCGTGTACAAACAACGAAGCGAATACGAAGCCCTCATAACGGACCGGAATTAACTATTCAAATGGGGATAACGGACATCAACATCTACGGGGATTCACAGCTAATCATTCAACAGATCGCCGGACAATACAAAATTTTTAAACCAAGACTCGAACAATACTTCCAAAGATGCCATACAAATTGTTGAACAGATTCCAAATGTGACAATCTACAAAATTCCTGAAAAGAGAATGCTTTAGCAGATGCTTTAGCCCGTCTCGCAAAAGAATTTGCTCGTTTGCAAGATGAATCGATGGAAGTGTCAGCTCACGGACGTCAGTCCTATCACAGCTCGACATAGACACAATACACAAATCGAAAAAGAAAAAGAAGCAACTAGAAGAAGGATGTAAAAACACGTAAGATCAGGCGACAGCCATTGTTAGACTACCCGCAAACAGAAAGCTACCGGACGATAGGTCGCTAGCCCATCGGATCAAGAAAAGAACTCGTCCTACGGATTAATAAACAACACATCAGTACGGAAGGTCTTTCGATCAAATGCGGCTAAGGTGCCTAAGCGGGTCCGAGGCCCGCGAAATTGTTAAAGAGGTGCATTCAGGACTCCGTGGCGCTCACTCACGGGTCCGAAGATGAAAATGAAAATTAAAAGACTAGGGTACTATCGGCCCTCAATGATGACCGACCGCATGAAAATCGCCAAGAGCCGTCATCAATGCCAAGTGCACGGAGTGGTTCTACACCAACCCCCAAATGTGCTACACCCGACAATTGCGTCGTGGCCATTCGAATGTCAGGCACGTATATAGTGGGTCCGATAGAACCACCATCTTCAAAAGGACATCGCTTCATTCTTACGGCTACAGATTACTTTTCCAAGTGGGCGAGGCAGTCCCACTTAGAGAAGTGAAAGCACACCACGTCCTACGGCTTTTCAAGAACCAAGTTGTCTACCGTTTCGGAGTGCCGCGCAGATCATCTCGTATAATGGGTCGGCATTCGAAGCACACAAATCAACAATTTTGTCAGGAGACACGAAATCGATTGGCGATACTCAACAATTTACTACCCAAGAGCAAACGGTCTCGCTGAAGCTTTTAATAAAACTCTCGTTCAAATCTTAAAGAAAACCGTGGACGATAATAAGAGAAATTGGCACGAGAAATTGTTAGAAGCCTTATGGGCCTACCGGACAACCTTCGAACTCCTACTCAAGCTACACCTTACGCTCCGGTGTATGGGTCCGAGGCAATGTTACCTTTAGAGGTTCGGCCTTCCTTCACTCGGAATCGCAGCTTACAAACAAGATCACGACGAAGAAAACGCCAAATTACGACTAGAAGAATTAGAAAGCTCGGAAGGGAAAAGACTTGCAGCGCAACGAATTTAGAACTATACCAAGCTAAGATGGTTCAAGCCCATGACAAACCGGTCCGCCCAAGAACCTTCAAAGTCGGTGACTTAGTTCTCGTTCTCAAGAGACCTATTTTCGCACACCGCAAGATAGGAGGAAAATTCGAGCCCACTTGGGAAGGACCGTTCGTGATCGAAGCAAGATACTCGGGAGGTTCCTACCGGCTAGTGAATTGCCGTGGAGAACGACATATGCTTCGATCAACGGACGATACTTGAAAAAGTATTACGCTACCTGATGTTTCGAAGGAATGAATTCTTCATCCCTAAGAAACACGGGCGAAGTAATTACTTATGATTGGGTCCAAACCCAAAAATAATAAAATGAGCTAAAATAAATAAAGTCATGATAATATGTTTTCCTTGTTTTCTTTTTCAAATCAAAAATCTCTTCCCTGATCTTATCCTACTTCATTCCTGTTAAATTTAAAAAAAAAATACAAGAAGTAATAAAAAATGTCTTTAATAAACATTTTCTTAATGTTCTTGTTCTTAAGATACAACCCCCGATCCTTTTCCTTGTCTTTTCGCAGGGAAATGTCGAACGGGCGGTTGGTCTCGAACTTTAAGAATGGCGTAAGCCTTGCACTCGATGAAAAGAGGGTGAAAGATGGAGCGATAATCAAGATTGACTCAGACTTCGCACCAGCAGGCCTACAGTACGAGGAAAGTGATTGGGTCCCAGTTAACCGAGAAGAACTACCCAGGCAAACAGTGATGAAAGTGGGTGGCCCGAGCCACCAACCCAACAACAAGAAAAGGAAAACAAACACCGAAGAAGATAAGAAAATGAAGTCCGTAGTCGCTACAGCGGAGGGCAGGCTTATTAGCGCCGCACCCACAGAGATTCATGAAGTGCGGAGAGCTACTCTCACAGCCACGCAACGAAGAAATAAGAATCGCCGTATCCGTAAGATGTTGACAAAACTAGCTGCGGACCAGCGCGACGAGACAATTGCTAATGCCAGCACACACATTTCAAGGACACCGGCTCACCGAGAACTCGAAGAAAGGAGGCCAGCTCCTAGGATAACGTAAAAGAACCGTGGAAATCTCCGTAAGA
This sequence comes from Papilionanthe hookeriana x Papilionanthe teres, assembly GCA_022702705.1. Lineage (NCBI taxonomy): Eukaryota > Viridiplantae > Streptophyta > Magnoliopsida > Asparagales > Orchidaceae > Papilionanthe > Papilionanthe hookeriana x Papilionanthe teres. Next base: position 13,905,928 of record CM040432.1, on the reverse strand, counting down.
TCGAAGAAAGAAGGCTACCACGCCACCGGATAGAACCACCAATAATGCATGACCTTGTTGGCGAAGCAACCCCGGGGATGTCCCGACGTGCATCATCCCCGAGGAGCTGAGGTATGCAGAGGAATGTGAAGGGATTGAACCATATATCCCACAATATGTCACAAGGCCTCGCCATCTGCAGATCATTCCGGAATACGAGCTGGAGAGAATGCAGAATGTTGAAAAGAAAACTTTTGAATACTTCGAGAGAATTAAAGGAAGAAGGATCAACATACTAGAGGGCCTCGAGCTACATACCGACGTATTCTCGCAGTATGAACAACAAGAAATCGTGGATTGTATCCGGATCCGAAAAGAATGGGGCGAGCAGTGCCGCCCGAGGGAAAACACATACTCGAACCCCGGAGATGGATGCCGTGGAAAGGAAGAATCACAATACAATGCGGATGCTCGCTACAACTTTCGTCGAAGACAGAAGGGAAACCCACCGGGATACTCCGTCATGGGCAAGTAGATCCGATGCCATTAGTCATCGGAGAATGGTAAAAAGATTGATAACATGGAGGGTATCGCCAGCAGATTGCATACCCAATAGCTGCATTATCAACATCTACAAACAAGGTGACCGCATACCCCCACATATAGATCACCACGACTTCGTCGACCTTTCGCACAGCCTCTTTCTTGAACGAGTGTGACATCATGTTCGGATCCGACCTCCGGATAAGCAGGCCCGGGTGAGTTCCGAGGGCCGAGAAAGATACCTTTACCGGTGGGTTCCGTCATGATACCGAAGGGCAACGGAGCGGATATCGCTAAGCATTGCATACCGGAGTGCCAGTGGAGCGGATCTCGGCTACTTTCGGGAGAATGGACGACAAGCAAGATACCTTACCATTTCCAACCGCACCCGCAGCTAGAGAACCTCCGGCCTTACGAGCTGTGAGTTACATGGGAAATATCACACCTCCAACGTACATCCAGTCGACATCCTTGCCAAGGATGGCTTGGAAGGTGATGTTATTGACCATGTACCCCACTATTCAGACATGGATTTTTGACAGATGCTTCTTTTGATGGACCAACAAAGATCATACACAGTCCGTTTTGAGTCTACATGGATTGTATGAAATATATTCCAGATTGAGTTGTATGATGTATTTTCAATATGATTGGAATGAAAGTGACCATGTCATGTTTTTGGCCTTCACCTCTTTTGTGCAAATTGATTGGGAAACACCATTAAAGTTAAATGAACTTCGAACAAAGAACAGAAAAGAAATAAAGAAAGAAGAATAAAAGAAAACTTTCCTAAAAAAAAATCTTAAAAAATGACAAACACCAAATTCACATGAACATTAAATAAACGATAAAATAAAATTTGAACCATTAAAAGATAAACGAAATCAACACAAATCTCAAATTCAATCCTTCCAAATTCCGAATCAAATTTCAATCTTTTCAAATCACAAATCGAATTCTCAATCAAATTCCAAATCCACTCCCGATCAAGTTTCAAATTTGATCTTCCAAATTTCAAATCAAATCTTAAATCAAATTTCAATCGAGTTCAAACTCATCCCTCCAAATCTCAAATTTAATCTTTCCAGATCTCGAATCAAATCTCAATCAAATTCAAACTTTTGGGTCGAGGATTTTACATCCAAGACTGCACTGCTTTAGGATTCTTTTCCTATTGCACTGAAATACATCAAATTCAAACTTTTGGGTCAAGGATTTTACATCCAAGATCGCACTCGCTTTAGGATTCTTTCCTATTGCACCGAAATACATCAAATTCAAACTTTTGGGTCGAGGATTTTACATCCAAGACCGCACCGCTTTAGGATTCTTTTCTATTGCACCGAAATACATCGAATTCAAACTTTTGGGTCGAGGATTTTACATCTAAGACCGCACTCGCTTTAGGATTCTTTCCTATTGCATCGAAGTACATCGAATTCAAACTTTTGGGTCGAGGATTTTACATCCAAGACCGCACCGCTTTAGGATTCTTTCCTATTGCACCGAAGTACATCAAATTCAAACTTTTGGGTCGAGGATTTTACATCCAAGATCGCACTCGCTTTAGGATTCTTTCCTATTGCACCGAAGTACATCAAATTCAAACTTTTGGGTCGAGGATTTTACATCCAAGACCGCATCGCTTTAGGATTCTTTCCTATTGCACTCGAAATACATCGAATTCAAACTTTTGGGTCGAGGATTTTACATCCAAGACCGCATTGCTTTAGGATTCTTCCCTATTGCACCGAAATACATCAAATTCAAACTTTTGGGTCGAGGATTTTACATCCAAGACCGCATCGCTTAGGATTCTTCCCTATCGCACCGAAATACATCAAATTCAAACCTTTTGGGTCGAGGATTTTACATCCAAGACCGCATCGCTTTAGGATTCTTTTCCTATCGCACCGAAATACATCAAAATCAAACTCTTGAGGTTAAGGATTTTACATCCAACACCGCATTACTCCGAGATCTCTTCTCATTGCAACGATTCAATCTAATCAATTCAATTTTCTTTCGAGGTTGAAGATGTTACATCTAAAACCTCAGAATTCTAATTTTCATTTCAAATCAAATCCTTCAAATTAATTTTGACAAACTCCAATCTAAATTGAAACTCCAAATTGAAATCTAAACTCACACATCAAAACATAAATTGAAACAAAATAAAATCTAAATAGAAATTCCCCGTGTCATGTGATTCGGGATTCACTTCCTTTTCCTTTCCCCGCCGAGAGTTCGAGAATCTCCGATTTCGTAGATATACTTGCTACTCCCCACGTGAAACTCTTCTATTTCGTCCTAAGTTTGTCACTTGGACGTTTGTGTTGGTTTTGTTGATCGCTCGGTCAACACCAATACGCGCGGTGTGCTCCGTCACTCACCACACCTATCGGGGTCCATTTGTTGACCACATTTTCGATGAGGTCTTCTCTTCTTCTCTTTAGTACTTAGGATCTAGCCTTAGGCTTTTCTTTTCGACTATCTTAGAGGACTAGAATTGGGACCCACCTTCTAGAAATTCAAACCACTTCTTAACTCCCCGCAAACTCTACAAACTCGATCGTAGACCCCCAATCACCTGTAGGGTCGAAATCAAATGTGGAAGTTTAAAGGATGAGTTCCTATAGGACTCTTTGGCCTTAGGACCGCCTCGGTGGCCCGGTCTCGGTGAAGGGGCCGACTTACACACACACTACACTTCCACATACCTCCTAAAACCACACCCATACCTAACTCGACCTCCCGACTCATGTAGGTGATTCACATGGATGGTCCTTAACCCCTAAGCCCTCGAGCTAAGAGGGTTAGGAACAACATAGTGAATGCCTCAAATGGGTCCCTTCATGGCTCATGTGGGCTTGATATGGCTTCATGGCTCAACCAAAATGATTTCTTTCCACTTAAATTCACCCAATCTTCAATTTCCCAAATTTTCAATTTTCGACCCCGGACCCTACACCCGCTAAACTTACCCAAAACCCTCGAAATTACCCAAATTTCTCAAAAATTTCCAAATTACCCCGGGACCCTACACCATGGGCCAATTTTGTCAATTTACCCTACTTTTGTCAAAACCCCCAATTTGACCCATTTTAACTGTAAGTGCACCCAATGTCAAACCAAACCTACCTAATTGACCCCAATTTTGGTCCAATTCAATTCTAATCTTCAATTAAACATCCCCAATACCAATCTAGACCAAATCCAAGCCCAATTTGATTGACATTTGGATCCAATCTCACTTTTGGCCTTAAAGTCCAATTTGGACCCATGACCCAAACCTAACCCAAACTCACCCAATTCAACTCCAATTAACCCCAAACCTTTTCTAAATCTTCCTTAACATTCCCACAAACAAAACACTAACATGATTTGCCCAAAATTTAGACCCGAACCCCACTCAAATTCAACCCAAAGCTAAAAGGCCCATTTTTGACCTAAACCCAAACCTAACCCAAATGAGCCCAAACCCCAAAATCAAAGCCCAATCAAAGCCAAAACCTCTTTGAAACACTCCCATAAACATCTCTCAACATTGATTTTACATCAATTTCAACCCTAGCCCATCATTAGCCCAACTAAGCCCACTTGGACCTACATAGGCCCACTTACCAAATAAACCCAAATTCAAACCAATTCAACTCCAAATCACATCAAATTGATTCCAAGCCCTTCATAGAACATCCATAAACCAATTATGACATTTATTTGACAAAGTTCTTCACAAAATTTTTATCCAAATGCCCATCCTAAAATCAAAAGCCCATTTCCCTTAAACTTTCCTAAAAGCCCACTTCACCACATCCAAAGGCCCAAAATCTACCCTAAAGCCCACATGACATCTCCATTTGTCATCCACTTAATTAAATCCATTACCTAAGTCCTAAATTCACCATCAAATTATTCCAAATCAAGTTTCATACAAATTTCCATCAAATTACCAAAAATTCTTAAAACCCATTTTCATGAAATTGACCCAAGCTTTTCCCAAGCCAAATGGAGCCAAGGATGAGCCATTCACAAGCCATATGAAGCCATGAAAGTTTGGCATGTGACCATGCCATTAATGGCAAAAGGAGGAGGTCCTTTAACCATCTCCTAAAAGTCATTAGCCTTAAGCATGTCTCCCCTTAACCAAGATTTAATCCAAATATTCTTGGATAAGGACATCACCACCTCTCGACCGCCTAGCCTTAACCGATCTTCTCAGCCCAAGACCAACCATGGGGAGGTGAACCCAACCCAAACCAATGGGTCGACCAATTTCAAGCCAAAATGACCCCTTCCCCATTCCATTTTAATTCAAACACTTTACACATGTCCAAGCCCATCGACTTCACCATTGCCAAGCCCCGACCTCCCCGGTCAAGATGGTGACCCATGCCTACCGGCCACCCGCCCGGATCGCCGGAAAACACCACACCCGAGAGCATCATGTGAGCCCAAGCTCGGAATTCTCACCCGCCGAGTCGCCCCATGCCCAATGGCCACCATGGCTGTTCTTCTCCTCACCGCAGCACGCGATCCCATGCCTCAACTCCCCCGGGAGGCCCTCCACCCTCTCTTATTTAAACTCCACCCCTCTCGGCCATGAGAGGAGCCGAGCACAAACCTTGCCGAAACTCGCCAAAATTGTTCCGCATCCTTCTCCACCCTTAGAGCAGTTGATCCCCAGTGTCAATTTGCTCTAATCCCCACTGACAAAACCCAATTTCTCAACTGAAATTCCACCCAAAACAAGGACACTTCTCCACAGTGGACCAACCCTCAAATTGATTGGTTCTACACCTTCACCAGACCAAGGGAAGGTGTCCACCAGTAAAAGCCCCATCTCCAGGCCATCCAGTTGCTCCAGCCTTCAAGCTTTGTGACCGGGCTTGGTCGAAATCCAACCTAGACAATTCACTGCACCGAGAGACTTCATCCGGAGCTTGCGGGATCCAATCGAAGGTGCAACAACTCTCAGATTGAAGCCACACTTCTCTGAGCAAAGGTATGAGCTAATTCTTTATACCGAGCTTCTGGAGATTCTCCATTTCAAATGCCTTAATTTCAATGCATGTTAACCATATAGATGTGTTCGTCTCTTCAAGACGAATCCATAGAGCATAAGAAAATGAAAATCCATTGAGTATCGAGAGAGATCTTAGGGATTTAGTGTGGACGGCTCTCGGGTGAGGACGCTCGGGGACGATGAACGGATGCCGTCCATTCAATACACGCGCGGACGAACGGCTCGGATGGCGTCGGACCGAGAGACGCGTACGAGAACCGCGGGGCCCGGCCTGCCGACTCGGGTGGCGGCGTCGAATCGGGAGCGCGACGCGTGTGCGTTCGAAGCCGCCGAGGTCGACGCGGCGCCACGTGGATAAATAGAAAATTAGGGTATTTTTCTATTTATTTAATTCCCTAAACTTCAAAAATTCATATCTCTGTGTAGAAAAATCGAAAAATAAAATAAAAATACCCTCTTACTCAGTGAACAGAGGAGAATAATGTGGAAAAGAAATCATTTAATTTCATCAAGTATTTTATTTTTTATAATTTATTTACTCCCTGCATACTTTTAATTCTCCATGCATGCATATAATTCACCATGACATGAGACCATAGTGGCTTTTGAAGCCTCCGAATTCGGGAACATTCCCCGAATTTTCCAAAGTCGAGGCCATCCCTATGAAAAGTTATTAATTTTTCAAATTCAGGTTACTATTTTGAGTATTTTAATTCCAATAAATAGTATGTTGCGAAATAAATTCTAGGAAAATTTGGTGATGTTCCTTATGACCAGAGAACCCTAGAAAAAATAGGTTTTGACTTAGTTCATTTAAAACAACCCTAATTGGCTTAAACACCCAAAATAGGTCTTTATTTAATTAGAGTTAACCAGGAATCAAATTGACTTGAAATCAATTCTCCACTGACCTTTAGGATCAGAGGAATCCACCATAAAAGTTTGAGGTCAATCGGACTTGGTTAGCCCCACTAATTGGGTCGATTAAGCCACTTAGTCATTTTAAACTTTAAAAATTCATAACTTTTAAAATACCTTTCAAAAATTCACCAAATTGGTTTTAGAGCCTCTCTGATATCAGGGGAATCTAAGAAAATTAAAATTTCAATTTTCTAAAAAAGTTGATTTTTAATAATATTTTAATATTTTTAATAATTAAAAAATAATAAAAATCACAAAAATAATAAAATTCACCAAAATATCACATTTTGAATTTTAATCACTTAGGAACAAATCCCACATTTTTCTTAGGTCTATTTAGTGAGATATTAAATTTTAAAGCTTTAAGGTAATTTTAAAAATAAAAAAATATATATATTTTCTAGCTTTTTCACTAAAATAATTATAATAAATTATAGAAAAATCAGAAAATTGTAAAATTTGCTTCTCTGATTTCCTTGATATCAGAAAGATTTTTGAAAATTATAAAATCCATTTTTCAACATTTATTTTATTTTTAAATTACTTAATACTCCAGAACTTAAAATAATTATAATAAAAATAATATAATTCAAAAAATCACCAAAATTGGTCTAAGTGGTTCTCTGGTCATTAGAAATGTCCCCTAATTTTCTTAAGGACAGAAACTTTCCCTTGGTCATGTTATTAAATTTTCCTTGAAAATCTCTATTTTCTACCAAAAATAATTATATAAATAAATTAAATATAGAAAAATCACATTTTCTCCTCTCATGTCTTTATTGACATATGAGTGAAGTCATATGAAAATTTCAAGTTCATTTGAGTTCAATTTAGTGAGTTATGAAATTATTAAGCTTAAAGGGTAAAGTGGTAATTAAATTTTTTAACCCTTAATTAAAACTTTAGGTTTAATAAAATTAATTAACAAGTAAAATATTTGATCCTAATCTGATTTGGATGATTGAAATTTAAATGATTAAAGGGTAGAAACCCATTAAGCAATTTTAAAATAATTAAACCTTAATTAAATAATTGATTAAATTTGGAAGAATAATAAAATTGGAATTATTAAAATAGGGATATTATTAGGAAGAGATTTATTCTTTACTTTAAAAAATCCCTAAATTAATTATCTCATTAATATTCAATTCTTAATTAAAATGATAACTCAAATTTAAAATATTAAAAGACTTAATCATTAAACTAAAATTAAATTATTAAACTCTTTTAAAAAATTCAATTAAAATTAAAAAATAAAATAAAATTAAATTAAATTAAATTAAATTAAAATTAAATTAAATCAAATTAAATTAAATTAAATAATTAAATTAAATTAAATTAAATTAAATAAATTAAATTAAATTAAATAATTAAATTAAATTAAATCAAATTAAATTAAATTAAACAATCAAATTAAATTAAATTAAATTAAATAAATTAAATTAAATTAAATCAAATTAAATTAAAATTAAATCGAATCAAATTAATTAAACACCAAATCAAATTAAATTGAACTATATTGAATTAAATTAAAACTCAATTAAATTAAATTAAATTAAATTAAATTAAATATAACATCACCAAAGACATAAAGAATTCAAAATAAATCTAAAATAACTTGAACACTATTCCAAATTTAAACTCATTAATGGAAATTAAACTAAATCACAAACCATCTGAACACCAATTTACCCCCAAAATCTTTAGTTATCATAACTCCTAAATAGGACATTAAATGAAATGTTACTTCACTTATAGGATATTCAAATGTCCTAGTTCACTGAGTAAGTTAACAAAACTTGAATCCCTGGACGATTAATTCATTTATATAATCGAATTCATTCGGACTTAAAACAATTCTAGCAATATTGAAAAGATGTTTAAGATTTGTCTTAAGCACTTCCTCGATACGATAGGATGTTTATAAGAACAATTGAATTTAATTATTCTTCGATGAAGGAAATCGTCCTTAAACAAAAACACAAAGAACCTAGACGTCATAGAGAGATGACTAGCTATATGATTAGGAATTTGGTAGAAAACCATAACCTTTCCCTTAGCTTTACCTAGGAACTTGCTTAAATATTCTAATTGTGTTTTAAGTGTAGCTTGGGATGACGGGAAGACCCTCCAGTACGCTTTTATTTTATTGCAATTTACTTTCTTGCAATTTACATTATTGCAATTTACTTTATCGCAAATGCACTTTACTTTTCTCGCATGATAAGACAACCGTTGCATGAAAACCCACACCTTTAGGATAGCCCCTAAAACTGAAACCAAAACTAAGTTAAAAGTCATTGCAAGATAAAATTCACCGCCACAACATTTCAAAATATAAAACAACTCAAAATTTAATCACAAACGTAACACAAAACTACAATTGCAACTAAATTAAAACGTCCCGTTGGATGATCGGGAATACCTCGGATGATGTAACCTATGTGTTGCTAACGGGATTTCCCACGGTCTAAATGAAAGTGTGGAACTCATTTAGTTGAGTTTAGCAAATTCATCCGGACTAAGTGAATCCGATAAAAATAATGATGCCGAAGGATGGAACCGTAGGATCTTAACCGGTGTCGTTATAATCAACTTTAAAATTTGTTTTAATTAAAATATAAAAAATACTTGGAAATTAAGATTTTCTCTAAACCAAAACACTTTTCTCATCCCCTGATTTATAACTTCTAAAACTAAACCTCTGCAACAACAAGGAGCTCGGAGCATGGTGGGCAGCACGGCTATCGTCATCAGCAAAACTTCGAACCTACTTCAGCAAAACTTTCCTAGAATTAAATAACCAAGCCATAGGATTTCGAGTTAGTTTGCCTAGTGCAACATAAATCCTCAACCTTTTGTTAGGCATTTGCCTTGCAAATTAAGCCCTAACCGGACTTAGGATTCCGAGGTAGTCGTCTGATACGACATAAACCCTCACATCTTCAAGGCTATTTGTATGATTCTATCATATAAATATAAGTCCTAATTAATTAAAATTGACAAAATCAAAACATTTAAATAAACATTAGGATTTTCCTAAATTTAAGCCAAACGATAGGATAGTCGGGAAATTACCGAAGTTCACTTCGAATCTGTGATTTCTCCTACTTTTCTTCCTTTGGATTCACAAAACAAAATGTTCCAAACTTGATCCATTCCCTATTGAAATTCCAAAATTCAATCCCTTGAAAACTTAAACTTTGAAATCCTTGAGAGCGGAACTATTGATTATTATCGAGAGTTTTCTTAAGTGATTCCCGTCACTTAAGATGTAATTAACTATAGGGGCTTGCCCTTATAGGGAATTTTGAAGAACCTGTGTAATATAAACCCCGTTTAATGTTTTCATATTAAGCGGGGAATTTTGTCGGCTTATAAAATTTGTTCGCGCACCAAATGGATGTCACAAATCTTCTAGTTTATTTAATCGAGCCCCACTCGTCAAGCGATGTGTCTATCCTTAGGGATAGATACACGGTTTGTGGTGCGGTGCTCGTTTATATAAACTATTTGGGATGTGAGATCGGTTTAGTCTCATATCTTAAAACCTTCAAATTTGAAATTATTTTCAAAATCAAATACTACTTTTCAAATTATTTATTTTAATTAAATTAAAAATTCGCCGACAGATTTCTGTTAGGCGACCCCTCTTCAAAATAAAACACAACCTAAAAATATGCCGACATGTACTTATGACCACTATAGCCAATGTCAAAAAGATTTGCATCTTGTATATTTTCAAGGAAGTTAGACATCTTTGTCACATTTGGGGCCCTTCCACCTAATTTTTCCCCTGGAGAGCCAATGCTGTTAAAATCCCCCCCCACAAGCCAGGGGAGGTTAAGATTAGAGCCAATGTTAGTGAGCTGATCCCACAAAGCAGTTCTGTCACTAATTATGCAACCTGCATAGACAAAAGTGATATAGCCTTGATGGCCATTAATTTGGAAGGAGGAGTGGAGGAATTGTTGATGATCAAGAAGAGTTGACCAAGTAATTTCCTTTCTACGAAGACCCAAATTTTGTTGCTTAGCGTTGGTAAAATGGTTAAAACCATAGAATTTAGTGAGGAGTTTGCAAGGGTGCTTATGCACCATAGGCTCAAAAATGGCAAAGCACCATAACTTATGTTTCTTAATAAGGTATAAAATTCTATTTAGGGACAAAGGATTACCCATGCCCCTAATGTTCCAGCAAAGCATGTTAATCATTGAGGTGGGGGGAGGGAGTTGGAAGTCTGAGATCTAGTTCGGATCTAGATCTTCTTTTAGTAGAGCCTGCCATTTCCCCCTCTGATAAAGAGGATCCCAATTTCTGTAATTCAGTGCGTACCTTCTTTTTCTTCTTTGAAATTTGTGTTTCCCATTTGCCTTCCATAGCAATCTGCATATATTTAATAACATTGGGAGGGAGGGCCACTGGAGAGGGATTAGTCGGTTGAGAAGGTGTCACAATCCTGATTTCCTCTACTTCTCTTCTGCACCAGTCACCAGGGGACCCAGGGGAGCTGCCAAGTGACTGATCCAACAACTGTGGGTGGGCTGACTGAAAAGGTGGACAGACAATGTGGAGGGACAGTGTTCTCTCCCAAAGCCAAAGGATGGGGGGGAGACAGCCAGAGAGACTTCCATATCCTGCCCTGCTGGAGGTGCCACAAATTTAGTGTTAATATTAGTAGTATCTACTGGAGGAGAAGGAGCTCTACTAAGCAAGTTAGCTGTTCTTCTATGAGGTGGGTGAAGCCTATAACATTTTTCATTTGTGTGACCAAACATTTTGCAGTGAGAGCAGAAATGAGGCTTTTGCTGCATGATAATCTCCTCGCCGTGCCCTTCACTTTCGGATCCAATCCAAATTCTTTTTATCTCAGGTAGAGAGATATCCCTCTCTACTTGAATTCTAGCAGATTCTGGCTTTGCCTTATTGATGGTTTCAGCATCCAATCTTAGAGGTGTACCTAGGGATCTCCCAATTTGAAATAAAGCTGTTTGGTTAAAATATCTATATGGAAGGTTGGGGAGTTTGAACCAAATAGGCACTATGGGAGGATCTTCGCTTGGATCAAAATTTAGGGTTCACTTAATTATCTTCATTTCAACTCCAACAATACTAACAACTTGTTTTGCAAATAATAAGGCATAGTCTTCCTCATTGGAGAAGTTAATGAGCAAATGTCTTCCATCTAAAAGACCTATCTTCCAGCTGCCTGTAAAATTAAGAGATTCAAAATATTTCCTCACTAACTCCATTTTAGGGTGACCCAAAACAAATTTCCCAATGAGGGTGAGTTTGACTTCCTCATCTAGAGCTTCCAGTTCCTTGTCAGCAAAAATGACAGCTGGGCATCCTTCCTTGACTTCAAGAGGTCTGATGAAGGGGCAGGAGGCTTTACCAGCAGCAGCATCATGGAGCTTTTGCGGGAAGAACTTAGAGGGGTCAGAAATAGAGGGGGCATTCCCAACCACACCAGCATAAGTAACTTTAGCCCAAGAAAGATTAGTATCTAAATCAATGGGATAGGCCATGAAGAGGGAAGAGAGGCTGACCACCAGAGGGCAACAATCCAGAAAACACTTAAAGGTAGAGACAGAGAGACCAGAACAAAGTCAAAGCCAGGAGCAACAGATGAAGCAGCTTGAAAGGAGGCAATGGAACAGTAACAAATTTAAAAAAGAGGCAGCCCGGGAAAGGCCAGAATTGCAGACAGGGCCACCAAAAACAAAACCAAAGCCAAAAAGGGACCCCCCACCTTACCACCCACTCGGAGAAGAAACCGAGAAGACCGCCGCCGACGAGAGTCATGGTCGGAACCCTAGCGAGCTCTTCCTCCTACAGCCGCCATATCATATATAAAAGGATTATTAATATATATATATATATATATACATATATATATATATATACATATATAGATATATATATATGTATATATATATACATATATATATACATGTATATATATATACATATATATATATATATGTATATCTATATACATATATGTATATATATATATATATATATGTATATATGGCGGTTGAGGGCTTTCCTGCTCTGCTAGGGTTCCTGGCATGACCCTGCCGGCGGCGGCCTGCTGGCTGGTGGCCAAGGTAAGGGGGTCTCTTTGCTACTGTGAAGGTTTCTTGGCTTGTGAGACTTTGAGGCTGGGCCTACTGGATCGTTTTCCATCTTCCCGGTCTTTTCTTTATTTAAATTTACTGTTACATTGGCTTTCTGGACCTGTGTTTTGGCTCTCCTGTGACATCTTTCTGGAACTGGTAGCTGAGGTTTCTGGTTTTTTTCAAGTTGTTGTTGCTGGTTAGGTGAGTTTAGTTCCCATGACAACCCCTATTGACATCCAAACTAATCTAGACTGGGTTAAAAATTCTTATGCTGGGGCTGTTGGTCGTGGCTCGCTACCTTTGATTCCGCCTCTTTGGTTTTTCCTCAATCCATGCATGATGCTGCTCGCCGGGAAGGGAACCTCGTCCTTTCATCAAACCACTTGGTGTTAAAGATGGTTTCCCGCTCGTATTTTTCACCCCACAAGAGCCGGAATCTCTTAATGAGGAAGTGAAACTTACTTTGATAGGAAAATTTGCTTTAGGCCATCCTAAGATGGAGCCGGTCAAAAACATCTTCGAATCACTTAATTTCAAGCAGTATTTGGAAGCTTGGATTATTAGATGGGAGACATCTTCTTATAAGCCTGAATTCAGAGGAAGACTATGCCAAATTATTTGCCAAACAAGTTGTCACCATAGTAGGAATGGAAATGAAGCTTCTAAAATGGACCCCAGATTTTGATCCTAGTAAAGAGCCCCCCATAGTCCGCATTTGGTTTAAACTCCCCGCCCTTCCTTACGGATATTTCAATCAAGCAGCTCTTTTCGGATTGGGAGGGCCATTGGGACCCCTCTAAGATTGGACCCAACATCTCTACACAGGACTAAACCTGAATATGCAAGGATACAAATTGAGAGGGATATAACCCTCCCTGAAGTTCACAAAATCTGGGTGGGTTCTGCTGAAGAGGGACACTGGCAGGAGGTCATCATGCAACAAAGACCCTACTACTGCACACACTGCAGAATGTTTGGTCATACCACTGACAAATGTTTCAAGCTGCATCCACCTATTAGGAGATCTACTGCTCAGCTCAGGACTGATTCCAGCTCCCAGATTAATGTGGGTACAACTGATCTTCTACCCATTTCACACCAGGGTCCCCTGGGCATTGCAGATCCCCCTCCCCTTCCTATTGTTCCCAATGCCACCCCATTGGGCTTCCCCATTTCCCCCAACCATACTGCTGCCCCCAGTTTTCCCCCACCTAAAATCACCCCACACATAGCCCCTTTCCACAATCCTACATCCACCTTTCTCCCCCCCTCCCCTAATAAGCTTAAGACTACTAATGATTCTATGGAGGAAGAATGGGAGATTTATTTTCCCTAAAAAAAAAGAAAAAGAATAAATTTGAATTACAAAAAACCTCAATACCCTCAAACTCAACCTTCAAGGATTTTTCCCCTACCCCACCTCTTACTAGGGGAAGAACTAGATCTAGTTCCCACAGATCTTCTTCCCCTCCCCCTCCCTAATTCTCATGATAAACCTCCTTTGTTGGAACATTAAGGGGGTTGCCTGCCCCCAATCCCTAAAAAGACTTATTAACCTAAACAAAAAACACACCCCATGGTGTATTGTTATTTTGGAACCCTTGGTTCATCAAAACCCATCTAAAATTTTAAAAAAATTCCCAAGCTTTACCTTACACTCCAACTTAAATAATAAGATCTGGCTTCTTTGCAGATCTGAGGTCACTTGGTCTGTCCTCATGGACAACTACTAATTTCTCCACCTATCTCTCCAATTTGCAAATCACAAAATTTGTGCCACCTTCATCTATGCTGGTTGCAAGAAACAAGGTAAAATTGACTTGTGGAACCACCTCATCACCTTCAGCAGCTCTACTGATCAGCCTTGGTTGGTGGGGGGTGACTTTAACTCCATTGCCACCCCGACTGAAAAATCGTGGGAAGGCCTCCCATCCCTAGCCAGCTCAACTCTTTTAAGGATAACATTCACCTTTCTGGCCTCTTTGATCTAGGCTATAAGGGACAACCTTTCACCTGGAAGAGAGGCCAAATTTGGGAAAGGCTAGATAGGTTCCTGGTTAATGAAGCTTGGCACTCCAATTTCCTCCTCACTTCCATTACCCATCTCCCATTTCTTTGTTCTGATCACAGACCACTTTTACTCACCATCTCTCGCCGCCCTCACGTATTCTCCACCCCCTTTCAGATACCAAAACTTTTGGTCCACCCACCCCAAGTTTCTTAATCTGATTTACCAATAGTGGCAGGGGGAGGTTCATCCTGATCCTTGGACTAAACTGGGGCTTTTACATCTGAAGACCAGCAAGGCTCTCAAGCATTGGGGTTGGACTGAATTTGGGGATGTCTTTTCCACTGTGATGGATGCTGAAAAGGAGGTGATTAGAATGGAACAACAAGTCTTAAGGGGTGCAGATTCTGAACTTTTAGTGGCTGCTCAGGCTCAATTATCCAATGTCATTGACATACAAGATATGTACTTGAAACAAAAAGCTTCAGCAAAGCATTTCTCAGAGGGGAACAGAAATACAAAATACTTCCATGCTTACATTAAATATAAAAGGAGTTGTAACATCATTCATAGAATTAAGGATGATGAGGGAAATTGGCTAACTGACACAATGGCCATTGGCAGAAGTGCTCTCAGACATTTTCAGCAACTTCTTTCTTCTAACAACCCTGACAGAGATAATATTTCCACCAACATTCTTGATGAACACTACCAGTATATTAATGCACTGCCCTTAGCCGAGCCCCTACCGAGACCGAGATCCGGGAAGCTATTAAGAGCATTGACAAGCAGCAAATCGACAGGCCGGATGGTTTTACCGCGATTTCTACAAGAAAGCTTGGCCCACTATAAAATCCGAAATTACCAATGCCATTACCAGACCTTCTTCCTCGGCAAAGATATGATTTATTATTTTAATTCTTTAACCATTGTGCTTGATTCCTAAACACAATGAATTGAATACTCGGATCGGCTCGGGCCTATAAACCCGACCTCTCGTGATAAGTAAAGTGCTCAAGAAAATTCTGGTCCTAAGGATTCAACCTCACCTAAACAAGATCATCAACCTCAATCAGACTGCCTTCATTAAAGGTAGATCTATTTCTGATAATGTTCTGTTAGCTCATGAGATGTTATTGGATATCAACAAGAAATGCAGAGGGGGAAACTTAATCTACAAGCTTGATATCCAAAAGGCTTATGACACAATCAATTGGGATTTCAATTTGGATGTGTTAGCAGCTAAAGGTTTCAACCCCAGCTTTTGCAACCTGATCAATAGATGGCTTCACAATAACTCCCATTCCATTCTCGGTTAATGGTTCGGATTGGGGACCCTTCATCGCTACCGTGGGTCCGAAGCAAGGGACCCCCTCTCCCAACTCTTTTTATTATTGCAATGGATTATTTCTCTTCTATGATCAACCAATTATACAAGCATCACCCCCGGTAAATTTTCACCACAGCTCAAATATCATTATTTCTCATCCGATTTATGCAGATGACATCATGATTTTCTCCAATGCATCCAAGAAGGTCGTTAAATATATTCAAAACCGCATTCAAATGTTTCAAAATCAATCTGGGCTAAAGTTTAATAGAGCTAAATGTCGATCCTTTTTTCCAAAAGGGTGTCCCGAGAAGCAAAACACTGGATTCTGAATCACACAGGGTTCTCCAAGCACTAACCTTCCTAT
Organism: Papilionanthe hookeriana x Papilionanthe teres; assembly: GCA_022702705.1. NCBI lineage: Eukaryota > Viridiplantae > Streptophyta > Magnoliopsida > Asparagales > Orchidaceae > Papilionanthe > Papilionanthe hookeriana x Papilionanthe teres. Next base: position 13,889,629 of record CM040432.1, on the reverse strand, counting down.
CAAGTACCTTGGGGTCCATCTAAGCACTGCGTAGCAAGCAAAACCATTTTGATGAGGTCCAACAAAGGATTTGTAACTACTTATCTAACTAGACTCACCTATACCTATCCACTGGAGGGAGGATTACCTTGCTTAAAAGCATCCTAACCACTTTACCAAATTACCTCATGCAAATGACTACTATGAAAAAGAGCACCCAAACCTGCTGGAAACAGCCTTTCAACCACTTTTTATGGGCCGGCAAAGGCAAGAAGATTCATTAGGCCGCTTGGAGGAAACCGGCTAAACCTCCGTGGGTCGGGGGATTAGGCTTCAAGTGTCTAAGCCATCTTCTCAAAATTAACCATTGCAAACTTTGGATTAATTTCGGGGCTCAAACCTCTCTCCGGGCTTTATATCTTAATGGTAAATACCGCGTACACATTCACCCCTCATTGGTCGCTCGCTAGACCTGGAGATTCTAGAATCTGGAAAACCATGTTGAAAATTAAGCAGGAAGCTGAAAACCTGTATCTATGGCAGCTAGGCAAAGGCAAGATCAACTTTTGGTTGGACCAGTGGTGTCCACATGACTGGCTCCAACCACACACTCCTGCTAGGGACATTAACCTCTTGGTTGCTGATTGCTTGGAGGAGGACCACTGGTCTATCCCATTCCTCCACTCCATCCTCACTCGTTTCTCGACTAACAAGGTTAAAATCATACCATTTGACGGATCCAAGCATGACACTATTTATAGAACTAACAAAAACCAAAGTTTCTCCAAGGAGATTTATGATAAACTTGTACACCGGGAGAGTGTACCACGGGGTGAGATCTCGCTGAACAAGTTCTTATCCCCTCTATGGCTTTTTCTCGTTGGAGACCTGTTCAGAACCTCCTTCCCACCGATGATATCCTTAAACTCAAGGGATCGAGAGGCCCTTCCCGCTGCAGTTATGTCATATGGAGGAAGAATCAATCAACCACCTGTTTTATGCTTCGTAGTTTCTCCCAAGTAGGTTTGGACTCGGCTCCTCCAAGACACTAATGTAAATACTATACAGTTACAGTGGAATCATCTGGTTACTTGCTGGCAAGATTGGCAGAAAGCTGGGATTACTGTTATCCCTCTACTCATTGCATGGTTCATTTGGATGGCTAGAAACAAGACTACTTTTGATAACATCCCTCAAGATGCTAAAACTGTTACTAGCCATTGTTTAGCCTATGTGTGTCGGCATATTTTTTAGGTTGTGTGTTTTATTTTGAAAAGGGGGGTCGCCTAACAGAAGTTGTCGGCGAATTTTTAATTTAATTTAAATAAATAATTTTGAAAAGTAGTAGTTGATTTTGAAAATAATTTTAAATTTGAAGGTTTTAAGATATGAGATTAAACCGATCTCACATCCCAAATAGTTTATATAAACGAGCACCGCACCACAAACCGTGTATCTATCCCTAAGGATAGACACACTGCTTGACGGTGGGGCTCGATTAAATAAACTAGAAGATTTGTGACATCCGTTTGGTCTCGCGAACCGATTTTATAAGCCGACAAATTCCCCGCTTAATATGAAAGCATTAAACAGGGTTTATATTACTCGGGTTCTTTAAAATTCCCTATAAGGGCAAGCCCCTATAGTTAATTACATCTTAAGTGATGGGAATCACCTAAGAAAACTCTCGATAATAATCAATAATTCTGCTCTCAAGAATTTCAAAGTTTAAGTTCTCAAAGGATTGAAGTTTGGAATTTCAATAGGGAATGTATCAAATTTGGAACATTTTGTTTTGGGAATCCAAAGGAAGAAAAGTAGGAGAAATTACAGATTCGAAGCGAACTTCGGTAATTTCCCGACTATCCTATTGTTTGGCTTCGAGTTTAGGAAAGTCCTAATATTTATTTAAATGTTTTGATCTTGCCAATTTTAATTAATTAGGGCTTATATTTGTATGATAAAATCAAACAAATAGCCTCGAAGATGTGAGGGTTTATTGTCGTACCGGACGACTACCTCGGAATCCTAAGACCGGTTAGGGCTTAATTTGCAATGCAAATGCTTAACGAAAGGTTGAGGATTTATGTTGCACTAGGCAAACTATCTCGAAGTCCTATGGCTTGGTTATTTTAATTCTAAGAAAGTTTTGCTGAAGTAGACTCAGGTTTTGCTGATGACGATGGCCGTGTCGCCCACCATGCTCCGAGCTCCTTGTTGTCGCGAGGTTTAGTTTTAGAAATCATAAGTCGGGGATGAGAAAAGTGTTTTGGTTTAGAGAAAATCTTAATTTCCAAGTGTTTTTTATGTTTTAATTAAAACAAATCTTAAAGTTGATTATAACGACACCGGTTAAGATCCCACTGGTTCCATCCTTCCGGCATCATTATTTTTATCGGATTCACTTAGTCCGGATGAATTTGCTAAACTCAACTCGAATGAGTTCCACACTTTCATTTAGACTGTGGGAAATCCCGTTAGCAACACGTAGGTTACATCATCCGAGGTATTCCCGATCATCCAACAGGACGTTTTAATTTAGTTGTAATTGTAGTTTCGTGTTCTGTTTGTGATTAAATTTTGAGTTGTTTTATATTTTGACATGTTGTGGCGGTGAGTTTTATCTTGCAATGACTTTTAATTTAGTTTTGGTTTTAGTTTTAGGGGCTATCCTAAAGGTGTGGGTTTTCATGCAACAGTTATTTATCATGCAAGAAAAGTAAGTGCAATGCAGTTAAATAAATTGCAATAATGTAAATTGCAAGAAAGTAAATTGCAATAAAATAAAAGCGTACATGGAGGGTCTTCCCGTCATCCCAAGCTGCACTTAAAACACAATTAGAATATTTAAACAAGTTCCTAGGTAAAACTAAGGGAAGGGTTATGGTTTTATACCAAGTTCCTAATCCTATAGCTAGTCATCTCCTATGACGTCTAGGTTCTTTGTGTTTTAGTTCGAGGACGATTTTCTTCATCAAAGAATAATTAAGTTCAATTGTTCTTATAAGTATCCTATCATATTGAGGAAGTGCTTAAGGAGAATCTTAAACATCTTTTCAATACTCGATGTGATAGTTTTAAGTCCAAATGAATTTAATTATATAAATGAATTAATCGTCCGGGATTCAAGTTTTGTTATCTTGCTCAGTGAACTAGGATATTTGAATGTCCTATAAGTGAAGTAACATTTCATTTAATATCCTGTTTAGGAGTTATGATAATTAAAGCTTTCGAGGGTAAATTGGTATTCAAATGATTTGTGATTTAGTTTAATTTCAATTAATGGGTTTAAATTTGGAATAGTGTTCAAATTGCTTTATATTTAATTTCTTTATGTCTTATTTGATGTTATTTAATTCAATTTAATTTAATTTAATTTAATTTAATTTAATTTAATTGAGTTTTAATTCTATTTAATTCAATTTAATTCAATTTAGTTTGATTTGATGTTACATTAAATTAATTTGATTTGATTTAATTTCCTTTAATTTAATTTAATTTGATTTAATTTTAATTTAATTTAATTTAATTTAATTTAATTTAATTTGATTTTAATTTAATTTAATTTAATTTAATTTAATTTAATTTGTTAATTTAATTTTATTTGATTTAATTTAATTTAATTTTATTTATTTAATTTAATTTAATTTAATTTATTCATTCAATTTAATTTAATTTGTTTATTTAATTTAATTTAATTTAATTTTTAATTTAATTCAACTTTTAATTTTAATTTAATTTAATTTAATTTAATTCAATTTAATTTACTTAATTTAATTTAATTTTTAATTTAATTTTATTTTTAATTTTAATTGAAATTTTTAAAAGAGTTTAATAATTTAATTTTAGTTTAATGATTAAGTCTTTTAATATATTTTAAATTTGAGTTATCATTTTAATTAAGAATTGAATATTAATGAGATAATTAATTTAGGGATTTTTAAATTAAAGAATAAATCTTTTCCTAAAAATATCCCTATTTTAATAATTCCAATTTTATTATTCTTCCAAATTTAATCAATTATTTAATTAAGGTTTAATTATTTTAAAATTGTTTAATGGGTTTCTACCCTTTAATTATTTAAATTTCAATCATCCAAATCAAATTAGGATCAAATATTTTACTTGTTAATTTTTTATTAAACCTAAAGTTTTAATTAAGGATTAAAAATTTTAATTACCACTTTACCCTTTAAGCTAAATAATTTCATAACTCACTAAATTGAACTCAAATTAACTTGAAATTTTTATGTGACTTCACTCATATGTCAGTAAAGACATGAGAGGAGAAAATGTGGTTTTTCTGTATTTAATTTATTTATATAATTATTTTTGGTGGAAAATAGGGATTTCCAAGGAAAATTTAATAACATGACCAAGGGAAAGTTTCTATCCTTAAGAAAATTAGGGGACATTCCTAATGACCAGTAGGACCACTTGGACCAATTTTGGTGATTTTTTGAATTATATTATTTTTATTATAATTATTTTAAGTTTTGGAGTGTTAATTACTTTAAAAATAAAATAAATGTTGAAAAATGAATTTTATATTTTTCAAAAATCTCTCTGATATCAAGGAAATCAGAGAATCAAATTTTACAATTTTCTGATTTTTCTATGATTTATTATAATTATTTTAGTGAAAATACTAAAAAATACATTTTTTTAATTTTAAAATTACCCTAGAGCTTTAAAATTTAATATCTCACTAAATAGACCTAAGAAAAATATGGGGTTTGTTCCTAAGTGATTAAAATTCAAAATGTGACATTTTGGTGAATTTTATTATTTTTGTGATTTTTATTATTTTTTAATTATTAAAATATTAAAATAATATTAAAAAATCAACTTTTTTAGAAAATTGAGATTTTAATTTTCTTAGATTCCCCTAATATCAGAGAGGCTCCAAAACCAATTTGGTGAATTTTTAAAAAGTATTTTGAAAGTTATGAATTTTTAAAGTTTAATATGACTAAGTGGCTTAATCAACCCAATTAGTGGGGCTAACCAAGTCCAATTGACCTCAAATTTTTATGGTGGGTTCCTCTGATTCTGAAGGTCAGTGGAGAATTGATTTCAAGTCAATTTGATGTATGGTTAGCTCTAATTAATTAGAGACCTATTTTGAGTGTTTAAGCCAATTAGGGTTGTTTTAAATGAACTAACTCAAAACCTATTTTTCCTAGGGTTCTCTGGTCATAAGGAACATCATCAAATTTTCCTAGAATTTATTTCACAACATGCTATTTATTGGAATTAAAATACTCAAAACAAGTAACATGAATTTGAAAAATCAATAACTCTTCATAGGATGGCCTCGACTTTGGAAAATTCAGGGAATGTTCCCAAATTCAGAGACTTCAAAAGCCCTATGGTCTCATGCCATGGTGAATTGTATACATGTATGGAGAATTAAAAGTATGCAGAGAGTAAATAAATTATAAAAAATAAAATACTTGATGAAATTGAATGATTTCTTTTCCACATTATTCTCCTCTCGTTCACCGAGCAAGAGAGTATTTTTATTTTATTTTTCCGATTTTTCTACACAAAGTTATGAATTTTTGAAGTTTAGGGAATTAAATAAATCAAAAAATACCCTAATTTTCTATTTATCCACGCGGCGCCACGTCAACCCTCGGCGCTCCGAAACGCCGCGTGGCGCGCTCTCATTCGAAGCCGCCATCCGACTCGGCGCTCCCGGGCCCGGCCGTATCGTTCCGTCTTCTGATCCGACGCGATCCTGGCCTTCCGTCCGCGCATGTATTTAATGAACGGCATCCGTTCATCGTCCCCAAGTGTCCTCACCCGAGAGCCGTCCACACTAAATCCCTAATATCTCACTCGATACTCAATGGATTTTCATGTTCTTATGCTCTATGGATTCGTCTTGAAGAGACGAACACATCTATACGGTTATCATGCATTGAAATTAAAGCATTTGAAATAGAGAATCTTCAGAAGCTCGGGATGAAGAATTAGCTCATACCTTTGCTCAGAGAAGTGTGGCTTCAATCTGAGAGTTGTTGCACCTTCGATTGGATCCTAGCAAGCTCCAGATGAAGTCTCCTGGTCTGGTGAATTGTCTAGGTTGGATTTCGACCAAGCCCGATCACAAAGCTTAGAGGCCGGAGCAACCTGGGAGGCTCTGGAGATGGGGCTTTTGCTCGGTGGACACCTTCCCTAGTCCGGTGAAGGTGTAGAACCAATCAATTTGGGGATTGGCTCACCGTGGAGAAGTGTCCCGGTTTTGGGTGGAGTTTCGCTTGAGAAATCGGGTTTTGTCGGTGGGAATTAGGGCAAATCGACACCTGGGGATCAACCGCTCTAAGGGTGGAGAAGGTTTGGAACAATTTTGCGCGAGTTTCGGCAAGGTTTGTGCAACTCTCCTCTCATGGTCGTGAGGGGGTCGGGTTTGAATAGAGGTGGTCGGAGAGCCTCCCGGGGATGGCCAAGTGTTGGGATCGACTGCTCCGGTCATGATAAGAACGACCATGGTGGCCATCGGGCAAGGGCGGCTCAGCAAGGTGGAATTCCAAAGTTTGGCTCCTCCCGAGGTCTCGGCCATGGTGTTTTCCGGCGATCCGGGCGAGCTGGCCGGCAGGCATGGGTCACCTTCGTGGTCGTGGAGTCCGGGGCTTGAAGTTGGTGAAGTCAATCGGAGTTTGACATGTGTAAAGGCTTTGAATTAAAATGGAATGGAGAAGGGGTCATTTTGGCTTCAATTTGGTCAACCCATTGGTTTGGGTTGGGTGCACCTCCCATGGCTGGTCTTGGGTCGAGAAGATCGAGTTAAGCTAACTTGTCAAGAGGTGGTGATGTCCTTATCCAAGAATATTTGGATTAAATCTTGGTTAAGGGAAACATGCTTAAGGCTAATGACTTTTAGGAGATGGTTAAAGGACCTCCTCCTTTTGCCATTAATGGCATGGTCACATGCCAAACTTTCATGGCTCCATATGGCTTGTGAATGGCTCACCCTTGGCTCCATTTGGCTTGGGAAAAGCTTGGGTCAATTTCATAAAAAGGGATTTAAGAAAATTTTGGTATTTTGATGGGAATTTATATGGGGCTTGATTTGGAATTGTTTAATTGATGATTTTGAAACTTAGGGGCAATTTTGATTAAATGGATGATGAGGGGAAGTGCCATGTGGGCTTTAGATGAATTTGGGCTTTTGAATTTGAAGGAAGTGGGCTTTTAGGAAAGTTTAAGGGGAATGGGCTTTTTGATTTTAGGATGGGCATTTTGGTGAAGATTTTGTGAAGGACCTTGTCAAATAAGTGTTATAATTGGTTTAGGGATGTTCCATGAAGGGCTTGGAGTCAATTTAGTGTGATTTGGGGTTGAATTGGTTTGAATTTGGATTTATTTGGTAAGTGGGCCTATGTAGGTCAAATTGGGCTAACTTGGGCCAATGTTGGGCTAGGGTTAAAATTGATGTAAAATTAATGTTGAGAAATATTTATGGGAGTGTTCAAAGAGGTTTTGACTTTGGTTGGGCTTTGATTTTGGGGTTTGGGCTCATTTGGGTTAGGTTTGGGTTTAGGTCAAAAATGGGCCTTTTAGCTTTGGGTTGAATTTGAGTGGGGTTTGGGTCTAAATTTTGGACAAATCATGTTAGTGTTTTGTTTGTGGGAATGTTAAGGAAGATTTAGAAAAGATTTGGGGTTAATTGGAGTTGAATTGGGTGAATTTGGGTTAAGTTTGGGTCATGGGTCCAAATCGGGCTTTAAGGCCAAAAGTGAAATTGGATCCAAATGTCAATCAAATTGAACTTGGATTTGGTCTAGATTGGTATTGGGAATGTTGAATTGAAGTTTAGAACTGAATTGGACCAGAATTTGGGTCAATTGGATAGGTTTGGTTTGACATCGGGTTCACTTTGGGTTAAAATGGGTCAAATTGGGGGTTTTGACAAACGTAGGGTAAATTGACAAAATTGGCCCATGGTGTAGTTGGACAAAATGAAATTGGGAATATTTGGGATTTTCGGGAATTTTTTGGGAATTTTCTGAATTTTTTGGATTTTTTGGCCAAGAGGGGTATTTTGGGTATTTGGAGGGTATTGGGAGGTATTTTTGGAATTTTTGGTAATTTTGGGTATGGATGATCAATTTGAGTAATTTGGAAATGTTTAAGATCAATTTTGAGGAATTTTGGGTGATTTAGGAAATTTTGAAAAATTTGGGTAATTTCAAGGGTTTTGGGTAGGCTAGGCGGGTGTAGGGTCCCGGGGGTCAAAAAATTGAAAATTTGGGAAATTGAAGATTGGGTGGATGTAAGTGGAGTGAAATCATTTTGGTTGAGCCATGAAGCCATATCAAGCCCACATGAGCCATGAAGGGACTCATTTGAGGCATTCACTATGTTGTTCCTAACCCTCTTAGCCAGGGGCTTAGGGGTTAAGGACCATCCATGTGAATCACCTACATGAGTCAGGAGGTCAAGTTGGGTATGGGTGTGTTTTAGGAAGTGTGTGAAAGTGTAATGTATAAGTGTAGTGTGTGTGTAAGTCAGCCCCTTCACCAGACCAGGCCACCCAGGGCAGTCCTAAGGCCAAAGAGTCCTATAGGAACTCATCCTTAAACTTCCACATTTGATTTCAACCCTCTAGGTGATTAGGGGTCTATAATCAAGTTTGTGGAGTTTGCAGGGAGTTAAGAAGTGGTTTGAGTTTCTAAAAGGTGGGTCCCAATTCTAGTCCTCTAAGATAGTCAAAGGAAAAGCCTAAGGCTAGATCCTAAGCACTAAAAAGAAGAAGAGAAGACCTCATCAAAAATGAGGTCAACAATGTGCTTAAGCTAATCAAACTTAAAAACTTCCCCAATATTTGCTCTCAAAACTCCTTTCCGAAAACTTCCTCCCTCAGGATTACTAAAGTAACTTGGTTTCCCCCAGCCCAAAACTGGATCAAGGTCAACACTGATGGCTGCTACAAACTTGCTCAGGGTGGCATTGGAGGAATATTCAGAAATCACAAGGGTAAATGTTTACTCTATTTTATGGCCCCTATTTTTGCTTGTGATGCATTAGATGCTGAGCTTCAAGCTGTCTATTGGGCTTTAAAGGTGGCTGTCCACCTCAACTAGTCTCCCCTCATTATGGAATGTGACTCTATGGATCTGATAACTCTTGTTTCAACATATACTACACATAACAGGCATGCCATCAACTGGACATCTAATTTATGGGCTCATAAGATCAAACTTCTCACTACTAAGGTACATGTTCAGTTTCAGTTCATTTTCAGGGAGGGGAACAAGCCAGCTGATTGGATTGCTAACATGGGAGCTCTCACCTCCAACCTTGCTCTTTCCACCACTCCATCTCCAATGCTCAGACAACTAATTGCTGGAGATTTGCTGAATATCCCTCATCTCAGGCTGAATAACTAACTTTGCCTTGCTGCCTGGTCTTGTCTCAGCTCCTCTTTTTGATCAGTTTGTCACATGTACTTTGTTTGACCTTGTTTCACCTTTGTGTTACCCTCTCCTGGTGGTTTTGTCTTGGTAGGGGCTGCCATTAGCTTTTTGTTTTTGTTAGTTCTGCATGCCCTTCTACACATTTTGTACCTATTTTTGTTTTTCAACATGTAGGGGCCTCCTTGCCCTTCCTTTTAAATATATATATATATATATATATATATATATATATATATATATATATATATATATATGAATATTAAGCATAATTGAGGACATCATGTTGGCGGCTGAAGACAGAGAAGCTTCGCTAGGGATTTAATGGAGTGTTGGCTGGCAGCTGGGGATTGGACTGTGGTTTTGGATGGAGCTGGTGGGTGGAAGGTTTTTCTTGTCTCCATTCTGTGTTGCTGTGGGTTGTTTTGGTAGCTCCTTTTTTTGCTTTGGTCTTCCCGGGCTCTTACATTTTTAAATTTCAGGAGTTACTGTTCCATTGCCTGGTGGAACATTGCTGGTTTTGTTTGGCTTTATGCTCTCTCTGGGTGGCTAGTGTTTTTCAGCATCTTCTTTCTTTTGGCCTTCCTGGACTTGCTGCTTTGTTTTTGGCTTGTATTGTTTCCTTTCCTGGATTGCTGTGTGGGGCTTGGGCTTCTTTGTCCTTCCTAGTCTTTCTGAGTTGCTGTTGTCTTCAGGCATCCTTCTTGGTTTGGGTTCTGCCCCTGGGGTGGGGGTTTGCTCTGTCTCTTTCTGGTTGGTTTTTTCCATGGCACACCATTTTCCTATTGACTCCAGTACTAATGCTATGTGGGCCAAGGCCACATATGCAGGTGTGGTGGGCAAAGGACATACTCCTCACAAGATGTTTGATCACCTGGTCTTCCCCCAGGCCTTGCATGACACTGCTGCAGGGAAGGGCAACATCCCTTTTATCAATTTAGTGGGAGTTAAGGAAGGCTAGCCTACTGTCCTCTTTTCTAAAAATGACATGAAGACCTTATCAGATGCCATTAAATTCATCTTGATTGGAAAAGTCTAGTTGGGGCATCCTAAGATGGAATATGTGAGAAAATTTTTTGAGGAACTCAACTTGATGGGCTCTTGAAAGTTGGGCTTACTTGATGGGAGACATTTGCTCATTAGGTTGTCTAATGAGGAAGACTATGCCAAGCTATTTGGCAAGCAATCAGTGTTAATAGCTGGAACTTATTTGAAAATACTTAAATGGACACCTGATATTGATCCATTAAAAGAGCCCCCAATCTTTCCAATGTGGTTCAAATTTTCTAACATGTCAATACAATTGTACCACCAAAATGCATTGTACAATATCAGCCAAGCATTGGGTACCCCTCTAAAGATTGACACCCACACCAATGATATGGCCAGGCCAGCAGCAACTAGGGTGTTAGTAGAGAGGGACATTACCCTCCCAGATGTAAAGAAAATTTAGGTTAGAACTGATGAGGACTTCCCTGAGGAGGGCTTCTTGCAGGAGACTGAGGTGGAGTTTAAAATTTTATATTTCCAGCACTGAAGGATGTTTGGGCACCTACAAGAAAGCTGCTATAGACTGCATCCACCTTCTAGAAAGAGACCAGCTGGTATTAATAAGGAGACTGGGATAGCTGCTAAAAGTACTGCTGTGGGGCAGACAGATCCTCCTATGTCATCTGGGCCTGACAAAGATAGGTCAATACCAGTTAATACTTTGCCAATAGAGGTGCATGAAGTCACTATTCCCAGGATGCCAGAGGGGGATATAGCAATTTCTGTGCTGCCTGCTGGAGAATTGGCTCCAATATTGTCCGATGTTGTTTTGGCCCTGTCAGATGGTGAGCAGGAGCCGCCTACAGATAATATTGAAGATGTTGGTTCGACTAGCCCTGTGGCCCAGAAGAAGGTTGATCAAGGTTCTGCAGTTGAACTGGATTTCTCAAATATCAATATTGGTAAGATGGCTACTGGTCTTACCAATGAATGGCAAATTTAGAAAAGCAATAAGAGAAGGAAGAACAAGACAGAATTACAAGGACTGCTGGATTCTCAGCCTCCTGGTGATCACCCTGACAGTCCCCATTTCAATTATCCCCCTAAAACAAGGGGGAAAGGAAAACATCTCTCTCAATGATCAACTTAATGTGTTGGAAAATAAGAGGGGTTGCTCATCCCTCTTCCATTAGTAGAATTAAGCATTTAGTTAATTTTCATAAACTATGGTGCTTTGCTCTTTTGGAGCCCATGGTCAAGAAGAACACCAACCTCATCACTAAATCTTTTCCTAAGTTCTCTTATCATATTAATGTTACCAATAAAATTTTGGTGTTTGCTAGAAAAGAGTTGCAATGGTCTGTGATTATTGATCATAACCAGTTCTTTCATTTGGAATTTTCAATTGGGGATTAAAATGGCTTTGCTACTTTCATTTATGCTAGCAGTATTTTCAGGCAACAACAACTGTTATGGAATGATTTGCTGCACATTGGCCATCAAATGAACTCCTTTTGGATTCTGGGTGGTGACTTCAATTGTCTCACTACTGCTTCAGAAAAGAGAGGAGGCTGTCCACCGTCTTCCTCTTACATGTCTTCATTCAATCAATTCATAACAGATGCTACACTCTTTGACTTGGGATTTCAGGGCCCTTCTTTTACCTGGAGGAGAGGAAGTACCTGGGAGAGATTGGATACGATGCTGGAGAATTCTCTTTGGCTTCAGACCTTTCCTTATACAATCATCACCCACCTCTCTATGGCTGGTTCTGATCATAGGCCTATTCTTTGTTTAATAAGGAAGGTGGAAGGAGGGAATGGGGGAAACTTCAGATTTCAGAACATGTGGCTGATCCATCCCGACTTCTTAACTGAATTGAAAAAATGTTGGAAGCCCCTTCTGGGGAAATCACCTTGGGGAAACCTCTGGAATTTGCACAAGCAGACTGCTAAGCATTTCACTCATTGGAATTGGACTAAGTTTGGTGATATCCAAGCTAACATTCTTAAGTTGAAGAAAAGGTAGCTTTGGGTTAAGCTGGCTTTCTAAGGGGGACCAGTTCTGAATTGGATCTTCATATTGCTCATGAAGAACTGCTGGCGCAAATCAAATATCAAGAAGCCCTTTTTCATCAAAAAGCTGCATCTACTAAATTCATTGATGGAGATAGGAATACCAAATATTTTCATGCTTTTATCAACTTTAAGAGGAAATGCAACATGATTCTCTCTATTACTAAATTTGATGGTAGAAAATTAATGGAAGCTGATTCCATTGCTGAGGATGATGTTAAACACTTTCAAAAGCTCTTTACTCACGTACCTATCCAACCTACACCTATTCAGTTTCTGCTCTTTCAGGATAACTTAACTTATGTGCAGGGACTCCAATTAACTCATATTCCATTGAAAGTTAAAATTAAACTTGCACTAGACTCCATTGATGGGAAGAATATTGCTGGCCCTGATGGTTTCTCAGCCTCTTTTTACAAGGATGGCTGGTCCATTATTGGCAAGGATGTTGTGTTGGCTGTGCAAGCCTTTTTTCAGGGATTAGATCCCCCAAGTTTTTTACCTCCTCCACTATTGTCTTAATACCTAAGAACAAGCTTAGACTTTCTTGGGGTGACATTCGACCCATCAGTCTAACTTCTGTGATTTCCAAGATACTAAGCAAGATTTTGGTCACCAGGCTACAACCCCATCTGCAAGTTCTAATAAAAGAAAACCAGGCAGCCTTTGTGAAGGGCAAAAATATTTCTTATAACATCTTGCTTGCTCAAGAATTTCTGCTTGATTTGGATAGGAAATGTAGGGGCCATAACATGATCTTCAAACTAGATATTAAGAAGGCCTACGATACCATAAGCTGGGAGTTCATCCTTAACTATCTATCTGCTAGAGGCTTCCCTCCTGAGTTTGTGCAGCTGACTAGGAGGTGGCTACATTGTAATGCACATTCTGTATTGGTTAATGGAAAGTGCCATGGATTTTTCAGTGCCACTAGAGGGATTAAGCAGGGAGATCCCCTCTCCCCTACCCTCTTCATTCTTGCATTTGACTAACTTTCGAGACTACTGGATGACCTGATGATGAAGTCTCCCCAGCTTCATTATCACCATAAGTCAAATGTATTGGTTAGTCATCTGTCTTATGCAGATGACAATCATTTTCTCCAAAGCTTCTATGGTTACTATTAAAGGTGTCTATAAAGCTTTGCAACACTTCAACTCAGTTTTTGGTTTGGAGTTAAACCTTCAAAAGTGCCAATTCTTTGTCAGCACTCATGTCAGCCATCTTGTGAAGGCTTGGATTACTGACTATTCTGGCTTCAAGGCTCATCACCTTCCCATTAGTTATATGGGAGTGTAACTTCTGAAGGGTAGAAATAAACAAACCCAGTTTCAAGAAGTAATTGATAAAATTAAGGCCCAAATCTAGTGCTGGTCTAACTCCTTTCTTTCTAATGGAGGTAGATTTACTCTATTAAGGAGCATTCTCCTTGATCTACCTTATTATGCCTTGCAGATGTTTTCTATGAAGAAAATCACCCAGCAGCTGTTGACCTCATTTTTGATGAGGTCTTCTCTTCTTCTTTTTAGTGCTTAGGATCTAGCCTTAGGCTTTTCCTTTGACTATCTTAGAGGACTAGAATTGGGACCCACCTTTAGAAACTCAAACCACTTCTTAACTCCCTGCAAACTCCACAAACTTGACTATAGACCCCTAATCACCTAGAGGGTTGAAATCAAATGTGGAAGTTTAAGGATGAGTTCCTATAGGACTCTTTGGCCTTAGGACCGCTCACGGGTGGCCCGGTCCGGTGAAGGGGCCGACTTACACACACACTACACTTATACACTACACTTTCACACGCCCATACCTAACTTGACCTCCTGACTCATGTAGGTGATTCACATGGATGGTCCTTAACCCCTAAGCCCTTGGCTAAGAGGGTTAGGAACAACATAGTGAATGCCTCAAATGAGTCCCTTCATGGCTCATATGGGCTTGATATGGCTTCATGGCTCAACCAAAATGATTTCATTCCACTTACATCCACCCAATCTTCAATTTCCCAAATTTTCAATTTTTGACCCCCGGGACCCTACACCCGCCTAGCCTACCAAAAACCCTTGAAATTACCCAAATTTTTCAAAATTTCCTAAATCACCCAAAATTCCTCAAAATTGATCTTAAACATTTCCACATTACTCAAATTGATCATCCATACCCAAAATACCCCTCTTGGCCAAAAAATCCAAAAAATTCAGAAAATTTCCAGAAAATCCCAAATATTCCCAATTTCATTTTGTCCAACTACACCATGGGCCAATTTTGTCAATTTACCCTACTTTTGTCAAAACCCCCAATTTGACCCATTTTAACCCTAAGTGAACCCAATGTCAAACCAAACCTACCCAATTGACCCAAATTCTGGTCCAATTCAGTTCAAAACTTCAATTCAACATTCTCAATACCAATCTAGACCAAATTCAAGTCCAATTTGATTGATATTTGGATCCAATTTCACTTTTGGCCTTAAAGCCCAATTTGGACCCATGACCCAAACCTAACCCAAATTCACCGCCACAACATTTCAAAATATAAAACAACTCAAAATTTAATCACAAACAGTAACACAAAACTACAATTACAACTAAATTAAAACATCCTCGTTGGATGATCGGGAATACCTCTGATGATGTAACCTACGTGTTGCTAACGGGATTTCCCACGTCTAAATGAAAGTGTGGAACTCATTCAGTTGAGTTTAGCAAATTCATCCGGACTAAGTGAATCCGATAAAAATAATGATGCCGAAGGATGGAACCGTGGGATCTTAACCGGTGTCGTTATAATCAACTTTAAGATTTGTTTTAACTAAAACATAAAAAACACTTGGAAATTATGATTTTCTCTAAACCAAAACACTTTTCTCATCCCCTGATTTATGATTTCTAAAACTAAACCTCTGCAACAACAAGGAGCTCGGAGCATGGTGGGCAACGACGGCCATCGTCATCGACAAAACCCGAGTCTACTTCAAGAAAACTTTCCTAGAATTAAATAACAAACCCATAGGACTTCGAGGTAGTTTGCCTAGTGCAACATAAACCCTCAACTCTTCGTTAGGCATTTGCATAGCAAATTAAGCCCTAACCTGTCTTAGGATTCCGAGGTAGTCGTCCGGTACGACAATAAACCCTCACATCTTCGAGGCTATTTTTTTGATTTTATCATACAAATATAAGCCCTAATTAATTAAAATTGGCAAGATCAAAACATTTAAATAAATATTAGGACTTTCCTAAACTCAAGCCAAACAATAGGATAGTCGGGAAATTACCGATGTTCGCTTCGAATCTGTAATTTCTCCTACTTTTCTTCCTTTGGATTCCTAAAACAAAATGTTCCAAATTTGATCCATTCCCTATTGAAATTCCAAAATTCAATCCCTTGAAAACTTAAACTTTGAAATTCTTGAGAGCAGAATTATTGATTATTATCGAGAGTTTTCTTAGGTGATTCCCGTCACTTAAGATGTAATTAACTATAGGGGCTTGCCCTTATAGGGAATTTTAAAGAACCTAGGTAATATAAACCCTGTTTAATGCTTTCATATTAAGTAGGGGAATTTGTCGGCTTATAAAATTGGTTCGCAGACCAAACGGATGTCACAAATCTTCTAGTTTATTTAATCGAGCCCTACCGTCAAGCAGTGTGTCTATCCTTAGGGATAGATACACGGTTTGTGGTGCGGTGCTCGTTTATATAAACTATTTGGGATGTGAGATCGGTTTAATCTCATATCTTAAAACCTTCAAATTTAAAATTATTTTCAAAATCAAATACTACTTTTCAAAATTATTTATTTAAATTAAATTAAAATTCACCGACAGCTTCTGTTAGGCGACCTCCTTTTCAAAAATACAACACACAACCTAAAAATATGCCGACAAATTTCTGGCGACTCCACTGGGGACAATTCCTCTCTCCATTATAATCGGATAATTCTGCTTTCAAAAATCGGTAGTGCATCCATGTCCTTAATGGATCAAACTACCATTCTTTCCGTTGGAATACTATGTTCATTTCTACCGTGAACAAGTATAGCCAACATTCTCTCGGATTTAGGAGCCACTGTTTAGACACCCCTAAACAGAGAGGTTCTGAGATCCTTTTACCTCATTTCTGAGGTGGGGTGGACCCCCAATAGGTGTTAGTTTAGGAATGATCCTTCGAGTCGAGAAGTCTTGCATAAGACTTTCTTTTCCTTTCCAATTCCGATTCGGATTCCTTACCTTCTCTACACCTTTGAACATTCCGTTCTAAATAAACAAACCCTCTAATAAGTGATTCTTTTAACAAATGATTCCTTCTTATAAATACATGAACAAGAATGTGTTCGGACTCTTTTCAATTCCTTTCTTTTCGTCCTAAAGAAAAGAAGCATAACTGGGACCGACAACCAAAATCTACCCTCGAAATGGAAGCCCCGAAACTGATTTTCTCCTTCACCAATGGACTGGACTTCGCTGTCTATAAGGATGAGCTGCCCGACAATGGGATCATCCGATTCGGACAAGGATTTGAAAACACGAATGTCAAGGTCACCGACGTCTCCCTCTTTGCACTGACGAACAAGGTATCTGAAGCTGAGGAGCCACTGCTTGAGTTTAACCTTAGGTCGACCCAAGAGTTTCCTCCCCTGCAAAGGATCCCGACTGAGAGGAGTACTGCTGTCCGCAGGAGGACTGTTCTTACTACCCCCACTGGTCTAGTTGTTTCTGCACCTACCCCGACTTCTACCAAATCAAAGGGGAAAGAAATCCAGAATTATGGTAAACCTGTTACCGTGGAGGGTACAGATCTTCCTGTAAGACCTTCTGTTTTCGAAATCGGGTCCAGTTCAAAGATTCCGCCACTGACAAGGACCCAAAGAAGAAAAAGAAGTAGAAGGATCGCTAGAGAAGCCAGAGCTGTTGAAATTGCTTTCCTAGAGGAAATTCCGTAGCCGCCGAATATACACCGTCGCCGAATATACACCACTCGCCCGACTACATACCACTCTTGGGAGGAAGCGGGTTCCATCCCCTCTCCGCCGCAGAGGATGAGGAGAATGTTCGCAATATTGCCGCCACATTACCTCAGCCCCGCATATTACAACGATAGCCGCAAGAAAAGGACTAGAACTACGCCGTTTGCTCGACTCGCAAACTTTGGTAGAAAAGTTAGCAAAGAAGGAAAACTCGCCCGTATCGGAGATTCTACGAAGGATAGGGCGGGTGTCGACCAAATCCCGTCTTGGGCCCCGAGTAGAGCCCGCCATCATGACAGAAAAGCCAAGTAAAAGAATGAAGGCTAGTCCGCCTGTCGTAGTCTCAGGATTACAGATTAGGGAGGATACCACCTTCCAGCATTTGGCCGACAGACCATCTGGTCCTAGACCTTCCGCTGCTAGAAGGATGGTATGGCGTCCCACTACTGGGCAGTTAAGATTGAAACAACAGCCCGAGAAAGAAAGTCTCGCCAGGAGGCTGGAATCTGAAGAAAGTGCTACTACGATAAAGGGGACTCGTGAAAAGGGGACCCGGCAGCCTATCGCACGACAACCACAATGACACACGAAAGCCCCGCTAGAAGATGCCATGGAAAAGTTGAGAACCGATATCCGACGGTTGGCAAAAGAAAGAGAAGAAAAGTTCGGAGATGAGATTAATTCATCGGAATTCATGGACGACGAATATGCGAAATCAACATGGTTGAGACACGAGCTTCATCGCCTTCGCAAGGTGCTCCTGCAGCTGCAGAAGAGAGGAGCCGAACTGATGAGAAGACAGCTTCAGGAAAAAGACGACACAATCGCTCAAATGGCGAAAAGGATGGAAGAGATGGCCGTAGCTCTGGCCACTCTCCAGAGTCAAGTACAACCACAAAGAGAGACACCCCCAGAGGTCATTCACATTGTAGACGGAGGAAAGGAGATTACATCCATCAACGGGGATGATCAACTGAAAAAGGATACAACACAAAGTATGATCCCTGAAAAGGATATCAAGAACTTGGTGGAACGAGCGAGTGCGAGAAGCCTTAGCACAATCGAAGAGCGGGACATCCATTCGGACGGGTAGACCTTACCCGGAAGAATTCGACGCCGTCCAATACCCGAAAGGCTTCGTACCACCTCCGTTCAAGACCTTCGACGGAACCGGGAACCCCCGACGAGCATGTTGCATACTTTCGTGCCGGTTGTTGTAATGCCGGCGGGAGCGATGCATTACTCTTCCGACGGTTCGTCGGCAGTCTGTCAGGAATCGCCTTCGACTGGTATGCAGAATTACCAAATGGTTCGGTGAAGACGTTCTCAGAACTAGAGAACCTCTTTATCAAGCGATTTGCCAGAGCTCAGCACCACATCACTATAGGTGATTTAGTGGTAGAGAAACAAAGGCCGAATGAAACTTTGGTGGATTACATACTTCGATGGAGGAACTTAAGCATGAAGTGTGAACCACAACTACAAGATCAACATGCGATCGGCATCTTACTTAAAAGCATTCACGGCCCGATAGCACTTCTCCTCAAAGGATTCACTATTAAGACTTTCGAGAAGTTGTTAAGCAAGGCCGGAAGCTTGCAAGAAGAGGCGAAGCAATTAAGTTTCGCCGACAAGACGGACAAGCGTAGCTGGTGAAGACCTTCGAAAAGAAATCCGGGATCGTTGCGGCGGTTGACAAAGGCAAGCAACCGATGCAAATACCACCGTAACGGCCGCGAAGAACCACAACAGAATTACCGAGCAACCCCGGTCCAGCTATCAGTCATCTCCGCGAGTATGAACAACCGTCTCGTCCGCAACGTACATTAAGGGAACTTCGAGCGAGAGAATATCCGTTCAAGAATGAAGCGATGACCGAAAATGTTCCGTAGTCGATGAAGACTTCGGATTTCCAGTTGCCGCGAGCCTAAAAGACCGGAGGAAGTCAACAAGAAAGGTGATCCCAACTTTTGCCCCTACCACCGGATGCTTGGGCACAAGATAGAAGATTGCATTACCTTTAAAAGTTGGCTCAACGACAACCTTCGGAAAGGAAATATAACAATCCCGAAGGAGTACATGAAGGAACCCCAGAAAGGAGGTTCCGTCAATGTTATCTCAACTGATCCCGTCATTCCGATAGATCCCTATGCAACTGACGATGGATGGACCACCGCCTGGACAAGGTCTTCGAAGAAGATTTTAGACAGCATCCGAACCGCCTCGGTGCGAGCTTCAATTCAGAGTTCGAGACCTGTTAAGCCGGTACTAATCACTTGCGATAGAAGAACCACCTCAACAGGAGACGATTGAAGAGAAGAAGAAAATCGACGAAGAAGAGAGGACCGAGACTCCTAAGGCTAGACTAGGGGCCGCTTATCCTAGAGATAGTTGTTTCGATTCGGGGAGAAATCCCTCGAACCTCCGATTTTGTATGATTATCTCGCTCACTTCGGTGGGATCATATAATGATAAGGGTGATGGCGTTGGCTACGTTTTGACTATTTCTAACGATTACGTAACTAGCGACAATCCGGACATCGATTTCGATACCAACGACAATTCTCAAATCATACACGATCTCGACGAGCAAAATAACAAAGAAGAAATCCTTCAAGGAGGCTACGAGAGCTCAACAAGCAACGAATCTATTTGCGAATTTTGAGGAGCTCCAGTCAAAATAGAGTTAGAGCCTTCAGACTCTGAAGCTAATCCAGAAGAACCTGTCATTCCGATCCAGGAGGAGACACCGACAAGCTCAACGCTAGATTCAGAAGAAATTACGAAGTCAACTTGAGAAGTGGAAAAGTTCTACCTCCAAGAATGGGTCCAAAAGACAAAGGAAAGCAGGTGGTTGTTCAAGAAGAACCAACCCCAGCAGAAGAAATACCCATTCGAGAAGAAGCCGAGATGCACGAAAATAAAGTGGACTACAACGTACTAGCCCATCTTAGGAAACTACCTACCAAACTGAGCATTTACGATGCTCTCATCTTATCAAAGGAGATGAGAGAAGCTCTGATCAAAGCTTTACTTGATCCAAAAATTTGTTTAGCTTAAATGGCCGGAGATTCCTTAGATGAGGTTTGTTCGTTAAAGGAACAGCGAGGTGTTACCTTCACGGACAATGACCTACTACTTGGGATGGCAGATCACAACCGACCGTTGTACATTTCGATTACAATTGGGAAGTTTACGCTCTCGCAGTATTGGTGGATCCAGGAGCATCAATCAATTTAATGAGTCTTCGAACACTAAGCATATTTGGGAAATTGATGCTCGCGAGCTCGAGGCTGACAAAATGTTATTAAGAGGATTCAACCAGAAAGGAGAAAGAGCCCTCGGGTCAATAACGCTACTAATGAAGACCGGTGACTTAGCAAAGACAACCGCAAAATTTCACATAATCGGTTCAGAAACATCGTTCAACGCTCTACTGGGCCGACCATGGATACATGAAAACAGGATGGTACCATCATCTCTACACCAGTGCATCAAATACTACGATGGAGGGGAACAGTGCATCAAAGGCGACTTACAACCATTCTCCGTACATGAAATTGGAATCCATGAAGATGCGGCTTATTATGCACCGCCAAAGAAAACAATCTTCTCCGAGAGATACCGTAACAAATGAAGCAAAGAAAGTTCGGGACGACGAAGAACTCGAAGTTCTAGTCCAACGGTCACTCACCACTCCCTTACGGCCGAGATGGTGAAGGTTTCTCCACAACTCGCATCCGAGGTCGAGGCCGGGGACGAGGTCGTGGTAGAGACGTTAGGACGGTTGGACGGAGGAAACCAGCCATCAATGTTGATTGGGAAGATAGTTCCGAAGAAGAAAAAGAAATCAAACAAGAAGCAAGCGACAATAAGTCGAAGAAGCCGCAATTCAAGATCTCTCTCGAAGATGAGAAGAACGAAGAATACAAATCAATGTACGAAAAGATTAATCACTACGTACATACTATGACCCTAACCCCGATTCATTCTAACAAGATCGAGGGTATGGTGGTCAAAGAGGTACGTAGAGACGGTGCAAAACCAATCAAATTCTACCGTGGTGCTTCTTCCTGCAAAACTGAAAATCATGTACAATTTGAAGATGCCACTTCATCAGAATTAATAGAATTACCTTTTGAGTGGTACTCTCCCTGTGTTCAAAATTTAATTCAACGTGGTTTCTTACCTCGACAATGGACAAAAGGTCAATCACAACGTTTTGAAAAATTATGGAATAATTCCGGTCGTCCGCCCAATTCAAAGCATGGTCTCGGATTCGGCACGGTAGGATCAGTTGACGATACTGAATTTTGCTTGGTTGTCACTTGCGAGCCTAATGAAAACTGCATGGAAACTACAGAAGAACTCAAAGATGTACAAATTGGAGACGCTCCACCAGAATTCGAAGAAGAAATCAAATCTACAATAGATGAGTTAGCGGAAGTTAACTTAGGTACTAGCGAAGAGCCTAGACCTACCTTTGTTAGCTCCTTACTCAATAAAGAAGACTCGAAGAAATAATCATGTTATTAATGGAATTTAAAGACCGTTTTTCTTGGAGCTACGATGAGATGCCGGGATTAGCTCCGGAGGTCGCAGTCCATAAGCTAGGAGTGGATCCTACTGCTCCAGTCGGACAAGGTCCCGGAAGAATGCGTCTAGAAATTGAACAACAAGTCATAGCTGAAGTTAAAAAGCTAATAGACGCTAAATTTGTCCGTGAAGAACAATACCCAACTTGGCTAGCCAATGTAGTGCCGACCGTAAAGAAGAATGGTCGATTAGAATTTGTGTGGACTTCGGAGATTTAAACAAGGCATGTCCAAAGGATGAATTCCCTCTACCGATCCTGAATTAATGATCGACATTGCTTCAACACATGAAATATTCTCGTTCATGGATGGATCTTCGGGATACAACCGGATAAAAATGGCTCCAGAAGATGAAAAGCTTACAACATTCAGAACGCCGATCGGGGTATTTTGCTACACAGTGATGCCATTCGGACTGAAGAACACAGGAACAACCTACCAGAGAGCAATGGCAAGAATTTTTGATGATCTCATCCACAATCAAGTCGAATGCTACGTGGACGATGTGGTCATCAAAAGCAAAGTAAAGGAAAACCACTCGTATGATTTGAGAATTGTTTTCGAACGATTAAGACAATTTAACCTTAAGATGAATCCCTTAAAATGCGCCTTCGGCGTCACCTCCGGAAATTCTTAGGATTCGTTGTCCAACATCGTGGAATTGAAATCGACTCCGGAAAAGATTAAAGCTATCTTAGAAATGCCGCCTCCCAAAACCTTAAAACAACTACGATCTTTTCAAGGGAAGTCGGCATATCTTCGACGCTTTATCTCAAACTTGTCAAGTAGGTGTCACCTTTCTCGACACTAGTTAAAAAGGACGCCAAATTTATTTGGGAAGAGAAATACCGTAAGGCCTTCGAGGACATTAAACAATATTTAATGACACCTCGTGTCTCGAGCGACTCTGGCCTCGTGTAGACCGCGATACTTTACACCGCGGCTTTAGACGACTCTCTCGGAGCCCCGTTAGCCTGTGTCAATGATGAGGGTAAAGAAAATGCTCTTTACTACTTAAGCCGTCGTTTACTTCCGATGGAAGTAAGGTATCCCGCAATTGAAAAGCATTGTTTGGCCCCGATCTTCGCCGCTCAAAAGCTCGAGCACTACATGCTTTCTCATAAGGTCAACTCGATCTCGAAATTTAATCCTTTACAATACTTAATGACTCGTCCGACACTTTTCGGCGGACTTGCCGGATGGTCAATGATATTATCGCAATTCGATATAACTTTCGTGCCTCTGCGTGTCGTAAAGGGACAAGTCTTAGCAGACTTCCTCGCAAAGACACCCTTTGCGGCCGAATCTCCTCTCAATGACGATCCGCGGATGAACAAATAATGAATCTAGAAGACCTTGATGATCGACGTTGGGAATTATATTTCGACGGAGCATCTTCGACGCACAAAGACGAAGAATCGAAAGTGATAGTGCCTTGTAAGGCGGAATCGGCCTAATTTTTATAACACCGGAGCGGGGGATGTTAAGATACTCCTACCACTCGACGTAGTCGTGTACAAACAACGAAGCGAATACGAAGCCCTCATAACGGGATCGGAATTAACTATTCAAATGGGGATAACGGACATCAACATCTACGGGGATTCACAGTTAATCATTCAACAGATCGTCTGACAAGTACATAATTTTAAAGCCAAGACTCGAACAATACTTCCAAGTATGCCATACGACCGTTGGAACAGATTCCAAATGTGACAATCTACAAAATTCCTGAAAAGAAAATGCTTTAGCGAGATGCTTTAGCCCGTCTCGCAAAAGAATTTGCTCGTTTGCAAGATGAATCGGTGGAAGTGTCAATTCACGGACGTCGAGTCCTATCACGACTCGACATAGACACAATACACAAATCGAAAAAGAAAAAGAATCAACATAGCAGCAGTGACGTAAAAACACAGAAGATTGGCGACAGCTATTGATAGACTACCTGCAAACAAGAAAGCTACCATACGATAGGTCGCTAGCCCATTAGATCAAGAAAAGAACTATGTCTTACGCATTAATAAACAACACATTGTACAGAAGGTCTTTTGATCAAATGTGGCTAAGATGCCTAAGCGGGTCCGAGGCCCGTGAAATTGTTAAGGAGGTGCATTCAGGACTCTGTGGCGCTCACCAGTCGGGTCCGAAGATGAAAATGAAAATTAAAAGACTAGGGTACTACCGGCCCTCGATGATGACCGACCGCATGAAAATCGCCAAGAGCCGTCACCAATGCCAAGTGCACGGAGTGGTTCTACACCAACCTCCAAATGTGCTACATCCGACAATCGCGTCGTGGCCATTCGAATGTTGGGGCACGTATATAGTGGGTCCAATAGAACCACCATCTTCAAAAGGACATCGCTTCATTCTTGCGGCTACGGATTACTTTTCCAAGTGGGCAGGCAGCTCCACTTAGAGAAGTGAAAGCACACCACGTGCTACGCTTTTCAAGAACCAAGTTGTCTCACCGTTTCGGGGTGCCGCGCAGGATCATCTCGGATAATGGGTCGGCATTCGAAGCACGCAAATCAATAATTTTGTCGGGAGACACGGAATCGACCGGCGATACTCAACAATTTACTACCCAAGAGCAAACGGCCTCGCCGAGGCTTTTAATAAAACTCTCGTTCAAATCTTAAAGAAAACCTTGGACGATAATAAGAGAAATTGGCACGAGAAATTGTTAGAAGCCTTATGGGCCTACCGTACAACCTTCGAACTCCTACTCAAGCTACACCTTACGCTCCGGTGTATGGGTCCGAGGCAAGTGTTACCTTTAGAGGTTCAGCCTTCCTTCACTCGAATTGCAGTTGCAAACAAGAGCACGACAAAAGAAAACGCCAAATTACGACTAGAAGAATTGGAAAGCCTGGAAGGGAAAAGACTTGCAGCGCAACAGAATTTAGAACTATACCAAGCTAAGATGGTTCAAGCCCATGGCAAACTGGTCCGCCCAAGAACCTTCAAAGTTAGTGACTTAGTTCTCGTTCTCAAGAGACCTATTCTTGCACATCGCAAGATAGGAGGAAAATTTGAACCCACTTGGGAAGGACCGTTTGTGGTCGAAGCGATATACTTAGGAGGTTCCTACCGGTTAGTGAATCGTCGTGGAGAACGACATATGCTTCCGATCAACGGACGATACTTGAAAAAGTATTACGCTACCCGATGTTTTGAAGGAATGAATTCTTCATCCCTAAGAAACACGGGCGAAGTAATTACTTATGATTGGGTCCGAACCCAGAAAAATAATAAAATGTGCTAAAATAAATAAAATCGTGATAATAAAGTTTTCCTTGTTTTCTTTTCCAAATCAAAATCTCTTTCCTGATCTTATCCTACTTCATTCCTGCTAAATTTAAAAATATAAGAAGTAATAAAAATGTGTCTTTAATAAACATTTTCTTAATGTTCTTGTTCTTAGTACAACCCCTGATCCTTTTCCTTGTCTTTTTGCAGGGAAATGTCGAACGGGCGGTTGGTCCTGAACTTTAAGAATGGCGTAAGCCTTGCACTCGATGAAAAGAGGGTGAAAGATGGAGCGATAATCGAGATTGACTCGGATTTCGCACCGAGCAGGCCTACAAGACGAGGAAAGTGACCGGGTCCCGGCTAACCGAGAAGAACTCGCCCGGGCGACACAGTGATGAAAGTGGTGGCCCGAGCCACCAATCCACAGACGAAGAAAAGAAAAGCAAACACCGAAGAAGATAAGAAAATGAAGTCCGTAGTCGCTACAGGCGAGGGCGAAGCTCGTCGCCGCCGCGCCCACGAGAGATTCAAAAAGTTTGAAGGGCTACTCTCACAGCAACGCAACGAAGAAATAAGAATCGCCGTATCCGTAAGATGTTAACAAAACTAGTTGCAGACCAGCGCGACGAGACAGTTGTTAATGCCAGTACATACACTTCGAGGACACCGGGTCACCAGGAACCTGAAGAAAGGAGGCCAGCTCCTAGGATAACGTAAAGGACCGGGGAAATCTCACAAAGATCGAAGAAAGAAGGCTACCACGCCACCGGATAGAACCACCGAGTGATGCATGACCTTGTTGCGGAGCAACCCCGGGGATGTCCCGACGTGCATCATCCCCGAGGAGCCGAGGTATGCGGGAGAACGTGAAGGGATTGAACCGTATATCCCACAATATGTCACAAGGCCTCGCCATCTACGGATCATTCCGAATACGAGCCGGAGAGAATGCGAATGTTGAAAAGAAAACCTTTGAATACTTCGAGAGATTTAAAGGTAGAAGAATCAATATACTAGAGGGTCTCGAGCTACATACAGACGTATTCTCAGAGTATGAACAACAGCAAATCGTGGATTTCATCCGAGATTTGAAAAGAATGGGCCGAGCAGGCCGCCTAAGGGAGAATACCTACTCGTAACCCCGGAGATGGATGCCGTGGAAGGGAAGAATCACAATACAATGTGGATGCTGCTACAACTTTGTCGAAGACAGGAAGGGAAACCCACCGGAATACTCCGTCATGGGCAAGTGGATCCGATGCCATTAGTCATCAAAAGAATGGTAAAGAGATTGATAACATGGAGGGTATCGCCAGCAGATTGCATACCCAATAGCTGCATTATCAACATCTACAAACAGAGTGATCGCATACCCCCACACATAGATCACCACGACTTTGTCGACCTTTCCGCATGCTCTCTTTCCCGAACGAGTGTAACATCATGTTTGGATCCGACCTCCGGATAAGCGAGCCCGGGTGAGTTCCGAGGGCCGGTGAAGATACCTTTACCGGTAGGTTCCGTCATGATACCGAAGGGCAACGGAGCGGATATCTCTAAGCATTGCATACCGGAGTACCGATGAAGCGGATCTCGGTTACTTTCGAAGGATGGACGACAAGAAGACACCTTACCATTTCCGACCGGACCGGAGCTAGAGAACCTCCGGCCTTACGAGCTGTGAGTTACATGGGAAATATCACACCTCCAACGTACATCCAGTCGGCATCCTTGCCAAGGATGGTTTGGAAGGTGATGTTATTAACCGTGTACCCCACTATTTAGACACGGATTTTTGGCAGATGCTTCTTTGATGGATCAACAAAGATCATACATAGTCCGTTTTGAGTCTACATGGATTGTATGAGATGTATTCCAGATCGAGTTGTATGATGTATCTTCAACATGATTGGAATGAAAGTGACCGTGTCACATTTTTGGCCTTCACCTCTTTTGTGCAAATTGATCGGGAAACGCCATTAAAGTTAAATGAACTTCGAACAAAGAACGTAAAAGAAATAAAAAGAAGAATAAAAGAAAACTTTCCTAAAAAAATCTAAAAGTGACGAACACCAAATTCACATGAACATTAAATAAACAATAAAGTAAAATTTGAATCATTAAAAGATAAACAAAATCAACATAAGTGTTAAATCAAATCTCAAATCAAATTCTTAATCAGATTTCGAATCCAATCTCGATCAAATTTCAAATTTGATCTTCCAAATTTCAAATCAAATCTTAAATCAAATCTCAACCGAGTTCAAACTCATCCTTCCAAATCTCAAATTCAATTTCTTCCAGATCTCGAATCAAATATCAATCAAATTCAAACTTTTGGGTCGAGGATTTTACATCCAAGACTGCACTGCTTTAGGATTCTTTCCCTATTGCACTGAAATACATCAAATTCAAACTTTTGGGTCGAGGATTTCACATCCAAGACCGCACTCGCTTTAGGACTCTTTCCCTATTGCACCGAAATACATCAAATTCAAACTTTTGGGTCGAGGATTTTTCATCCAAGATCGCACTCGCTTTAGGATTCTTTCCCTATTGCACCTGAAATAAATCAAGTTCAAATTTTTGGGTCGAGGATTTTTTACATCCAAGATTGCACTCGCTTTAGGATTCTTTCCCTATCGCACCGAAATACATCAAATTCAAACTTTTTGGGTCGAGGATTTTACATCCAAGATCGCAATGCTTTAGGATTCTTTCCTATTGCACCGAAATACATCAAATTCAAACTTTTGGGTTGAGGATTTTACATAGAAGACCTGCATCGCTTTAGGATTCTTTCCCTATCGCACCGAAATACATCAAATTCAAACTTTGGGTCGAGGATTTTACATCCAAGATCGCACAACTTTAGGATTCTTTCCTATTGCACTCGAAATACATCAAATTCAAATTATTGGGTCGAGGATTTTTACATCCAAGACCGCACTCGCTTTAGGATTCTTTCCCTATCGTACCGAAATACATCAAGTTCAAATTTTTGGGTCGAGGATTTTTTTACATCCAAGACCGCATCGCTTTAGGATTCTTTCCCTATTGCACCGAAATACATCAAATTCAAACTTTTGGGTCGAGGATTTTACATCCAAGACCGCATCGCTTTAGGATTCTTCCCTATCGCACTGAAATACATGAAATTCTAACTTTTGGGTCGAGGATTTTACATCCAAGACTGCACTGCTTTAGGATTCTTCCCTATTGCACTGAAATACATTAAATTCAAACTTTTTGGGTCGAGGATTTTACATCCAAGAGTGCACTGCTTTAGGATTTTTTCCCTATTGCACTGAAATACATCAAATTCAAACTTTTTGGGTCGAGGATTTTACATCCAAGACTGCAATGCTTTAGGATTCTTTCCCTATTGCACTGGAATACATCAAATTCGAACTTTTGGGTCGAGGATTTTACATCCAAGACTGCACTGCTTTAGGATTCTTTCCTACAGACAATGAAATACATCAAAATCAAACTCTTGAGGTTAAGGATTTTACATCCAATACCGCATTGCTCCGAGATCTCTCCTCACCGCAAGTGATGCAATCTGATCAATTCAATTTTCTTTCGAGGTTGAAGATGTTACATCTAAAACCTCAGAATTCCAATTTTCATTTCAAATCAAATCCCTTAAATTAATTTTGACAAAACTTCAATCTAAATTAAAACTCCAAACTAAAATCCAAGCTCACACATCAAAACTTAAATTGAAACAAAATAAAATCTAAATCGAAATTCTCCCAGGTCATGTGATTTGGGATTCACCTCCTTTTCCTTTCCCTAGCGAGAGTTCAGGTATCTCCAGTTTTGGGAACATACCCGATACTCCCCAGCGGAAATTCTTTTGCTTTGTCATAAGTTTGTCACTTGGACGTTTGTGTTGGTTTTGTTGAGCGCTTCGGTCAACACCAATACGCGCGGTGTGCTCCGTCAGCTCACCACACCAATTGGGGGTCCATTTGTTGACCTCATTTTTGATGAGGTCTTCTCTTCTTCTTTTTAGTGCTTAGGATCTAGCCTTAGGCTTTTCCTTTGACTATCTTTGAGGACTAGAATTGGGACCCACCTTTTAGAAACTCAAACCACTTCTTAACTCCTCGCAAACTCCACAAACTCGACTATGGACCCCTAATCACCTGAGAGGTCGAAATCAAATGTGGAAGTTTAAGGATGAGTTCTCGTAGGACTCTTCGACCTTAGGACCGCCCGGGTGGCTCTGGTCGCAGTGAAGGTGCCGACTTACACACACACTACACTTATACACTACACTTTCACACGCCCATACCTAACTCGACCTCCTGACTCATGTAGGTGATTCACATGGATGGTCCTTAACCCCTAAGCCCTTGGCTAAGAGGGTTAGGAACAACATAGTGAATGCCTCAAATGAGTCCCTTCATGGCTCATATGGGCTTGATATGGCTTCATGGCTCAACCAAAATGATTTCATTCCCCTTACATCCACCCAATCTTCAATTTCCCAAATTTTCAATTTTTGACCCCCGGGACCCTACACCCGCCTAACTTTACCCAAAACCCTCGAAATTACCCAAATTTTTCAAAATTTCCTAAATCACCCAAAATTCCTCAAAATTGATCTTAAACATTTCCACATTACTCAAATTGATCATCCATACCCAAAATACCCCTCTTGGCCAAAAAATCCAAAAAATTCAGAAAATTCCCAGAAAATTCCAGAAAATCCCAAATATTCCCAATTTCATTTTGTCCAACTACACCATGGGCCAATTTTGTCAATTTACCCTACATTTGTCAAAACCCCCAATTTGACCCATTTTAACACTAAGTGAACCCAATGTCAAACCAAACCTACCCAATTGACCCAAATTCTGGTCCAATTCAGTTCAAAACTTCAATTCAACATTCCCAATACCAATCTAGACCAAATTCAAGTCCAATTTGATTGATATTTGGATCCAATTTCACTTTTGGCCTTAAAGCCCAATTTGGACCCATGACCCAAACCTAACCCAAATTCACCGCCACAACATTTCAAAATATAAAACAACTCAAAATTTAATCACAAACAGAACACAAAACTACAATTACAACTAAATTAAAACGTCCTGTTGGATGATCGGGAATACCTCGGATGATGTAACCTACGTGTTACTAACGGGATTTCCACGATCTAAATGAAAGTGTGGAACTCATTCAGTTGAGTTTAGCAAATTCATCTGGACTAAGTGAATCCGATAAAAATAATGATGCCGGAAGGATGGAACCGTGAGATCTTAACCGGTGTCGTTATAATCAACTTTAAGATTTGTTTTAATTAAAACATAAAAAACACTTGGAAATTAAGATTTTCTCTAAACCAAAACACTTTTCTCATCCCCTGATTTATGATTTCTAAAACTAAACCTCTCGCAACAATAAGGAGCTTGGAGCATGGTGGGCAAGCACGACCATCGTCATCAGCAAAACCCGAGTCTACTTCAAGCAAAACTTTCCTAGAATTAAATAACAAACCCATAGGACTTCGAGGTAGTTTGCATAGTGCAACATAAACCCTCAACTCTTCGTTAGGCATTTGCATAGCAAATTAAGCCCTAACCTGGTCTTAGGATTCCTAGGTAGTCGTCCGGTACGACAATAAACCCTCACATCTTCGAGGCTATTTGTTTGATTTTATCATACAAATATAAGCCCTAATTAATTAAAATTGGCAAGATCAAAACATTTAAATAAATATTAGGACTTTCCTAAACTTAAGCCAAACAATAGGATAGTCGGGAAATTACCGAAGTTCGCTTCGAATCTGTAATTTCTCTTACCTTTCTTCCTTTGGATTCCCAAAACAAAATGTTCCAAATTTGATCCATTCCCTATTGAAATTCCAAAATTCAATCCCTCGAAAACTTAAACTTTGAAATTCTTGAGAGCGAATTATTGATTATTATCGAGAGTTTTCTTAGGTGATTCCCGTCACTTAAGATGTAATTAACTATAGTGGCTTGCCCTTATAGGGAATTTTAAAGAACCTGTGTAATATAAACCCCGTTTAATGCTTTCATATTAAGCTGTGGAATTTGTCGGCTTATAAAATTGGTTCGCAGTACCAAACGGATGTCACAAATCTTCTAGTTTATTTAATCGAGCCCTATCATTAGCAGTGTGTCTATCCTTAGGGATAGATACACGGTTTGTGGTGCGGTGCTCGTTTATATAAACTATTTGGGATGTGAGATCGGCTTAATTCGATATCTTAAAACCTTCAAATTTAAAATTATTTTCAAAATCAAATACTACTTTTCAAAATTATTTATTTAAATTAAATTAAAATTCGCCGACTGACTTCGTTAGGCGACATCCTTTTCAAAAATACAACACACAACCTAAAAATATGCCGACAGCAGCATCTTGGTAGGAATTTTAATAAATTTTTATGGGCTGGTCAGCATAAGAAAATCCATTGGATGCCATGGCAGAAGCTATGTAAACCTCTTCAGTCTAGGGGGTTGGGTTTCAAAAACTTTGAGCATATGAGTTTTATCAATTTTTTTAAAATTTGGATCAGATTCAAGGCTCAAGATAACTTTTGGGATAAGTTTATAATGGGCAAATATTGTAAGAAGGAGCACCCAGCAGTTGTACAACCCAAGCTGGGAGACTCTACGCTTTGGATTAAGCTTCTGAAGATCAGGGAGAAGGCTGAGATGCTTGTCATCTGGGAGCTAGGAGAAGGCCATATCAATTTCTGGTTGGAGCAGTGGATTTGGGGTGGTGAGAAACTTTCTCCCACACACACTGACATTTCCTTGAACAGCTGTGTTAAAGACTTTTGGCTGGAGAATCAGTGGAACTGCAATGTTCTTAGTAACATTCTAAATTCTGAACAACTGCATCAGGTTCTACAGTCAGCTCTCAAACCTGATCACAAAAATAAGTTGATTACTAAGAATAAACATTCTCAGAAGCTAGCAACTTTCATTTATCTCAAGCACTTCAATTGGGAGACTGTTCAATGGGGTGTTGAATTTTGGGGGACGATGCTTACCCCATCTATGTCATTATTTTGTTGGAGAACCAGGCACAAACTACTACCTACTAATGACATATTAAAGATGAAAGGCTTAAGAGGGCCTTCTTTATGCCTTCTCTGCCTTAGTGAGGAAGAGTCATTAGAACATCTGTTCTTTACCTGCCAGTTTGCCCAGATGGTGTAGATGGAGCTGCTTTGCAAACTAAACATTGACACACTGAACTTGAGTTGGCTGAAGTTTTCTCTCTGCCTGCTGGATTGTCAACAGGTGGACTTATTGGTTGTTCCTTGCTTGGTTGCTTGGTTTATTTGGATGTGTAGGAATCAAGCTAAGTATGAGGAGAAGACTCCCTCCTGTTTGCTGGTGGTTGCCCATTGTTTGGCCTACATTGAGAAGCTCATCAAGTACCATCATCTGAGGGACATTTGCTTGATTAGACTATTTGATAAAGTCCCTTTGCATCCTCCAATGTTGGTCAAGTGGTCTCCTCCCCCTAGCCCTTGGATTAAGGCAAATACTGATGGAAGCTACAGCAAGATGAAGGCAGGCTTTGGTGGCCTTTTTAGAGATCACTTGGGGAAGTGCCTGTTGTTTTTTCAATCTCCTAGCAGGGCTATTAATGCCTTGGAAACAGAGATTATTGCTATTTGTTAGGCAATCAGGATTGCCTTTCAATGCAAGGTCAGGAAACTGTTGGTGTAGTCTGATTCTTCAAGCTGTATCATGTACCTTCATAATATTACAAAAGCCCCATGGAATATCAAAAGGTGGATTAATTATTTTCCCAGTTACCAAGAGGTCATGCAGCAAGGTTTTATCTATTCACCTAGGGAAGCCAATGCTCCTGCTCATTGGCTTGCTACTCAAGGTCGTTGTATTAAAGATATTATAATTGGTGTAACACCCCCCTCCCTTAGCCTTCTTGCTTCATGGAGACAACTTGGGTCTACCATTTATTAGGGCATAGTATGTAATACCTTTTATCTAATAGATTGCTTTCCTTTGGCAAGTTTTTGGTTTAAAAAAAAATTTAAGAATAATTATCGATGGATCATCACCTTAAAATCTCCAATTTTATGCCCATCAAAGTATTTTTCCCAATTTATTTGCACTTAACCTCCATGAACTTCACCATCCATTGAATTTGAATATGGTTCCACTTTGTTGAGAATTACACCGCCCTCTCAGGTCATGGCATAATTACAACAAATGTTAATACTACAATGAGCTCTTGTTGTAATGTAAATGAAGTGCAAGTAAAAACTATCAAAATTATAATTAAAAATTTTTCTAGCATGCATCCTAATATCCTAAATATGAATCCTACTCATTGCAAAAGAAAAATAAAAGGAAAATAATGACATAATCTTATCATGCCACTATTTCCAAATAAGAAGAAAGAGTAAGAGAAAGACATCACAAAGAATGAAGAAAACACAACGGAAAATATCATTTCATCAAAGAAAATCCACTACGTAAGTGTTCACAAAATCATAAGATAACAAAGAATACAATACTTAGCTTTTTTCGCTTGAACTCTCCAACAAAGTCTCCTGCTGATCCATGTAATGCTAGTACAAACCCTTACATATTCTCTCAAAATCCCTTCTTCAATCTCTCAAGAAAGGTAGGAATCTACATTTCTAATCTTATTATATGATCTCTACACATTCTCGGCATTTTTTCCTAACTTCTACACCCTTTTTTGGCTTTAAATCACCTTAAAATAGCGTAGGGACGAAGTTTCCAACAGGTGCTTCATGAAACCTTCCAAAAACCATCTAGATTCAATGTATATGGACAATAATCATCCCTGGAGCCATAGGTTCCATATTTTCTTGGCTCTCGGTTTTCTGGCGCTGTCGAAGCCCATTCTGCGTGCTCCATTTTTTGCTCCGTTTGGCTTCGTTTTAGCTATGTTTCGCCTCGTTTCAATTGCGTTACGTTCCTAACGGATAGCCTTACGAAATAAGCATGAAAAAAACCTTCCATTAATGTTTAATATCATTTTAAATATGCAAGAAATGTAAAAGATATTATGCATAGAAAGACTTATCAAAATGTGTCAGGCCAAAGTTTGATTCCTTGCTCGTTTTTGCTCTAAATTGAACCATTTTTGCTTCTTTTTCTCCAAGAGTCCATTTGTTATAGCTAAAAAAAGAAAACATACAAAATACTTTTCTTTAAAGTACAATATCATTAAAATGAAGCTTAAAATGTTTATGTAAAATCAAGCATTTTTTAGGCTTTTCAACTCCCCAAACTTAACCGTTACTTGTCCTCAATTAACACTATAACTTTAAAAACCAAATATGTTGACTTTTGGTTATGGGTTTTAATAGATTTTCCTATAATTTCATCTCAGAAATATTTTAGTGTAACATAAGAGAAATTCTAGAAATCAACCTAGGACTAGAGTGTAAGAATATCTAAAATTCAACTTAGAACTTTTGATTTTCTATTTACTTCAAAAGTTATTGAAACTTATCAAAATAAAGATTCATAGAAAGTATAAAAGTAGAATTTAGGCACCTTATTGATACCAATTTAACCAATACCTTTTGAAATAAGAATAAGCTTAGGATTGTTTTTAAGTCTTTTCATTTAAAAAGATACAAGTGAAACCAATTTTTGATTATGCTTCTCCTCAGGCTTCTCGTACATTTTTTCCTTTCACTTCAAGAAATGGCTAACTTACATAAAAATAATCAAAATCCAATCAAAATTAATGAACAAAATATTTATAAACCATTAAGGGAATATGCAAACCCTACAGCTGATGAACTTCATGTTAGTATTTAAATTCCAGCTGTAGATGCTAATTCTTCTGAGCTTAAACCTTCTATTATTCAAATGGTTCAAAACAATCAATTTGGAGGAACACCTAATGAAGATCCAAATTTACATCTTGCTAGTTTTTTGGAACATTGTGCTACCTTTAAATATAATAATGTTTCTGATATAGCTATTGGGCTTAGAAACTTTCCTTTTTCCTTTAAAGATAAAGCAAAGATGTGGCTTAATTCATTAGCAACTTGTTCTATCAAAACATGGGCATATATGGCACAAAAATTCCTTGCTAAATATTTTCCTCCTTCTAAAACTGCTAAATTGAGAAATGATATTACTTCATTTACGCAATTTGATGGAGAAACAATTTATGAAGCTTGGGAAAGATTTAAAGAATTATTAAGAAAATGTCCTCATCATGCTTTACCGGATTGGTTAATTATTCAAACATTTTATAATAGACTTATTGGATCACTTAGATCTATTATTGATGTTGCTGTTGGTGGTTCTTTAATGGTTAAGACATTTGAAGAAGCCTACACCTTAATTGAAGAAATGTCTAAAAACAATTTTCAATGGCCTTCTGAAAGTGTTAATCCTAAACGAATAGTCAGTATTCATGATAATGAAGCCTTTTCTATTTTAGCTTCACAAGTGGCTACGATATCTAAGAAATTATATAATTTTGCTATTAATATATCGCATGTAAGTAATGATAATTCTGCAAATTCTGATGATTCTCAAACAATGGAAACTTTGCAAGCTATTGCTAGTAAAACTATTAACCCTTATTCTAATTATTATAATCCTAGTTGGAAAAATCATCCTAATTTTAATTTGAGTAATGGACATCAAGCTAATCCAATTTGAAACAATCAAGGAAATTCAAACTATAAACCAACTTATCTTCTTGATTATAACAATCAACAGAAAAAGTTGTCTATAGAAGAATTGATCTTGCAACTAAGCAATCAGCTACAAAGTCAGAACACTGCTATTCGTAATACTGTGAATCAGATGGGTCAAATCGCTAATTTCATTAATTATAGACCTCAAAGAACACTGCCTAGAAATGTCGAAATTAATCCTAAAGAATCTAGAAAAGAACATGAAAAAGCACAAGCTGTACAACTCAGAAGTGGAAAGGAATTAAAAGAGAAAACATGGAATGAGATTGAAAAAGAGAAAGAAGTTGAAGAGATTGAAAAACCTAAAGATACCCTTTCTCTAAGTAATGATCAGACTGTTCTACCTATTGAAATGGAAGTTGAAAGACCACCACCACCTTTTCCTCAAACACATAAAAAACAGAAACTTGATCATCAATTTTCTAAGTTCTTTGAAATTTTTAAGAAACTTAGCATCAACTTTCCTTTTGCTGAAGCTTTGAAGAAAATGCCAAGCTATGCAAAAGTTATGAAGGATATTTTAACCAAGAAGAGAAAATTTGAAGCTTATGAAACTGTTGCATTAAGTGAAGAATGTAATGCAATAATTCATAAGAAATTACCTCAAAAACTTAAAGATCCTAGAAGTTTCACTATACCATATGCTATTGGAGAAAAATTCTATGAAAAAGCCTTATGTGATTTAGGAGCTAGTATTAATCCCATGCCATTTTCAATCTTTCGAAGGTTAGATTTAGGAGATATTTCTCCTACCACTGTAACTCTTTAGTTAGCTGTTCAAATTATCATTTATCCTAAAAGAGTTATAGAGGATGTTCTTGTTAAGGTGGATAAATTTATCTTCCCTGTGGATTTCATTGTTCTAGATATGGAAGAAGATAAGGAAATATCTATCATTTTAGGGAGTCCTTTTCTAGCTACCGGTCAAGCTATGATTGATGTGCAAAAATGAGAATTAATGATGAGAGTTAATGATCAAGAGATAACATTCAATGTTCTAAAATCAATGAGGTATCTTAATAAAGAAAAATGCTATCAGATGGATATTTTTTATTATATAATTGAAAAGCATTACCAAGAAAAATCTAAGGTCATTTTTGATGATAATGATAAAGAATCTATGTTATATAATGAGTCATTAAATGAAGAAAATCTATCTGAAGAAACTCATTATATTCATGAAAATTGGGAAATTTTAGGCACAACTAAAAATGATATATTTTTACCCTCAATTGAAAAAGCCCCTGAACTGGAATTAAAAATGTTACCTGCACATTTAAAGTTTGCATTTCTTGGAAATTCATTAACTTTACTTGTAATTATATCTTCAGAATTAAGCAAAGAACAAGAAGAAAAATTAATAGGAGTTCTAAAGAATTATAAGAAAGCTTTTGGTTGGACTGATGCAGATATAAAAGGATTAAGCCCTTCAATCTGTATGCATATGATTTTAATGGAAGAAAATTGTAAACCCACTATTGAACCTAAAAGAAGATTAAATCCAATTATGAAAGAGGTTGTCAAGAAAGTGATTTTGAAATGGTTTGATGCTGGAATTATTTATCCTATTTCGGATAGCTAATGGGTAAGTTATATTCATTCTGTTCCGAAGAAAGGAGGAGTAACTGTCATTGTTAATGAAAACAATGAATTAATCCTAACAAGACAAGTTACTAGATGGCGAATTTGCATTGACTATCGAAAATTAAACAATGCCACTAGAAAGGATCATTTTACTTTACCTTTCTTGGATCAAATGTTGGATAAACTAGCTGGACACTCATATTTCTGTTTTCTGGATGGATATTCTGGTTATCATTAATTATCCGTTGCTCCTGAGGATCAAGAAAGACAACATTTACAAGTCCTTATGG
The DNA here is from genome assembly GCA_022702705.1 of Papilionanthe hookeriana x Papilionanthe teres. NCBI lineage: Eukaryota > Viridiplantae > Streptophyta > Magnoliopsida > Asparagales > Orchidaceae > Papilionanthe > Papilionanthe hookeriana x Papilionanthe teres. The sequence goes on along the minus strand of CM040432.1, from coordinate 13,851,747 downwards.
AACATTTCCCTTTAGAAGAATGCCTTTCGGTTTATGTAATGCACCTGCAACTTTTCAAAGTTGTATGATGTCAAAAATCTTTTATTTGATTGATAAAGGAATTGAAGTATTTATGGATGATTTTTCAGTTTTTAGAACTTCTTTTGAATCTTGCATGAAAAATATAATGAAATTTTTGAAGAGATGTGAAGAAACAAATTTAGTTCTAAACTGGGAAAAATGTCAATTTATGGTCACAGAAGGCATTGTACTTGGACATAAAGTTTCACAAATAGGGATGGAAGTTAATCAAGCAAAAGTGAAAATTAGTGCTGAACTTCAACCACCTACTACCATTACTGATGTGAGAAGTTTTATGGGTCATGCTGGATTTTATAGGAGATATATAAAGAATTTTTCTAAAATTGCTAAACCTCTTTGACATTTATTGGAAAAGGAAGCTAAATTTGAATTTAATGAAGATTGTCTGAATACGTTCAATATTCTGAAAGAAAAATTAATCACTGCACCTGTCATTGTTGCACCAGATTGGAATAAACCTTTTAAATTAATGTGTGATACAAGTGATTATGCAATCAGAGATATAATAGGACAAAATATGAGAAAATTTTCAAAGTTATATACTATGCTAGCAAAACACTTAATGAAACTTAAATAAATTACACTACTACTGAAAAAGAGCTTTTAGCACTAATATATGCCTTTGATAATTTTATACAATATCTTCTTGGAACAAAATGTATCGTGTACACTGATCATCATGCTATTAAGTATTTAATATCTAAAAAGGATGTTAAACCTAGATTGATCGGATGTGTTTTACTTTTATAAGAATTTGATTTTGAAATTGTGAACAGAAAAGGGACTGACACTCAAATTGCTGGTCATTTATTAAGAATCAAAAATAATAATGAGAAGATTTATGAAGAAAATATAAATGAGAAATTCCCGGATGAGCAATTATATGTCATTCAAGGATTACAAATGCCTTGGTATGCATATATAGTTAACTAATTGGTTAGAAATATTTTACCATATGGGATGAATAGTAAATACATTAAGAAATTTAAGAATGATTGTAATTCATATATTTGGAAAGATCCTCATTTAGATTTTATGATTTGAAGATGTGTGCCTTATGAAGAAACATATACAATTATTTAAAAATGTTACGATTCTGAATTTGGAGGACACTTTGGAGTGGATAAAACTGCATTTAAAATTTTAAATTCTGGATTTTATTGGCCTACTTTATTTAAAGATGTTGGAAATTATGTGAAAACTTGTGATCGATGTCGAAGAATGGAAAATATATCCAGAAAAAATGAAATGCCTCTAAACTTTATATTAGAAATCAAAATTTTCGATGTATGGGGTTTAGACTTTATGAGACCTTTCATACCATCATCTGGAAAGATTTATATTTTATTAGCAGTTGATTATGTTTCAAAGTGGATCGAAGCTGTAGCTTTACCTAACTATGACTCCAAAAGTGTTTCAAAATTTTTAAAGAAAATAATTTTTACAAGATTTGGAATGCCCGGGATAATTTTCACAGATAGGGGAAGTCAGTTCAGAAATTTAAGAATTTAATCATTGCTGGAAAAATTTGGAATTACACATAGAATTAAAACTTTTTATAATCCTCAAACAAGTGGAATGGCTGAAGTGTCAAACAAAGAAATTAAAAGAATATTGGAAAAAACTGTTAATCCTAAAAGAACAGACTGGGTTGATAGACTTGATTCTGCATTATGGGCATATAGAACAACTTATAAGACACCTATCGGAATGTCACCTTATCGGTTAATTTATGGTAAACATTGTCACTTACCTGTTGAACTAAAGCATAAAGCTTATTAGGCGATAAAAGAGTTCAATTGTAATTTGAATACTACAGGAGAAAAATGATTATTACAACTGAATGAAATGGAACAGATAAGAAATGAGTCTTATGAAAATGCAAGAATTTATAAGGAAAGAATGAAGAAATTGCATGACAAAATGATTTCAAGGAAAATATTCGAGCCTGGAAAAGAAGTATTACTATTTAATGCTCGTTTAAAACTTTTCCTTGGAAAATTAAAATCTAAATGGATGGGACCATTTATAATTGAGAGAGTATACCCTTATGAAGCTGTGGATATTAAAGATCCCAAAACTAGAAAAGTATTTAAAGTTAACGATTAAGATCGAAGCATTATATGGGAGAAATGAAATTAAATTACAAAGAGGCTTATGAAGCCGAGTCTACCCAATTAATTTAATTAATTAGGTTGAGCTGACGATGTTAAACCAAGTGCTTTGTGGGAGGCAACCCATATTTATTAGTGTGAGTTTAATTATTGCTCTAAGGTTATGCCTTGGTCTTGACTGAATTTGTATATAACTTCTAGAAATAAAGAGCTAACGAGTCTGTATTGGCTTAAGCTAAACATTTTATTGAAGTATATAGAAATTGGACTTGGACCACTTCATGTCAAATGTGACTAAAAAGGAGATCAAGTTAACCTTCGTTTGTGATTGTTTGTGATTTAAAGTTTTTGTAATTGTGTTTGTGTGTTGATAATACCCATTTATTAGACCTATTTTTACGACCGAAACTTGCAAAATTTGACGATAGGCGAATCAGAGTCGATAGAGGTTCTAGTGCCTAAGCGCCAAACATTGGCACCTAAGCGCCAGAATGGCTTGCATATCAATGATCTGGTGCATATGCGCCAGATTCCGGCGCCTAAGCGACACAGTTACAAATCGTGGAAAAACCAAAATTCTTCAGTTTTTCACACAAAATCTCTTTATATATAGCCTATTTTTCGTCCACAATCCCATAGAAACACCAATTTCGACCAGAGCAATCCATTTTGAAGGAGTTAAGAAGGATTTGGAGGCAATGGATATAGGAAATAATGGAAATGAGGTAAGAGACAAATCTCCTAAAGATCCTCAGCCTCATTTTAATGGTTTTATTGTTGTTAGTTTGGAGAAAATGTTTAGTCGATTGGATAAGATTGAAGTGGAACTTCAAAGTATTGGTAATCGTCTCCATGAGATTTACCATCAATACGAACACTTGGAATGACAAACCAAACTTCAATCTGATCATATGGCTGCTTATCATGATGCTCAAGTAGAAATGTACGCGAAGAACAAGTGGATATATGAAAAGATGGCTTTGGAATTTACAAGGGCGTTGGTAATCTATCCCTTCAGTCCTAGTGAACTTCCTTGCGAAAGAGATGGTAATTGAAGATCGGTGTTAAATAGATCCTATATGTGTTTTAGGTGTGATCGAGTCTTGTGTTAATGCGTTGAATATCTAATTTGCGTGTTTGCTTAATTTTTCAATGTGTGTTGATGGATTTGAATGTTTGCTTTGAATATTTTGTTGTTTGTGTTATTTATAAAATGATGAACCTTGATACATTATTGTACTGAAAGTTATTGAATTTGGAATGGAAGTTAGGGATTAAAATTTAAGAATTTGGATACATTTTTGTGGATCTATACTATCATTTTAAATTGATTGTGAAAACTTTTGGAGGATATAAAATGGATTAATACTATCATAAGAGCAATTAGGAGTCAAATTTGATAAGATTTGGTGGAAAATATTTAATTTAAATTGACTTTTGGAAAGGCGAGACTGGCACTTAGGCGCCAAAATTCGGTACCTAGGCGCTGATTCGGGCTGAACCCGAAAACTCATCTTCTTAAACCTCCCACACCATTTTGACGCCTAAGCTTCCTTTTCCACTATTTTTCACAAAAATACCACCGAGAGATCCCATTTAAAGCCAAATTTTCAAGTTTTTGAGCTTGAAATCACCCGATTTCTTCATCCAGATCTACATTCTAAGCTCATTATTTTTTATTTTCACCATGGATTTTTCTCTTATTAAGAAAAACTAAAATTTTGAGAAAATTTTTGATATTTATGGTTAAATCCAAGAATTTTTAAGCTATTTCATGTTTGAAAAGCTTAAATTAGTTTTTTCCTAGATCCGTTGAATTTATTTCGCATTTTTATTTCACGTTTAGATGGCACCCATATCTAAGCGAGCAAAGGAACAAGAAAATTTTGATCGTAGCAAGTTCGTCACTACTGCTGCACACTTCTGATACAATGATTTTGCTACGACTCAGAAATTTATCTCGGAGCAAAGTTTTTATGATCTTGGAGGAAGAATTGAGGAAACAATCGTTGCACTCAACTGGCAATGATTTTGCTATTTCACTGTTGTTGCAGTTATCCCAGTAGTTAGAGAGTTTTATGCTAATTTTGTTGATGCTGAAGAATACAAGATTTTAGTTCGAGGAGTTGGAGCAGGATTCACTCCTGAAAGCATCAATATTTTCTATGGCCTACCACCAAACATAGAGTGTTATTACTCAAGATTATCTCCATCTGAGGGAGATTTGGATATGATCATTGCCTACCTGACTGATAGTACTGGAGCCTGGAAGATTCAGAATGAAAAAGGGTAAATTTTTCATCTTCTAAGATTAATGGTGTTTCAAAGGCATGACACTACTTTATTTCTGGTCGTTTCCTTCCATCTTATCATCTTAGCGAAGTTACCAAAGATAGAGTTATTCTCAACTACTGCATTTAAGAGAGGAAGTCCATTGATGCAGGAAGCATTATTTATGATTCGGTAGAGGCTACTGCTCGTTCTAGAACTTCTATTGGACTTGGTTTTCCATCTCTGATCTATTCTCTATGTCAAAGTGCTGGAGTAGTTGCTGAGCTTTCTGAGGAAATGCTCAAGTCGACAATGCCTATAGGAAGAGAAAGCGTCAGTCTCTATGATTGACTGCGAGGTAAGAGTTCTACTACACCTTCTGGTTCATTACTTACTTCAAGTAGAGCTTCTACTTCTAAACCATCTACTTCTGCTGGGCCACCATCTACTTTTGGGAAACCATGCATGATTAGATTATAGAGTAGCAGTATGAGTTATTGTTAACTTATTTTAGAGTAGATATAATAGATAAGAAGATCAATCATCTTTTTGAGTATACACAAAGAAAGAGTGATTGTGATGCTGAGTATTCTGAGTCTTTAGTGAGATTTCTGAAAGGTGAGCACGATGTTCAGTTCCCTACTTGTCCCAGATTTTCACCATATGTAGATCCAAAGGATATGGAGTTTTCTTTTGGTGATGACGATGATGAAGCAACAGACAGTGATTAGTTGCTTGACTTACATCTAGAGATTGATGATTTTGTTTTATTAGTGCGTTTTCTTGTTTCTTGTGCTGTTTAGTGTGATGTTATTTGTTAGTGTTTATGTGAACCTTTTATGTTAAAATTTTTTTAGATTATCTAATGTGTGTTTAAGACTGAAATGTGAATGAATTTTTATAAAAGTTTAATTTTGTTTCAGCCTACTGTTTAGTGTTCATGAATAGTTAGTAAATTTGCATGTTTAAAAATAAAAATAAAAATAAAAATAAAAAAGATTGATTTTTAGAAATTAACTCCTGCTCAGCAAAACTTTTCTATATATGCTTAATCATTTTTGTTATATTCATATTGAAGCATGTGTAGAAGTAGAAGTTTGTTTTTCCTTACTACATCATTATTGTACTTAGATTAATTCCTGTTTATTTCTTTCTCTCATGCTTTAGAAAATTTCATCATTCATATTTATACTAAAGCTGAAGTTTGGGGGAAGGGAAAATATTTATCAAATTTAATTATTATTTGTCCTTAACGGACTAATATTTTCTTTAAAAATATATTAACATAACATAAGGAATGAAAAATCTGTTTAAGATTATTTAAATTTTTGAATTTATAAATAATTTAGTAAACTTAACTAAAATTTCAAAAATTTTGATTGATTTTAAGAATAGAATTTTTTAGCTTAAAGAATAATAAGATCAAAAAATTTCTATTTATAGTAAAAGAGAATTGTATTTTTGAAATACTAAGGAATCAAGATTATTGCTTGAAAAAGAAAAGATTGAAATAAGATTTGAAAAATAATAAATTATTAATGTCATATTTATTAAGTAAGAATGTATAAGTTTTTGAAAATAAGTTAAGGATAGTGAAGTTCAAAATCATTAACAGGCTATCCAAAAATAGTAATCCTCACTGAAAAAAAAGAGAAAAAAAAAGAAATAAAAAATAGAGAGAAAAGAAAGAAAAGAAAATGAGGAGAAGCTTGAGGAAATGCCTAATCAAAAATTGGCTTCACTTGAATTATCTTATAGTAAAAAAAACTGGTTACATTTTTAACTTAATTTCTATGTACATATATAATTACTAGAAAAATATTTCATGAAAATCATTTTCTTGTAAATATTCTATGTGACCTTGATATGATAAATTACAATTATTCTTTAAATAAATGAAAAATTGAAGTCTTATGATGTGGTAGTTAAATATTCTTTAATTCTTAAAATTAAATTTAATTAGTGAAATTTAGTTAATGATTTGCTAAAGCATTTATAAAACCAAAAATTACAAAGAATCTTAAATTTTTTAACTTCATTCCAAATGTTATCTATTTTTTGTAATTAAAAGGGTTACTTGAGGACAAGTAACGTTTAAGTTTGGGGGAATTTGATCTACCTAAAAAATACCCATTTTTATGCCTTATTTATGATTCAATTGTTAAGGATATTATGCTTTAATGAAATGTATTTTCATGTTTTTGGATGTAGGTGATTTAAAAAGAGTCCAAGAAAGAAAAAGAAGAATAAAGGAGCAAAAAGGAGTAAAAATGGAGCTTATGGACAAAATTTTGGAATTATTGGCCTGGTGCCTAGGCGCCAGAATCCGGCTCCTAAGCACCAGTTCGATACAGACTCTGTAATGTTTTTTTGATGACTTTAGGCAGTTATTTTGACGGTGTTAAGTGGTTTTTGGAGCTTCTAGTAGAATGAAAGTTACTCATAATATATAGGACATGTGATACAATGTATTTGGACACAAGGAAACGGTCTGGATCGTGAAAAGGTGTGACCTAAAGTGAAGAGATGCGAAAGACTTACTCACGGAGTCCGACGCCTAGGCGCCAGATCCCGGCTCCTAGGCAAGACAGTTACCTTCTAGAAGATACATTGAATTTGGAGTTATTTTGAAGAGGAGCCTTAAGCAACCCCTAGTCAAATTTAGAGCTCTTTAAATAGGAACCCATTCTACAGAGAAAATCACACAAACCCCCCCTCTTAGTACACATACCCATTTTAGCATCTTCTCTCTCCTCTTTAGTTTTATTTAGTCTCTTCCATACTTAGGGTGCCACATTATTTTGTATCTAGTGAGTTTAGTTTGAGTATTTATTATGTGTTGTTGTTGTTGGAGTCTTTCATCATTGCTTTGAAGTCAGTAGAAGTCAACGGATTACTTGAAGGAACACTTCAGATAAGTATTTGTACTTTGGTTCACAGTTTTATAAATATGTTTTGTTGTGTTATTTCAATGTGTTCTGAGTAGTTAGTTATCTTTCTCATTTCAAATATGAAAAGATTATAAATTAATTAAATTTTGTAGGAGAATTATATATATAATATTTTAAAATATTGTGATGATATTAATACTCGATCATAGTTTACTTTTTAAATTGGCCATTTAAATTGTTAAAACCTGTTGAAGAATTTTGAGACCTATCCGGAGATAAATTCTTAACTCGTAGATATCACATGAATCCTTAGGTAATCGCAGGCTATACGCAGATTATTTATGGTGAAGTGCAAATAAATAGGAAGATAATATTTATTGGGCGTATAATTAATTAGTATTTAGAGTGACAGACTAAATTCTAACAATTCGGTTTATAGAAAGGTAACGGGTCGTTGGTAGGGCCGACTATAGCCACCCTTGGAAATCTAGTAGTGTAAGCCTAGATTAACCCATTCTACTAATAAAACATCCTGAGCCTATCAATAGATTAGTCAATGTTCTTTACACCTGGACTAAAGGGTAAAGAATATGAATGCTTCTATTTGGCACAATATCATAATCTTAATTCCCTACAAAAGATAATTATTCTCTTATTCTTGGATTAGTTGAAAAAGGAGAAAGTCATTTTTATACTAGCATTGAATTTTATTTTCTGCTTACTTTACTGCTTACTGCTTACTTGCTTGTAGGCAAAATTATTAGTAAATTAAATTTGAAAAAATATATAAAAGAAGTATTTATAAATTGCATTTAATTTGAAAATTCCAAAATATTTCTTATATTTCTTACTTTTTATATTCACTAACCCTGTGGGATCGATAACCAGGACTCCACTAGAGCCTTGTATTACTTGAACGATACATATACTTGCATTTAAAATTATGACTTTTACAATAATAAAATCTAAATATAAAATTATAAAAGTAAACCTTGCACATCAAGTTTTTGAAGCCATTTTCCAGGAATTAAATATTCTAAAAAGTGGTATCAAATTCTTGTATTTTAAAGCATATATAAAGTCGCATCGCATCACTAGGCTGCAAGGATACCGGCTCCCACTTAAGAGCTCCAACTCACCCTTCACCTGAAGGCTAAACTTTAAGTATAGTTACAAATCTTAGGATCAAATTGGGGATCTCAGCCTGTCACTCTGAAACCTCATAATTGAATTCCATCAAAACACACTTCCCTATTTATTTGCACTCAATTCCCATGAACTACACAATTCATCCGTGGAAATTGAATGGATTCTTCATTATTATTGTAGGACATTAAATCCTTTCAGAATTAATGTTCAAAAATTTATTTTAACAATACAATTGGCCAGATCGAAAAGTAAATTAAGTTTGAAATGAAAAAGCATCAAAATTTCTTCAATACATTAAAAACACTTCAAATCCACATCAATCCATCATCACATCTCTATGTAAGAAGAAAGACAAAGGAGACTACTCAGAATTCAGGACGAAGATACAATAAAACATGGATTATATATATAAAATAAAAGTCATACAAACCACAAAAGAAAATACAACTTATCTTTTTCTCTTCCCCAATGCAATTCCCTTGAAGTTCCATTGAATTCTTTTCTCTCTTCTTTACAACACTTAATTCCCTCTTTAGAATGGAAAGGAAGAAGCAACCTTTCACTTTACTTCTTCTCCTTCACTCCTTAGAGAAGAATTCCTCTAAAATTCTAACTTCAACACACTTTTCTTCTAAGCCCTAACACTCAACACACACTCTCCCTCTCTAGAACTTCATAACACACATTAAAAACCACACAATTTTCATCCAAAAACAGTTATTTATAAGTTAGAAATGAAATCCCAAGAGTTTCCATATGCATCCCTTCAAAAAGTTGCCAAAACTCATCAAATTTGAATTCCACAAACATTGGGCACCGGCGGCGCCCGTTAGGGTGCCAGTGGCGCTCTATCGTTTAATTATTTGCTGAGTTCTCTGGAAAATGGCGCCGACGATGCTATAATTTGTTTTCATCCTTTTTGCTCTGAATTCATTCTTTTTCACTTCTTTCCTCTCAAATCACCTAAAATCATCATACCTGCAAAATCTCCTGAAAAATACATTTCTTTAAAGTACAATATCACCAATAATGGGTAAAATTATATAGCAAAAATAGTATATATTTTTGGTGCATCATCATTCCATTGAGGGCCTAAAATAAAGCACTGATGATTGTTTTTCATGAATGGACACAGAGTTAGTTTCATATGAAGAATGAGAATTAGTTTTTCTTTTTGTTTCATTAAGATTGAAGCCAAAAATTTTTTTTTTCTATGTTTTGTGTTTTAGTACATTTATACTTTATGATTTTTCTTATTCTAACCCTTTCAAGGTTGCTTTAAACTTTAGAAAGATTATAATGTTGGAGATTGATAGCAGTCCTTAGAATAAGTGAAACCGACCTAAGTAATGTTATTGAAACTTTACTCAAACCTATTAGGGATAATAATCATGAAGATTCAAGCCATGGTACGTTGATTATTGGAAATTATTATTTTTAAGGCCAAATTGGTAAGACCCTACATTTATAAATTGCATTGAGGACCAACAAATAACGTATTGTTCTTATTCTCTTGCATCAAATGGAACATCTTTGAAAGAGGATATTGTGTTTTATGTCCAAGAATAGTCCAATTTTAACCTTTAGTTGGACTACACCCTATCCAAACTTAGCCTAAAATCAACCCAAATCAAAAACCCCAATTTTACCCCAAAATCCAAAATCTTCCAAATTTAACTTCTTGGCATTCTAATGTCAATCCAAATTAACACGCAAATTCTTCATATCAACATTCCACACCAAATTGAACTCCTAATTATCTCAAATTCAAACCATAAATAAATCCAAACCCAAGCAAGTTTACACCATGGTTTTAAACCCAAATTCCAAATTCGCCCCAAACCATTTTATTCAACCTAACAATGACCACCAAAACCATCTATTAGACTCAAAGACTCAACCATGATCCAGTTAGCTCACCGTAGGTGAGCCACAGACCAAGCGTCCCTTGATTTCGGGGATCTCTTCCCATATTTAGTTAAGTGACTCGAGCTTTCAATCACTTGATTAAACTCCCATCTTGATCATAATTAAACCTCCCTCTGAGCTCCCTAGCCCAGCTAGCCACCACCTCAGCTCTGGCCATTCACCATAGTTGCTGGAGTGCTTAAATTTGAGAACACCACCAAACCTTTAGAACCAAAATTAAACCCATCCCTTGTGGCACTTCCCCATTAGATGCTTGCTCCGCTCAGCCCTCCACCTCAGTTTCAGGAGACTAGCCAATCAGAGCCCAGAGCTCATCCTTTGGCCATGGCTATAATTTCTTCACTTCTGGCCAAAATAAGAGTGCCCAATTCCTTGGTGATGCCATGTCAAAATCTCACTAGAGCTCCCCCAAACATACCTAGGTGCAACTCCAATGTCTTAGGTTTATCTCCCCAATTGCTAGTGCTAAATTTTACAAGCCAAAACCAGCCAAAAATTATGATACTTTCTATCATCTTCCTTAACCCCACCATTCTCCAAATTAGCTTGCTCCTAACATTCTCGAGACCAAACAAAGAGGTTCCCCTCTTAAATCTCCATCCCTAGAGCTCTTTGTACCAGATTTTGATCAAGGCCGCACCACATGTTGATTGAGTTCTTACATAGCCGCAACCTCAACTCAAATTGGCACTTGGAGGAGTTTTGCAATTTTACAACGAACGTACGAAACCATTCCAAGTGAGGCTACACCTCATGGACTCAGGTATAGATCTCTCCCACATAAAACAAGCTTGGTCTGAGTCTTTATGAAGTAAACTTTATGTTCATGCTTGGGTAGTCATATGGATGGTTCATCTGGACTAGATGAAGGTGTAGGAACAAACGTCACAATTTCATTGAGTATCAAGCGAGATCTTAGGTCTAGAAGGTTGACAATTTACAGACTGCACCAGTTGAGAATGAAAACAAAGGGTCGTCTGATCGTGTGTGTATCAAACAGATGCTCCATATAAAGTCGAACAAAGGAATATGACATAAAGTGCGGGCCAAGTCAGAGCTGACGTGAATTGCGGCATCGAATGGGAGTGCGCCATGTGGAGCTTTGGAGCCATCGCATGATGATTTGGCGCGACGTGTTTAAATAGAAAAATAGCCTATTTTTTATTTAAATTAATTCAAAAACTTTGAAAAATCATAACTTGGTGTAAAATACTAATAAACATTAAATAAAAACACCCTTGCAATCAGTGAATACAGGAGAATATTATGAAAAAATATAAAAAATATTTATCCTATGATTTATTTTTAATTAATTAATACTCAGAAACTTGTTATAATTTTAAATAATTAAATTTTAATTGGAAAATGTGAGATTATAATAATCATTCATCACATGCTTAGGGTTGTTCTCTGATTTTTCCAAAGTCAGAGAGCACCTCTAACATCGGGAACCCAATTTTTTATCATGAATTACTATTTTTGCGTTAAAATAATTATAATAAATAAAATATAAGTAAAAAAATTATAAAAATTAGGTTATGTAGGTTGATTGTGGTTAGTGGAACTTAGGAAAAATAAAAAAAATTTAAAATTTCAAAACCTATTTTTCTAAATTAATGTTAAGAAAAATTACAAAAATTTGAAAAATATAAAATAATTCAAATGATTACCAAAATTGGGCAAACATGAAGCTTACCTCTTCATAAGGCTCTTGTAAAAATCTTAAGGCCATTAAAAATGTTTTTGATATAAAAATTAATTTTCTAAGTGAACATGAATTTTTGTTAAAAATAATAATATAAATTCAAGTATACATTTGTAATTTCCTAAGGTGAGGGGTTTAGTTTAGGAAAATTGTAATTTATTATTTCAAATCCCCTAGTTAATGGTTAAATGATAACACCATTTATTAATTAGAATTAAATTCACCTCAACTAATATTCTCAATATTATAAACTTAACCATAAGCTAAAGCGCTTAGTAGTAAACTAGGCTTTATCTGAATCTATTTAATGAGGTTTAGAAAAGAAAAACATAATTGATTGTAAAGAATTTGAAATTACTACTAACCCCACTTAAATCAGAAGAGTGAATTGGCCTTAAATAACATTGCTTGCCTTTACGGGTGTCAAACCAAAATGTTAAGCGAATACTTAGTTACCCTGCTCATATGGATAATTAAATATTGAGGTTCATTGAGCACAAGCTAAAAATATTACCACTATACTTCAATTTAAATGTGAATGAATGATTGATGCCCCTAAAAACGTACTAATTTTCATGTTATATTTTATAATGATATTAAACTTTAAAGATACTTTTATTATGTTTTTGGTTGTAGGAACATCGAATTGAAGAATTTGGAGTTTTTGGAGCAAAATGAACAAAAATCGACCAAAATGGAGCAAACTAGAGACACATGGGCACCCTTTAATAGTGATCTTACTTTAGTTGGGATCAAGTTTTTGGCGCCGTTGCCGGGGATTAAAAACTTTAAGTGGTGTTGTCAACTTCATAAATCAGTTATTGGCGCCATTGACAGGGATCTAAACGGTTGATGTTGACATTTAGGAGAATTTTAGTTGAAGTAATTAGGCTTAGACTTGGATAATTGTAGTGTCGTTAAAACTATTTTTGTGTGAAAAGTTTTTTTTTTGTTTGAAGAAGTGTTGTGAAAAATCTGTTTGTGTGGAGAACAAGGTTTTTGTGAAAATATTTTGATGTGCTGAATATAATTTTTAGTTTTATTTGTTTAATTGTTATGGTATTGTTTGTTATGTTGTGTATGCAAAATAAAGGATCTGCAAGACTTATGCCTTATGATCCCAAGTTAGAAAAATGGAATAAAAATTGAAAAAAGAGAAAGGAGTTGAAAAACTAGAAATGAAAATAGAAAACATTCAAAATAGTTACTTGGATAAGCATCATAAATCATCGAGGGATTATGTAAATTCCACGGCAGATGAAATTCACTCATGTATACAAAAACCTATCGTAGAAGCTTACTCATTTGAACTAAATCTAGTGATTATCCAACTGGTGTAGAACTACTAGTTTGGGCAAACTCTTTCAAATGATCCCTATTTATACTTATCATATTTTCTAGAACTTTGTGCTACATTTTGTTATAATGGCATGTCAGATGATGTTGCTAGACTAAGGCTTTTTCGTTTCTCACTAAGGGATAAGACTAAAATGTGGTTATACTCATTAGCACCAAGCTCTATTACAAATTCGGAGTAGTTAACTCAGAAATTTCTAGCTAAGTATTTTCCACATGTAAGGACTAATAATCTTAGAAATGATACTATCTCATTTTGTCAGTATAAATGGGAATCATTATACGTAGCCTGAGAAAGATTTAAGGAACTCTTAAGAAAGTGTCCACACCATGCTTTACCAGATTAGTTAATCATTCAAACTTTTTACAATGGGTTAGTAGGATCCCATAAGTCCATTATTGATGCTACTGCTAGTGGTTCCTTAATGTCAAAACCATATGATGAAGTGTATGCATTATTTGAAGAAATTAATACAAATGAATTTCAATGGCCCTCCATAAAGTTAAATCCTAAAAAGGTAGCCAGTGTTTATGATATAGATACGATTGCAATTCCTACATCTAAGGTTGTGGTAATATTAAAGAAGTTGGGACAATTTGGAATGAACCAACCTCAATTTACTCTAGTAAGTGAGAAATGTTCATTAGGGCATATGATTGATTTTAACTTTTCATATGATACTTTAAATACCATAAACAACCCGTATTCTAACTTTTGCAACCCAGGTTAGAAGAACTATAACTTTAACTTGAATCATACTACTGGGGGTGGAAACCAACAATGGTAAAATAATCATGCAAATCCTAATGGAAGTTAGGATAATCAGTGGCACACAAACAATAAACCTTTATATCCACTGGACTCTAACAATGATCAACAATTTGAGGATAAGAAGATGTCTATAAAAGAAGTGGTATTGAGAATGGGAAACCAGTTGCAAAGTCAAAATGTTTCGATTAGAAACACTGAGAATAAATTGAGACAAATTGTTAATTCACATAGAAATAGACCCAAGGAACAGTTTCTAGTAACACTGACATCAAACCAAAAGAGAACAATAATGAACAAGTAGAAGCTGTCCAATGAAGAAGTGGAAGAGACAGGGAGGATGTGGTTAGAAAAGAAAAATAAGTTGTGAGAGAAACAAAGGAAACTAAAGACTTGAAGAACCTGTTTCTAAGGATCTGGAAAAATTAATATCTCCAACTAAAATCAATTTGGAAAGACCACCACCTCATTTCCTCAAAGACTTAGACAACATGAGATGGGTAAAAAATTTAAAAGATCATGGAAGTACTTAAGAAGTTAATGATAAATTTTCCTCTCGCTAAAGCTTTGGAACACATGCCAAATTCTGAAAAGTTTATGAAGAAGATATTAAACAAGAAAAAGAAATATGGGTATTACGAGACTGTTGCACTAAGTGAGGAGTGTAGCACTATACTTCAGAAAAAGCTTCTTTAGAAACTCAAAAATCCTTGTAGCTTAATAGTTCCTTGTGAAATTGGAGAAAGATTATGTGGAAAAGCTTTATGTAATATAGGAGCGAGCATTAATGTGATGCCTCTATCTATATTTAGAAGGTTAGGTTTAGCCTATATTACTCTCACTTCTGTAACCCTTCAATTAGCTGATCGATCTATAATTTATCCAAAAGGGGTTACAAAAGACGTGTTTATTAAAGTGGATAAATTTATCTTTCTTATGGACTTTATTGTATTAGATATGGAGGAAGATAAATAAAATCTAATTATTTTGGGGAGACCATTCCTTATTACTAGACAAGCTATAATAGATGTGCAAAAAGGAGAGTTGATTATGAATATTATTGACCAAGAAGTCATTTTTGATGTTTTAAAGAAAATGAAATATCTAGCTGGGAGAAAAGATGATGATTGTTTTTAGATGGATGAAATTCATTATCTAAGTAAAGACCATTTCCAAGAAAGTTTTGAGTGTAATTTAACAAATTAGATCGAAATGGACTTTCACGATGAGTTGAAGTTGTTGTTTAGAGAAGACAGTATGTATGTTCAGGAGAGGAGTGAAATGATGGAAATTACAAAAAATAGTGAACTTTTAATTACATTTGTTGAAAAATCTCATGAACTTAAGATGGATGTGCCCCATACAATCTTAAAGCCTACCTATTTAGGGAATTCATCTAGACCACCATTCTTTATATCTTTAGAATCAAGTCAATCACAAGAAGAAATCGAATTGAATGATGAAATCAGTGAAAGATCTCCTAAGAAAGAGTTATTCCAAATCATTGAATGGCATATTTTGTGATATATGGACAAAACAAATGATATTCTAATGTTG
This sequence comes from Papilionanthe hookeriana x Papilionanthe teres, assembly GCA_022702705.1. Lineage (NCBI taxonomy): Eukaryota > Viridiplantae > Streptophyta > Magnoliopsida > Asparagales > Orchidaceae > Papilionanthe > Papilionanthe hookeriana x Papilionanthe teres. Next base: position 13,835,925 of record CM040432.1, on the reverse strand, counting down.
GGGGGCAACCAGAGTAAAAATTGGATACATCAGGTCGTCCATGTTAGACCAAGTGCTTTGTGGGAAGCAACACATGGTTATCTTTATTATCTGTTTAATGTGACTATTGTTTTGCTAGATTAGATATTTGTGAATGATGGACTTTTATCTATGTTTGATGTGTAAGAGTGGATTGGATTAATGTTATGAGATAATTCCTTCATCATGACTAGATTTGTATATGCCTTCTGTTAGTAGCAGGCTGACGAGTTTGTTACAACTTAGTTCTTAACCAGAGCAGAACATTACCTTAAAGCATGTAGTGTTTGGACTTGGACCACTCCATCTCAACTCTATTACTTCCATTATTTAACTTTTTCTTCACTGAGTAAGGTCATGAACTTACTTAGTGGATAACATCTAGATGAAGTGCACTATTTTTATTTACCAGTTGTGTATACCTTAGACATAGAGTAACCTTGAATTGGCAACACATGAAGGAATTCTAGTCCACGATTGATAACCATATAAAATATTATAATACCCCACGTTTTTAGTGTAGTTTCATCTGTTAGAAATTAAATGTAAGGAGGGGAAATGTAAATATAAGGGAGATTGAATTGACCTTAGTTGTTGTTTACTTATGAATCTTTGAGTCTATGTATTGGAGTTTGTGCATCTATGTTCATGAGTCAAGTTGAATGAGTCACTGTAGATGACAAAACTTATCCCAATATTTTTAAATTTTTTAGCATCTAGCAATTCATTTATAAAGTTTAAAATGTGTTCCTATTTAATCTTCAGTTTGTACCTGTTTTACTCTTTAAAATTCCTTTATATATTAAAATGTGTTCCAATGTATTTGGGAAAGAGCACTTATGGCTCCTTACATGTTCATATTAAAAAAAGTGGTACATATTTGGAGGGGAGGTGAATCCCAACTAACAAAAAGAAAAATACAATTTTGACCCACCCTTATGGGGCTTACCTTCCACATTATAACTCACCCAACAAAACTTGGAATGATTACAAGTATAAAGAGCATATAATTAAACTATTACAATTCTAAAATGAGGAGCCTCTATCAGGTTAGCCTTTAAAAGAAACAACCTTAGAGATGGAGGAGAGGAAGAAAAAAAAACTTTTATGAAGAAAGGCCTTTTCTAGCAAGCCAATGGGCATGTATTTTGACTTCTCTGAAAATGAAAAAAAATGTTACATCAATATGGGGTTTGAGGGAGTTAATATTTTTGACCCAATAGGTGTGATTCAAGGGGAGGTCCCCCACCCCATTCAGATACATCAAGAGAGTGGTAGAGTCCCCTTTCTCCAGAAGATGCCACCAATTGGTCATAATAGCAATATTTATAGCCCATAAAACAACAATTAGTTCAGCTTCCAGTGCATCAGAAACCACTGTAGGAGAATGGAAGAAATAAAGGCAGTGTCCATTGTCATCTCTGAAACCCACCTCCCAGCACCCAAATCAGAGTAACCACCATCAGTGTTAACTTTTACACAGAAACTAGGGGGCTTCCAAAAAACTTTGATGATCGTAGACTTCAACACCTATTACACTAAAGGGTATTTAAAAATGTTGGGGAACTTCTTATGTTTAATGAGATTTGACAGAAAAAATTGGCAGAAGCCCATCATTTTAGAACTGTTAGACACTTCCCCTCAAAATTTATCACTATTTCAAGCTATCCACAATAAGTAAGCCACAATGAGAGGAATTGGTTCAAGCCTGACAGAATGCTAGCTTCTTAAGCAGGTAATCAAATGAGACCACTCTAGGTTGTTGGTATTGATAGTAAGCAGCTTTGTGAAATCCTTCTAGATCTCCAGAGAGAATTTCACTCAAAGAAAACATGCTTAATTGTTTCCTCCACAGCTCCACACAGTTAACATTTTGAAGGCCCCGTCAAACCTTGCTATTTTAGAATGTCATCAGTGGGAAAGATCCTGTGAAAATCCTCCAAATGAAGAAATACAAGGAAGGTGTCAAGAACCTATTCCATAGAGTAGCACCCCGCTCCACGGATTCCCAAGTGGTGATTTTGTTGTATATACTTTTAGATAGGCTCTGTGTGATTCATGTTTTCCAAGCAATGCGATTAAGTCTCATCCTATCAAATTTCTGCTTTTTAACTTGCTCCACAGATGGTTCCTTTAGTAAAGTTCTTTGGATGGGAACGGAACAGTTGTCCCCACACCAACAGTCAGCCACATTGATTGGAATGTTATAATCAATGGTGTTACGTTGTAACATATCTGAGGGGCACCGCTGATCATGCCAGAAATGGATGTTCCCCAAACTCAAATCCTACATTAACAAAATTTTAGCCATGTTTCTGGTTTTAAGTACATTTCTCCAAATCATAGAATCCCCAACTTGGCTTCCAACAAATTTGGATGTATCTTTTTACAGTGTATTTCTCCAAACTTTCCATTTGAATCCATGTACTTTTATTCGTAAAATTCATTTGTAATATGTAGGATGGGAATGTAGTCAGTATGCTTTTGAGTAGAGTAATTTGACCCCCATTAGATAAAAAAGAGTGTGTCCAACAAGATAATTAAGCATTAACCTTCTCGAGTACTTCCTCAAATTGTATGAGTTTAGTTTTTCCCTTGATAAGTGGAACTTCCCTAGATATTTGATTGGGAGTTGGGCAAAAGTGAAGCAAGTAAATTGTAAAATCCATTGTTTAATAGGAGGAGTAGTTTTATTATTAAAAAGAAGATCACATTTCTTAGGATTGAAATGCATACCTGAATGTAGTTGGAACAAATACATGCATTGGATTACTTTCTTTACTGCATTCTTGTTAGCTCTAGAGAACAACATAATGTCAAAAACATAAATTAAGTGAGAGATTTGAAAATTTGACTTGTGATGGAACCTTGTATAAGTGTGTGGCATGACTTAAATGTTCAACATCTGGGAGAAGTAATCCATGAAAATAATAAAAATTGTGGGTGACGGAGGGTCTTCTTGCGTAAGACCTCTACTAGCAGTGCAGCCACCCTAGTTTTGTCCATTGATAAGGATAGAATGTTGATTACCATGTAGCCATCTACTGATGAGAATATAGAAACTAGAAGGGAAGCCCCTAGCAGCATGCACCTCAATTATAAACTCCCAACTGTTAGTGTCATAAGCTTTGCTTAAGTCTAGCTTGTAAATAAGATTGTTCCCTTATAAGGCTTAGCTAAATCAAGTACCATTTCGTGTGCCAAAAACACATTATCAGCTATAGACTTCCTTTCACAAAAGTAGTTTGATTGGAGTTGATTATCTTGTCAAGATGGGGTTGTAATCTCTCCACAATGATTTTGCTAATGCTTTTACTAATGACAAAGGTGAGGCTGATGGGTCTGAGCTGGTTCCAGTCTATCTTTTCATTGGATTTTGGAATCAACCCCTTGTTGGAAGCACTAAAATAAAGAGGAAGCTCAAGTCCTTGGAAGTGACTTTGTATTGAAATTATCACATCATCTTTAATGAGTACCCAGGATTTTTTATAAAAATCAGCTATAAATCCATCTTGACTGTTGTTTTAGAGCTGTCTATAGAATTAATAGCTGTCGAAACTTCATCTTTAGTAGGGGTCAGGAAGGGACATAGTGTTAGTGTAATGGAACTCTTCTCTAATAACACTTGGATCAATTGGTGGTTAGTCAGTATGTACCTGTGTTAAAATCTGTTCGAAGTATTGTACAACATCCTCAGCAATTGCATTGTTATCAATTAATCTCTTCCCATTGGCAGTATTAATTGAATGTATAGCATTACATCTCTTTTTGTACTGAATAGAGCATCATAGAATTTAGTATTTCTGTCACCATCTTTGAATTTACAAGTTATAGCCTTTTGTTTAAGTAGATTATTTTGCTAATCAATAACAGTGAGGAACATTTCCTGACTAGCATATAGAAGACCATTCTTGGAAGCATTTCCTTGGGCAATTATCTCCAATTGTGCAACCTCCTTTTAAGCAGCATCCACAACATTAAAAATGACCCTAAAAGATCCCCAACTCCAAGCATTAAGAGCCTTACCCACTTTCACATGAATTAACAAAAGTTTGATAAAAGGATTATGGCGAAAACACCCTTTCCAGTTAGAAGAAACAATTTGAAGAAATTTAGTGTGTTCAGACCAAACATTCAGAAACCTAAAAGAGGGTGGTCTGGTGGGATTAGTAGCAGCAGTAATAGTGATGAAAAGTGGCCTATGGTCTGACCCAGCAAGGCTTAAATGTGTAAAAAATGTGTGCAGAAATTGTTGATACCCAAGTTGTTCACTAACACTCTATCCAGCCTCTCCCAAATGTTCCCTCTTTTCCAAGTAAATAGTGGCCCTTGGAAACCCAAATCAAATAGTCCAGCCTTCTAATGTTATCATTGAAAGTGTTGATATTATTACTACAAGGAGATCTTCCCCATGTTTATTCAGTAGCTGGCCCAATACAATTAAAATCTCCTCCCACAGTCTAAGAGGAATTCAATGTACCACTGATTGCATGTAGTGAATTCCAGAGCTCCTTTCTTACAGCCTTGTTACAACCAGCATAAACAAATGTGGCCAAAATCTCATTTCTATTAACTTTAAAAGCCAGGTGGACAAATTGGGGGTGATTAACCACCACAGTCCATTGGATTTCCTTCCTGCATATAATCCAAATTTTATTGGAAATATTAGCAAAATGTGAGCAACCATAAAACCCGTGTAAAAGTTTGTTTTGGTATTTATGAACCATAGGTTCTAGAATGGCCAAAAACCATAATTTATGTTTTTATAAAGGTTTATTAATCTTTTGAATGATAGGGGGTGGGTAATCCCGCTAATATTCTAGGAAAGAAAATTGATCATAGTAAAGAAGGGGAGGTGGGGTTGTGTAGGCTGTGATTTGGATCATGTTCTCCCTCTGCTAGTGCAGGCACACTTTTGGGGGGGGGGGGGAGGGAACTCTGATCTGCCTGAGGCTGCAGGACTAACATTTGGATTTCAGTAGTCTACTTCTTCTTTTTCTTGGATATACGAACTTTCCATTCATAAGCCAAAGCTTGTTGCATAGCTCCCAACTCCTCCTAGGTTGGAGCATCAAAATTTACTCCATCAGAATGGAAGAGATAATAGAGCCCCCAGCTCTACAGGGCACTGGGGAACAATCTTCTGATCACCACTCTCATAAATGGGAGTATTAGCACCTAAAATCTCCCCCACATAACTGAAAAGTGGGGCCAAAACCTCAACAAGCTCCTTAATAGGTCCAACAGACTCTCTTTTAGAAGGAGGTTTGAGCATATAGTAAATGTCTTTCACATATCCAAATATCATGTAATGATGACAAAAGAGAGGTCTTCGTTCAATCACAACATCTTGCCAGAAACGTTCATCATCATTGTTAGTCCACACCCTTTCCAGATCAGGAAGGGTTACATCCCTCTCAACCAACAACCTAACAGAACCTGGCCTTGCCATGTCATGGTGGGAAAATCTAATTCTAGTGGTAGTATTGAATAGGAAGTTTAAAGAATTTGGACCAAATGGGTACTATAGGGGGTTCTTTATTTGGATCTAAATCAGGAGTCCACTTTATTAGTTTCATAGGTGTTCCAACTATCTAAAGAGTCTGCTTGGCAAATATTCATGGATAGTCCTCCTTATTGGACAAACTGATTATTAGATGTCTGCCATCCATAAGTCCCAATTTCCATGGACCACAATTATTAAGATCATCAAAATACTTCCTGAAAAATTTCAATTTAAGGTGCCCAAACTAAAATTTTCATATGAGAGTGTATTCAACTGCATCTGTTAGACTTTGCATTTCTGTGTAGTAAATATAATAGCAGGCTTTCCATCTTTAATATCATGAGGTGTAAGATAAAGACATGACCGTTTACCAGCAGCTGCATCATGCAGTGCTTGGGGAAAAACAAGATGAGCAAAATTCTTGTGAGGAGATTGTCCTTTACCTACCACTCCAACATATGTGACCTTGGTCCACTGGGCATTAGTTTCCACATCAATTGGGTAGGTAGCAGCCAATACACAGACAATCAATAGTGGCACCAATGTAACAGTACAACAGTAAAGCTTCTCAACCAACCAACTCAGGGAAGCTCCCAAACTAAGAGGACAAAAGCAATACAGAGCTAGAAGGAGCCAGATCAGAACCTAGCTCCTCCATAATAGCACAAAACCAATGGAACAGTTATCCAAATTCAAACCAGAGAAAACCCAGAAAAACTAAGAAAGAAAATAGAGAAACACCACTGAGCAACCAAACCACTCACCAGACTACTCGTAGGCCTTACCAACCAGTAAACACCTCCAAAACCCACGACAAGCCGCTAGGGAAAAAGCATCCCTGTCCCTCAAACCATAGCAGAGCTAAACTTGCCACCAACATTATATATATATATATATAAATATATATATAAACAAGGGGATCCATTATCTCCTACCATCTTCATAATTTCTATGGACTATTTCTCTAAGCTGCTGGAGATCAAGGTCACTTCTTATCCATATGCTAGATATCATCACAAATCTAACATGGCCATTTCCCACTTGATGTATGCAGATGATATAATGCTTTTCTCCAGGGCTTCTAAACCTGCAGTTAAAAGAATTTATGAGTGCCTGACTCACTTTCAACAAATATATGGCCTACAATTCAACCATATTAAATGTGAGGTGATCTGCCCCATGAACATTCCTCCTACCAGCTCCCACTGGATCACTTAATTTACTGGATTTACTAAAGCCCAGCTTCCACTGAAATACTTAGGGGTGATGCTAACCAAAGGAAGATCCAAGCAAATTCAGTTTGATGAAATTATTGGGAAACTCAATGCACAGCTGTCTAATTGGGCAAACTCTTACCTTTCCTCTGGGGGAGAATTACCCTCCTGGCTAGCATACTAACCACTTTCCCATCTTATATTCTCCAGATGACTAGCATGAAGAAAAGCTCCAGACTCCAGATTGAAAGAATTTTTAACAGGTTCCTTTGGTCAGGGCAAAGGAAGCAGATCCACTGGGCCAGTTGGCAGAAACTGGTTATACCTAAAGGTGCTGGTGGCCTGGGCTATAAAGGTCTGGATCAGCTGCAGAGGGTGAACTTTTGCAAACATTGGATTCTCTTTGGATAGCAGAAATCTCTTTGGGCTAAATTCTTGAAAGGAAAATACTGCAAGGATTCCCATCCATCTTCTGCCCAGATTAAACCTGGAGCTTCAAGAATCTGGAAACAGATGGTAAGAAATAAGGAGATTGCTGAATCTCTTTTCCTGTGGGAGCTGGGCAAGGGGGAAATTCTTTTTTGGCATGATAGGAGGTATCTAGGTGAGATGTTGATTGCTTTACCTGATACAGTTACAACTCAGTTTTCAGTGGCTAGTTGCTGGGAGGGAAACAACTAGTCAGACCATAAACTTCTACAACTCTTGGAGGCTGATTCTACTAGACAAATATCTAAAATTCAGTTTGACAGATCACTCCCTGATAAAATCATTTGGACTTCTACTCTCTCACCAAACACATTTATCAACAGATCTATAACTGGACTCATGCTAGCTGGGGCAAGGTGATATGGAACAAGTTCCTCACCCCTTCTATGTCATTTATGATATGGAGAGTTTTCCATAAATGCATCCTAACAGATGATATTCTAAAATTGAAAGGTTTAAGGGGACCCTCCAGATGCTGTTTATGTGGCAACCATGATGAAAAAATTCAACATCTTTTTTTCTCATGCTATTTCTCTCAAAGAGTTTGGACTGGCATCTTAAGGTATTTGAACATAAACACTCTAATACTAGATTGGCAGGACCTGAGTGTTTGCTGGACATCATGGCAAAAGACCAAGGGTGGCTGCATTCCTTTTATTGTAGCTTGGTTCATCTGGATGCACAGGAACGGGGTGATGTATGAGGACAAGGTTAGTCAGGCTGACTTGGTGGTGGCCAGTTGCCTTTCCTTCATTTCCAAATTGATCACTCACAAGAAGTTTCCCAATATCTTGAATACCCCCCCCCCCACCATCCAAAACAGACCAAAATTCTACTCATACATTGGAAAGCTCCCAGTCACCTCACCCTTAAAGTCAACACAGATGGTGCCTTCAATAAGGGGATTGCTGGCTTTGGTGGAATCTTCAGGAATTATAAAGGAAACTGTATTTGTTACTTTCAATCCCCCATTTTGGCTGTTGACCCAATGGAGGATGAACTGGTAGCATTTTTTTAGGTAATTAATATTGCTGTTCATAACATTTGGTCCAATATTATTGTGGAGGGAGACTCCAGCACCCTTATTCAGTATCTGCAGCATGATCTTGGACCACCCTGGCATCACTCCCAATGGGTTAACAAAATAAAAGCTTTCACAACTCACCTGTCCATCCAGTTTAATTTCATTCATAGGGAAGGTAATAGGCTGGCCAACTGGATTGCCAAAGCTGCTCTCTCTGACCAGGAAGTTAAAATTGCCTACATCCCACCACCTCAACTGAAATTTCTCTTGGAAGCATATGTGTTCCAAGCCCCACATTTTAGAATTGTTGTGGAATGAAGCTGCTTCCTCCTCAGCCTGTACTAGAGATTGGTCCCATTTTCAACCTTCTCAGGGTGATCTCATGGTTCTTTTTTTTGGGTTATTGTATTCTCTTTCGGTATACTTTTTTGGTAGGAATGTGTAGTTTTTACAGGGATATGGTGTGGAGTTGTACTGGGTTTTGTTTTGCTCCCTTTGGGGCAGCCTTTTGTAACCCCTTTTTTATTAACATGTAGGGAGCATTTTTTTCTCCTTTTTTTAATATATATATATATATATATATATATATATATGGTGGTGGCTGAGGTTAGAGAGTCTCTGTTAGGGTTTGCAGCTTGATCCTGGCGGCAGTTATTGTTCTAGTTGCTCAGGTGGGTTGGTCAGGTAGGTGGTGCTCCTCTTTTGGGTGGTCTTGTGTGCTGGTGGAGCTTTTGGGTTCCCTTCTTGGGTGGAAGCCTCTTCTCAGGTGGTTTATTTTCAAATTGGTTATTGTTCCATTAGTTTTGGTCTACTGGCTGTGGTGGTTTACTGTTGGTATTCTTCTGCTCCTGCTCTCTGAGGTCGTTTCCTTTTCTTAAGTGGTGTGGCTCTGTGACTTTTGGATTGTGGTATGCTGCGGCTGGAGTTCTGGCCTTTGTTCTGTCTGCATTTATTGCAACCCTGATATGACATATCCTATTGATTTGAACACCAACATTGAGTGGGCTAAAGCCACTTATGTTGGGGTGGTTGGAAGGGGCCCTTCATTTAATGATCCTGCTTCACTAGTTTTTCCCCAGAGCATGCATGATGCTGCTGCTGGTAAGGGCTCCTGTCCCTTTATCAAACCCATAGGAGTCAATGATGGATGCCCTGCAGTCTACTTTACTGATCAAGAGCTGGAGAGTTTAAATGAGGAAGTAAAGTTAACTCTGATTGGAAAGTTTTCTTTGGGTCACCCAAAGATGGAACTAGTGAAGAACTATTTTGATTCCCTTAATTTCATAAGCAATTGGAAAATTGGACTTCTAGATGGAAGGCACCTACTAATTAATCTTACATCAGAGGAAGACTATCCTAGAATTTTTGCTAAGCTAATGATAATTATAGTAGGCATGGAGATGAAAACTAATTAAGTGGAATCGAGATTTTGATCCAAGCAAGGACCCCCCCATAGTCCCCATATGGTTTAAACTCCCCAGCCTACCTTACAGATTGTTCAATCAAACTGCTTTATTTCAAATTGGGAGAGCCATTGACACTCCTCTAATGTTAGATTCTACCACCTTACACAAGACCAAACCTGAATATGCTAGAATCTAGATTGAAAGGGATATCACCCTCCCTGAAGTGAAAAGAATCTGGATTGGTTCAGAGGCAGAAGGGCAATGGCAAGAAGTAATCATGCAACAAAGGCCTTATTATTGCTCTCACTGTAAGATGTTTGGACACACTACAGATAGATGTTACAGACTCCATCCCCCCTCCAGAAGAGCCCCAGTCCAAGCTAGAGATGAACTTAATAATGTAATTCAGGTTACTGCCAATGGGATGAGCACATCTAAGCAGTTGAATCCTTCTCCTAAGCAGTTTCACCCCATTGAGAAGCCCCCTACTTCAGAGGTGTTATCTCTCCCCTCTCTGGAGGAAAACTTTGCTAAAACTGAACTAAATCCCAACCCCCACCCCCAACCAACCCCCCTCTAATTTATCTTTACCTTATTTAAAATCTACCCCACTTGTCACAATGTCCAAGTCAATCTCTCCCCCTCAGATATTTCTTCCTCCATATCCTACCAGACTGAAGGCTGCTTCTGATTCTATGGAGGAGGAATGGGAAATTTACTCTTCCAAGAAGAAGAAGAAGAATAAGACTGAACGCCAAAAACTTGTTGAATCTTCAACTACCTTGACTAGAGAGGTTTCACCCCCACCCCCCCCCTCACTAGAGGTTGAACCAGATCCAACTCCTACAAATCACATTCCCCACCTCCTATCCCAAATGATAAACCTCCTGTGCTGGGACATGAGAGAGGTGGCATGTCCACATTCTCTAAGAAGATTAAGAAACCTTAATAAAAAACACACCCCTTGGTGTTGTTGACCTCATTTTTGATGAGGTCTTTTTCTCCTTTCTTTAGTACTTAGGATCTAGCCTTAGGCTTTTCCTTTAACTAATCTTAGAGGACTAGAAGTGGAACCCACCCTTTAGAAGTTCAAACACTTCTTGACTCCCTGCAATCCCGACAAGCCTGACTGTAGACCCCTATTCACCTAGAGGGTTGAAATCAAATGTGGAGGTTTAAAGGATGAGTTCCCTATAGGACTTCTTGGCCTTAGGGATACCCTGGGTGGCCTAGTCTGGTGAGGGTTAACTTGCACATACACTACACTCTCACACACATTCCAAGTCCTAAAACCACAATCTCATCAAACTTGACTTCCTGACTCATGTAGGTAATTCACATGGATGGTCCTTAACCCCTAACCCCTGGCTAAGAGGGTTAGGAACAACATAGTGAATGCCTCAAATGAGTCCTCTCATGGCTCATATGGGCTTAATCTGACTTCATGGATCAACCAAAGTGATTCCATTTTACTCAAATTTGATCAATCTTCATTTTTCCAAAATTTCAATTTTTGACCCCCGGGGCCCTACACTTACTAAACCTACCAAAAGCCCTTGAAACTACCCAAAATCTACAAAATCACTTAAATTACCCAAAATTCCTCAAAATCAATCCAAAACATTTCTCCCCACTCAAATTGATCATCCATAGCCAAAAATACCAAAAATTCCAAAAGTACCCCCCAATACCCTCCAAATACCCAAAATGCCCTTCTTAGCCCAAAAATCTAAAAATTCCAAAAATTCCCAAAAAAAATCAAGAAAATCCCAAATATTCCTAATTTGATTTTGTTCAACTACACCATGGGCTAATTTTGCCAATTTACCCCACTTTTACCAAAACCCCCAATTTGGCCCATTTTAAACCCAAGTGAACCTAATGTCAAACCAAACCACCCCAATTGACCTCAATTTTGGCCCAATTCAATTCTAAACTTCAAATCAACATCCTCAATATCAATGTAGACCAAATCCAAGTCCAATTTGATTGACATTTGAATCCAATTTCAATTTGAAGCCTAAAGCCCAATTTTGGCCCATGACCTAAACCTAGCTCAAACCCATCCAATTCAACACCAATTAACCCCAAATCATTTCCTAAACCTTCATAATCTCCCCACAAACAAAACACTAGAATGGACGACCTTCAAATTTATACTTCTCTATCCTCTATTGCTCAGCTTAGAAATGAGAGATTGAGTTCGTGACCCCGATTCTATTTACTACCAGATGAATACTGGTAAAATTATGCGTGTGGTAATCAGATTAAACTTTTATATTTAATATAAAAATATTCATCTTTAAAACACATGCAAAAAACTTTATTCTGATCTAAATAAGAATACAATAGTAATTTTTTAATTTAGGGAATCTATATAAGTATACACATTGTTATCAAGTAACATACGACTTTCTGATTAAGCCCCGAAATATCGATCCTACGGAGAAAATTTATGGATATTAAAAGATAAAAATGCTTTTTTTAGATCACAAATTTTATTTATAGAAGAATCTTACTTAAACAGTTTTCAATATCAAATAACTTTAGAAATGTAACTACTTTTGGTATTTCTTAAATTATGAAATAAAGTAAACAATTTACGAACTATAATGAGATTTTTGTAAGATTAAAGAAGTATAGATGAAAATATCTTTTTCCTTATCATGTATAAGTAATAAGTACAGGAGTTCTGTTATGGAAATATTCAGAATGTGTTGTTCTAAATAGGAGCAATTTTATTCTTTACCTTTACTAGAGATGCTATAAAGAATATTGGATAGTTTAAAGTTTAAATAGTTTTGAAGACGAGTTAGGAAGAGAATATACTAGCTCTCACTCTAGAGTTCCCTCATTTCCTCTACCTAAAGGCTAACTCTCACATCAAAACTTAAAATAATGAACTTAATTAGGGGCTTTAGTCTGTCACCCTAGAGCCTCTAATTCTACACCCATTAAACTATATTTTCCTATTTATTTGCACAAAATTATATGAATTACCTTCTCACCCATACAATCTCATGTGATTCCTACCTATTATTGATTTAGACAATATCTACTAGGATCTTACATTTTCTCCCAACAAATGTTAACATCTTAATTGGACATATCAAGATGTAAATGAAGTGCAAGAATTAAATCAACACAACTTCTTCCAACATTAAAGATCAATACTTCCACAACTTTCATCCAACACTTAATTATTTTTCATTTTAAGAAAAAAAATAAAGAAGACTACTCATAATTCATGGACAAAACACAAAAACAAGAAGTTTTAAAAGTAGAAACCCTGTAGAATACACAAGAAGTATCAATTAAAACCAAATGAAGTACAAAGATTAAACTTATCTCATGTTTCTCTCCACCAAACTCTTCCTTTCTCTAACAATACTCCCTTGGACTAGTCGCCCAACCCCAGAGGGTTTAAATCTCTCTACAACAATGGATTTTTACTTATGAATCCTCACTCACCTTCTCTTTCACTTGGAATGAGAAAAGTGTAAAGAAACACTAAGGATCCAAAACCTTCTTACTTTAACTACTCTCTACAAGTCTCTAAAATAACTAACTAAAAAGAACTCTAAAAGGGACTCTCTTCTCTCCTTCAAGTCTTTTCTTTTAAACTTTTTCAGAATGTTCCTTGGTATCTCATCAAAATGTGTCTATATTCATTGAATCTACCCAAGAGATGCATCCTTTCAAGTGAAATTTGAATGTTTTTTGGTGCTCTTGATCAGTTACCCACGTTTGTAGCAAAGCATGCCTCAAACAACTCTTCAAAATTTGACATAAATTCTTTAAAATTATAAAGTAACTACCTGGTGCTTAAGCACAGAGTTTCTGGCGCTTAGGAGTGGTCTTCTCTGTTTGCTAACGCTTAGGTACCAGATCTGGGCGCTTAGGCGGCCCAGTTCATTTTAACACCTTCATAATTTTTGCTTCAAATTTGATCCTTTTTCACACCTTTTGACATATTTAGTCCATTTAAGTGTACCCAAAGAAAAATAGAAAAATACCTTCTATTAAAGTGCAATATCATCAAAAATAGGTATAAAAATGTACATGAAAAATATTATATATTTTAGGGATTATTGGCACAAAAATGAAGGGATTACAATTATTGGAAGTTCTTATAATGCAATAAATAAATAATTTTTATTTAATATTTTATTCTCATTGTAGTTGATTTTTAACAAGTAAGAAATTAATAAACTAAATATATACATCAGAAATTTAGCTACACGAATCACATGAAATACAATGAAGCATACAAGAAGGATAACAAAGGATCATCTTATGAGCCACATGACCGAATCACCTAGTGTTACTTCATTATGTCTGTTCATAGGCTGACCAATTGAAAAGAAAACAAAATTCAACCCATTAAATAATGTAAGACAGAGCAAACAATGACAACATAAAATTGGCTCCTCAAGTGATTTTAAGACTCCCATAGAAAAAGTCAATGGTCGCTCCAACCCTCGGTAGGGACCATTTCTCTTAATGAAGGTTGCCTTTCATATTTCGGTATGCATCACTGCTTTACAAACAAAAACAATACAAAGAAAAAAGGTCTCTATTCAGGGTGCCTCTAGGAAAGCCACCAATACCTATCAACCGATCGAACAAATCTTAGTTGGCAGAATGGTGACTAGCTAACCATGTCGAGCAGTTAAAAATATGAAGCGATGCCAACAACAGTTACAAATATTATTAGGACCAATAATGGCTACTAGGGGCAAAAGATCCAAAAGGCAGTTCCAAATATGAAAATATATAATGCATCATAAATGATTAATAACATCTCAATTCAATCTGGGATGAATAGATAAGTTATTAGACACCCCCCTGTGATCTATAAATAGGGGAGTGATTCTTCTAAAAACACAAATGTCTATTCTAAGAAAATTTGTACTATTTGGTGCTTTATTTTTTTCTCACTTCCTTTCCTATACTGTCACTCATTGCTTTAACCAACGCATTATCCCTTTAGCGTGACTCGAATGACATTTTTGAATACAACATGAAAGAAGAAATAGACTCAACACAACTAAGTGAATAAAAATAAAAGTAATGAAATTAAAAAAGTTTGGAAGGGAGGCGTGTCAATGAAATTATCCTTAAAGTATATTAAGCCTTGCGTGCACCAATTTGTTGTATTCTACTCCCAAGATACAACTGATCATCTTGCTTTGATTGTATATACATCATGACTAATCGATAAAATTTTGAGCTAGTCGAGTGACTCCAGTTTCCCAAAAAGAAAAATGAAGGTTGATGGAAAAACAAAGAGAATTCAAAAAATTTTCATCCCCATTAAAACTAAAATTTTCTTCTACTTAGAATTTAAAGATGAGAGTGAAATAATAAAAAATATTTATGTTTTATGTTGGTTAACGTCTGTTAACGTTGTTTGAGTTGTAGTTTTATTTTATGTTTATTATTAATTGTAATTATTCGTATTCACTTGGAGCACGAGCAAAACTTTCACGTATATGTTCATACTTGATTTATTTAATTTTTTTAATGTCCATACATAATTTTTTGTTGACTTATTTGTTTAAATTGAAAAAGTTAAAAATTTGAATTAGTAATTGAACTTTTATATACAATTATTAATAAATAATATTATAAATTTAAATAAATAAATAATTAAGTAAATTTTGAATTAGCATAAAACAAGTTATACTAAATAAATAAAAGAATAAATAAGTCATAAGTTTTATTACAAATAAATAACTTGAACAAATATGGCCAAATTAGTTCATTAAAATAAAAAAAAGAAAAGAAAAAAAATACATTAAGTTTATATGCATAATGACATTAAAATATAATATGCTATTATTTAATATTTAATTAAATAACTTCTGATTAATCAATATTTAGCTTAATAATATCTTGTAGAAGTACAAAACATTTAATACATTGCTTGTTGAACATTAGACAAAGTTATTGATTAACATCAATAAATTAGTTTAAGTATATTTAAATTTAATTCATTTCATTTTTGAGGCAAAAAATATTTTAATTTTTTATTTATAAATTTGAATAAATATGATGGGTGTGTGCATTGGTTAAGAGTTGCAGTTCTGCCCGTAACATACAAATCACCAGCATAACTAAAAAATATATTAAGAAAATTGAACTAGTGCTAATCATGTCGTAACTCGGAAACATCTTAATCCACGGGGGAATATTTTCGTTCCCGTTGCCAGTAATTTTCCGATCCACCCAAGTTGGGATCTCCAAAGCCTCACTTGCTTCGGCTTGCGATGTTCGCTGGAGGCTATCGTCTTCTAGGGTTTGCAGGCCCCGTGCCTAAACTCCTATGAAAATATAGGTTTTGATTCCATGGACTTTTGCCGCCGTCGGAAATGGATCCTACTACTCACCGGCTCCGCCGGTCTCTCAATTTATGTCACATACCGTATGAAGATTGCGAAACTCGCCGGCGCCCTCTTCTCCCTTGGTGACGCCGTTTCCTCAACATCCGACACCGCCAGTCTCATCTCCGCTGACCTCAACCGCTTCCTTCGCTCCGATACTGATGAAATTCCTTCCAGCCTGAAGCAGCTCTCCAAAATTGCGTCGTCGGATGAGCTTGCAGGCTCCGTTTCTAGGGTTTTGGAGGCGCTGACCGTGGGGATTACGAGGGGAACCCGATCGGCAGTGCGAAACGTTTCTGGTGATGGGGCTGGGCTGTCTAATCAGGTCTTGGAAAGGTTCTTCTCCTCCGAGGGATCCAGTTTCGCCTCGGTCGTTGTCGGGAGTTTCGCAAGGAACTATGTGATTGCTCTCTACTCAAGGGGTGCTGAAGGCAGCGACAGTCGTGATTCGCCGGCGGGGTTGGGTTGGGTGGATATTGTTTGTGCAGAAAAGTGCAAGGAGCTTATAGCTCACAGCATTCAGGTGTTTGTCAGCACGGCCATGGCTGTCTTTCTTGATAAAACTATGCATATTAACCCTTATGATGAATTCTTTGCTGGTATCACAAACCCTAAGCATGACCCAAGGGTAAAAGAAGTGTTACTTTCGGTCTGCAATGGTGCCATGGAAACTCTAGTCAGGACATCCCACTCAGTGCTTACAAGCCTAAACTCTGACTTATCGGAGAACGAAGTAGTGAATTTGGGAAATGCTAGAAATAGTTCTTTTGCTTCCATGAACGGAGAGCACAATGGTTGGGTCAGCCAGGTTTCTTCGGCATTGGCGGTTCCAAGCAACAAGAAGTTTGTTCTTGATGTCTCTGGGAGAGTGACATTTGAGACTGTCAGGTCTGTTACAGAATTTGCGATGTGGAAGCTTTCTCATTGTGTAAAGATTGGTATGAGTTCAATTCGACAAGAAGTTGCTGATAGAAGCTTGGAAGTGGTGAGATATTTTAGCGCTAGGTCCACAATTATTGCTACAATATGCTTTATATTGTGCATGCATATGTATGCTGGAACGAGAGGTTTGATGCAGATTTGAACTCTGTTTGCAACCTTGATTGTTTAGATGCCACTGTAAGTTTCCATTGACCTCTACTCATACAATAAGGATGTGATTTGGAAGAGCGTGGAGGAACACAAGGCGGTGCATTCTAGATGAATTTTGAAGTTGGACAATGTTCAATAAAAATGCATGTATTTAAGGAAGATTTTTGATTTCAAACGTAAGTGACATTGGAATTAGCTAAGTAATATGGTTATATATGTCTTGTAGAGGTATAAGTATAGATGAAACTCACTCATGATATTTTTGAAAATATGCTAGATGGATGAATGGCATCATTCTGTTGGTTCATGCATCTATGCTCTGTAGCGAAAAAAAAGTTTGATGTTTAATGAAGACTTATGTGATGTCAATATTATGAATGCAACTATATGGTATTGAGTTAGTTGTTGATTGGTTCTTACTTGAAGATTTAATAATTTTATGATTTAACGTATTGGAATGAGTTGTTTAATTGTGGTATATCTGCCTGTTTTTTTTGTTATATTGGCATTTTTTTTTCAAGGAAATGAGAAATTTATCCTGCAAATTTTGTATATGCATACGTAAATTTTATCATTTATTTTTACAGTTATCATGTTGCCTGAGTTAACAATAAATCAGTGCAAGTTTCTTCGCAGTAACAAAAAAACAAGGAGAAATCCCTTGCTGAAACCATCTTTTTCTCACTTGATTTACCTCAAATTGGCTACTTCTCACTTTGATCTTCAAAGATATAAAATGTGTGTTTTCCATTCATTTGTTTACTTTTTTTTTTCTCAAGGGATTAGTGAAAGTTAAAGCACATATTTAATGGTTAGTAATTTTTACTTAGGATTTTGAAACATTTTCCAAGATCATTATCAACTAAGCTAATGGACAATCATCTTATTGTTGCATTTAATTTGCAAATTCATTCTGCATTTTGGCTAATTTGCTCTTTAGCTAAGGAATGTGGAGAACTAAATCAGGGATTAGCATAGTCATAGTTCGAAACTATTACAGAATGATATGATGAGAAATTTGATAACTATGCTGTCCGTTTACGGATTCAGTATTTTCTAGAGCTACATCTTTTTGGAAGATGTGAAATGGATAGTTTGAGTTCCTACCCAAAAATACTGGACAAAGGATGTATTTCTTTAGCGGAAATTTACATACCAGACAATTCTTTATCATTTACCTATCTAAAACCTAAGCTTACAGTTTTATGGGCGTACCACAATTTTTTCTTATACATTAAAATTACCACATAAACTGCCACCGTAACCCTCATCTGTGACTCAGTCTATACCATCGCTGCTAACTACAAAGCTTCCTTTTTGAATGAAGCCGAAATAGATGAGGAAGTTTCTCCGCATTTTCTCTCTAGTCAATACCTCTGTAATTGAGAAAGAAAATTGTGGTATTTATATAAATGCCCTGATTTTCTATGCATGGTTCAGCTTCCAACTTTAAACCATGCTTATGAAGCAAAAACATTAAAAACACAGCCACGTCATCTCTTGATTTTGTTTGCCAATGTGCAAGTTATCTTTGCTACAAAATATTAACTAGCTCTCATCGGAATGTGAGGGATGAAATCGAAAGGGTTAGGACTAATTGATTTTTGAGCAAAAGATTACTAGCATGTTAGCTGAGTCTTTATTAATGGCATCAAATATTACACAATTTTATTTGTTGGGAGGCATTATCAATATATGTATTCGAGTCCAGGTCATCTGCCGTTGCTAAAGATTATTTCCTCGATTGGCTTGTATATGCATAAGAAAGCAATCATATGTAGAGCGAAGAAGGTTGGAGGCATTATTAAGGGTTTATAGCCAAGGGATGGGGAGGGTGAACTTCACTGTAAGCCAAAGATAATTTAGTTAAATTTGTCCACGAGGAAGCCAAACGTGGGATAAAAGATACTGTCTATTCTAGGTTGGAGATCACCCACAAAGAAAGGCAGATGACTTAGACTCATACATATGCAAGCAAATACCCTTACCCCTCTTGCTACAACCAGTTGAGCTAGAAAAAAAAAAGTTATGCTTCTTAACTTTTCTCTATCACTGAGTTTCTATTTGTGTTCGCTTTCTTTGTTGATGAAACTATTGCTCAAATATTTGGGCTGTGCATTGTTTGATTACTATTTCTATACAACAAAAATAACAAATCTTTATCCCACCGACATGAATCATTTTTCTCCATTGCATCCAATTGATATTTTCATTTAATTCTAATAGATTAAGACCACTTTTTTTACAATATTCCCAAATCTTTTTAAGCCTACCTCTGTTTTTCTAGTTAATTTAAAACATTTACTGTCCTAATCGGATTATTAGATGGTCGACGTTTAATATAATAGCCATCTAAGACGACTCTTTCTAATCTTGTCTGCCACTGGAGCTAAATCCACTCTATCATGCATATATTCAGTTTTCATTTTGTCTCTAAGTGTCAAGCCATTAATCCACCCAAGTCTTCTCATCTTAGCTACACTTAACAATGTTTGATGCTTCTATTTTAATGGCCAACATTTTGCGACATAGAGCATTGCAGGTCTCACCACCATCTTATAGTCTAAGCGGTAATTTTCTATCACACAATAGGCCCGATGCATTCTTCCACTTCAACCAACCTATATAAATTCTACTAATAACATGCCCATCTATATCACAGTCACTTTGAACAATAAACCGGAGATATCTAAATGTTCACTCCTTTTAATGATTTGATCACCCATAAATATAACTCTGCCACAAGGGCTACTATTTCTAAAATTACATTTCATGCATTTTATTTTTAGATCTACTCAAATGAAGGCCTTTAGACTCCAATTTAGACCTCCATAATTCAAGTTTTTTACGAACTTTTTCTCTAGTATAATTCACAAGAATGATATCATCAGCAAAAAGCATACACCAAGATACATCCTCCTGTAATTCTCCAGTAAGAGCATCTTACCTACCTTGTTGATTTATTGGAATATTGGTACAATATCAAATAATGATGTCGTCATGCTGTATATCAAAGACATAATGGTGTTTTTTTATACGGAGTTATGGATAGATGTTTTTTTATGGACAATATTTTTTAGAAAATACATTCATTTGGAGTTCCAATCCCTAAAAAATATTGACATATTTTTCCTACATCCTTTGAAAGTGCTCAAAGTTCTGCCTTTGGACCCTTTGAAACTTTTCTGGCTCGTACTCTGAAATTTTCTACGAGTATTGTGGTATGATGAACTAAGGAATGTACGACTCCACTACTGGTTCTCCATCCTTCTTTGTTTTAGAAATGGTCTCTTGAATAGTATATTCTGGCGTAAACTTGTGGAGGGCATGATCCTTGATAGAATTTGCCTGTGTTTCTCTCACAATAAACGGGGGCAGAGCATCCTCAACTAAACGTTCAAGAATCTCATCCTCCCGAATAGCTATGGCTTTTTTAGTAATAGATTCCTTTGATTGTATTTTCTCTAATAGATCAAGCATCCAATGCTTATGATGATTGCGATTCCTTCTCTACGTGCGAGTCAAAGCTACTTTTCTTTCAGGTTGAACATCCGGAGACTCCATCGAGGGAGTTCTGATGAATTCGGCTTCATCTTTCATGATCATTGACATAATCCTACTGATTCCATCATCTTGGTTGTCATTCATCTCTAGCCCTTCCTCGATCTTTTGCAACTTTCTCTTCATTGTGGATACATTACTTTCCTTGCTCTTGAATTTTAGTACTGGCTTTTGCTTGAGTACCACGTCTTGGCTCACAACATTCAGAAGAGGCCTTTTGACCCGACTGCAATTACGCAAGTAAAATAACTTATAAAAGCATGGCTAAATTTGACCTCAACAGATTAAGCGACTAATGTACGATATTTTAAAGATTAAAGATTTTATAAATAAATGTAAATTGTACAATAGAGGTACTACGCAATTATACGTATCATTTTAAGTAATATAGAGCTTTCTAATTAAGCCCCAGAAATCGATCATAAGGGAAAGGTTAAGTACAAATAATTAAGAAAAGAAAGATGAAAATCTATTTATAAACTAATCAATTAACAAGTATGAATATGCAAGTTATTAAAGCAGTAGTTATGAATAAAAGTAATAATTTAAATTCTTTAACACAATAAACAAAGATTCTTTCCTCATACGAAATATTTAATGATTAGTAAACATCTAAATTAGTTTGAGAACATAGAATGTGGTGTTGTGACGAATAGGAGCATAAATATTATTTATCCTTTGGTCCAGCGTATAAAGAATATTGGCTAGTTTTAGAAGATTGGATCAAGATGTATTGTTAGTTGTAAGGGGCGAATTGCTAGGCTCTCACTTCTAGTTCCCCCCAGAGGTGCCTATGGCTGGGCCTACTAGTGACCCGTCACCTCTTCTTAAAATAAAATTGATAGAATTTAACCTGTCACTCTAAATACATATTCAATTCTACGCCCTTCAAATATTATCTCTCTATTTATTCGCACCTCCCGCTTTAAGGATTTACCATCTACATTTCTAAGGGAAATGTGATACTTACAAGTTAAGAATTCTTAGCCCATGGTCAGGTCTTAAGAACTCTCCGCAGATTTTAACATTACAAGTGATCAAGTTGTAGTGTAAATAAAAACCAGGTAAAGTAACATCACAAATTATTGATGAAGAAAATAAGTTCTCAAAACTAAATTAAATCCTTATCTAAATCATTTCATATTCGTAGGGAGAAAGACAAGAAGAATACTCAGAAAGCATATGATTCACACCACAAACCATAATTGTATAATTCAAATTCAAAGTACAAAACTTAAGAACCAAATTATAAATACTTATCTGGAATGATATCCAAGCAATCCTTTGAAGTTTCTCTGACTCTGACTGACTTCTACAAGACTCCAACTCCAGCAATCACACTATAAACACTCTGAACTCTCACTAAAGAAAAGTAAATAACTCTAAACACTCCTTAACTAAATGAAGTAGCACACCTATTTCACTCTTATAACACTTACACACTCCAAAATGACGTCACTTTGTTGTAGAATTGTTCTCTATTTATAGAGTTTCAAAAATGACTAGGTGTTGCTTCAGGCACCTCTTCAAAATTCGTCCAAATTCGTTGAATATTCTAGAAGGTAACTGTGGCGCCTAAGTGCCAGGTGCCAGTTTTCTGCGCGAATGGATGTGTCCCTTCAGGTTTTGAGTCACACCTCTTCGTTGAATAATTGAATCCTTGTGTCTAAATTCATTGTATCTTGTTTATAATATATGGGAAATTGTCCAGAGGCTTCTAGATTACTTCTGAGTCATCAATAACCATCACAAAACCGTCCAAGAACTCTCTAGATTTTCCTATTGAGTTTGGCGCTTGGGCGCCATATCTGGTGCTAAGGAGCCAGAGTCAGCCTTTTTTCTTCTTTTCTTCAATTGACTCATTTTTGCTCCTTTTACTCCTTTTTGATTATTTTTCTTCATAAACTTATTTTCTTGTACCTGCAACAAAAAACATAAGAAATACCTTTCATTAAAGAGTAATATCCTTAAAATTTTAGTTAAAAATGATATAAAAAATTAGGTAATTTTAAGGGTGATCAATTTCTCCAAACTTAAACATTGCTTGTCCTCAAGTAACTCTTAACTCTTTACTACTAAAAGTAATAATCTATGGAGAAAAATCTTTTTTAAGATTTCTATAAGTGTTTATTTTATAAATAAAATAATGAAACTTAAAAAGCTTTTTAAATAACTTAAGCTAAAACCAAAATGTGTAAAATATTTAATATGCAAGTTTTAAGAAATCGCTTCTCCTATCTATTTCAAAAAATAATTGCAATTTGTCACATTAAGAGCACATAGATAATTTACAGAAAAAAGATTTTCATGGTAACTCTACTAGTAAGGATGTTTATACATAAGATTTTAAGTAAAAAATTTGCATTAAGTCTCTTCATATAAGATAACTCAAGTGAAGTCAATTTTAGATTTAGGCTTCTTCACACTTTTCTTTTTCTTTTTCTTTTCATATTTGGATTGATTTTTCAATCCTATAAATATTTCTTTTCTTTTTAATTGATTGTTTTCAATCATTTTTCTTTTTCAAGTGAGAATTACTATATCTGAATAGCCTGTTAATGATTTTGAACTTCACTATCCTTAACTTATATTTAAAGATTTAACACAATTTTCACTTAATGAATATGTGTTTAGCAAAAATATTTTTATAAAGTTTCAATTCTATCTGCCCAAGTAAATATCTAGATTCCTTAATATTTTCAAAAATACAATATTTTTTTATTTAGATATTTGAATCAAAATTTTAACATTTTTTTTTGATAAATAATTACAATATTTAGAATTATCCCTTGTTATATAAAAATACTTTTATAAGTTTATTATAATATTCATGAATATAACAGTATATATATCTTAATTTAATTTTTCTTCCATATGTTAAGTTATTAATTTTGTAAATATTGTTTACTAAGGACAAGTAAAGTTTAAATTTAAGTTCTCTTCCCTCCCCCAAACTTAGTTCTTTTAATAAGGTTTTAAAATATTTGTCACTATGAAAGTTTAAACTAAGCAGGAAGAAAAGGTATAACATTTAAGGTATTTAAAACAGTAAATAATATAGGTATAAGCAAAAATATAAAAGAGTAGCAAAGTAAATAACAATAAGAAAAATAACACTCTTTTACATTTTAAAACATTTAACAAAACAACAGGAGCATAAATAGGATTAACTTCTAAGCAATCTGATAACAGAAATAAACTGAGTTACTACCAAGTTCTCAATCAGTACAATAATACATGAAAAGTAATATACGCACAAAAACAGACACATCAACAAAGCAAAGCAAAAATAAAGTCTAATCATCCTCAGTTGCCTCCTCATCGTCAGAAGAATCATCAGGAATAGGACTTCTGGGGTTGATCTATGGAGTGAATTTAGGACATGTAGGAAATTCAGTATTCCTATTACCCTTAAAAAATTTTACCATTGCATCATTATACTCCCCATCATAGTCACTCTTCCTTTGTATATATCCAGACATATGATCAATCTTACTATCCATCTCATCTACTATGCATTGCATCAAGAAAATATCACTTTGATGCTCCAAATAGCTCTGACAAACAGTGTTCCACACATCTGGTGGAGGCTCAAAAGTAGAAGTGGAAGGTCCAGGTGCAGAAGTAGAAGACATAGAAGAAGTATATGCTGTAGAATCTTGACTTTTTGACTTTCCATATGTATCCAGATGCATTTTTCCAATTGGCTTAAGTGGCTTAAGCATCTCTTCAGAATGAGAATAAGTAATGCCGACATTCTTGCAAATCGAGAAAATGAGAGTCGGGAAGCCTAAACTAGAAATAACACTTCCTCTAGCTGAAGTGTTGATCACATCATATATAATGGCTCCCACATCTATATGCTTCATTTCTTGAATGCAGTAATTTAAAATAGCTTGTTCTTTCGTCACTTCACTCAAGTGATATGATGGAAGAATACGAGTAGAAATAAAGTAATGCCAGGCCTTAGAAGTTGCATTAAGCATAGAATAGGAAAAAATTACCCGTTTATTGTTCCAGATTTTCCACGATCCTTATCCGTCAGTCAGGTAAGCCAAAATCTCATCAAGTTCTCTTTCAGAAGGAATAAAAACATCATAAAAGCAATCTGTAGTAGGGGGTACACCGTAAAACATGTTGATGACTTTAGGAGTAAACTCTACTTCCATTCCCCTAACAGAAACTTCTTTGTCAGTTGTTTCAAGAAAATTTGCATAGAATTCTCGAACAAGTGAAATGACAGCAACTGCAGAGAAATAACAGAACTGCTCCCACTGTCGAGCAGCAATAATATTCTCGATCGACCCTCCGGGATGATAAAAACTTCGTTCCGCTATGAATTTGCGAGATGACGCGAATTCATTGTAGCGCACTTGAGCACTTGTGCTAGTGAACTTGGACGGATCAAATTCACTCTGCTCCTTTCCTCACTTCGATTTTGGTGCCATACTGTAATTTTAAAAATAATTCCAAATAATTTAAAAATCTAAAACATGACACAAAATCTAAGCTTAAAACACAATATTAAGTTTAGATTCATGGATTTTCTATATAAAAATTAAAATTTTTTTCCAAAATTTTAGCACTATTAATATGTAGAGAAATTCATAGTGAAAACTCAATATAGCTATGCCAAAGTGTAGATCTAACCTCGAGAAGTTGGAATCTGGTGTTTTTATGCGTCGAAACTTCACGAATCAAGAACAATAAGGAGCCCTAGGACTGGTTTTCGTGAGTTTTGGGAAAGGAGATGAAGCTTAGGCGTTAAAAATGGTGTTAGGTTCGGTTATATGGCCAAATTTTCAGTTCAGGTGAACCGGCACCTAGGTGCCAGTTCTGCTGGCGCCTAGGCACCAGATTCGCCAAAAAATCTAAAAAAATCCCAAATTATGTAATTTAAGTGTTTCTAACCTCTGTAAACATAAAATTATGTCATAAAATTCATTAAAAATCTCTCTAGAAAAATCCAAGTCCAAAATAGACTCCAAATTTAAGATTCCTTCCAAGCACAATTTGATACAATCAAACTCAAATTCTACTTCATTCCATTTCAGATCTTCAAGATAAGGTTCAAAAAAATACAGAAATATGCATACACAACTTATCACATCTCACAACAACACATAACAATCACATAAATCACTTACAATACATCAAGCAAATCACTTAACACTTCATAATCTCAATCAATTTCTCCACATAAAGTCACCCTAAATTCAAGGATTCACATCAGAACCTTCGTTAGTTCCACAAGATAATTCACTTCGACCAAAGGAGAGGAAGAAAGGGACACGAGGAAATTCCAAGGCCGTCTTTTCATCAGTCCATTTGTTTTGAGCATACATGGTTACCTGGTGGTCTTCAAATGCAGCCAAATGATTAGATTGTACCTTCATTTGTCATTCCATATGCTCATATTGATGTTACATTTCATGCATCATTTCTCCAATATGCACCAATTCTCCTTCAATTTTCTCAAGTTAACCAAAAAGCTTATCCAATGTCATGGCTAAGTAGCCATTGAAGTTGGTTTGAGAATCCTTGTGCATGAATTTGTCTTTCCCTCCATTCTCCATAGTAAGTCTCTCCATAAATGCAATCAAACCTTTCTTTTCCTAAAAAGTGTAGTTATATGGTGGAGATTTGATGGCTTGACATTTGCGGATGAAGAAGTAGCGATTTATAGATATTTTAGTGGGTAAAAACTGCAATTGGTCTATTTACCACGATACAGAACTGTGGCACCTAGGCGCCAATTTTGGGGCTTAGGCACCCAGATCTCGAATGTCTGGCTCATAGGCGCCAGTTCTGGCACCTAGGAGCCAGTTCTGGCACCTAGGAGCCAGTTCTGGCATCTAGGTGCCATAATCCTGAAATTTACAAGTTCGCCCTTCGTCAAATTTTCATAAGTTTCAAATAAAAATAGGGTCTAAAAATGTGGATTAAAAGATATGTAACTAAGTGAAGTCACATATAAAGCACTCTCAATATTGAAACAATTCAAATCATACTCTGGGTTGCCTCCCATGAAGCGTTTGGTTTAACGTCGTCAGCCTGACATAACCAACAATTTATTCCAAATGATTTCAATATAACACATCTTTAAAAGATGATAAATTTCCTCCGATATAAGGCTTCAATCTTTGTTCAATTACTTTAATTACAGAATTTGTTTTCTGATCAATTATATCCATTGCTCCATAAAGATAAACTTTCTTAACAATAAAAGTCCCTATCCATTTGGATTTCAATTTTTCTGGAAACAATTTAAATCTCAAATTGTATAATAAAACTTCTTGTACAGGCTCAAAATCTTTCCTAAGATTCTTTTGTCATGCAACTTCTTCATTTTTTCTTTATAGATTTAATCACTTTCATATGAATCATTTCTAATTTCTTCAAGCTCATTCAATTACAATAATCATTTATCTTCAGCATCACTTAAATTGTAGTTAAACTGTTTAATTGACCAATAAGCTTTATGCTCCAATTTAACAGGTAAATGACAATGTGTTCCATTTATGAGCCTATATGGTGATATCCCAATAGGAGTTTTATAAGCAGAATTTAACAAAACTGTTAACATGCTTAAATATTGTAGGCCAATAAAATCCGAATTGTAAAATTTTAAAAGCAGTTTTATCAATTCTGAAATGTCGGGCAAATTCAGAGTTGTGACAGTTTTGAATAATCTCGTAAGTTTCCTCATAAGGAACACATATTCGTATAATAGAATCTTTACATTATTTAAACAGAAAGGGATTATCCCAAAAATAAAGTTTTAAATCATGTCAGAATTTATTTTTTTGTTGATGATCTAATCCATAAGGTATAATGTCACTAGCTAAATAATTAACTATATCAGCGTATGATATACCTAAAATATATAGTGTTTTTATGCACATTTTTATACCTAGTTTTGATGATATTGCACTTTAATGGATTGTATTTTGTGTTTTTCTAGCAGGCATGATGAAAATGAGTGATTATGTTGAAAGAAGAAAAATTGGATCAAATTTCAAAAAAAAAATGAAAAATTGGACACTAGCAGCTAAGCGCTGTCGGCATATTTTTAGGTCGTGTGTTTTATTTTGAAAAGGGGGTCGCCTAACAGAAGCTGTCGGTGAATTTTTTTTAATTTAATTAAAATAAATAATTTGAAAAGTAATATTTGATTTTGAAAATAATTTTAAATTTGAAGGTTTTAAGATATGAGATTAAACTGATCTCACATCCCAAATAGTTTATATAAACGAGCACCGCACCACAAACCGTGTATCTATCCCTAAGGATAGACACACGGCTTGACGGTGGGGCTCGATTAAATAAACTAGAAGATTTGTGACATCCGTTTGGTTTGCGAACCAATTTTATAAGCCGACAAAATTCCCCGCTTAATATGAAAACATTAAACAGGGTTTATATTACTCAGGTTCTTTAAAATTCCCTATAAGGGCAAGCCACTATAGTTAATTACATCTTAAGTGATGGGAATCACCTAAGAAAACTCTCGATAATAATCAGTAATTCTGCTCTTCAAGAATTTCAAAGTTTAAGTTTTCGAGGATTGAAATTTGGAATTTCAATAGGGAATGTATCAAATTTGGAACATTTTGTTTTGGGAATCCAAAGGAAGAAAAGTAGGAGAAATCACGGACTCGAAGCGAACTTCGGTAATTTCCCGACTATCCTATTGTTTGGCTTGGATTTAGGAAAGTCCTAATATTTATTTAAATGTTTTGATCTTTCCAATTTTAATTAATTAGGGCTTATATTTGTATGATACAATCAAACAAATAGCCTCGAAGATGTGAGGGTTTATTGTTGTACCGGACGACTACCTCGGAATCCTAAGACCGGTTAGGGCTTAATTTGCAATGCAAGCGCCTAACGAAGAGTTGAGGATTTATGTTGCACTAGTGCAAACTACCTCGAAGTCCTATGGCTTTGTTATTTAATTCTAGGAAAGTTTTGTTGAAGTGGATTCGAGTTTCTTGCGACGACGATGGCCGTGCTCGCCCACGATGCTCCGAGCTCCTTGTTGTTGCGGAGGTTTAGTTTTAGAAGTCATAAATCAGGGGATGAGAAAAGTGTTTTGGTTTAGAGAAAATCTTGATTTCCAAGTGTTTTTTATGTTTTAATTAAAACAAATCTTAAAGTTGATTATAACGACACCGGTTAAGATCCCACGGTTCCATCCTTCGGCATCATTATTTTTATCGGATTCACTTAGTCCAGATGAATTTGCTAAACTCAACTGAATGAGTTCCACACTTTCATTTAGACCGTGGGAAATCCCGTTAGCAACACGTAGGTTACATCATCCGAGGTATTCCCGATCATCCAACAGGACGTTTTAATTTAGTTATAATTGTAGTTTTGTGTTATGTTTGTGATTAAATTTTGAGTTGTTTTATATTTTGAAATGTTGTGCGGTGAATTTTATCTTGCAATGACTTTTAACTTAGTTTTGGTTTCAGTTTTAGGAGCTATCCTAAAGGTGTGGGTTTTCATGCAACGAGTTGTTTATCATGCAAGAAAAGTAAGTGCAATGCAGTTAAATAAATTGCAAGAAGGTAAATTGCAAGAAAGTAGATTGCAATAAAATAAAAGCGTACCTGGAGGGTCATCCCGTCATCCCAAGCTGCACTTAAAACACAGTTAGAATATTTAAGCAAGTTCCTAGGTAAAGCTAAGGGAAGGGTTATGGTTTTCTACCAAATTCCTAATCCTATAGCTAGTCATTTCCTATGACGTCTAGGTCTTTGTGTTTTGGTTTGAGGACGATTTTCTTCATCGAAGAATAATTAAGTTCGAATGTTCTTATGAACATCCTATCATATCGAGGAAGTGCTTAAGACAAATCTTAAACATATTTTCAATATTTCTAGGATTGTTTTAAGTCCAAATGAATTTAATTATACAAATGAATTAATCGTCCGGGAATTCAAGTTTTGTTAACTTGCTCAGTGAACTAGGACATTCGAATATCCTATGAGTGAAGTAACATTTCATTTAATGTTCTATTTAGGAGTTATGATGACTAAAACTTTCAAGGGTAAATTGGTATTCAAACGATTTGATTTAAGTTAAAGGGTTTAAATTTGGAATAGTGTTCAAGTTGATTTATATTTAATTTCTTTCTGTTTTAGGTGATGTTATATTTAATTTAATTTAATTTAATTTAATTGAGTTTTAATTTAATTTAATTCAATTTAATTCAATTTAATTTGATTTGATGTTACATTAATTAATTTGATTTGATTTAGTTTTAATTTAATTTGATTTAATTTAATTTAATTTGATTTGATTTAATTTAATTTAATTTAATTATTTAATTTAATTTAATTTGAATTTAATTTAATTTAATTTAATTTGTTTAATTCAATTTAATTTAATTTAATTTAATTTTTAATCTTAATTTAATTTAATTTAATTTAATTTAATTTTAATTTAATTTTATTTTTTAATTTTAATTGAAATTTTAAAAGAGTTTAATAATTTAATTTTAGTTTAATGATTAAGTCTTTTAATATTTTGAATTTGAGTTATCATTTTAATTAAGAATTGAATATTAATGAGATAATTAATTTAGGGATTTTTAAATTAAAGAATAAATCTCTTCCTAATAATACCCCTATTTTAATAATTCCAATTTTATTATTCTTCCAAATTTAATCCATTATTTAATTAAAGTTTAATCATTTTAAAATTACTTAATGGGTTTCTACTCTTTAATTATTTAAATTTTAATCATCCAAATCAGATTAGGATCAAATATTTTACTTGTTAATTTTTTATTAAACCTAAAGTTTTAATTAAGGGTTAAAAAATTTAATTACCACTTTACCCTTTAAGCTTAATAATTTCATAACTCACTAAATTGAACTCAAATGAACTTGAAATTTTTACGTAACTTCACTCATATGTCAATAAAGACATGAGAGGAGAAAATGTGATTTTTCTGTATTTAATTTATTTATATAATTATTTTTGGTAGAAAATAGAGATTTTCAAGGAAAATTTAATAACATGACCAAGGGAAAGTTTCTATCCTTAAGAAAATTAGGGGACATTCCTAATGACCAGAGGACCACTTGGACCAATTTTGGTGATTTTTTGAATTATATTATTTTTATTATAATTATTTTAAGTTTTGGAGTGTTAATTAATTTAAAAATAAAATAAATGTTGAAAAATGAATTTTATATTTTTTAAAAATCTCTCTGATATCAAGGAAATCAGAGAAGCAAATTTTTTAATTTTCTGATTTTTCTATGATTTATTATAATTATTTTAGTGAAAATGCTAGAAAATACATTTTTTTTAATTTTAAAATTACCTTAAAGCTTTAAAATTTAATATCTCACTAAATAGACCTAAGAAAAATGTGGGGTTTGTTCCTAAGTGATTAAAATTCAAAATGTGACATTTTGGTGAATTTTATTATTTTTGTGATTTTTATTATTTTTTAATTATTAAAAATATTAAAATATTATTAAAAATCAACTTTTTTAGAAAATTGAAATTTTAATTTTATTAGGTTCCCCTGATATCAGAGAGGCTCCAAAACCAATTTGGTGAATTTTTGAAAGGTATTTTAAAAGTTATGAATTTTTAAAGTTTAAAATAACTAAGTGGCTTATTCAACCCAATTAGTGGGGCTAACCAAGTCCAATTGACCTCAAACTTTTATGGTGGATTCCTCTGATCCTAAAGGTCAGTGGAGAATTGATTTCAAGTCAATTTGATGCATGGTTAACTCTAATTAATTAGAGACCTATTTTGGGTGTTTAAGTCAATTAGGGTTGTTTTAAATGAACTAACTCAAAACCTATTTTTCCTAGGGTTCTCTGGTCATAAGGAACATCACCAAATTTTCCTAGAATTTATTTCACAATATGCTATTTATTGGAATTAAAATACTCAAAACAGTAACATGAACATGAAAAATCAATAACTCTTCATAGGGATGGCCTCGACTTTGGAAAATTCAGGGAATGTTCCCAAATTCGGAGGCTTCAAAAGCCCTATGGTCTCATGCCATGGTGAATTGTATACATGCATGGAGAATTAAAAGTATGCAGAGAGTAAATAAATTATAAAAAATAAAATACTTGATGAAATTAAATGATTTCTTTTCCACATTATTCTCCTCTGTTCACTCGAGCAAGAGGGTATTTTTATTTTATTTTTCTGATTTTTCTACACAGAGTTATGAATTTTTGAAGTTTAGGAAATTAAATAAATCAAAAAATACCCTAATTTTCTATTTATCCACGCGGCGCCAACTCATCCTCGGCATCTCCGAAACGCCGCGTGTCGCGCTCCCATTCGACGCCGCCACCTGAGTCGGCGGCCGGGCCCCACGGTTCTCGTACCGTCTCCCGGTCCGACGCCATCCGAGCCGTCCGTCCGCGCGTGTATTGAATGGACGGCATCCGTTCATCGTCCCCAAGCGTCCTCGCCCGAGAGCCGTCCACACTAAATCCCAAGATCTCACTCGATACTCGATGGATTTTCATGTTCTTATGCTTCTATGGATTCGTCTTGAAGAGACGAACACATCTATACGGTTATCATGCATTGAAATTAAGGCATTTGAAATGGAGAATCTCCAGAAGCTCGGGATGAAGAATTAGCTCATACCTTTGCTCAGAGAAGTGTGGCTTCGATCTGAGAGTTGTTGCACCTTCGATTTGATCCTAGCAAGCTCCAGATGAAGTCTCCTGGTCTGGTGAATTGTCTAGATGTGATTTCGACCAAGCCCGATCACAAAGCTTGGAGGCTGGAGCAACTCGGGTGGCCCGGAGATGGGGCTTTTCGTTGGTGGACACCTTCCCTTGGTCCGGTGAAGGTGTAGAACCAATCAATTTGGGAATTGGCTCACCTGTGGAGAAGTGTCCTGGTTTTGGGTGGAATTTCGACTTGGGAAATTGGATTTTATCGCGTGGGGATTAGTGGCAAATTGACACCTGGGATCAATCGCTCTAAGGGTGGAGAAGGGTTTGGAACAATTTTGGCAGAGTTTCGGCAAGGTTTGTGCAACTCTCTTCCATGGCCGTGAGGGTGAGGGGTTTAAATAGGAGAGGCTGGAGAGCCCTCCAGGGGGAGTTGAGGCATGGGATCAGCTGCTCTTGTGAGGAGAGGAACAGCCATAGTAACCATTTGGCATGGGGCATCTCAGCAAGTGGGAATTCCAAACTTTGGCTCCTCCCGAGGTCTCGCCATGGTGTTTTTCGGCGATCCAGGCGGCTGGCCGCGGCAGCATGGGTCACCCTCGGGTCCGAGTGGGTCGGGGCTGGAGGTTTGTGCAATCAATTGAGCAATTGCCATGTGTAAAGGCTTTGAATTAAAATGGAATGGGGAGGGGGTCATTTTGGCCTTAATTTGGTCAACCCATTGGTTTGGTTTGGGTGCACCTCCCCATGGCCTGATTTTGGGCTGAGAGGATCGAGTTGGGTCGCCCAAGGAGAGTGGTGTGGTCTCTATCCATGATGAGGTGGCTAAACATGGTTTAGTGTCCGACATGCTTAAGGTAAAAAGGCTTAATGAAAGATTAGGAAAGGGGCCCCTCCTTTTACCATTAATGGCATGGTCACATGTCAAGCCTTCCATGGCTTCATGTGGCTTGTCCATGGCTTGCATGGCTTGTCTTTGGCTTGGGGAAAGTTGAGTCAATTTCATGGAAATGGGTTTTAAGAATTTTGGATATTTTGGTGAAAATTTGCATGAAGCTTGATTTGGAATGGTTTAATTGATGATTTTGAAACTTAGGGGTGATTTTGATTAAATGGATGATGAGGGGAAGTGCCATGTGGGCTTTGGATGGATTTGGGCTTTTGAATGTGGTGAAGTGGGCTTTTAGGAAAGTTAAAGGGTAATGGGCTTTTTGATTTTAGGATGGGCATTTGGGTAAATATTTTGTGAAGAACTTTGTCAAATAAATGTCATAATTGGTTTAGGGATGTTCTATGAAGGGCTTGGAGTCAATTTGGTGTGATTTGGAGTTGAATTGGTTTGAATTTGGGTTTATTTGGTAAGTGGGCCTATGTAGGTCCAAGTGGGCCAAGTTGGGCTAATGTTGGGCTAGAGTTGAAATTGATGTAAAATCAATGTTGAGAAATGTTTATGGGAGTGTTTCAAAGAGGTTTTGACTTTGGTTGGGCATTGATTTTGGGGTTTGGGCTCATTTGGGTTAGGTTTGGGTTTAGGTCAAAATAGGGCCTTTTAGGTTTGGGTTGAGTTTGAGTGGGGTTTGGGTCTAAATTTTGGGCAAATCATGTTAGTGTTTTGTTTGTGGGAATGTTAAGGAAGATTTAGAAAAGATTTGGGGTTAATTGGAATTGAATTGGGTGAGTTTGGGTTAGGTTTGGGTCATGGGTCCAAATTGGGCTTTAAGGCCAAAAGTGAGATTGGATCCAAATGTCAATCAAATTGGACTTGGATTTGGTCTAGATTGGTATTGGGGATATTGAATTGAAGTTTAGAATTGAATTGGACCAAAATTGGGGTCAATTGGGTAGGTTTGGTTTCGACATTGGGTTCACTTTGGGTTAAAATGGGTCAAATTGGGGGTTTTGACAAAAGTAGGGTAAATTAACAAAATTGGCCTATGGTGTAGTTGGAAAAAATGAAATTGAGAATATTTGAGATTTTCTGGAATTTTCTGGGAATTTTCTGAATTTTTGGATTTTTTGGCCAAGAGGGGTATTTTGGGTATTTTGAGGGTATTGGGAGGTTTTCTTGGAATTTTTGGTATTTTTGGGTATGGATGATCAATTTAAGTGATGTGGAAATGTTTGGGAATGATTTTGGAGAATTTTGGGTAATTTGGAAATTTTTGAGAAATTTGGGTAATTTCAAGGGTTTTGGGTAGGTTTAGTAGGTGTAGGGTCCCGGGGGTCAAAAATTGAAAATTTGGGAAATTGAAGATTGGGTGAATTTGAGTGGAGTGAAATCATTTTGGTTGAGCCATGAAGCCATGAAGCCATATTAAGCCCACATGAGTCATGAAGGGACTCATTTGAGGCATTCACTATGTTGTTCCTAACCCTCTTAGCCAAGGGCTTAGGGGTTAAGGACCATCCATGTGAATCACCCACATGAGTCGGGAGGTCAAGTTAGGTATGGGTGTGGTTTTAGGAGGTATGTGGAAGTGTAGTGTGTAGGTGTAGTGTATAAATGTAGTGTGTGTGTAAGTCGACCCCTTCACTGCACTGCGGCCACCTGTGGCGATCCTAATGCCAAAGAGTCCTATAGGAACTCATCCTTTAAACTTCCACATCTGATTTCACCCCTCTAGGTGATTAGGGGTCTACAGTCAAGTTTGTGGAGTTTATAGGGAGTTAAGAAGTGGTTTGAATTTCTAGAAGGTGGGTCCCAATTCTAGTCCTCTAAGACAGTCAAAGGAAAAGCCTAAGGCTAGATCCTAAGTACTAAAGAGAAGAAGAGAAGACCTCATCAAAAATGAGGTCAACAAATGGACCCCCAATAGGTGTGGTGAGCTGACGGAGCACACCGCGCGTATTGGCGTTGACCGAAACGATCAACAAAACCAACACAGACATCCAAGTGACAAACTTAGGACGAAATGAAAGAATTTCCGCTGGGGAGTAGCAAGTATATATCTCTGAAACCGGAGATTCCTGAACTCTCGCTGGGGAAAGGAAAAGGAGGTAAACTCCAAATCACATGACCTAGGTAAACTCCAAATCACATGACCTAGGGGAATTTCGATTTAGATTTTATTTTGTTTCAATTTAAGTTTTGATGTGTGAGTTTAGATTTTAGTTTGGAGTTTTAATTTAGATTGAAGTTTTTGTCAAAATTAATTTGAGGGATTTGATTTGAAATGAAAATTGGAATTCTGAGGTTTTAGATGTAACATCTTCAACCCCGAAAGAAAATTGAATTGATTAGATTGAATCATTGCAATGAGAAGAGATCTCAGAGCAATGCGGTATTGGATGTAAAATCCTTAACCTCAAGAGTTTGATTTTGATGTATTTCATTGCTGTAGGGAAAGAATCCTAAAGCAATGCAGTCTTGGATATAAAATCCTCGACCCAAAAGGTTTGAATTTGATGTATTTCAGTGCAATAGGGAAAGAATCCTAAAGCAGTGCAGTCTTGGATGTAAAATTTTCGACCCAAAAATTTGAATTTGATGTATTTCAGTGCAATAGGGAAGAATCCTAAAGCAGCGCAGTCTTAGATGTAAAATCCTCGACCCAAAAGTTTGAATTTGATGTACTTCAGTGCAATAGGAAAGAATCCTAAAGCGATGCGGTCTTGGATGTAAAATCCTCGACCCAAAAGTTTGAATTTGATGTACTTCGGTGCAATAGGAAAGAATCCTAAAGCGAGTGCGATCTTGGATGTAAAATCCTCGACCCAAAAGTTTGAATTTGAAGTATTTCGAGTGCAATAGGGAAGAATCCTAAAGCAGATGCGGTCTTGGATGTAAGATCCTAGACCCAAAAGTTTGAATTTGATGTATTTCGAGTGCAATAGGAAAAGAATCCTAAAGCAAGTGCGATCTTGGATGTAAAATCCTCGACCTAAAAGTTTGAATTTGATGTACTTCAAGTGCAATAGGGAAGAATCCTAAAGCAATGCGGTCTTGGATGTAAAATCCTCGACCCAAAAGTTTGAATTTTATGTACTTCGAGTGCAATAGGAAAGAATCCTAAAGCAGTGCAGTCTTGGATGTAAAATCCTCGACCCAAAAGTTTGAATTTGATGTATTTCGAGTGCAATAGGGAAGAATCCTAAAGCGAGTGCAGATCTTGGATGTAAAATCCTCGACCCAAAAGTTTTAATTTGATGTACTTCAAAGGTCAATAGGAAAGAATCCTAAAGCAGTGCGATCTTGGATGTAAAATCCTCGACCCAAAAGTTTGAATTTGATGTACTTCAGATGCAATAGGAAAGAATCCTAAAGCAAGTGCGATCTTGGATGTAAAATCCTCGACCCAAAAGTTTGAATTTGATTTGATTGATATTTGATTCGAGATCCGGAAGAAATTGAATTTGAATTTGATCGAGACTTGAAATCTGGAAAGATTGAATTTGAGATTTGGAAGGATGAGTTTGAACTCGATCGAAATTTGATTTAAGATTTGATTTGAAATTTGGAAGATCAAATTTGAAACTTGATCGGGAGTGGATTTGGAATTTGATTGAGAATTTGATTTGTGATTTGAAAAGATTGAAATTTGATTTGGAATTTGGGAAGATTGAATTTGAAATTTGATTGAGAATTTGATTTGTGATTTGATTTAACATTCATGTTGATTTCGTTTATCTTTTAATGATTCAAATTTTATTTTATCGTTTATTTAATGTTCATGTGAATTTGGTGTTCGTCATTTTTAGATTTTTAAAGAAAGTTTTCTTTTATCCCTTTTTTTATTTCTTTTTTGTTCTTTGTTCGAAGTTCATTTAACTTTAATGGCGTTTCCCAATCAATTTACACAAAAGAGGTGAAGGCCAAAAATGTGACATGGTCACTTTCATTCCAATCATATTGAAGATACATCATACAACTCGATCTGGAATACATTTCATACAATCCATGTATACTCAAACGGACTATGTATGATCTTTGGCGATCCATCAAAAGAAGCATCTGTCAAAAATCCATGTATGAATAGTGGGGTACATGGTTAATAACATCACCTTCCAAGCCATCCTTGGCAAGGATGATGGCTGGATGTACGTTGGAGGTGTGATATCTCCCATGTAACTCACAGCTCGTAAGGTCGGAGGCTTTCCAGCTCTGGGTCTGGCTGGAAATGGTAAGGTGTCTTGCTTGTCGTCCATTCTCCCGAAAGTAACCGAGATCCGCTTCATCGGCACTCCCGGTATGCAATGCTTAGCGATATCCGCTCCGTTGCCCTTCGACATCATGACGGAACCTACCGGTAAAGGTATCTTTACTGGCCCTCGGAACTCACCCGGGCCTGCTATCCGGAGGTCAGATCCAAACATGATGTCACACTCGTTCAAGAAAGAGACTGTGCAGAAAGGTTTGACAAAGTCGTGGTGATCTATATGCGGGGGTATGCAGTCACCCTGTTTGTAGATGTTGATAATGCAGCTATTGGGTATGCAATCTGCTGGCAGTACCCTCCATGTTATCAATCTCTTTACCATTCTCTTAATGACTAATGGCATCGGATCTACTTGCCCA
The DNA here is from genome assembly GCA_022702705.1 of Papilionanthe hookeriana x Papilionanthe teres. Lineage (NCBI taxonomy): Eukaryota > Viridiplantae > Streptophyta > Magnoliopsida > Asparagales > Orchidaceae > Papilionanthe > Papilionanthe hookeriana x Papilionanthe teres. The sequence goes on along the minus strand of CM040432.1, from coordinate 13,798,033 downwards.
TGACGGAGTATTCCGGTGGGTATCCCTTCCTGTCTTCAGCAAAGTTGTAGCAGCATCCGCATAGTATTGTGATTCTTCCCTTCCCTGGCATCCATCTCCGGGGTTCTGAGTAGGTATTCTCCCTTAGGCGGCCTGCTCGTCCCATTCTTTTCAAATCCCGGATACAATCCATGATTTGCTGTTGTTCATACTCTGAGAATACGTCGGTATGTAGCTCGAGGCCCTCTAGAATGTTGATTCTTCTTCCTTTAATTCTCTCGAAGTATTCAAAGGTTTTCTTTTCAACATTCTGCATTCTCTCCAGCTCGTATTCCGGAATGATCTGCGGATGGCGAGGCCTTGTGACATATTGTGGGATGTATGGTTCAATCCCTTCACGTTCTCCCCGCATACCGGGCTCCTCGGGGATGATGCCGTCGGGACATCCCCCGGTGTTGCTTCTGCAAAAAGGTCATGCATTATTGGTGGTTCTATCCAGTGGCGTGGTAGCCTTCTTTCTTCTGATCTTTGTGAGATTTCCCTGGTTCTTTCTCTTATCCTAGGAACTGGCCTCCTTTCTTCAGGTTCCTGGTGAACCGGTGTCCTTGAAGTGTATGTACTGGCATTAGCAAGCTGTCTCGTCGCGCCGGTCCGCGGCTAGTTTTGTTAACATCTTACGGATACGGCGATTCTTATTTCTTCGTTGCGTGGGCCGTGAGAGTAGCCCTTCGAACTTCTTGAATCTCCGTGGGCGCGGCGCTGACAAGCCTGCCCTCTGCTGTAGCGACTACGGACTTCATTTTGTTATCTTCTTCGGTGTTTGCTTTTCTTTTCTTGTTGTTGGATTGGTGGCTTGGACCACCCACTTTCATCACCTGTCGCCCGGGTAGTTCTTCTCGGTTAGCCGGGACCCGGCCACTTTCCTCGTATCGTAGGCTCCGCCGGTGCAAAATCCGAGTCAATCTCGATTATCGCTCCATCTTTCACCCTCTTTTCATCTAGTGCAAGGCTTACGCCATTCTTAAAGTTCAGGACCAACCGCCCGTTCGACATTTCCTTTCGAAAAGACAAGGAAAAGGATCAGGGGCTGTACTAAGAACAAGAACATAAAGAAAATGTTTATTAAAGACAGATTTTTTTATCTCTTATATTTTAAAATTTAACAGGAATGAAGCGGGATAAGATCAGGAAAGAGATTTTGATTTGGAAAAGAAAACAAGGAAAACTTTATTATCACGATCTTATTTATTTTAACACATTTTATTATTTTTTGGGTTCGGACCCAATCATAAGTAATTACTTCGCCCGTGTTTCTTAGGGGTGAAGAATTCATTCCTTCGAAACATCAGGTAGCGTAATACTTTTTCAAGTATCGTCCATTGATCGGAAGCATATGTCGTTCTCCCTGACAATTCATTAGCTGGTAGGAACCTCCTGAGTATACTGCTTCAACCACAAACGGTCCTTCCCAAGTGGGTTCAAATTTTCCTCCTATCTTGCGGTGTGCAAGAATAGGTCTCTTGAGAACGAGAACTAAGTCACCAACTTTGAAGGTTCTTGGGCGGACCGGCTTGTCATGGGCTTGAACCATCTTAGCTTGGTATAGTTCTAAATTCTGTTGTGCTACAAGTCTTTTCCCTTCCAAGCTTTCTAATTCTTCGAGTCGTAATTTGGCGTTTTCTTCTGTCGTGATCTTGTTTGCAACTGCAATTCTGAGCGAAGGAAGCTGAACCTCTAAAGGTAACACTGCCTCGGACCCATACACCAGAGCGTAAGGTGTAGCTTGAGTAGGAGTCCTGAAGGTTGTCCGGTAGGCCCATAAGGCTTCTAACAATTTCTCGTGCCAATTTCTCTTATTATCGTCCAAGGTTTTCTTTAAGATTTGAACGAGAGTTTTATTAAAAGCCTCGGCGAGGCCGTTTGCTCTTGGGTAGTAAATTGTCGAGTATCGCCGATTGATTCCGTGTCTCCCGACAAAATTGTTTATTTGCGTGCTTCGAATGCCGACCCATTATCCGAGATGATCCTCGCGCGGCACTCCGAAACGTTAGACAACTTGGTTCTTGAAAACTCGTAGCACGTGGTGTGCTTTCACTTCTCTAAGTGGAACTGCCTCTGCCCACTTGGAAAAGTAATCTGTAGCCGCAAGAATGAAGCGATGTCCTTTTGAAGATGGTGGTTCTATCGGACCCACTATATCTGTGCCCCAACATTTAAATGGCCACGACGCAATTGTCGGATGTAGCACATTTGGAGGTTGGTGTAGAACCACTCCGTGCACTTGGCATTGATGACAGCTCTTGGCGATTTTCATGCGATCGGTCATCATCGAGGGCCGATAGTATCCTAATCTTTTAATTTTCATTTTCATCTTCGGACCCGACTGGTGAGCGCCACAGAGTCCTGAATGCACCTCCTTAACAATTTCACGGGCCTCGGACCCGCTTAGGCATCTTAGCCACATTTGATCGAAAGACCTTCTGTACAAAGTGTTGTTTAGTAATGCGTAAGACAGAGTTCTCTTCTTGATCTGATGGGCTAGCGACCTATCATCTGGTAGTTTTCCTGTTTGCAGGTAGTCTATCAATGGCTGTCGCCAATCTTCTGTGTTTTCTGTCACTGCTGCAACTACTTCTTTTTCTTTTTCTGATTTGTGTATTGTGTCTATGTCGAGGCTGTGATAGGACCTGACGTCCGTGAACTGACCCTTCTACTGATTCATCTTGTAAACAGGCAAATTCTTTTGCGAGACGGGCTAAAGCATCTGCTAAATCATTTTCCTTTCTGGGAATTTTGTAAATTGTCACATTTGGAATCTGTTCCAACAACTCGTATGGCGATCTTGGAAGTATTGCTCGAGTCTTGGCTTTAAAATTCTGTATTGTCCGGCGATCTGTTGAATGATTAACTACAAATCCCCGTAGATGTTGATGTCTGTTATCCCCATTTGAATAGTTAATTCTAGTCCCGTTATGAGGGCTTCGTATTCTGCTTCGTTGTTTGTACACGGTTACGTCAGTGGTAGGAGTATCTTAACATCCCCCGCTCCGGTGTTATAAAGATTAGCCCGATTCCCTGCCTTACCGGGCACTATCACTTGCGATTCTTCGTCTTTGTGTGCTGAAGATGTTCCGTCGAAATATAATTCCCAACGTCGATCATCAGGGTCTTCTAGGTTCATTATTTGTTCATCTGGCAAATCGTCATTGAGAGGAGATTCCGCCGCGAAGGTGTGATGCGAGGAAGTCCGCTAAGACTTGTCCCTTTACTGGCACGAAGAGGCACGAAAGTTATATCAAATTGCAATAATATCATTGACCATCTGGCAAGTCTGACGGAAAGTGTTGGACGAGTCATCAAGTATTGCAATGGATTAAACTTCAAAATCAGGTTGACCTTATGAGAAAGCATGTAGTGCATGAGCTTTTGAGAGGCGAAGATCAGGGCCAAACAATGCTTTTCAATTGCGGGATACCTCACCTCCGTCGGAAGTAAACGATGGCTTAAGTAGTAAAGAGCATTTTCTTTACCCTCATCATTGACTTGGGCTAACAGGGCTCCAAGAGAGTCGTCTAGAGCCGCGGTGTAAAGTATCGGCGGTCTACCCGAGACCGGGGTCGCTAAGACGGGAGGTGTCATTAAATATTGTTTAATGTCCTCGAAGGCCTTCGGCATTTCTCTTCCCAAATAAATTTGGCGTCCTTTTTAACTAGTGCCGAGAAAGGCTGACACCTACCGACGGAGTTTGAGATAAAGCGTCGAAGATATGCCGACTTCCCTTGAAAAGATCGTAGTTGTTTTAAGGTTTTGGGAGGCGGCATTTCTAAGATAGCTTTAATCTTTTCCGGGTCGATTTCAATTCCACGATGTCGGACAACGAATCCTAAGAATTTCCTGGAGGTGACGCCGAAGGCGCATTTTAAGGGATTCATCTTAAGGTAAAATTGTCTTAATCGTTCGAAAATAATTCTCAAATCATACAGGTGGTTTTCCTTTACTTTGCTTTTGATGACCACATCGTCCACGTAGCATTCGACTTGATTGTGGATGAGATCATCAAAAATTCTTGTCATTGCTCTACGGTAGGTTGCTCCTGCGTTCTTCGATCCGAATGGCATTACTTGTGTAGCAAAATACTCCGATCGGCATTCTGAATGCTGTAAGCTTTTCATCTTCTGGAGCCATTTTTATCTGGTTGTATCCTGAAGATCAATCCATGAACGAGAATATTTCATGTGTTGGAACAATGTCGATCATTAATTCTGGGATCGGTAGAGAGAATTCATCCTTTAGACATGCCTTGTTTAAATCTCTCGAAGTCCACACGTGATTCGATCCGACCATTCTTCTTTCGACCGGCACCACATTGGCTAACCAAGTCCGGTATTGTTCTTCACGGACAAATTTAGCGTCTATTAGCTTTTTAACTTCGGCTATGACTTGTTGTTTGATTTCTAGACGCATTCTTCGGGACCTTGTCCGACCGGAACGTAGTAGGATCCACTCCTAGCTTATGAACCGCAACCTCCGGAGCCAATCTCGGCATTTCATCGTAGTTCCAAGCAAAACGAGTCTTTAAATTCCATTAATAATTTGATTATTTCTTCGGAGTCTTCTTTGTTGAGTAAGGAGCTAACAAAGGTAGGTCTAGGCTCTTCACTAGTACCCAAGTTAACTTCCGTTAACTCATCTTTTGTGGATTTAATTTCTTCTTCGAATTCTGGTGGAGCGTCTCCAATTTGTAAATCTTCAAGTTCGTCCGTAGTTTCCATGCGAGTTTTCATTGGACTTGCAAGTGACAACCAAGCAAAATTCGGTATCGTCGATCGACCTCTACCGTGCCGAATCCAAGTCCATACTTTGAATTGGGAGGACGACCGGAGTTATTCCATAATTTTTCAAAATGTTGTGATTGGCCTTTTATCCATTGTCGAGGTAAGAAACCACGTTGAATTAAATTTTGAACACAGGGAGAGTACCACTCAAAAGATAATTCCATTAATTCTGATGAAGTGACATCTTCGAATTGTACATTATTTTCAGTTTTGGAGGAAGAAGCACCACAGTAGAATTTGATTGGCTTTGCACCATCGTTACGTACCTCTTTGACCACCATACCCTCGATCTTATTAGAATGGATCGGGGTCAGGGTCATAGTATGTACATAGTGGTTAATCTTCTCGTACATTGATTTGTATTCTTCGTTATTCTCATCTTCGAGGGAGATCTTGAATTGCGGCTTCTTCTGACTTATTGTCGCTGCTTCTTGTTTGATTTCTTCTTCTTCTTCTTCAGAACTATCTTCCCAATCAACATTGATGGCTGGTTTCCTCTGTCCAACTGTCCTAACGTCTCTACCACGGCCTCGTCCCCGGCCTCGACCTCGGATGCGAGTTATGGAGAAACCTTCACCATCTCGTCGGAAGGGAGTGGTGAGTGACTGTTGGACTAGCATTTCAGGTTCTTCGTTGTCCCGAACTTTCTTTGCTTCATTTGTTACGGTATCTCTGGAGAAGATTGTTTTCTTTGGCGGTGCATAATAAGCTCGCGTCTTCATGGATTCCAATCTCATGTACGGAGAATGGTTGCAAGTCACCTTTGATGCACTCGTTCCCCTCCATCGTAGTATTTGATGCAACGATGCGAGAGATGATGGTAGCATCCTGTTTTCATGTATCCATGGTCGGCCCGATAGAGCGTTGAACGACATTTCTAAATCGATTATGTGAAATTTTGCGGTTGTCTTTGCTAAGTCACCGGTCTTCATCGATAGCGTTATTGACCCGAGGGCTCTTTCTCCTTTACGGTTGAATCCTCTTAATAACATTTTGTACGCCGAGCTCGCGAGCATCAATTTCCAAGTATGCTAGTGTTCGAAGACTCATTATATTGATTGATGCTCCCGGATCCACCAATAGTCTGGAGAGTGTAAATTTTCCGATTGTAACTGAGATGTACAATGGTCGGTTGTGATCTGCTGTCCCAAGTAGTAGGTCATTGTCCGTGAAGGTAACACCTCGCTGTTCCTTTAACGAGCAAACCTCATCTAAGGAATCTCCGGCCATTTGAGCTAAGCAAATTTCCGGATCAAGTAAGGCCTTGATCAGAGCTTCTCTCATCTCCTTTGATAAGATGAGAGCGTCGTAAATGCTCGGCTTGGCCGATAGTTTCCTAAGATGGGCTAGCACGTTGTAGTCCACTTTGTTCTCATGCGTCTCGGCTTCTTCTCGAATGGGTATTTCTTCTGCCGGGGTTGGTTCTTCTTGAACAACCACCTGCTTTCCTTTGTCTTTCGGACCCATTCTTGGAGGTAGAACTCTTCCACTTCTTAAGTTGACTTCTGTAATTTCTTCTGAATCTAGTGTTGAGTTCGCCGGTGTCTCCTCCTGAATCGGAATGACAGGTTCTTTCGGATTATCTTCGGAATCTGAAGGTTCTAACTCTATCGTAACTGGAGCTCCTCGAAACTCACAGATAGATCCGTTGCTTGTTGAAATCTCGTAGCCTCCTTGATGGATATCTTCTTCGTTATTTTGCTCGTCGAGATCGTGTATGATTTGAGAATTGTCGTTGGTATCGAAATCGTTGTCCGGATTGTCGCTAGTTACGTAATCGTTAGAAACGATCAAAACGTAGCGAACGCCATCACCCTTATCATTATATGATCCCACCGAAGTGAGCGGATAATCATACAAAATCGGAGGTTCGAGGGATTTCTCCCCCGAATCGGAAACAACTATCCTAGGATAAGCGGCCCCTAGTCTAGCCTTAGGAGTCTCGGTCCTCTCTTCTTCGTCAATTTTCTTCTTCTCTTCAATCGCCTCTCGTTGAGGTGGTTCTTCTATCGCAAGTGATAGTACCGGCTTAACGGGTCTCGAACTACGAATTGAGGCTCGCACCGAGGCGGTTCGGATGCTGTCTAAAATCTTCTTCGAAGACCTCGTCCAGGAGGTAGTCCATCCATCGTCTGTTGCATAGGGATCTATCGGAATGACGGGATCAGTTAAGATAACATTGACGGAACCTCCTTTCTGGGTTCCTTCATGTACTCCTTCGGGATTGTTATATTTCCTTTCCGAAGGTTGTCGTTGAGCCAACTTTTAAAGGTAATGCAATCTTCTATCTTGTGCCCAAGCATCCGATGGTAGGGGCAAAATTTGGGATCATCGTTCTTGTTGACTTCCTCTGGTCTTTTAGGCTCCGGCGAGTCGGAAATCTGGAGTCTTCATCGACTACGGAACATTTTCGGTATCGCTTCTTTCTTGAACGGATATTCTCTCGCTCGAAGTTCCCTTAATGTACGTTGCGGACGAGACGGTTGTTCATACTCGCGGAGATGACTGATAGCTGGACCGGGGTTGCTGGTAATTCTGTTGTGGTTCTTCGCGGCCGTTACGGTGGTATTTGCATCGGTTGCTTGCCTTTATCAACTCGCTCGCAATGATCCCGAACTTCTTTTCGAAGGTCTTCACCGGCTTCTCGCTTGTCCGTCTTGTCGGCAAAACTTAATTGCTTCACCTCTTCTTGCAAGCTTCCGGCCTTGCTTAACAACTTCTCGAAAGTCTTAATAGTGAATCCTTTGAGGAGAAGTGCTATCGGGCCAAGAATGCTTTTAAGCAAGATGCCGATCGCATGTTGTTCTTGCGAGTTGTGGTTCACACTTCATGCTTAAGTTTCTCCATCGAAGTATGTAATCCACCAAAGTTTCATTCGGCCTTTGTTTCTCTACCACTAAATCACCTATAGTGATGTGGTGCTGAGCTCCGGCGAATCGCTTGATGAAGAGGTTCTCTAGCTCTGAGAATGTCTTCACCGAACCATTTGGCAATTCTGCATACCAGTCGAAGGCGATTCCTGACAGACTGCTGACGAACTGTCGGAAGAGTAGTGCATCACTCCCGCCGGCATTACAACAACTGGCACGAAAGTGTGCAACATGCTGTCGGGGGTTCCCGGTTCCGTTGAAGGTCTTGAACGGAGGTGGTACGAAGCCTTTCGGGTATTGGACGGCGTCGAATTCTTCGGGTAAGGTCTACCCGTCCGAATGGATGTCCCGTTCTTCGATTGTGCTAAGGCTTCTCGCACTTCGCCGTTCCACCAAGTTCTTGATATCCTTTTCGGGGATCATACTTTGTACTCGTATACTTTTTAGCTGATCATCCCCATTGACGGATGTAATCTCCTTTCCTCCGTCTACAATGTGAATGACCTGCAGGGGTGTCTCTCTAGGTGGTTGTACTTGACTGCGGAGAGTGGCCGCAGCTACGGCCATCTCTTCCATCCTTTTCGCCATTTGAGCGATCGTGTCGTCTTTCTCCTCGAAGTCGTCTTCTCATCGGTTCCGGTTCCTCTCTTTTGCGGCCGCAGGAGTACCTTGCGAAGCCGATGAAGCTCGTGTCTCAACCATATTGATTTCTCGCATATTCGTCGTCCATGAATTCCGATGAATCGATCTCATCTCCGAACTTTTCTTCTCTTTCTTTTGCCAACCGTCGGATATCGGTTCTCAACTTTTCCATGGCATCTTCTAGTGGGGCTTTCTGTGTGTCTTTGCGGTTGTCATGCAATAGCTGTCGGGTCCCTTTTTCATGAGTCCCCTTTATCGCAGTAGCACTCTCTTCGCATTCCGGCCTCCCGGCGAGACTTTCTTTCTCGGACTATCTGTTTCAATCTTAACCGCCGGTAGTGGGACACCATACCATCCTTCTAGCGGCGGAAGGTCTAGGACCGGAAGGTCCGTCGACCAAATGCCGGAAGGTGGTATCCTCCCTAATCCGCAATCCCGAGACTACGACGGGAGGGCTAGCCTTCATTCTCTTGCTTGGCTTTTCCGTCATGACGGCGGGCTCTACTCGGGGCCCAAGACGGGATTTGGTCGGCACCCGTCCTATCCTTCGTAGAATCTCCGATACGGGGCAGTTTTCCTTCTTTGCTAATTTTTCTACCAAAGTTTGCAGTCGAGCAAACGGCGTAGTTCTAGTTCTTTTCTTGCGGCTATCGTTGTAATATGCGGGCCGAGGTAATGTGGAAGCAATCTTGCGAACATTCTCCTCATCCTCTGCGGCGGAGAGGGGATGGAACCTGCTTCCTCCCAAAAGTGGTATGTAGTCAGACAGCGGTGTATATTCTGGTAGCGGTGTATATTCCGGTAGAGGTGTATATTCTGGCAGTTCTGGAATTTCCTCCAGGAAAGCAATCTCAGCAGCTCTGGCTTCTCTGGCGATCCTTCTACTTCTGTTTCTTCTTTGGGTCCTTGTTAGTGACGGAATCTTTGAACTGGACCCGATTTCAAAAACAGAAGGTCTTACAGGAAGATCTGTACCCTCCACGGTAACAGGTTTACCATAGTTCTGGATTTCTTTCCCCTTAGATTTGGCAGAAGTCGGGGTAGGTGCAGAAACAACTAGACCAGTGGGGGTAGTGAGAACAGTCCTCCTGCAGACGGCAATACTCCTCCTAGTCTGGACCCTTTGCAGGGGAGGATACTCTTGGATCGACCTAAGGTTGAACTCAAGCAGCGGTTCCTCAGCTTCAGATACCTTGTTCGTCAGTGCAAAGAGGGAGACGTCGGTGACCTTGACATTCGTGTTCTCAAATCCTTGTCCAAATCGGATGATCCCATTGTCGGGCAGCTCATCCTTATAGACGGCGAAGTCCGATCCATTGGTGAAGGAGAAAATCGGCTTCGGGGCTTCCATTCCTGCAGGGTAGATTCTGGTTGTCAGTCCCAAGCTATGCTTCTTTTCTTTAGGACGAAAAGAAAGGAATTGAAAAGAGTCCGAACTCATTCTTGTTCATGTATTTATAAGAGGGAATCATTTGTTAAAAGAATCACTTATTAGAGGGTTTGTTTATTTAGAACGGAATGTTCAAAGGTGTAGAGAAGGTAAGGAATCGGATTCGGAGTTGGAAAGGAAAAGAAAGTCTTAAGCAAGACTTCTCGACTCGAAGGATTACTCCTAAACTAACACCTATTGGGGGTCCACCCCACCTCAAAAATGAGGTAAAAGGATCTCGGAACCTCTCTGTTTAGGGGTGTCTAAACAGTGGCTCTTAAATTCGAGAGAATGTTGGCTATACTTGTCCAAGGTAGAAATGAACATAGTATTCCAACGGAAAGAAGGGTAGTTTGATCCACAAGGGACATGGATATACTACCGATTTTTGAAAGCAGAATTATCTGATTATAATGGAGAGAGGAATTTTCCCTAGCGGAGTCGCCAGAAATCTGTCGGCATATTTTTAGGTCGTGTGTTTTATTTTGAAAAGGGGGTCGCCTAACAGAAGCTGTCGGCGAATTTTTTTTAATTTAATTAAAATAAATAATTTGAAAAGTAGTATTTGATTTTGAAAATAATTTTAAATTTGAAGGATTTAAGATATGAGATTAAACCGATCTCACATCCCAAATAGTTTATATAAACGAGCACCGCACCACAAACCGTGTATCTATCCCTAAGGATAGACACACTGCTTGACGGTGGGGCTCGATTAAATAAACTAGAAGATTTGTGACATCCGTTTAGTCTGCGAACCAATTTTATAAGCCGACAAAATTCCCCTGCTTAATATGAAAACATTAAACAGGGTTTATATTACTCGGGTTCTTTAAAATTCCCTATAAGGGCAAGCCCCTATAGTTAATTACATCTGTATCCTCCCTAATCTATAATCCCCGACACACATGTGCGGCTAGCCTCATCTCTCTCGTCAGTTTTTCATCGCGATTACGGGTTCACTTAGGCCCAAGACGGGATTCGATCGGCACCCGCCCTATCCTTCGTGTAATTTCCGACACGGGGCAATTCTCCTTCTTTGCTACTACCAAAGTTTGTACGAGCAAAACTACGTAGTTCGATTCTTCGCGCTATCGCTCGCATGCGTCGTGGTAATGTGGCAACAATCTTCGAACATTCTCTTCATCCTCTCATGGCGGGAGAGGGGATGGAACCTCGCTCCTCCCAAAAGTGGTATGTAACAGTAAAGGGTGTATATTCTCGTAATCTGCATATTCCGGCAACTCGGAATTTCCTCCAGAAGGCAACCCGCTACTTCCGTTTCCCCGGCGATCCTTCTATTTCTATTTCTTCTTCGGGGTCTTTGCTGCCGAAGGAATCTTCGAACCGGACCCGATTTTGAAGACAAGGTCTTACAGAAGATCCGTACCTCCACTCTGCAGAATGTGTTTATCATGCTTTCCGGATTCCTTTCCCTTCGGATTGCGAAGTCGGGTAAAAGAAACAACTGCATCAGCGGGGGGTAGTGAGAACAAATTCTCCCGGCGGACAAAGAAGATTCTCCTACGGACCCTCATAGGAGGAACTCTTTGATCGAATTTCCAAGGTCAACCCGCGTTGGCTCCTCGGCCTTCGACACCTTGTTCGTCGCGCAAAGAGGGAGACGCTTCGTGACTCCGACGTTCGTGTTTTCGAATCCCCGTCCAACCTGGGATGACCCCATTGCTCATAAATTTCATCCTTATGTATTGCCGAAGTCCACTCCGTTGGTGAAGGAGAAAATCACTTTCGGGGTTTCCATTTCTCATAAAGGGGTGACTGGCCGTCGGGCCCCAAGTTATGCTTCTTTCTTCGTGACGAAAAGAAAGGAATCGAAAAGAGTCCGAACTCATTCTTTGTTCATGTATTTATAAAAAAGAATCATTTGTTAAAAGAATCACTTATTGAGTTTCGTTTATTTAGAACGGAATGTTCAAAGGTGTAGAGAAGGTAAGGAATCCGATCTGAAGGAAAAGAAAGTCTTAAGCAAGACTTCCCGACTCGAAGGATCACTCCTAAACTAACACCTATCTGGTCCACCCCACCTCGTAAATGAGGTAAAAGGATTCGAACCTCTCTGCTTAGGGGTGTCTACCAAAGGGCTCCCAAATCCGAGAGAATGCCGGCTATACTCGTTCTCGCATTTAAATGAACATAACATTCCAATCCAGTTAAGGGTAGCTCATCCATTGTGACAATGGATATACCACCGATTTTTCAGCAAATTATTTCCGATTATAATGGAGAGAGGAATTACTCCCGCCGGAGTCGCCGTGAAATCCGTCTCTGCATATTTTTAGGTCGTGTTTTATTTTTTGAAGAGGGGTCGCCTACCGTAACCGTCGAATTTCTAATTTAATTAAAATAAATAATTAAAAGTAGTATTTCCGATTTCAAAATAATTTAAATTCAAGGTTTTAAGATATGAGATTAAACCGATCTCACATCCCAAAATAGTTTATATAACGGAAGACCGCACCACAAACCGTGTATCTAGTCCCCAAGGATGACACACCGCCGATGAAGGGGCTCGATTAAATAAACTAGAAGATTAAAGGATATCCGGCTTCGTCCGCGAACCAATTTTATGTTCGACATAGCTTCGCTAATACGAAACATTATTAAACAGGTTTATATTAATTGGTTCTTTAAATTCCCTATAAGGGCAAGCCCCTATGCTTAATTACATCTTAAGTGACGGAATCACCTAAGAAAACTCGATAATAATCAAATTATCTCATTTCCTTACACTCTCAAAGTTTAAGGTTTTCAAAGATCGAATTTTGGAGTTTCAATAAAGGAATGGATCAAATTTTTGGAACATTTTGTTTTCAGGAATCCAAAGGAAGAAAGGTAGGAGAAATCACCGATTCGAAGTGAACTTCGATAATTTCCGACTATCCTATCGTTTCGTTCACCTCAGAAAGTCCTAATATCAGTATTCGATATCTCAATCTCGCTACTTCAATTAATTGTGGCTTACATTCGTACGATAAAAATCAAACAACAATTTCAGAAGATGAGGGTTTATTGTCGTATCGACGACTACCTCGAATCTCTAAGACCTACAGTGGCTTAATTTGCAATGCAAATGCCTAACGAAAGGCCGAGGATTTATGGCCGCACTGTGCAAACTACCTCGAAGTCCCATGGCTCGGTTATTTAATTCTAGAAAGTTTTGCCGGGCAGACTGAAGCCTACGATGACGCATGGTCGTGCCGCCACCATGCCCGAGCCTTCATAATGCGCAGGTTTAGTTTTAGAAATCATAAATCAGAGTCGAGAAAAGTGTTTGCCAGAAAATCTTAATTTCCAGTGTGTTTTATGTTTTATTTAAACAAATCTTAAAGTCAATATAACGACACCTGCTAAGATCCCACTACCATCCTTCCGCATCATTATTTTTATCGATTCACTTAAATTAAGATGAATTCCGCTAAAACTCAACCGGAACGAGTTCCACACTTTCATATTTACCGGCTAAAAATCTCGTTAAGAACATCGCAGTTACATCATCCGAGGTATTCCCGATCATCCAACAAAGACGTTTTAACCTTAGCTTCGTTAATCGTAGTTTCAGGTTCTCGTTCAGGATTAAATTCGAGTCGTTTTATATTTCAAATGTCGTGCGGGATTTATGAATTTTATCTTGCAACGACTTTTAACTTAATTTTGGTTTCAGCTTTAGGCTATCCTAAAGGTGTGAGTTTTCATGCAACAGCTTGTTTTATCATGCAAGAAAAATAAACGCAACAGAATAAAAAGAATTTCCAGAATAACGTAAATCATAAGAAAGAAATCGCAATAAAATAAAAGCGTACCCTGAGGGTCTTCCCCACATCCCAAACCGCACTTAAAACACAATTAGCATATTTAAGCAAGTTCCCAGTAAAGCTAAGGAAAGTGTTATTTTCTACCAAATTCCTAATCCTACAATACCATTTCCTAAGAATGCCTGTGTTCGTGCTTCGCTAAGGACGATTTTCTTCATCAAAGAATAACGAAATTCAATCGAGCCTATAAATATCCTATCATATCGAGAAAGTGCTTAAGAAGGATCTTAAACATCTTTTCAATATTTCTAGGATCGTTTTAAGTCCAAATGAATTTAATTATATAAATGAATCGATCGTCCTAGGTTTTCAAGTCTGCTAACTGTCAAAGGAATTACAAAGACATTCGAATATCCTATGAGTGGAGTAACATTTCATTCGACGTTTAATTTAGGAGTTATAATAATCAAAGCTTTCAAGGGTAAATTAGTATTCAAATGATTTCGTTTAAATTAAAGAGTTTAAATTGAATGTTGTTCCAAGCTGTTTTATATTTAATTTCTTTTATGTCTTGTGATGTTATATTTAATTTAACTCAATTTAATTGAGTTTTAATTTAGTTTAACATAGTTCAATTTAATTTGATTTCCTGTATTTAATTAATTTGATTCGATTTAATTTAATTTAATTATTTAATTTAATTTAATTTAATTTAATTGTTTAATTTAATTTAGTTTAATTATTATTTAATTTAATTTAATTTAATTTAATTTAATTTAATTGATTTAATTTAATTTTAATTTAATTTTTAATTAAGTTTTATCTTTAATTTTAATCGAAATTTCTTTGAAATAGCTTTAATAATTTAATTGTTTTTTTTTAATATTTTAAATTGAAGTTATCATTTTAATTAAAAATTGAGTATTAATGATATAATTAGTTTAGGGATTTTTTAAATTAAAGAATAAATCTCTTCCTAATAAATATCCCTATTTTAATAATTCCAATTTTATTATTCTTCCAAATTTAATCCATTATTTAATTAAGGTTTAATCATTTTTTAAAATTATTTAATGGGTTTCTACCCTTTAATTATTTAAATTTCAATCATCCAAATCAGATTAAGATCAAATATTTTACTTGTTGACTTTTTATTAAACCTAAAGTTTTAATTAAGGATTAAAGATTTTAATTACCATTTTATCTTTTTAAGCTTAATAATTTCATAACTCACTAAATTGAACTTAAATGAACTTGAAATTTTTATGTGACTTCACTCATATGTCAATAAAGACATGAGAGGAGAAAATGTGATTTTTTCTGTATTTACTTTATTTATATAATTATTTTTGGTGGAAAATAAAGAGATTTTCAAGGAAAATTTGATAACATGACCAAGGGAAAGTTTCTGTCCTTAAGAAAATTAGGGACATTCCTAATGACCAGAGAAGCACTTGGACCAATTTTGGTGATTTTTTGAATTATATTATTTTTATTATAATTATTTTAAGTTTTGGAGTGTTAATTAATTTAAAAGAAAATAAATGTTGAAAAATGAATTTTATATTTTTCAAAATCTCTCTGATATCATGAAACCAGAGAAACAAATTTTGCAATTTTCTCTGATTTTTCTATGATTTATTATAATTATTTTAGTGAAAATGCTAGAAAATACATTTTTTTAATTTTTAAAATTACCTTTAGGGCTTTAAAATTCAATATCTCACTAAATAGACCTAGGAAAAATGTGGGATTTGTCTTTAAGTACATTAAAATTCAAAATGTGACATTTCGGTGAATTTTATTATTTTTGTGATTTTTATTATTTTTTAATTATTAAAATATTAAAATATTATTAAAAATCAACTTTTTAGAAAATCGACATTTTAATTTTTTGTAGTTCCCCTGATACGTAGACACTTCCAAACCAATTTCATTAATTTTTCGAAAATTATTTTAAAAGTTATGAATTTTTAAAGTTTAAAATGGCTAAGCGGCTTAATTAACCTAATTAGTGGGTTAACCAAGTCCAATTGACCTCAAATTTTTATGGTGGATTCCTCCGATCCTAAAGGCCGTGGAGAATTGATTTCAAGTCAATTTGATACTCGGTTAACTCTAATTAATTAAAGACCTATTTTGGGTGTTTAAGCCAATTAGCAGGTTAATCCGAGTGAATTAACTCAAGTCCTATTTTCCTAGAGTTCTCTCGGTCATAAGGAACATCACCAAATATTTCTAGAATTTATTTCACAACATGCTAATTTTTGGAATTAAAATACTAAACAAGAACATGCATTCGAAAATAAATAACTTTTCATTGTAGACGCGCTCCCCGACCTTCGAAAATTTAACGTTCCCCAGTTCGTATACTAAAAGTCTCTATGGTCTCATGCCATGGTGAATTGTATACATGCATGGAGAATTAAATGTATGCAGAGAGTAAATAAATCATAAAAAATAAAATATTCGATGAAATTGTTGATTTCTTTTTCACATTATTCTCCTCTCGTTCACTTCCATAAGAGTATTTTTATTTTATTTTTGTGATTTTTCACACAAAGATATGGATTTTGAAGCTTGTGAATTAAATAAATAAGAAAATACCCTAATTTTCTATTTATCCACGCGCGCGCGCACTTGCCTCCGAAAGGCCACGCGCGCGCTCCCATTCGACGCCGCCACTCGAGCCGCCCCGGCCCCGCCGGCTCTCGCACCGTTTCCCGGTCCGACGCCATCCGAGCCCGGCTCGTCCGCGCGTGTATCGAATGGACGCGCATCCGTTCATTCCCGCGTCCTCACCCGATACCGTCCACACTAAATCCCTAATATCTCACTCGATAATTAAATTCGATTTTCACGTTCTTACGCTCTGGCGCGATTCGTCCTCACACGAACACATCTATACGGCCAACATGCACGGAACTAAGGCATTCGTCGTAGAATCTTCGAAGCTCTAGATGAAGAGTTAGTTCATACTCTTGCTCGTAGAAGTGTGGCTTCAATCCGAGAGTCGTTGCACCTTCGACGGGTCCTACAAGCTCCAGATGAAGCCCTCGGTCTCATGAATCGTCCGATATGATTTCACCAAGCCCGATCACAAAGCTTCGATGGCCGGAGCAATCGGGTGGCCCGGAGATGCTGAGCAGGACACCTTCCTCGTCTGTGAAGGTGTAGAGCCAATCAATTTGAATTGGCTCACCGTGGAGAAGTGTCCTTACAGCTAGAATTTCAACTCGAAATCGAGCTTTGCAGAGGAGAAATGGCAAGTGATCTCACTTCCGGATCAAGTGCTCTATGCGTAGAGAGAGTAACTGAGTGATTTTGCGGCAGTTTCCTTAAGGTTTTTTTTCGCCTCTCATGGCCGAGAGGGGTGGAGTTTAACAGAGAGGGTTAAGGCCTCTCGTAGGAGTTGTGGCTTGGATCGCCGTTTCCGCGATGGTAAGACGTTCTGATGCGACCACTAGTAATGGGCAACAAGGAGAATTTCAATGTCAGCTCACATGCGAGTTTCGCCATGGTAAGCTTCTGACATTTGTGGCTGGCCACAGTAATGGTGGTCACCATCTCGTCGTTATTGTATTTGGGTTTAGTGTAGCAATCGAGGCTCGACATGTGTAAAGGAGTTTGATTTAAATGGAATGGGAGAAGGCTCACTTGGCTTGGTTTGGGTCAAACCCACCATTTGAAGGCTTGGTGCATCCTCTCCAAGCTCTGATTGGAAATGGTGGAATCATTTGTGTCACTAAGGAGCGGTGAAGTCTCCATCCATGATGAGGCGAAGCAAATACGGTTTAGTGCGACATGATTAAGGTAAAAAGGGTTAAAGGAGGTTTGGCAGCAACTCTCTTTGCCATAAATGGACTAATGACAAGTCAAAGCCCTCATGGCTTCATGCGGCTTCGAGAATGGCTTCGTTTATGGCTTCATTTTGGTTTCTGGGAAAAGGTCGATTGCTTCATGAAAAGGGTTTTAAGAAATTTTTTGGTAATTTGATGGAATTCTGATGAAGCTTCATTTGGGATAATTCAATGATGATTTTAGGACTTAGGTAATGGATTTAATTAAATGGATGACAAATGGAGATGTCATGTGGGCTTTAGGTAGAGATCGGCTTTTTAATTTTCAAGGACGTTCTGGGGCTTTTAGAAAGGTTTAAGGAAGCTGGCTTTTAAGTTTAAGGATGTGTTCCTACGGATGGGAATTTTGTAGAAGTTTGGGCCAAATAGTTGTTGGTTTGGTTTAGGGATGTTTCATGAATAATTTGAAATAGATTTAAGGTGGTCTGGGTTTGAATTGGTCAATTAGTTTATTCGGGTAAAATGGGCCAATGTAGGTCAAATTGGGCTAACTTGGGCCAATGTTGGGCTAGGGTTGAAATTGATGTAAAATAAATATTAAGAAATGTTTATGGGAGTGTTTCAAAGAGGTTTTGGCTTTGGTTGGGTTTTAATTTCTTTTGAGGTTTCACTATTCGTTAGATTCGGGTTTAGGTCAAAATTTGGGTTTTTAATTTTGGGTTGAATTTGAGTGGGGTTTGGGTCAAAATCTTGGGCAAATCATGTTAGTGTTTTGTTTATGAGGATGTTAAGGAAGGTTTAGAAAAGATTTGGGGTTAATTGGAGTTGAATTGGGTTAGTTTGGGCTAAGTTTCAGTCATGGGTCCAAATTCGGGCTTTAAGGCCCAAAGTGAAATTCGATCCAAGCCAATCAAATTGGACTTGGATTTGGTCTAAATTGGTATTGGGAATGTTGAATTGAAGTTTAGAATTGAATTGGACCAAAATTGGGGTCAATTGGGTAGGTTTGGTTTGACATCGGGTCCACTTCAGTTAAAATGCACACTCAAGCCAGATAAAAGTAGCAATCGACAAAATTGGCCCATGGTGTAGTTGGACAAAATGAAATTGGGAATATTTGGGATTTTCTGGAATTTTCTGGGAATTTTTTGAATTTTTGGATTTTTAGGCCAAGAAGGGTATTTTTGGGTTATTCGAGGGTATCGGGAGGTTTTTCGAATTTTTGGTATTTTGGGTATGGATGATCAATTCGAGTGATGTGGAGGTGTTTGGGATCGATTTTGGAAAATTTTAGGTAATTTGGAAATTTTGCAAAAATTCAGTAATTTCAAGTAGTTTTGTATAGGTTTTAAGAGTGGGGGTCCCGGGTCAAAAAAATCAAAATTCGGGGAATTGAAGATCATGAATTCGAGTGGGGTGAAATCATTTCGTCGATTATGAAGCCATTTCTGCCCATATGAAGATGAAAGTGACGCACCGGCGCATTCTATTGCGTCGTTCCTAACCTCTTGCCTACGGCTAGTGGCTAAATACCCATCCATGTGAATCACCCACACAGTCAGAGGTTAAGTCAAGTAGGTGTGGTTTTTGGAAGTGTGTGGAAATGTAGTGTGTAAGTGTAATGTAAGTCAGCCCCTCATCGACTGTGCCACCTGCAGGTGATTCTAAGGCCAAAGAGTCCCATAGAACTCATCTCTTAAACTTCCACATTTCGATTTCAACCCCTCTAGGTGATTAGGTCTATAGTCAAATTTTAGAGCTCATAGAGTTTAGAAGTGGCTCGAATTTCTAAAAGGCGGTCCCAATTCTAGTCCTCTAAGATACCAAAGGAAAAGCCTAAGGCGTATCCTAAGCACTAAAAGAAGAAGAGAAGACCTCATCAAAAATGAGGTCAACATGATCAAGGAAACGACGATGATGGGCCAGACTTTCGATGCGAAGATTAGATTCTATGTTTATTTATTTAGTTTTCGATGTTACGATTGATCAGAAGCTTTTCTAAAACTTTAAATATTAATGTTTAAATTTATGAGCCTGACATGATGGATAAATCTGTTAAACATCGTTGTCAGTTATATGCTTTTTAAATTTTTAATGTTTTCGTATCATATTTAATCATGGATCGAAATCAGTTAAACGTATGCATGTAGTGTAATATGTTAAGATAAAACGCAGAAGAGCTGCGTTAAACTTCTATCTAACACTTTCTTTAATATTCCATTCCGTCGAATTCTCCAGTCGAACGCCGACTGGCAGCGAACCTGGTCCGAAGTCGCTAGCCACTATCCCCAATCCCGTCCTAATTCTCTTCATCGAAGATCCATTTTAGAGGTGCTGCGGTGGGAGGTCAACTCGAGGGCTATTTTATTTTCTTCCTCCCTTTCTTCGCTCCTATTTTATTATTTATCATATGCTCATCACCTCTGTTGAGATGGGACTTTGACAGCCAGTGGAGTGGATCTGGTTTGTTAGTCATCAGAGGGACTCCGTTCTATTGGTTGTACATTCATACCCAAGCTGTGATACGCGGGGCAAGATTTTTAATGAGGAAAATGGTAATTAGCGATTCTTAGGCCTTTTTTTTTTGATAGCTCGAAGCAAACTTTCATGGTTAGTACACCATAACTTCTGGCAAGTTATTTTTAGGCGTTTTCAATCTAGTGTAAGGGTTTGAAGCAACTCAGCTCTCTGTCCATACGCAACTTATCTTTTATTTTTTCATTCGATCGGCTACCACTCGAAAGATAAGTTGCGTATGGATAGAGAGCTGAGTTGCACTAGATATAAACATTAACTAATACCCAGCACTATAGGCGTATAAACTTTTCGAGTGGAGAAGAGCACGGACGAAGGAAAAAAATATTTTAATGGGGGTGCAAACTTATGAGTTCGAAATTAGCTTTAATCTTTTGCATCAGAGCTTTAAACCAGACATTGATGGTATAAAACAATTGATAGAATTTTAATATGAAAAAGTTAATGTTGAATCTCGATTTGTCCTCTGGACACGCCTTGAAGGATAGAGTGCAAGGAAGAATGAAAGAACAAGAGAGAGAGAGAGTAGTGGAGTGCAAGATGAACAATTTATGGGAAAAAAGATCCGTCTCTTGATTCATAAAATGATCCCTATTCATAATCATAAGAGACTCTTGATAAAGTTATATTTTTTACCATGTTGCTTTGATGGGGCGTTACAGGTCATTATTTAACCTTATTTAATTAAGGGCATTGCAGATCAGTTTTTTCTCTTTTAGACGCCTTTTCGTAATTATAACTAATGTTGGCTTCTTTCTAGATCTATAACTGTTTCGACACCTTTCGTACTCATAACTAACATAAAAATCATTTCACATCAAATGATGTTGACAACTATCCATAATTCTAATTCTTGCAAATGATATGCCTTTGGATCGGTCGACTTAGTTGACTTATGTCGACTTATTCCTTATAAGTACCGATTAGCTTTAGGTCTGGGAATCCGAGCATCTTTCGAGTGGTAGCCGGTTGACTCTGAGTCGGCCGGTGTCGTTGTCTTCTGTCCGGACAATTATTCGATAACTAGATCAAATTTAATTCTTTCTATCGGTCAACCGGTTGATCTTCAGCCGATCGACTTTTAGAGCCTTTTAAATTTATCAAATCATTAGATTTCACCTCTTCCCTTCTATACCGTTTGACTTCTTTGAGATTTGTGCTGACAATTTTCCTGCATACATATTAGTTTCGCTATTCTATTGCCTTTGAAGGCTGTGCTGTGATAAGGACAAGGGAATTTTCATGATTAAAATTTTCATTTATTATATCAACCATTTAATAAATTAATAATTACTCTATAGATTTCATGTGCCCGCTTTTCTTGTAAATAGTATCAATGGAACTTTCTTCTTTGTTCCTCTTTCCGTAAACTCCAAATGGCACATGTCTGGTACTAAAGCTAAGGGTTGCTTTGATAAATAAGTACATTGTATGGTTCTTGGAGAGATGAGCTCTTCCCCTCGTTTTGCGAGTGGAGGGATAAGGAAGAAATTAGTTGTGAAAAGGAAAAGGTTAGACCTTGAGTTTGATCCGCGCGACCAAGTTGCATTGTCGGGGGATCTTGCTGATCATCGGTAGGAGGAGATCTCGCGGGATGATAGATTGGTTCTTTTGATGGCTGAGGAGCAGGCTCCACCAGCCAGCGCCACAGATCCTGGGGCTGAGGGTGTTTCAGAATAGTTGGTGATTCTAATAGCGGAGACAGTAGTGTTACGACCAGAGTTACGAGTGGAAAGTATCACTCCGGTTATAGCAGGTGAGGAGGGTGCTCCGACAACTTTTCTCTGCTAGATATTGAAGTTGCTCTAGTTGAGGATTCTATGGAGAGAAACTCTGAGCCAACCAAAAAATAGTCATCAATCGATCGGTGATGATGGTAGACAGTCGACAGAACCATATTGTGTGCTTTCCGAGAGACAAGCGGATGACTAATTGATATCTTCGGAGTCCCTTGGACGTAGGATGGATGAGGTGGCTGACTACTTTGCGTGGATGGTCGACGATTCTGGCAGCGAAACTATGCAGGAGCTGACGCCTCGTGTCGAATGACTGGGATGTTGCTACGCTGAATGGGGAGATGGTCGCTCTTCGAGCCGAGGTATTGGTTGCTCCACAGTCAGCAGCCACCATGAATTGATTCTAGAATGAGATAGACCAATTCAAGTGAGAGGGAAACTTGTATTTAAGAGGCTACTTCAGTGAGGATATGTCTCAGATGAATCAGTGAAGGACTCTTTTATAAAGTATTTCATTTCTAATTAACTTGTTATAACTTTAATATATTGGAAATAAAAAAAATTCATTTTGTACCAATTCATACTTGATGTGTGGGGTGAACCTTGACACATTTTTCGACATCCCAAGGTACGAGGGTACTTTGACTTCCATCAAATAGGTTTTGAATGTGAAAGTTGTACCACTCTGTCTCCTTTTAGCATTTTCTCCTATTCTTCCTCTTTCTCCCTTCGCAATGGCCCCAAAATTTTCTCCCATGTTCTTCGGAATGATTCTTACACGTGAATCTACTTCTATAAGTTTTGAGGACTTTTCAAGGGTTGAGGTTGATTATGTTTTTGATTCCACTGTGAGTCTCCGTGCAGTGACTTAGTGGAAGGTCAGGACCGGGCGATAGACCACTTCAGAAATGATTTTTTGTTTTACTGGGAACAATTCTGCTGCGGGATTTGCTTACTCCTTTGCAATGAGTTGCGGGCCATTTTCAACCGGTACAATGCCATCCCACTCAAGTCCTGCCAAATTAAATAGCGGTTATTATGACCTACATCTTGTTTTGTCATCGAGTGGAAATCCCTTCGTCGACGAACCTTTTCAGCTGCATGTTCTTGTTTAGGGTCATCCGGGATGGTATCACCCGGTTTTCGACTAGCTATTGATTCCAGCTACTGAGCCTTAAGAACAAGATAAAGGATTGGATAATGCAATTTTTGATCGGGTTGTGTTCGAGTGAGTGGGGAATCACAGTGGCCTTCTTGGATGTGATGGAGGGTAAGTTTAAGACCTTGCCGAGGCATTTGGTTGCCGATGCTCGATGCAGCCATGATCGAAGGTCAGTAACTTTCAATTCCTCAATGTACTGATCCAAGGATCATTGATCAGGTTCTCCGACCGGAAAATACGATCAAATGACTGTGAAGTTATGGGAGGCATCAGACACCAGAGAGGCTGAGAGGGAGAAAGCGGTCAAGGTGCGGGCTGTTAGTAGGAATCAACGAGCGAAGTTTGATTATTCGATGACCAGGTTGATCAGAGGCCAGGATACTGGAAGGATTGCAGCAGCTGGTGCTGTGCGGAGTTTATTGTTTCTCTTTCTAAAACCGCCATCATAATCTTACATGTTTTGATTGGATAGATTACTATCATTGCGAGAAAAGTTTATTTCTTGGATGCAGGGCTTCCGGCTAGTGAACTTGCTAGGTCGCTAAGTACACATGAAGGAGCACTTTTGGTCCAAGGGGAAGAACTTGCCACTACGGCGTACCCGGTCGGTTCCACCTTCTTGGACTTGCAATCAAGTGCCATGGCCAACCGCCCTTCTTTGGCAGTTTTATCTGAGTTTGAACAGGACACAGGCTTTGCATCGTAGGGGAACATTGATCAGCGGGGGAAGGAGGGAGGGGGGGGGGGGGGTAGAGCTAGCTTCCCAAGAGATGGACATTGCTCTAGGGTTAGAACTTTTGTCGCGTATTCTCGAGCCAGTGTCCCTACTCAAGTCATCATCCCAACAATTGTCTGGAGAGGAAGGGATCCGACGAGAGGGGAAGGCACCCATGGAAGTTCTAAGCGTGCCACCTCTCCCTTCCCAGAAGAGGAAAGGGTCTCCAACTGGTTGGTTTCCAACTCGTGACGGGAGTGGGAAGGTCTGAATGAGCTTTGAGCTTCGATACGCTCCTGTTGACGCAGACAGAGATTGGATTCCGGTGTCTCTTGAGATGGAGCACGTTGCCATGCTGCTTGCCGAGGTGATGTGGTCCGACGAGTTTGCCAGAACTCTGAAGCAGCTAGACCTTCGGGAACTCAAGCAACATTCTGCTCGTTATCATCTGATGGCGATGGAGACTGCCCACATCCAGTCTATCGCTCTTGCTCGATTTGAGCATGCTCGGGTAAGAGCTGAGGAGAAGGTTAAAATGTTGATCACACCGCTCGAGGAGGTGAGGGAAGGGCCGTAGATTGTCATTGACCAGCTGAAGGCTTTGCTCATTATAAGAAATAAGGATACCTTATAATTCTAGAAGCATTTGACGGTCCTGGATAGGGAGAATCAGAAGATAAAGGAGGATCTGGAGAAGCTGGTTTCAGAGGGCGAGCACATGGCGGGCCTCGCTCGACAGCTTTGAATCGACTTTTTCTTAGCGGCTGATGCATTTGTAAAGCACGGGCTCGTCGACTCCAAATAGTCTGACTCAAAAGAACTGACCAACTTACTCTCTTCTCCGGTCGATGAAGACAAAGATGGAGACTCTAGCGGGTACGATGGATCCGTCGCAACTTGACACTTTATTTTTTATTTTTTTATGTTAGAAAAGAAACATTTTTGTAACTGTGACTATGAATGAATATATATACGTTTTGGATGGTTGTTACCTTTATGATGTTTTATTTTAACGTTACTTGCATATGGTGTTATTTGTTCGTTTGAGTTTTCTCAATTTTGTTGAGTACTGCCCGTTTCAAATCTTATGTTTCGAATTTGTGCTTTATATGCTTTTTGCCTTCCTTGCGAGGTGTTTTTAGCTCGATTCACTCAATAGTCTTTGCGAAACTTGTCGTTGATATGGCGTTTTTAGCCTTAGGTGTCGGTTGCTTGGATGATGAAGGTCTGTTTTCAATCCCGTCGTCGATCGAACACCTTGGGCTGTTGTTAGTGGCTTAGGAGAGTTTTTATCGATTGATGGTGTATTTCATTGTCGATTTCACTTTTTATTGTCTGACTTACATCTCACTCATATAATTACGGCTCCATTGGATCTCTATCTCGGTTGGATAACTCCTCGTTAGGCATGGAGCTTGTGCCTTTCGTTGAGGTTTCCTTCGAGACTCTTTTCTGGGATGATTTACTTGCTAACTCTCGAGAAGTTTGTTGTTGATAGGTGGGAAATCACCTCTATAAAATTATCCGACAAACATGGAGAAAGATTAGTGATGCGCGAGATTTATAGACTGTCGATCCGATGGTTTACGTCATTGTCGACCTATGTGTATCATGACCTTCGTCGGCTCAAGTTCTCGAGTTTGGGATTTGGGATGCCTAACCCTTTCTAGCACCCGGAGTGCCATTCGGGCTTGGAAGTGTATACAATATTAGTCAAGTTTTAGATTTTATGATAAAATATACTGTAAATATTTGGAAACGGTTTTCCTTCATTATCTCAATGTATAATTTACAAAGGATTCTTCTAAAGATAAACTTTTCCTAATCGTCTCCACTTACACATCTTGTTTTTGTAAGCTCCGGGGGATACTCATCGGCTAACGATATATGGGCCTCTCCAAGTTTTGTCTAGCTTGTCGACCACTTGACCACGTGCAGTTTGGTTAGCTTTCTTTAGAACTAGAGCTCCCATAGAAAATGCCTTCTCCCAAACATGTTTGTTGAAATATTGAGCAATATGCTTTTTAATTTCCTCTTGTGGCATAGCTGAACTGGTTCACTTTTCTTCCGCCAAGTCGAGAGCAAGTGAAACTCCCTCGTTGTTGTCTCCCTGCCACTCAACCAAATCTTTTTCATCGAATGAAGAGGCTGTGATGACCCTTTGGTTGTGATGATTGTATTCCACTGGAAGGATTGCTTCCATTCCATGCATTAACATGAAAGGCGTTTGACCAGTCACCATCAAGGGTTTTGTTTGGGCGGCTCAAAGAACAAATGGTACTAAGTTTGCCCATTTATCCTTTGCTCCTTATACCTTCTTCCTCAATAGGTTCAGAATGATCTTGTTAGCTTCTTCTACTTATCCATTTTTTCAAGGGTGGTGTACGAAGCCGAACTTCATACTTCTACCTTGATTGACACAGAAATCTCTTGTGCTCCGGTCGCCGAATTGTGTTCTGTTGTCAGTGATGATAACTAATGATATCCCATACGGACAGAAGAGATCCGTTCATATGAAGTTCCAGATCACTTATGCGGTGATTCTAGCAAGTGTTTTGGCTTCGATTCTCTTTGAAAAGTAGTCTATCGCGCACTTGCTTGTCTCTTTTGCCCAAGGAGACTTCTAGGGCGATAACGTTCAGGGTTTTTTTTCTTTCTTCAGAGAAGCCGAAGAGTGGGCCGACCGACCGGACAACCAATCTGTTTTGAGCCCTATCTTGTCGAATACTGTTTTGGACAGAATATTCACCGAACTCCCAGTATCGATCAAGATACTACCCAACTGGTTGTTGATCAGGGAAGTAGCAACAATAGCTTCATTGTACGGACTTCCTTTTTTGGCCAATCCGCATTGATGAAGATGATCGGGTATGGCTGCGCTTCTGGATGGAAACGACAACGCTCATTCTCCTGACCGGAGCCTCTTTTGGCTGGAAAAATTATTTGGTACGTTCACTGTACGTAAATTTGCGTACGGTGAACCAATAAAGAACACTTTCTACCAAACAAATGTATGGGAGTGGGCCCCTATTTAACCTTTAAAAAAGAAAAAATGCCATTGGACGCCGGACGCATCTTGCGTCCGACGTCCGCATCGAATAATTGTTCCTTTTGGCTGGCACGTCGTGATGATTCTTCGCCTCCCCCAGTGATGGTTGTAATTATACCGGCGACAGGTTCGTCTGGAGACTGCTGTGCGGGAGCCTTTCCTTGTCATTGAGTGTCCACCCCAGAGACGCAGCAAACTCTTTATGTTTTCCAGTGCGGATCAGATCCTCGACCAGGTTCCAGAGGTGATGACATTTCTCCTTGCACGGTGATGGTCTCGGTGGTAATAATAGTACTTGTTGGGGCTCCAGAGAGAAATGTCGATCTTCATTGGCGGAGCCTTCTTAAGTATTCATTGTTCTGAATGGTCTCGACTAGCCCATTGAGACCCTCAAGGGGGTCTTCTGGGCTTCATCTTGTGGTAGCCCGTTGTACCGAGATGGTCGCTGGACAAAATATCGAGTCTGACCTTTGTTCTGTCTGCCTCCATTGTGGTTCCGATTATGCTGTTCGTTCTCATAGCGAGAATGAATGGAAGGATGTTGCTCATCCATTGATTTTTTCCCTTTGTCTTGTGCAGCTCTCTTCTTCGATCGACAATCTGAAGACTCTACTTGATGATGGAAGGAGCTGATGGCTCCCTTCTTTAAGTCAAAGTTGAACCGTCCCATCCTGATTGTTTGCGTTAAAGCAGTTTGAGTGATCAAAGGCTGAATGTTTTGCAACTCCAACATTTCCTTTCGAAAATGTGTGATATAGGAACGAAGGCTTTCGTTCTTTCATTGCTTGTTCTGAAAAAGGGCTTGCAACTTTTTTCAGAGGTTTCTAGGCAGTGGTGTAGTGTGCCACGAACAACTTCTTGAACTGGGCGAAAAAGTGGATAACTTCTGCTGGTGAGCCATTGAATGACACAAGGGTAGACTCCCTCACGTGTTAAGGAATAATCGACACTTTAAATTTTCAGCATAACTACTGTCGATCAAAAGGCAGTGATATGGTCGACAGGATCGGACTGAATCTTGTAAGAGTCAAGGTGGGGGGTTGAACTTTTTTAGAGGTTCAACTTCTAGGATTTGTCGAGAAAAAGCGTTCTTTGGCTGACATTGTCGGGGTGTCTCCGCATGTACATGTCAATGTCTTTCCATTGGTGTAGACCGAGTACTATTAATGTACCGAGGATTTTCTTGTCTCCGTGATGCCTTGTCGGTTCTTTTGCCACTAGACTCTGGGGGTTCCCCTCAGGGAGACTTCTCGAGGAGATGTGGTTTCTCACCCGGTTTTTCGCTCACCACACCACCTTTTAGGACGTTGAATCCTAATTTATCCTTTTGAACATGCCTTGAGAGATAAAGTATAAGGTAGAATGGAAGAAAAGAGAAAGAGAGAGAGTAATGGAGTGCAAGATGAAAATTTTTTTTGGGGAGAAATATCCGTCTTTTCATTTATAAAATGGTCCCTATTTATAATCGTAGGATATCCTTGATAAAATTACATTTTTACCTCTATATTAATGGGGCGTTACTAGTCATTATTTGACCATATTTAATTAAGGGCATTACGAATTAGTTTTTTCCCTTTTTGACACCTCATAATTATAATTAATGCTGGTGTCTTTTCGGATCAACTAATTCAGACACTCTTTCGTACTCATAACTAACATAAAGACCTTTTCACATCAATTGATATTGACAACTATATATAAGTCTAAGTCTTCCAAATGGTATACCTTTGGATTAGTTGACTTAGTTGACTTGGGTCGACTTATTCCTCATAAGTACTGATTGACTTTGACTCTGAGTATCTTTCGAGTGGTAGTCAGTTGACTCTGAGTCGATCAGTGTCGTTTTCTTCGGTTCAAGCGATTATTCAATAATTGTGCCAAATTTAATCTTAACGGCTTTCCATCGGTCGACTGTTTGATCTTTAGCCGGTCGGCTTTTCAAACTATTTAAATCTATCAAATCATTGGATTTCACCTCTTCCCTTCTAGACCGTTTGATCGCCTTGAGATTCGTGGTGATAATTTTCTTGTATACAGTTAAATAACACGCTAATAAAAATTTACGAAAAGTGTGTTATCTACAACTTTTGAATCGGTCTCATTTAACAAAATAGATTGTGCGAGCATGCTTGGTTGGTCAAAACAATTTGGACCGACCTATATACGTTGAAATCAAAATTCATTTAACATACATTGAGACATCAAATAATTGTTTTCACTTGAGTGTTGTATAACCTTAATATATATTTATACATTCATTCACATACTTACCTGGACAGGGTCCTCTCAGGTGATCAAGAATGCCTGTGGCCTAGATCAATGACCATCATTGCACTTAGATGGGGTGTTGGTCTACCATCTACCCAAGTGGTAGAGTGGATGTCATAATTTATGGTAGGGGGTTTCGTGTTCACGCGCCCCCTTCGAACACACATATATATATATATATATATATATATATATATATATATATATATATATATATATATATATAATATATACACACATATATATACATATATATGTTCCGTTGGAGTGGGGGCCAGAAACTCTAAGCACAACACAATATTAATTAATAGAATACTCAAGTAGCTAACATATTAAAAAATACTAATCATTAATGCATATGTAAACTGTAAGATGGGCGGCTAAATACACCACATCAGAACCCAAAGCTTCAGAATAACTCGATTCAAGTTCAGTAACTTGTGTTTATAACTCATCCGGAGGATGATATTTGTAGATATTAGAGATATTATAAGTAGGAGTCAACATATGAGGGCAAATCAACGATCTAAGCTTTATCATTGATTCGTGTAACTATTGGACTTATCCCGAACTTGTGTGGACTGAGTTTCGAATATCTCCCTCGGGTGAATTTTTGTTTATGAAATCCCTCCATGACAAGGATCACCCAGATTTAATTTTTTTCTGTGTTTGTGAGCATCAACTGCAGTTTTATACCGGGTGTTGGATTTAGCAAGCTTGCTTCTTACTATTTGAAATAAATTTGTGACATTGGTAGCCATTTCAATAGCTGTTTCGTTCTTGTACTTAGGGAGGACAACAATATCTGCAGTGTGGTTCAGTGGCTTGATATAAACAATGCTAAACGGACATTTCCCAGTCAATCTGTTGGTCATGGAATTATATGCAAATTCGGCTTGGCTTAAGAGTACATCCCATTGTTTGGGATGATCTTCCACTATACAACAAAACATATTTCTGAGAGTCCAATTAACAACTTCAATTTTCCCATTGTTTTGATATGTCTAACTTAGCTGCAACGTGGTTTGTAGGCGATTCCACAACTCCAAAAATGGCCAGAAAATTTGATACCGCGATCTGATGTGAGACTACTTGGTAGCCCGCATGGCCAAACAGTCTCATGAAAAAACAAATTAGCAGTATGTACTGCATCGAAAGTTCTTTTGCATAGTAAGAAGTGTGTCATTTTAGAAAATCTGCCTACCACTACCATAATAGAATCAAATACCCTTTTTGACTGAGGTAATTCCAAAACAAATTCTAAGCTGAGATCCTCCCATTTGAAATCTGGAACTAGCACACAGGTATGTGAATACCTGTGTTCTGGCCGGCACTTACTACAAGTTCGACAAATTGGATGCTTTTTGACAAATCATATTACATTATGTCTGAGATGGGGCCAAATAAAATAAATCATCACGTTTGAGATGGGGCAAAAAAAAAAAAAAAAAAAAGGTCCTTACCTGCTCTAGTGTTTTTTCACACGTGCAGCCAAACCCCTGTCATGAATTTCTTTAATAAGCTGCATGCTTAGGGAAGTATCCGGGACACAATTGGTCTCCTTTAACAAAAGTCCATGCCACATGTAATGGTCTTCAATGGGATGTGATTTGGAACATTGCTACCATATATCAGCGAAGTCTTTATCGATGGCATATAAGTCCTTATTGCTTTCAAGCCCAGTCACTTCAGTTTGGAGCTGTGTGAGGAGAGCTGTATTTTTACATAGGGCGTTTGCAACTATTTTGGACTTCAGATATGTGTTTAAGCACAATAGATTTTTGGGAATTAATGAATTAGAATGCATGGAGATCACTGTACAAGATGAAATCTTAATGCAGTAGGTAGTGCTAGCATTATTTAAGACACCGAAAGTACCTACATGTCTTGTTTCTTGTTCATATACAGTCTATTTCTGTCTCAGAGGGCTGAGTTTTGCACTGAAGAATTCCCTCTTGAGTTAAAACAGCACCTATCCCAATAGTGGAGGCATTCATATCCACTTGGAATGGTTTGTCCAAGTTTGGTATGGCCAAAACCGAAACTATAGTGAGAGCTTTATTAATACTTTCCAAACTGAGTTGCAGTTCCACTCCCCATTTGAAGTGGTAGATTTCAGACAATCTTCCGCAGGAGCCATGATTACACTAAAACCTATGATGAAGCGATGATTAAAGTTGGCCAAGTTTTGAAAACATTGAATTTGAGACAGGGACATTGGTGCTGGCCAGTCGGGAATAGTCGAGACCTTTTGTTTATCTATAGTCGATATAAAGAACCCCAAGAAGTGGATAGTTGATGCTGCAAACTCACTTTTATTGAGATTGAGGTTCATTCTTTGAGAGCGAAGAGTTTCAAATATTTGTTTAGGTGGCTCACTTGTTCCATAAGTAAAATAGTGAAGACCAAAATGTCGTCAAAATAAATAACACAAAAGTTTCCTTAAAAAGGTTTTAGTACATTGTTCATAAGATGCATGAATGTGCTAGGGGCGTTGTACAACCGAAATGGCATAACTCTCCATTCATATTAACTTTCACGGGTTTTAAATATTGTTTTTCACTCGTCTCCCGGTCTAATACATATTTGATGATATCCACTCCATAGGTCTAGTTTTGAGAATTGTGGCCTGCATAAGTTTGTCTAATGTATCTTCTAGCCTTGGCATTGGGAACTGATTTTGACTGTAATCTTATTAATTGCTCTACTATAAATGCACATGCGCCAATTTTCATCTTTCTTTGGAACAAGGCTCTGAAAGCGCCTGGGCTTAAGCTATGCTGGATAAATTGGTTGTTTTACAATTCATCCACTATTTCTTGTAAAAGTTGATCTCTTTTGGATTTGTACGGTGGTGAGGTAAGTTGGAAAGATTGGCACCTGGAGTAGGTCAAATTGTTGTTATATTGTGTGAAGCGGAGGCAGGTCAGAAGGCAGTTCAGTTGGACCGAGATCTACATACTCCTGCATCAATTGTGGGACATCAGCCGGTATGTGTTGGACTACAGTTCATGGATTAGTTTCTCTTACCAACAAAGTGAAGAGAGTGGCTGATTCTTTGCATGCACTCAAGAGAGCTGATCTATTCATACATTAACACAGAAATTATGTTATTAACTGTTCTAGTCTGATGTACAGTAGGAAACAATCGGAGGGTTTTTCTTTCCAATCAAATGAATAGACATTAGAACGACAGTCTTATTGGGCTCCAATTTCGTACTGCCAGGGCCTTCCCAAAATCAGGTGACACATTCATGTCCAACACATCACAAAGAACTTCATATACAAAGTGTTTTCCAATAGAAAAAGTAACTCTGCACATATCCGAAACAAGAATGTCCATGCCTTTCTTGGCTTTTATAACGATTGTGGTGTTTAGTAGTTTTAAGGTGCAAAGCTTGGATGACTGATCTGGAAATGATAATCTTTTTACACCCACTGTCTACCAATATATCACAAACCTTCCCATTAATAATAGGTCGTGTCCGAAACACAGTATGGCATTGTGACACAGTAGATTGTCGTGTTGTCAATTGATGCTTTTCTATGTTCACATACGAGTGTATCTCCTTTGTCTTCGGACACTTCTTCCACCTCAACTTCTGCTGTTTCTGATGTGTTCAGTGGCTCATTTTCATCAACTTCTCCCTCGAATAGTTGGATTTGTTGTCTTGTCGAGCATTCATTTGACTTATGATGTGGTTGTAAGCCACGAAAATTTTTCAATTTATCGAATTTTGAACAAGATTTTCTTTAGCAGGATACTTCAGCTTGGGTTGGTTTGTGATTTTGGTCTCTCTTTTGCATGGGTTTTGGGAAGTTACTGGTACTGAATGGAGTTCCCTCTATTAATGTTGGCTGAAATTTGATTGGACTCTCCAGGTCGGTCGTTCTGTAGTATTTGGGAAGAGTTTCCTCCCCGAGCTGGCTGCAAGTTAGCTTCGCAGGCTAAAATTGACGGATTGGGAAAGTCGCCAAACTGGATTAATTTCCAATTTGGCTTGAATTTCTTCTTCAAGTCTTTCAATGTATCTTGCAACTAGCTGTTTGTTGGATTCATTTATATTTCTACGCGCACTTAGATGATAGAATTCTTTAGTGTAGGTGTGAAAAGAAATTCACAAAACTTAATCTGTACATTCATAAAATGGACTTATATAGGGTATTACAACGTTTTACAAATAAACCCTTAGACTTCTTCAATATTATCTTTTTAACAATAGGACCCTAAATAAGGTTCAATTCTCAACACTCCCCCTCAAGGTGGGCAAAAGATATCCACTAAGCCCATTTTGTCGCATAATATAGACAAATCTTATGATCTGAGTCCTTTAGTGAGGTAGTCAACCACTTGTTCTCCCGTGGCTACATATTTAGCTTGAATAGCCCGTTAATTAGCTTTTCCTTGATGAAGAATCTATCAATTTCCACACGTTTGGTTCTATTGTGTTGCACCGGGTTGTTGGCAATGCTGATTGCAGACTTGTTGCACCACAACTTCGTTTGAGTTCTTTAGTCCACCTTGAGCTTAACCAACAAGGCTCTCAGCCACATCATCTTGGCACCTCCTAAGGCCATGACCCTGTACTCTGCCTCTGCCGTTGACCTCGCGACTACATATTGTTTCATGCTTTTCCACAAGCCCAAATTTCCCCCTACAAACATGCAGTACCCTGAGGTTGGTCTTCTGTCATCTGCCAACTTGCTTAGTCAGTGTCACCAGAACCCTCAATATCTACATTTACGTTCTTCCTGAAGATTAACTCCTTCCCTGATGCTCTATTCAAGTACCTCAGATTTGATATACTGCATCCATATGACCATTCCTTCGATCATGCATATAACTGCTCACCACACTCACTGCAAACGAGATGCCAGGTCGAGCGTGACACAGATAGATC
Organism: Papilionanthe hookeriana x Papilionanthe teres; assembly: GCA_022702705.1. Classification (NCBI taxonomy): domain Eukaryota; kingdom Viridiplantae; phylum Streptophyta; class Magnoliopsida; order Asparagales; family Orchidaceae; genus Papilionanthe; species Papilionanthe hookeriana x Papilionanthe teres. The sequence continues at coordinate 13,764,339 of CM040432.1, read as the reverse complement.
AGACCGTCCACCAATCTCTTTCACCTCTCATGATCAACCTGTTCTCCAGCAAATGCAATCAGCTTGGCCTTCTGGTCAATTGGAGAGACTGCAGGTTTGCACCCCAACATGCTTTTTTCTGTGAGGAGATTTAATACTTATTTTATCTGGGATAAGGCCATCGCCTCAGGTCCACGGGTCACTTGAATTTCAAGATCACGGTGACAATGATATCATCGACGTACACAAGTATAGTGGTGTGACCTTCATATTGTCGAATAATACCATATGATCTGCATTGATCAACTGATATCCCATGTCCACTATATTCTTTCTAAACTTGTCAAACCAGGCTAGAAGAGACTGCTTCAAGTTATATAATGATTTCTTGAGTCTATTCACTTTGCCCACTATCTAGACTGTATCGAATGCTGGTAGTATCTCCATATATACCTCTTCTAGTAATTCACCATGAAGAAATGCATTCTTCACATCGAGTTTGTGTGACCTTCACCCCCATTCACTGCAAGAGAAATAAATGCTCTCACTGTGCTTATCTTTGCTAATGGTGTAAAGGTTTCATCATAGTCAATGCCATATATCTGACAGCACCCTTTCGCCATCTATCGTGCCTTGTCTCGCTCCACCTTCTCTTTTGGAGTTTGTTTAACTGTGAAGATACACTTGCATCCAACTGTATCTTTCCCAGTTGATAATGACACTTTCTATCATGTTCGATTTTTATTGAGAGCCTTAAACTCTTCATGCATAGCTACTTTTCACTTGGGATCCTCTTTAGCAACCTGCCAACACTTTGGTATAGAGACTGTCCAATTATGCAATGAATGCTCAATGTAAATGTGATATGTTATGCTATGAAACAAAGTTAGCAATATGAAGTTCCCGCCCAAAACGATCGGGAGGATGTCCCACATGTTGCGAGAGGTCCTTTTTGAAATTGGGGGGGTTAGGAGAAGGATAAGGAATCATATCACCTAGAATGTCTGAGTCAGAGGTGGATTGTATAGGTGTCTCAAGAGTAGGGGAAGACCGGGACAAGGAACTATCTGGCACAAGTAGCACTACACGAACTATTCTCTCATTTTGTTTCTTTCTTCGTGTATACACCCCTAGCTCACCTTCGGCATGAATCCCATCACTTCTGGGTTCACTCTTCTCTTTTTTTGTTCCTCAATTGATTCCTACTACATCACAGGACAAGCATTGCACATACACCACTCTCTCACCATTGCTACTCACCCTGTCTTGCCTCATATCTCTAATATCTGGTGGGTCACCGAAGGGTGTAGTACGGTTCAAATTCTTTAAATGACACATCCATGCTCACAAATAGTCTCTTTTTTATTGGTCTGTGATAGACATACCATTCTGGGTAACAGAATAACCTACACACATTCACAGCTATGAGATCCAGATCCCTGCTGATGGTCTATTATCCTTCACAAAACATACAAATCCAAACACCTTTAATTGGAGGATCCCACTATTATCTCCTTTCGACATCTGACAAGGAGTCTTCCAATTTAAGGCCCTCGATGACAATCTATTGATCAATTGAGCAACTGTCAAAAGTGCATGGCCCCATAAATGCTTTGGGACATTCATTGTGATCATCATGCTTTGGGCAACCTCTAAAAGGTGTCTATTCTTTCTCTCTGCTACTCCATTTTGCGCCGGTGTGTATGGACATGTGGTTTGATGTTGTATCCCCTAAGCTGACAAATATTCCCCAAAAGCTTTGTTAGTATACTCTGTCCCATTATCAGACCTCAATTCCTTCACTACTGGACCATATTGAGTGTGAATTGCCTTGTGGAAATCTTTAAAGCAAGCAAACATATCATCCTTATTTTTCATCAAATATAACCAAGTGCACAAGAAGAACAATCAATAAAAGTCACAAAATATTTATAGCCATTCATAGAACTTATATAATAAGGTTCCCAAACATCAGAATGAATTAAGTCAAAAACACCAGAACTCCTTCCCAAAACTGATATAAGAGCTCCATGTAAGCTTGCCAAACTCACAAACATCACAAATAAGTTTTTATTTTTTTTCCTTTTCTTACAAAAAGATACAATCAACTCAATAAACTAAAACAAGTGTGTCTAATGCGTCTGTGATGTTGCAGTAACACATCCTCCACACTTCTCTCAGATTTTCCTACTCCATCACTCTCTATCATGGTTATTAACACTGATTCAATCCCCTCTTAGACCAATTACCAGAGCCACTTTGTCACATTCCAATCCCAAAATGTCCGACCCGGCCTCTTCTCTTGGAAGATCACCTTAGGGATATCGAAGGAAATAATACATTTTAGTTGGAGAATAATGATACTAAAGGATAAAAGGTTCACAGATAAAGGAGCATGAAAAATATTATACAATGTCTTTTAATTGATATCCCTCATTGTACCCTTACCAGTTACAAGCTGTGATGTACTATCAACTGTCTGGTTGCTCTTTGGTATCACTAGGGGAATATAATAAGAAAAATCTCTAGCAGTATCTGTCACATGTCAGGATGTACGAGAATCTACTATTTATTACGATGATCCTGTGGTAGAAAATAGAGGCAAGTGCATGTGTATCACAAGCACTTTTGTCAGATGATCTAAACCAAGGTCACACAAATTAGATGTCGTTGCCTTCCCGGTTCCATTAGTGGTGCTTCAGTCCCAACTGTATCGCGATCCTTCCCGTGATCCTTCCAATCATGATAGTTCACGTGTGATCTCCTCCCAGGTACGTCGTAACTATTTTGAGTCCATTTCTCAACTGTCGAGTGGTTGGAGCAGCTCCAAGTCGGGATCTCGTCGTTGCCTTCCCATGATCCTACCAGCTAACGCGATGTGAGGATGAAACCATGATCCCGTCGATCTTGATCCCGTGGCTTGATCCCACGATCCCTTCCTAGTTACAGCGATGCGAGGACGAACCCCTGTGCCTTCCTAGTTAGTGCGATTGTATCGCGAGGAAGAAACGGCCGCGACTGCTAGGCTTGGATACCATGTAAAATAAATTCGCAAAACCGAATATCTACATTCATAACATGGACTTAAAGACTTCTTCAATATTATCTATTTACCAATAGGATCCTAAATAAGGTCCAATTCTTAACAAGGTGCTAGCAGATCACGAGTCCCTTGTGTGCAATGCTGATATTGGAAGTAAAACATTTGCTCAAAGTTAGCTGGAAGGAAATTCTATTGCAAAAAATGTTTCACTCAAGCCAGCTCTGCACATCTCCCTGTCCTTCTCTTCTTCAGGTATGCAGGACTTAAAACCACCAAGCAGCCTCACCTCCCTTTAATGGACAAGCGACATATTAAACTTGCCTCTCTGGTGGAATTTTCATGTACTAAAAAAATGTTTCCACAGCCTGCTTCCAATCAAGGTATTCTTCAATATGCAAGTGTTTGTCAAATAATGGAATATCTCGCTTTACATGGAATTCACCATGATTATGGTCCCGGGTAACATTCATCCTCTGAGCTGGAGTTCCTTATGGGTAATACTCATCTTCATCAGAATTAGATTAAATCTGTGTTTAATCACTGCTTCGTCACAATCGGGATTTAATTGTGTATCTGTCGCGTCGCCTACATTCTTGTTGCCTTGTGGCATTTGCACAGATTATCGATATGGCTGCCAACTCCCCTGTTCTCAGATTTGGATTGCTCCTGATGGGCAATACTCATCTTCATCAGAATTAGATTAAATCTGTGTTTAATCACTGCTTCGTCACAATCGGGATTTAATTGTGTATCTGTCGCGTCGCCTACATTCTTGTTGCCTTGTGGCATTTGCACAGATTATCGATATGGCTGCCAACTCCCCATTTCTCAGATTTGGATTGGTAGATCCACCTGCTTTAATACCTTTCCCTTCGCATCTCCACGGAGAACTTGAAAAGCTCCATTGTAAGGTCCTCTAATCTTTATGCAAGTTTCTCTTATAGATATAGATATATATGTGTGCGTGTGTGCGTGTGTGTGAAACTCTAAACACAATATTAAGTAATAGAATACTTGATTAGCTAACATATTAGAGAATGCTATTCATAAAAGAATATGTAAACTGTAAGCTGGGCAGCTACATACATCGCATCAAGAAGTTTAGTAAAAAAAAAATTCTTATCCCTTTCACTGCATTGAGCTTTTCATATGTTGGGGTTGTAGATTGGTAACGTTCTCTGCTTATCTGCTTCCATTTTGTAAATAATTTGCATTTTTAATCTTATTATTCTTCTGAGGGATTTTTTACATGCAGCTTGGAGATCTGTAAGCTCTTTGTAAACCTGGTAGTTTCTTTCCATTTTTAATGAATGCTATGACCGAGACCGTTCTGCCATCTATTGGTCGTGTGCGGCTTACTGATTTGATAGCTGTTGAGGGGCTTCCTTCAGAATCATACAAGGTTTCTATATCAACGTTGACACAATCCCTTACTCAGTATTCTGCTGCAATCATTCAGCTGCCCTTTGCTGATGGTGCTCTTTTAAGGTCCAGTCTTGAATCAGCCCGTCTTTTTTTTCACCAAAGAGCATACTCCCCTGCTGAGATGGCACACACTAGTGACTCCCGTGAATGGTGCAAGACCTCTGGTTATTATGCAGATCCTCAGTTTTGGCAGGAGACCTATGATTATAGGCCAGGCTTTAGTTCAGCAGATTCAAATAGTTCTATGGAACTTCCTCCAGCTGGTTTGTCTGATATATTTGCATTGCTTGGAAAGGCTGCTCGACATATCTTGGATGCTATAAGTTTTTCTTTGAACTTACGCAGCTTCTCATTCACTGAAATTCTTGATAACGTTCCTTTAAGGGGCAGGGAAATATCTTCCTCAGTTCTTTCAGTATGCTGTCACTCAAGGCCTTCTTTCCAAGGTGCACAACACCATGCCTTAACTGCATCGGAAGATGGACAATTGGTCATGTTCTCAGACCAAGAACACCATGTAGAAAAAAGTTTAATCACTCTTGTCAAATCAGATAGGGCAGGCTTGCATATAAAGGATTTTAATGGTAGATGGTTACTTGTAGATGGAGAACTTGGTCCCCAAGACGCTCTTGTGTATCCTGGGCTTGCACTATACCAGGCAACTGCTGGCTATGTAAGTCCAGCTTTTCATAGAACTGAAATAGGTAACATGGATGGCAATATGTACGGGCGTTGTTCTATTACTTTCAAGCTAATGCCAAAGTCCATGGCGAGTTTCAATTGTTCAGAGATGAGAGCAGCGGGGCATGGTGTTGAAGCTCAATTTCAGCTACCAATTCCAGTTGATGACTTTATGCAAAGAGCGCACCCTACAGATCAACTCCTCACAAAAAGTATTTTCCCAAGCTATAGTTTCCAGGCGGAACAAGATGGTAAGTCTGCATCCTTTGGTTGTTACATACGACGATGAGAACCATCTTTTTACTTGGCCAGTGAATTTGAATTTTCTATGTTTTGAGAGATTTTTTTGAGGCAGAAACTTCAGTACTTGTCTTTTTCGTGAGTTTTTGTAGAATGGCATGCTTTGTTTCATAGAAAGTACCATTAAATCATCTTGAGTTTGTTTCAGATTGTCATCATGAATCCTTACTATGTTAAGTAGCTTGGAAACTTGTATAGAAGCACTTCAAACATGAATAATATTTTAGAATTACAGATTTTGGCAAACAAACTCTTATACTTTTCATTGAAATAAAACAAAATTTGTGTTTTTATGTAAATATATTTGATACATTTCCAAAATATCTATCTGCGAAGCATACTGGCGTAATATTTGGATTGCATATTTTTGGATTTAAATTCAGGATCATTCAAATTCTAATTTCAATAAATATATAGTCAAAATGAATGTTTTAATAAGACATGTCTAATGATACTAAACTTATTTGATCCGAGTCTTAATGAGCTAAGATAAGCACTTGAAGCATACCTGTAAACTTATAATTCTATTTGAGGAGTAAGATGATTTTCTAAACTTGTGTATTTATAATGAAAATGAGAATCTTGATGAGAGGAACAAGCGAGCCCAAGACCACATATTTCTAATATAATTATGACATTTAAATGCCTATGGAATGGTCTACGATTAAGGCTAAAATCCTAAATGCCACTTAAAAAATGTATAATTTGGGGACTTAAAAGTGGAGAGATTTTAGAGACATGAAAAATTTTAGAGCTGTGTATGATGAAAGACACCGGCTGTTATCATCTTCAGGAACCATTGCCCGACTATTATAATCCTACCGTCATTACTTAAATGCCACCACCCAATCACTATAGCCTTGCTATCATTGTCTCAATATGGTCACTTGATTGTCATTGCCTGATTGCTACCACCTAATGATTTCCTTTTGATCGCCATTATTGTTGGTGACATTGATATCTACTGACGGATGAGTGTCCTCCATTACTGCTCATATTCTCCACTACATTTATAAGAGGCTAAGCTAGCAATCCATTTTTGTAATTTTATTTTTTCCATTTGAGGAGGAAAATTAGATATCTATAATTTTTCTTATATTGTGAATTATTTCAACTAAGTCAGACTCTATGAATTTTTTCTTTATGTAAAAATTTGGGTCTCTTTTAGTTTTTTTTTTTTCTCTATATATGTGTTGATGGTTGCGTTTTAGATATCTCGAATTTATTGTTCGTGTAAAATCCCTATAATTTAAGAATTCAAGTTGGATTGTTGAAGTGGCGGAATGCATCAGGCTTAGTGTGTGATAGAAAAGTACCGCTTAGACTTGAAAGAAATTTTTATAAGATGATGGTGAGACCTACAGTGCTTTATGGTGCAGAATGTTGACGTATAAAAGAGAAGCATAAAATTAAGGTTGCTGAGATTAGAATGCTTAGGTAGATGAGTGACTTTACACTTTGAGACAATATGCGAAACAAGTATATCTGTTAAAAGGTTGGTGTAGCTCTAGTGGCAGACAAGATTATAGAAAATCGTCTTAGATGGTTTGGTCACACTAAACATCGACCATCAGATTATCTAGTTAGGAGAGTAGTTGTTTTAGATTCGACTTATGATAAAAAAGGTTGTAATCTTAATTTATTAGAATTAAATAAAAACATGACATTCAATAGGACACAATGAAGAAAAGGTTCATGCAGCCGACCCAAAAGACTTATTATTGTTGATGTGTTGATTGTTGTGCAATGTTGAGACAAGTAATCATCATTTTATTTTAACAAATTTCTCAACATGTAACTTTTTTTTTCAGGTTTACTTTACAAATCATATCAATTTTTCAATTTTTATTAGCTTTAAAATAAAATAAACCTGAATAGTAATGTTGCATGTTGAGTAATTTGTGAAAAAAAACTGATAATTATTTGTCTTAGCATTTAGTTTGTTTTATTATTTTGAAATGGTTGTTACTTACATGAAAATCTTGAAATGTATTTGTATGAGGGTGGTTGCATTTGAAGATGGAGGGCTCTATATATAGTTTGGGATCTTTCCTTGTTTGGCTCACAGAGGAGATTGTGACTCTAGAGTTGGTTGAGCTATTTAGATGGCTAGACTTGGTAGTGAGCTGATCTGAGCTGCTGAGAGCTTCTTTGTTTTGAGTTTCCTACTTTTTGCTTTCAAAAGGGTTATGGTGGGGTTGAGTGAAAATATTTTAAATGAAGCACCTAGTTAAATAAAGATAAATTATAAAATTATAAAAATCAAAATAGTAGATCTTAGCTAAACCCTAACAGAAACTAAATAGCATGAGCTATGCACTATATTGTATTGATTGTGCACATAGTATGACTATCTTAGCCTTACGATATTGATTCATAACAGACATGCCTCGTTACCATATGGGCTATAGTGCATGCTATTTTATATTATTGAAATGTATGATAGAGAACAATGAAGATGTCATCTTCTCAAAAAATGTTGCTAGTGCTTACCCATTCTGGGTTGCTAGTCTAAATGACTAAAATTCTCATGGGATCATGTGAGAAAAAAAAAATTTTGAGGTCCTAGAATATTATTAGTATATGGTTTAAAAAATGGTTCAAGATGCATCTCAAACTGAGGTGGAGCTCAAGCCTCATTATCTTGAATGAGGCTTTAATTTTTTATATACGAGGCATCCTTCTCGAGGCTCTTTGCCTCGATGTGTTTAATATCACTATTTGTTATAATAAAAACAATCTAAACTTTAAATATTACGATGAGACATTAGGTTTCGATTGTAGCACACTTTTTATCTTGCGTCGATTGTGTAAGAGGAGCAATGGGAGCAGTTGTCGCTCCAGCCATAGCTGCACCCTTCTTCTTGATTGAGCGAGTGCAGAAGCTGCCTCAATGCTCATCATTCGTCTCGATTGTGTTGATCGACAGGCGCTATTGCAACTGCTCATCTCCACCATGCGATAGCCACATTCATATGCACGGGCACTCATAGCCACATTCATATGCACAGGCACTCATCTCCACCCCAAGAGTAGAGTGGGTTCGTTGTTGCTAGCATAAGCATGGAAAGTTGTGCCGAGTTCTTTAACAATTTTATTATGCTCAATATTTATAAAGTACTCTCAAATTTGTTTTGGTGGTTGCTCTTACTGTAGGTTGGTGTTCTTCTACACCTTCAAAAAAAAAAAAAACTTGGTGTGCTTCTATATCCAAAATCATTGTGAGGTGAAGCTCTGTTTAATGTCTAGGTTTCTTTCGACATTACAATCAAAGAAAAAGTCTCACTTGAAGCAAGAAATGTATTATTACACTAAGCCAATGTATTTTGTTTAATGAGTTTGTGTACTTGGGTAAACCATAAAATGGGTAAGGGTTCACCAAAAATTAAATGCAGTTTATGAATTGATGAGTTTTATTAAATTAACCTTTCTCACCTACTGCGAAGGAAAAATCATCGAACAAATGTCACTAAAAATTATTTAGTGTTTGTATATAAAAAAAATGTCAGCACGAATCCTAAAGAGATCAAAAGTTTCAAAGGGACTCCACTATTTCTGATCATAATTTCATTTGAAATATTATCAAGCTTCCGATAATCCGATCGAATCTAATCGATCGACTAAATCATTCGATCGACATAATCGATCCGAAATGAGACAACCGACAACTAGGAGTAAAAGTCAGTTTTGTCATGTATTATATCTTATGGTCGCAACCATTCATGAAATTGACTCTCATTTAGTTATTTTTATTAGAGAGGTAGTTATATTAACTACACAAGGTTAGAAAAAGACACAAAATACCAACAATTGAGATAAAGGAGGATAATAGTATAATTATAAACTCGAGCCACCTATGATTATAAATAGAAGTTGTTTTATGAATAAGAGCAACACACTCATTTTCCCAAAAATCACTTTGTCCCGTGTCCTATTTCTAATCATTTCTCTTATACTCAACTCTCAGGGCATGTCTTCTATGATAATTTTTTATTTAACATCTTAAAAGGTGGTGCGATGAGCGTGGACATGCCACAGAAGAGAAATAAAGCACTACAAAAAGACGAGACTAGCCGGAGAGGCACAACAAAAATGGAATATACTTGGTACTTTATACAACAAATTTAATAGTAAATGCAGGAGTTGCAAAACCATATGTTTGGCCGGTTTAATGCCTTCTAGGAGGAAATCACATGAATGTGAGATCAACTCCTTCCCTACATAAAAGAGTCGCGAAACTCAACCTCATGTGGTGCAACTTCGAGAGGAACCACCAGTTCCTAGCGATCGGAGAATAACCTCAACAACCAAAGAGCAGGAAAATTCCCAACATGAAGATGTTGGGTCCACATTAGTGGAGAGGAACCGGCCGACACACGATGAGGTCCCTTCGACACCAGAGAACCCATTTCCTCAGCAGATTCAAGAAGTCGAACCACTAGCAAAATTCTGGCATCCTCATTTGGACTCTTATAAAGGAAAGAGTGATTTGACTGATCATGTGGCTGTGTTTTAATCAGTGATCAAAATATTGCAGATCAATGAAGCTATAAAGTGTTGCTTGTTTCTAACCACACTGAAGGTGACTACCCTTAGATGGTTCAATAACATACCACTAGGAGATTTTTTTTTGCTGAGTTGAAGAAAGTATTCGTGGCTCATTTCGCCAGTGTCTAGAAGCCGAAGAAGAAATCTCCGGCCTTGCTACAACTCAAACAAGTTGAGAATGAAAGCCTTCGTTCTTATATCTCCTGTTTCCAAAAGAAAATGCTAGATGTCCAGGACTTGAATCTAGTAATCACATATACTGCCTTGACTTAAGGGGTGAGAGGGGCTCGCTTCAATATTGATTTGGTTTTGTGTGAGCCCAAAACGTTGGCTGAATTGTTGGAAATGACCAACAAACTACATTGCTGCCGAGGAGTATGTTACTGGCCTCTCTGAATAAAAGCCGGGGACATCCGATTGTCGCTTGAAGAAAGGGGCTGCCCAAGGAAAAAAATAGAAGGCGAAGAACAATAAGAACTACAAAGATTACCAGAGAGGGGGTAATGATTGGAGAGGCCAAGCTCGATACTATGAGCAGTCGCACGTGTACCGCAAGATGCAAGGAATGACCCCACTCAGAGTATTGATGGACAAATTGTTAGAGCCATCCAAAACAATATATATTTTAAGAAGCCAACACTGATGTAAACCGGAGCTTTCCTCTGGATTCCCAACATATACAGTCAGTATCATCGGGATCACGACCATGATGCTGAAGAATGCCGATATCTGAGAAATTTTGTGGATGACTTGATATGTACCGGAAAGCTAAAGAAGTTTGTTGCGGTGGGATCGAACACTATACGACAGGGAATGTCACTAGTGGAGTCGGGCGAACTTGTTCGAGCAAATGCCATAAAAATTTTTGGAATCATTCGAACTATTTTTTGGTGGGGGAGAATTGGCCCGTCACACCAATCGGAAAAAGCTTTGATTGGGGGAAGTATTCTCCGTTGGCTCTATCCAAAGATGTAGTCATCCCCATCATATTCCCTGATGCGGATTTACCACCAAAAGGAAATCCGCATAACGATGCTATTGTCGTTACTACACTTAGTAATAACTACCTGGTTGGTGGCATTCTTGTTAACACTTAGAGTTGTGTCAATGTTCTCTTCAGGATGGTATTTGATAAGATTGGATTAAAAACAGATCGGTTGTTTGCACCGGTTGGTCCATAAGTTGGCTTCTATGGCGAGCAGGAGGCCCTGAATGTTATGGCCCTTTGTGTCTCCTGGGGGGAGTAGGAGAAATAGATCAACAATACTGATGACTTTTGGTGGTCGAATCACTGCCAACATACAATGCCATTTTCGATCGACCAATGCTAAAAAGCTACTGAGCGGTGGCCTTAACTTATCATGTTGCTGTCAAATTTTTGACCGGTGGGGAGGTCATGATCTTTCGAGGAAATTTAGAGAAATATCAAAAATGTTATCTCGGGCGGTCACTAGCTTGGAATGGGATCCACTCGATATATAAATCCGAAGGGAAGGGGGTCTCGAGACCAATGAGACCATCCATAAAATACCGGCATCAACCGAAGTGCTCAGTAAATTTTTCTAATAATTGATCGTTTTGATGCAGGATACCAGACCATGCTGGGCCAAACTCTTTGTGAGCATCGAGATGTCTTCGCTTGGACAACAGCGGAAATGCTCAGGATACCATTTGACGTGGTGTGCCTTCGCCTGAACATCAATCTATCAGCCGTACTAGTGCAACTGAAAATCCGATTGTCAACTAGAACCCTGGAGGGGTCAATCACCAAAGGAGTGAGGAAGTTGAAGGAGGCCGATTATATCAGAGAAGTCCAGTATCTAACCCTAACGTGATAATGATTCAAAAATCAAACGACAAGTGGAGGATGTGTGTGGATTTCACGAGTCTCAACAATGTCAGCCCAAAGGACAGCTATACCTACCGAAGATAGATAGACTGGTCGATGCAACGACCAAATATTCGGTAATGAGTTTTCTCAATGTATTCTCGGGCTTCCACCAGATTAATATGTATCTGATCGACGCCGAGAAAACGTTTTTAATTACTTGCGAGGGTATGTTTTGTTTTAATGTAATGCCTTCTGAACTTAAGAATGTTGGGGCTACATACCAACAATTTATGGATGTTTTCCAATCATATGGGAAAAAATGTTGATTTGTATGTTGATGATGTACTAGTTAAATGTCGGTCAGCAGAACAACACATTAAGATTTAAAAGTAACATTTCAACCCTTAGAAAATATAACATGAAATTAAATTCACTAAAATGTACCCTTGGGGCTTCTACCAGAAATTCCTCGATTTTCTTTCAACACCTGAAGGCATAAAAGCAAAGCCAGAAATGATAAAAACTTTAATGGACATGCCATCCTACAAAATGAAAAGGAAGTTCAGAAATTGACGGGTCTGATAGCTGGTCTTAGCAGTTTTATCTCAAAATCGGGTGAGAAATGCGCAGCTTGCTTTAGAACACTAAAGAAAAGCAAGTGTTTTGAATAGTCAGAGGAATGTGAACATGCTTCATAGAGCATAAAGAATTCTCTGGCATCTCCACTGCTAATCCAAAGCCCAAAGCCAAACGAAGAACACTACCTATATTTGGGAGTTGCTCCGGAGGCAGTTAGATCAGTGCTCTTTAGAGAAGAATAGAGGAAGCAATATCTTGTCTACTACATAGGTCGAGTCCTCAGAGTAGCTTGCACCAGGTATCTTGTGATGGAAAAACTAACATTTACTTTGATTGTTTCGGCTTGTAGGCTTCGACCGTACCTCCAAGTGCACCCGATACGGGTCATCATTGACCATCCTTTCAAGTCCGTTCTCACTCGACCGAAACATTCTGATCGGCTCCTGAAATGGGCTGTTGAACTTAGTATGTTCGATATCTCCTACGTACCTCAGACGACAATCAGGCACAGGAGATTGCAAACTTCCTAGTGGATTTTTTTGAAGCTGTTGAATTGAACCATGGAAGCACAAATAACGACCACCTATGCACTCTACATATTAATGAAGCTTCTAAGCAATCCATTGCATGTCTAGGATTGGCTCTTAGCAGTCTAGTCAGAGAGCACCTCTATTGTTCGATCACAGTAGAGTTTGAGGTTAACCAAGAGGAGTATGAAGCTTTAATCAAGGGACTGCGTCTAGCATATGAAATGGTTGCTCAAAATCTACTTGAATAATCAGATTCATTATTGGTCGTGAACCAAGTAAATGGAATTTTTAAAGTCAAAGATGAGATGATGACCAAATATCTGAATAAGGTGAAATAAGAGATCAGAAAGTTTATCAACTTCAGAATAGTGCATGTCTGTAAGAAAATCAAGTGGCAGACATTTATCTACTGCATCAATTTAGGAGGAGCATCACACGACTTATCCGACCGACAATCGAAGAACCCGAAAAAATGGAAGTGACGATAGAATACATCAAATGTTGGATGGATCCTTATATCCTATACCTTGAAAAAAGAATACTGTTAGAAGATATCATGTTCTGAGGCGTTTTAAGATAAAAGCAGCCATGTATTTAATGATCTAAGGAATACTGTTCAGACGGTCGGTTTCTTCTATGTACCTAAAGTGCGTGAGAGAAGATGAAATTTAAGATGTCCTTTGGGAACTGCATTCAGGAGAATGTGGAAGCCAGTCGGGAGGCAAGATCCTGGCTTATCGAGTTCAACGACAAGGTTACTTTTGGCCCACGCTCTCAAGGGAAGCGGAAAAATTATCAAGGAAATGTGAACAATGTCAAAAGTATGCTCCTCTGCATCGCCAACCTGCTCTCAAGTTCCTACTGATCACAAGCACCTAGCCGTGTGCCACTTGGGGATAGGATATTCTTGGGCTATTTCCGCCATTAAAAGGCCAAGAAAATTTCTTACTAGTTGCAAACTATTTTTCAAACTGGATTGAAGCCAAGTCACTTGCCCGGATCATTGCGGAAGCGGTCCAGAATTTCATTTGGATGGACATTATTTGTCGGTATGGTTTACCTCTCATTATCATTATCGACAACAGGACAATTTACTGACCAAGGACTGAGAGATTTTTGTGCTATTCAAGTGATTGATCTGAAGTTCGCCTCAGTACATCACTCACGGATAAATGAACAGGCAAAAACAACCAATAAAATAATTTTGAATCTGTTAAGGAAAAAGGTCAACAACAACAACAACAACAACAAAGCCTTAATCCCACTAAGTGGGGTCGGCTACATGAATCCTTTTTCTCCATTGCGTCCTATTTAGTGTCAAATTTTCGTTTAATTCTAATAAATTAAGATCATTTTTTATGCAATAAGCCCAAGTTTTCCTAGGTCCGCCTCTGTCTTTCTTAACATAAGTTGTATTTAAAACATCTACTCTCCTAATCGGATCTTCGAGTGGTCGACGTTTAATGTGACCAAACCATCTAAGGCGACTCTCTCTAATTTTATCCGTCACCGATGCAACTCCAACCCTATTACGGATATATTCATTTCGCATTTTGTCTCTAAGTGTAAAGCCACTCACCCATCTAATCATTCTCATCTCGGCAACACTTAACTTAACATTATGCTTCTCTTTTAAAGGCCAACATTCAACACCATAGAGCATTGAAGGTCTCACCACCATCTTATAAAATTTTCCTTTCGACCTAAGCGGTACTTTTCTATCACACAATAGACCGGACGCATTCCTCCACTTCAACCAACCAACCCGAATTCTACTATTAACATCCCCATCTATATCACCATCACTTTGAACAATGGACCCGAGATATCTAAATCGTTCACACCTTTTAATAATTTGATCACCCAAAGTTACACTTCGTCACTAGACCTAATATTACTAAAATTACATTCCATGTATTCAGCTTTAGTTCTACTCAAACGAAGACCTTTAGACTCCAATGTAGACCTCCATAATTCAAGTTTTTCCCGGACTTTTTCTCTTGTCTTGTCCACAAGGAGGATATCATCGGCAAAAATCATACACCAAGGTACATCCTCTTGTAAATGGCCGATAAGACCATCCATAAATAAAGCAAAAAGATATGGGCTTAAAGCCGATCCTCGATGTAAACCAATAGAAATAGTAAAATACTTGGTCAATCCTCCTTCAGTTCGAACACATGTAACAATCTCAAGCATACATATCTTTAATGTCTTGAATATAAGTCATATCAACACCTTTCTTCTCAAGGACTCTCCAAAGAACATCTCTAGGAACCTTATCGTAAGCTTTTTCTAAATCAATAAAAATCAAATGTTGATCCTCCTTATTTCCTCTGTACTTCTCCATCAAACAAAGGTCGAAGAGATAAAATGAATTGGGCAGACTTATTACTATCCATCCTTTAGGCCATCCAAACGACTCTTTCAACTGTGACCGATCAAACTCCTTTTATGTTGACATATGGAATGGAAGCAGTGTTATCGGTCGAATATAATCATATAGCCAAAGAATTGCTACCGCCTTAGAGTTCGATAAAGAAAACCTAGTCGAATGAAGGGATGCCGACGATGAAGGTGTTCTACTCGCTCTCAATCTGGCAGAGTAAAAACAAACAGACTCAGCCCATCAACAAGAGAAAGTCAAAAGACGTACCGCTTGATACTTTAATAAGCATGTTCTAGAAAAATCTTTTTCACTCAGAGACTTAGATTTAAAGAAAGTTGATCCAACCGGTCGTGGTTAGGCGGTCGATAAACTGGACCAGACTTGGAGTAGAGCGTACATTGTTAGCCAACGAGTTTCTCATGGAGCCTATAAACTTAAAACTTATACCGTTAAAGAACTTCACAGGATGTGGAGTGGTGATAATTTTAAAAAAAAAATCCTTAAGAAAAAAATTATTTATCAACATTTTATTGCTCAAAGAAATGTTGTTGCGAAAAATTTGTAAGTTTTTCTTCAATAGAAGATATTACTTGGATTACTTTTCATAAATCTTCCTGAAGTAGCACTCAGGGGAACTTGAGAAAAATTTAACACTCATGGAACTCAATGATCGAAAGGTTAAATAAATGATCGGAATATTCCGATCAAAGTGAAAGACTCTCTCATGGGACGAGTGAATTACTCTCATATAGGACAAGCGAAAGACTCGGACGAGCAAAAGACTCCCTTACGGGACGAGCAAAAATCCTCCAACGAGCGAGCGAAAGACTTTCATACAAGTTGAGCAAAATGTTATCCCAGGTGATCAAAAAAAATTCTCGTAAAAAAAAAACTAGCAAAGAGGACATATATATATATATGTATGTATAAAAAAAAAGTGATCAGCAGAATGCATGCCTATAAGATTTAAAGTGAAGAAAAATGATCGGTAATAAATATTTGATCGAAACTATTACTTTCATTACATTGATAGTGTTTTTACCTGTTTCTTTTTTCAAAAAGCTACAATTACAAAACAAAAATGTTTACAAATACGCAAATGAGTATCTAAGTGTTGGAGATGACAACTTTTTTAGATTCTTCTTCTTAATCTCCTTCTCCGACATTTTCTACTAGTGTTTCTTTCCTAGTAATGGGAGGAACAAGGACTGCAAATTCTTTTGGGTCGACATATTTTGGGTCGACAAGCTCATTTTCAATAGATTTGTTGGTCGAAAATGCCATGCCCCTAAAAAATTGGTGAGAAATTCCGGAGACGTACTTTTCTTGAGTTATCAATTTCGCCAAAGCCGTCTTCAGTTCCTCGTTTTCTTTTGCCAGAGTCTCCAATTTTTCCTTGAAAACGAGGTCATCTTTTTTCTTCCTTCAAGTGGAAGCCTGAGCTGGCTTTCCACAGTTCTTCTGTCATGCTTCTCTTCTTTTAATCAGTTTTCTAAAGTTACTACTTTATCCACAGCCTTAGCGAAGGACCGTTTAGATTTACCAAAGGCCAAGGTTTGGAGGTGGGCGGCTTCCATTGCCATTAGGTGAGAGTAGAATTCTGCTAAAGTTCCTCATGATCGAGCGACTTCAAAACTTCCTCAAACTTATTTGACCGCTCCACTTGGGAGAGAAGCACAAGAATATTATTGACCTCTTGGTTGTCGGGGAACCAACTTTGGTCGAATCTATCATGAAACACTGGTGGTCAAAACTGATGATCTTTCCGGCCTCGCCTTGCACCGGACGCCATTCAAAAGGACTCTTTCTTTTTAGAGGAGTTGGGGCTTCAACAACTTCTATGGGGCTTTTTCTTTTTCCTCTCTACCGGAGGGAAGCGACTCCTTGTCCGCATGGAGATGAGGGGCTGCTTCTGGAGTAGGCTCTGTTCCTGTTCTGGATGAAAACTTTGACGGATCGATGGAGAGTGGTGGCTGGATTTGGCTCTTGCGGACCGATCAAGAAATGAGGAGTCAGTTGGACGAAGATCAGTTGGTTGCGATGAGGATGGGTGTGTGCTGATTGGAGGCAAAACGTTTGATTTTCCCACTTCACCTCTAGAAACTTTGCCTTCAGAGCACTTGATCTCGGGATTGATGGTGTCCGATTTGCTTCACTTGCATCTGATGAAAAGCCTTTAAATCTTTTTGCAATAGTAGTGGTTTCCCCGGTTGATACATTTTGTATCACGAACAGTCATTTCAGACTTAGAGAAATAACATCCGCACCTATAGTATCCGTGCCAGTGGTGACCACTGTGTCTGTTTCTCCTTGGATTTTATCTTTCTTTGAAAGGGCAAGCTTACCTCTTGGTTTTCACTTGGAGGCTTTCTCCTCCGCTTTCTTCACAAAGTTACCCTCTTTGACATCCGAGATCTTCCTTAGTTCCTCCGCCATACGATCAAATTTATCCGATCGCAAGACCCTTCACTACAGGAATTTAGCATATTTGCGTCGGATAGATCAGACGTAAATCAGATGCAAATCCAACAATATTTAAAGGTTAGCATCAGATTTGCATCTGATTTTCATATGATTTCTTCTGACGTTAAATTGGGGGTCGATAATATTATTGTTGTCTAATTTACGTCGAAATATTCCGATGCAAATAATTTGCGTCGCAGTAGCGTCAAATTTGTATGTGTAACGTGCGTTGAAATTTGTGTCTAAAAATATCGGCCGATGAATCTCAGCTTCAGATTAACCGTTTCATTTGCGTCAGAAAATATCATTGAAAGAAGAAAAAATATTGTAGATGTAGCATCAGATTTTGCGTCGATTTCTGCATCCTAAAACAGACGCAATCTTGTTATACAGAAAAAATTTAAAATATCAATTATATTTCATAATCCTCATAAAACATGTTTCACGTCACAGGCCACATTAAACATAGTCATATCAAAGATCAAATCTTTAAACAATATCATTAATAATAGAGATGCTGTCATAAATCGTCCAAAATAAGAAAAGTAAAATTAATACAAAAAATTCTACATGAAATGTTTAACATAATGCTTACAAATATAAGAAAACATAAAAAAAAAAAACTACTAAACTCCATCCTTCTCCTCACAGATATCATCCGCTGATTGCCTCATCTATCTGCTAAGGTTTCCGCCATGCGCGTTATAGGGTCCTTAACTCTATGTTGGTTTTGTAGCATCTGCTCGTGCAATTGGCGGTTCTCCTCATTCATTGCAACCATCTGCCTGACAAAAGTCTCCTAGTTTGGCTATGAGGAGCTCAGTGAACTAAGAATGGGACCATGGGAGAGCTCGGCCTCAAAGGCTATGCCCTTCACTCCATGGTCATAAACCCTCCCCTCTTTCTTCCTTGCCGCTTGGGTCCAAAGCTTGTACTCGGACTGCACAGTGGTGCACTGACTACCATTGCTGCGTGTCAGACTGGGTCTGAGTGGCTTAGTGCCTCTCTCGGAGGCGCTCGAACTCCTACATAATGAAAACCAGCGTTTAATTGACACAATAATTAATGTAAAAATAAACTCTTAATCTAAGTTTTTTAACTTACTGGAACCCGCCGAGAATGCTCCAAGACCCACTGCGCAGTCCCGGGGCGCCTATGAATTAGGACATGTATTTCGCAGCGGAGGGAGCACGACTCAACTTCTTGATCGGTATAGTGTACAAAAATGGTTGGTGCTATAAAATTACTCAAAAAATTGAATTAGTGTTTAAATATCTAAAAAAGAGTTACCAGTCTCCTGTAATGCTCTGTATGAGAGACTGATTCACCAATATGGAGTGCAGCTCCTTGGCCCCCTACGTCACCCGGTTCGTTTGCCTCCTCTCATAATCATGAGAGGCACAAGCTGTAGTCAAATAACCCTAGAGCCCCTCACCAATCAAGACAGGCCGCTTGCTCCTCCGGCGAGCTGCATGAACATGTCGGCAAGACGATGCCTGCCATGAATCTCAAAGAATCAGGAGGATCTGGTGGTGGTGCTCTGGGAGCCAGTGAAGAACTTCTGCAATGTAAGAAATAATCCATCTGTCAGTATAAAAAAATTAAATCAAATTTACAAATTTGATTCAAATTACATGATTGTACCTCAAATTCCCTAAAGACATGTCCTGAGTGGCTACATGTATCGGCTTCCCCGATAGATATGGCTCATCGTACCTGCTCCCGATAATCTCTATGTTTTAGGTGACGGACAACTTGTGGAGAATGACTGCTTAAGAACAAATTATTTTCCAAAAAATATATAACATGAAGGATAAACATAATACACTGTTAAAAATAACTTATGAGTTCACCTTTGGTAGTAGTTTATCCTCAGGGGGGGGGGGCAGAAGTCGATGAGCGAGGCTCAAGAGCTGTGCCAGCAACAGGTGAGGGAGTAGGTGCGGAAGCAGCAGGCGTCATAGGAGTCGGGGCAGAATCCGGTGTGGGAGCAGGTGCCATAGGAGGGATTGCAGCAACGTGTGCGGTAGGAGATACCGCAGGAGGTGTAGCAGCAGCCGGTGGTGGAGGAGGTGCTGCAAGATGTGTAGCAGCAGCCGATGAGGGAGGTGATGCTAGAGAAGGTGCAACGGTAGTGTAAGCATCGGTAGGAGTAAACATCTCTTCGTGCTATGGTAAGTGTTCTTAAGGGTCCGCAGAACACAAGGTCTATGAGGTAGTTGACCACCTGCACCACCTATGATCATCCGCAAAATAAAGGAATGACATGAAAAAAATTATTATTGGCAGAAAAAATAATCATAAGCAGAAAGAAACAGTACAGTAAAGGTAAAACACAAGTAGCAGCTATGTCTAAAAATAGAAAAAACGAGAGTAAAGGGCTATCCCTCAAAATAGTAGAAAGTAGTAGTAGTAACATAATATAAAATTTGCGTACTTTTGTTATTAGGTTTCATCTGATCGCCATTGAAGATGAACCTAAAATTTCTTCTTCACTCTCTTCACCATCCTCATCCAAACCATGGTCAACCTCTTAAAAAAACCCTATGGTATCTTTTAGCGCAACATTTCATCATTTGTGCCCGCCCTAGATACAAAAATCTGACATATTTTTTTCTTGGTGAATTGGTTCCATTGAACTATATAGCCCAATAGTTTTGTTTGGTTTATTCTTCACAACTACAACACAATCAACTTTATCCCTTACTCTGCCAGAGTATTGAAGATAATAAATCTGTGTAGCTTAGCGTGCCAGAATAAACAGATCGAACTTTGCATATTGTCTATTCAATTTGACCTTAGTGATATCATAAGGCGTGAGTTTTTGGGTTCCTCGATTCAGAATAGGATTGGACTACTGACAGTTGAACAATTATACAATATAGCTGGCATTACTTGAATATTTTAATTGAATGACTTCATCAAGTACGCCGTAATAGCAAATCTCGCTGTCTGTGTGTTTCATTTAACAGCGACACCACAGTTATATGCCTGTCGGTGTTGTTTTGTGCGTGAAGTGACCGTAAGAAGCTGTCGGTCGCCGGAATCGAAATCCCGTCGCCCGCTTCGGAAGGATCCTTCGAGAAAGAATATGAAATCAACCGACATCATATTTTTCATAGTTTAAATGAAAGAAGCTATACTGCTCAAGTCATGCATTTATCTCGAAAGACAAACACAAAACTTGAGGGTGAGGCTCGATCGAATAAACTAAGAAATATATGACGTCCGTTTGGTCACGAAACCATTTTATTCGTTGACAAATTCCCTATTTAATACGAAGAATTAAATAAGGTTTATTTTAAGTGGGTTCGGAAATGCTTCTATAAAGGCAAGCTTCTATAGTTAATTACATCTTAAATGACCGAAGTCACTTAAGAAAACTCTCGATAAAAATCGGGAAATATTATCTTCGAGGAGGTCGAAAATGATAAGACTTTCAACGTAATCGGACAAAGAAGTGTGAAAGGGGATTGGCTCAAAATTGGAACATTTTATTGTAGGATCAAAAGGAAGAAGAGCAGGGGATGTCGAAGATCCGGAGGCGAACGCCAGTGACTTCCAGCGATCCTATGATTTGGCTTTGATTTAAGAGATATTATTTAAAGTGTTTCATCCTCGCCGATTTTATTTAATTAGAACTACATTCGTGTGAAACGATCGCACGAATAAGCTAGAAGATGTGAGGATTTAGGTCGTAACGAACGATAACCTCGAATCCTAAAGCGAGTTAGAGCTTATATTGTACAGACGAGCTATACAAAGCGCCAACGAAGGTTGAGGATTTATGTCGCACTAGGCGAACAACCTCGAAATCACTATTGATTGTTATTTAACTAGGAATGATTTAGCTTAGTGAAGATATGTTTCGTTGTTGAAGATGGTCGTCTTCGCCCACCGCTAGCTCGAAGCTCCTCGTCGTGAAGAGGTCGAGTTTTCTAAGATGGCGAGTCGAAATGTTCGATCAGAGTAGCTCTATGGTCGAGTTCACACTAAACATCCTATGCAAGTATGTTTAAATGTTGTACGATTTACAGTAGGATATATAAGCACGGAAAAACAATAAAACGTACGACAAGAGTACGGTATAACGTGCTTAAACGATGAGAAGCAGTACGAATGATATGAATAGCGTATATAAAGGAACATCATCTGTAAAAATAAACAAACACTGTATACTTGGAAGATCCGTAGTCTTACATGTATAGTCGACGAGTGTATCACATAAAAGCCAAACAAGAGAAGAACAAAGTCGTCGAAAAGCTCGAGAAAGCAAGGAGACCGACTCATACGGAAAAACCCGAGAAAATAAACGAAAGTCAAAAATAAAATCATCAAAACTCAGAAATCCGGAAAAATGACCACGTGTGCTTCATCAAAAATCAAACGAAAGCCGAAGAAAACCGCAAGCACTCGGGTCTGGGACTAGGCTCGGAAGCGTGCTGAATACTGCTCGAAGGGTCGTCGAAGCGCTACTCGGTCACACGAGTGTATAAAGTCACGCCACTCGACAGAAGGGTGTCCAACTAAACACGACTCGGGAGAGTGTCCTCAACCCGAAACCGATGATCAACAAGTGGACAATCAGGATTTTATAATATAGTTTTTTTGAAATTTATATTTTTAGCATGCAAATGAGTTTCGAGCATACTGAAAGAGTTTTATCGATTTCCGATTGTAGTGGAAAGATATATATATATTTTTTGTTTCGAAATGTAATATCATATTTTTATCGATTTTGAAAATCGTGATTGTCCACGAGTCAATCGATTCGTCGGGTGAAGGATCACTAACAATCACTAGAAGGTACGGGTGCCCCGCTCGCGCTATAGCGGTGAATGATACCGTCGTCCTACGGTTCACCGTGGCCACGGAGCGAGTCACGATGTCGTAGGATGAGATATCATTCTACTCTATCACTGGCGTGCTTTTTGCATCATCGCCGTCATTGCCCCAAAATCAAAACAAAACAAAACCGACTCCGAGTGAAGCGGGGAACACGTGTAAATCAATAAGGAGGGGAAAGAAGAGGAGATTAACCCGCCTCCAGACCCGGAAAGACTAAAACGGGAGGAAGGCTAATCCACTCGCCCCTAAAACATGTAACAACAGAACGCTGAAAGCATGGCCCAGAGTCCTCGAATCGATCCCGGGACGTCATTTTCTCACTTGGACACAATTGGATCGGCCCAGAAATGGGTATCCTTGCATTCAGATAAAACTAAACCAAAAGCAGTGACCTTCGAGAACCGTTTAAAAACTTCGCAAATCAAACGAGAAGGAAAAGTGACTCGGAGAAAACCGACTAAAGCCCCAGACTCGTACTAAAATTCAGCCTTCCGATTCTCAATTAATTCCTTAACATTTGAAATACAATTCTTCCCATGTAGGACCACTCTCAGACTCCGAATCAAACTCACAACAGCAGTAGGAGAATCACCAAGATACAAATGCATAAGAAAGTGAATGTACAGGCTCCCATACCATTTCAAGCTAACTCCAAACTCACCAAGCAAAGCAAGCAAAGAACTCACCAAATATTCAGGCTCAAATAAGGACCTTACCAAACACCACCATTTCCACCATCAAGCCAAGCCACCAAGTGAAATGAGTTTAAGCTAAGCGTGTAAGTAATGTCACAATTCTCATATGCTTAAAGTTAAGCCAAGCCCAAATCGATCCACTCATCAAATAAAAAGGAGGAGGCCTTGATGGGGTTCGGCCAAGTCGACAAGGGCCCCAAGCCCGAGCCCAAAGGAGGCCACACATCAAATTCAAAGCTTAGCTTCAACATACCTCACCAAACTCCAACAATAAAGCCTTACACGAGTCACTACAATCCAACTCCAAAGCTCAATTAAACATCCCTCATAGAAGCAGCTACCAGCTCGTGGAAAAGCCAAACCCGGGCCACCATAACTAGGAGAAACAGCCCATAGCTCAATCCAAAACAGCCCCAACACGAAAGAAAACAAGGTCCAACCCATGCAAACCAGACCCGAGCCACCTTGGCTAAAAAAAAGACAGCCCAGCATTCAATCCAAGACGGCCCCAACACAAAACAGGTCGAGGAGCCATCCAGAAACGAAAAGCCGAGCCATAATAAAGTAGAAAACGAGCCCGATCATAAGCTACAGTAGCCCGAACATAAAAATGAAATCGGGAATGCTAAAACATCAAAACCGAGCCATAAGGAGGCTAAAAAAGAATAAGTTCAGCTCCGGAGTTATAGCAATTCCAACATGAAGCTAAATCGAGAGCATCAAAAGAATCAAAACCGGTCCGTACAAAGGCTAAAACCGAGCTGAGCAAAGGCAGAACAAGTCCAGCACAAACTTAGAATTTAATCCTAGTGTAAATTTAAGACAAAGACTCGTCACAAAATAAAAATCCAGCCAGCATCTAGCTCAAAAATCAGAAAGATCACCAAAGGAACCATAAACCGAGCCTCAACAAGGATTGAAAACAGCTCCAGTCACATTTAGATTCAAGTTCCAGCATGAGGCCAAGACAAAGGCTTCTCAAAACTCCATCAAATAAAGCATGTGTATGTATACATATGTATTCCGAGCATAACTTCAACTTGATATTGGAAGAGAAAGCTAAACTTGCATTTACAATAACACTTCCGAGTCTTTATACATCAAACTCATGAAACTATCACATGCTTGTAAACAAAGGTGAGCATAAAGGCTTTTCAAACTAATTAACTATGCTTTCATAAAGGATTAAGATGCGAGAGACTTCCAAATCCTACCTAACATGCTTGCCGAGGGGACTAACCCAACTCCAAAGTCCCTCTTTAACATTTAAACTTGCCTTTGAACATAAGAAAAGTAGATTGGAATGAAACCATACCTTGCTTCCATTATCACATGAAGGATCAAGCCCCTACCCTAAAACATGCTCAATCTAAACTTCTAGCCATGCTCCAAATTGTAAAGAAAACATTTCCAACACTTGCACAAGTATCACATTAGCATGCCATTAGAAGAAGGAGATAAACAAAAAAAAAAGATATTCATTTCAGCGTTAAGATGAAAGTTTCCATAACTCATAGCTTTCAACCGAAGCAGCAAACAGAAAAGAACCCAAATAACAGCAGGAGTCACGGGCTCTTAGAGCCAAACCGAGAAGGAGAGGGGGAGAGGAGGATACCAGAGAGTGTAGAACACACAAGAAGAGCGAGAAATCAAACTCCAAGTCGGCGAAGCACCTCCTCCTCACAATGATTTTCGGGCTCCAACCCTAGACCATCCCGAAATGGGATTTAAATAGGGGGAAAGGGAAGAGGAGTGCCGCTTCCTACCTTAGGAGTCGAGAGAGCTCTGGCAAGACACAAGAGAATGGGGAGGATTGTCGCAAAGAGCAGCAGAGATGGGCCACTTGCGCGTGCAGAGCCCGCCTGGATCAAGCCGCGGAGGGGATAAGGGATGGAGAAGACCACGCGTGGCTCGAGGAGCCAACGGCTACGAAATGAGGAAGGCACCGAGCGCGGGAGAGGAATCGCATAGAGCTCCCACAGGACTCGAGCACGGGAGACGGGCGAACCGAGCGGGTCGAGTGAGGGAGAATAGAAATTTAGGGCTTATATTTTAATTAAAATAGGTTTAAAATTAATTTATTTGAAAATACGTCCCGAATCCTAACTCTCGCACCCGACAGGCTATCGTCGCAAACTTAACATCGATATTAAGTAAAATCGACGTTCCGAACGTATCGGCGCAGTCCGTTTCGTCATCCGAGGTAGTCTGGGCAACCTCGTCGACGGTCGAGTCAAAATCGCATCGAAATTTGGTTTCGTCACAAATTTTGACTCGAGTTCGATCGATCAGAATGGTGCAGGTGTGTAAGACGTGCACGAGGCTATCCTAATGTCTAGGGTCCTATAGGGACTCAATTTGAACTCCCGACGTCGATTTCGACCGACTACTGAACTAGCGGTACGGAATCTCGTACGAGATTTCAAAGAGTAACGAAGTGGTTTCCAACACTCTAAAACGAGGTGGGTCCCATCACTAGGAATCTAGGATCGTCGGGGAAGCTCCTGAGGCTAGAATCCTAAATCTAGGAGGAACACTAAACCTCGACAAAAAGTGAGGTCAACAATGCCTTTTCCCTTTACACCAGGAAATCGTATGGAATGTATAACCGTTTACATCAAATATCTGTCATATAGTCGCACTAAGATTAGGACCATAGGCAAGATCTAATAATCATTGACACATATCGTGAGACAAATTGTACAGTATAATGATCACTTGGTAGCATGAGAATGGCGTTACGGCGTGACTGTACGGGGTGAAGCCATCTGCACATAATCTAAGTTTAATATTGCGTACTTCAACTGCAAAATCTAGATAAGTATGGTCAAAATATCTTCAGGCCTCACCATGTGACGAATTACCCATCAAGTTAGCATCAATTGATCCAATACTGTGTCAAGTTATGTGTGGGGGTGTAAGCATGTAAGCGAACAATCTCTTTAGCTGAGATATGAGCAAAAAAATAAAATAAACGCTTGTATGAAGTATTTTTGTGATTTTTATTCTTTCTCCACATTTGTTTGGATCAATCCGCACCACAAAATTGGCAAGTCATCGCGACTGCATCGGTCTTGTAATATATCATGTACCCATTAACACAGCAATCGATCTTCTCACATCATAACCCTAATTTTGAAACCAACTTTTTCATTCTATACAGGTCATCCGACCCTAAACTCCCTGCAAATAAAGTTGCTACCTGATTGAATGCTTCTTTGGGCATATTAAGATTAGATTTGATGGTTAATATTCTCAGCGCCATTGTTAACTCTGTATTTGTGATGCAACCATCTCATAAATGTTTGTTGGGAAGTGTTCGGTAAGTCATAGAACTGTTGCGATTCATTATTCTATGTTTCAGCTTCGTGCTGAATGCTCTCAACAAATTGAGCTCTCCGAGCATCATGAACCATTTCTTCATACGTGCTAGGATCAAATTCCTCTTAGGGGGGGGGGTGCATAACTTGTTGATGCACCTCCTTGATGGAACTGAACTTCAGTTTCTTGCTCCCCATGCGCAGTCCAGTACCAATAATTAGGTTTAAATCCCTTACGGTAAAGATCTAACTTAACTTCTTCAGGTGACATAATTGCTTAATTTTTTTGCTTCGCACAAGGATACTAGAACTTATCCTCATAACGATAAATGAGCAGCTGTGATGTCACCCTCACTAATTTCTCAATGCTATTCAAGAACTCATCTGTGAGTCATTTTCGTATCGGATATAATTTGTAATATATCCAAGCTCTTAATTTACGGATATCCATCTGCAGCATAGACGTTGTATTATGGGTAAATGCAACTACTACAGAAAAAAATAATCAATACTTACAGTAAGAAGTCAACACTATTTGGTCAACCAACCAACTTGAATTCTACTAATAACAAACTCATATATGTCACCATCACTTTGACCAACCAACATTACTTGAACTGATAACATCCCTATCTATATCACCCTCACCTCGAACATTTGACCTATCGATGCATTCCTTCAATTCAACCAACCAACTTCAATTCTACTAATAACATCCCCATCTATATCACCATCATTTTGAACAATAGACCTTATCGAGGCATTCCTCCACTTCAACCAACCAACGTGAATTCTAGTAATAACTTCACCTTCTATGTCACCATCATTCCGAACATGATCCAATGATATTGCTTCACTTCGGCCAACCAACTTGAATTATACTAAGAGGTAAACACATACCACTTAATACTTATGTATATACATAGCTAACACCTAAGTTTTAATTTTATTAAGATTTCATACATACCACTCAATTCTTATGTATATACATACCTAACCCATATGCTTCAATTTTTACAAAGATATTAATACATACCACTCAATTCTTATGTATATACATACCTAACACCTAAACTTCAATTTTTACATACATATCACGATACATATCTATGAAGATTTTAATACAGACCACTCAGACCACTCAAATCTTATATATATATATATATATATATATATATATATATATATATATATATACATATCTAAAATCTAAACTTCAATTTGGACATGCACACCACATTATCTATGCACTTGGATAAGACATAT
The DNA here is from genome assembly GCA_022702705.1 of Papilionanthe hookeriana x Papilionanthe teres. Lineage (NCBI taxonomy): Eukaryota > Viridiplantae > Streptophyta > Magnoliopsida > Asparagales > Orchidaceae > Papilionanthe > Papilionanthe hookeriana x Papilionanthe teres. Next base: position 13,736,442 of record CM040432.1, on the reverse strand, counting down.
ATCACACAAATGTTTTCATACATACCTAACACCTAAACATTACCTATGAAAAACCCATTTCACTAAATAAAAATTTAAATGACAAAGACTGGCACAAATGGAATTACCTTCCTCACTGTGATTGGAGCGGCGCAGAAGGATGAGACGTACGGGAGTTTCGGTGGTCTCTGCACGCGAACTTCACACCTTTCGAGCTAGCTCTAATGACGACTGTATTGCTAAGGTTCATTGGGGAAGGCGATGGATTTGAGCGAAAGCCGTGAGGGAGAGGGAAAGGGGAGAGGGGAAAGCGCGAGGATTTTGGGCAGAGGTAGAGATCGAGTACTATAAGAAAATGAAATTTAGACGGGCGAGATGTGTAAATTAGGTCATCTGCGTCGTATTTATGTTTAAGTTGTTTCAGATTATTTTGACCCTAACGAGTAAAGTATTTGCATCGAATTTTTCAACACATAATCTGCCACAACTCTAAAACATGTATCGCCGTTTTGATAATACTTTTATCGACAAGCAAGTCGATGCAATTCGGACGCAAAATCCGATGCAAATGTTATAATTAATTTTCCCCGCTTATCGGCCGTAACCGTATGCTAATATTTGCGTTGAAAATTTTGGACGCTAATTCTTGCTTCTCCAGTAGTTCCTATCAACAACCTTTCGATTGGTGTACCGAGGGACGGATAACGGTCGATCTTCTCCCCGTCAGTCACAAGGATGTTTCAGGTACGTTTTGGTTTTACTCAGTGGCACATCCTGAAGAGTGACATTGATCCCCCGGTCGCTAGAGCAAGATCCGACCAAGACTATTTCTTTTATTCCTTTATCTTGTTATCCAACTTTAGGAGTTGGATTCTATAACTGGTACAAAATTGTGCTAGATCATCCTTAATCCATCTTGAATGAAAAATAGTACTTGAACAAATCGGTCGACCATAGGATGGCCGTACTGTGATTGAAAACGATGAATGTCATGATCGCGACTATTGTGTTTAGCATGACTTGCAATGGAATCACCCAATTCCGATTGAAACATCCTTCAACTCGGTACACAATGTGAGTCACAGACCGCATCAAAATTGATCCCGGTAGAATACCAAGTTATTTCCAAAATTGTTAGTCACTCGGTTTGAATTCATGATTGTTCGATGTTTAATGTTTTTGTTATATACGTACTTCATTAACTTCTCCACAACTTCCTTTGTTATGATATAAGCATTGACCACCCAATAAGTACCAAAAATCTTAAAAGAATGCTTACTTACGAGTCATGGAGGGAAAATTAGAGAAGTGAAGAATCAGAAGAGTTTGGAAGAAGTCTCAACTACAATGCATCCATACTTATTTATTATATAGGAGGCGCGGGAGTCGAAACATCCGGAGGCCATCATTCCAAATGTCTCAATATTGAAAAAAGGGATCACACCAAATCACATCAAATATACTTATATAAAAATAAATATATTAGAAATTCTTTATTTATTAATTAAAATGAAAAACAATTACATGAGTTATTCAGAAAGAATGCGTTTAACAAAAGAGTCTTTGGCCACTTGAGCCAAGACATGTCCTCGGCTAAGTAGTTACTTGAACAAAGTCCGCCGCCAAGCTTGAAATAATTGCCCCGATCAGTTTCTTGCTGAGTCCGAATGAGCTACAACTCAGCCCAGAGAGCCATCATATCATCACAAAGATTGTGCATTTCTCCTTCCATCTCTCAACCCGAGCCTGCAAATTCGAACAACACTATTATCCGGTCCTCTGGTTGCTTGCTCAAAAGAATCCACCATCTCATTAACTCTACGCTCTAGCGACCTAGAAGACTGCTGTTGACCGCCATCCATTCCTTGTGAAATATTGAAAAGATTGGCCAGCTTGTTAATCACATCACTGTTCGGTAGTTGGCTCTCTCCGGTATCCTGATGAAGCACAACTGTTGGAATTGTAGGGTCAGCAACAACATTGGCCAACTGCATTCCCATGCTAGTTGGAATTCCAACATTTGGGATTAATTTAGAAGAAATAAGCAAACCCTGGATGGAAGGGTTGACTTTTTGTACTTCAGGTGGAGGAGCATCAGAAATTGCCGCTATACTAAGTTGTTTCAGAAAACCAACCACCACTTGGGTCATCGGATCAATCTGACTAGACTCTTCGTCAAGGATTAGAATAGGATCCGTGAGAGGAGCTCGAAGCCCTTGATCTTTCTCCACTCTTTTTGCGTTTTCTAGCCAATCAACATCAGGGTCAGCAAAAGATGCAACTTGGTCATTTAAGTTAATCGCATGAGTTTTGCGTTGCTTCTTCCTCACGAACACCATTTCCTTTGTCTTTTCGTTTACAGAAATGACAAGAGGTTGAGGAGGGAGCTGAAACTCTTCAAGAGCCATTCAAAGCGCATCGTCATTGAAACAATCTAATGATCTCACGTCAGATATGGTGGCATTTGAAACATGATATCGGGATGAAAATGGAAGAATACTGATCTTAATTATAAAGATCTTATGGGAACGAAAAAACTAAGTAAGCATTCCACTTTGATGAGATTTTATTAATCATTTTCTTGTCCTTTTGTAGTTAACGAGTAAGAAAATTGAGGAACTAATATGTATATAGGAAACTGTCAGCATGAATTCTTAAGAGATCAAGTTGTTTGAAGGGACTCCACTATTTCCAATCATAATTTCATGCAATAATCAATTGACTGGTTAGCTTAGCACTTGCTTAGACGACCGGTAATCCCATCTAACTTAAACGGTCGGTTGAATTGGCTGATTGACATAGTCAGTCAGTAATGAGCATTCGACAACGAGAAGTAAAAGTGAGTTTGTCTTGTATTATATCCGATGGTCGCAACCATCCATGAAAGTGACCCCCATTTAATTATTTATTAGAGAGGTAGTTATATTAACTACCTAAGATTAGGAAAAAGACAAGAAATGTCTTCTAACCATTGAGATAAAGGAGGATGATAGTGTAATTATAAACTCGAGCCACCTATGATTATAAATAGTGGTTGTTTTGTGAATAAGGGTGACACTTTTTTCTCTAAATTTTCTTTGATCTGTGTCCTCTTTTTAATCTCTTCTCTCATGCTTTTAACACTCGTGGCTTGCTATGACAATTTAGGATTTAACCGTGTTAATTTATGTTCATTGACCGCAGTTCAATGCAATGTTTCATTCATATTTGTATATTGTTATTTTCACTTAGGGACAAATATATACATAACATTCAAATGATATCTTTGTATCTTAATTTTTCAATATTTCACCTAAATATTGAAATTCACGATAAAATTTGAACATGTCTTTTCTTGCTTTTTTTAAATCCTTAACTTTTTAATCATGACAGGTACGAATACATAGATTGTGAACTCTTCTTTTGAGTTTAGACTATATAATAATTTATAAAAGCTTTGTGGCTATCTTGAAGTTGATTATTGTGGCTCAGTTCAATGTAGCTTAATGATGAGTACTTAATTCTTATATCTTTTCAGAACTCTTCATAATTTTGTCATGATTGATTTACATAAAAAATAATGCAACAGATTGCTTCTATAATATTTTAAGTATTATAGTAGGTATATTTTTTTCCTTTACAAGGTAAATACTATTGTGAGAGACTTGATCTCGGCATCTTGCATATCAAGTTCAAAAATACTTGGCCTCTTATTTTTATTATGGCACATCAACCCTCTGATACTATTAATCTCCAACATGAATTATCTATGACGTTATCATCTTGATTACAAAGTGAAATTAGCGATTTGGATTCAATTGATTGCTTTAAGTTATTTACCCTTTTAATATTTGTTAGTTATTATCTTATATATATTATTTTGTTAGTCGTTGGAGTTAGAAGAAAAAATCTAGTTTGAAAATATTGCACCTACGTTAAAGTTTTAGGAGGAAAGAAAGGTTATATTTCCTTGAAATATAAATTTTGTGACAAGAGGATTACTAGTGGTGTTAAGAGCTTAAAAGATGACTTAATCTGCACACATTTAAATATTGGACCTTATGAAAAAATACTAGATAAAGTTAAAAAAGAATAAGGAGATTGTTTAAAAAATTACAACACCTCATAGGAAGTAACATAAAGAAATATTGAGGAAATGATTAAGAATAGCTCTTTGATTCCAAAATGCGGGTTCAGTAGAGGAAGTTGTTTTTTCTATGCTAATAAAGGAGCTTGAGGGTCAATGGATAGATTTATTATGAATTTAAATGAAGATGAAAAAGATAATTCTCCAGACAATCCTCACCTAATATCTACAAAAGAATACAAACATAAAGTATGTTTAGATATTGCAAAATAATTTCGTAAGAATGAAATTTCATTTAATGTGATTAGAAGCCCAGGGATTAATATGTTTTTCTCTATTGAAAACTTCGAGTCAGAACTATATCTTCCTAGCATGATGTGGTATGAACTTGGATGTTAGATGATATGGTTAGATCTAGTTGATGTAGTAAATAAGATGTGGGTTGACAGAAGAGTTACGATAATGTCTGATGATTGGTTAGATATTAGAATAAAAAATATTTAAAATTTTCTTATTAAGAACTCGTATGTGATTATTTTTTTGAGATCTGTTGATGTATCAGTCTTTGTAAAATATACACAGTTACTATTTAAAATGTTTATTGAGTTTGTTGAGGAAGTTAGAGAGAGCTTTGTTCAAGTTATTACATATACTGTAAGTTCCTATAAAGTTGCAGGGAGGCTGTTAATGGAGAAAAGGAGATGTCTTTGCTGGTCTCTATAGGCTGCTCATTATTTTAAAATAATGCTTGAGAAGATGGGACACTTTCTACAACATAATTCTGCTTATCTGATCTTGAGAATTTACAGATAAATAATTTATCTGATCAATAGTTACAAGGTTTTCCATTTATTATCCGACCTATTGTTGACCTCACTTTTGTCGAGGTTTAGTTTTCCTCCTAGAATTTAAGATTCTAGCCTTAAGAGCTGCCCCGACGATCTTAGATTCCTAGCTGTGGGACCCACCTCGTTTTAGAATGTTCAGAGCCACTTCGTTACTCCTTCGAAGTCCCGCACGAGATTCCATACTTCTAGCTTATAGCAGGTTGGAAATGATGTCAGGAATTCAAATGGAGTCCCCATAGGACCACTGGACATTAGAACAGCCTCGTGCACATCTTGCACCACTGGACGCACAAATCCTCGGTTACGATCTCACTGCCTTCAATTACTCCGCAATAGATCGAAGCTGAAGTCAGAATGCCAGGACAATCAACATCAAGTCAAAATTTCAGAAGGATCAAAATTTGACGCACTTTCCATCGACCGTCGACGAAGTTGCCCGAATGACTCCGGATCACAAAAATGACTGCGCCAACGCGTCCGGAACGTCAAATTTATCTAGGAAAGACATATTTTGCCAGGGTTCCGAGCACGAGCAAGCAACGCAACATCGGACACATTTTGTTTAATTTATAATAAAATACATATATTAAATATATTGTAAAACCTAAATACCTAAATCCCCAAGCCTCACGCTCGATCCCGTCCCGCGCCTTTCTTTTCCTTCCTCCCGCGGGTTCGTGCGTCTCTACCCTAGCTTGGCTCGACTGAGCTCGTTCCCCTTCGTGCATCTCTGCCCTAGCTTGGCTTGACCGAGCTCGTTCCCCTTCGTGCGTCTGCTCCCTAGCTTGGCTCGAGCGGTCTTTCACCCTCGTGTTGTCCCGTCCCGTGCGTACTATGGTTCGCCCTCCTCACACAAGAGGAGGTGACATTGCACGAGCTCTGCCCGAGCTCCTCCTTCTCGAGACTGTGGGCTTACCTCTTCGGTGCTTGAGGGACTGCGACACCTGTTGCTTGACACAAATATGGGAAGCTTCTTTCCTCCCAAGCCTCATTTCTTCTTCTCCTCTCTATTTTCTCCAGGCTGTGTCATTCCTTGCGACTATGTGGCTCGACCACTGTGCTGTTGACATTGGGTGAGCTTGGATGGCCTTGGGTGAGTTTAGCTTGCCATTTCTCCTCTCTTTTACTATTTAAACTCCATTTTGAGGAGTTCTTAGGGTTGGATGCTCTTTGTGGTTGAGAGTCAGGTTTTGAGTGTCGCTGCTCCTCTCCCCTCTCGCACCACCTTCTCTGTTTCCTGCTTGATTCACTGTGTGTGTAAGTGAAGAGGTGGGAGGAGCTCTGTTTGCTCGCTTCTTCTGGGCTTACCCGAGTACTCATTGCTCGGTTTGAGGCTGTTCTTCTTGCGGCCTCCCTGTTGGTTACTCGTTTTTGTGTGCTCGGTTATTTGTGTTACCACTGAGGTATAAACTTATCCCCCTCCTCTTCGTTCTTGCAGTTTAGATCCCTTGATCGGTGATACTTCATGCATGGTTTGACTTACTTTTAAGCTAATGGCCTATTAAGCGCTTTTCCCCTTTCTTCTTGAGGGAGCTATATGTGAATGCTTATTGAGCTTTCTAGTTTTCTTTTGTTGCAACTTGAAAATAACATCACACACATGCTTTGCTCTTGGATTGAATGTTGGTCTATGGCTTGAGATGGAATGCTTATTTGCTTGTAGGTTCAAACTTCATGTTTAGGCCTTATGAATGTGAATGTGCTGCTCTTCTTTTTCGTTCGATACTTGAACGTTTAAAATATGGTAACCTCTATTATTGCAAAATCTGAGGTGTATGAGGTGTTTTGGTCTTTTGTTTTACAAAACGTGAAGTGCTGGGAGCCTTATTTTAAAAGCATGAGGTGAAAAGAAGTATTTTCTTTTTTTTTTAAGAATATGGAGGTGAGGGTGGTTCTTTGTGATGCTTGGAGGGGTGTGCTTCCTCTCCTACCCATGCTATTAGTCTGTTATTAGTTGGTTATATTTAAAAGATTGAAAAGCATGTTTCAATGCTTTATGTTTGTTTATCCCAATGCAAGCATTGAATGTGGTGGCTTGTTTTCAAGTGTATTCATTTAAGTTGGAAGTTTGATGTTTAACGAGGCGTTTATGAAAGAAAACATTTGACATTATTTAACTCATTGAAAAATCGGGCATTGTGGTATATGTGTTGGCTACACTCCCCTTGTTATGTTACTGCATGTGTGAAAGAGATCTAGGCCCCATTTGTGGCTTTCGGTTTTGCCCCTCTGCTGGGCTATTTTTTTGTGGCCTGTTGCCTTTCGGTTTGCCCCTCTGCTGGTCTGTTTTTTGTGGCCTGTTGTCTCTCAGTTTGCCCCCCTGCTGGGCTGTGTTTTCTTTTTAACTTGTTGCCTCTCGACTTGCCCACCTGCTGGGTTGGTTCCCCTTCCTATTACGTCTCGGTTTCGCCCTGTTGGTGGGTTTGGGTTCCCCGTGCTGGACCCATACTTTGGTTGTGTTTGGACTTATATTTTTGGGGCTTTATGTAGCCTGGGTTTGGCTTTGATTTGATCTTATTTTTAAGTTTATTAACTGTTTTTTTTTTGCCTTGGAGCGGGTCCTGTTTTGAGCAGGTGATGGCTCAACTTTAACCTTGCGTAGAGCTCAGTTTTGTCTTGGCTGTGGCTTTGTTCTAGCCCTTGTTGTGCCTCGGTCTCACCTTGTGAGCTGGCCCTGATTTGAGCCTGTTAATAGCCTTATGGCTGCCCCTCTTTGCATTCCTTATGTGGGGCCGGTTTTGGTGTTATGATACTTCTGTAGCTCCTCTTTTGCACTCATACACTGGGCCTGGTGTTGGTTTTAATGAGGGATGATTAAAGCCTTACATGGACTAAGTTGTGGCGTTCATTTGAAATGTTGTTGATGATATATTCGGCCCAGGTTTTAATATTTGTTCGGGCCCGATTCTATGATATCGAAGGGCTACAATTCTAGCATGATATGTGATGGATTTTCAGATCTGCAAAAGATGTTGAATTTTGACCTTAAAGTGACACAGTTTTGAGGATTTGTGTGACAGTGTTTTGGTTTTGTGGGAATTTGGATTTAGCCTCGTCGGGACTTTGGTTTAAAGTGTGGTCAAAGGTATATTAGTAGTCCGATCTTAAGCCTACCTGTCTTGATTTGAGAACTGTGATCAGTTTGGATGGTGACACAGCTTTCTGGGATTCTCCCTTCTTTTTTTCTTCAGTTGCTCATGTTAGTGTCAGCCGCTTAAAGTTGCGTATTTTTTTTATTAGATTTTTTTTTAAAATTTAATTTAATGGATATATGTATATTAGTTTTGAAAATAAGATTTTTAAATTTTAAACTATTAGAATAAGAAATGATGGATCTCATTCGTTTAGCGGTTTGAATGAGCGAGCGTAATATCGCGAGTAACGCATCTATTCCGAAGAATAGGCACCCTACTTGACAATATCGCTCGATCAAATAAACCACAAAATTCATGACATCCGTTCTGGTCTCAGCGAACCTTTATGTGGATCGATAAATTCCCTATTTAATACGTAAGAATTAAATAGTGTTTATATTATCTCGGCCTTTAAAACTCCCTATGTATGCAATGCCTCTATAGTTAATTACCCCTCAAACGACCAAGTCACTGGAGAACTCTCGATTTAGATCGCGGGTTCTATCTTCACGAATTCAAAAGGTAGGGTTTTCAACGAAGCTGGTAGTAGGAATCCAATAGGTGAAAGCACGAAAGAGAATAGCTTATTTCGGAGTCAAAGAAAAGAAGGGTAGGGATATCACGGATCTCGTGAGAACCTCGATAACGTCTCGACTATCCTATGGTTAGGCTTTAAATTTTGGAAAGAGATTTATTTTAATTTCAATCCCGCAAATTAATTATAGGAATTACGTTTCGCATAATGTCCCGATTATGCAAACTACTGAAAACAGGAGAGCTTACGTCGTATCGTACGACAACCTCGAAACCTAAGCGAGTTAGAGGTTTATATCGCACAGGAGAGCTGTGCAGGCCTAAAAGAACGAAGTGAGGATTATCTGCGCTGAGACGAACTACTCTCAAGTCCTAGGCACATTATTTAAACTAAAGAATGGTTATTGTCGATGTCGACACGTGTTTGTTGAAGAAGATGACCGTGCTTGCCCACCGTGCTCCAAGTCTCCACGTCAGTAAGAGAATCCGTAGTTTAGATTTCAAGTCTTAAGTTAAAGTGAGCATGCAAGTCGTTTATTTATTTTTATCGTAACAGATGAAGTGTGTGCCAATGAGTAGCGTAAGTAAAGAAAGAAGAACAGGAGAGCATGCTAGCTATACGTAGAAGTAACATCGCTATAACAGTAAAACACGCCGAGCAGGAGAAAGATACGAAGTGTAAAACATGCTAAGTAAGCATATGTATCGAAAGTAAATGTACTCGTATCAAATAGAGAGTATATCGCTGAAAAGTAAAATATGACAAACAGGTATAATAAGTAAGGAAAGTAAAGATCATCACAAGAAGATCAGTATGCTTCACTTATCCTCATAGTACTGTTACTCGTTTCATCGTTATTTTATATTTTTATTTATATTTTTCTTATTTCCTGCAACAGATTTGTCAAGCACTAAAAGAGTATGAGTAGAAGTAGTAAGTTGAAAACGACCTACTAAACGACAGTACTTATGGTGTAGTACAAAGAAAAGAAAGTCCGAAAACTCAACAAGAAAAACGAAGGAAAACGACGAGAAAGATAGGAAAATCACGTAAGAAAATCCAAGAAAGTCGGAAAGAAAGAAAAGAAACGTCCGTAGAAACTCCGAGAAAGCTCCACAAACGCAAGACAAAACAAAACCGTAGAAAACCGCAAAAGACCGCGAGAAACCCACAGACGACCCGCTAAACTCATGGCGAACCATAAGAAAGCCATGCGGCCTCCGAAAAAAGACCCGTAAGCACGGTGGTGTTTCGGACTCGTAGCCGTGCTAACGTCCGGACTTGAGTGTCGACTACTTGACCGACTTTCTGCGATGCGCAGTTCTAATCCGACTCGAATAACTAACCGTGGACCTTTATAAATTTTCACACATTTCATTTTTTGTTTTCATGCAAGTAAGATCTGTAGGTAAGTAGGCTGCGTAAGAAGTGGAGTAATTTTGTATTTTTCAAACATATGTATTTTTTCTTGTTTTAAAACATTTCGATCACTGGTTGACTATCCTAATAGGATTGAGCCTACGAACATTGGATCGTCGGTAGTAGAAATCCCGAGTGACGGTCGAACGGTTCCGTGATTCCCGCTCTACTCTCTACGTAGTCTCCGAGTCGGCGGCCCATTCTAAGCGCTCTCGTAATTTTTCTCGTTTTGCAGTCTCATCCATGTCCCCACCGCACTTACTGACTTGCTCGATGGCCCCACGTATAACCCAAGGAGTTATATGTGCACACCTACACGTCCCCCGTAGGTGTGTGCTTTGAGCCAAGAAACAAGGTGAAACTAGGGACGAGAGGTCAAGGAAAGGATGACGGAAAGCGGCTCACTTAACACAATTTCGAAAAGAAGTGAGTCGATTTCCAATAATCAGAAAACACATAAGTCACCTTGGACTCCCGACCGACCTCACATATCCTAGAAAAAGGACCTAAAGGCACCACAACGCTCTCGAAGAGGATGAGGGCTAGACCCCTAGGAAGGCACTCCTTTTTCCCAAATAAATTGTAAAATCATGAAAAACATAAAGAAGAAAGCCACTTCTCGAGCCCTAGACTCCAGGCCACATTGATTTTTTTTAATTCCTGAAACACAAATTTCCCCGGTACGTTCTCTTACGGGCTCGGGATTCAAGCTATAGTAATAGGAGAATCAACAATCTTTTAATACATAAGAAAGAGAATGGACAAGCCATAGCTCACCAAACTAAGCATCGGTTTCACCAAATAAATCTTCCAAGAAGTATTCCGGATATCGTGTTCAATTCATTTCCCACAAGTAAGCTGGGAGGCTCTTCCAAATTCAATAAATCAATTCCATAGACAAGTGAAGCAAAGAGCAAAGCCACCATCACAGCAATCACCCCAATAAGACTTTCGGCCAGGACACATACCAAGCTGGGAACCCACGGCCAAAAATCACAAAAAGAATGGAAACTATAAGAGGTAAAGCCCCCACCAAGTGCCAAATTTCCATAAAGAAGCTCACGGCTAGACCTAGGGAGCCAATTACATCAAGTCTAGCTCACCACAAATGCTCAAGATCAAATTCACTAGGTAACCAAGCAATTCAACCCACCTACAGCTTAAAAGAAGCACAAACCGAGCCCAGTAAAGACCCAAACCCGAGCCATTCAAAGGCTGCACTGGGGAAGTTGCAAGAACAGCAGGAACCAAAACTGAGCCCCCTCTTAGTGCAATGGGAGCAACAGAGAGATACTGCAAGAGCAGACAAAAAACGAAACAAAACCGAGCCCCTTCTTAGTGCAATGGGGCTAGGCTGCAGAGCAACGATAACGGAAAACGAGCCCCTAAGCCAAGAGCAAAGGAGCGGTACGCAAGAGCGAAGAAACGAAAAACCGAGCCCAAAACCAAGTGCAAAAGGGGCTAGCTGCAAGAGCAGCAAAACAGAAAACGAGCCCAGCCAAGCTGAACCGAATACAGGAAAACCAAAACCAAATACGTGAAAGCCAAAACCGCATACAGGAAAGCCAAAACCGTACCCAGCTCAAGGAATAGCCATTCCCCGCCTCTTCATGCATCAAAATAGAAGGCCACCATATATTTCGGATCGAATAAGCATAGAACCTTTCCAAACTTAAAGTAAATTTCTCCATAACATGCGCTTTTGATAAGGAAAAGCTGAAGGAAGCCGAAATGTGACCCACATGTTTACAAGGCTCAAGTGAATCCTTCACCAAATGAAATTATAATAAAGTGCTAGCATGTCATTAGAAAGAAAAGAGGAGGGATTATCATTTAGGCTAAGCATACAAGTTATACCTCCATTTTCTTTCACTATAAGCAGTAAAAAGGAAATCCCCTCCAATCTATATGCAAGACTACACAAGCATGCCATTTAAAGATGAAAAGCAGGGAATTATCATCTCAAGCAATCCAACACATCATTCCATAGCATACAAACACCCAGCCGAAGCAGTAAACAGGGAGGGCCGAACCAATCAGCAAGAATCACGGCCTCCCTGGGCTAGACCGAGAGGAAGAGAGGAGAAGAAGAGGGTTACCAGTTAACGTAGAACACCCCAAGGAATAGGAAAACCCTAGGCTTTGAACCAGCAGCAACTCCCCACCTCCACAGGAATAATCGGCCAGCCACTGAGAAAGCCCAAAATAGGGCTCTAAATAGGCGAGGAGAGGGAGGAGAGGGCCGAGACTTACCGCGAACCCAACAAAATCGAGGAAGTGACGGGGGATGGGGGAAATGCCGCAGAGAAGATCGGCAGGGAGGCGAGACGCGCGCGGAGATCACGCGAGGTGACTCTCGCGCAGGGATAACACTCGAAGAGGCATGGGGAGAACCACGCGGGGCTCGAGGGAGCAACGGTCACCAGGGGAAGGCGCACGCGAGCGCGGGAGAAGCAGGGACGGAAGCTCGATCGAACGAGCCAGGGAGGAAGCCAAGGGATCGAACGGGTAGATATTAGGGTCTGGGGGTTTAGTTTAGGTTTAAAATATAATATATATATATATATATATATATATATATATATATTATTAATTTTATTAAAAATAAGCCCAAAACCGCAATTTTCGTCCCGGCGAGCGATCGTCGCAAATTAAATATCAATTTTAGGTGGAAACGACGTTCCGGACGCAATGACGAAGTCCGTTTCGTCATCCGAGGTCGCTCGGAGAACCTCGTCGACGGTCGCGTCGGAAGCGCGTCAAATCTGACATTTTCTGAAATCCTGACTCGACGTCGCTCGTCCTGGCATTTCGGCTTCTGATTCTGGTCCGTCGCGGAGAAACTCAAAGCGTCGAGGCCGTGGCTCGAGAAATTTGTGCTTGCGTGGTGCGGAAATGTGCACGAGGCTATCCTAAGGTCCAGTGGTCCCATAGGAACTCAATTCGAGTCCTAACGCCAATTCCAACCTACCCGTTGTGAGCTAGAGGTCGGAACTCCGTCCGGACTCTAAAAGAGTGTCGAAGTGGTTTCGAGCATTCTAAAGACGAGGTGGGTCCAGTGCTAGGAATCTAAGATCGTCGGGGAAGCTCCTAAAGCTAGAACCCTAAATCCTAGGAGAAAAAACTAAACCTCGACAAAAACGAGGTCAACAGTTAGAGAGGGAGTGAGTCTCTTTTAGGAGATCCTAGAACTTGTGGGTGTCGTCGAGATGTTTCTCTACTTTTATAAGTTCTAGACAAGTCTGTCGGGATTGAGTCGTCAGAATGTCGGGGTCGTCTGTTTTACTCGGTTTTAAGGGCAGCACGGTCATCTTGAACAGTAAGACTTGTCTACATCAGCAAAACCATTTCGTAGTTTAAAATAACAATTCATAGGTCTTCGAGGTAGTCCGCCTAGTGCGACATAAATCCTCACATGTTCTTTGGCCTTTACACAATCATGTTGTGCAATATAAGCTCTAACTCGCTTTAGGATTCCGAGGTTGTCATGAGGTAACCTCCCATCTTCCAGGTTATTTGCATAATTGGAATGTTATGCAAATGTAATTCCTATAATTAATTGGCAGAATCGAAATTTAAATAACTTCATTTCCAAAATTTAAAGCCCAACAATTGGATAGTCTGGGAAGTCATCGAGATCCTCCTCGAGATCTGTGACATCCCCTACTTTTCTTTCCTTTGGATTCCTACAAAAACTGTTCTAATCTTGAGCCACTCGCCTATTGGATTCCCTACTACCACACTACTTTGAAAATTCTATCCCTTGAATTCATGAAGATGGATACCTCTGATCTAATTCGAGAGTTCTCTCAGGGACTTCGGTCATTTGAGGGGTAATTGACTATAGCCTATATAGGAAGCTTTATGAACCCAGGTAATATAAACCCTATTTAATTCTTTTGTATTAAATAGGAGAATTTATCGGTCAACACAAAAGGTTCGCAGACTAGAACATATGTCATAAATTATGTAGTTTATTTGATCGAGCCGTATCATCAAGTAGTGTGTCTATTCCTCGGGATAGATGCATCGCTTGCGATATGGTGCTCGTTCATTTCAAACTACTAAATGAATGAGATTTGTTCATTCTCATTTTTCAAATTTAAAAGATTATTTTCATAAATCCATATATATATATATATATTAAATAAAATCAAAATCCTATTTTATAAAACTACATTTCATAATTGTCAAAAGTTTCAACACCCAAACGATTCGACGACCGACACCTATAAAGATCTAAAGAGTTACGACAAATTTTTCTGAGGCTGTTTTTTTAAGTATGAGATAGAATTTCTTTGGCAAAAAATCAGAAGAAAAGTAAATGAGAAAAATATTATGAAAGATGATTCTTTCTAGCTTTGTGTTAATTATACTCTGACGATTACAGAGACTTCAGTGAAGATATTAAGAATTTGTTGATGGTGAGAGAGGGATCCAATTATGTTGATGAAGCTATGAATCAAAGCAAATGACGAAATAACAAAAGCTTTAGGAGGACAAGAGAGACTACAAACAGGCTGATGTGTTTTGGCTTGCTGTATGGGATAGCAGAGTGGCAAGGAAGTTTTGTGAGGGAATGGGCTGAGGTGTGAATTGGGATGATGAGAGGGGCTTGTGGGCAAAGGCGTGAGAATAGGGAGTAGCGACAAAGAAGGCGAGGGACAGAGGGGATATCCTCAACGAGTTTTAGTGTTGAGGGAGAGAGGAGATGGGTGAAGTAGGTTTTAGCTATTGGGGATGGAGTTGCTGTGGTACTTAAGAGGCAAACCAGAGAGAGCTGGAGTTGTGGAAAGGGAGGGAAATGAGTATGAGGGGAATTTTGAGCTGGAGGAGAGGATTTTAGTGTGCAAAATTGGAGAAGACAAGGGTTGCAACACCTAGCGAGAGAAGGGGCTGGGGAGAGGAACATAAGTACTTGGTTTTGGGACAAGATAAGAGGTGTGGTTATGTTGTAGTGTGGGCGAGAGAGAGAAGAGTGAGGACAAGGATAATATTCCATTCTGATTATTATTATTTTTTATTTCTGGCAGTACAAAACGGCAAGGTAAAGAGGATGTAGTATGGGGATGGGTAGTGGGTACACAAGGAATTCAAGGGATATTTTGTATTTGGCACAAATTTTAATTATATAATAAAATCATATTTATATATATATATATATATATATATATATATATATATATATATATATATATATATTACTTAAAAGTTATCAGCTCTATTTTCTTAATTAAATCTAAAAAATTTAATTATCAAGCCTCTATTTGTTTGTCACCAATTCATGTACGAGTAATTTTGTATTTTGTATTCGTGCATGGAACACAGATAATATGGGTGCCCATTTGAGACAATATTTGTATTTTCAAAGTATCACCAAGTCTATTTTGCAAACGAATATAATTAGTGCAAGTTTGATGGTTGTCGAACTATTCAATCCGATTGTCAGACTGTTGCGTTTGATCTTTCTTATCATTGTTGTATTCGATCAAATCGTTTGTAGGATTTCCTCTAATAATTTTGATGCTCTGAATGCGTTGATGCAATCCATTTTTTTCGAAAGAGCATCCTTTGTGCAATTTAGACCTCAGTTAAGGCAGCTTGGACTCGATTTGTGTGACTTTCCATACGTAAATCAGCGTTTTCATCATATTTTATCGAATTGATCTTGCAAGCTCTTTTCTTGAGTAAATTCGGTGCTTTGGACATGTCTGTGGAGTCGATTATGTGATAAGACAACCGTTGGGCAGGTTTAGCAACACACGGAGCATCTTAGCTTTGATGTATTTGATGTTGCTATTTTCTTGGTGATCCATCGAGTTGTTTAAATGAGTCATCTTTTATTAATTTTGATTCTCCAAATGTTTTAGTGTTAAAAAAAATCTGTTTTGCAATTTAATCTATAAGCTTTAATTGGTTTTTTTGTGTACGGTGTCTTGATGTCATTATCAAAATATTTGATCACATTGCAATGTGGAGCATGTATAGGGGTTGACAAATGAAAGGCATAGAAGAACAGTGCAGAGGAAAAGATGTCATTATAAATAAAGTTTTATGCTTGTACAAAGAGAGAGATTCACATTTTGTCAAGGAGTTAAACCTCCAAAAAGGATTTGTACATTTAAAATAAAATTTTATTTAACATAGAATTATTTCTTTACATGCTGCAGATTCTTTCTTTTTTCAATCTATAAATAACTCAGGAAGCAACAACTAAATATGACCCCTGATTTTACGCGAGGAGCCACACAAAACAATGTTAAGAAGCTGTAGTTTTAGCTAGAAAATCAGCAATTGAAGAAACCTCAGGTTGATTACAGTGACAGTGTTGCTCTGACCAATAAAAATCTACAATGAAATTCATGTATTGCCACAATCTTGATATTTGAAGTTTTACAATATAAGCCAATTCCGGAAGCGAATATTGTCGTGGTCATGAAACGGATGTAGCCTCATCTTTAAAAGAGAAATGACATTAAATATCATTCTGACTTCAGTGTTAAACTTATATCCTAAACGTGTAAATGCAAACTTCGATCAAATCAACCAACATTCGATTCAAAATTTAAATTGGGAAATTTCAAGTTTCAATAGATTGTCATAATGCAGATATCTTGTTCAATCTTTGAGATTTCTGCAACTTCCAAGTTCTCGTAACCTTGCAAATCTGTTGGAAACCTGGGTGAGGGAAACCCAAGTAAGGCAGAAGTCTCACAATATTTAGGCTTTTTTGAGAAATTCATTAATCATATGTTCCTCTAAAATAGAAAATTACTTAAGCCTCCCCATATTCTTATTGCTGTTACAATTAATGACCTATCATTCAAAGTGTATTAGATTTTACCGCAAAGGCTTTGTTGTTTCATCTAGCCTTCCATTAAACCATGAACTTGTTATTTGTTGGCACTTTATTTTTTTAAAAACGTTGGTGGTGGTGGTGGTGAGATTTGACCACTTAGAAAGCAACAGTTGCATGAATTTTGGCTCTTTCAAGCCTAGCTCAATTCTGATGTAAATGTTGACATTTACCAGCATGCAGGCAAACTGGCATTTGAATCTCAATCAGTAATTTTATTCTGCATTTGAACTGCATGAGAAGTTTTGCATCTAAATTCTGGGATGCTGCACACAAGCCCTTATAATGGAAGTCTTTGGGTTTATGCCTGCATGTACATGTGCAAGTATAATGAGCTATTTTAGGTTTTCTTGATTGAATGATTATTTTGGTAAATTTATTCGCTTGGGAATCTTCTCAGGACACAATTGGGGCATAGCGAGGCAAGAATGCCCTTGAAAATTGTGGGAATATTTGGGAAATAACCCACAAATCTGGTTTTCGCCTGGGCCGTCCAAGGAGGCTTGTTGATTGTAGCAATGTTTGGCTGTCTCGAAGGTTTGAAGGATAAACTTGTGGTAAAAAACTAACTCATATTAGTGGGGCTTCCGGTGTTTCAAGTCTTACACCTTCCTCTGTGATAATTACAATGCCTAATCCTTGTCTCCAGTTTCTAAAACATTTCCCATAGCTGAGAAAACGGGAAAACTTCGTGTTTTGTTCATTCTTTTAGATCTAAACCCATCATTCCTTACCACAATCTAAATGCTTTCAGATTTCTGTCTATGGAGCGCTTGTTCTTTTTGAATTGAAATTCTTGATGTCCTCCAATTACTTTTATATTCTGTTGTCATTTTGATTCTTTATCGTGACGTGCTGTTGAATTTTCTTTGCAGTTCATGTCATTAAACCAATTGCGTGATCAATTTTCTGCTTCAATCCATTGCAGATTTTTCTTTCCTTTTTCTTTCTTGTGTTATCCTTACTGAAAGACTTGACCTTCCCTTTTTGGTTAATCTTTGGAACCGGTGTTCCTGCAGCAATGAAACCAATGAAGAGGAAGAAGAATAACACAAGATGCAAGCCATTGCCACCTTCTAAGAGACTACGGCTTGAAGCTCAGAGGGTCCTTAAAGAGCGTGTCCAGGATATTGCTGACAAGAAAGGCATCAAACTTAGATTCTGTAATCTGAAAGAATGTGAAGGTCACATACAATCACGGGACAGTCCATGTGGAAGTATAAGAATGGAGATTGGGTGGCCACCAGGGGTACCATTTGTTCATCCCCATGACCTTCCCAACAAGTCAAAGATTGGTTTTCTTGAAGCTTATGAGCCTGGGTGGACTGCAGCTCAGCAAGATATAGAGTTAAGTATTGTCAAACAAAGAAAAGCCATTTTGATTTTCATCTATCTCAAGGATCACCTGCTTTTACTTATATTTCATTAGGCATTGTAGTATCACAGAATGATAATCTTGAAACTTATATAACCTTTGGTTATTATGGATGTTCATTTAGACGTAGTAGAACAATCGTCTGCCCTTATACCCTTTTTCTTTTCGATCTTTCTTCTTGATATCTATATGCAACAATAGTATATAAATTGTGCTACAACAATTTTATTGGAATGGAAAACTTAATCAAATTCTTGAAACATGATTATTTGACAAATACAGGTTCATATCAAAATTGAAACAATTAGTTCAGACATTTTACTTTGTTTTCGTCTTCAGACAACACAGGTGGAAATATCCTACCTTCCAAAAGGGATGCTTATGATACTCTAACCTGGCCTACTTGGAAGTAATTTAATGAAAAATTGTGTGATAAAACTTTAGTTAGTCAACTTAAATTTAGATATGTTTTTATTTATGATTTTATTTTCATAACTGAGACTATTTTCTGCATTATTTTTGTCTTTCTTGTTCACCCCTGTACATAGGCACACTCCTCTATCAATATAACTGAGACTATTTTCTGCCAATTTTTCCCTCTTCAACATAACCGAGACTACTTTCCCTCTTCAACATGGTATCAAAAAGTGGTTATTACAGCCATGGCTCCTGTGTCATCCCCAAGCTCTCAACTCTTTCTCATCATGAATCTTGTGCTTTCTTTCCTATTTTTCTCATACACGCCTTAAATCACTTGTTTGCTTGCTTGCTTGACTCTATTAAGGTTCATTATCACGTTCTCATCGATTAGTAACTTGCTTGTTTCCACTAGCGCTAGTGCGTTGTTGCCTTGCTTGTGCATGAGCGTTCTCATGCCTGCTTTGCTCCCTCTCACTCATATATTTGCTCTATCTTGCCCTTTTGCTCGTTTGCACTGCAACCTTTTCACCTCTCTCATTGCCACAAAACTTATTAGTGCCCTAGTTGATGCAAGCAAATGTCTTTACAACACATATTTTCTATATGCGTTTCTCTAGTTTGATTTTTCCTTTCATTGTCTTCTTTATTTTTATGTTCTAATTTTCACTTGAATTCTTTGTTCATCTCATATTACGATGCCATGATTTTTCCATCTATTCTTAAGACAAAACTCTCCTTCACTATCATTACTACCGTCAAATTTAATTTTACCAACTATCTTTTGTGGTTGAGCAATTTATGGTTCGTTAGTAGGTCTCATGGCAAATCTCAGCATCTTGATGTGTCCTTGAGTTGCGGTGACTCTAAATATTTTAAATGGCAAGTATTTGATTATTTTGTCCTTTACTTGGTTATTTGATAGATTTTAACCTCTTCTTGCATCCATTGCCATATTTCAAAACACTTAAATGAAATGAGAAGGTAATGTTTCTTGTGTCCAGATCCTATATTCTATGTTTTAGTTCTCTTCAACAACTTGATTTACCTTTCCAGCTTTGCCACAGTATCTTATGAAGAAGTGAGATGAACTTCTTTAATATTGACCCTTGATTACTTACCCGACTCTTTCGCAGAAAGTTAGTAATGAAATTCATGTCACTAAATTTTATCTTTGGGCATCATATTTTCCTCCAATCTATTCAATCATAAATGGTCAACATTACTATTCATAACATTGCCATTGCTCTTTAGTTCTTTAAATCATTGAACTCTCGCCGTCTTGTCAACCAATGTCTGAACAATCTTCCTTCGTTACAAGATATCGTGGTGGTTGTGATGTCAGAAGTAATGATAGCTGTCATTGTAGGGGAAAGGTTTGTTCTCGTTTCCCTCATCACAACCGCTCTAGTAATTCCTAATAATGTTCAGGGCTAAATTTGTTTATACTTTCAATGCTGGTGTGCTTCTCGCTTCATTCAAATATTGTTGGCACTCCATTGCTTTTTTTCTATATCAGTTACTATCTTGAGGATTATGATTGTCTGGCTCAACGCTTTTAAACATATGTGTCTACTTTTGTTGTTATTTCTTAGGTTATGCTACAATTTCTTCTTCTAGTGCATTCTTGACTCTAAACTATGGTGCACCTTGAATGGGATTAATTAATGTTTCCTTTCTTAACATGTCCTTCCTCCTACCAACCTTTTTATGTTTAGAAATGACTTTTTTTCTCTTTAAGGATTTATTCTCTTATATGTTTGTGTTCTCAGTTTTTTTTTTATTTTAAATAAATCTACTTTTGTTCCATCTTCATAATTGCACTCAAGCCTGCTCCATAACCTTTTATCATTCTCATTGTGTTTTTGAGGATCTTAGTATGTGAAAGGTGATCAGTAGTCAAAGGTTGTGGAATATTCAACTTGACCCTTATTGTATCCAATATTAGTTTGTGGAGATTAAATTTTGGCATTAAGAGAAAAAAAAATGCTATGCAGATTTAGTTGTGGGTTACATTCACAATAAGGTCACCATGGGGGTTAAAAAGGTAGCATGGAGCCCCTTTTTTGGGGTTTAGGGGTAGAGCTCTTTAAAGGCATCTAATTTGTATAATTTATTTATTGAGGGCATTTTTGGTTGGCTTGGTTTGTTTTTTAATGAAAAGTAGGTTGGAGGGAGAGATATGCTATATTAGAGTAATTAAGGTTGTAATTTTTCACTATCAAACCGTAGTGAAATTTAGAATGAGGATGTAGACTAATTTTTATGGTCGTTCCCAAATTAATGGTTTGTTTGGGGTAATTTTTTCACAGCTCTATTATTTTATATTATTATCACATATTTATTTGGCAACTACTTTTTTATTGCTTTTCAAAAATTTGTGTTGTAGAAAGTTATCTTTGAGAATTAAATCTATTAAACTGTAGTAGCTGTAAGAGTGCAGCTATTGAATTTTTTTTAAGAAAAATATTACCTATAGAAGCTTTAAAAAAATCGCTTTCTCCACAAGTCTTACAATTAGCTTTGCAAAGACTACAACGATCATACTGTAAATTTTTTTGCTTTTCATACCATTTTTGCCATTTTCTAAGTATTTTCTTGCACTAAATTTGAAATTTTTAATGTATAGGAATTTTGAAAATTCAAGTGCATGATGCCATTTGCATTTAGTTATTGAACTTAATTTATGCATGGAGTGATTGTAGCAGTCCTTTAAGCAATATTTGAAATTTGATGCTATTTGGAGTATGATTGTAGTATCTACGCCAATATACTAGCCTGAAAACTTTTTTGATAGAGGACAAATCTATGACACAAATGTTGGTGCCACTTCTGGTGTGGCAATGCCAGTTTTTGAATTTTTCCAATGCAATCTACAATTTTTGATGGAGAATTGGGTTCGATGACATCATTGTCTTGCACCACGATTGCAATGCATGCATCGTTGTACCATATCTTTTGCTACCTAAGAAATTTTGTTCAAAAAGTTGGCGCCCTGCTACGACGGGCAATAAAAATTTTTGAACTTGACTTTTGGAGAACTATTTTTTTTTTTTGTTGGGGGGGAGGGGGGTTGGGGAGGCGGGCAAGAGCTCTTGAGTCCAACATTTATTCTTTCTCTCTCTTCTATTTTTGTTTTTATTAATGTGTATTATATTAGCATGTTTTAAATCTCCTTTCTCGGGTAAGATGTAGTCGGTTAAATTTCAATTTCATGAAAATTGGTTCTTGATTTTCTCTACTCAAATTTTAAGTAGAGTATAATCTCAACTTGAGCTTATTATCTTGTATTTTGTTTGGGTGTCAATTGTTTGATCTATAATTTTATTGTGATTGAGGTGTCACACTTGATTGTAAGAATATATATATATATATATATATATATATATGTGTGTGTGTGTGTGTGTGTGTGTGTGTGTGTGTGTGTGTGTGTGTCTTTTATACAAGCATTCAATTTAACTTGGAGATGATGATATGTTATGTCTGATAAGTTAATTTTTCTAGCCTTTTGAGTTAAAAGTAGAGGACATTTTTGGGTCAGTTTATAGCTCTTTTATTTGTGTCGCTTGATCAAATTAACATGTCAACTAATTATAGTTATATTGTTGAAAGTTAAAATCAAAATCTATCAATCAAATTAACATGGTCAACCAATTATAGTTATCTTGGTGAAAATTAAAACCTAAATCTCTCTCTGTTGATAAACTTCTCTTAGTTAACAACAACAACAACAACAACAAAACCTTTATCCCACTAAGTGACGCTGGTTACATGAATCCTTTTTCTCCATTACCCCCTATTTTGTGTCATATTTTCATTTAATTCTTATAAATTAAGATCATTTTTTATACAAAATGCCCAAGTCTCCTAGGTTTACCTCTGCCTTTCTTAACATAAGTCGAATCTAAAACATCTACTCTTCTAATCGGATCATCAGAGGGTCGACGTTTAATTTGACCAAACCATCTAAGACGACTCTCTCTAATTTTGTCTGTCACTGAAGCCACACCAACACTATCACGGATATATTCATTTCGCTTTTCTCTCTAAGTGTAAAGCCACTCATCCTCCTAAGCATTCTCAGCTCGACAATAATTAATTAGTTTTATGCTTCTCTTTTAAAGGCCAACATTCAGCGTCATGGAGCATTGCAGATCTCACAACCATCTTATAAAATTTTCCTTTCAGCCTAAGCGATACTTTTCTATCACACAATAGACCCGAAGCATTCCTCCACTTCCACCAACTTAAATTCTACTAATAACATCCCCATCAATATCACTATCACTTTGAACGATAGACCTGAGATATCTAAAGCATTTGCATCTTTTAATAATTTGATCACCCATAGTTTCATTTCTGTCGCTAGAGCTACTACTACTATAATTACATTCCATGTATTCAGTTTTAGTTCTTCTCAAACGAAGGCCTTTAGACTCCAAGGTAGACCTCCATAATCCATGTTTTTCTTGAGCTTTTTCACTCTTCTTATCCACGAGAAGGATATCATCAGCAAGAAGCATACACTAAGGTACATCCTCCTGTAAGTGTCCGGTAAGACCATCTATAACTAAAGAAAAAATATATGGGCTTAAAGTCGGTTCCTGATATAAACCAACAGAAATAGGAAAATATTTGCTTAATCCTCTTTCTGTTCGAACACAAGTAACAACTATTGTATACATATCTTTAATGACTTGAATATAAGTCATATCAACACCTTTCTTCTCAAGAACTCTCCAAAGGATATCTCTTAGAACCTTATCGTAAGCTTTTTCTAAATTAATATAAATCATATGTAGATCCTCCTTATTATCTCTGAACTTCTCCATCAAACCTCTCAATAAATGTATAACTTTCATAATAGACTTGCTCGACATAAATCCAAAATTGTTATGAGAAATTTTTGTAATACGTTATAATCTATGTTCAATTACACTCTCCCATAATTTTAAAGTATGACACAACAACTTAATTCTTCTATAATTCACACACTCTTGTGCATCCCCTTTGTTCTTAAAAAACAGGACCAAAATACTCTTCCTCCACTCCTCATGCATCTTTTTAGTATTTAAATTAATATTAAAGAGTTAGTAAGCAAAGAACTTTCAAATCTCCTAAACATTTCCATAATTCAATTGTGATATCTTCAAGTCCTATAGATTTTCCACCATTGGTTTTCTTTAAAGCCTCCTCAATATCTTTTTTACTAATGCGACGGTAAAATTGAAAAAAAAATTATTATTAATGATATTAAGATCACTAAGATCGATCGTATTTTCCGAAACTTTATTAAAATGTTTATCAAAATAACTCACCTACCTATTTTGAATATCTTTTCTAAAAAAATACTTTTTGATTTTCATCTTTAATACACTTTACTTGAGTTAAATCTTTAATATTCTTTTCTATTTGTTTGTCTAGTTTATAAATATATTTTTCACCATCCTTAGTATCTAATCTATTATGAAGATCATTAAAAATAAAAATTTTAGCATCACATGTTCTCCTAAAGGTCGTTTGATATTTTTCCCAGTTCTCTAAATTTTTACATTTAAACTAATTTTTATAACATAACTTTATTTTTCTTGCACATTATTATTTCATCACCAACTATTTTTATGTATATGAAACTTTTTCTTTTGATTCTCTAAGTACAACTTTCGCCACTTGTTTGATAGTGTTTGTTGTTTTATCCCACATAGAATTTGCTTCTTCATGACATACCAAATTTTGAAATATTGAATTTTACTCATAAGATAATTTTATTTGTCTTTTATGTACCCCAATCTAATTCAACGACAATGATTCGTAGTATTTTTTATTTTACAACTCTTCATCTTAAAGTCTAGAACTAATAATCGATGTTGAGTGTTTAAATTCTCACTTGGAATGACCTTAAAATCCTTACATTCTCGACGATCTCTTCTTAGTTAATAACAACCCTTAAGAAATTTTTTATCTAGTAGTATTTCCTAATTAAAATTTTTTAATATTAATTATCAATTTTTGTTTCATTTATTTTCATTTCTTAGTAAACACCATTTTCTTATGAGACTACGGGTTCGTTTGGGGTAGTTTATTTGGTGCGGTGGCATTTTAAAACGCACTGCACTCGTTTTGTAAGCTTGTGTTTTAGCGAACTATGCGTTTTCAACGTAAAACATTTTTTCACACCGCACTTATCGAGTGCGATGGTAGAGCTTTTTTCTATGAGTTTAACTTTTAAAAAAAATAAAATTTTGTAATAGCCACCGCACTTGCATTTATCAATAGATTATTTTTAATCGAACTTATCGATAGATTATTCAATAAGTTCGTAATTGCTCTAAACAAACTCTACATCTTTTCATTATTTTATTCTTTCTACGATCACTTACTCTTATGCATACCAATTTTTACACAACCAACTAATGACATGTCATAGCCATCAATTGGATAAATTATGAAATTAATAATTTGTTTTTCTTTTGCTCTCTTTGCTTGGATTGGGTTATACTTCTTTCCCAATATTATCTGCCTTCTTTATGACGTCACTTATTATTAATGGTATTGTCATTTAGGTCTTTCTTAGCCTTAAAAAATTTGGGACTACATCATACATATTCTCTAAGTTTGGATGTAATACTTGAGAACTTCGTAGGCATCATTGAATGTTTTTTCTATTCTCTATACCAAGTCCTAAAAGTATCCTTTTAGAGTTTGATTTTTTTAGGGGTCCAAGTCCTATCTTTATCCATATGAGTTTTAAATAGTTTCTTTTATTAACGATCATTTTAGTATTACTTGGGTTTATAATAAGTGTCACTTTAAGGTTTTTTCTAGTTCACATTTGTATTAGGAATTTAAAGTTCAATTTAACATGTATAACTTAGCCAAATAAAGAAATGAGAAGAACAAATATTTAGTTCAAGTAAAGCGTATTAAGAATTACAATCAAAAAATATTTTTTTAGATAAGAATATTCAACATAAATAGATAAAATATTTTGATAAACTTTTCAATGAAGATTTTGAAGAATTTATTGGCTTAATATTATTTTAAAAACTAAAAAGATTTCTGAGGAGTGAGGAAAGAGTATTTTAGTTCTTATTTTTAATAATAAAGGTGATACACAAAAAATGTGCAAATTATATAGTAATTAAGTTAATGTGTCATACATTAAAGTTATGAGAGAGTAATAGGTTAAGACATTTCTCAAAATCAGTTTAGATTTATGCCTGATAAGCCCAATATGAAAGCTATATATTTCTTGAGAAGTTTGATGGAAAAGTACAGAGAGATAGAGTAATAACGATTTATATATGATTTTTGTTGATTTAGAAAAATCTTATGATGAAGTTGCAAGATAAATACTTTGGAGAATTCTAGAAAAGAAAGGTGTTGATATTACTTATATTCAAGTCATTAAAGATATGTGTACTAGCGCTGTTATTGTGTTTGAATAGGCGGATTAACTAAGTATGTTCCAATTTAAGTTGGCATCAGGGTTCAGCTTTAAGCCCATAACATTTTTGCTTTATTTATGGATGTTTTTACTGGACATTTATAGGAAGATGTGCTTTGGTTTATTCTTGCCGCTGATGATATCCTTTTTGTGGTTAAGACTAGAGAAAGAGTTCACGAAAATCTTGAATTATGGAGGTCAACTTTAGAGTCTGAAGGCTCTGTTTGAGTAGATTCTAAAATTGAATACATGGAATGTAATTTTAGTAGTGATAGATCTAGTGGTGGGGATGTAATAATGAGTGATAAGTCATTAAATGGAGTAGACGTTTTAGATATCTCGAGTGTATTATTCAAAATGATGGTTATATAGATGGGGATGTTATTGGTAAATGAATTCAAGTTGGATGATTGAAGTAGAAGAATGCATTGAGCCTATTCTGTGATATAAAAGTATCGCTTAGACTTGAAGGAAAATTTTATATAATGTTGGTGAGACTTGTAATATTTTATGGTGTAGAATTTTGGCCTATGAAAGTGAAGCATAATACAAATTTAAGTGTTGCGGAGATGGGAATGCTTATGTGGGTGAGTAGCTTTTACCCCTAGAGGCAAAATGTGAAATGAATATATCCGTGAAAGGGTTCTAGTAGTTCCAGTGAAAAGTCAAGGTTAGAGAGAGTCTTCTTAAGATGATTTGGTTACATTAAATGTCCACCACCTGATTAGGGTTGTCAAAAAAGCTCGTTGATCGCGATCAGTTCGTGTTCGGTTCGCTAAGAAGTTTGTGTTCGATTCGTTCGATAAGCAAACGAGACGAACACGAACAATTTTTTTTGTTCGATTTGTTAAACAAACTAAACACGAACAGTGATGTGTTCGTTCTTGTTCGGTTCGTTATTGTTCGAAATATAAAATAATTTAAAATAATTATATATAAAAAATTTATGATATTTTAAAAATAATTATATATTATAAAAATTTATCATATTTTAAATAATTAAACTACTATAAATTATAATATATGATAAATTAATAATAATAATATTATTATAGTATTAATTTTATTAATATAAATATTATAATATTATAATTAATATACTATACTTATATATTAAAATAAAACCCTTAACAAAATCCTAAACGTCTTATTTAGTTCTTCATTTTGAGGAAGTATGGATTACCGATGTGTATGAAATAACTGATCAATTTGTTTTATTTTGAGGAAGTATGCTATCAAAACTAAGGCTGTCAAAAAAGCTCGTTGTTCGCGAACAGTTTGTGTTCGGTTCGCCAGGAAGTTCGTGTTCGATTTGTTCGATAAGCAAACAAGACGAACACGAACAAATTTTTTGAGGAAGTATGGATTACCTGTTTGATTTGTTCGATAAGAAAACGAGACGAACACGAACAATTTTTTTGAGGAAGTTTGTTAAACGAACCAAACACGAACAGTGATGTGTTCGAACATTTCAAACACGAACACTAGCTCTGTTCGTTCGTGTTCGGTTCGTTTACACCCCTACACCTGATAACCCAGCTAGTAGAGTAGATGTTTTAGGTTATTCACTAATAATCTTGGTTAAAATCCAAATATTTTTCGAGTCTCAAGTTTGGCGGTAAGAAATAGGTCATTGTCTTATATGAAGTATGAAATTGATGTTTTGTAAGAATTTCGCCTATTAGGATGCAAACTGTTGACACATGAAATAGATAAAGATGAGATATTTAAAGATTTGTCCTGTTATCTACAATTGGCTAGAAAATATTATCTTATTTTCATTAAGATATTTCTTTGTTTTAGGAATTATAAGCCATTGCATGCAAACTCCTAAATAAATAATAAGGTGAAAAACTGATTAAGGCAAAGTTATATATATTAAACTAAGATCTAGGGTTGTAAACGAACCAATGCACTTTATGAACAATTCAAATTCGGCTTGATTAAGACTCGATCAAATTTGTTCAAATTAGTAAATAAATAAGTTAGGAAGTTTTATAAAAATTTAGAGGTTAAATGAACCAAGTTTAAACATGATGTAACTTATTAATTTATGTTCATGAACAAACAAATTTGTTGTTTAGCAAATAATTTATTAACTATTTTATAATAAGTTCGATAATAACTCATTTCGTATATGATATACTATTTAAATAAAATTTAATTAATTATTTTTTTTAATTATCTTGCTAATAGTAATAAATTATAATTTAATATAAATAATATTTTAAGATTAATTAGTAATAATGTATTTTTTATTGATATTTTCTTGTTAATTAACCTAATTTAATATTCAAATACATCATAATCTATTATATTCAATTTAGCATACTTTTTAGTATTAGTTAATCTATCATTATATAAATATATAACTTCTATTTATTAATTAAAAAATCGACATTAAAAATATGATAACATATATTTGTAATCTCTTTGCTTTTCTACTGGTCACGATTTGCTTAGCACTCAAAAACCGTAACCCATATTTTTCAGTACTACAGTTTCCCCTCTCTTAACCTTTGTTTTCTCTTTTCCATAAACCATGGTTCGCTCACATGAAATGTTTTTTTTTCTAAGTTCGTTCTTTTTTTAGCTTTTTAAAATTTTTAAATTAATTCATTTTTCTTTAGCTTTTTAATGTAATTCCTCATTTATTTTAGTGAACTTAACTTTTTGGTACTTGTTTATGCTATTTGATCATCAACAAAATTTCTTGTAATTTATTTATTACTTTTATTTAATTGGTGTAAAACATTTAGATATTGATTCATAATATATTCAATTATCTATTTGTTTAGATTTTTAAAATTATTTGTTAAATTTTTTTTATAACAATTCAAGTATTTGTTCAAATCATTAGTTTATTTATTAACTAATTGAAGCACCTGCTCAATTAATACGGAAAAGCCAAATATGAAATTAAACCATAATCAAGAATGAACCTACATGTAAAACCTCACTTCAAGCTCGCATTCAAATATGAAATTAAAATATGATCATGTTAACTCCCATTCATGATATATTTGGCTTAACTCGATTCAATTGTGGCCCTGAGGATTTCCTTGAAGTTTTATCAGCTAGTCATACTATTATTATTTTAGATATATCATTTGCTGTTGGGTTGTAAAAACATTTTGAAGTTGTTCTTGGCATCTTCAAATTAACTTTTTTGGGAAATGATCAATATATATGAAGAATTGTCATCTTATTGTGAATGTTTTTTCTGATGGTGACTATGCATGGACTATTGATGTAGGCGTTCTATATTTGGATTTGCATCTTTATGAAGCTAATTTGGTTGCATGGAAAAACAATAAATAAACTGTGGAGGCCATACCTAAAGTTGAGGCACAGAACAAACAATCTCAATTTATACGCGAAAGACCCTTGAAAATTTACACTTTCGATTTCTCAACTTGTCGATTTACGTTATCACAATTTTGTTGTCATCTATATTGCTAGTTATCATATATTTCATGAAAAAAGTATATAATTGGTTTGATTGCTATTTTGTTCAAAAAGAAGATAGCTATACATCGTGATCCTAGTTCAACACTAGTTAATGGTTTTACCAAGGCTATGCGTTCACTTCAAATTTTTCAAGCTATGTAATAAATTAAAAGCTAATTGATATATATGCTTTACTTGGAGGCTGACTGTTGAAAAGAACAAGATTGAAAGTATTATCATAAGAAAGCTTTAATTAGTCAATTGACCATAGGTATAGCCTTATGTATGATTTTATCCTCATAATTGAGGATTTTTCCTATTTTTTAATGAAACATAGCCAACTTTTTCCCTTTCTCCTCTCAACATATTTTTTTAATGGAGTGCAAGCAGACTTCCTGATCTGCTATATATGTAATCATTTGTTTGCTTCAATATTTTTTTTTGGCGACCACCACTTACATAATATTTCAATAATACGTGCATTACTAGTTTGCTTGACCATCTCCCGCAACCGTTGGCCTACATTATTCAATAAAAAATTTAATTTAGTGCAAAGTTCTCTATCTTGTTACCAACTAAAACTGTTTCACGGGGTTTTATTGTCTCTTGCAGGAATCAATCTCCATAGCCACCAACATTAAGTCCTCCTCTTTCAGCTTGCGACTTCAGATAGCATCTCAGCTCTTTGATCCTCAAAATCCTGTATTCAAGTTCCAAATCTGTTCAAAACATTAAGAAAGGGTGCAGTTTTTCTTTTTCTTTCAAAAGGTGTTGCTTTCTCCCTCGAAAGCCATTCTATTATATCAGTTTTTTAGTTTTTTTTTTAACAATTGGTGCAACTTATTCCTGTGTAAATATCTCATCAAGTAACAGCGGTCTACTTGCAATTTATTATTATTATTATTATTATTATCAAGAATTTTGTGTTCTGGAGCAGAATTTTGTTTCTTTAGGTGAAAGAAATAAAGAGCTGAATCCTATCTTTTGCAAGTCTTTCATGCACAAGCGACACCATGGGAGGATGATGTCTACTTGAGTTTGAACGTTTTTTGAATAAATATTTGTGACGAATTGATGGTATTAGAGCATGCTTATCTCTCATGCTTTCAGATTTGCATTCCAAACTGTCTGGTAAAAAGAGGACGCCTGCATGGTTAATTTGGTCAGTATGAATTCAGATAATAATTTGTATGTTTAATAATTTTTTGTTATCTTGTGCTTTTTGATTAAAACATCCTAAAATAAAAGTGGTCTAAAAAAAGAAATTCTAGCTTTAATCATCTTAGACAAAGTCAGTTTAACTTAGCATTTAGGCAAGTCAGGCCAATTGTTAATCAACAACTTTATTTCATCCGTGTAATCATGTTATTTTGATAAATAATCATGCATTCCTGAGCTTGTTTAGCAATTAGGATCTTCAATTAAAGTGTTGTCTTTCAGTTATGACATTTGAGATTAGCTAAAATGGCTATAATTAGACAGGATTTCAGGTCTGTAGAATCAATATCACAACTACACTTCTTGAGTACATTGGTGCGTAAAGGCTTACTTTATTTAGTTCGCCAAGCTTTGATATTCTATCAAAAAGTTTGAGAGGTAAGTGGTGCGCAAAATTAGAACAATGGGAAAGGATTAAATAAGTTTTCTTTATTCATTTATTTATTTATTTATTTTGTGTTGGTGAGTTTTGAGCGCGACAAGTTTCAGTTTAGGGAAAAAATATTAGGTCAGGACAACGGATACAGTCGGAGTCTATAATAGTGGGACGTCACGTGTCAACTGGATCTCATAAATTTTAACGCTGACCAATCTCAATATATTACGGTGGACCCATTTGATATGTGGCGTTTCACTATTGGACTAGAAGTAAATTATGTCCGGAGTTCGACGTAATTTCTGCTCGAGTACAGGTGAGAGTCTTGTCACTGGTCCGGTACAATATAGTTATCAATAATAAATAATTCCTAATGATCCATCACAACGGAAAAGTGTGCATGCATAAGACCAATATCTTCCCATTAGATGATGCCTTAAATATAATTACATTTGTTGCACATATCTGCCATAAAATAAAACAAGCAAAAATAATAGGAATATGAGAAAATTGCAACTTCAATGTAGGCCGATGTGTCAAAGGAGCAAGAATCGATTTGTAAGGAAAAAATATATTATTCTAGATTGGTGAACAGATATAAAAATTTATTTTAGCAAGGAGCATTTTCATTCCGGAAATCAAAACAAGTAAAGCATTTTCATTCCGGAAACGAAACAACACTATTCTACGTACTTTTATGAGAAATTTATATACCTACCACGCAATTCATGACTTTAGATATCTAACGCCTAAATTTGTTATTTGTATTTATAACACCTCGAGATTTTCTACCTATATATACAGGTGTAAATGAATCAAACACGAACAAACAAAGCTTGTGTTCGTGTTCGGTTCGTTTGAAATTAAGTTTGTTTGAAATAAGCTCGTGTTCGAAATTGTTCGTGAAGTCATTGTTCGTGTTCCTTTATTAACGAACGAGTCGAACACGAGCTGTTCGTGAACGATGACAGTTCTAATATTAATATATATAAATAATATATTATGTTAATTATTTAACTTATATTATATAAATATATAATATTTATATTAGTATACTACAAATATAGTGTATTAATATATTATTATTATTAATTTATTATATATTATAATTTTGTAAAATTTATTTTTTTAAAATACCATAAACTTTTTATAAATAATTATTTTAAATTATTTTATATTTCCAACAATAACGATTCGAACACGAACGAACGATTCATTGTTCGTGTTTAGTTCGTTTAACTAACCGAACGAAAAAAATTTGTCTGTATTCGTCTCGTTTACTTATCGAATGAATCGAACACGAACTCCTTGACGAACCAAACACGAACTGTTCTCGAACAATGAGCTTTTTTGACAGCCCTATCTATACATAAAAAAGCATATTTGATATTTAAAAAATTAAGGGTACCTTTTATGTGATACTAAAGATTTGAATACTATGAATGTAAATATTATATTTTAGGAGTTACATATGTAAATATATAAAAATTGTGTGGTATGTATATAAATGCCCCTTCCTTTGATTACCCGACCAAATGACTCATCACAGATGTTAATTTATAATTAACATTAATTAACAAATGCTAAATAATTATATGTTAACTGACTTAAATGTACTGATTCAAGATGTATCGAACAAATGCGTCTCCTTAATAAAATGATACAATAATTATTTAAATTTAATTTAAATATTTCTATAATACTAATCCAATTGTAACTGGGTGAAGCTTTCCTTCTTCGAATCTACATTTTTTTTTCTTCAACGCTTGGTTTTGTAACTTGTGATGCAGCTGTGAGTATCTTTTGTTATTTTATCATTTCTTTCAATCGAAATCTTGTCCTTTTGCAGATTGATCGTACGATTGCTTCCATTTTTTTTAATTATGACATAGCTTCTGCCCTCGGCTTCAGTAGTTGCGTCAGCAAGGATTGGTGCTGGAGGGAAGGAGTAAAGTCCCGTGTAGGGGTGTAAACAAATCGATCACGAACAAACAGAGTTAGTGTTCGTGTTTGAAATGTTCGAACACATCACTGTTCGTGTTTGGTTCGTTTGCTTATCGAACGAAAACGAACTTCCTGGTGAACCGAACACGAACTGTTCGCGAACAACGAGCTTTTTGACAATTTCAGCTTTGATAGGATACTTCCACAAATGAAGCAATTGATCGGTTTTCCGTACACATCGTAACCCATACTTCTCAAATGAAGCAAACCATAAGGCGTTTAGGGTTTTGATTAGGTTTTATTTTAATATATAGATAGTATATTAGTTATAATATTATAATATTTATATTAATATAATTAATATTATAATATTATTATTGTTATTAATAATTTATCGTATATTATAATTTATAGAAGTTTAATTATTTAAAATATGATAAATTTTTATAATATATAATTATTTTTAAAATTACATAAATTATATATATATATATATATATATATATATATATATATATATATATATATATATATATATTTTAAATTATTTTATATTTCGAACAATAAAGAATCGAACACGAACGAACACATCACTATTCATGTTTGGTTCGTTTAACAAATCGAACGAAAAAAATTATTCGTGTTCTTCTCGTTTGCTTATCGAACGAATCAAACACGAACTTTTTGGCGAACCGAACACGAACTGTTCTCGAATAACGAGCTTTTTTGACAGCCCTAGTCCTATGTCTCTTCTATGTTTACCATGGTTTTTTTTTAATTTTTTTTTTATTTCAATGTTGTTTGTTGTACTAGATGCTTGGCTCCACCTATACGAAAATAAATGGCTTGATCAAGAACTTATGAAGTATGAATTTGTTAAGGGTTAAGGCAGTCACAAAGATGCCTTGGGAAGTGGTATCCGAAGTTCTTAATAGTGTCGTTAATATATCTGGATTTATAATGGGCTCTATTGTAAATTCAATGGCAGGAGATAAATTCTATGGACTTGTTCCAGGGGAGAATGCGCTTGCTACTCTTGAAGGATTTGATATGGAGAACAAGCTTCGGACATAACGCTTGAAGGGCTTGGCGCTGCAGGGCATGCGTTAGGAACTGCTTGGGCCGTCTTTAAGATTCGTAGAGCACTCAATCCTCAGAATTCTGTTAAATCGAAGACTTTGGCGAAGCTATTTGCCAAATCAGCTGCTGCTGAGATGAAGGCTAATAAGCAAGTAAAAAAATGACAGCTCCTTTTTTTTTTTTTTTTTTTGGTTTCTTGCCCTTACTTTGCCTGCAAAGAGATTGGCTAATATTAAAGTTTGGATGCTTTGAACTCAACTTAAGCTGCTTTTAACTAATTCTGCATATCATTTCTTTGAATGATTTACCTATACTCTACTAAATTTCTATGCACTAAACTTTACACGCAAACTACCTTACTCTATGCATGAAATGGTGTATATTTCACTTTTTGTAAGTATATATGTAAGTATTAGATATGTAAACACATAGGTATCTTTCAACACAGTTTGGGGCTTAAGGCCAAATAAAACCTTATTAGCTTAAGTATCGGACCACAAACCTTTTTCTTTTGCTATAAAATTTAATTGACTATTCAATCTCATAATTTATTGACTTACATAAAAAAAAAAACCATTACTTTTTGCACATTTGACTTGAAAAGGGTTTCTTTAAGCAAATAATGGCGTTGGGATTACATTCTCTATTCATGAAACAGGGTGGACCTGTAAAATATTTAAACACATCTTATGAACCCCCTCCTCACAAAAGTAGAATTTACATAGGCCTGCTGATTCTTTTACCAAAGCCTTCAGTTATAGTCCTGTAAGGAACAAAATGTTAGGTACATTTATTTACAAATTTCTCAAGCAGGACTCATCCCTAACTTTATATATTGTGGCATTTACGTACACACCACCCAATTCCTAAGTATTTACGTGTTTCACTCCTAAACTTTCATATTTACATACATACCACTCTATTCTTTGAAATCATATAAGAATGATATTACTACCGTTAACTTTTTAAAAGTTAAGTAGGCCTTTTCATGCATAGGTTCGTGACACCAATTTGTTATAAATATGAATGTAAACTTTAGGGGACTTGACATGTAAACACACATAAATTGAGTAGTATGTATGCAATACCTCTTAGCCTCCTCACACGTTTACCTTGAAACCAGTTGTGGAGATGTTTAGATTCAAGTAGAAACATTCATAATGTGGCAATTTTATATGGATCATCGAGTCGATTTATATGTTAGATGTGTTAGTGGTATGCACAATGATGTGAAAGGCATCTAGTGCAAAAATATGAGATAATAGAATAGTATTTCCCCTGACCGATGACTTTATGAGTGTGCAGAATCGATACTACTGTTCACCAACACTTGCTGAGAAGCTGCCCTTGCTTTCCTAGGCTGCTAGTAGCTCTAGCCCAACGATATGACTGAATCATATACCATCTGACTTACAGAATACATGTATAATATAACAAAATCTTTTCTTGTGGCACTAGTATTTTGGCTGCTAAGTGAAATTTACTTCTATGCCTAACAAATGAAGAATTTTGGGTGGTACTTTCCACAGGTCCACTTGTCAGTCACATTGATTGGGCTAAGAGTTGCCCTCCTTTGATCATCTTGCTGGTAGAATTTTCCCAAAGTTGGATTTTATAAGCGTATGCGACTGATGGTTGCCTACGGAAGTCTCTTGAGAATTAACATAGCCATAGGTCTTGAGTCTGAGCCCACCCCTTAGTTAAACTCTTATACCCAACTCTGATATTTTATATATTGTTATTTTATTTTTGATTCATCTAATTGTAATTCCTTTCTGAATATGAACAGAGGCAGCAGGTACGTACTAGCAATTTCTTTTTTCTTACTTTACTTGGCTCTACATACCTTCCTTTTTATGTTATATTTTTGCTATTCATAGTATTTTTGACATATGGAAAGATTACTAGGGTAGAAAACATAGGACACCTGCCTGGGTGAAAATTTTAATTCTTTTCTTGTGAAGGGCCTTAGGGTAGGGAATGTAGGACATATTCATTATATTTTTGACATATATATCAAAGCATCATATTCAGAAAATAAGGAAAATAATTAGAGCCTCTTTATAACTCGAATTATTATTTAAGGACAATAATTAGAGCCTTTTTACAGCTCGAGTTATTCCTGAAGGACAATAACTAGAGCCTCTTTACAGCTCAATTGATTTATGAAGAAATAGGGCAGTCAATCTATTTAAATGGGACTTCCATGGAATTAGGAGGCAACTTCTTTCTCTTCTTCCTTTTCTTCTCCACTTCTGATTGTAAAATAATGTTTGTAAGCCACAACGACTAAATATTATCTTCTTGCTCAATGTAATGGTTATTATGTTCAGCTTGTTTGTTTAAAATCATGTTTTATTCTATCCTAATTTTTATCTGTTCTAGTTACGTATAAGGTAAGAAACAAAATAATGTTGGGCTTTAAATCTTTGAAGTAATTACATAAGGTTATGGTCTGTTAAGGAGCTCGAAGGTCTTGTTGAGCCTTCTCTAGAAAACCACAGAGAAAAGTGTAAGATGAACTAGAGATTTTAAGGTCAAACTCTAAGATAGGTAAATATCAGAATAAGATAACATTATTTTAAACTTTCTTACGTAAGCATAATGGATTAATCTAGAGTTAATCAAATGTTTATAAATTTAAATGTTAGTCTGTGACAAATAGGAGCATACATTTTATTTACCCTCTTTCGAATGCATAAAGAGCATTGAATAATCTAAAGTTAAGTTTCTAAATCTTTGGTTATGCTGGGTAGATTCTAGCCTGTCACTCTAGAGTACTCACGTAAGCCCTCAATTTGGCTAACTAAACTTTAGATTCCAAACACTAGATCAAATTGGTTAAGGTTATAGCCTATCACTCTAGGATCACTGTTAAAACTTATCTCCTTATTTATTTGCACTGCCTTATGACCTACTTTTCTTTCACCCAATAATGCAATGTGATTCTTACTAGTTGAGAAATCTATAGCCCTCCCAGATCATTATGGTTCATAACAAGTTTTAACTTAACAATTGACAAGATCGTAAAATTAAATTAAATACGAAGTAATGAATTATCACAATTATGAATAAAATAAATTCTAAATAAGTCTAATTCTACACATGATTACTTCACTTCACAAGTAGAAAGATAAAAGATAACTACTTAGATTTCATGGGGACAAAACAACACATGATTGATATATATATATATATATATATATATATATATATATATTGCAGAAAAACCAAAAAGTTCATTCAAATATCAAAGTTGAGTACATCTGATAAAGGGATATATATATATATATATATATATATATATATATATATATATATATATATATATATATAAACGGGTTTATACAATAAAACTTAACAAAACTTATACAAAAATACAAAAAACTTATCTCAAACTCCTTCTCAAGCAAATCTTCTGAAGTTTCTTTGATTAACTTTCCTTACAATTTCACTCAAATGTTAAACAGAAATGCAGACGATGAAAGAAATCTCCCACTTTTCATCCTCATGCACTCTAGTTTGTTGGAAATATTAATCCCTCTACACACTCTACACTAAGAGACACCACGCCAATGGGGGGTTCACTCATACACACCGATGAAAGTTTTTTTAGGCACCAAGAGACTCTCTTAAGATAATCCTTCAAATCCCCAAGAGTCACCTCAGATGCCCCTTCAAATTTCGTCTAAATTCAATGCATATTAACAAAAACTGATTTTGGCGCCTTGGCGCCCAACCGTGGTGCTTAGGTGACAGCCTTCTAGAAGCTTGAAATAACTGCTTGGCGCCAGGCTTTTTGTTTCCACGTATAGGGTCTGGCACTTAAGCACCAGAGGCTGGCGCCTAGGCGCTAGTTCACTTTGTGCTCCTTTGTCCTTTTGGCCCCATTTTGCTCTATTTTCATTCATTTTTCTCCAAAACTCCATCTCTTGCACTTGTAATCGAAAACATGCAAAATATATTTCTTTAGTGCAATATCATTAAAAATGAGTATAAATATATATAAAAAATAACACATTTTTAGGCATGTCATTCTCCATCATTAAGTCAAGAATATCTACATTCAATATGACATAGTGGTTTAATATGTTATGATCTGACAAAACCACATCAATATCACATTCTTCTGCAGCATCACCTTTATCAGCTTCAGGCTCGCTTGAGTCATTGCTTGTCCCACTATCGATGGTTTGATAACTGCTTTCACTAACTTCCATATGTGTGCCAAGGAATGGTTATTGGATTTATGGCTCAACATTTCTGCTGTTATAAGGTTAAAATGTGTGGGAGAGGTAAAATGATCGACGCCCTGCATTGTTAATCACTACTTGATCGTGTCGGTTGGAGCCTCCAATTTCGTATGTGCTCGCTGACACGCCTAAAAAATATAAGCTTTTTGCTATATCATTTTACTTATTTTTGATGATATTACACTTTAAAGGAAGGTATATTGTATGTTTTTTGGTTTTAGGTACAAGAAATGGTGATTGAAGCAAAAAGAAGTAAAAACGGTGCAATTTGGAGCAAAAACAAGCAAGAAATGAAATTCTGCCCTAACACCTTTCGATAAGTCTTTTGATGCTTAATCTCTTTTACAATTCTTGCATATTTTTGAATGAGATTACACTTTAAAGAAATGTTGTTTTTATGTTTATTTTGTAGGGCTATCAGTTACGAACGCAACACAACTGAAACAGGGCGAATCGGAGCTAAAACGGAGCGAAACGGTGGAGCTGCGCATGAATCTCGCCGACGGCGGCCTCGAGCCCGCCGACGGCGGGATTTTCCCGAGAAGGCCAAAATATGACGAAAGGCTCGCCGCAGCGCCCTCGAGCCCGCCGACAACGAGCCTTAGTAGTTGGCCCATGTTCTAGAAGCCCGCCGACGGTGAGAAGGTCGGTTCAAGCACAGATTCATCGAACATGGACGCCTTTTGAAGAGGTGCTTAAGCAACATTTGAGAATTTTTCTACCTCTTTAAAAAGGGATGAATTTAAGAGAAAAATAAGAGAGATTTGAGAGGAAATTAGAGGAGAAAAGTGGAGAAAAACTTGGAGGAATATTTAGGATTCTTAGATTAAGAGTAGAAATGTAGATTTCTACCCTTTTGGAGAGATTGGAGAGGAGATTTTGAGAGAATTTGTAAGGGATTTCGCTAGCATTGTATGGATCTTCGGGAGACTTTATGGGAGAGATCTTCGTCTTTCTTTCAAGGGCAAAAAGCTAAGTATTGTTCTTCATTATCTTATAATTTTGTAAACAATTACCTAGTGGATTTGCTTTGGTTAAGTGAAGTTTCTGTTGTGTTTTCTTCGTGCTTTGTGACACATCTCTCTTACTCTTTCTTCTTCTTTAAAAATAGTGATATGAGAAGATTATGCCATTATTTTCAATTTACTTTTCTTTTGTAATAAGTAGAAATCATGTTTAAGATTTTGTGATGCATGGTAGAAATGAATTTAATTATAAATGTGATGGTTTTTACTTGCACTTCATTTACATTGCAATAAGGGCCCATTGTAGTGTTAAAATTCGTTGTAATTGCGTTAAGTCCCGAAGGGGCATATGTAATTCTCAACTAAGTACGAACCACATTCAAATTCCATGGATGGTGAAGTTCATGGGGATTGAATGCAAATAAATATGGAAATAATATTAATCGGACGTAGAATTGGAGATTTTAGAGTGACAGGCTAAAATTTTCAATTCGATCCTATCGTTTGGAGTCTTGAAGTGTAGATTGTTAGCCCTTCGGCGAGGGGAACGTGGGAGCTCCGAAGCGAGAGTCGGTATCCTCTCGGCCTAGCCGCGGATTCGATAACAAAGCATAGGATTAGTCGATATTCTTTATGCCGGGACCAAAGGGTAAAGAATAGGATTGCTCCTATTTGGCACATACAATATTAAATGCATCTCATTCCTATACATTATTAATTTCATTACATAAGAATAGTAGTTTTTAATATCTCAAAATTCTCCAAACCAATTCATCAAAAAGGGTTATATTTAGAATTGTTATTTGCACTTAGATATAGTTATTATCTTTACATTTAACACTTGCATTTAGGAATAATTGCTAGATAAAACACAATTTTAATCAACATTACAAACTAAGGACTATTAGTAGTAGACTAGAATTTGATTAAAGACTTCTTACTTCACTTCCTCGTGGGATCGATATTGGGGTTTTAAAAGAAAATTCTATATTACTTGAAACGATACATATACTTGCGTAGTACCCCTAGTGTGTAAAATATTTTCTAATTTTTATACCATTTAAGATTTTGCATACTAGCCGCTATTTATAAATCAGGTCAAGTTTTTGGCCATCTTTTGGAAGTTAATTTACTGCGTAATTGTGGGTCGGATCAAGTTTTTGATGCCGTTGCCGGGGAAGCTTCGGTAAGAACTTTAGGAGAATTTTAGTTAAAGTAATTAGGCTTAGACTTGGAAAACTGTAGTGTCGTAAAAACTATTTTTGTGTGAAAAGTGTTTTTATATGAAAAAGTGTTGTGAAAAAAAAAAAAAAAAAAATTGTTTATGTGAAAAATAAGGTGTTCGTGAAAATGTTTTGTTGTGTTGAATATATTTTTCATTTAATTTATTTAATTATTAATGTATTGTTTGTTGTGTTACGTATGCGAAACAAAGGATTTGCAGGACTTGTGCCTTATGATCCCGAATTTGAAGAAAATAACAAAATAAAAGTACAAAAAGGACTCAAAAAACTAGAAATGGAAATGGAAAACTTTCAAGATAATAACTTGGAAAATCATTATACTTCATTGAGGGATTTCGTAAATCCTACGACAGATAAAATTCACTCTAGTATACAAAACCCTGTCGTAGAAGCTGACTCGTTCGAAATAAATCCTGAGATTATCCAACTGGTGCAAAACAATGAGTTTGGGGGAACTCCTTTGGAGGATCCCTATTTACACTTATCAAATTTTCTAGAACTTTGTGCTACATTTCGTTATAATGGCATGTCAGACGATGCTGTTAGACTAAGGCTTTTTCCTTTCTCGCTAAGGGATAAGGCTAAAATGTGGTTATATTCTTTAGCACCTGGTTCTATTAAAACTTGGGAGGAGTTAACTCAAAAATTCATAGCTAAGTATTTTCCACCTTCAAGGACTACTAAACTTAGAAACAATATTATCTCATTTTGTCGAGTATGAAGGAGAATCAATATACGAAGCCAGTGGAAAGATTTAAGGAACTCCTAAGAAAGTTTCCACACCATGCTCTGCCCGATTGGTTAATCATTCAAACTTTTTATAATGGGTTAGTAGGATCCCTTAGGTGTATAATTGATGCTGCCGCTGGTAGATCATTAATGTCAAAATCATTTGATGAAACGTATGCATTAATTGAAGAAATGGCTACAAATGAATTTCAATGGCCCTCTGCAAGGGTAAATCATAAAAATGTAGCTAGTGTTCATGATACAAATGTGATTTCAATTCTTGCATCTCAAAGTGCTGCAATATCAAGGATGTTGGAGCAATTTGGAATGAACCAACCTCAATTTACTCTTGTAAGTGAGGAAAGTTCATTAGGGCCTATGATTGATTCTAAATTATTATATGAGACTTTAAATACCATAAACAACCTGTACTCTAACTTTTACAACCCAGATTGGAAGAACCATACTAAATTTAACTGGAATCATACTACTAATGGTGGAAACCTAAAATGGGAAAATAATCATGCAAATCATAATGGAAGTTGGAATAATCAAGGGAACACAAACTATAGACCTTCATATCAACTGACTCTAACAATGATCAACAATTTGAGGATAAGAAAATGTCTATAGAAGAAGTAGTATTGCAAATGGGAAACTAGTTCCAAAGTCAAAATACTACGATTAGAAACATAGAGAATCAACTGGGACAAATTTCTAATTCACTCAGCAATAGACACTAAGGAACACTTCCTAGCAACAATGAGATCAACCCTTAAGAGAACACTAATGAACAAATAAAAGCTGTCCAATTAAAAATTGGAAGAGATATAGAGGATGCGGTTAGAAAAGAGAAAGATGTTGTTAGAGAAACAAAGGAAACTAAAAGACCTGAAGAACATGTTTCTAAGGATCTGGAAAAATTAAAATCTCCAACTAAAATCAATTTGGAAAAACCACCACCTCCATTTCCTTAAAGACTTAGACAACATGAGTTGGATAAAAAATTTTCAAAGTTCATGAAAGTACTTAATAAGTTAACGATAAATATTCCTTTCACTGAAGCTTTGGAACAGATACCAAGTTATGCAAAGTTTATAAAGGATATATTAAACAAGAAAAGGAAATTTGGGGATTATGAGACAGTTGCACTAAGTGAGGAGTGCGATGCCATACTTCAGAAAAATTTTCCTCGGAAACTTAAAGATCGTTGTAGCTTTACAATTCCTCGTGCAATTGAAAAAAAATTATGTGGAAAAGCTTTATGTGATTTAGGAGTGAGCATTAATGTGATGCCTCTATCTATATTTAGAAGGTTAGGATTATTCGATATTTCTCCCACTACTGTAACCCTTCTGTTAGCTAATCGATCTATCATTTATCCAAAAGGAGTTATAGAAGACGTGCTTGTTAAAGTGGATAAATTTATCTTTCTTTTGGACTTTATTGTATTAGATATGGAGGAAGATAAAGAAATTCCAATTATTTTGGGGAGACACTTTCCTTGTTCTTGGACAAGCTATGATAGATGTGCAAAAGGAGAGTTGAGTATAAATATTAATGATCATGAAGTTACTTTTAATGTATTAAAGACTATGAAATATCCTATTGAGAGAAAAGATGATGATTGTTTTTGGATGGATGAAATTGATTATCTAAGTAAAGACCATTTCCAAGAAAGTTTTGAGAGTAAGTTAAAAGATGAGATTGAAATAGATTTTCATGATGATTTGAAAACATTACTTAAAGAAGACTGTATGTATGTTCAGGAGAGGTGTGAAATGATGGACGCTACTAAAAGTAGTAAACTTTTAATTCCGTTTGTTGAAAAATCTCATGAACTTAAGATAGATGTAC
This sequence comes from Papilionanthe hookeriana x Papilionanthe teres, assembly GCA_022702705.1. Classification (NCBI taxonomy): domain Eukaryota; kingdom Viridiplantae; phylum Streptophyta; class Magnoliopsida; order Asparagales; family Orchidaceae; genus Papilionanthe; species Papilionanthe hookeriana x Papilionanthe teres. Next base: position 13,693,250 of record CM040432.1, on the reverse strand, counting down.
CTCATACAATTTTAAAGCCTATCTATTTAGAGAATTCATCTACACAACCAGTGTTTATATCTTTAGATGCAACTCAATCACAAGAAAAACCCGAATTAAATGATGAACAAGATAAAATTATTGAACTAGGACTTGGAAGAGAATTTGAGGATAAATTTCAAAAGAACTTTGAGTTGAGAAAAGAGGATAAGGATATTGGAAGACCATTGGAAGAAATTCCTAGAGAATTAGAAAAAACATATTTCCTTAACTAAGATAGATCCTCCATCATTTAATAATTATAAAGGGGAAGAATTGGAAGATAACTTGAATCATAAGAGTGACATAGAAGAAATTGATCCAGAATTTGAATTATGTAGAGAGAATCCGATCCAAAATTTGGGAGATATTTTAGTATCTTATACAGATCCATTTCTTATAAATTTCAAGGATGATATTAATATGCGGATTAAGAAAATCAATAGAAGAATATTAGATCTAGAAAGGAATATGAGGAATTATGATATAAATCAAACTGAAAATGAAGAGCTAAATGAAAAATTAAGATTTGAGAATTCTGTAGGAATCCATGGATCTGAAAATGATTGGGCGATTGATCGAGGATTACTTAATTGGAATTTTGATCCAGGTAGAATCATTTGTTGAGCTAACGACGTTAAACCAAGTGCTTTGTGGGAGACAACCCATAGTTATTAGTGTGCATTGATTTAGTGTGCTTTGATTTAGTGTTCTTGAGAGTCATGATTGTTATTGTTGTATTGTGCTTGCTTTAGTGTGGATTATTCAAGTTTGATTGATGATTGATAGATGTTTGGATTATTAGTAGTTTGATTTGATCTTTGTGTGTCATGAGGGAGGTGATTCCTTAACTTCTTATTATGGCTAAACGTTGATGCTCTTGTAGTAGTTGGATTAATGAGTCCACCGATGACTTGGGTCTCACCCGGACTTGATGTTTTATAAGAGAAATCATGAATTTCGAATATTGATAGTTTCATCTTAATTTGTTACTTCCTTTCTGCAACTTTAATTTTATTTTATAGGAGTCGCGAACCTATTTGATGAATACCATGTGGATGATCTTACACTATCTTTATAACTGTTAGAGGTGCTTAATTATAAGGATTAGGTGATGCCTGAGATTGGTGCCTTCGAACAAATTTATTAAGGATAATTTTATCTTTGGGATTATAATCTATAAAATCATTTTAAAATACCTAATTTACTAGTGTAGCGATTCCGTTAGAAATTGAAGGTAACGTAGTGAGATTGGTTGAGTTAAAGGATGAATTGACCTCATTTATCATATGTGTGTTTATGTTTGTGTTACACCTTATTTAGGTATTGAAGAACATTTTTATATTCCCATGCTGATACATGCTATGCTAGTTAGACTTTTATTTAGTGAATTTCATTCTGGCATGATTAGTTTAGATTTATTTTCTGCTGCATATTGCTCTATCCTAATGAATACTTGTAAATGGTTTTGATAGACATTTGTGGTAGATAGAATTTCTAAATTGTTTTCTTCCTGCTTATATTTTTTGTATTGAATGCTATATATGTTAAAAATTAAGTTTGGGGGTAGGAAGAAAAATGAAATTTTAATGTGAAAATACTTCCTTTTAGTGTAATTTTATTACAAGCATGTTTTAGGTTAGATTTACTTTCTTCTACAGTCACTTTATCCTGATTATACATGATATGAATTTGATAGGATGTTGTAGTAGTAAGTATATTCAACCTTTACTTTTTCTTCCTGCTATATTTTATGGAATTAGTTGCAAAATATTTTAAAATTTAAGTTTGTGGGGAAGAAAAATATTAACTCTTATTTGTTCTCAATTATTATATTTTCAAAAATTATTAGCATAACTTCTGCAATTGAATCTCGCGAGATAACTAAAACTTTTATTTCGATTGAATATTATGGAAGGACTGGATGAAAGCTTTTAGTAATAAAGGTTAATTTTATAAGGGTGAGATATTTGTATGAAAGAATTTGAATATAGTTAACTATTTAAAGTAAAGACTGATTTTAAGAGACTTAAAGTATTGTGTGTTAAGAAGAGATTGTGACTTTATGATGAATAATAAAGCTCATACCTAGTTATAAAGTAAGGATGCGTTTCAAGTTAGAACTTTAGAAAGAGGAGAGTGAAGTTCAAAATCATTACAGGCTCTCAAGATATAATAATCTTCATTAAAAAAAAAGAAAAAAAAGAAGAGAAAAAGAAAATAAAAGAAAAGATGGATTGAAAAACAATTAAAAAAAAAAAGAAAAAGGAAAGAAAAATATTTATGAGAAGTTTGAGGAGATGCCTAATCAAAAATTGGCTTCACTTGAGTCACTCTAAAGTGAAAACTTGATTTCATTTCTGAATTTATATTCAAAGTATTAGCTTACATTCTGATGAAGTTTGCATGAACTTCTTTTTCACATAATCTTTCAAGGCATTCTTAATTTAACAAATTATGGTTTATCTTGAAATAAATAGAAGACTAGATCCCTTAGACTTGATTGCTGAATATTCTTATATTTGTAGCGTTAACCTTGAGTTACTCGAATTTCTTTCTAAAAGTCTAACTAATATATTCTTTTGAATGAAAAATTTTAGTGTCTTACAGGTGAAAAGTACATTGCCTTGAGTTATAATTTTATGTAGTAAAAGTGTTACACTAGGACAAGTAACAGTTAAGTTTGGGGGATTTTGACACGCCTAAAAAATATAAGCTTTTTGCTATATCATTTTACTCATTTTTGATGATATTACACTTTAAAGGAAGGTATTTTGTATGTTTTTTGGTTTTAGGTACAAGAAATGGTGATTGGAGCAAAAGGAAGCAAAAACAGTGCAATTTGGAGCAAAAACGAGCAAGAAATGAAATTCTGCCCTGACACCTTTCGATAAGTCTTTTGATGCTTAATCTCTTTTACACTTCTTGCATATTTTTGAATGAGATTACACTTTAAAGAAATGTTGTTTTTATATTTATTTTGTAGGGCTATCAGTTACGAACACAACGCAAATGAAACGGGGCGAATTGGAGCTAAAACGGAGCCAAACGTAGCGAAACAGTGGAGCTGCGCAGGAATCTCGCCGACGGCGGCCTCGAGCCCGCCGACGGTGGGATTTTCCCGAGAAGGCCAAAATATGACCGAAAAGCTCACCGACGGTGCCCTCGAGCTCGCCGACGGCGAGCCTTAGCAGTTGGCCCATGTTCTAGATGCCCGCCGACGGCGAGAACGAGCCCGCCGAATGCGACAAGGTCGGTTTAAGCACAGATTCATCGAACATGGACGCCATTTGAAGAGGTGATTAAGCAACCTTTGGGAATTTTTCTACCTCTTTAAAAAGGGACGAATTTGAGAGAAAAATAATAGAGATTGGAGAGAAAATTAGAGGAGAAAAGTGGAGAAAAACTTTGAGGAATGTTTAGGATTCTTAGATTAAGAGTAGAAATGTAGATTTCTACCCTTTTGGAGAGATTGGAGAGGAGATTTTGAGAGAATTTGTAAGGGATTTCGCTAGCATTGCATGGATCGCCGGGAGACTTTATGGGAGAGATCTTCGTCTTTCTTTCAAGGGAAAAAGCTAAGTATTGTTCTTCATTATCTTATAATTTTGTAAACAATTACCTAGTGGATTTGCTTTGGTTAAATGAAGTTTATGTTGTGTTTTCTTCGTGCTTTGTGACGCATCTCTCTTACTCTTTCTTCTTCTTCGAAAATAGTGACATGAGAAGATTATGTCATTATTTTCATTTTACTTTTCTTTTATAATGAGTAGAAATCATGTTTAGGATTTTGTGATGCATGATAGAAGTGAATTTAATTATAAATGTGATGGTTTTTACTTGCACTTCATTTACATTGCAATAAGGGCCCATTGTAGTGTTAAAATTCGTTGTAATTGCGTTAAGTCCCGAAAGGGCATACGTAATTCTCAACAAAGTACAAACCACATTCAAATTCCATGGATGGTGAAGTTCATGAGGATTAAATGCAAATAAATAGGGAAATATATATTAATCGGGCATAGAATTGGAGATTTTAGAGTGACGAGCTAAAATCCTCGAATTCGATCCTATCGTTTGGGTGCTTGAAGCGGAGATGTTAGCCCTCGGACGAGGGGAACGTGGGAGCTCCGAAGCGAGAGTCGGTATCCTCTCGGCCTAGCCGCGGATTCGGTAACCAAGCATAGGATTAGTCGATATTCTTTATGCCGGATCGAAAGGGTAAATAATAGGATTGCTCCTATTTGACACATACAATATTAAATGCATCTCATTCCTATACATTATCTATTTCATTACATAAGAATAGTAGTTTTTAATATCTCAAAATTCTCCAAACCAATTCATCAAAAAAGGGTTATATTTAGAATTGTTATTTGCACTTAGATATAGTTACTATCTTTACATTTAACACTTGCATTTAGGAATAATTGCTAGATAAAACACAATTTTAATCGACATTACAAACTAAGGACTATTAGTAGTAGACTAGAATTTGATTAAAGACTTCTTACTTCACTTCCTCGTGGGATCGATATTGGGGTTTTTAAAGAAAATTCTATATTACTTGAAACGATACGTATACTTGCGTAGTACCCCTAGTGTGTAAAATATTTTCTAATTTTTATACCATTTAAGATTTTGCACACTAGTCGCTATTTATAAATCAGGTCAAGTTTTTGGCCATCTTTTGGAAGTTAATTTACTGCGTAATTGTGGGTCGGGTCACTGGCATAGTGTGGGGTGGATCTACTTGTGATAAAAGTAATATAAATATGATGAAACATAAAAGTGTAAAAAAAAATGCTTGTTTACTAGGAATTTTTATTGCGTTCGGACGGCGTATGCAACGCTGCGTCCGGACGCCAATAAAATTTCGCCACGTGGATTTCTTGGTCCCACCATGGGGAATTTTATAAAAATACATTTTAAATTCCTTTCTGCCGACCTGACCCGTCCCGAGTTGAGGCCCGCGGGGAAAAAAGTAAAATTTTTGCGCTTTTCATTCCCGCCAAAGTAGAAAGCCTTATTTTGTCTCCATTATCTTTAGGATGCGAAAACTGTTTTTTGTCCGACCTAGCTTGTCGTGGACTTGAGGACCTGAGGATTATTTGTCTACTTTTGATTCTAACCTAAAGCTAAAACATGCTACCATTCGCACATAATATATCTGATTAAGTCGACAGTGAGTTGGAATCTCAAAATATATTCGAGGAACAAGATTTTCAGATTAGTGGAGCTGTGACAGAACATATCCCTCAGGTTGGTAAAATTTGTTGTATGCACTGTTATATTACTGTTTCACTGTTTTTGTAGTTATATTACGGTAGTATGCCCGTAGTTTCAAAAGAGTAACCTCAAGTTGTCTTTCATAGTGGGACGTGGTGTTATTTTGGTAATATTATGGGTGTATTTAGGTAGTTTCAGAAATGTATATTCGTTAAGTATTCTTTCAGCGGTACGCAGTTTTATTTTGGTAATTATATGGGTGTATTAAGGTAGTTTCAGAAAAGTATATTCGTTAAGTATTCTTTCAGTGGTTCGTAGTGTTATATTGATAATTTTGTGGTGGTATTCAGGCAGTTTCTTAAGAGTAACTTAACTTTGCTTCAGATTTGGCCGTGATTTTATTTAGGTAATTTGATTGTAGTATTCTGGTAGTTTGGGGGAGGGGACGTTTTATTATGTCGTTAATATTAGGGTGTTATTGTGAAATCCTGTCGGGTGTGGTGCTTTTATAGTTATTATTAGGGTTACATATGTATTACTCGTGATAATACCTAAAAAAGACCAATGCTTTTATAGTTATAATTATGGTACCTTGGTGTGACTGTGGTGTTATTATGGTATTATTTTTGTATTATTCGTTGTTAAGGATAGTTTTACTGACATACAAATCCCGATCCAATTGCAGATACCCGAGAGAGATAGTGCCTCCAATGATCCATTTGTAAACATATTGCTTCAAGCTGTTATCAATAATGAGAAGGAGGCTTATGAACAATATTGTGCCTATGCGCACCTTGTAGGATTTACTATGCGAATGGACCACATTGGTTTTTGGCCGAATTCAAATAAGATCAAGATAAGGGACTATGTTTGTGATAAGGCTGGTGCGAAGAGAGAATTGAAGGACAATGTATCGGTGAGTTACAAGAGAGCGGATACAAGGACTGGTTGTGCTGCCATGATCTGACATGTCGTTGATGTCCAAGGGAACTGGTCGGTAAGGAAATTCATAGAAAGTCATAATCATCCGTTGGCGGATGTTGGAGACAAGCACCTATTGCGTTCAAGCAGAAAAATGAGTGACATCAATGAGGATGTCCTCAGATCGATAACAAAATTAGGGATTAGAACCACCGATGCATTTAGCTTCCTAGCCACAGAAGTTGGTGGAGTGGAGAATCTTGACTGTACGAAGAGGGATGCATATAATCTCTTACAAAGAGAGAGAAGATTACACATCGAACTTGGGGATGCTAATTCCTTACTACAACTATTCACTACACGGCAAGCCGAGGATCCAATGTTTATGTGGGACGTCCAAATTGATGAGTCAGGCAGTTTGTTGAATTTCTTATGGAGCGATGGGATGTCCAGACTTGATTATGACTGCTTTGGTGATGTCATAATATTTGATACAAGCTATAGACTGAATAAATACAACCTATGTTGTGCGCCGATTGTCGGTGTGAACCACCATTGACAGAATGTGCTTTTTGCAGTTGGTTTTTTGTCGGATGAAACGATTGAGTCCTTCAAGTGGTTATTCAAAGCCTTTATCCGTATAATGGATAACAAGCACCCAATCACAATATTCACCGACCAAGATCAAGCAATGACTAGAGCAATTCAAGAGTGCTTGCCTCACACTAGACATAGATTATGCCAATGGCATATATATAAAAAATTATCTTCAAAAGTGCATTGTGGTTCGGGAAAAAACAAGAGAGTACACGATCTATTTTATAAATGCATGTGTAGATGTGACTCAGAAGTGGAATTCGAAGAAAGTTGGGGCAAAATGATTGAGATGAGCGAACTTCAGGAGAATGTATGGTTGGATGAATTGTATAATATAAGGCATCGTTGGTCAACAGCCTTCAATAAAGACATTTTTGGAATGGGGATCCTATCAACGCAGAGGAGTGAGTCAACTAATAACATCTGCCATAGTTTCTCCAAGTTAACAAGCACGGTAACTGAATGTTTTCTGGCCCTCGAACATATCGCGAAAACTTGGCGAAGAAATGAGAAGGACGAAGAATTTAGATGCAAGCAGTCTGCTATTGTCCCTGCAGTAAAATGCAGCCCTGTTTTAAGGCAGGTTGCTTTACTTTACTCACGGAAGATATACTCGAAGTTCGAGTCAAAGTTTCTTTATGGTTTGGGTGGACTTGCTTTGGAGGGCTTTGCCAATAATGATTCAGAATTTCACATAAGAACCTTCGATAATAGAGAAACAGACAAATACTGGATTGTGAAACTAGACAGAGCTAATTCAAATATCACGTGCAGTTGCAAAAAATTCGAAATGATGGTTTTATTATGTGCTCACGCTCTAAGGGTTCTTCAACATGAAAACGTGTACAAAATTCCTGAAAATCATATATTAATTCGGTGGTGTACACATGCAAAAAGGGACATATACAACAGTTTAGAATATCAACATCTCAAGGGGTCTCAAATGTTGCCAATCGTCTCAAGTGGACTTATATATCGCACACATGTTCATAAATTAGCATACCAGATAAGTACAAGAACGCAAGGCCATGAAGTTGCTGAGAAGTTTGTCCTAGATACATTAAAGAAACTAACACTTGACGCTGATGAAATATTATGTGGGAGAGAACCCCAACAAAAGGCGAAACCAACTAAGAAGAAGACCCCGTGTAAAGAGAAAAACCTGAATGACCCAGTAAAGACGCGTCCTAAAGGAATATCTAACTTAAGGTTAAAAGGATATTATGAAAAAAAATAAGAGAACAAAAAGTAAGTTTAGTTTGGTGAAATAATTTTTATTTCTTAAACTTATACTGTCTCCGTTATAACGTGTCAACCTTTTTTGTAGGAATGGAGAAAGATGCCGGTCTAAGTGATGCTAGAGTTCTCCAAAACGAGGCAAACTGGTTTGGAACGTCGGATCACTTAAGCCAGGTAAATTATAATGTGGATGAGGCTATTCATTTATTGTTTAAGTTGCGATGTTTACAACTTTTTATTCAAATTACTCCAGGAATTGCCTACATCACAACAGACAGAGACATATACAAGCATGCTAATGAACATAGAGGATGATATCTAGATTGCTAAAGACTTCTTCCACTGATGCTAATGAACATAGAGGATAATTTGTTTGAAGATAGCCTTTTGATTTATTTGAATGAAAGAAACATTATTTATCGTTAAGTTATTATCGTTGAGTGAAGTATGAAATACAACCGAAAATGAAGTATTATTTTAGTTATATTTTTGTGTCATTGTCGTTTTATTCTATAAGTTGTGTTTTTAATCCCCTCACTAGGTTGCATTGGATTATTCACCAGATAATACACCCTAAAAACGATTGTAATATCACTTAAATACAACCGAGCATCGGCCTGATTGGAATCAAATGCGGTTGTATCAGAATATTCCTTGTTTTATTCCTGAACAACGCGCGGCGGAATCCCTTACAGTAGCTAGTTGTATTTGAGTATTCCTCAATGTATTCAAGTCATACCGCGGATCTGCCGAACTGGTTGTATTGAATATGAAAGCAGAATATTTCTAATACTACTGCACCGGTTTTATTGGAATATTCCGCGTTTTATTCCAACAACTCAGCGGAATAAGTCACTTAATACGACCTTAAAACAATGGTGATATTGTTCAAAGACAATGAAGTTAAATCATATAAATGGATGCAACGGATATCTCCAGTTTTATTGTGGATACATTGTGGTATTAACCCGACCGCAAATAACGCAGTAATGTTTGCTTCCAAAAGATAGCCAAAAGCTTTGACTCAATTTATAAATAGCGGCTAGTGTATAAAATTAATATTATATAATTTAGAAAATATTTTTACACACTAGGGGTACTGACCCACTTTTAATATGTTTGCAATTTATGTTTATAGCAACGGCACCAAAAACTTGATCCCGCTTTAAATATAGATATATGATTTAATGTATAATGTGGATTCTACGCAAGTATACCTATCGTTTCAAGTAATACAGGGCTCTAGTGGAGTCCTGGTTATCGACCCCACATGGAAGTTTTTAACAGATTTGTTATCAGCTAAATTTAAAGGAATTACTTACGAAAAAAAGTGAACGGAAATTCAAAGTAACTATAATAAACTAAAGTAAACTAATGCTTGAAATAAGTTCATTTAAATAATTTAGAAAAAGTATCTTTCTCCTTGTTTTTAGAAAATTAAGTGAATGATGAATTTAAATAGGATTTTTTTAATTGTATTATGACAAATAGGAGCATTCCTATTCTTTACCCTTTGGTCCATGTGCAAAGAACATTGACTAATCCTATGTTTGATTACTGAATCTGCGGCTAGGCTAGGAGGATACTGGCTGCCACTTAAGAGCTCCCACGTTCCCCTCACCTGAGGGCTAACATCTACACTTCAGCTCTCAAACAATAGCACCAAATTGAATATTTTAGTCTGTCACACTAAAATGTCCAATTCTACGTCCGATAATTAATATTTTCTTATTTATTTGCACCTGCCTTCCAAGACTTTTGACTTCCCTGAATATTGGATGTAATTTTTACTATAGTTGATAATTCAACATATTTTAACTACTCGATTGGTCGGATTGAAAGTAAATTAAGTTTTAAGTAAAAATTATCACAATTTATTTATATTATATTCGGTGCTTCTATTTAATTTCATCGATCCGCATAATTTTCATAAACGAGGAGAAAGACTAAGAAAACTACTCAGAATGCATGGGAATAAAACAAAGCATGGATTTCATTTAAAGTTAACAACAATAAACAAAGATACTTATCTTAATTTCCTCCCCAAGTAGACTCCTTGAAGTTCTTTTGACTTTTCCTTCTAGTACAGCAAACTAAATAGCACTCAATTAACCTAATGAACTCACTAAACACACTCAAACTCACTAAATTAGACACACACAAATGACACTTAAGACACTAGAAAGAGACACAAAAGACACACAAAAGACTAAAATTTGTCCTCTATTTATAGAGGTAGGCAAAGGTCCAAGGGATGCTTAAACACCTCTTCAAAAAGCATCCAGGTTTAATGTATATGCATTTTGAACTGTCTCGCCGTCGGCGGGAAACGACCTCGCCGTCTGCGGGGCTTCTAGAAGGTCAAACCGCACGATCTCGCTGTCGGCGGGCTCGGGCTCGCTGTCAGCGAGGTAGTTATAATTCCTTCAGAAATTCTCCTCACGATCTCGCCGTCGGCGGTCTTGATCTCGCCGTCGGCGACTTAGTTCAATTTGTATGAAATTTCTCCTTTTTGATCCAAATTTGCTCCATTTCATGATTTTTGCTTCCATCACTTATAAATCTTCATTCTTGCAATAAAATAAAGGAAATACCTTTCTTTAAAGTGTAATTTCATCAAAAATAGATATGAATTTCTTAATGTATTTTTACGTGATCAAAATCCCCCAAACTTAATTATTACTTGTCCTCAAGTAATTTTAATGCTAAATAAAAATAATGATTTCTATAATAGAATTTTTCAATTCAGATAATATGAATTAAATTTAAATAACATTATAATAAAGTTAAATATAAATATTTCTGAGTAATTTAAATTAACTTTATAGAGATAAGATTATTTAGTTATCAGGTCTAAGATTTCTAGCTTTCTATTTATTTTAGGAATGACTATATTAAAAATAGTAAATTACTTAAGATATTTAGATGGTAGGAAATTTAAGAAAATACTATTTAGTAAAATACTAATCCACAAATATAAGTTTAGAAATATAATTAAGTTTTACCTTTTAGGTTGAATCCATTGAAGCCGATTTTTGATAAGGCATCTCCTCAACCTTTCTCCTTTCATCTTTTTGGATTGATTTTTCTTTTTTTTTTTCAAGTGAGGATTATCGTATCCGGATAGCTTGTTAATAATTTTGAACTTCAATTTCTCTTCCTAAATTTGAAACTTAAAATATTTCTTTGCTTATATATATTTCATAGCCTTTACTTTATTAAGTTTCTATCCTTTCTTTTTCACTTAAATACTTAAGAATTTTTAATTTCAAAATATAGTTTTCCTTACTTTAAATAGTTTACTATATTCTTATTCCTTTTAACCAAATATCTTATTCCATTAATTAATTGAATTACTAGAAATATTTTCTTTAACTTTATATAATAATTAAATAAAGCAACTCATATTTATTGAATTAAAAATTACAATAGAAAATCATTTAATAATAATTTTTGAAAATAGAAATTGAGAACAATTTTAATAATTAAATTTGTATTTTTACCTTCCCCCAAACTTAAATTTTTCTATCTATACTACATAGTGAAAAAGGGAAAGTATATATTAAAATTCATCATACCTTTGGGCTTTAGGTATTTCTTTTCTTTGAAATTTTTGCGAGCTTTTTCATTACTTACGGAACACTGTACTTGTTAGTATTCTTCCACATATAATATTTAAAAGAAAGTGCAGGGATGAAATTTTAAAATAAGTATCAAACATAATAAAGAAAACTTAATCTATTACTACACATACATTTAAAACTTAAACAATACATTAAAGAAAGACTAACATCCTATATATATAAAAAAAATTGCAACTAATTTAAAACACAAGAAATCTAACATCAATAACATAAACAAACATATCAACATCCATAGTCTCTAGAAAGTACGAAATAATCGCATCCAAAATAATAAAGTTTCTCAAAATAACAACAAATCTAAACAAACCAAACAAACTAACAAAAGCTCTAATCTTCTGCATCAAAATCCCAAGCTATGTCATCTCCCTGATCTCCGAGTGAGAAGGCTGAGCGAGCTGATACTTGTGAATAACGGGGGCACTCGGGAAAGACAACATCTAAATCACCACTCCTATATCGACGTTCGGCTTCATAGTATGCAATCTCGTACTGCGAATGTCGTCGGAGATATTCACTATCATAATCGTGTCTTCTCTCCAAGCCTTCGATCCTTTGATCTATATGCTCAAATCTTCTCTCCATATTTTCTCCAAATAACTCAAAACTCTTTCTACTCAGGGTTAATTCATTCATCAGATCTTGAAGGGTAGGAGTGGTGTGCGAGGGGGTGGTTCATAACTAGTAGAGGGTATATCTCTACTTGAAGAAGGTACATAATCCCTTGTCCTGAGATCTCCATCCTTCGTGAGATTCATATTTCTTTATATTAGCACGAGTAAGGGGTTTCATAGGTTCAATCCATTCCTCATCATCTCGTGCCTCTACCCCAGATAATTGGCAAAGTGCATAGATAAGACCAGGATGTCCTAGTCCTCCTCCACTTTCATTTCTAGCGATGGCTAATATGTTTTTATATATAACATTTCCCACATTAATACTCTTACAGTTACGAATACGAAATTCAAAGCTACTCTATCTCTTGTTACCTCACTATGGTGGTAGGTAGGTAACAAAGTAGAACAAATAAAATAATGTCGGGCTTTAGATGTTGCATTTAGCATAGAAAGAGGGAAGTTTACCCGTTCCAGTTGCTTTATCTTCCGGACTCCTTTCCCATCGGTGAGAAAGTCGATCACCTCTTCCAGTGGTCCTTCTATTGTTCCAAAAGTTTCATATTCGCTGGTATAGGTTTCTCGTACTTCATAATAAGCTTTTATTCTAGCAGCGTTGAAATCTACAAAAAATCCTCTAACCTTAACTAGTGCATCTTCAGCCTGTGTTAAATTTGCATAAAATTCCTTTACTACTTCTACAGCTGCTCTGTTGGTAACGAAACAGAAATTTTCCCATCCTCGCTCCTGAATGATTCGCTCAACTTCTCCTCCTGGATTCTTGAAAACTCGATCTTGAATGCATTTTCTTGCTTGTATGTTTTGAAAATATCGCGTTTGTGCTCTTGCATTAATGAATCGGGTTTCGTCATAATCTATTCGTCGCTTTTGTCGTGGAGCCATTTCTCGATCTGTGAAATTTGCAAAAATCTTAACTAAACTCCAAAATATTACTAAGAAGGCTTCCTACAACAACTAAAATCCATTTAAATCAATTTTTATGAAATTCTTCCAAGTATTTTCTCCACATTTCAAAATTTTTCAAAATTCTCCAATGTAGAAGAAATCCATGGTGAAAATAAAAAATTTTTGCATAGGAGTGAAGCTCTTACCAAGGGAAGATGAAATCCGGTGTCAAAAAGTGTTGAAATCGCCTCAAATCCGAGATCTCTCAAGCCCTAGGTCTGTTTTTTTGAAAATTTGAGGAAAGGGATGATGAATAGTGTCGGTTGACCGGTCAAATATAAGTCTTTTCGCGTTCTCGCCGTCGGCGAGCTAATTAATTTCATAAGGCAAAAGTTTCGGGAAAAATCCGCCGTCGGCGAGCTCGGTTTCGTTGTCGGCGGGTTTTCTCGCTGTCAGCGAGATAATTCTCGCCGTCGGCGAGCTCCCAAAAATTTTAAATTTTTGAAATTCGTCAATCATTTTCAACCTCGAATTGCCCTTAATCAATCTTCCGATCACTTAATTCAATAATAATACGAAGATTAGATATTTATACTCACAAAAAGTCACACAACACAAACAATATAACTTTATATATGAAATCCATGAGATTTACAAATTTCACACTAATAACTTAACACATACTTAACTTAAATGTTCAAATCCATACTACTCAGCATCGCAATCCACACCACAACACTCTAAATGCTTTGAGACATAACAATTTACATAAAATCTAATCAAATGCGAGATGATCAAATCAAAGTTCGACTCATAATAAAACCTAACTCCAAATCGAACACACATATATATCAAATATAACATAAACATAGAAATCTTTCCTACTCTTCGATGTACGAACTGACATCTTCTCCGATATTTCCGATGCGACGCGAGTGCACAAATAAATTGTAGAAAGACACGAAAGGGAATTACGCAGTAGATTCTTCATTAATCCATCCTTTCTGTCTTAGTAGATGAATAAAGCTGGCCTCCGGATGTCCGAGTATGATCGAAAGTGCTCCTTCATTCTCCAATCGATATGATCAAACATATCAGAGATATTGTCAATGGAATTCATCACATTTTGCAATTCTTTCTCCAATCCTTTAATTTTCTTCGGAATGAAATTAGTCTTATCAGTAAAGGGCCTTGCTAAAGGATTGTTCTGTGATGCTCTGTCAGAAATAACGGTAATCTCATCATTGTTATCCAAAGTGGGAAACATATCAGTAGGATCCAGGGGTTTCCATGGTAAAAGTACTTTTTCCCAAGTCTCATAAGAAACTTGGTACTGACTGCATAAAGCAAATATAGTAGATGGGTGTCCAAGTCCATGCACTGACCCATGCACGATTAATCCCGATGCGAGACTTTACTATTATTGATCCAACATCGATAGGTAATCCAATTTGAATACGATAGTTTAAAATAGCGCATTCCTTTGAAACTGTATTTATTCTCATAGTAGGTAATAATTTTGATGATATAAAGAAATGCCGAGTGCTTTGAGACGGGGTTAAGAAGTGATGCGAAAAAGCCGACATACCCGTCTTCTCGTAACTCCCAATCATCCGGTTCGTCGATCGGGTATCCATAGATTTCGTTCATATTGTATCTTGAAGGCACGAAAGTTGGAATAATGACAAACAGAGGTATTTTCTATAGAAAACAATTCATTTACCCTTGCAGGAGTAAATGATACCCATCTTCCTCTGACGTAGACATTTCCATTGTTGATCGCATGTAAATTAGAGTAAAACTCTTTAACTATTGGTATAACTACAGTGGATGTTGTATAACAAAATACCTCCCAATGCCGCTGTGCGATCATTTCTTCGATTTTTGTAGTAGAATTCTCTACTCCTCTATTGACGAATCCTCTTTCTTTAATAAGTCTTTTCTTCATTAAGCCTTTGTTGAAGATTCGCTGTGCCTCCGAACTGACGAATTTTCTCCGATCGAAAACTTCAGTTTTTGTGGTTTCAAAGAATTTGGAGGCCATTTTGGATGGAAAGGATTGGTCTCTAGTCGTTCCTAAGGAAGAAAATGGTGTAAAATCGGATTAGGAATAATTTCTTACGAAGGAATGGCTTAGATCCGTCCAAAACCACACGAAAAATCTTTAAGAAACCAAATTTTCAACTGCCTCGCCGTCGGCGACTTAGTTATAAAACTGAATGAAGTAATGGTCCACGATCTCGGCTGTCGGCGGGCTCGAGCTCGTTGTCGGCGAGATTCGTAAAAATCGCCAATTTTGCTCTGGTCAGAATATTTTACGATCTCATCAAATAGGTTCAATTTTGTGATGATTCTAATAAAAATTTGAGTAGTAAGATTTGTTTTTATAGACTCACTAATATGTAGATATTTTAAAAATAAAAGACTACTATGGGTTGCCTCCCATAAAGCGCTTGGTTTAACGTCGTCAACCCGACCTAATTTAGTTAGTGTTCAGGTTGACTAAGCATTAAAACCTCTTTAAAATTTGGTCTTTTATTTTCAAAATATGGTTTTAATCTATGTCCATTTACTTTAAATCTATGTCCTGTTTTTGGATCTTCAATTTATATAGTTCCATAAGAAAATATCTGAGTTATGGTGAAAGGTCCTAACCATCGAGATTTCAATTTCCCAGGAAATAATTTCAATCTAGTATTATATAGTAGAACTTCGTTGTCTCGGTTGAAAATTTCTACGATTAATCTTCCGATCATGCCATAATTTCATTCTTTCTTTATAAATCTTATCATTATCATATGATTCGTTTCTTAGTTCTTCCAATTCATTTAATTGCAACAATCTCTTCTCACCGACTTCTTTCATATTATAATTAAATTCTTTAATCGCCCGATATGCTTTATGTTCTAATTCAATTGGTAAGTGGCATGTTTTTCCATATATAAGCCTATAAGGAGTCATTCCAATCGAAGTTTTATAAGCAGATCCTGTATGCCCATAATGCGGTGTCTAGTCTTATAGACCGGTCGATCTATTAGGATTCTGAGACTTTTCTAATATACGCTTAATCTCTCGATTAGAAACTTCGATTAATCCACTTAGTTTGTGGATGATAAACGAGTTGATATCTTATGCATAATATTATATTTTTCTACTAGTTTGTGAATATATTTGTTTCTAAAATGAGTTCCTCCGTCAGTGATAATCACTCTCGGCATTCCAAATCTAGTAAAAATATTTTTCATTAAAAATTTTAAAACACTTTTAGCATCACACCTAGGTAAAGCTTGTGCTTCGATCCATTTGGAAACATAATCGACAACTACTAATATATATGAGTTTCCAAATGACGGAATAAAAGGTCCCATGAAATCTAATCCCCAGAACATAAAAAATTTCGACTTCTAATATAAAATTCGAGAGGCATTTCATTTTTTCTTGATATGTTTCCTACTCTTTGGCATTTATCGCAGGTTTTTATATATCTATATACATATTTAAATAGAGTAGGCCGGTAGAATCGAGATTGTAGAATTTTATATGCGGTTTTATACGTCCCAAAATGTCCTCCAAAATCGAGTCATGACATTTTTGAATAATTGGTTCAGTTTCTTCATAAGGCACGCATCTTCTAATAATTAGATCCTTACATTGCTTATATAAGTATGGTTCATCCCAAAAGTATGATTTAGTGTCGTGCATGAATTTTTTCTGTTGTTGCAAAGTTAACAAAGGTGGTAAAATGTCACTTACAATATAATTTACTATATCAGTATACCAAGGTATTTTCAACTCATTAATATTATAAAGTTGGTCATCAGGAAAACTGTCTAAAATTTCATTATCAACATTAGATAATTCATGATTTTCTAATCTTGATAAATGATCTGCAATTTGATTATCGAGTTCCTTTTTGTTAATTATCTCGAAAATCAAATTCTTGCATTAATAATATCCATCTAATTAATCTTGGTTTAGAATCTTTCTTTTGCATTAAATATTTTATAGCGAGAATGATCGGTATGCACAATACATTTAGTTCATATTAGATAATGCCGAAATTTATTAAAAACATATACAATCTGCTAATAATTCTCTTTCGATAATCTGTATAATTTATTTCGGCATCATTTATAGTTTTACTAGCATAATATATAACTTTGAAAATCTTATCATATCTTTGCTCAAGAAGCTGCTCCTATAGCATAATCACTAGCATCACACATAAGCTCAAATGGTTTCTCCCAATTAGGTGAAACTATTATAGGTGCTTGTAATTAATTTATCTTTTAATAATTCGAAAGCATTCGGGCATTCGAGTTGTAAATTCAAATTTCTTATCTTTTTCGAAGTTGGCATAGAGGTTTAGTAATTTTTGAAAAATCTTTAATATAACGCCTGTAAAATCCAGCATGTCCAAGAAAACTTCTTACCCCTTTTACCGTAGTTGGAGGTGGTAATTTAGCTATTACTTGAATTTTTGCAGGGTCTACTCCCATGCATTTTTCCAAAATTTTATGCCCTAATACAATGCCGCCTGTAACCATAAATTGACATTTCTCCCAATTAAGAACTAAATTAGTTTTCTCACATACTTCAAATAATTTTTCAAGATGTGTTGACCTCATTTTTGATGAGGTCTTCTCTCCTTCTTTTTAGTACTTAGGATCTAGCCTTAGGCTTTTCCTTTGACTATCCTAGAGGATTAGAATTGGGACCCACCACTTAGAAATTCAAACCACTTCTTAACTCCCTGCAAACTCCACAAACTTGATTTTAGACCCCTAATCACCTAGAGGGTTGAAATCAAATGTGGAAGTTTAAAGGATGAGTTCTCATAGGACTCTTTGGCCTTAGGACTCTGCCCAGGTGGCACGGTGCAGTGAAGGGGCTGACTTACACACACACTACACCTATACACTACACTTTCACACACCTCCGAAAAACACACCCATACCCAATTTGACCTCCGACTCATGAAGGTGATTCACATGGATGGTCCTTAACCCTCAAGCCCTTGGTAAGAGGTTAGGAACAACATAGTGGATGCCTCAAATGAGTCCCTTCATGGCTCATGTGGGCTTGATATGGCTTCATGGCTCAACCAAAATGATTTCATTCCACTTACATTTACCTAATCTTGAATTTTGCAAATTTTCGATTTTTGACCACCGGGACCACTACACCGCTTAACTACCCAATACCCTTGAAACCACCCAAAATTTGCAAAATCACCTAAATCACCCAAAATTCTCCAAAATCAATCCTAAACATTCCCATATTACTCAAATTGATCATCCATACCCAAAAATACCAAAAATTCCAAAAATACCTCCCAATACCCTCCAAATACCCAAAATGCCCCTCTTAGCCAAAAAATCCAAAAATTCAGAAAATTCCCAGAAAATTCCAGAAAATCCTAAATATTTCCAATTTCATTTTGTTCAACTACACCATGGGCCAATTTTGTCAATTTACCCCACTTTTGTCAAAATCCCCAATTTGACCCATTTTAACCCAAAGAGAACCCAATGTCAAACCAAACCTACCCAATCGACCTAAATTCTGGTCCAATTCAATTCTAAACTTCAATTCAACATCCCCAACACCAATCTAGACCAAATCCAAGTCCAATTTGATTGACATTTGGATCCAATTTCACTTTTTGCCTTAAAGCCCAATTTGGACCCATGACCCGAACTTAGCCCAAACTCACCCAATTCAACTCCAATTAACCCCAAATCTTTTCTAAACCTTCCTTAACATCCCCATAAACAAAACACTAACATGATTTGCCCAAAATTTAGATCCAAACCCCACTCAAATTCAACCCGAAATCAAAAAGCCCAATTTTGACCTAAACCCGAACCTAACCCGAATAAACCCGAACCTCAAAATCAAAACCCAACCAAAGCCAAAACCTCTTTGAAACACTCCCATAAACATTTCCCAACATTTATTTTACATCAATTTCAACCCTAGCCCAACATTGGCCCAAGTTAGCCCAATTTGACCCACCTTGGCCCACTTACCGAAGAAGTCCGAATCCGACCCAATTCGAGCCCAAACTACTTCAAATTGATTCCAAATCATTCATGAAACATTCCTAAATTAAATTCAACACTTATTGGATCCAATCCTTTGCAAAATTTTCATCCTAAAATTTGTTTTGAAATCTAAAAGCCCACTCTCTAAACCATCTTGAAAGCACATCCAAAGTGAAATCTAAAAGCCGAAAGCCCACATGACAATTCCTTCTCATCATCCCTTTAATTGGAATCAATTCCTAAGTCCCAAATCAATCATCAAATCAACCTAAATTGAGCACCATCTAAATTTTTCACTAAATTGCCAAAATCTCCAAATTCCTTTTTCATATAAATGGATCCACTTTTCCTAAGCCAAGGATGAGCCGAATGAAGCCACATACGAAGCCATGGACAAGCCACATGAAGCCATGGGGGTTTGACATGTCACCATGCCATTTTGGGCAAAAGGAGGAGACTCTTTCCTTAATCTCCTAAAGTCATTAGCCTTAACCATGATTCCCTTAACCCAAATTTAATCTAAATATTCTTAGAAAGAGACCTCACCACCTTTGACCGGCTGGCCTAACTTATTCTCTCGGCCTAAAACCGAGTCATGGGGAGGTGAACCCGACCCAAACACATGGGTTGACCCAAACCAAGCCAAAATGGCCTCTTCCCCATTCCATTCCAAGCCACCCCTTTACACATGGCAAGGCCCGATTAGTCTGCACAAGCCTCCAGCCACGACCCACTGACCTTGAGGGTGACTGACCACTGGCCGGCCAGCCACCACGGCCGCCGGAAACCACCGAGCCGAGAGCTCGCATGTGAGCCCAAACTTGGAATTCTCACCTGCTGAGCTGTCCCATGCCGATGGCCAACATGGCTGTTCTTCCCATGCCGAGAGCAGGCGATCCCGACCCTTGGCCACCCACAGGAGAGCCTCCGGCCATGCCTATTTAAACACCACCTCCTCTCGGCCATGAGAGGTGCTTGAACCAAACCTTAAGGAAACTCGCGCAAAATCATTCCGGATCACTCTCCACACATAGAGCACTTGATCCCCACTGAATTCCAGCCCCGATTTCCTCTCGGTGAGCTCGATTTCGAGCTCGAACTTCTAGCCCAAAACCGGGACACTTCTTCACAGTGGATCGATCTTCAAATTGACTGGTCCTACACCTTCACCGGACCAAGAGGAGAAGTTTCCCGCTTGAAAGCCCCATCCCGGGGCCACCCGGTTGTTCCGGCCTCCAAGCTTTGTGATCGGGCGTGGTCACTTTCATAGCTAGACAATTCACCGAGGCCGAGGGACTTCATCCGGAGCTTACTTGGACCCGATCGAAGGTGACACAACTCTCGGATCGAAGCTTCACTTCTGCGAGCAAAGGTATGGACTCACTCTTCTTCCCGAGCTTCCGAGAGATTCTCCTTTTAATTTGAGTCGATTTAAATACATGTTTACCGTATGGATGTGTTCATCTCCTCAAGACGAATCCATAGAGCATAAGAACACAAAAATCAGTTGAGAATCGAGTGAGAAATTAGGGCTAGAAGGTTGAGGGTCACGGGTGCACACCAGTCGTAGACGATGACCATGAGCTGTCGGATCGAGCGTGTATCGAGCGGACGGTCTGGATTGAGCCGGACAGCGCGATGGTGCATGAATCGCGGGCCCCTGGAGCGCTGAGTCGGATGGCGGCGCCGAATCAGGAGACGACACGCGGCGCTTCGGAGATGCTAAGGTTGACGCGGCGCCGACTCGGATAAATAGAAAAATAGGGATTTTCTGATTTATTTAATTCCCTAAACTTCAAAAATGCATAACTTTGTGTAGAAAAATCAGAAAAATAAAATAAAAATACCCTCTTGCTCAGTGAACAGAGGAGAATAATGTGGAAAAGAAATCATTTAATTTCATCCAGTGTTTTATTTTTAATGATTTATTTACCCTCTGCATTGTTTTAATTCTCCATGCATATAGGAAATTCACCATGGCATGAGACCATAGGTCTTTTGAAGCCTCGAATTTGGGAACATTCCTCGAATTTTCCAAAGTCGAAGGCCATTCCTATGAGAAGTTATTGATTTTTCAAATTCATGTTGCTGTTTTGAGTATTTTAAATCCAATAATTAGCATGTTGTGAAATAAATTCTAGGAAAATTTGGTGATGTTTCTTATGACTAGAAGACCCTAGGAAAAATAGGTTTTGAATTAATTCACTTGGAATAACCCTAATTGGCTTAAACACCCTAAATAGATCTTTAATTAATTAGAGCTAATCATACATCAAATTGACTTGAAATCAATTCTCCACTGACCTTTAGGATCAGAGGAACCCACCATAAAAGTTTGAAGTCAATTGGGTTTGGTTAGCCCTATCAAATGGGTTGATTAAGTCATTTAGCCAATTTAAACTTTAAAAATTCATAACTTTCAAAATGCTTTTCAAAAATTCACCAAATTGGTTTTGGAGCCTCTCTGATATTAGGGGAATTTATGAAAATTAAAATTTCAATTTTCTAAAAAAGTTGATTTTTTGTATTATTTTAATATTTTAATAATTAATAAAATAATAAAAATCACAAAAATAATAAAATTCACCAAAATGCCACATTTTGAATTTTAATCACTTAAGAACAAATCCCATATTTTTCTTAAGTCTCTATGATGAGATATTAAATTTTAAAGCCCCAAGGTAATTTTAAAATTAAAAAAATGTATTTTCTAGCATTTCCACTAAAATAATTCTAATAAATCAAAGAAAAATCAGAAAATTCTAAAAATTGATTCTCTGATTTCCTTGATATCAGAGAGATTTTTGAAAAATATAAAATTCATTTTTCAAACTTTTTTTTATTTTTAAATTAATTAATACTCCAAAACTCCAAATAATTATAATAAAAAGAATATAATTCAAAAAATCACCAAAATTGGTCCAAATGGTCCTCTAGTCATTAGGAATGTCCCATAATTTTCTTAAGGACAGAAACTTTCCCTTGGTCATATTATTAAATTTTCCTTGGAAATCCCTATTTTCCACCAAAAATAATTACATAAATAAATTAAATACAGAAAAATCACATTTTCTCCTCTAATGTCTTCATTGACATATGAGTGAAGTCACATAAAAATTTCAAATTAATTTGAGCTCAATTTAGTGAGTTATGAAATTATTAAGCTTGAAGGGCAAAATAGTAATTAAAAATTTAACCTTTAATTAAAACTTTAGGCTTAATAAAATGAAAGAGTAAAATATTTGATCTTAATTT
The DNA here is from genome assembly GCA_022702705.1 of Papilionanthe hookeriana x Papilionanthe teres. NCBI lineage: Eukaryota > Viridiplantae > Streptophyta > Magnoliopsida > Asparagales > Orchidaceae > Papilionanthe > Papilionanthe hookeriana x Papilionanthe teres. The sequence goes on along the minus strand of CM040432.1, from coordinate 13,670,783 downwards.
GATTTGGATGATTGAAATTTAAATAATTAAAGGGTAGAAACCTATTAAACAATTCCAAAATAAATAAAATGAACTTTAATTAAAATAATTAATTAAATTTGGAAGAATAATAAAATTGGAATTATTAAAATAGGGATATTATTAGGAAAAGATTTGTTCTTTAATTTAAGAATCCCTAAATTAATCATCCCAATAATATTTAATTCCTAATTAAAATGATAATCCAAGTTTAAGATTTAAAATGCTTAAAAGACTTAATCATTAAATTAAATTAAAGTTAAATTATTTAAAGCAAACCCTTTTAAAATAAAATATTAAATTAAAATTAAAAATTAAATTAAACTAAATTAAATTAAATTAAATTAAATTAAGTTAAATTAAATTAAATTAAATTAAAATTAAACTAAAACACATTAAATTAAATTAAATTAAATTAAACTAAATCAAATTAAATTAAATTAAATTAAATTAAATTAAATTAAAACTAAATCAAATTAAATTAAATTAAATTAAATTAAATTAAATTAAATTAAATTAAAACTAAATCAAATTAAATTAAATTAAATTAAATTAAATTAAGCTAAATCATATTATATTAAATTAACTTAAATTAAATTAAATTAAACCACATTAAATTAAAATTAAATTAAGTTAAATTAAATTAAATTAAATTAAATTAAATATAACATCACCTAAGACATGAAAAATTCAAAATAAATCTAAAACAACTTGAACACTATTCCAAACTTAAATCCATTAACTGAAATTAAATTAAATCATAAACCACTTGAACATCCATTTGCCCTCAAAAGCTCGTGACATCATAACTCTTAAAAGGAGTGTTAAATGAAGTGTTACTTCATTCATGAGATATTCAAATGTCCTAGTTCACTGAGCAAGACAACAAACTTGAACTCCCGGACGATTAATTCATTTGTACAATTAAGTTCTCTTGGACTTAAAACAATCCTAGAAATATTGAAAAGATGTTTAAGATTCGTCTTAAGCACTTCCTCGATATGATAGGATATTTATAAGAACAATTGAACTTAGTTGTTCTTTGATGAAGAAAATCGTCCTCGAACCAAAATACGAGAACCTAGACGTCATAGGAAATGACTAGCTATAGGATTAGGAACTTGGTAGAAAACCATAACCCTTCCCTTAGCTTTACCTAGGAACTTACTTTAAATGCTTAAATATTCTAGCTGTGTTTTAAGTGCGGCTTGGGATGACGGGAAGACCCTCAGGGTACGCTTTTATTTTATTGCGATTTACTTTATTGCAATTTATTTAATCGCATCGCACTTACTTTTCTTGCATGATAAACAAGCATGTTGCATGAAAACCTACACCTTTAGGATAGTCCCTAAAGCTGAAACCAAAACTAAATTAAAAGTCATTGCAAGATAAAATTCACCGCCACAACATTTCAAAATATAAAACAACTCGAAATTTAATCACAAACGAACAACAAAACTACAACTACAACTAAATTAAAACGTCTTGTTGGATGATCGGGAATACCTCGGATGATGTAACCTACGTGTTGCTAACGGGATTTCCCACGGTCTAAATGAAAGTGTGGAACTCATTCGATTGAGTTTAGCAAATTCATACGGACTAAGTGAATCCGATAAAAATAACGATGCCGGAAGGATGGAGCCAGTGGGATCTTAACCAGTGTTGTTATAATCACCTTTAAGATTTGTTTAATTAAAATATTAAAAAACACCTGGATTTTAAGATTTTATCTGAACCAGAACACTTTTCTCACCTCCTGATTTATGATTTCTAAAACTAAACCACTACAACAACAAGGAGCTCGGAGTATGGTGGGCAGCACGGCCATCGTCATCAGTGAAACCCGAGTCTACTTGACGAAAACTTTCTTAGAATTAAATAACCGAGCTATAGGACTTCGAGGTAGTTTGTCTAGTGCGACATAAATCCTCGACTCTTCGTTAGGCATTTGCATGATCATGTCATGTAAATTAAGCCCTAATCGGTCTTAGGACTCCGAGGTAGTTGTCCGATACGACATAAACCCTCACATCTTCAAGGCTATTTGTATGATTTTATCATACAAATATAAGTCCTGATTAATTAAAATTGGCAAGATCAAAACATTAAATAAACATTAGGCCTTTCCTAAATCCAAGCCAAACAATAGGATAGTCGGGAAATTACCGAAGTTCGCTTCGAATCTGTGATTTCTCCTACCTTTCTTCCTTTGAATTCCCAAAACAAAATGTTCCAAATTTGATCCATTCCCTATCGAAATTCCAAAATTCAATCCATTGAAAACTTAAACATTGAAATTCTTGAGAGCAGAACTACTGATTATTATCGAGAGTTTTCTTAGGTGATTCCGTCACTTAAGATGTAATTAACTATAGGGGCTTGCCCTTATAGGGAATTTTAAGAACCCAGGTAATATAAACCCTGTTTATTGTTTTCATATTAAACAGGGGAATTTGTCGGCTTATAAAATTGGTTCGCAGACCAAACGAATGTCATAAACTTCTCTAGTTTATTTAATCGAGCCTCATTATCAAGCAGTGTGTCTATTCTTCGGGATAGATACACGGTTTGTAGTGCGACGTTCGTTTATATAAACTATTTAGAATGTGAGATCAGTTTGATTTCATATCTTAAAATTTTCAAATTTAAAATTATTTTCAAAATCAAATACTACTTTTCAAATTATTTATTTAAATTAAATTAAAATTCGCCGACAATTTCTGTAGGCGACCCCCTTTTCAAAATAAAACACATAATTCAAAAATAAGCCGCACAATTTCTGGCGACTCCGCTGGGGAACTTTCCTCTCTCCATTTTTAATCAAATAGTTCTGCTTTCAAAAATCGGTAGTGTATCCATGTCCCTAATGGATCAAACTACCCTTCTTTCCGTTTGAATATTATGTTCATTTCTACCTTGAACGAGTATAGCCAACATTCTCTCGGATCTAGGAGCCACTTGTTTAGACATCCCTAAACGGAGAGGTTCCGAGATCCTTTTACCTCATTTCGAGGTGGGGTGGACCCCGATAGGTGTTAGTTTAGAAGTGATCCTTCGAGTCGAGAAGTCTTGCATAAGACTTTCTTTTCCTTTCCAACTCTGAATCAAATTCATTACCTTCTCTACACCTTTGAACATTCCGTCCTAAATAAACAAACCCTCTAATGAATGACTCTTTTAACAAATATACATGAACAAGAATGTGTTCGGACACTTTTCGTTTCCTTTCTTTTCGTCCTGATGAGAAGAAGCATAACTTGGGACTGACAATCAGAATCTACCTTGCAGAAATGGAAGCCCCAAAACTGATTTTCTCCTTCACCAATGGACTGGACTTCGCTGTTTACAAGGATGAGCTTCCCGACAATGGGATCATCCGGTTTGGACAAGGATTCGAGAACACAAATGTCAAGATCGCTGACGTTGCCCTTTTCGCACTGATGGACAAAGTGCCGAGACCGAGAAACCCGTGATTGAATTCGACCTTAAGTCGACTCGAGAGTTTCCTCCCCTGCAAAGGGTTCCGAGTCGAGAGGAATACCGCTGTCCATAGAAGGACCGTTATCTCTACCCCCACCGGTCTAGTCGTCTGCGCACCTACCCGGCCCCGCCAAGCCGAAGGGGAAGGAAGTTCAAATTTGTAACGAGCATGTTACCGTGGAGGGTACGGATTTCCGTGCAAGACCTTCGTTTTTGAAATTGGGTCCGACTCAAGGGTTCCACCCCTAACACGGACTCAAAGGAGAAACAGAGGCAGGAAGATTGCCAGGAAGGCCAGAGCTGCTGAAGTCGCTTTCTTAGAAGAAATCCCTGAGTACACACCACTACCTGAATACATACCATTGTCTGAGTATACACCCCTTTTGGAAGGAAGTAGATTCCATCCCCTTTCCGCCGCAGGTGACGAGGAAAATGTCCGCAGGATTGCTTCTACATTACCTCGACCCGCATACTATAGCGACAACAAAAGGAAAAGGGCTAGGGTTACACCGTTTGCCCGACTACGATCGTGATTGAGAAGTTAGCGAAGAAGGAAAAATGCCCCGTATCGGAGATTTTAAGAAGGATAGGACGGGTGCCGGCCAAATCCCGTCTTGGGCCACGAGTAGAACCTCGCTATCGCCGCGAAGAGCCTAATAAGAAGATGAAGGCTAGTCCACTCGTTGTTGTTTCGGGTTTACGGATCGGGGAGGATACCACCTTCCGAGCATTCGAGTCGACGGACCATCCGGTCCTAGGCCCTCTACTGCTAGAAGGATGGTATGGCGTCCCACTACCGACCGATTAAGACCGAAACAACGACCGGAAAAGGAAAGTCTCGTCGGGAGACTTGAGTCCGAAGAAAGTGCTACCGCGATAAAGGGGACTCATGAGAAAGAAACCCGACAATTATCACATGACAACTACGAGGATGTACGGAAAAGACCACTCTGGAAGATGCTATGGAAAAGCTAAGAGCGATATTCGGCGACTAGCAAGGGAAAGAGAAGAGAAATTCGGAGATGAAGTTGACTCGTCGGAATTCATGGATGATGAATATGCGAGAAATTAACATGGTTGAAACACGAGCTTCGTCGGCTTCACAAGGTGCTCCCGTAGCCGCGAGAAGAGAAGAACCGAAGTAATGAGGAGGCGGCTTCAAGAGAAAGATGATACGATCGCCCGAATGGCAAAAAGGATGGAAGAGATGGGCTGTAGCCCTAGCCACTCTCCGAGTCGAGTTCAACCCCAAAGAGAAACACCCCGGAAGTTATTCACATTGTAGACGGAGGAAAGGAGATTACATCCGTCAACGGGGATGATCAATTAAAGAAGGATACAACACAAAGTATGATTCCGGAAAAGGATATCAAGAGCTTGGTGGAACGAGCGGAGTGCGAGAAGCCTTGGCACAATAAAAAAGCGGAAAATCCATTCGGACGGGTAGACCTTACCCGAAGAATTCGACGCCGTCCGATATCCGAAAGGCTTTGTACCACCTGCGTTCAAGACCTTTGATGGAGCCGGAAACCCTCGGCGGCATGTTGCACATTTTCGTGCCGATTGTTGCAATGCGGCGGAAGTGATGCTTTACTCTTCCGACAATTTGTCAGCAGCCTGTCAGGGATCGCCTTTGATTGGTATGCAGAATTACCAAACGGTTCGGTGAAGACATTTTTAGAATTAGAAAACCTCTTCATCAAGCGATTTGCCGAAGCTCAGCACCACATTACTATAGGTGATTTAGTGGTAGAGAAGCAGAAGCCGAATGAAACCTTGGTGGACTACATACTTCGATGGAGGAACCTAAGTATGAAGTGTGAGCCACGATTACAAGAACAGGCATGCGATCGACATTTTACTAAAAAGCATCCATGGCCCGATAGCACTTCTCCTCGAGGGATTTACTATTAAGACTTTCGAGAAGTTGTTAAGCAAGGCCGGAAGCTTGCAAGAGGAGGCGAAGCAATTAAGTTTCACCGATAAAGCGGACAAACGAAGCCCGTGAAAACTTTTGAAAAGAAGTCGGGATCGTCGCGAGCGAGTCGATAAAGGCAAGCAACCGATACAAATATCGTCGAACGGCCGCGACAACCTCGACGAGATTACCGGCAACCCCTGCCCGGCTATCGGTCATCTCGACGGTATGAACAACCGCCTCGTCCACAACGTACGTTTAGGGAGTTCCTGAGCGAGGAGTATCCGTTCAAGAATGAGGCGATGCCGAAAATGTTCCGCGACTCGATGAAAACTCCGGATTTCCAGCTGCCGGAGCCTAAAAGACCGGAAGAAGTCGACAAGAAAGGTGATCCCAACTTTTGCCCTTACCACCGGATGCTTGGGCACAAGATAGAAGATTGTATTACCTTCAAAAGTTGGCTCAACGACAATCTTCGGAAAGGGAATATAACGATCCCGAAAGAATACATGAAGGAACCCCGGAAAGGAGGTTCCGTCGATGTTATCTCGACGGATTTCATTGTTCCGATAGATCCCTATGCGGCCGATGATGGATGGACTACCGCTTGGACAAAGTCTTCGAAGAAGGTTTTGGATCACATCCAAACCGCTTCGGTGCGAGCCTCGATTTAGAGTTCGAAAACCGTCGAGTCGGCGCTATCACTTGCGATAGAAGAACAACCTCGACAAGAGACAATTGAAGAAAAGAAGAAAATTGATGAAGAAGAGAAGACCGAGGCTCCTAAGGCTAGGCTAGGGGCTGCTTATCCTAGGATAGTTGTTTCGATTCGGGGAGAAATCCCTCGAACCTCCGACTCTGTATGATTATCCGCCCACTCCGGTGGGATCTTATAATGATGAGGGTTATGGCGTTGGCTACGTTTTGATCATTTCTAACGATTACGTAACTAGCGACAATCAACCTAATCCGGACGTCGATTCCGATACAAATGACAATTCTCAAATCATACACGATCTCGACGATCACAATGACAAAGAAGACATCCACCGGGGAGGCTACGAGTGTTCAACGAAGCAACGAATCTATTTGCGAGTTTCGAGGAGCTCCGGTCACGATAGAGTTAGAGCCTTCGGACTCCGAAGCTAATCTGAAGAACTCGTCGTTCCGATTCGGGAGGAGACACCGACAAACCCGATGCTAAATTCGAAGAAATCACGAAGTCAACTTAAGAAGTGGAAGAGTTCTACCTCCGAGAATGGGTCCAAAGGACGAAAGGAAAGCGAGTGGTTGTTCGGGAAGAACCAACCCCGGCGGAAGAAATACCCATTCGAGAAGAAAACGAGGCACATGAAAACAAAGTGGACTACAACGTGCTAGCTCATCTTAGGAAACTACCGACCAAGGCGAGCATCTACGACGCTCTCATCTTATCAAAGGAGATGAGAGAAGCTCGATCGAGGCCTTACTTGATCCGGAAATTTGCTTAGCTCGAATGGCCGGAGATTCCTTAGATGAGGTTTGCTCGTTAAAGGAACAACGAGGTGTTACCTTCACGGACAATGATCTACTACTCGGGACGACGAGACCACAACCGACCGTTGTACATTTCGATTACGATTGGGAAGTTTACACTCTCCGGAGTATTGGTGGATCCGGGAGCATCAATCGATATAATGAATCTTCGAACGCTAGCATACTTGGAAATTGATGCTCGCGAGCTCGAAGCGGACAAAATGTTATTAAGAGGATTCGACCGAAAGGAGAAAGAGCCCTCGGATCAATAACACTGCTAATGAAGACCGGTGACTTAGCAAAGACAACCGCGAAATTTCACATAATTGATTCGAAACGTCGTTCGACGCTCTCTTGGGCCGACCATGGATACATGAAAACCGGATGGTACCATCATCTCTACATCGATGCATCAAATACTACGATGGAGGGGAACGAGTGCATCAAAGGTGACTTACAACCGTTCTCCGTACATGAAATCGGAATCCATGAAGATGCGGCTTATTATGCACCTCCGAAGAAAACAATCTTCTCCAGGAGATACCATAACAAATGAAGCAAAGGAAATTTGGGACAACGAAGAACTCGAAATTCTAGTCCAACGATCACTCACCACTCCCTTACGGCGAGATGGTGAAGGTTTCTCCACGACTCGCATCCGAGGTCGAGGCCGGGGACGAGGTCGTGGCGAGACGTTAGGACGATTGGACGGAGGAAACCAGCCATCAATGTTGATTGGGGAGATAGTTCGAAGAAGAAAAAGAAATCAAACAAGAAGCGAGCGACAATAAGTCGGAAGAAGCCGCAATTCGAATCCCTCTCGAAGATGAAAGAAACGAAGAATATAAATCGATGTACGAGAAGATTAACCACTATGTACATACTATGACCTCGACCCGATCCATTCTAATAAGATCGAGGGTATGGAGGTCAAAGAGGTACGTAGCGGTGGTGCAAAGCCCATCAAATTCTACCGTGGTGCTCCTTCTTCCAAAGCCGAAAATAATGTACAATTTGAAGATGCTACTTCATCGAAATTAATGGAATTACCTTTTGAGTGGTACTCTCCCTGCGTGCAAAATTTAATTCAGCGTGGTTTCTTACCTCGACAATGGACAAAAGGTCGATCACAACATTTTGAAAAATTATGGAATAACTCCGGTCGTCCACCCAATGCAAAGTATGGTCTCGGATTCGGCATAGTAGGATCAGTTGATGATACTGAATTTTGCATGGTTGTCACTTGCGAGTCTAATGAAAACTGTATGGAAGCTACAGAAGAACTCGAAGATTTACAAATTGGAGACGCTCCACCAGAATTCGAAGAAGAGATCAAATCTACAATAGATGAGTTAACGGAAGTTAACTTAGGTACTAGCGAAGAGCCTAGACCTACCTTTGTTAGCTCCTTACTCGATAAAGAAGACTCCGAAGAAATAATCAAGTTATTAATGGAATTTAAAGACTGTTTTGCTTGGAGCTACGATGAGATGCCGGGTTTAGCTCCGGAGGTCGCGGTCCATAAGCTAGGAGTGGATCCTAGCACGTTCCGGTCGGATAAGGTTCCGGAAGAATGCGTCTAGAAATCGAACAACAAGTCATAGGCTGAAGTTAAAAAGCTAATAGATGTTAAATTTATCCGTGAAGAACAATACCCGACTTGGTTAGCCAATGTGGTACCGAGTCGGGAAGAAGAATGGTCGGATCGGAATTCGTGTAGATTTCGGAGATTTAAACAAGGCATGTCCAAAAGATGAATTTCCTCTACCGATCCCAGAATTAATGATCGACATCGCTTCAACACATGAAATATTCTCATTCATGGATGGATCTTCAGGATACAACCAGATAAAAATGGCTCCAGAAGATGAAAAACTTACAGCATTCAGAACGCCGATCGGGGTATATTGCTACACGAGTAATGCCATTTGGACCGAAGAATGCAGGAGCAACCTACCGGAGAGCGATGACAAGAATTTTTGATGATCTCATCCACAATCAAGTCGAATGCTACGTGGATGATGTGGTCATCAAAAGCAAAGTAAAGGAAAACCACTCGTATGATTTGAGAATTATTTTCGAACGATTAAGACAATTTAACCTTAAGATGAATCCCTTAAAATGCGCCTTCGGCGTCACCTCCGGAAATTCTTAGGATTCGTTGTCCGACATCGTGGAATTGAAATCGACCCGGAAAAGATTAAAGCCGATCTTAGAAATGCCACCTCCCGGAACCTTAAAACAACTACAATCTTTTCAAGGAAAGTTGGCATATCTTCGACGCTTCATCTCGAACTTGTCAGGTAGGCGTCAGCCTTTCTCGGCACTAGTTAAAAAGGACGCCAAATTTATTTGGGAAGAGAAATGTCAGAGGGCCTTCAAGGACATTAAACAATATTTAATGACACCTCTCGTCTTAGCGGCCCCGAGTCTCGGGTAGACCGTCGATACTTTATACCGCGGCTTTAGACGACTCTCTCGGAGCCCTGTTAGCCCGAGTCAATGACGAGGGTAAAGAAAATGCTCTTTACTACCTAAGCCGTCGTTTACTTCCGATGGAAATAAGGTATCCCGCAATTGAAAAGCACTCGTTTAGCCACGATCTTCGCCGCTCAAAAGCTCGGGCATTACATGCTTTCTCATAAGGTCGACTCGATTTCGAAATTTAATCCATTGCAATACTTGATGACCCGTCCAACGCTTTCCGGCGGACTTGCCGGATGGTCGATGATATTATTGCAATTCGATATAAATTTCGTGCCTCTTCGTGCCGTAAAGGGACAAGTCTTAGCGAGACTTCCTCACGAGCACACCCTTTGCGGCGAGAATCGCCTCTCGATGACGACTTGCCGGATGAACAAATAATGAACCTAGAAGACCCTAATGATCGACGTTGGAAATTGTATTTCGACGGAGCATCTTCGGCACATAAAGACGAAGAATCGCAAGTGATAGTGCCGGTAAGGCGGGGATCGGACTAATCTTTATAACACCGGAGCGGGGGATGTTAAGATACTCCTACCACTTGACGAGCCGTGTACAAATAACGAAGCGGAATACAAAGCCCTCATAACGGGACTCGGAATTAACTATTCGAATGGGTATAACGGACCTCAACATCTACGGGGATTCGCAGTTAATCATTCAACGGATCGCCGGACAATACAGAATTTTAAAACCAAGACTCGAGCAATACTTCCGGTATGCCATACGAGTTGTTGGAACAGATTCGAATGTGACAATCTACAAAATTCCCAGAAAAGAAAACGCTTTAGCGGATGCGTTAGCCCGTCTCACAAAAGAATTTTCCGTTTGCAAGATGAATCGGTGGAAGTGTCGGTTCACGGACGTCGGGTCCTATCACGGCTCGACATAGACACAATACACAAATCGAAAAAGGAGAAGAATCGGTTTCGACGGTGACGAGAAAACACGAGAAGATTGGCGACAACCATTAATAGATTACACGCAAGCGGGAAAACTACCGGACGATAGGTCGTTAGCCCATCGGATCAAGAAAAGAACTGCGTCCTACGCATTAATAAACAATACATTATACGGAAGGTCTTTTGATCAAATGTGGCTAAGGTGCCTAAGCGGGTCCGAGGCCCGTGAAATTGTTAAAGAGGTGCATTCGGGACTCGTGGCGCTCACCGATCGGGTCCGAAGATGAAAATGAAAATTAAAAGACTAGGGTACTACTGGCCCTCGATGATGACCGATCGCATGAAAATCGCCAAGAGCCGTCACCGGTGCCGAGTGCACGGAGTGGTTCTACACCAACCTCCAAATGTGCTACATCCAGACAATTGCGTCGTGGCCATTTGAATGTTGGGGCACGGATATAGTGGGTCCAATAGAACCACCATCTTCAAAAGGACATCGCTTCATTCTTGCGGCTACGGATTACTTTTCCAAGTGGGCGGAGGCGGTTCCACTTAGAGAAGTGAAAGCACATCACGTGCTACGGTTTTTAAGAATCAAGTTGTCTACCGTTTCGGAGTGCCGCGCGGGATCATCTCGGATAACGGGTCGGCATTCGAAGCACGCAAATCAACAATTTTGTCGGGAGACACGGAATCGGCGGCGGTATTCAACAACTTACTACCCGAAAGCAAACGGCCTTGTCGAGGCTTTTAATAAAACTCTCGTTCAAATTTTAAAGAAAACCTTGGACGATAATAAGAGAAATTGGCACGAGAAATTGTTAGAAGCCTTATGGGCCTACCGGACAACCTTCGAACTCCTACTCGAAGCTACACCTTACGCTCCGGTGTATGGGTCCGAGGCGAGTGTTACCCTTAGAGGTCCGACTTCCTTCACTTAAGATTGCGAGTTGCAAACAAAATCACGACGAGAAGAGAATGCCAAATTACGACTAGAAGAATTGGAAAGCTCGGAAGGAAAAGACTTGCAGCGCGAGCGAGATTTAGAACTATACCAAGCTAAGATGGTTCAAGCTCATGACGGACTGGTCCGCCCAAGAACCTTTAAAGTTGGTGAATTAGTTCTCGTTCTCAAAAGACCTATTCTTGCACACCGCAAGATAGGAGGAAAATTTGAACCCACTTGGGAGGGGTCGTTTGTGGTTGAGGCAGTCTACTCAGGAGGCTCCTACCAGCTAGTAAACTGCCAAGGAGAACGACATATGCTTCCGATCAATGGACGATACTTGAAGAAGTATTACGCTACTTGATGTTTCGAAGGAATGAATTTTCCATCCCTAGAAGCACGGGTGAAGTAATTACTTATGACTGGGTCCGAACCCAAAATAATAAAAAATGTGCTAAAATAAATAAAATCATGATAATAAAGTTTTCCTTGTTTTCTTTCCTAAATCAAAATCTCTTTCCTGATCTTTTCCCACTTCATTCCTGTTGAATTTAAAAATATAAAAGGAATAATAAAAAAAACTGTCTTTAATAAACATTTTCTTAATGTTCTTGTTCTTAGTACGACCCCGATCCTTTTCCTTATCTTTTCGCGGGGAAATGTCGAACGGGCGGTTGGTCCCGAACTTTAGAAATGGCGTAAGCCTTGCACTCGACGAAAAGAGGGTGAAAGATGGAGCGATAATAGAGATTGACTCGGACTTCGCACCGGCGGGCCCGCAATACGAGGAAAGTGACCGGGTCCCGATTGACCGAGAGGAGCCGCCCGGTCAGACCGTAATGAAAATGGGTGGCCCGAGCCACCAATCCAGACGAAGAAAAGAAAAACAAACACTCGAAGAAGACAAGAGAATCAAGTACGTAGTCGCTACGACGGAGGGCGAGGCTTGTCGGCGCCGCGCCCACGAAATTCGGGAAGTACGAAGAGCTACCCTCACGACAACTCAACGAAGAAATAAAAATCGCCGTATCCGCAAGATGTTAACTAAATTAGCGACGGACCGGCGCGACGAGGCGATGCTTCTGCCGGTACATACACTTCGAGGACACCAATTCACCGGGAACTCGAAGAAAGGAGACCGGCTCCGAGGATAACAGAAGAGACCGGGGAAATCTCGAGAAGAACGGAAGAAAGAAGGCTACAACGCCACCGGACAAAGCCACCGGTAATGCATGACCTTGTTGCGAAGCACCCCGGAGGATGTCCCGACGGACATCATCCCCGAGGAGCCGAGGTATGCAGGAGAACGTGAAGGGATTGAGCCATATATCCCACAGTACGTCACCAGGCCTCGCCATTTGCAAATTATTCCAGAATACGAGCTAGAAAGAATACAGAATGTCGAGAAGAAAACTTTTGAATACTTCGAGAGAATCAGAGGCAGGAGGATCAATATACTAGAAGGCCTCGAGTTACATATAGACGTGTTCTCAGAATACGAACAACAACAAATCGTGGATTGCATCCGGGATTTGAAAAAGATGGGCCGAGCAGGACGCTTAAGAGAAAACACTTACTCGGAACCCGGAGATGGATGCCGGGGAAGGGGAGAATTACAATACAATGTGGATGCTTGCTACAACTTCGCGAGAAGACGGGAAGGAAACCCACGGGGATACTCCGTCATGGCCGGGTGGATCTAATTCCATTAGTCATTAAAAGGATGGTAAAAAAAATGATAGCATGGAGGGTACCGCCGGCAGATTGCATACCCAACGGTTGCATCATTAACATTTACAAGAAGGGTGATCGCATACCCCCGCATATAGATCACCACGACTTTGTCGGACCTTTCGCACGGTTTCTTTTACGAACGAGTGTAATATCATGTTCGGATCGACCTCCGGATAGCGAGGCCCGAGTGAGTTCCGAGGGCCGGTAAAGATACCATTACCGGTAGGTTCCGTCATGATACTAAAGGGCAACGGAGCAGATGTCGCTAAACATTGCATACCAGGAGTACCAGTGAAGCGGATCTCAGTTACTTTTAGAAGGATGGAATGCAGGAAAGCACCTTACCACTTCCAGCCAGACCCGGAGCTAGAGAGCCTCCGACCTTACGAGCTGTGAGTTGCATGGAAAATATCACACCTCCAACGTACATCCATACGGCATCCTTGCCGAGGATGACTTGGAAGGTGATGTTATTGACCATGTACCTCACTATTCAGACATGGATTTTTGCGGATACCTTTTTGGATGAATCGACAAAGATCATACATAGTCCGTTTTGAGTCTATATGGATTGTATGAGATGTATTCCGGATCGAGTTGTATGATGTATCTTCGACATGATTGGAATGAAAGTGACCATGTCACATTTTTGGCCTTCACCTCTTTTGTGCAAATTGACTGGGAAACGCCATTAAAGTTAAATGAACTTCAAACAAAGAACAAAAAAGAAACAAAAAGAGTAAAAGAAAACTTTCCTTAAAAATCTAAAAAAATGATAAACTCCAAATTCACGATAAAATAAAATCTGAATCGTTAAAAGACAAACAAAATGAACACAAATTTCAATCAAATTTCAAATTCAACTTTCCAAATTTCAAATCAAATCTCAATCAAATCTCAAATCAAATCTCAATCAAATTCAAACTCAATCTTCCAAATCCAATCCGTTCCACTCTCTCCCTTGTCTGGGATGGAAGCTGTTGATTCCATTGACACGGATCGAATCTGATGGCGAGGAATTATATCCAATCCAAACCAACAACTTTCGATCAACTCTTTTGAATGGGATATGTAGCATCTACATATTCCCTCCTAATTTATTTCTTTCCATGAAAGTCTTTTACAACTTTCATGAAATTCTCGAAACACCAAAATTCCACACTTTTCAAATCGACACTACAAATCCTTGCAAAATCAAAATTCAAAATTAAACCTTTGGGGTCGAGGATTTCAAATCCGAGACTGCATTGCTTTAGGATTCTTTCCCTATTGCAATGAAATACATCAAAATTAAACCTTTGGGGTCGAGGATTTTACATCCGAGATCACATTGCTTTAGGACTCTTTCCCTATCGCAATGAAATACATCAAAATTAAACCTTTGGGGTCGAGGATTTTACATCCGAGACTGCATTGCTTTAGGATTCTTTCCCTATTGCAATGAAATACATCAAAATTAAACCTTTGGGGTCGAGGATTTTACATCCGAGACTGCATTGCTTTAGGATTCTTTCCCTATTGCAATGAAATACATCAAAATTAAACCTTTGGGGTCGAGGATTTTACATCCGAGACTGCATTGCTTTAGGATTCTTTCCCTATTGCAATGAAATACATCAAAATTAAACCTTTGGGGTCGAGGATTTTACATCCGAGACTGCATTGCTTTAGGATTCTTTCCCTATCGCAATGAAATACATCAAATTTAAACCTTTGGGGTTGAGGATTTTACATCCGAGACTGCATTGCTTTAGGATTCTTTCCCTATTGCAATGAAATACATCAAATTAAACCTTTGGGGTCGAGGATTTTACATCCGAGACTCGCATCGCTTTAGGATTCTTTCCCTATTGCAATGAAATACATCAAAATTAAACCTTTGGGGTCGAGGATTTTACATCCGAGACTGCATTGCTTTAGGATTCTTTCCCTATTGCAATGAAATACATCAAATTAAACCTTTGGGGTCGAGGATTTTACATCCGAGACTGCATTGCTTTAGGATTCTTTCCCTATTGCAATGAAATACATCAAATTAAACCTTTGGGGTCGAGGATTTTACATCCGAGACTGCATTGCTTTAGGATTCTTTCCCTATTGCAATGAAATACATCAAAATTTAAACCTTTGGGGTTGAGGATTTTACCTCCGAGACTGCATTGCTTTAGGATTCTTTCCCTATCGCAATGAAATACATCAAAATCAAACTCTTGAGGTTAAGGATTTTACATCCAATACCGCATTGCTCTGAGTTCTCTCCTCATTGTAATGATTCAATCCAATCAATTCAATTTTCTTTTGAAGTTAAGGATGTCACATCCAAAACCATAAAGTTTCAATTTTCATTTCAAGTTCAAATCCCTCCAAATTAATGTTGACAAAACTTCAATCTAAATGAAAACTCAAAATCTAAACTTACACATCAAAACTTAAACTAAAACAAAACGAAAATCTAAATCGAATTCCCCCAGATCATGTGATTTGGGACTCACCTCCTTTTCCTTTCCCCAGCGAGAGTTCAGGAATCTCCAATCTCAGAGATATACTTGACACTCCCAGGCGGAAATTCTTCTACTTCGTCCTAAGTTTGTTACTTGGACATCTGTGTTGGTTTTGTTGATCTTTTCGGTCAACGCCAATACGCGCGGTGTGCTTGGTTAGCACACCACACCTATTGGGGTCCATTTGTTGACCTCATTTTTGATGAGGTCTTCTCTCCTTCTTTTTAGTACTTAGGATCTAGCCTTAGGCTTTTCCTTTGACTATCCTAGAGGATTAGAATTGGGACCCACCACTTAGAAATTCAAACCACTTCTTAACTCCCTGCAAACTCCACAAACTTGATTGTAGACCCCTAATCACCTAGAGGGTTGAAATCAAATGTGGAAGTTTATAGGATGAGTTCCCATAGGACTCTTTGGCCTTAGGACCGCCACAGGTGGCCTGGTCTCGTGAAGGGGCTGACTTACACACACACTACACCTATACACTACACTTTCACACACCTCCTAAAAACACACCCATACCCAATTTGACCTCCTGACTCATGAAGGTGATTCACATGGATGGTCCTTAACCCCTAAGCCCTTGCGTAAGAGGGTTAGGAACAACATAGTGGATGCCTCAAATGAGTCCCTTCATGGCTCATGTGGGCTTGATATGGCTTCATGACTCAACCAAAATGATTTCATTCCACTTACATTTACCTAATCTTCAATTTTGCAAATTTTCAATTTTTGACCACCGGGACCCTACACCCGCTTAGCCTACCCAATACCCTTGAAACCACCCAAAATTTGCAAAATCACCTAAATCACCCAAAATTATCCAAAATCAATCTTAAACATTCCCATATTACTCAAATTGATCATCCATACCCAAAAATACCAAAATTCCAAAATACCTCCCAATACCCTCCAAATACCCAAAATGCCCCTCTTAGCCAAAAAATCCAAAAATTCAGAAAATTCCCAGAAAATTCCAGAAAATCCCAAATATTCCCAATTTCATTTTGTTCAACTACACCATGGGCCAATTTTGTCAATTTACCCCACTTTTGTCAAAATCCCCAATTTGACCCATTTTAACCCAAAGTGAACCCAATGTCAAACCAAACCTACCCAATTGACCCAAATTCTGGTCCAATTCAATTCTAAACTTCAATTAAACATCCCCAACACCAATCTAGACCAAATCCAAGTCCAATTTGATTGATATTTGGATCCAATTTCACTTTTGGCCTTAAAGCCCAATTTGGACCCATGACCCAAACTTAGCCCAAACTCACCCAATTCAACTCCAATTAACCACAAATCTTTTCTAAACCTTCCTTAACATCCCCATAAACAAAACACTAACATGATTTGCCCAAAATTTAGACCCAAACCCCACTCAAATTCAACCCAAAATCAAAAAGCCCAATTTTGACCTAAACCCAAACCTAACCCGAATAAACCCAAACCTCAAAATCAAAACCCAACCAAAGCCAAAACCTCTTTGAAACACTCCCATAAACATTTCCCAACATTTATTTTACATCAATTTCAACCCTAGCCCAACATTGGCCCAAGTTAGCCCATTTTGACCCACCTTGGCCCACTTACCAAAGAAGTCCAAATCCAACCCAATTCAAGCCCAAACTACTTCAAATTGATTCCAAATCATTCATGAAACATTCCTAAATTAAATTCAACACTTATTGGATCCAATCCTTTGCAAAATTTTCATCCTAAAATTTGTTTTGAAATCTAAAAGCCCACTCTCTAAACCATCTTGAAAGCCCATCCAAAGTGAAATCTAAAAGCCCAAAGCCCACATGACAATTCCTTCTCATCATCCCTTTAATTGGAATCAATTCCTAAGTCCCAAATCAATCATCAAATCAACCTAAATTGAGCACCATCTAAATTTTTCACTAAATTGCCAAAATCTCCAAATTCCTTTTTCATATAAAAGGATCCACTTTTCCTAAGCCAAGGATGAGCCAAATGAAGCCACATGCAAGCCATAGACAAGCCACATGAAGCCATGGGGGGTTTGACATGTCACCATGCCATTTTGGGCAAAAGGAGGAGACTCTTTCCTTAATCTCCTAAAGTCATTAGCCTTAACCATGATTCCCCTTAACCCAAATTTAATCTAAATATTCTTAGAGAGAGACCTCACCACCTTTGACCAGCTGACCTAACTTATTCTCTCCGCCTAAAACCAGGTCATGGGGAGGTGAACCCAACCCAAACACATGGGTTGACCCAAACCAAGCCAAAATGGCCTCTTCCCCATTCCATTCCAAGCCGCCCCCTTTACACATGGCAAGGCCCGATTGATCGCACAAGCCTCCAGCCACGACCCACCTGACCTTGAGGGTGACCGACCACGGCCGGCCGACCACCACAGCCGCCGGAAACCACCGAGGCCGAGAGCTCACATGTGAGCCCAAACTTGGAATTCTCACTCGTCGAGCCGCCCCATGCCCGATGGCCAACATGGCCGTTCTTCCCATGCCAAGAGCAGCTGATCCCAACCCTCGGCCACCCCCGGGAGAGCCTCCGACCATGCCTATTTAAACACCACCTCCTCTCGGCCATGAGAGGTGCTGAACCAAACCTTAAGGAAACTCGCGAAAATCATTCCGGATCACTCTCCACACATAGAGCACTTGATCCCCACCGAATTCCGGCCCCAATTCCCTCCGAGTCGAGCTCGATTTCGAGCTCGAACTTTAGCCCAAAACCAGGACACTTCTTCACAGTGGATCAATCTTCAAATTGATCGGTCCTACACCTTCACCGGATCGAGAGGAGAAGTTTCCCACCGAAAGCCCATCCACAGGCCACCCGAGTTGTTCCGGCCTCCAAGCTTTGTGATCGAGTCGTGGTCACTTTCATAGCTAGGCAATTCACCGGGCCGAGGACTTCATGCTGGAGCTTACTTGGACCCGATCGAAGTTGACACAACTCTCGGATCGAAGCTTCACTTCTGCGAGCAAAGGTATGGACTCACTCTTCTTCCCGAGCTTCCGAGAGATTCTCCTTTTAATTTGAGTCAATTTAAATACATGTTTACCGTATGGATGTGTTCGTCTCCTCAAGACGAATCCATAGAGCATAAGAACACAAAAATCAGTTGAGAATCGAGTGAGAAATTAGGGCTAGAAGGTTGAGGGTCACGGGTGCACACCAGTCGTAGACGATGACCATGAGCCGTCGGATCGAGCGTGTATCGAGCGGACGGTCTGGATCAAGCCGGACAGCGGGATGGTACATGAACCGCGGGCCCCTGGAGCGCTGAGTCGGATGGCGGCGCCGAATCAGGAGACGACACGCGGCGCTTCGGAGATGCTAAGGTTGACACGGCGCCGACTCGGATAAATAGAAAAATAGGTATTTTCTGATTTATTTAATTCCCTAAACTTCAAAAATGCATAACCTTGTGTAGAAAAATCAGAAAAATAAAATAAAAATACCATCTTGCTCAGTGAACAGAGGAGAATAATGTGGAAAAGAAATCATTTAATTTCATCCAGTGTTTTATTTTTAATGATTTATTTACCCTCTGCATTGTTTTAATTCTCCATGCATATAGGAAATTCACCATGGCATGAGACCATAGGTCTTTTGAAGCCTCTGAATTTGGGAACATTCCCTGAATTTTCCAAAGTCAGAGGCCATTCCTATGAGAAGTTATTGATTTTTCAAATTCATGTTGCTGTTTTGAGTATTTTAAATCCAATAATTAGCATGTTGTGAAATAAATTCTAGGAAAATTTGGTGATGTTTCTTATGACTGAGAGGACCCTAGGAAAAATAGGTTTTGAATTAATTCACTTGGAATAACCCTATTTGGCTTAAACACCCTAAATAGATCTTTAATTAATTAGAGCTAATCATACACCAAATTGACTTGAAATCAATTCTCCACTGACCTTTAGGATCAGAGGAACCCACCATAAAAGTTTGAAGTCAATTGGGTTTGGTTAGCCCTATCAAATGGGTTGATTAAGTCATTTAGCCAATTTAAACTTTTAAAATTCATAACTTTCAAAATGCTTTTCAAAAATTCACCAAATTGGTTTTGGAGCCTCTCTGATATTAGCGGAATTTATGAAAATTAAAATTTCAATTTTCTAAAAAAGTTGATTTTTTGTATTATTTTAATATTTTAATAATTAATAAAATAATAAAAATCACAAAAATAATAAAATTCACCAAAATGTCATATTTTGAATTTTAATCACTTAGGAACAAATCCCAAATTTTTCTTAAGTCTCTATGATGAGATATTAAATTTTAAAGCCCTAAGGTAATTTTAAAATTAAAAAAAAATGTATTTTCTAGCATTTCCACTAAAATAATTCTAATAAATCAAAGAAAAATCAGAAAAATGTAAAAATTGATTCTCTGATTTCCTTGATATCAGAGAGATTTTTGAAAAATATAAAATTCATTTTTCAAACTTTATTTTGTTTTTAAATTAATTAATACTCCAAAACTCAAAATAATTATAATAAAAAGAATATAATTTAAAAAATCACCAAAATTGGTCCAAATGGTCCTCTGGTCATTAGGAATGTCCCATAATTTTCTTAAGGACAGAAACTTTCCCTTGGTCATATTATTAAATTTTCCTTGGAAATCCCTATTTTCCACCAAAAATAATTACATAAATAAATTAAATACAGAAAAATCACATTTTCTCCTCTAATGTCTTCATTGACATATGAGTGAAGTCACATAAAAATTTCAAATTAATTTGAGCTCAATTTAGTGAGTTATGAAATTATTAAGCTTGAAGGGCAAAATGGTAATTAAAATTTTAACCTTTAATTAAAACTTTAGGCTTAATAAAATGAAAGAGTAAAATATTTGATCTTAATCTGATTTGGATGATTGAAATTTAAATAATTAAAGGGTAGAAACCTATTAAACAATTCCAAAATAATTAAAATGAACTTTAATTAAAATAATTAATTAAATTTGGAAGAATAATAAAATTGGAATTATTAAAATAGGGATATTATTAGGAAAATATTTGTTCTTTAATTTAAGAATCCCTAAATTAATCATCCCAATAATATTTAATTCCTAATTAAAATGATAATCCAAGTTTAAGATTTAAAATGCTAAAAGACTTAATCATTAAATTAAATTAAAGTTAAATTATTTAAAGCAAACCCTTTTAAAATAAAATATTAAATTAAAATTAAAAATTAAATTAAACTAAATTAAATTAAATTAAATTAAATTAAGTTAAATTAAATTAAATTAAATTAAAATTAAACTAAAACACATTAAATTAAATTAAATTAAATTAAACTAAATCAAATTAAATTAAATTAAATTAAATTAAATTAAATTAAAACTAAATCAAATTAAATTAAATTAAATTAAATTAAATTAAATTAAAACTAAATCAAATTAAATTAAATCAAATTAAATTAAATTAAGCTAAATCATATTATATTAAATTAACTTAAATTAAATTAAATTAAACCACATTAAATTAAAATTAAATTAAGTTAAATTAAATTAAATTAAATTAAATATAACATCACCTAAGACATGAAGAATTCAAAATAAATCTAAAACAACTTGAACAATATTCCAAACTTAAATCCATTAACTGAAATTAAATTAAATCATAAACCACTTGAACATCCATTTGCCCTCAAAAGCTCGTGACGTCATAACTCTTAAAAGGAGTGTTAAATGAAGTGTTACTTCATTCATGAGATATTCATATGTCCTGGTTCACTGAGCAAGACAACAAACTTGAACTCCCGGACGATTAATTCATTTGTACAATTAAGTTCTCTTGGACTTAAAACAATCCTAGAAATATTGAAAAGATGTTTAAGATTCGTCTTAAGCACTTCCTCGATATGATAGGATATTTATAAGATCAATTGAACTTAGTTGTTCTTTGATGAAGAAAATCGTCCTCAAACCAAAATACAAGAACCTAGACGTCATAGGAAATGACTAGCTATAGGATTTGGAACTTGGTAGAAAACCATAACCCTTCCCTTAGCTTTACCTAGGAACTTACTTTAAATGCTTAAATATTCTAATCGTGTTTTAAGTGCGGCTTGGGATGACGGGAAGACCCTCCGGGTACGCTTTTATTTTATTGCAATTTACTTTATTGCAATTTATTTAATCGCATCGCACTTACTTTTCTTGCATGATAAACAACTCTTGCATGAAAACCTACACCTTTAGGATAGTCCCTAAAACTGAAACCAAAACTAAATTAAAAGTCATTACAAGATAAAATTCACCGCCACAATATTTCAAAATATAAAACAACTCAAAATTTAATCACAAACAGAACAACAAAACTATAACTACAACTAAATTAAAACGTCTTGTTGGATGATCGGGAATACCTCGGATGATGTAACCTACGTGTTGCTAACGGGATTTCCCACGGTCTAAATGAAAGTGTGGAACTCATTCGATTGAGTTTAGCAAATTCATCCGGACTAAGTGAATCCGATAAAAATAACGTTGCCGGAAGGATGGAACCGTGGGATCTTAACCGGTGTTGTTATAATCAACTTTAAGATTTGTTTAATTAAAATATTAAAAAACACCTGGATTTTAACATTTTCTCCAAAGCAGAACACTTTTCTCACCTCCTGATTTATGATTTCTAAAACTAAACCACTACAACAACAAGGAGCTCGGAGTATGGTGGGCAGCACGACCATCGTCATCAGCAAAACCTGAGTCTACTTCAGCAAAACTTTCTTAGAATTAAATAACCAAGCTATAGGACTTCGAGGTAGTTTGCCTAGTGCAACATAAATCCTCAACTCTTCGTTAGGCATTTGCATGATCATGTCATGTAAATTAAGCCCTAATCGGTCTTAGGACTCCGAGGTAGTCGTCCGATACGACATAAAACCTCACATCTTCAAGGCTATTTGTATGATTTTATCATACAAATATAAGTCCTGATTAATTAAAATTGGCAAGATCAAAACATTAAATAAACATTAGGCCTTTCCTAAATCCAAGCCAAACAATAGGATAGTCGGGAAATTACCGAAGTTCGCTTCGAATCTGTGATTTCTCCTACCTTTCTTCCTTTGAATTCCCAAAACAAAATGTTCCAAATTTGATCCATTCCCTATCGAAATTCCAAAATTCAATCCATTGAAAACTTAAACATTGAAATTCTTGAGAGCAGAACTACTGATTATTATCGAGAGTTTTCTTAGGTGATTCCCGTCACTTAAGATGTAATTAACTATAGGGGCTTGCCCTTATAGGGAATTTTAAGAACCCAGGTAATATAAACCCTGTTTAATGTTTTCATATTAAACAGGGGAATATGTCGGCTTATAAAATTGGTTCGCAGACCAAACGGATGTCACAAACTTCCCTAGTTTATTTAATCAAGCCTCATTATCAAGCAGTGTGTTTATTCTTCGGGATAGATACACGGTTTGTAGTGCGACGTTCGTTTATATAAACTATTTGGAATGTGAGATCAGTTTGATTTCATATCTTAAAATTTTCAAATTTAAAATTATTTTCAAAATCAAATACTACTTTTCAAATTATTTATTTAAATTAAATTAAAATTCGTCGACAATTTCTGTAGGCGACCCCCTTTTCAAAATAAAACACATAATTCAAAAATAAGCCGCACAAGATGATTTAAGCATGTGTCAAATGTTGTTCCAAATACAGAGAAATCATCCATAAATACTTCTATTCCATTATCAATTAATTTACTAAATATAGACATCATACATCTTTGGAATGTTGCGGGTGCATTACATAATCCAAAAGGCATTCTTCGAAAAGCGAAAGTTCCATAAGGACTAGTAAATGTAGTTTTATCTTGATCCTCAGGAGCAATTTGTATTTGATGATAACCGGTACATCCATCTAAGAAACAAAAATACTTATGTCCGGCTAATCTATCTAACATCTGGTCTAGAAATGGTTAAGGGAAGTGATCTTTTCTAGTGGCTGTGTTTAATTTTCTATAATCAATACATATTCGCCATCCGGTAACTTGTATTATAGGGATAAGATCATTATTTTCATTAGCTTTGACAGTCACTCCTCCTTTTTTAGGTACACAGTGAATTGGGCTTACCCAAGCACTGTCAGAAATAGGATATATAATACTATTATCTAACCATTTTAAAATTTCTTTCTTAACTACTTCTTACATTATCGGATTTAATCTCCTTTGTGGATCTACTTTAGGTTTATGTTCATTATCTAAAATAATTCTGTGCATACAGATTGAAGGTCTAATTCCTTTAATATCTGCTAAAGTCCAACCAAAAATTTTCTTATATTTTTTTAATGTATCTAAAAGTTTTTGTTCTTGAGATTCATTTAATTCAGATGAAATAATAACTGGTAGAGTTGAAGAATTACCTAAGTAAGCATACTTTAAATGACCAGGTAACATTTTTAACTCAAGTTGAGGAGGTTTAATAATTGATGGAACTATATTTTTTTCAGTTTTTTCTGTGTTATCCAAAAATTCAAATTTCTCTTGAATATAATCTAATTCTTCATTTATCTCAGATTTTTCAATTAATTCAATATTTTCTTTTTCTAATTTTTCTTCATAATATTCTTTAAAATGTTCTTTCTGTAAATGATCGAGTACTTCCATTCGAAAACACTCATCATCTTTTTCTAGTGCAGGATATTTCATTGATTTAACAATATTAAAAGTTACTTTTTGGTCATTTATTCTCATAGTTAATTCTCCTTTCTGAACATCAATCATAGCTTTTCCAGTGGCTAAAAATGGTCTTCCTAAAATGATAGGAATTTCTTTATCTTCTTCCATATCTAAAACAATAAAATCTACGGGGAAGATAAATTTATCCACTTTTACTAATACATCTTCAATAACTCCCTTAGGATATGTAACGAACGATCGACTAGCCGAAGAGTTACTGAAGTAGGTGAAATTTCTCCCAATCCTAATCTCTTAAAAATTGATAGAGGCATTAGATTGATGCTTGCTCCTAAGTCACACAAAGATTTTCCATATAATTTTTCTCCGATAGCGCGAGGTATAGTGAAACTACCGGGATCTTTTAATTTTTCGGGAAGTTTTTTCGAATAATAAGCACTACACTCTTCACTAAGTGCAACCATTTCATTATCGGTAAATTTTCTTTTTTTATTTAGAATATCTTTCATTAATTTTACATAGTTTGACATACGTTCTAAAGCTTCTACAAAAGGAATATTTATCGTTAATTTCTTCAAAATTTCAAGGAATTTAGCAAACTTGTTTATCTTTTTTATGTTGAATTAGTCGTTGAGGAAATGGTGGTGGAGGTTTTTCAACGAAATTTTCATAGGTATTAAAGGATTTTCTAAATTTGGATCTTGTTGATTCTTTTCCTTTTCAATTTCCACTTCCTCTTTTTGACTTTGAAGTTCTTTCTGAATTCGAGGTTCTAATTCTTTTCCACTTCGTAATTGTATTGCTTTAATTTGTTCATTTCCTTTGTCTTTAGGATTTATTTTTACATTACTAGGAAATGTTCCAGGTATTCTATTATTAAGTGCGGTGGCGATATGTCCGAGTTGAGTTTCAATATTTTTGATAGCTTGTTCCTTGATTTTGTAATAGATTTCCTTGTATTTGTAATTGATTTCCTTGATTTTGTAAATGTTGACCCATATTTAATATTAATTCTATAGATAATTTCTTGTCTTTAAATTGAGGGTTATTATTATTAAATCCAGGTGGATAATTAGGTTTATAATTAGGATTTCCTTGATTAGATGGATTTCCTAATTGTTGTGTCATATTATTCATCCATGGTTGATTAGTTGTATTATTATTCCAGTTAAAATTAGGATGCTTTTTCCATCTAGGATTATAATAATTTGCATAAGGGTTATTGAGTCTGTTGTTAATTGCATTAATTGTTTCATATTGAGATTGGGATTCTATAAGTTGTCCAGATGAATTTTCTTCTGATATAGCTGGGGAGTAATTCATTCCAAAATGATCTAATTTTTTACATATAACAGCAATTTGTGAAGCTAACATAGATATTGCATCATTTTCATGAATACTAGCTATTTTTTTCAGATTCATTCTATCGACGGAGCCATAGAAAATTATTAGTTGTCATTTCTTCGATTAGTGCATAGGCTTCATCAAATGGTTTTGACATTAATGATCCTCCGACGACGACATCGATGATTGATCTTAAAGATCCTACTAATCCATTATAGAAAGTTTGGATAATTAACCAATCTGGTAACGCATGATGTGGGCATTTCCTTAGAAGTTCTTGAAATCTCTCCCAAGATTCATATATTGACTCTCCATCAAACTGACTAAAAGAAGTTATATCATTTCTAAGCTTAGCAATTTTAGATGGTGAAAAATATTTGGATAGAAATTTTTGTGATAATTCTCCCCAAGTTTTAATAGATCCAGAGTGCTTAACGAATTTAACCACATTTTAGCCTTATCCCTTAAAGAAAAAGGAAAAAGTCTAAGTCTATTAGCATCGTTAGATACTCCTTCATATTTGAAAGTAGCACATAGTTCTAAAAAACTAGCAAGATGTAAATTAGGATCTTCAGTAGGTGAACCACTAAATTGATTATTTTGTACCATTTGGATAATTGCAGGTTTAAGTTCGAATAAATTAGCAGCTACATCAGGGTTTTGAATAGTTAAATGAATTTCATCTAATGTAGGGTTGGCATAATCTCGTAATGGTCTTGGTTGA
Source organism: Papilionanthe hookeriana x Papilionanthe teres (assembly GCA_022702705.1). Lineage (NCBI taxonomy): Eukaryota > Viridiplantae > Streptophyta > Magnoliopsida > Asparagales > Orchidaceae > Papilionanthe > Papilionanthe hookeriana x Papilionanthe teres. The sequence goes on along the minus strand of CM040432.1, from coordinate 13,644,534 downwards.
TTGATATTTTCATTTTCCGATATATTTGCCATTTGTGTTAAATTTATAATTTATCTTTTTTATTTTCTAATTTTTGTAATTGTACGGTCTAATTCTGAATCGTAAGGTATTAAATTTTCGTTTCCAAATTTTCGCATACAATTTTTTTAAATAAATTTTAGATTAGTCCTTTACTTTAGTAAATAATTTCTTTACTTCCCCGGCAACGGCGCCAAAAACTTGACCCACTTTTAATATGTTTGCAATTTATGTTTATAGCAACGGTACCAAAAACTTGATCCCACTTTAAATATAGATATATGATTTAATGTATAATGTGGATTCTACGCAAGCATACGTATCGTATCAAGTAATACAGGGCTCTAGTGGAGTCCTGGTTATCGATCCCACAGGGAAGTTTTTAATAGATTTGTTATCAGCTAAATTTAAAGGAATTACTTACGAATAAAAGTGAACGGAAATTCAAAGTAACTATAATAAACTAAAGTAAACTAATGCTTGAAATAAGTTGATTTAAATAATTTAGAAAAAAGTATCTTTCTCCTTGTTTTTAGAAAATTGAGTGAATGATGAATTTAAATAGGATATTTTTAATTGTATTGTGACAAATAGGAGCATTCCTATTCTTTACCCTTTGGTCCAGGTGCAAAGAACATTGACTAATCCTATGTTTGATTCGCGAATCCGCGGCTAGGCTAAGAGGATGCTGGTTGCCACTTGAGCTCCCACGTTCCCCTCACTCGAGGGCTAACATCTACACTTCAGCTCTAAAAAATAGCACCAAATTGAATATTTTAGTCCGTCACACTAAAATGTCCGATTCTACGTCCGATAATTAATATTTCCCAATTTATTTGCACCCGCCTTCCAAGGCTTTTGATTTCCACGAATATTGGATGTAATTTTTACTATAGTTGATAATTCAACATATTTTAACTACTCGATTGGCCGGATTGAAAGTAAATTAAGTTTTAAGTAAAAATTATCACAATTTATTTATATTATATTAGGTGCTTCTATTTAATTTCATCAATCCACATAATTTTCATAAACAAGGAGAAAGACTAAGAAAACTACTCAGAATGCATGGGAATAAAACAAAGCATGGATTTCATTTAAAGTTAACAACAATAAACAAAGATACTTATCTTAATTTCCTCCCTGACGAGACTCCTTGAAGTTCCTTTGACTTTTCCTTCTAGTACAGCAAACTAAATAGTACTCAATTAACCTAATGAACTCACTAAACACACTCAAACTCACTAAATTAGACACACACAAATGACACTTAAGACACTAGAAAGAGATACAAAAGACACACAAAAGACTAAAATTCGTCCTCTATTTATAGAGGTAGGCAAAGGTCCAAGGGATGCTTAAACACCTCTTCAAAAAGCATCCAGGTTCAATGTATATGCATTTTGAACTGTCTCACCGTCGGCGGGAAACGACCTCGCCGTCAGCGGGGCTTCTAGAAGGTCTTCAAACCGCGCGATCTCGCTGTCGGCGGGCTCGGGCTCGCTGTCAGCGAGGTAGTTATAATTCCTTCAGAAATTATCCTCACGATCTCGATCTCGCCGTCGGCGACTTAGTTCAATTTGCATGAATTTCTTACTTTTTGATCCAAATTTTCTCCATTTCATGCTTTTTGCTTCCATCACTTATAAATCTTCATTCCTGCAATAAAATAAAGGAAATACCTTTCTTTAAAGTGCAATTTCATCAAAAATAGATATGAATTTCTTAATGTATTTTTCTGTGATCAGGTACTACGCAAGTATACGTATCGTTTAAAGTAATATAGGATTTTTAAAGTGCAGTATCGATCCCACAGGGAAGATTTCTTAGAGAAAAATGAAATAGTAAAAATATTTTTATTTTATCTTTTAAATAAATTACTATTAATTTACTAGATGCAAATAAAGACAACAATAATAAGAAAATGATTTTATGAATTCTATATAAAATAAACAACTTTCTTTCCTTCAATTAATCTAAGATTTTTAAGATAATTTAATATACGTTGGAGAATTTGATTTATGGTATTGTGCCAAATAGAAGCATTCCTATTCTTTACCCTTTGATCCAGGCGCAAAGAACATTGACTAATTTACAGAATAGGTTCGGATGTATTGTTAGTAGAATGGGTTAATCTAGGCTCACCCTTCTAGATGTCCAAGGGTGGCTATGGTCGGCCCTACTAGTGACCATTTCCTAGTATATAAATCAAATTATAAGAATTTAGTTTGTCACTCTAAGAACTTATCAATTCTACGCCCTTTAAATCTTATATTCCTATTTATTTGCACTTCACCTTGAATAGCCCGCTCATGGCCTTCGACTACCCAAGGATTCATGTGACATTTACAAGTTAAGAGTTCTTCTCCTTCGAGGTCTCAAAACTCTTCGACGGGTTTTAACAATTCAAACGGCCAATTTAAAAAGTAAAGTAAGATCAGGTATTAATGTCATCACAATGTTTTGAAAATATTTTGAATTTTAATTCTCCATCAAATCTTTATATTATCTTATCTATGTCTTCATATTTGAAGGAAGAAAGGAAACTAACTACTCAGAACACATTGAAAATAAATAACAAAACATGATAATTAAACTTTGAATCAAATGTAAAAATATACTTATCTCAAATATTTCTTCTACAGATCTTCTGATTCCTACTGACTCCACAATGTAATGAACTCCGGATGCGATAACTTGAAAATAAATTCACTAAACTAAACAAAAGTGGCCCTAAATTTCTCTCTCTAATTCTCTCTCTAAGGATGAGAGATCCTAAAGTAGATAAGAGAAAGGGGTACAATGGGAGGGGCACGTTTTCTGAAGAAATGGACCTCTATTTATAGGCTTCAAGGGTTGCCTTGAGGCGCCTCTTCAAAACATGTCCACATTCAATGAATCTTCTAGAAGGTCGGTCTAGCACCTAGGCGCCGGAATCTGGCGCCTATGCGCTAGACACCACGTCCAGTTCTTCGCACCTCTTCACTTTGGCTCGCACCTCTTCGCGATTAAAACCGTTTTGGAGCGTCCAAATGCAATGTACCACATGTCCTATTATCAAGGAACAACTGTCAGCCTTCTAGAATGTCCAATAACCGCTCACTCCATCAAAATAACTGATCAAACGTTGTAAAAAACTTGACAGTTTTGCTCATTTTTCCTTTTTAGACATTTTTACATTACCTACATCCAAAAACACAAAAAATACCTTTCATTAAAGCATAATATCCTTAGAAATTAATAAGAATTAAGACATAAAGAAATATGTATTTTTTTATAGATCAGGTATTATTAAGGTTGTATTCTGTGCACTATTACGATAGAGCAGTCCCAAAAAATTCAGTCTTATTTTAGTTATATTTTTGTATTACTGTTGTTTTACTCTATTAGTCGTGAATTTTTGATCCCCTTACTTGGTTGCGTTGGATTAATCAGCAGCGGACTCCTGACAAAGGGATGTAAAGCTATCCGGAGCATACAAACGTAAAACCATCGTAATATCACTTAAATACAACCAAGCATCGGCCTGATTGGAATCAATTGCGGTTGTATCGGAATATTCCTCGTTTTATTCCTGAATAATGCGCGGCAGAATCCCTTACAATAGCCGGTTGTATTTGAGTATTCCTCGATGTATTCAAGTCATACAGCGGATTCGCCGAACTGGTTGTATTGAATATGAAAGCGGAATATTTCTAATACTACTGCGTCGGTTGTATTGGAATATTCCGTATTTTATTCCAACAACTCAGCGAAATAATCACTTAATACGACCTTAAAACAATGGTGATATTGTTCAAATACAACGGAGTTAAATAGTATAAATGGATGCAACGGATATCTCTAGTTTTATTGTGGATATATTGTGGTATTATTATGGTTGTATTCCGTGCACTACTACGATAGAGCAGTCCCAAAAAATTCAGTCTTATTTTAGTTATATTTTTATATTACTGTCATTTTACTCTATTAGTCGTGAATTTTTTATCCCCTTACTTGGTTGCGTTGGATTAATCAGCAACGAACTCCTGACAGAGGGATGTAAAGCTATCCGGAGCATAAAACCGTAAAACCATCGTAATATCACTTAAATACAATCGAGCATTAGCCTGATTGGAATCAATTGCGGTTGTATCAGAATATTCCTCGTTTTATTCCTGAACAACGCGCGGTGGAATCACTTACAGTAGCCGGAATAAGTCACTAAATACGACCTTAAAAAATGGTGATACTGTTCAAATATAACATAGTTAAATTGTAAAAACTTTTGTTTCAAATATCTCCAGTTTTATTGTGGATATATTCTGGTATTATTGGAGTTGTATTTCGTGCACTATTACGATAAAGCAGTCCCAAAAATATAGTCTTATTTTGGTTATATTTTTGTATTATTTTTCGTTTTATTTTGGAGTGTATTATTTTCTTAATTACTATATTATTGAAAATATGTGGTTTTCAAATAAAATAGCCTTAAAGAATTTCCTGTTGTGGTTATTAAACCTTGACAGGGTAATTTCGAATAAACTGCAATAAACATTATAAAAAATCCTCCAATACACTGCAATATACTTCAAATCCCAATCAAGTCAAAATAAACATTGTAAAAAATACTCAAATACATCCAAAAAATGACAAGAGAAATGTAACATTGGAACATTCCAGCAATACAACCAACATAAATAGTTTCATTTTAAATACAACAGGCTATTCCAATAGTACAACTAATTTCACTCACTTGTCGAAAGTTTGTTCGATTATATTTAATTACGGACGGAAACCACACGCAGAGGTCAACTGCTAATTGAGCGCGGAATTTGGGCATATCTGCTTGCCAATTCTGCTCTAGATTCCAGTCAGGAGGGGTAGCCCGAACTAGTCCTTCAAGGTATTTGCAGACAAAAATGCCACAGTCAATGCTGTTCATCTGTTTTCCTGGACGTTAGCCAGATTTCATTTTGCGAGTTTCTTATTCTTGAAGCATTCTCTAGTTAAGTTTGTAAACAGGTTGATCTACAAATTGCAATATAACAGTTTTTTTTAAATCAACAAAAGTCAAGAAAAATTAAATTATGTTCCATAATATACTCACAACTAGGGTACAAAGATCTTTGTGTATGTCGTTGGGAAGAGAATCATATAGTCGCCATTTCTTTTTTCTTAGGTCGCAGATCAATAACACCAATGAGAATTATCCACAATAGGAAGAATTATCATATCAGAGTCTTTCACCGCTCTGGGAGTGATGTGTGACAGAAATTGTAAAGGGTTGCCCTCCATTTTATGATAACTCTGCATGAAACGACATTTAGTTAATATTTCATGTCATTGATTAATATGTCAAACACATTACACTAAAGTTATTACCCAAAATAATGGGGACACGTAGAGGTATTTTTGGTATGCGTTGGGATTTTGTCTCTTCATTTGGTGCAGGATGGCGCGAGGGCATCGACATGATCATTCCCGACGAACTCATCAAAAAGTAGGTCATCCATCATTCCACGATCTATCAGAATGAAGCGTTGGTTGATGATAATATCACCCCTGCATTAAAAGCAAACCTATTTTATGTCAATTATATATAAAAGAGATTTGGAAAGCATCATGAAGAAGTTAGTACACGTACAACACATAATAACTTGATAAAAACTGTTCAATTACTCCGCGATGCTCAGCGCTAATAAGCTTTCTCCCAGGATACTTTTCGAGATCTTTCAACGTTCTCTTCTATACACAAATGAATTCAACGTTAAAGCAAGATGTTTAAATAAGAGCATATATAAATGCATTACGTAATATTTATAGAAGTACCGTTGGGGCAAGCACGGTTGATGTCGGTTGATGCACCACTAATGCTTTAGCAGTCTCCAATTTGCTGTGTGCACCTGCCTGTGGAGTTGAACTGCTCGAAGATCCATGTGAGGCTGAACTGCCCAAATATGGTGTATCTGCATTTTTTGATGTGTCCTGGTCGTTGTCAGCAGTAATATCATCAGCATCCTCAATGATCTTCTCAATTAAAGCGGATATCTGAGCAAGAGGTTTTGTTCCCGGTGATAACAAGGCTTCTTTTTCTGTAAATTAATCGTGTGCCTTATCTTGGTCTTCTATGCTCTCTACAGTCGGGTTCTGCTGGTCTTTTATATCCTTTACCTTCTTCCTCCTTTTGAATTGGAAAGCAGTGAAAGGTGATTTCACAATCTTCTTCCTCCGACTCCGTCGGCCCTTCACCCTTTGCATCAAGCTAGGAATGAACGGTGTGACCTCGACATGAATATCTACATTAGTTTCACCTTCCGGTATGAAGGTGTCCTCGTCTTCACCTACTCCGGTTTGCGAGGTGTGACCTGCCTCATCCTCGTCCATCATATTTTCATTTGCACTGAGAGGGACTTCACCGGGTTGTTCTGGCGCACCCGTTCTTTCTTCGACGAGTATGGACTTCGGCGGTATGAACTTCGGCGGTAGGGACTTTAGCGGGCGGGGTGGCGAGTGGGTTGAATTCTCCAACCAAATTTGGTCCTTTGAGCGATAAATGTTCCTCGATCTTTTCGACTTTTTCGTTCGAGTCTTGACATTTGCTCTTGCGGCCCCATCACTCCAACACTTACTTGTATGGATTTTTCCTTCATATTGCGGGAACCATTTCTCACGACCTCTAAGCAATTCATTCATAACTTCCATGTTACGATTCATGGTAGCAAGTAACAGAGCAATGGTGCTATCCTCTGGAGCAATGGTACCCATATCAAATGAAGATGGTGAGGGGGATCGAATTTCGGTTTGATGATCTTGGACCGGACTTGGAAGGCCCTCATCTGGATTGGTAATCAAGAGAAGTTCATCAGCCGTGACATCAGCGAATTTGTCGTGCACCTAAATATAATTTCAAGAAGATGTAAAATGATTTATTAACTATTTCACAACAGGTATTTGTTAAGAAAGTTGGGCATGACTTACCTGTTCGGTATTTAGCCTCTTGAAGAATATATCAGTTTGTGACGCATTCCATTTAACAGACCTCGGCCACCACAATATTCTGGTTCTGGCATAGGGAGCTGCGGGCGTCACTAGAGAAGTGTGCTCGTAAAACCAAAGCTGCGTGGAATCAATGTAATATTACTATTACCGATCAATCAATAAAGTAATTAGAAGGATTAAATAAGATACTAACCGCTAATAAAAACACAAACCCATTTATGTGACCGATGGATCGATTCAATCTAACTTTAATTGCGACTGCGTTGATTTGCTCTATAAGATATTCACATAGAGCCGCAGGCCAGTTGTACGAGGAGAATGTCTCTACATTATCACCATATGCCTCAAGATCTAAAGGAACACTAAAATTACTTGATGTAAAGAATAAATTTGACAACAAATATTTTATGTAAATGTTCTCCAATGAGATCGAAGTATCCCCACTTGCAAATGCTAATATTCTGTCCCTTATGTTGACATCATTCATTGTGGCTGATGGACGTTGCTTCCACTTCGGCATTGCTCCTCGGTTTGGCATCCCAATCAACAGTGCAATTTCATCAGGCAATAACCTAAGCGCTTTCCCACCCAATTTGAACATCATTTTCTCATGTTGCCAACATTGTAGAATTTGAAGGGTAAGAATGTTCTCCTGGGGATACGGAGGTAAATCAAAGAAGTGGCCGATATTCATTCGTCTTAGATTATCCATCACATCTTCAGACATTGCAGGCCTGACCCCGTCAAGTAGCTCTCTCACAACGAAAGACCGACATCTACAGCTCATGTTTCTCGAGTTAATAAATTTGTAGCAAAAAAAAAAAAAAAACATAGTTGTATTATTAAAGTTTGAACAAGTCTTGGTTGTGTTTTATTCTAGTAGTATTTCAGTTTTATTTCGGTTTTATTTGTAAAGTGAAGAAGGTAAATTTTTTTCTATTTTGGTAAGTTGTATAACAATTGTACTATTATTAGACACAGTTTTATTTTTGTAATGTTTATGTTTTATATGAGTATTATTGAGGTTATATGTTTTCTGTTTTCTATTACGATATATGTAAGCAGTATTGTAGGTTTATTTCAGTAGGTTTAGTTTTATTATAGTAGTATTTTGGTTTTATTTCGGTTTTATTTGTAAAGTGAAGAAGGTAAAAATTCTGTTTCTTTTGGTAAGTTACATAATAATTGTACTATTATTACACTCAGTTTTATTTTGGTAATATTTATATTTTATATGAGTATTGCTGTGGTTGTATGTTCTCTGTTTTCTATTAGGATTTATGTAAGCAGTATTGTAGGTTTATTTCAGCATGATTTTTAAAGTGCAGAAGATAAAATTTCCGTTTTATTTTTGTAAGTTGTATAACTATTGTACTATTAATAGATTTAGTTTTATTGTGGTAGTATTTGTCTTATATGAGTATTATTATTGTTATAGGTTTTTGTTTGCGTTTAGGTGATACACTGGAAGTGTGTGGATTTTATTTGGGTTATATTCTGGTCATATTCGGGTTGTACTTCAGTATTATTCAGGGTTTACATGTAAGAATGCTTTCTCCTAATAAAAGTACGAATACAAAATAAAAATATTACCTCGACGAACTGTCGGTGGTGACATTTTTGCTGCTAGTCCCCTTTTTCTTTTTTTTCTCATTGGTGACCTTCTGCGTAGGCTGTTCGGTTTGTTGCTGCTCCTCCGTTTCCATTTGTACTGAAATATCTTGTGCTTCCATCGGGGTGTTCTCTGCTTCCATCTATGTAAATTCCTGAAAATGGAAAATGTATTTCTGTTTCCGATTGGAAACGCGATGCCCTGAAACCCAAAAAATTTAGGAGCGGTGAGGCGTGGCGTAGTTTTCCTTCGAGCAAAGTGCTCGACGAGACATTTCGCTTCTGGTTATATTATCTAGGCGTTGGCGCGGAATTTGAAAAGGGTCGGACATTTCATAATAAATGTTTTTTACGATAGTTTTATGGTTGTATTCTGCGGAAAGCATTGACAGCGGAATATTCCAATACAACCAGTTTAACGTCCGCTTTTCTTCTGCCGCCGTTGTATTTCAGAAATATTACAATTGTTTTAAAGGTGTATTTTTACAGCCGAAATCGCGGGCTTAATTGGAATATATTGCAAAATATTTCAATACAACCAGTTCTGCGGCGCGTCATTCCCATCTAAGTACGTTGTATACGACGCTTTTATTTCCGTGATATTGCGATCGTTTTACAGTTGTATTCTCGTGTTATTCCGAAGTAATACCACTGTAATAACGCAATAAAAACATCAATGTTATTAAAATCAAACCAAAAACTTACCAACAATGTATTATATTAAAATTATAGAAAACGCTTACAAAGTAACTTTAAGTATTACTCAAATAATACTGAATTACAACCTAAATAATACTCTAATAATACTAAAATCATAATACCGTAATAAAACAGACATAATAAGAAAATAAAACCTAAATTTTACAAATGCAGAACGTAAATGTAATACCGCAATAAAAACTTCAATGTTATTAAAATCAAACCACTGAATTACAACCACTTTCAGTATTACTCAAATAATGTCATTTTCAGTACTACAATGCCACTTTCAGTATTACTCAAATAATACTGAATTACAACCAAAATAATACTCTAATAATACCAAAATCAAAATTCCCTAAATAAAACATAAATAATAAGAAAATAAAACATAAATTTTACAAAAGTAGAACGTAAATAATACTTAAACAATACTTAATATATTATCTAGGCGTTGGCGCGAAATTTGAAAAAGGTCGGACATTTCATAATAAATGTTTTTTACGTTAGTTTTATGGTTGTATTCTGCGGAAAGCATTGACAGCGAAATATTCCAATACAACCAGTTTAATGTCCGCTTTTCTTCTGCCGCCGTTGTATTTCAGAAATATTACAAGTGTTTTAAAGGTGTATTTTTACAGCCAAAACTGCGGGCTTAATTGGAATATATTGCGGAATATTTCAATACAACCAGTTCTGCGGCGTATCATTCCCATCTAAGTACGTTGTATACGGCGCTTGTATTTCCGTGATATTGCGATCGTTTTACGGTTGTATTCTCGTGTTATTCCGAAGTAATACCACCTGTAATAAGCGCAATAAAAACATCAATGTTATTAAAATCAAACAAAAAACTTGCCAACAATGTATTATATTAAAATTATAGAAATCGCTTACAAAGCAACTTTCAGTATTACTCAAATAATACTGAATTACAACCTAAATAATACTCTGATAATACCAAAACCATAATACTGTAATAAAACAGACATAATAATAAAATAAAATCTAAATTTTACAAATGCAGAACGTAAATGTAATACCGCAATAAAAACTTCAATGTTATTAAAATCAAACCACTGAATTACAACCACTTTCAGTATTACTCAAATAATATTGAATTACAACCAAAATAATACTCTAATATACCAAAACCAAAATTCCCTAAATAAAACATAAATAATAAGAAAATAAAAACTAAATTTTACAAAAGCAGAACGTAAACAATACTTAATACATTCATCTTCCAAATTCATCTTACTTGCTCTACCCTAAACTAGGAATCTCAGCCCCTCCAGGAATAAAGCATCCACCTCATAAATGCGTCGTCCCTCCAAAAATCCACAAAAGTCTCCGAGTCCTCAATATAAATGGCGAAGACTTTATACTTTGGCGGGAAAACGCTAAAATTTTACTTTTTTCCGTCGCGGGCCTCAACTCGGGTCGGGTCGGGTCGGCAGAAAGGAATTTAAAATGCATTTTTTTCAAATTCGCCATGGTGGGACCCAAAAATCCACGTGGCGAATTTTTATTGGTGTCCGGACGCAGCGTTGCGTATGCCGTCCGGACGGAATAAAAATTCGTTTACTAGAGGTAAGGTTACAAATCTCCATTTTTCTATTACCCTCTCAAGACAAACCATTTGGTGAAGCGGGGCCAAATCAAAGGTGATATCCTCTGCATTCAGAGTTTGGTCGGAAAGGAGGATTTAGAACTTCCACTGCTTCTCGCTTCTATCACGTTTCTAAATCTCATGCCACTACTTCTAGAGCATCATCATCACAAACTGGACTATTTAAGAAGATTGTGAAGAAAGTGAGTCTTACCCGAGACCGTGTTAGAGATATGGATGGTATGATTGAAAATATTGAAAGGTATATTATTAAGCATGATGAATATAATATGAGAATTATCAGCAGTACATGGATAGAGGATTAGAGGTGATCATAGTAAAAGTGAGGATGCCCCCTCATCCATTTTATATACCTTATGTGCCATCGCAGATCACGAAGAAGATGATGATGAGATGATGATTAGGTTGTTGTCTTTAGTTTATTTTGTTTTGTGATTTCTTATGTGTAGTTATTTTTTTTTATTTTGATGTTTTTATATGTATGTAATGTTTGGGCGTTGTCGATGTATTTATGATATGAACTTCCGATATTGTATAAAGCATAGTTGGACTATTTCTTTTTATGCACATCTGCATGTTTATGTGATAAATTAATTTTTTATGTTGTAGTTTGTGATATGTGTGTAGTAGTAAAAGTTTGAATGTGTATTTGGTGTTTGAATTTTTAAATTGTGTAAAGTAATTCCAAACATGTTAAGCAAATGTAGAACACTATTAAAAACCACTATTAGAAAATTGCATGTTTAAAACCTTTCAAAATCTACTACCAGCTATTATCTAGTATTGTTGTGATTTAGTTATGTTGCTGGTTTGTATTTGCTTTGAAAACCTCCACTACTGTTGAAGTCTTTTGAAAATTTTCTTTTATGAAAAACTCGAATTTAGTTTCTTTTACCGTTCTTTTTAAATCATATACTTGCATATTTAGGATATTGAAAATTCAGTAAGCATATTATTTTACTTTAAATTTCCTTTACCATGTATCATTTCTTATGCTTAAATATTTTTATCCTAAATAAAAATAAACGTTTGGGGGGAATTCAAAAAACTAAATTTTTCAAAAACCTAAAATTTTATTTGTTCTTAAGAATGCTTAAAATAAATTTGGTTTTTGATTGGAAATTAATTATGTATATGATGTTATATTAGGGAAACAAAATTTTGAATATAGAAATGAATAAAAGACTTTAGTTAAAATTTATAGTAATAATGAAAAATTTAAAGTTAAAATGTTCTTAATAAAGAAATGTTAAATATAGTTAAACAATCTTAGTAAGAAATGTTGTATTTTTGGATAAATAAAAGATTTGACTTTTATTTTTCAAAGCTTAACTTTTTATTGAAAAATAATTTTCAACCCTAATATTATGATTTTTAAGTGAAGGATACATATTAGACCACCTTTATTTTAAATGGAAGGGTGGAATTCAAAATCATTGAAGGCCTATCCATATAGTAATCCTCATTTTATAAAAAAAAGTAGAGAAAAGAAAAAAGAAAAAAATGAAAAGAAAAAGAAAAAGAAAAAGAAAAAAGTGAAAAATAGAATGTGAAAAAGAAGGAGAAGCTTGAGGATTTAAGGGTCTAATCAAAAATTGGTTTTATGCCTACTCGTTTAAAATATAAGTTTTGATAAAATCTAAAACTTAAGGTTATAATATACAGTAAAATTATTCTCAATTAAAATTTTTTTAAGTGAGAAAAATGTAGTGCTCAATCCTATACTTCTCAAAAAATCCACAAGTATTTCTGAATTAGATAGAAACTTTTATTTTCATTATCCTTTACATAAGAACTTTCTAAACTTTAAGTTGGTCTTATTTACTAAAAATTTTTTCTAAATCGATTATTTCATTTCTAGAAAAATATTTTGAAACCTTCTTAAAGAAATTCATTTACATAATTAAAATTTTTATGGTTAAGAGAGGAAAAGTAACCTTTTATGTTGAGGGGAATTTGATACAGCTAAAATATATAGTGTTTTTTTGCACATTTATAGACCTATTTTTGATAATATTGTACTTTAATGGAAGGTATTTTGAGTTTTTCTCGTAGGTATGATGAAAATGATTAAGTATGATGAAAGGAGTGAAAAAGGATTAAATTTGGTGCAAAATTAAGAAGTTTGAGAAATTTTGGCCTCCGGCGCCTAAGCCCTAAAGTGCTGATGCTTAAGCGCCACAATAAAAATAAAATTTAAATCAAATTTGGTGCTATTTAAGGTGGTTGAAGCAACTTTTGGTGGTGACTTCCTTAACTTCCTCTTCGGGCGGCAAATATGATTGAAGGGATGCATATTTTGGTGGATACATTGAATCTGAACATGATTTGAAGAGACACCATGGCACCATTTGGAAAATTATAAAATGAAGCCTTATAATTTGCAAGGGGCGTTGGTTATTATTATTTTGTGTGTAGGTGTTGAAGTGGGAGTGGTAGTTTTAGAGTTCTTATTTTATATAGTTGTTAGTAGAGAGTATAGAGTAAGAAAGGAAAAAAGGGTCATGTGAAGCCTTCTTCTCACCAATTTTCTTTTATCCTTATATATAGTTTTCAATGAAGTTTAAAGTCTTTATTAGAGTCATCGTGCCGGGGCGCCAACCTCTCGTAGAGTTGTATCGTGAAAGGAAAAATTCCAAAGGAAGTTCCAGAGTTTTTTAGATAAGTATTTATCTTTGTTTTTACACTTTATTTTTAAGTAAGATTGTTGTGTTTTCATTATGGTTTATGCTTTCATATAAAGTTTTATTTGTATTTCTTTCATGAAATCTGAGTAGTTTACTTTATCTTTTTCTTTCTTAGATGATGAAGTAATTAAATTATGGAAGTAATGTTGTGGAAAGTATAAGTGTTTAATGATGGAATAAATTGTGATGATTCAATTCTTCAACTCACTGCATTTCTTGATTTCGTCAATTAAGAAATTAAAATTTTTTGTGAGGTTGTGTAAGATCCAATGTGTGGTATTGTTCCCAAATACCAATTGGAAAGAATCACATGAAATTATATGGGTGAGAATTGTAGTCCATATGATTAAAAGCAAATATATAGGGAGATATGTGTTAATGGGGAGTAAAATTGAGACTTTAGTGTGACAGACGAAAGGCCCCTAATTTGTTTTGTTATTTTTAATTTTTTTATTTTCGTATGTCAGCTCTGTGCTGAGGAAATACATGAAACTCTAGAGTGAGAGTTGGTATCTTCCTTACCTAACCCATCTACAAAATTTTAAAATATCAAATTAAGCAATTTTCTTTATAGAACCAAGTAAGTGTAAAAAATATAATTGCTCCTATTCGATTCAATACATATTTAAATACTTCCACAACATAAACATCCATAATTATTACCGATTCATTAAAGAAGGAAAGATATTTGATTCTTATAAATTTTATCGTTATAGCATTGATAATTTTATTTCCTGCTTAACTTTTCATCAAGAACAACTTTTCAAAATTAAAACATTTAAACATACTTACAACAATTAATTGAAAAAAATATTGTTTCATTTTTAGAAATGTATACATTTCTGTAGTTGGAGTATTTTGGGGCTTAATTAGAAAGTCCTATATTACTTGATAAATGATACATATACTTGTGTAGCATCCCATTTTAAAAAACCCATAAATTTCACATCTAAATCGTAAGCATAAATATTTCGGGGGATCACTAAGTCATCCACATAACACTCAACCTTGTTTTGGATGAGTTCGTCAAAGCTCCTTGTCATAGACCACTGGTAGGTTGCATTCCAGTATTCTTAAGTCCAACGAGCATTACTCATAGTATTAAATCCTTAATGGGTGATCGAAAGGTTATACAGTTTGTGCATGCCGACGCAATATCCGCCATCAATGCTCGGATCAAATGATAATTTGTCATTCGATAGCTTTATTTTGATCTCTCGTAATCGATGCAAATTCTCATTCGCCATTTTTCTTCTTTATAGGCACTAAGTTGACTAGCCAAGTTGGATACCTTCTTCGAACGAAGCCAACATTGATCATTTTCTTATCCATGGCTATAACCTATTGTTCTACTTCCATGTACAAATACATCGGAGCTTGGTTTACTAGAAATACATTTGGATTTAGTCCGAGTTTATCGACTGCCACTTTTGAAGCAAGCAAGTCCAGTAATTTCATTGTATCTCTAAGTGAAGTAATCTTTTATATTATTTTAAATTAGCTGGATTATTTTTTTTCTTCGCATCGTTAAGTAATGAGTTAAAAAATATTTGTCTTCTGGGCCTCTTAAGTCCATTAGTTAGATTCTCTTAGCTCGATGGCTATCATTTTGATTTCTTCTTTATATTTTGGCAGTGTATCTATGATTGAAGGCTCTTTAGAATTGTAGAAAGCTTCCACAAATTTTACATATGGCTTTTAGTGTCAACAAGGAAAAATTCCATGTCATTTAGGGGTCTTATCGAACCAAATCCAAAAACTTCTTTGGAATTTTGATTTTTTTGTTGATTGTTCCTTAATTTTTCAAAGAGGGATTGGTCTGTTGACCACTAATTCAGTATCAAACCACGTTGAACAAGCTTTAAACATATTTATAAATAATGCTCTGACAGATTTCATTAATATACCTTAAATTTGTTCAATGCATAATTAATGTGAGAAGAACATGATGGTCATTTCACAACTTACTGGTACTTTTTTGACCATAAAATTCACCATGGCAGTGATTGACTGCTGACATGTAAACCATATCCTTTCTTTCTCTTCAAAGATAACAATGGCCTCCTTTGTCACCATTGTTATCCTTTCTTTTCCTCAAAATAGTACCTAGACTGATGTTGACGTCCTTGTGCCATCTTTCATTTCAATAGATTATATTTTCTTCCTCATCCTCGTCCCCCTCGGCCTCAACCTCGTATGTAATTTTTTGTGGGTATCTCTACCTTTTATTTCATTAGATTATGCTACCGATTGATTTTCATCCTCTCTTCCATGTCTTGTCCATTTATTGTTTTATTTTTATCTCTTTCTTCTTACATTTACTACCATGTCCCCGGAGAAAATTTTTTTCTTCGTCACGACATAGTATGCAACATCTTAATGTACGCCCATCTCTTATACCAATAACAATAGTAAATATCATTTAATGCAACATTCATGTCCTCGTGTAGGTACTTAAGATTTAGATGTAACAACCATGCAACCATCATGTGCTCATGTACCACAAGAATAATAAAGGCCGAAGATCGTTCGCAGTCTATGACATGAAAAAATTTCATTGTCACTAAATCAATGATTTCAAAAGCAATGTGATTAAACCCACAGTTCCCCTTGCCGGGTCAAGCCACATAACATCATCTTATCTCCGTCATTAGCCGCATGAATCAATGCCGAATAAGCAAGTTTTCTTAAATTCATGATGTTGATCACATCGTGTTCAATAATCACCCTCGATGTTGTGGTGTTATTGATATTCTTTGAAATGTATAACAAACAATTATGCTTGGTAATTCCCAACAATATATCATCTTTAAAAAATGTGACTTTTTGGTTGGTCCTTTCCAGCACGAACAAGCCTCGTTTGATGAATTACTAGCAAGTCGAGCTAAGTAGATCTCAAGATCCAAAAGAGCTTTTAATAATGACTCCCTCTATTTCTTTCGAAAGGATCAGGGAATCATAAATGCTTAATTTGGATGAAATTTCTCAAATCACCAGCATGTACCTTTTTATGAGAGTTTTCAGTGTTTTTTTGAATTAGTCTTTCCTTTTTGTGCCGGCTCAATTTCTTCTTCCGGCATGACCACTTGTTTTATTTTTTCTTTTAAGAAGTTGTTTAAGGTAGAACTTTTCGCTCCATAAATCCACTTCATTTATTTCTTCTTGTTTTTGTATGAACTCGAAGTTTCATGCAGAAGTGCTTCATCTGAAACTTTTGTCTATAAGTCTAATGATTCTAATTTTATCGAAATTGGTGCTCTTCGGAACTCAAGAATGGTAATGCCATCTCAAAATCGACGATCATCCAAGTCATTATCATTTTCATTTTGATTTTATCGACTGATCAGGATCATGTATGATTTTAGAATCGTCTATGGGATCGAATTCAGATAGGTTATTTTTGAAAGCATCATTATGAGAATAGTCAAAACATAATCGAAATCAAAACTAATTAAGCATCCTTCGGAGGGATAAAGAAAATTCATCAGTACAAGAGATTGTGGTGTTTCTCCCCTAAATCCGAGAGAACCAATCTAGAAGGACAAGCTGAGATAGAAGTAACATGGGGTAAAAAAAGAATATTATTCTTCATACTATGAGGGTCTCTAATCATCTCGCCTTCACCTTTCCCTTTCTTTTTCATTCCTTTTCATGCAGATGCTTGAGGTCAAGTCTAAGGATAAAAACTTCGCATTTCATTGAGATCTTCTTGAAGGATCTAGAGCATGACACGTTCCACCCATCTTTATCTTGGCAGGGTCTGTGGAAGAATTCATCGATCGATATTACATCGATCAACCTTTTCAAGTTTTTCAAGTAATCTTTCAAATGACAATATTCCCTGCCTTGAAGCTATATTCAAACCAATCTTTAAAGACAAAGAAATCTTCAATATTGTTTCCAAGTATCCATTAAGCAGAATACTTAGGCTGGTCTTTCATTCCAACTCCTCCTCAGCCTGTTCAAGAAATCGAATTCGGTATCATCATTAAATTGTAGAATATATTCGATATGGACTCTATTTTGAATTGCATTTTTTATTCAATCTACTCGACCATGATTCTCTTTTCTATCCACTAATAGTTTGATTGTTGAAACTGCAGGTGTACAAATGATTGTAGTTGTGATGTGTTGACATTCTATCACCATATTTTTTGCTTTGACTGCAAATACCGCTTACTTTCCATTCTCAACTATAGAGAGACTTTCTGATTTCCTTTCAAATGGCCTTTTAGTTTTGGTTTCTCTACCGTACTTAACTATTTTTCCTCCTCTTGAAGACTCGTAGTTTCTGTTGCTAATGCCAGAATGTCTTTATGTTGACCTCGAGCAGAATACCGTCACTGCATGAATGTTGTGTTGTGATCTCGATGGCAAGTTCTTCTTAAAGCTACAGCTCCACTACATTTTGAATTTCACCACTAAAGGATATATTTTACTAGGTCTCTCTGTCATTGTCTATGCACCAGTCACCTACTTTTATGCACATGTGTTGGTCTCCAATGTAGTACCGGATGAGAGTCTAATTTTATGTGAAGGGCTTAACGAACCCATTAGGAATTTTAACATATTAGCGAAAAGTGAGATCGGTAAGGTCACGACTAACCGATGAAAAAGAAGAGCATCACTATCCCCCGTGCCGCGCAACATGCCCGAAAGTGTGCAACATGTTGACGAGGGTTTCCTTTCAAATAAAACATTCAAGAGAGGTTGCACAAAGCCTTTAAGATAAAGGGAAAAATCAAATTCCTCTGTGTACAACAGATATCTTACATGGGTCATTAGTTTCTTGACTTTCTATTCAGATAGCTGAGTGATATCTACTCTTAGGACCCCACTTGTGCGTAATTAATTTTCTTTTTTCTCTTCATTAATCTCTCGTTGATTCTCTTTTATCATCAATAATATGGAAAACGTATGATCTAGTAGCCTCAACAGATGGTTCTTATGGTAATTGAGGTATAATGTGCAAAGTTGCTAGTGTGGTCATCATCTCCTCAACATTCTTTTTGAGATGATGCAGTTGTTCTTCCTTCTATTGTATCATCCTCCGTAGCTCTTCTTAAGATTCTTCATTGTTTGGTGGTGACACCTCGCATGAAGATGAGGTGCTCTTGTCTCCACCTTGACTTTGGCAAACTCCTCTTCTTCTTGTCGCCAGGGTTGAGCTCTTTCCTTCTCCATTGACAACTATCCGATGTCAGCCTTCTTAACTTCTCAATCTCTCCTCGACTTCAAGCTAGTGTGACTTTTTCCGTGAGTACTCATTAGGTGTTGTCCACTGATTTATATTGTGTTCTGCACAATGCCAAACCTCCATATGTTTTTTTTTACCGTGGACATATCAAGAAACTATGGCTGAGTATGTCCTCAACCCCGGGCAACCGTACAACCTACCATACACGAGGCATTTTGGTCCTTAACAATAATCCTTCTCGTGATGGCGGGAAACTTCCGGATGGTTTTTAGTCTAGCTTTGTAGGAGGACAAACATGATCATCCAAAATAATGGTAATGTGTAGCATCTTAAGCCCAAACAATGCTTTGTGCGTACACAAGGTTAATTAATAGTAATCTATAGGTTCCCTACAGTTTCAAAGGACTCGGGTGTATTGATTTTTTGCGTACCTAAGATATGGTAATTCCTTCTTGAGATTTTCTCTTTTCATCTATGGGAGATCATGTGTATCCCATCTTAAAAGGTCTGAGAGATTGAACAATTCTTTCTAAGAGTGTGTTTAAGACATTGAATAATCCTTGTGATAATGGGCTCTTTTTATTCACTGGCGCTATGATGGAAAGATCGAGGCGTACTAACAACAATCCATCTAACATCCTCTCAAATACGGGAGGCAAACAACAAAACTATGCTCCATGCTAAGAGAAAATAAATACCAGGAAGCTCCATTTCCTCGGGCTCACGACACACAATGTTTGTCATATTCTTTCTTTTTATTCCAGCGCAGCGGCTCTTATCTATCGAGTGCGAGCTGGCACAAAGTCAGAATTGGACCCTATCTTGAAAAAGGATGGTAGTGCGACATAATTTCTTCATCTATTATGATGGACGTTCCTTAAAATCAGCCTTCTTCTTAGTTTTAATGGTAGGGCGGACGATGATGGACTCAAGTCTCATCTTCATAAAGATAATCCTTTTCGACGAGTCCTCTTCAATAAAGGAAATTTAGTCGACTTAAGGTTGAATTAATTTCAAGGCTCTACAACCTTCGTAATAATAACTTTGGCCGCAATGTAAGTCACATTGCCAAGTACTACCCTAATTTCATCGAATCCAGATCCAAACTTGACTAGCGACTCCTAGTAATGGGAAAACTTGTGTTGGATAATTGATTCCTCTAGTGAACGAAAAGACTTTCCTCGTGGAATCCATTACTACAATTTTACAATTTTGTAAAAGTTCAAAATATTAGCTTCGATTTGTTATCAAGGCCCCATTATGCACATTTTTTTTCTTGACCCAACATGTAAATTGAGAGTCTTATTTTATTTTTGTCGAGTTTTAGTCATAAAAGATCTAATTTTATTATTTAAGTTTATTGAAAGTTATGTATTCATTTTTTTACCATTTTTTAATAATCATGATCCTAAGATTTTCTCATTATGAATGTTTTCAAATCGAGAGATGTTGTTACTTTTCCTCAAGAGAGAAATAAGCAATACTTATCAATAGAGAATGGGTAAGCTAGCCTATACAAGGCATAAACACATTCAACTTGGCCAGCGCAGGAGAAGTTCAAAAGCGTAGACGAGGAGAGAATAATTCCCGGGCCTAGTCGCCACTCTATTTCTGCCTTGACACTGAGCGTCCATCCGTGATTTAGCATGTGCAACTTTCTTAAGTATTGTTGTGTGGAGTTTCCGGCTTGTCTACATTGCATATCCCTCATTTTTTAATAACACTCTCTCCCGCATCATACAAGACTTGCCTAGGAGAAAAGTATCATGAAGGCTAGTAGAGCACATAATGGAAACTGACATAAAGGAACATGTGAAGCTTTCATAAGAAGGACTACATATAGACACCCCTGCAGTGTATGTCTCGAGAAAAATTAGCTCAAAACATGTTGGAGACAAACCCAAAAATAAGACCCGAAGAAAGCAAATCCACTACTGTGAGATTCATATATTTTTTGAACTTCTAGTGGTGCGCTTTCTTCCTATAAGGGCATTCTCTATAGTTAATTACATCTTAATTAACTGAGATAACATTAGAAAAACTCCTGATTAAAGTTATAACTCGACCCTCGATCCGCGTAAATGCACCAAAAACTTGGTTTGCAATCGCCAAACAATGCAATAATTTATGCTATCAAAAATATGTTATGCAACAATACTTCGACTTAAATAATAATAGCGGCCAGTGTATATAAATATAATTTTATGGAAAATATTTTACACTCTAGGGGTACTACGCAAGCAGACGTATCGTTTCAAGTAATATAGGCTTAAATAAAGACCCCAATATCGATCCCACGAGGAGGGTTATAGATTTTTTTTTAAAATATTTCGATTTTAATTTGTATTTTCTTTTAAAGTAAAAATTGATATTTAATTTACTAGATGTAGAAATAAAGCAAGAATAAAGTAATGTTCGATGTAAATAAAAAGAAGTAAAACTTTCTTCCTTTCAATTAATCCAAGACTTTTTTTGATAATGTAATATTCACATGGACAATATAAATTATATTTGCCAAATAAGCATTCTTATTTTTATCTTTCATTGATAGTATGAAGAATATCAAGCACCCATGTATCAGTCCGGATGTATTGTTAGTAGAATGGGTTAATCTGTGCTCACACTACTAGATGTCCAAGGCCATTAGCTGATCACCTCTACTAGCCACCCTTTCCTTCTCTATAAACCAAATTACAAGAATTTAGCCTGTCACTCTAAAAACTTATCAATTCTACGCCCATTAAATATTATATTCCTATTTTTTTGCTCTTCACAATTTAATAACCCACATTTTCAGGCCTTCGACTACCCAAGGATTCATGTGATATCTACTAGCTAAGAATTCATCTCCTTCTGTGTCTCAAAACTCTTCAACAGATTTTAACAATTTAAATGACCAATTTAAATAAGAAATTGTCTGGTATTAATATCATCACAATGTTTAAAAAATATATATATTGTTTATAATTTTCCAACGATTTTTATATTATTTTATTTATCATTTCATAATTTAAAGGAGAAAGAAAGTAATTACTCAACACATCAATTTAAACAAAAAAAAATATAAATAAAACTTCGAATCAAAATACAAATACTAATCTCAAGTGTTTCTCTAACTGAACCTCTCAATCCTTCTTACCCAAAGTAAATAGACTTCAAAAGCACCGACTCTTCAAATACTCTAAATACAATCTCTAAATAAACTCACTAATTAATAAAAGAAACAATAAATATGGCCCTTAAAATATTTCTCTGATTTCTCTCTAAATGGACTATGGGCCTAGGGGGCTTGGTTAGGGCGTTCGTGGTTCTAAGCCAGGCCTTGTGCATTTTTTTTCTAAAGGAGTAGCCTCCTATTTATAAGCCCAAGGGTTGCCTTTGAGGCACCTCTTCAAAATGTGTCCATGTTCAATGAATCTTCTAGAAGGTGTGTCCGGCGCCTAGGCACCGGCATCCGGCGCCTAGGCGCCGCACCGGCGCCTATGCGCCCGGACTCGCGTCCATCTCTTCACCTTCACTTTGGATCCCACCTCTTGCGATCCTAACCGTTTCCAAGCCTCCAAATACAATGTATCACATGTCCTATAATCCAGGAATAACTGCCAAAAGTCGTCAAAATAACTGTCCATAAGTCGTCAAAAATTCATAGAATTTTGCATCGAACCGGTGCTTAGGCGCCGGATTCTAGCGCCTAGGCGCCGTACCAATTATTTTGGAAATTTTGCATTTTGCTTCATTATTGCTCCTTTCTGCTCATTTTTCATCTTTTTTTCTTTCTTGAACATTTTTAATTACCTACATCCAAAACACAAAATACCTTTCATTAAAGCATAATATTCTTAAGAATTTGATAAAAATCTAGGCATAAAACAGTATTTTTTTCATGGATCAAAATCCCCCAACTTAAGCGTTACTTGTCCACAAGTAACTCTTTTACTATATAAAATGTATAACAATTGGAATAAAAGGTAAATATTTACGATTTCTTATAATTTTTTTATAAAGGCTTTAGTAAATCATTAACCAAATTTTACTTAAGTTTAATTTTAAGAATTTAAAGAATATTTAACTACCAAATCATAAGATTTCAAAAATTTCGTTCACTTCGAAAATAATTGTAGTTTATTATATTAAGATCACATAAATTATTTATAAGAAAAAGATATTCATGAAAATCTTTTCTCATAAAGATACATGCATAAAAATTAAGTAAAATATGAATATGTTTTTTTGTTCTTATAAGTTAATCCAAGTGAGGCCAATTTTTGATTAAGCATCCCCTCAAGCTTTCTCTCGTCTCTCTCTCCCTTTTTTTTTACCAAGACGATTACTATATCCGGATAAATGTTAATGGTTTTGAACTTCGCTATCCTTAATTTATATTTTCAAACTTGTACATTTTCACTTAATTACTATAACATGAATAGATTTCAAAAGAATTTCAATATTTTTCAAGTTATAATTTTTTTTATTTAATACTTCCAAAATTCAATTATTTCTACTATGAATAGAAAAATTTCTTAATCTTACTTTTAAGTTCAATAATTCTATTCTCAAAATCAATCTAAGTTATTAAAATTTTAGTTAAGTCTACTAAATTATTTATAATTTCAAAAATTTAAATGATCTTAAGTAGATTTCTTCATTCCTTATGTTATGTTAATATAAATATTTTTTTAGAAAATATTAGTTCATTAAGGAAAAATAAAATTTAAATTGGCATGTATTTTCCCTTCCCCCAAACTTAAGTTTTGGTATATCATGAAAAATTTAAAGTATGAGAGAAAGAAAGGTATAATTTAAAATGGAATTTTTTATAAGTATGTAAAAACAGTCTAAAAAGAAAAAGTTTACTTCTACACATGCTTTTTATGAATGTTACTGAAATAACAAAGCATATATAAAAGTAAGCAGTTCATTTTTTTTTATATCAAGAGTTGAATTAAATGACTATACTACTCATAAGAATGCAAATGTATCAACATTACTAACTATTTAGGAATACTAAATAGTAAGCCGAAAACAAATAAACATTAATTCATCCAAATTTCACTTCAACACAATACACTAATTATCTAAAACAGTCCTCAACATTAAACAATCCACACAAAGTTTCATAAACAAATCTACACAAAACAATAAACAATAAATAGTACTAGCAAACAAGAAATAAACTAACAACAGAATTTCAAAGACATTCGCAGGTAAATCAAGCTACTAACTACCATTCGTACCTCGTCATCGTCATCACCAAAAGAAAACTCACGTCCTTTTGATCAACATACAATGTAAATCTAGATGTAGAAATCGAACATCATGCTCACCAAGAATCTCTACTAAAGACTCTTCCGAATACTCAAGATCATAATCACATTTTCAGCATAATCCAGATAGATGATCAATCTTCTTATCTATAGTATCTACTCTGCAGTGAGTTAGAAATAACTCATTATGTTGCCCAGAAATTGATCATGCATCAATTCCCAAAAACTAGATGGTGGCTTAGTAGTAGAAGTATAAGGTATAGAAGTAGAAGCTCTACCGGAGTAGCATGTATAGAAGGGACCAGCAGATCTCTTCCTCGAAGACGATCATATATGCCAATACCCTCTACCCAATTGGCTTTGTAGTCTTCAACTTCTCCCTCCGATATATCGCAGAAACTCCATTGCCCATGCATAAAGAATGAATCAAGGATGAACCCAACCTACGGTATGTTGCTGCTGGATCTAGCAATCTATTCCAATCGAATCATAAATATTACCGTAAACATCTATCGGCTTCCTCTCCCGACCCGTAGTTCGAATAGCTCGATCTCCGGTAACTTCGCCTGTGTGGTTGGAAAGACGAAGTCTAGCGTAAATAAGATAATGCAATGCCTTTTGAAATACCACTTAGATTAGAAGATTTGATGTTTACCCGTTGTCATTCCGGATCATCAAAGTTACAAAGGCCATCAGTCGCATATGCAATAATCATCTCAAGATCTCCTCATTATGATAAACCAAAATACGCATTCGATGGTAGGTGGCAGGCCGTAGAAAAAATATTGGTCCGTTATAGAGTAAATCCTACTCGACACCTCTAACGAAGACTTCGTAGTATCTCCACATCCAAAAAGTTGGCAAAACTCGCGTACAACAGAATAACGGCAACAACAGCTGAACAACAGACCGTCACAAATACGGCGTAACGATCGCGTTCTCAATCATTTTACCAGATTGTAAAACTGCACTCGAGATAAACTTTCTTGACGTCGCAAATTTGTGATAACAAAAATGCGTTGCCGCAATCGAAAATCATTTCGCTATCAAAATTTTCTCGCCTTCTCCTCGCTTAGAATTTGGTGCCATCTAAACGTGAAAGAAAACACAAATAAATTTAGAGTTAGAATATCTAAACTCTTTTAAGATTGAGAAACTTAAAATGAGTTTAAAAATCCATGAGAAACTCTGCAAATCAAAATTTTCTCAAAATTTTGTTTTTAGCAAAAAAAAGGAAAAATTACGATAAGAATAAAAATAAATGGATTAAAAGGTAGATCTTACATCGAGATGAAGAAATCAAGTGATTTCCAGGCTCAAATACTTGATGTTTTGTCCTCAAAATGGATCTAGAGGGTGGGTTTTTGCAAAAAAGAGGAAGGGTGAAGCTTAGGTGTCAACCATGGCTAACGGGGGTTTAAAATGCTAATTTTTGCAAGCAAGTCAACCGCGCCTAGGCGCCAGACTCACTTTTCACAAAAATCACTTTTAAAATTTTTATTTTCCACCAAAACTCATAAATTCAACTTCCAATTACTTATATTAGAGTAGTGCTTCGCTTCAACTTCCAAAATATTTTCCAAAAATTTTAAAAATTAAAAATTAAATCCACCAATTAAAAACAAGGTTTAAATGAAACTCTTCTAATTCCATTCAAAATCTTCAATTTTGGCTCAATAGAATACAAATAAGTATAGTAATATGATTCAAGTCCTAAAAAATAATCAAACTACACAATTTCAAAGCAAATACAACACACACGTAACAACAAATCAAACACACAACAATACAATCGATTTACTAAATCGATACAACGACACACTAATAAAATTCTAGATCACACCACAATAACTATCTAATCTTCAAATTAGAAATTTCCATTCTCTTCAATATTAAGATTACTCGTCCTACTTGGGAAGAATACTAACGCTCTTGAAAAATCAGATAGTTTTCTCGTCAATTCATTTTTCTTCGCACATTCCACTCGAGCATCCTGGATAAAGTCACAGATGATCGAATTGAAGCTTTGCTTGCCATTCCAGATGTTCAATTTGATTATACATCACATGGAGGCGATCTTCAATACTTTTGAATTTTGCATCAAACTTATCTAGACGACTTGAAATTTTCTCTAAACTTACAGCGATAAAACCATCGAAGTAGGGCCGAGGTTCCTTCGAACCTTTCTCTAGCCTCTTTTCCAAGATTTCTTCTCTCCATTTCTTCAAAAATCCTCTCTAATCTCTCAAGAATGAAGTGTCTAGGTCGTGATTTTGGTTTGTGATAGGAGTTTGGGATGAAGATGGGGTAATTTAAAGGAGAAAATCCTGTGAAAAACAGGGAAGCGAGGTAGGAGGTTCTTAGTAAAATTCTAGTCTACTATTATCATACTTTAGATTGGAGGGTCGATATAAGTGGTGTTTTTTTAACAACTAGTCTTAAAGGTAAATGATTATATGTAAGGATAATAACTATTCCTAAATGTAAATATTACTTCTAAAGATAACCTTTCTGGATGAGTTGCTTTGTGTTGACCTCATTTTTGGTGAGGTATTTTCTTCTCTCCTTAGTACTTCTTAGGATCTAGCCATAAGTTTTTCTCCTTAACTTTCCTAGAAAACTAGAATTGGGACCCACCCTTTAGCAATTCAGCTACTTCTTGACTCCTCTTGGGACCCCACTTGGATGGTTGAAAACCTCTAAATCACCTTAGAAGGTTAAGACCACTATATGGGGAACCAATAGTGAGCTCCTATAAGGTTGTTCAAGCCTTAGGACTACCCTGGGTGGTCTGATCCTGGTGAGGTCTGGCTTACACACACTGCACTCTCACACACACCATCCTTACCCATTTCTCCCCCTAGTTCATTGGAACACTCATGTGGCTAAGTCCAAACCCCTAGCTTTTTGGCTAAGAGGGTTGGGAACAACCCATGAGATGTTCAGGATGGACATTTCTTGGTCCATGGCTCACTTTAAGCTTTATCATGATCAAAATTCAACTTTTGCCAAATGCCTAGTTGTGACATTGGGTTCTCCAAGCCTACCCAAAACTACCTAATTGCCCCAAATTTTCTAAAATTCCCCAAAAATTACCCAAAATTCCCAAAAATTCTAAAGATTATTTTGAAATAACCCCCACCTTTTAAATTCACCAAAATACCCCAATACCCTCCAAATAACCTCTTGATACCCTAAAATACCCTTTTGGCATAAAATTCCAAAAATTCCAACAATTTCTAGAAAATTCCAGAAAATCCCAAATATTCCTAATTTCATTTTGTTCAACTAAACCATAGCCAAATTTTGCCAAAATAACCCACTTTTATCAAAATCCCAAAATTGACCCATTTTTAACCTAAATGGACCCAATGTCACACTAAACCAACCCATTTGACCTCAATTTTGCCCAATTTTAATTCTAACCTTCAATTCAACATCATTACTATCAATATAAACCAAATCCAAGCCCAATTTGATTCATATTTGAGTTCAATTCTATTTGAAATCCAAAATCCCCAATTTTGCCTAATTAATCCAAAACCCCCAATTAACCTAATACCAACTTTTTTTTCCCCAAATTTCAGTCCTAAACTTTCCATAACATTCCCATGAAACCTAAGCAACTTTCAATTGCCCCAATTTAAGCCTAAGCTTAACCTAAATCTATTTGAGAACCAAAAATACCCCCATTTTAGCCTAAAGTAAACCCATGCCCTAAACCTACCAAATTGATTAGCCAAACCCTAAAATTTCTTCCCAATTGATGTTGGGAACTCTTCAATACATTCCCATAGGCCATTTGAAACTTTCAATTTGGTCTAAACCCCACCTTAACCAAACTTGGACCCAAGTTGATTCAACCCTCACCAAATAAACCAAAATACCAAAATCCACTAAATTGACCTTCCAATCAAACTCAAAACCTCCCCATGTCTTCATGAAACTTCTTCATGGCAATCACCTCTTTAAAATTGCTCAAGGTATTTGGACCCAAATCAAGACCTAACTCAAGTTAGCCCAACCCAAACCCAAATGAGCAAATTTGAACCCATAACAAAACCAAACCAAATTGAACCAAATGTTGCTAAACCAACCTATCCACAACCACTAAGTGAGCCCTCAGAACCACCCTAGATCCACCTAGCCCAAGCTAAGTGAGCCTTGGACCAAGGGTTCCCCATTTTAAGGGATCTCTTCTCGTAAATGGACAAATCCACCTTTTGCCTCACCCCAAATCCCCCCTTGCCTGGTTTATCACCATTAAACCCTACTCCTTGGTTGACCTGACCCATGGCCAGCTCCCTTATCCTTGCTGGCCGGCCTAGCCGCCGGAGGGGGTCAAAACCGAGAGTCACCACCAAGTGAAACAAACCCAAACTCACTCAATTGGCCCCCTCAGCCAAATCAAACTTTGGAGCCTCTCTGCCCTCCACTTGAGCAGTGGAATTCACCCTCCAATTGAGCCCAAACCCTGCTGAATGGCTCTGGCCATTTAAACACCTCTTCTCGTCCATGAGAGAGGTACTGAAGGGTGTTGAATTTTTTCTCAACAGAAGTCCCCCAAACTATTCCCAGAGCTTCTCCCAGCTTAGAGAAGAAGAACTACCCCACTGATCTCTTGCCCTGAATCCCCTCAGCCGAGCCCAATTTCTCAGCTGAAAATCAGGCTAGAAACAGGGCACTCTATGAAACTTCACCAAATCCAAATTAACTTCTCCCACACCTTCACCAGAGGTAGAGAAGGAGTTCCCCAGTACCACCTAGTTGTTCCAGCCTCTAAGTTTTGTGATCAGGCCTGGTGGATGTCAAGCCTAGACATTTCACCACAGCTCCAGGCTTCATCCCTAGTCTCCTTGGAGTCCGAAGAACGTGCCGACTCTGATAGAAGCTTCACTTCTCAGAGCCAAGGTATTGCCCTCTTCTTCCTCCCGAGCTTCCAGCGATTCTTCATTTTATTCAAGTCAATTTCAATGCATGTTTACCGTATGGATGTGTTTGTCTTCTCAAGACGAATCCATAGAGCATAAGAACTCGAAAATTCGTTGAGAATCGAGGGAGATATTAGGGTTAGAAGGTCGACGGTCACGGGTGCACACTAGTAGGAGACGATGATCGGCCACTGTCGTATTGCGCGTGTATCGAACGAACGACTCAGATGGTGTCGGACGAGGAGATAGAGCGTGAACCGCGGACAGCATGGCAGCTGACTCAGGTGGCGGCGTCGAATGTGAGCGCGACACGTAGAGCTTCGGAGCCGCCGAGGTTGACGCGGCGCTGACTGGTTTAAGTAGGAAAATCTGATTTTTCTTATTTATTTAAATACCTGAAACTTCAAAAATTGATATCTTTGCATAAAAAAATCATAAAAATAAAAGAAAAATACCCTCTTGCTCAGTGAACAGAGGAGAATAATGTGGAAAAGGAATTGATCTATTTTATTAAGTATTTTATTTTTTATTAATTTAATACTGTTTTGAGTATTTTAATTCTCCATGCATGTATACATTTCACCATGGCATGAGACCATAGGGCTTTTGTAGCCTCTAATCTTGGGAACATTCCCTGAATTTTTCAAGGTCAGAGGTCATCCCTGTGGTATGTTATGTATTTTTCAAATTTATGTCACTGTTTTTGACATTTTAATTCCAAAAATTAGCATGTTGTTCAGAAAATTCAAGAAAAATTTGGTGAAGTCCCTTAGGATAGAGGACCCTAGGATAATTATGGTTTGAATCAATTCATTAAAAATAATCCTAATTGGCCTAATTACTCAAAATTGAACTTTAATTAATTAGGATTAATCACACATTAAAATGACTTGAAAATAATTCTCCACTGATCTTTAGGATCAGGGGAACCTCACATAAAAATTTGAAGTCAATTGGAAATGTTTAACCCTACTAAATGAATTAATTAAACCACATAATCAAAATTAAACTTTAAAAATTCATAACTCCAAAAATACATTTCAAAAATTCACCAAATTAATTTTGGGACTTCTCTAATATCAGAGGAGTCTAAGAAAAATAAAATTGGAATTTTCTAAAATTTTCATTTTTAAGCATATTTTAATATTTTTAATAATTAAAAAATAATAAAAATAACAAAAATAATAAAAATCATAAAAATGTCATATTTGGTCCCCTAATAACTTAGGAACCAATCAAATATTTTTCCTAAGTCTCTAGGTTAAGATGCTTAATTTTCAAAGCCTTAAAACGTTTTTTAATTAAAAAATGTATTTTCTAGCCTTCCCCACTAAATTAATTCTAATAAATCAAAGAAAAATCATAAAAATATAAATTTGTTTCTCTGACTTTCTTGATGTCAGAGAGATTTTTGAAAAAATATAAAATCCATTTTTCAACTTTTATTTTATTTAATAATTAATTAACACTCCAAAACTCAAAATAATTATAATAAATAAAATATAATTCAAAAAATCACCAAAATTGGTTCAAGTGGTCCTCTGGTCATTAGGAATGTCCCATAATTTTCTTAAGGACATAAACTTTACCTTGGCCATGTTGATGAATTTTCTTTGAAAATCTCTATTTTCCATTAAAAATAATTATATAAATAAATTAAATTCAGAAAAATCACATTTTCTCCTCTAATGTCTTAATTAACATGTGAGTGAAGTAGAATACAAATTTTAGGTTCATTTAAGCTTAATTTAATGAGTTATAAAATAATTAAGCTTAAAGGGGCATAAAGGTAATAAAAGATTTTAACCTGCTAATTAAAACTTTTGGTTTAATCAACATGGGGGTAAAATATCTAATTTTAATCTTCTCTTAGATGATTGAAACTTTGGGAAATTGAAGGGTAGGAACCCATTCATCACTTTAATAAAAAAAAATGAAACCTTAATTAATTAAATAATTCAAATTTTGGAAGATTAATTAAAAATGGATTATTAAAATGGGGATATAACTTAAGAGGACAAGTGAAATTAATAATTAAATAATTCTTAACTAAAACCTACATCATTAAAAAAAATTTAACAATTGATTAAAACTTAAAATGGTAAATAAAAAATAATAAGCAAATTAAAATATTTGAAATTAATCTAGAATCATTTCAAAACAAACTTAAATCAAAATTACAAATTTTAAATAATTGTTAAAACAACTTATCTTAAATTAAATCATCAAAGTTCAATAAATAATTTGAACACCTCTTTTAACCTAAATTAATCTAAAGAAAATTAAATTAACATAAAAAAAATTTGATATCATTTATAAAAAAAAAGTTTAACTTAAATGAATCAAACATCATTCCACACTTGAAAGCATTGATTAAAATTTTATAATTAAATCACATTAAAGTAAATCATCAATTTTAACTTTAAATCATTAAAAATCTTTAACAAATTAACTTGCCCCTGAAAGCTTTAAATTATTATAACTAGTAAATGAAGCGTTAAGTGAAATGTCACCTCACTCATAGGATAATCAAACATCCTAGTTTACTGAGCAAAGGAACAAAACTTAACTAAACCCTTGGATAATCAATTCACCAGTGCAATGAAATTCATTTGGACTCAAAATAATCTCAGAAGTATTGAAAAGATGTTTAGAATTCGTTCTAAGCACTTCCCCAATATGGTGAGATGTTTTAAAGAACAATTGAACTTAAATGTTCTTTGATGAAGAAAATCATCCTTAACTAAAATCAAGAACCTAAACGTCATAGGAAATGACTAGCTATAGGATTAGGATTCTGGTAGCAATCAAAACCATTCCTTTAGTCTTTACTTAGGTACTTGTTGAAATATTTAAATGCCTTAACATGTGTTTTAAAGTGTAGCTTGGAATGATGGGAAGACTATCCAGGTACACTTTTATGTTATTGCAATTTGCTTTATTGCACTGCGCTTTACTTTTATTGCATGTTAAACAAGACTGTTGCATGAAAACCAAAACCTTTAGGATAGCCACAAAACCGAAATCCAAAACTAAATTAAAAGTCACTACAAGATAAAATCCACCGCCATAACATTTCAAAATATAAAAAAACTCAAAATTTAATCACAAACAGAACAACAAAACCACAACTTTAACTAAATTAAAACGTCTCGTTGAATGATCGGGAATACCTCGGATGATGTAACCCACGTGTTGCTAACGGGATTTCCCACGGTCTAAATGAAAGTGTGGAACTCATTCCATTGAGTTTAGCAAATTCATCTGGACTAAGTGAATTCGATGAAAATAACGGTGTCGGGATGACGGAACCGTGGGATCTTAATCGGTTCTGTTTAAACAACTTTAAGATTTGTTTTAATTAAAACACTAAATGACATTTGGACTTTAAGATTTCTAAACCAGAACACTTCTCTCATCTCCTAATTTTCATCTTCTAAAACTAAACCTCTGCAACCAGAAGGAGCTTGGAGCATAGTGGGCAGCACGGCCATCGTCAACAGTAAAAAATGTGGCTACTTCAGCAGAACCAATCTTTAGTCTAAATAACCAAGCCATAGGATCTTGAGGTAGTTTGCTTAGTGCAACATAAATCCTCAACCTTTTCGTTAGGCATTTGCATAATCATGTTATGCAAATTAAGCCCTAACCGGTCTTAGGACTCCGACGTAGTCGTTCGGTACGACATAAAACCTCACATGTTCAAGGCTACTTATATGATTATGTCATACAAATATAAGTCCTAATTAATTAAAGTTGGCAGGATTGAAACATTAAATAAACTCCCAAATTGAAGCCAAACAATAGGATAGTTTGGGAAGTTGCCAAGATTCTTCTTGGATCCTCAACTTCTCCTACTTCTCTTCCTTTGGACTCCTGAAAATAACTGTTCCAAATTTGATCCATTCCCCATTGAAACTCTCAATACTTTGAAAACCTCAAACTTCAAAATTCTTGAGAACAAAACCACTAATCATTATCGAGAGTTTTCTTAAATGATTCCCGTCATTTAAGATGTAATTAAATATAGGGGCTTGCCCTTATAGGGAACTTTAAGAACCCAGGTAATATAAACCCTGCTTAATTCATTTATATTAAGCAGGGGAACTTGTTGGCTTATAAAGTTGGTTCGCAGACCAAACAGATGCCACAAATCTTCTAGTTTATTTAATCGAGCCCCATCATCAAGCAGTATGTCTATTCTTCATGATAGATACACGGTTTGTGGTGCGGTGCTCGTTTATATAGACTATTCGGGATGTGAGATCGGTTTGATTTCATATCTTAAAATTTTCAAACTTAAAATTATTTTCAAAATAAAATGCTACTTTCTAAATTATATATATATATATATATATATTTAAATTAAATTTAAAATCTAAAATTTGCCGATAATTTTTGTAGGCGACCCCTTTTTTTAAATACAACACTCAACCTAAAAATACGCAGACATGTTTCTGGCAACTCCGCTGGGGACTGGTTCCTCTCTTCCATTTTGATCGGATGGTTTTGCTTTCATAAATCGGTAGTAAGTTCATGCCCCTAGTGGATCAGACTACCATTCTTCCGTTGACATATCTTGTTCATTTCTGTCTTGAACAAGTATGATTAACTCTTCCCGGATCTTGGAGCCACTGTTTAGACACCCCTAAACAGAGAGGTTCCAAAAATCCTTGTTGATCTCATTTTTGATGAGGTCTTCTCTTCCCTCTTTAGTACTTAGGATCTAGCCTTAGGCTTTTCCTTTGACTATCTTAGAGGACTAGAGATGGAACCTACCCCTTTAGAAACTCAACCACTTCTTAACTCTTGCAAACCCCACAAGCTTCGATTGTAAACCCCTAATCACCTGGAGGGTTGAAATCAAATGTGGATGTTTAAAGGATGAGTTCCTCGTAGGACCTTTGGCCTTAGGATCACCCTAGGTGGCCCTGTCCAGCGAGGGTTCACCCGCACACATTACACTTTTACACACATTCCAAATCCTAAAACTATTCATGCCTAGCTTCGACTTCCCGACTCATGTAGATAATTCATATGGATGGAGCTTAACCCCTAAGCCCTCATGCAAGAGGTTATGAACAACATAAATGAATGCCTCAAATGAGTCCTCTCATGGCTCCTATGGGCTTAATATGGCTTCATGGCTCAACCAAAATGATTCCATTTCACTCACACTGGCTCAATTTTCATTTTTCCAAAATTTCAATTTTTGACCCTCGGGGCCCCGGACCCACCAAACCTACTAAAAGCCCTTGAAACTACCCAAAACCACCAAAATTTCCAAATCACCCAAAACTGTTCCAAAATTAACCTTAAACATTTCCCCACCAATCAAATTGATCATTTACAGCCAAAAATACCAAAATTTCCAAAAATACCCCCAATACCCTCCAAATTACCAAAATGCCCCTCTTGACCCAAAAATCCAAAAATTCAGAAAATTCCCAAAAAATTCCAGAAAATTTAAAATATTCCCAATTTCATTTTGTTCAACTACACTATGGGCCAATTTTTCCAATTTACCCCACTTTTACCAAAACCCCCAATTTAGTCCATTTTAAACCCAAATGAACCCAATGTCAAACCAAATCACCCCAATTGACCTCAATTTTGGTCCAATTCAATTCTAAACTTCAATTAAATATCCCTAATATCAATCTAGACCAAATCCAAGCCCAATTTGATTGACATTTGAATCCAATTTCAATTTTAAGCTTAAAGCCCAATTTTGACCCATAATCCAAACTTAACCCAAACCAACCCAATTCAACTCCAATTAACCCCAAATATTTTCTAAACCTTCCCTAGCATCTCCATAAACAAAATAATAACATAATTTACCCAAAACTTGAACCCAAACCCCACTCAAATTTAACGCAAACCCAAAATCCCCAATTTAGCCTAAACCCAAGCTTAACCCAAACTTAGTCCAAATCCCAAAATTGAACCCCAACCAAAGTTGAAAACTCTTTGTAACACACCTATAAACATTTCTCAGCATCAATTTTAGATCAATTTCAACATTGGCCCAACCCTAGCCTAAGTTAGCCCAATTTGGCCCACCTTAGCCCCTTTACCAAATAAACCCAAATCCAATCCCATTCAATCCCAAATCACTCCAAATTTGTTTTAAATCACTCATGGCATATCCTTAAACTAAACCCAACATTTAATTGGCATGGCCCTTTATAAATTTTTTTGATTTAAAAGCCCATTTTGAAACATAAAAAAAAACCATTTCCCTAAAACCATTTTAAAAGCCCACCTTTACCAAATTTTAAAAGCCCAAACTTCATGCTAAAGCCCATATGACACTCCATTCATCATTTCACTAATTAAAATCATCCCTAAATTCTAAATCAACAATCAAACTTTTCTAAATTAAGCCATATGACAAACTATCCAAATTTCACACCAAAATACCAAAATTCCTAAAACCTATTTCCATGAAACCAAGCCAACTTTTCCCAAGCCATATATGAGCCATGGAGCCATCCTTAAGCCCCATGTGGAGCCATGAAAGGTTTGACATGTGACCATACCACATTAGGCAAATGGAGGAAGCTCTTTCTTGGTTCCCTTAAAGTCATTAGCCTTAACCATGATTACCCTTAACCCAAAATTAATCCAAATATGTTTGGATGTGGACTTCACCACACATGTGAGCCTGACCCATCTGACCTCCTCAGCCTCAAAATCGAGGCCATGGGGAGGTGAACCAAGCCCAAATACATGGGTTGACCCAAACCAAGCCAAAATCACCTCTTCCCCTTTCCATTTCAATTCATCCTCTTTACACATGGCATTTGATAATTGAACTCACAAACCTCAAGCACTGATCCTCCTGATCACAACAGTGACCTGACCCTGGCCGGCCGGCCACCACAGTCGCCGAAAAACACCAGGCCGAGAGGTCCAAATCGACCAAAAGTTGCAATTCCCCATGGCTGAGCTGCCCCACTCCAAATGGCCATTGTGGCTGCTCTTCTCCTCACTAAAGTAGCTGATCCCAGCCCCTAACTCCCCCTAAGAGGCCATGGCCATGGCTATTTAAGCCAGCCAACCCCTCTCGGCCAAAAGGTTGGCTGAAATCGAGCTTCACAAAATCCCTCCAAACTCCTCACAAAGCTTCCCCTAGCCAAGAGCATTTGATCCCCACTCGTCCTCCCTGCCTTAATTCCCACTGATTGAGCTCAATTTTGGAGCTCAATTCTCAGGCCAGAAGAGGACACTTTCAGATCCTCCACCAAAATCAAATTAAACTCTCCCACACCTGCACAAGACCAAAAGAAGGAGTTCTCCAGTGAAAGCCCCCTCTCCATGCCACCCATTTGTTCTAGCCTCCAAAGGTTGAAATCGGGTCCGGTGGAAATCGGTCTAAGCAATTCCTCGTGGCCGCAGACTTCATCTGGAGCTTGCATGGACTCAATCGAAGGTGACACAACTCTCAGATCGAAGCTTCACTTCTCTGAGCAAAGGTATGAGCTCTCTCTTCTTTCCGAGCTTATAAACATTCTCTATTTTGATTGGGTTAATTTCATGCCACATAAACTGTATGGATATGTTTGTCTCTTCAAGACGAATCCATAGAGTATAAGCACATAAAAATCCATTTGAGAATCGAGTGAGATCTTAGGGTTTTAGTGTGGACGGTCACGGGTGCACACCAGTCGTAGACGATGACCGGGATCCGTTGGATCGCGCGTGTATCGAGCGGACGGCTCAGATGGCGTCGGACCAGGAGATGGTACGTGAACTGCGAGCCCTGTGGCAGCTGACTCAGATGGCGGCGTCGAATGGGAGCGCGCCGCGTGGGCTTTCGGATATGCCGAGGATGACAGGGCGCCGCACTGGATAAGTAGAAAATTAGGAAATTTTCTTATTTATTAAATACCCAGAACTTCAAAAATGCATAACTTTGTGTAGAAAATTCATAAAAATAAAACAAAAATACCCTCTTGCTTACTGAACAGAGGAGAATAATGTGGAAAAGAAATTAAGTAATTTCATTGAGTATTTTATTTTTAATGATTTATGTACTCTCTGCATTGTTTTAATTCTCCATTTGCATAGGCAATTCACCATGGCATGAGACCATGGGGCTTTTGAAGCCTCTGAACTTGGGAACATTCCCTGAATTTTCCAAGGTCAGAGGCCATCCCTATGAGAAGTTATTGATTTTTCAATTACATGTTACTGTTTTGAGTATTTTAATTCCAATAATTATCATGTTGTAAAATAAATTCTAGGAAAATTTGGTGATGTTTCTTATGACCAGAGGAACCTAGAAAAAATAGGTTTTGAGTTAATTCACATGAAACAACCCTAGTTGGCCTAAACACCCAAAATTGAACTTTAATTAATTAGGGTTAACTACACATCAAATTAACTTGAAAA
Source organism: Papilionanthe hookeriana x Papilionanthe teres (assembly GCA_022702705.1). Classification (NCBI taxonomy): domain Eukaryota; kingdom Viridiplantae; phylum Streptophyta; class Magnoliopsida; order Asparagales; family Orchidaceae; genus Papilionanthe; species Papilionanthe hookeriana x Papilionanthe teres. The sequence continues at coordinate 13,607,113 of CM040432.1, read as the reverse complement.
CAATTCTTCACTAATCTTTAGTATCAGAGGAACATCACATAAAAATTTGAAGTCAATTGGATTTGATTAGCCTCACCAAATGGGTTGATTAAGCCTCTTAAGCAAAATGGATAAAATTAAATTTTAAAAATTCATAACTCATAAAATGCTTTTAAAAAATTCACAAAAATGGTTTTGGAGCTTCTCTGATATTAGCAGAACTTAGGAAAATTAAAATTGTAATTTTCTAAAAAAATTTTGATTTTTATCATTATTTTAATATTTTAATAATAAAAAATAATAAAAATCATAAAATATTAAAAATCACCAAAATGACACATTTTGAATTCTAATCACATAGGAACATACCAAATATTTTTCCTAAGTTTCCAGGGTAAGATATTGAATTTTAAAGGCTTAAAACAATTTTTGAATAAAAAAAATGATTTTCTTTAACATTTCCATAAATTAATTATAATAAATCAAAGAAAAATCGGAAAAATATAAAATTTTGTTCTCTCGATTTCCCCGATATCAGTAGAGATTTTTGAAAAATATAAAACTTATTTTTCAACTTTAATTTTATTTTAAAATTAATTAATACTCCAAAACTCAAAATAATTCTAATAAATAAAATATAATTCAAAAAATCTCCAAAATTGGTCCAAATGGTCCTCTGGTCATTAGGAACATCCATAGTTTTCTTAAGGATAGAAACATTTCCTTGGTCATGTTATTGAATTTTCCTTGAGAACTCCTATTTTCCATTAAAAATAATTACATAAATAAATTAAATACAAAAAAATCACATTTTCTCCTCTAATGTCTTAATTGACATGTGAGTGAGGTCACATAAAAATTTTAATTTTATTTGAGCTTAGTTTAGTGAGTTATAGAATTATTAAGCTTTAAGGGCAAAAGGGTAATTAAAAAATTTCAACCCTTAATTAAAATTTTAGGGTTAATCAAAAAGGGGAGGGTAAAATATTTGATTTTAAACTGATTTTGGATGATTGAAACTTAAATGATTGAGGGTAGAAACGTACTAACCATTTCTAATAAAATTAAAATAAAACTTTAATTAATTAATTAATTGAAATTTTGGAAGAATAATAAAAATTAGAATTATTAATGTAGGGATATTATTAAGAAGATATTTATTCTTTAATTTAAAAATCCCTAAATAAATCACTTCAATAATACTTAATTCTTAATTAAAAAAATTAAAATAATAATCCAAATTAATAATTAAAACTAAATTAAACTAAAATTAAATTAAAATTAAATTTAAACTAAATTAAAATATTAAATTAAATTAAAATTAAATTAAAATTAAACTAAACTAAATTAAAGTAAATTAAAATTAAATTAAAATTAAAACTAAATTAAAATTAAATTAAATTAAAATTAAAATAAATTAAAATTAAATTAAATTAAAATTAAATTAAAACTAAACTAAATTAAATAAAATAAAATAAATTAAATTAAAAATTAAATTAAAGTTAAAATTGAACTAAATTAAAATTAAAATTAAATTAAATTAAATTAAAATTAAAATTAAAATAAATTAAATTAAATTAAATTAAAAATTAAATTAAATTAAACCAAATTAAATTAAAATCAAAATAAAAATAAATTAAGTTAAAATTAAAATAAATTAAATTAAAATTAAGTTGAATTAAATTAAATCAAAATCATTTAATAACAAACCTAAATGAAATCATTAAGAATTAAATCTAAAATAACTTGAACACTATTCCAAACTTAAACTAATTTCTATAACTAAGTCAAAATTGAAATTAAATCATTAAGTTTAAATCATCAAAATACCTTATAAATTTGCCCTTTTAAAGCTCTTATTATTATTGTAACTCTTAAATGAAGTATCAAGTGAAGTGTTACTTCACTTATAGGATATTCAAATGTCCTAGTTCACTGAGCAAGAGAACAAAACTTAAACCCCTGGATGATTAATTCACTTGTGCAACTAAATTTACTTGGACTCAAAGCAATCCCAGAAATATTGAAAAGATGTTTAAGACTCGTCCTAAACACTTCCTCAATATGACAGGATGTTTTAGAAGAACAACTGAATTTAATTGTTCTTTGATGAAGAAAATCATCCTTAAACGAAACCAAGAACCTATACGTCATAGGAGATGACTAGCAATAGGATTAGGAATTTGGTAGACAACCAAAACCCTTCCCTTAGCTTTACTTAGGTATCTGTTGAAATATTTAAATGCCTTAACATGTGTTTTAAGTGCAGCTTGGGATGACGGGAAGACCCTCCAGGTACACTTTTATTTTATTGCAATTTACTTTATTGCAATTTACTTACATGCACTGTACTTTACTTTTCTTGCATGTTAAATAAGATCGTTGCATGAAAACCAAAACCTTTAGGATAGTCCCTAAACTGAAACCAAAACTAAATTAAAAGTCATTGCAAGATAAAATTCACGACCACAACATTTCAAAATATAAAACAACTCAAAATTTAATCACGAAACGTAATAACAAAACTACAATTCCAACTAAATTAAAACGTCTCGTTGAATGATCGGGAATACCTCGGATGATGTAACCTACGTGTTGCTAACAAGATTTCCCACGGTCTAAATGAAAGTGTGGAACTGATTCAGTTGAGTTTAGCAAATTCATCTGGACTAAGTGAATTCAATGAAAATAACGGTGCCGGGATGACGAAACCGTGGGATCTTAATCGGTTCTGTTTAATAAACTTTAAGATTTGTTTTAATTAAAATATTAAAAATACTTGGACTTTAAGATTTTCTCTAAACCAAAACACTTCTCTCATCTCCTGATTTATGACTTCTAAAACTAAACCTCTACAACAACAAGGAGCTTGGAGCACACTGGGCAGCATGGCCATCGTCATCAGCAAAATTCGGATCTACTTTAGCAAAACTTTCTTAGAATTAAATAACCAAGCCATAGGATTTCGAGGTAGTTTTCCTAGTGCAGCATAAATCCTCAACTTTTCATTAGGCATTTGCATGATCATGTCATGTAAATTAAGCCCTAACTGGTCTTAGGACTCCGAGGTAGTCTTTTGGTACGACATAAAACCTCACATCTTCGAGGCTATTTGTATGATCATATTATACAAATTTAAGTCCTAATTAACTAAAATTGGCAGGATTGCAACATTAAATAAACTCCCAAATTGAAGCCAAACAATAGGATAGTTTGGGAAGTTGCCAAGATTCTTCTTGGATCTTCAGCTTCTCCTACTTTTCTTCCTTTGAACTCCTAAAATTAACTGTTCCAAGTTTGATCTATTCCCAATTGAAATTTCCAAAACTCAAATCCTTTGAAAACCTTAAACTTTAAAATTCTTGAGAGCAAAACCACTGATCATTATCGAGAGTTTTCTTAAGTGATTCCCGTCACTTAGGATGTAATTAACTATAGGGGCTTGCCCTTATAGGGAACTTTAAGAACCTGAGTAATATAAACCCTGCTTAATTCATTTATATTAAGCAGGGGAACTTGTCGGCTTATAAAGTTGGTTCGTAGACCAAACGGATGTCACAAATCTTCTAGTTTATTTAACCGAGCCCCATCATCAAGTAATGTGTCTATTCTTCGGAATAGATATACGGTTTGTGATGCGGTGCTCGTTTATATAAACTATTCGGGATGTGAGATCGGTTTGATTTCATATCTTAAAATTTTCAAACTTAAAGTTATTTTCAAACTCAAATGTTTCTTTCTAAAACTATATATATATATATATTTAAATTAAATTTAAAATTTAAAATTCACCGACAACTTCTGTAGGCGACCCCTTTTTTAAAATACAACACACAAACCTAAAAATATGCCGACAATCCTCCTTTGATACCTCTCCCAAGAGGTGAGGTAGACCCCCAATAGGTGTTAGTTTAGGAGCGGTCCTTCAAGTTGGGAACTCCTACAAGATTTTCCCTTCCTTTCAAAGCTCTGGATTGGGTCCTTTACCCTCTCTAATCTCCTCTCGTTTTTAACGAATAAACTAACCGCCTAACCAACAAACTCTTTTCTAAATCATAAATGCATAAATAAAACTTAAATAAATTGTGTTCGGACTCTTTTCAATTTCTTTTTTTTCATCCTGACGAAGGAAGCATAATTCAGGACTGATAATCAAAACTTGCCTTGCAGAAGATGCCTGCCCCGAAGTTGATCTTCTCTTTCACCAACAGACTTGACTTAGCTGTCTACCAGGACGAACTACCTAGCGATGCAATCATCTGCTTCGGACAAGGGTTTGACAATATGAACGTTAAGTTTGCCGATGTTACTCTTTTCACACTGATGAACAAAGTGCCTGAGACTTAAGAACCTATGATTGAGTTTAACCTGAAGTCAACTCAAGAATTTCCTCCCCTGTAGAGGGCTCCAGTTGAGAGGAACACTGCTGTTCATAGGAAGTTGACTGTTTCCCCCAGAACTATCGTCTCTACCCCCACCGGTCTGGTCATTACTGCACCTACCCCGGTTCCTGCCAAACTAAAAGGAAAGGAGGTACAAGTCCGTGGAGGGTTCAGATTTCGCTGCAATACCGTCTGTTTTCGAGATAGAGTCCGGTTCGAAGTATAGGCCTTAACCCGGACACAGAGGAGGAATAAAAACAAGAAGTTTGCTTAGATCAAGAAGGTCAGTGAAGCTGAAGCCGCCTGTCTTGAAGAAATCCCCGAAGAGAAAGAGGAAGAACTGCGAGAATACTCACCACTGTTGGAAGGAAATAGATTCCACCCTCTCTCTGCTGCATCTAATGAAATAGATGCCAGAAAGATCGTCGCTGCGTTACCCCGGCCTACATATTACAGTGACAGTAAGAAGAAGAATAGCAGGGCTACACCGCTCACCCGATTGGGTGCGGTAGTCGAGAAATTAGCCAAAAAAGAAGGATGTCCTGTATCAGAGATTCTGAGAAGAATGGGATGAGTGCCAGTTAAGTCTCGCCTCGATCCGCGAGTAGAGCCTCCTATTGTTCCTAAAAGGCCAAAGAAAAAGGTGCGAGCTAGCAAGGAAGGCTCACCTGTTGTTGTATCGGGTCTCCATATTAGGGAGGACACCACCTACTTACGCACCGCCGACAGACCAGCCGGTCCTAGGCCTTCTGCTACAAGAAGGAAGGTGTGGCGACCTATTATTGCAGAACCAATACCAATAGAATGTTCTGGAAAGAGAAGCCTCACTGAAGATTCCAAATCTGAAGAAAGTGCCGCAGTAAAGGAAACTCCTGAAAGAGAGGTTCATCAGTCGTCTCCTGACAACCATGAGATCGCTCAGAAAAGGCCACTTGAGGATGCCATAGGGCAACTAAGAATGGACATCCGGCGTCTAGCAAGAGAAAGAGGAGAAGAATTAAGGGATGAAGTAGATTCGTCAGAATTTATAGATGAAGAGTATGTTGAGGTCAATATGGTTGAGACACGAGCATCGTCAGCTTCGCAGGGAGTTTCGCCAGCTTTAGAAAAAAATGAACCAGAATTAATGAGAGCACAGCTTCGAGAAAGAGATGATACGATTTCCCAGATGGAAAAAAGGATGGAAGAGATGGCTGCCGCCTTAGCCACTCTCCAGAGTTAGGCCCAGCCTCAGAAAGAAATACCCCCGGAGGTCATCCATATTATAGATGGAGGAAAAGAGATTACATCTGTTAACGGAGATGATCAGCTGAAGAAAGATTCTGCACAGAACATGATTCCCGAAAAGGATATTAAGAGCATGGTAGAACAGCAGGTGCGAGAAGCCTTAGCTCAGTCTAAGAATGGAACATTTATTCAGACGGGTAGACCTTACCCCGAAGAATTTGATGCAGTCCAATACCCGAAGGGCTTTGTACCACCTCTGTTTAAGACTTTCGATGGAACGGGAAACCCCCGAAAACATGTTGCACATTTTTCGTGCCAGTTGCTGCAATGCCGGTGGGAGCGACGCCTTACTTTTCCGACAGTTCGTCAGTAGTTTGTCAGGGACTGCCTTCGACTGGTATGTGGAATTGTCGAATGGATCAGTCAAGACTTTTGCAGAATTGGAAAATCTCTTCGTTAAGCGGTTTGTCGGAGCTCAGCACCACATCACCATTGGTGATCTAGTGGTGGAGCGACAGAAATCGAACGAAACTTTGGTGGATTACATACTTCGATGGAGGAACCTGAGTTGAAGTGTGAACCACAGCTTCAGGAATAGCATGCGGTCGGTATCATGCTTAAGAGTATCCATAGCCCGATAGCACTTCTACTTAAGGGATTCACCATTAAGACTTTCAAAAAGTTGCTTAGCAAGGCTGGGAGCTTGTAAGAGGAAGAAAAACAGCTAAGTTTCACCGATAAGACCGATAAGCAGAAGCCTGCAAAAGCATTCGAGAAGAAATCTGGGACCGTCGCTGCAATGGACAAAGGCAAGCAGCCAGTGAAAATACGGCCAGAGCAACCGCAACAGGCTTATCAACACCCTCAACAGAATTATCAGCCTCAGCAGAGTTTTCAGCCTCGACAGAGTTATCAGTCGCCGTGGTACGATCAACAGTCGTCTCGTCGGCTCCGTCCTTTGAAGGAACTGTTGAACAAAGAATACCCCTTCAAGACTGAGGCAGTGGCTAAGATGTTTCGCAGTTTGATGAAGACGCCCGACTTTCAGTTACCAAGCCCAGAAGCTCGAAGAAGTCGACAAGAAGGATCATCCGAACTACTGTCCCTACCACCGGATGATCGGACATAAGATCGAAGACTGCTTCACTTTCAAGAATTGGCTCGAGAACAACCTTCGATAAGGGAACATAACGATCCCGAAGGAATACATGAAGGAACCCCAAAAAGGAGGTTCCGTCAATGTTATCTCGGCAAAGCTTATTGTTTCGATCGACCCGCACACGACCAACGATGGATGGAGTACCGTCTGGACAAAGTCTTCAAAGAGAATTTTGGATCACTTCCAGACCGCTTCAGTGCGCGCTTCAACTCAGAGTTTGAAACTTGTTAAGCCGGCACTATCTCTTGCGATTGAAGAACCGCCCCAGAAGGAGGAAAAGATCGTAGAAGAAAGAAGACCGACGCATCCGAAGGCTAGACAAGGGGCTGCTTATCCTAGGATGGTTGTTTTTGATTTGGGGGAGAAATCCCTCGAACCTCTGACTCAGTATGATTATTTACTCGCTCCGGCAGGATCTTAAAATGATAAGAGTTTTAGTGTTGGCTATCTTTTGACTGTTTCTAACGATTACGTAACTAACGACAGCCGACCTAATCTGGATCTCGATTGCGATATGAACAACGATTCTCAAGTCATACAAAACCTAGATAACCACGACGAAGAGGAGGACATTCACAAGGATGGCTACGAAAGTTCAGTAAGTGACTAGTCTATTTGTGAATTCCGAGGAGCTCTGATCACGATAGAGTTAGAACTATCAGACGCCGAGGCAAGATCAAAAGAGCCAGTCGCTCCGATCCAAGAGGAGACACCGGTAGATTCAGAGGAAATTACTGAAGTCAATTTAAGAAGCTGAAAGGTCCTACCTCCTAGATTGGGTCCAAAGGACAAGGGAAAGCAGGTGGTTGCTCGGGAAGAGCCAACCCTGGCAGAAGAATTGCCGTTCGGGAAGAAATTGAACGACTCGGTAACAAAGTGGACTATAATGTGCTAGCCCATCTTAGGAATCTATCGGCCGAACTAAGCATCTACGACGCTCGATCTCGTCAAAGGAGATGAGAGAATCTCCGGTCGAGGCCTTGGTTGATCCGAAATTTTCTTAGCTCAAATGGTCGGTAATTCCTTCGATGAGGTTTGCTCATTGAAAGGACAACACGTCGTTACCTTCACGGATGATGATTTACTACTTGGAACGACGAGATCACAACCGACCGTTGTACATTTCAGTCAGTATAGGAAAGTTCACACTCTCCAAGGTGCTAGTCGATCCAGGAGCATCAATTAATATAATGAACCTTCGAACGCTAGCCTATTTAGAGATTGATGCCCATGATCTCGAGGCGGACAAGATGATGATGAGAGGCTTCAACCAGAAGGAGAAAGAGCTCTTGGATCTATAACACTGTTAATGAAGATCAGTGAATTAGCCAAGACAACTGCAAAGTTTCACATAATTGATTCTGAGACATCGTTCAACGCTCTACTGGGCCGGCCATGGATTCAGAGAACCGGATGGTACCGTCATCTCTACACCAGTGTATAAAGTACTATGAAGGAGGACAAGAACAGTGTATCAAAGGTGATTTGCAACCATTCTCCGTGCATGAAATCGGAATCCACAAAGATGCAGCTTACTACACACCCCTAAAGAAAACTATCTTCTCCAGAAATGTCATACCAAATCAAGAAAAAGAAGCACGAGACGACGAAGAACCTGAAATCCTAGTTCAACAGTTACTCACCACTCCCTTACGACGAGATGGTGAAGGTTTCTCCAGAACTCGCACCCGAGGTCGAGGTCGGGGATGAGGTCGAGGAAGAAACGGTGGAACAGTTGAATAGAAGAAACCGGTCATCGATGTTGATTGGGAGGATAGCTCTGAAGAAGAAGAAGAAATTAAGAAAAAAGCATCAACAATAAATCAAAGGAAACCCCAGTTCAAGATCTCTCTCGAAGATGAAAAGAATGAAGAATACAAAGCAATGTACGAAAAGATTGACCCTGACCCCGATCCATTCTAATAAGATCGAGGGTATGGTGGTCAAGGAAATACATGGTGGAGGTACTAAACCAATCAAGTTCTACCGTGGCGCTTCTTCTTCCAAAACTGAAAAAGATGTACAATTTGAAGATGTTACTTCTTCTGAATTAATGGAATTGTCGTTCGAGTGGTATTCTCCCTGTGTTCAAAATTTAATTCAACGTGGTGTCTTACCCAAACAATGGTCAAAATGTCAATCACAGCGCTTCAAAAAGTTGTGGAACAATGCCAGTCGGCCTCCCAATTCAAAACATGGTCTCAGATTCAGTAAAGTAGGGTCAGTTGATGACACGGGATTTTGTTTGGTTGTCACTTGTGAGTCTAAAAAGATTGCTTAGAAACCTCAGATGATCTCGAAGATCTGCCAATCGGAGATGCTCCGCTAGAATTTTAAGAAGAGATTAAATCTACAATAGACGAGTTAATGGAAGTTAACTTAGGTACTAGCGAAGAGCCTAGGCCAACATTTGTTAGCTCCTTACTCAATAAAGAAGACTCCGAAGAAATGATTAAGCTATTAATGGAATTTAAGGACGGTTTTGCTTGGAGTTATGATGAAATGTCAGGATTAGCTCCAGAGGTTGCAGTTCATAGACTAGGAGTGGATCCCGCTGTCGTTCCAGTTAGACAAGCTCCCAGAAGAATGCGTCTAGAGATTGAACAACAAGTTATAGCTGAATTTAAGAAGCTAATAGACGCTAAATTTTTCCGTGAAGAACAATACCCTACTTGGTTAGCCAATGTGGTACCAGTCAGAAAGAAGAATGGTCAGATCAGAATCAGCGTGGATTTCAGAGATTTAAATAAAGCATGCCCGAAAGATGAATTCCCACTACCAATTCCAGAATTGATGATCGACTTTGCATCAACACATGAAGTCTCCTCTTTCATGGATAGATCATCATAATACAATTAGATAAATATGGCACCAGAATATGAAAAACTCACAGCCTTCAGAACGCCGATCGGAATATATTGCTACATAGTAATGCATTTCGGATTGAAGAACACAGGAGCAACTTACCAAAGAGCAATGACGAGAATTTTTTGATGATCTCATTCACAACCAAGTCGAGTGCTACGTGGATGATGTGGTCATCAAAAACAGACTGAAAGAAGATCATTTGTATTATTTGAGAATTGTTTTCGAGCGATTAAGACAATTTAATCTTAAGATGAATCCCTTAAAATGCGCCTTCGGCGTCACCTCTGGGAAATTCTTAGGATTTGTTGTCCGACATCGCGGAATTGAAGTTGATCCGGAAAAGATTAAAGCTATCTTAGAAATGACGCCTCCCAAAACCTTGAAATAACTACGATCCTTTCAAGGGAAATTGGCATTCTTCGACGCTTTATTTCGAACTTGTCAGGTAGGTGTCAGCCCTTCTCGGCATTGGTTAAAAAGGACGCCAAATTCATTTGGGAAGAGAAATGCCAGCGGGTCTTCGAGAACATTAAGGAATATCTAATGACACCTCCTGTCTTAGAAGCCCTAGTCTCAGGTAAACATTGATACTTTATACCGCGACTTTAGACGACTCCCATTGAGCCCTATTAGCCCAGGTCAATGACGAGGGTAAAGAAAATGCTCTCTACTACTTAAGTCGTCATCTTATTCCGACGGAAGTAAAGTATCCTCCGATTGAGAAGCATTGTTTGGCCCTGATCTTCGCCGCTCAGAAGCTCTGGCACTACATGCTTTCTCATAAGGTCAACCTTATTTCAAAGTTCAATCCATTGCAATATTTGATGACTCGCCCGACGCTTTCTAGCAGACTTCCTAGGTGGTCGATGATACTATTGCAATTCGATATAACTTTCGTTCCTCTTCGTGCCGTAAAAGGGCAAGTCCTAGCAGACTTCCTCGCAGCACATCCTTTGCCAGCAAAATCGCCTCTCAACGACGACTTGTCAGACGAGCAGATAATGATATTAGAAGACCCCGATGATCAGCGTTGGGAACTGTACTTCGATGGAGCATCATCAGCACAGAAAGATAGAGAATCGCAAACGATAATGCCCGGTAAGACAGGAATCAGACTAATCTTTATAACATCGGAGTGGGGGATGTTAAGATACTCCTACCACCTAACAGAATCGTGTACAAATAACGAAGCAGAATACGAAGCCCTCGTAACAGGATTGGAATTAGCCATTCATATGGGTATAACATATATCAACATCTACGGAGATTCGCAGTTGATCATTCGGCAGATCGCCGGACAGTACAGAATTCTGAAACTGAGACTCGAGCAGTACTTTCAGTATGCCATAAAACTATTGGAGCAAATTCCGAATGTAACAATCTACAAGATTCTCAGAAAAGAAAATGCTCTTGCAGATGTGTTAGCCCACCTCGCAAAAGATTTTGCCTGCTTACAAGATGAATTAGTTGAAATGTCAGTTCAGGGGCGACAGGTTCTCTCACGGCTCGACATGGATACAATACACAGATCAGAAAAGGAAGAAGAAACAGTTGCAACAGTAAAAGAAAATGCAGAAGATTGGCGTCAGCCATTAATAGATTATCTGCAAACAGGAAACCTACCGGACGATAAGTCGTTTGCCCATCAAATCAAGAAAAGAACTCTGTCTTACGCATTAATAAATAATATGCTATACAGAAGGTCTTTCGATCAGATGTGTTTGAGGTGCCTGAGCGGGTCCGAGGCTCGTGAAATTGTTAAAGAGGTGCATTTGGGACTTTGTGGCGCTCATAAGTCAGGTCCGAAGATGAAAATGAAGATTAAGATACCAGGGTACTGCTGGCCCTCGATGATGACCGACTGTATGAAAGTCGCCAAGAGTTGTCACCAATGCCAAGTGCATGGAGTGGTTCAACATCAACCTCCAAATGTGCTACATCCGACAATCACGTCGTGGCCATTTGAATGTTGGGGCACAGATATTGTGGGTCCGATAGAACCGCCTTCTACAAGAGGACATCGCTTCATTCTTGCAGCCACTGACTACTTTTCCAAGTGGGCAGAAGCAGTACCGCTCACAGAAGTGAAGGCACATCACGTGCTACAGTTCTTCAAGAATCAGGTCATCTGCCGCTTCAGGGTACCGCGCAGAATTATCTCAGATAATGGGTCCGCGTTCAGAAGCACGAAGATCAACAATTTTATCAGCAGACACGGGATCGATTGACGCTATTCAATGATCTACTACCCAAGAGGAAAAGGCTTGGCCGAGGCTTTTAATAAAACTCTCGTCCAAATCTTAAAGAAAACTTTGGACTACAACAAAAGGAATTGGCACGAGAAGTTGTTAGAAGCCTTATGGGTCTACAGAACGACTTTTAGGACTCCTACTCAGTCTACGCCCTACGCTTTAGTGTACGAGTCCGAGGCAGTTCTACCCTTGGAAGTTCAGCTCCCATCACTCAGAATTGCAGTTGCGAACAAGATCACTACAGAAGAAAATGCCAAATTACGGCTGGAAGAATTGGAAAACTTGGAAGGAAAACGACTTGCAGCGCAACAGAATTTGGAACAGTATCAAGCTAAGATGATCCAGGCCCACGACAAACTGGTCCGTCCAAGGACATTCAAAGTTGGTGACTTGGTCCTAGTTCTCAGGAGGCCTATTCTTGCACAACGCAAGATAGGAGGTAAATTTGAACCGACATGGGAGGGGTCGTTCGTGGTTGAGACAGTCTACTCAGGAGGTTCTTACCAGCTTGTGAATTGCTGTGGAGAACGATTTATGCTTCTAATCAATGGACGATATTTGAAGAAGTATTACACAACCTGATGTTTCGAAGAATGAAATTTCATTCATAGAAGCACAGGTAGAGTAATCACTTATAACTGGGTTCGAACCTGAAATAAAATGAAAAAGAAAATGAATGATAAAAAAATCATAAGAAAAAAGAATGTGTTAAAGGAAAACATATGCAATTGAAGTAATAATGAAATTTTTACTCTTCCTTTCGAGCCCAGCTCACTCCTGATCTTTTCTCATCTTCTCTTACTCTTATAAAATTCAAAATAATTAAATAAGAATTTTTCATTAATAAGTAAGTTTTCTTATTGTTCTCTTCCTGAGTACAGCCCTTGATCTTTTCCTTATTTTCTTATCAGGGAAATGTCGAACGGGCGGCTGTTCCTGAACTTTAAGGATGGCGTAAGTCTTGCACTTAACAAAGAAGAGCTGAAAGCTGACGCTTTGATAGAGGTTGGCTCGGACCTTTCATAGTTAGAGTTGTGATCACTGAAAAATTTATTAAGAAATTCATACCTATTTTTGATGAAATTGCACTTTAAAGAAAGGTATTTTCTTTATTTTGTTACGAGAATAAAGAATTTAGGTGATAAAAGCAAAAATCATAAAAAGGAGCGGATTTGGAGCAAAAAGGAAGAAAATAATGCAATTTGTGCTGAGTCGACGACGGCGAGATCGAGCCCGCCGACGGCGAGGGTACGAGGAAGAAAATTCTGAAGGATTTATAACTGTCTCGCTGACAGCGAGCCCGAGCCCGCCGACAGCGAGATAGCGCGGTTCAAAGACTTTCTAGAAGCCTCGCCGACGGCGAGGTAGTTCGTCGCCGACGGCGAGCTAGTTCAAATGGCACGGATACATTGAACCCGGACACCTTTTGAAGAGATGCTTACACACCTCTTGGACCTTTGCTTACCTCTATATATAGAGGCCGAAAATCGATCTTTTGTGTGTTCTAAGTGTGTTATAAGTGTGTGAGCAGATCTTTAGAATCTTAATTAGTGTAATTAGTGAGTCTTTAGTGAGTTTAGTGAGTAATTAGTGAGTCGTCTTGTACTTGGAAGGAAGAGTCAAAGGAACTACGAGGAGTCACGCTAGGGATAAATCAAGATAAGTATTTGTATTTATTGTTTTTAACTTTAAATGAAATCCATGCTTAGTTTAGTTCCCATGCATTCCGAGTAGTTTATTAGTCTTTCTCCTCGTTTATGAAATTAAGTAACTTGATGAACTAAAAATAGAAGTGCTTTTATATACATTAATAAATTGGGATAATTTTTACTTAAAACTTAATTTACTTTCAAACTGGCCATTTGATTTGTTAAAATGTGTTGATTATCAACTATAGTAAAAATTACATCTGATATTCGGGGAATTCAAAAGCCTTGGAAGGAAGGTGCAAATAAATAGGGAAATAATATCACCAGGCGTAGAATTGAGCATTTTAGTGTGACGGACTAAAATATTCAATTCGGTCCTATTGTTTGAGAGCTGAAGTGTAGATGTTAGCCCTCGGGCGAGGGGAACGTGGGAGCTACGAAGTGGCGGTCGGTATCCTCTCGGCCTAGCCGCAGATTCGGTAATCAAACATAGAATTAGTCAATATTCTTTACACCTGAACCAAAGGGTAAAGAATAGGAATGCTCCTATTTGTCACAATACCTTAAAACTATCTATTTAAATTCATCAATCACTTAAATTTCTAAACAAAGGGGAAATATACTTTTTCTGAATAGTTAAGACTTATTTAGCAATTAGTTTAATTTCCTGCACTTTCAATACATATTAATTTTCTACTTAGTTAAGTTACCTAATTAAAATACTTAGTTTACTTTATTGCACTTAAATTTAGAATTCCAAATTTTCGTATACTATTTTAAAATTATTATTATTATTATTTTAAAATTAGTTGTTATTTAATTTTCTCTTTTCCCTGTGGGATCGATAACCAGGACTCCACTAGAGCCCTGTATTACTTGATACGATACGTATACTTGCGTAGCATCCACAATATAAACAATTACAATTCTATACATATAATATAGCGGGGTCAAGTTTTTGGCGTCGTTACAATTAAATTAAAAATAACATAATAAAATAAAATTGTGGGTCAAGTTTTTGGCGCCGTTGCCGGGGAAAGTAAGAAAAATTTACTAGAGTAACGGACTATTTTAAAATAATCATAATAAATAAATTAATATCTATTCTAAAATTGTATGCGCAATTTTGGAAATGAAAATTTAATACCTTACGATTCTGAATTAGAGCGTACAATTAAAAGAATTAGAAAACAAAAGAAACAAATTATAAATTTAACACAAATGGCGAATATTCCCGAAATTCAAAATATGAATCAACAAAGACCATTAAGAGATTATGCCAACCCTACATCGGATGAAATTCATTTAACTATTTAAAACCCCGATGTAGTCTGCTAATTCATTTGAACTTAAACCCGCAATTATCCAAATGATACAAAACAATCAATTTAGTGGTTCACCTACTGAAGATCCTAACTTACATCTTGCTAGTTTTCTAGAACTTTGTGCTACTTTTAAATATCAAGGAGTATCTTACGATGCTATAAGACTTAGACTTTTTCCTTTTTCATTAAGGGATAAGGCTAAAATGTGGTTGAATTCGTTAGCACCTGGATCTATTAAAACTTGGGGAGAATTATCACAAAAATTTCTATCCAAATATTTTCCACCATCTAAAACTGCTAAGTTTAGAAATGATATAACTTCTTTTTGTCGATTAGATGGAGAATCAATATATGAAGCTTGGGAGAGATTTAAGGAACTTCTTAGGAAATGCCCACATCATGCGCTACCGTATTAGTCGATTATTCAAACCTTTTATAATGGATTAGTAGGATCCTTAAGATCAATCATCGATGCTGCTTCTTGGAGGTTCATTAATGTCTAAACCATTTGATGAAGCTTATGCACTAATCGAAGAAATGGCAACAAATAATTTCCAATGGCCTCGCTGATAGAGTAAATCCGAAAAAGATAGCCGACATTCATGAAAACGATGCAATATCTATGTTAGCTTCTCAAATTGCTGCTATATCTAAGAAATTAGATCATTTTGGAATGAACTACTCTCCTACTTTAGAAGAAAACTCATCCGGACAAATCATAGAATCTCAATCTAATTATGAAACTTTAAATGCTATTAATAATAGAACTAATAACCCTTATTCAAACTATTATAATCCTGGGTGGAAAACTCATCCAAATTTTAATTGGAATAACACATTTAATCAACAATGGATGAATCAACCTAATCAAGCAAATCCAAACTATAAACCTAATTACCCACCTGGATTTAATAACAATAACCCTCAATTCAAAGATAAGAAATTATTTATGGATGAATTAATTTTGAATATGGGTCATCAACTACAAAATCAAGGAAATAAACTACAAATTCAAGGAAATCAATTACAAATTCAAGGAACATCTATTAAAAATATAGAAACTCAACTTGGACATATTGCTACTGCACTAAATAATAGAATACCTGGAACTTTTCCTAGTAATGTGGAAATAAATCCTAAAGATCAAGGAAAAGAACAAATTAAAGCAATACAACTAAGGAGTGGAAAAGAATTAGAACCTCAAATTCAAAAAGAACTTGAAAGCCAAAAAGAGGAAGTGGAAATTGAAAAGGAAACAATTCAACAAGATTCAAACTTAGAACATCCTTTAATACCTATGAAAATTTCTGTTGAAAAACGTCCACCACCATTTCCTCAACGACTATCTCAACATAAAAAAGATAAACAATTTGTTAAATTCCTTGAAATATTAAAGAAATTAACAATCAATATACCTTTTGTCGAAGCTTTAGATCAGATGCCAAATTATGTAAAATTTATGAAAGATATTATAAATAAGAAAAGAAAATTCATCGATAATGAAACAGTCGCACTTAGTGAAGATTGTAGTGTTATTATTCAGAAGAAGCTTCCTGAAAAATTGAAAGATCCTGGTAGTTTCACTATACCTTGCGCTATAGGAGAAAAATTTTATGGAAAAGCTTTGTGTGACTTAGGAGCAAGCATCAATCTAATGCCTCTATCGATTTTTAAGAGATTAGGATTAGGAAAAATTACACCTACTTCAGTAACCCTTCAATTAGCTGATCGTTCGGTTACTTATCCTAAGGGAATTATTGAAGATGTGTTAGTAAAAGTGGATAAATTTATCTTCCCAGTAGATTTTATTGTTTTAGATATGGAGGAAGATAAAGAAATTCCTATCATTTTAGGAAGACCATTTTTAGCTACTTGGAAAAGCTATGATTGATGTTCGGAAAGGAGAATTAACTATGAGAGTAAATGACCAAAAAGTTACATTTAATATTGCAAAATCAATGAAATATCCTGCGCTAGAAAAAGATGATGAATGTTTTCGGATGGAAATACTTGAACATTTACAACGCGAACATTTTAAGGAATATTACGAAGAGAAATTAGAAAAAGAAAACACTGAATTAATTAAAGATAATAATGAAGAACTAGATTATATTCAGGAAAGATTTGAATTTTTGGATAATATTGAAAACACTGACAAGAATATAGCTCCATCAATTATTAAACCTCCTGAACTTGAGCTAAAAATATTACCTGATCATTTGAAATATGCTTATTTAGGTAATTCTTCAACTTTACCAGTTATTATTTCATCTGCCTTAAACGAATCTCAAGAACAAAAACTTTTAGAAACTTTAAAAAAATATAAGAAAACTTTTGGTTGGACTTTAGCAGATATTAAAGGAATTAGTCCTTCAATCTGTATGCATAGAATTATTTTAGATGATGAACATAAACCTAAAGCAGATCCCCAAAGGAGATTAAACCCGATAATGAAAGAAGTAGTTAAGAAAGAAATTTTAAAATGGTTTGATAATGGTATTATATATCCTATTTCTGACAGTGCTTGGGTAAGCCCAATTCACTGTGTTCCTAAGAAGGGAGGAGTGACCGTCACTGCCAATGAAAATAACGATCTTATTCCTATAAGACAAGTTACTGGTTGGCATATATGTATTGATTATAGGAAATTAAATACCGCCACCAGGAAAGATCACTTCCCTTTACCATTTCTAGACCAGATGTTAGATAGATTAGCCAGGACATAAGTATTTTTGTTTTCTAGATGGATACACCGGTTATCATCAAATACAAATTGCTCCCGAGGATCAAGAGAAAACTACATTTACTAGTCCTTATGGAACTTTCGCTTTTCGAAGAATGCCTTTTGGATTATGTAATGCACCAAGCAACATTCCGGAGATGTATGATGTCTATATTTAGTAAGTTAATTGACAATGGAATAGAAGTATTTATGAATGATTTCTCCGTATTTGGAACATCATTTGACACATGCTTAACTCATCTTGAAAAAGTATTAGAAGTATGTGAGAAAACAAATTTAGTTCTAAATTGGGAGAAATGTCAATTTATGGTTGCGGGCGGCATTGTATTAGGGCATAAAATTTCGGAAAAAGGCATGGAAGTGGACCCTGCAAAAATTCAAGTTATAGCTAAATTACCACCTCCAACTACGGTAAAAGGGGTAAGAAGTTTTCTTGGACATGCTGGATTTTACAGACGCTATATAAAAGATTTTTCAAAAATTACTAAACCTCTATGCCAACTTCTCGAAAAGGACAAGAAATTTGAATTTACAATCGAATGCCTGAATGCTTTTGAACTCTTAAAAGAAAAATTAATTACAGCATCTATAATAGTTTCACCTAGCCGGGAGAAACCATTTGAGCTTATGTGTGATGCTAGTGATTATGCTTGTAGGAGCGAGTTCTTGGGCAAAGATATGAAAAGATTTTTAAAGTTATATACTTATGCTAGTAAAACTCTAAATGATGCTGAAATAAATTATACAGTTACAGAAAGAGAATTATTAGCAGTAGTATATGGTTTTAATAAATTTAGACCTTATCTGATTGGAACAAAATGTATCGTGCATACTGATCATTCTGCTATCAAATATTTAATGCAAAAGAAAGATTTCAAACCAAGATTAATTAGATGGATGCTATTAATGAGAATTCGATTTTGAGATCGTTAATAAGAAAGGAACTGATAATCAAATTGCGGATCATTTATCAAGATTAGAAAATCATGAATTATCCGATATTGAAAATGAAATTATAGACGATTTTCTCGATGAACAACTATATAATATCAATGAGTGGAAAATACCATGGTATGCTTGATATAGTAAACTATATAGTTAGTAATATTTTACCACCTATGCTAACTTTGCAACAACGAGAAAAAATTCATCCATGATACGAAAACCTATTTTTGGGATGAACCATATTTATATAAGCAATGTAAGGATTTAATTATTAGAAGATGTATACCTTATGAAGAAAGCTGAACCAATTATTCAAAAATGTCATGATTCCGATTTTGGAGGACATTTTGGGACTGATAAAACTGCTTATAAGATTCTACAATCTGGATTTTACTGGCCTACTCTATTTAGAGATGTATACAGATATATTAAAACTTGCGATAAATGTCAAAGAGTAGGAAATATATCTAGAAAAAATGAAATGCCTCTGAATTTTATATTAGAAGTTGAAATTTTTGATGTTTGGGGATTAGATTTTATGGGACCTTTTATTCCTTCATTTGGAAACTCATATATATTAGTAGCTGTTGATTATGTTTCCAAATAGATTGAGGCACAAGCTTTACCTAGGTGTGATGCTAAGAGTGTTTCAAAATTTCTGATGAAAAATATTTTTACTAGATTTGGAATGCCGAGAGTGATTATCAACGACGGAGGAACTCATTTTAGAAATAAATACATTCACAAACTAGTAGAAAAATACAATATTACTCATAAGATATCCACTGCTTATCATCCACGAGACTAGTGGATTAGCTGAAGTATCTAATCGTGAGATTAAACGTATTTTAGAAAAATCAGTAAACCCAAATAGGTTAGATTGGTCTATTAGATTAGACAACTGCATTATGGGCTTATAGGATCTGCTTATAAAACTCCGATTGGAATGATTCCTTACGAGCTTATATATGGAAAAACATGCCACTTACCGGTTGAATTAGAACATAAAGCATATTGGGCAATTAAAGAATTTAATTATAATATGAAGGAAGCTGGTGAGAAAAGATTTCTCCAATTAAATGAATTGGAAGAATTAAGAAATGAATCATATGATAATGATCAGATTTATAAAGAAAAGATGAAATTATGGCATGATCGGAAGATTAATCGAGAGAAATTTTGAACCGAGACAGGAAGTTTTGCTATATAATACTAGATTGAAATTATTTCTGGAAAATTGAAGTCTCGATGGTTAGGACCTTTCACCATAACTCAAATATTTTCATACGGAACTATAGAAATCGAAGATCCAAAAGCTCGGACATAAATTTAAAGTTAATGGACATAGATTAAAACCATATTTCGAAGGTATAAGACCTAACTATAAAGAGGTTTTAATGCTTAGTCGACTCGATTAATAATTGAAATTAGGTCGGGCTGACGACGTTAAACCAAACACTTTATGGGAGGCAACCCATATTAGTTATCTATTTTTATTGTATCTTAATAGTTAGTCTATATTATTGAAACTTTACTACTCAATTATTATTAAGAATCATCACATATTCGAACCGTTATGATGAGAAAAGAAATTATTCGATTTAGAGCGAAATTGGACTTTTTTCTTTGGAATCTCGCCGACGGCGAGGTCGATACTCGCCAACAGCGAGGTTCGCGCCTAATTTAAATTTAGTTTATTTATCGAGCTCGCTGACAGCGAAAAACGTCCCGCCGACAGCGAGAACATGGGAGGCAGTTTTTATAACTGAGTCGCCGACGGCAAGAAACTTCCCGCCGACAGCGAGGAAGTTATAAAAATGAGTTATTTATAATTTGAATGCCAATTTGGACGGTTTCAACACCAATTCCTTTGTAAAAACCTATTCTTAAATCATTCTAGATCTGCCTTCTTCACTATAATTCATTCCATTCACCATAATGGCCTCCAAATTCTTAGATTCCTCTAATTCTGGAGTGTTTAACCGGAGGAAATTTGTGAGTGCGGAAGCGCAGCGGATCTTCAACAAGGTTTTGGTAAAGAAAAGAGTTATCAAGGAACGGGGATTTGTCAATCGAGGATTAGAGAATTCCACTACAAAGATAGAAGAAATGATCGCGCGACGCTGCTTGGAGGTATTTTGTTACACTACGTCCGCTCGTTGTTATTCCAGTTGTGAAAGAGTTCTACTCTAACTTACATGTGATCAACAATGAGAATGTCTACGTCCGAGGAAGATGGGTGACGTTTACTCCATCAAGAGTAAATGAATTATTCTCTATAGAAAACACCCCGGTATGTCACTATTCAAATTTTGTGCCTTCTCGATATAATATGAATGAGATATTTCGATATCCGATCGATGAACCGGAAGATTGGGAAATGCGTGAAGACGGGTATGTTAGTTTCTCCGCATCACTTTTGAATCTCGTCTCAAAGCACTGGCACTTTTTCATCTCATCTAAATTGTTACCTACTATGAGGGTAAACAAGGTTTCAAAGGAATGCGCTATATTGAATTATTGTATTCAAAATGGATTGCATATTGATGTTGGATCAATAATTGTTAAGTCTGCATTGGGTTTAATTGTGCATGGGTCAGTTCACGGACTAGGACACCCATCTACAATTTTTGCATTATGCAGTCAGTACCAGGTTTCTTATGAAGCTTGGGAAAAGGTTCTGTTACCTTGGAAGCCTCTTGATCCTACAGATATGTTCCCTACTTTGGACAATAATGATGAAATTACATTTATCTCCGATAGAGCTTCACAGAATAATCCTATAGCAAGGCCTATTTCAGATAAAACGGAGTTACTTATGAAGAAAATTAAAGGAATGGAGAAAGAACTGCAGAAAGTGAGAGATTCAATCGACAATATATCTGATTTATTCAATCACATTAACTGGAGGATGAAGGAACACTTTGATCATTCTGGACACCTGGAAGCTAGCTTTCTTCATTTACTGAGACAGAAGGGTTGGATCATCGAAGAATCCGCTTCGGAATTTCCCTTCAGGCCTTTCTATAACTTATTTGTGCATCATCGTCATATCGAAATATCAGAGAAGATGAAGATTCTGACATTGAAGAGTAGTAGTAAAGATTTCCATAGTATGTTTGTGTTTATGTTATTTGATTTGATTTAGATTTTATTATGTGTGGAGTGATGATTTGAATATCTCAAACTTAGTTGAGATATGCGTCATAGTTTTGTATCAGCATTTAGTGTGACGTGGATTGGTTTGCGATGCTGATTAGTAGTAAGGATTGGAGAATTGAAGTTTGATTATAGAGTTTAAAATTATGTCAGTTTGTACATCTCATGGATTTCAATATTAAAGTTAATTTGTTGTGTTGTGTGAATTTGTTTGTGTATAAGTAGCTAATCTTCATATTAAATTAATAAATGATGTGATCTAAAATATAATATAAGGCAAATCAAGGACGAAAATGAGTGACGAATTTCAGAAATTTAATTTTTTTGGAATCTCGCCGACGGCGAGAAAAATCCCGCCGACAATGAGATCGATCTCGCTGACAGCGAAGAATTTCTCGCCGACAGCGGATTTTTCCCGAGAGTTTTCGGTTCCGAAAAATATTAACTCGCCGACGGCGAGAAAAATCTCGCTGACAGCGAGGTCGCTAAAAACATATATTTTGACCAGTCAAAAACACTATTCATCATCCCCAACCTCTCATTTTCGCAAAAACCGACCTAGGGCTTGAGAGATCTTGGATTTGAAGCGATTTCATCACTCAAAAACACCGGATTTCATCTTCTCTTTGTAAGTGCTTCACTTCTATGCAAAAATTTTTTATTTTCACCATGTATTTTCACCACATTGCAAATTTTGGGAAAAATCAAAATGTGGAAGAAATATTCGGTGGAAATCCATGGAATTTGATTTAAATTGCTTATAAATGTTGTAGGAAGCCTTCTTAGTATTATTTTTAAGTTTAGCGTAAATTTTCACGACTTTCACAGATTGATCGTATGGCTCCACGACAAAAACGTCGAGTAGAATTCGACGAAGACCGATTCATCAATGCACGAGCACAGACTAAATATTTTCAAAATATTCAAGGAAGAAAGTGCATTGCGGATCGGGTTTTCAAAAATCCAGGAGGAGAAGTAGAACGGATTATTAAGGAACGAGGTTGGGAGAATTTCTGTTACGTTCAATATAGAGCAGCTGTAGAAGTGGTTAAAGAATTTTATGCCAATTTGACTGCCGTTGAAGATGCACCAGTAAAGGTACGAGGATTTTTTGTAGATTTCAATGCTGCAAGAATTAACTTGTTCTATGAAGTTCATGACTCGCACTTTAGCGAGTATGAAACTTTTGAACGATGGAAGGACCACCTGGAGGAAGTCATTAGCTTTCTCATCGATGGAACCGGAGTTTGGAAAATTAAGCGACAGGAAAGAGTGAATTTTCCTCTTTCTAAATTAAATGCGATCTCAAAGCCTGGCATTACTTTATTTGTTCTACTCGTTACCCACATATCACCACGAGTGAGGTAACACGAGATAGAGCAATTCCGAATTTCGTATTCGAAAAACGAAGCATCAACATTGGGAGAATTATTTATCAAAACATCCCGGCCACTCCTCGAAATGAGAGTGGAGCTGGATCGGGACACCCCGGATTAATTTTTGCACTCGCCAACTCTCTGGAGTTGAAGCTAGAGATGATGAAGAATGGTTAGAACCAATGAAACCACTCACAGTTGCCAATATTAAGAAGTATGAATCTCATGAAGGGTGGAGATCAGGAGTAAGAAGTTATTTTACTCAGTCAAGTAGAGATATACCCTCTACTAGGCATGAACCTCCTGAGCCTACCACCCCTACCCTACAAGATCTGATGAATGAGCTGACACTGCATAGGAGAAGTTTTGAGCAATTTGGAGAAAATATGGGGAGAAGATTTGATCATTTTGATCAAAGGATTGATAATCTGGAGAGGAGACATGATTATGATAGCGAATATCTCCAGCGGACATTCGGAATACGAGATTGCATACTATGAAGCTGAACGTCGTTATAGGAGTGGTGATTTAGATGTTGTCTTTCCTGAGTGCCCCCGATATTCACAGTACTAGCCTGCTCAGTCTTCTCAGCCTACAGATCAGGGAGGAGATGATATAGCCTGGGACTTTGATGCTGAAGATTAGGACTTTATTTGTTTTGTTTGTTTGA
This sequence comes from Papilionanthe hookeriana x Papilionanthe teres, assembly GCA_022702705.1. Taxonomy (NCBI): domain Eukaryota; kingdom Viridiplantae; phylum Streptophyta; class Magnoliopsida; order Asparagales; family Orchidaceae; genus Papilionanthe; species Papilionanthe hookeriana x Papilionanthe teres. Next base: position 13,583,379 of record CM040432.1, on the reverse strand, counting down.
TGTTAAGTTATTTTTTTGAACTTTTATATGTTTATAATATTTAGTATTTTATGTTGCGAAACATTGGATGTTTGTTAGATTATTTGCTTGAATTGTTATAGTAGTTTAGTTTTTGTTTTTGTGTTAGTTAATTGCATTTGTTTTTATGTTAAATAGGATATTAGTTTTCTTTAGTATGTTTTTATTTTATTCTGTATTGTTTTAAGTTGTAAAATTGTTAATCTGTTAGTTCAATGTTTTAATATGTTAGTAATTAATATGTGTAGTGTAGAGTTAATTTTAATTGTTGTATTTAATACTTATCTCAGATTTTATCCCTGCATTTTCTTTAAATTATTATATATATATGGAGAATACTAACAGTACAAGTTCAATGAAAAATAAAAAAACCTGCAAAAATTTCAAAGAAAAAAAAGAAATACCTAAACTTCAAAGGTATGATTTATTTACTTTCCCTTTTTCATTATTTAGAGTAGATATAAAAATTTAAGTTTGGGGGGGAGTAAAATACAAATTTAGTTATTAACTTGTTCTCAATTTCTATTTTTCAAATTATTATAAAATGATTTTTATAGCATATTTTTCAATTTAATTAATATGAATTATTTTATTTAATTATTATAAAATGTTAAATGAAATATTTCTAGTGATTTAATTAATTAAATAGAATAAAATATTTGGTTAAAGGAAATAAGAATATAGTAAACTATTTTTAGTAAGGAAAACTATATTCTAAAATTAAAATTCTTAAGTATTCAAGTGAAGAAGAAAAGATTGAAAATCAATGAAGTAAAAACTATGAAGTATATATAAGCTAAGAAATATTTCTAAGTTTCAAATTTAGGAAGATGAAAATGAAGTTCAAATTTATTAACAGGCTCTCCAGATACAGTAATCCTCATTAAAAAATAAAAAGAAAAAGAAAAAGAAAAAGAAAAAGAAAAATGAGGAGAAGCTTGAGGAGATGCCTTATCAAAAATTGGCTTCATTTAAATTAACCTAAAGGGAAAAACTTAGATATTTCCAAACTTATGTTTATGGATTAGAATTTTACCTAATAGTGTTTTCTTGAATTTCTTATCATATGAATATCTTAAGTAATTATTCTTTTAAATATAGTCATTCCTGAAATGAATAGTAAGCTAGAAATCTTAGACCTGATAACTAAATAATTTATTTCTATAAGATTAATTAAATTACATGAATTATTTTATTTAACTTTATTATGATATTAATTAATCTAATTCATAATTATTTAAATTGAAAAATCTTATTATAGAACTCATTATTTTTATGTAGTACTAAAATTACTTGATGACAAGTAATAAGTAAGTTTGGGGGATTTTGATCACTGAAAAATTTATTAAGAAATTCATACCTATTTTTGATGAAATTGCACTTTAAAGAAAGGTATTTTCTTTATTTTGTTACAGGAATAAAGAATTTAGGTGATAAAAGCAAAAATCATAAAAAGGAGCGGATTTGGAGCAAAAAGGAAGAAAATAATGCAATTTGTGCTGAGTCGCCGACGGCGAGATCGAGCCCGCCGACGGCGAGGGTACGAGGAAGAAAATTCCGAAGGATTTATAACCGTCTCGCTGACAGCGAGCTCGAGCCCGCCGACAGCGAGATAGCGCGGTTCAAAGACTTTCTAGAAGCCTCGCCGACAGCGAGGTAGTTTGTCGCCGACGGCGAGCTAGTTCAAATGGCACAGATACATTGAACCTGGACACCTTTTGAAGAGATGCTTACACACCTCTTGGACCTTTGCTTACCTCTATATATAGAGGCCGAAAATCAGTCTTTTGTGTGTTCTAAGTGTGTTATAAGTGTGTGAGCAGTCTTTAGAATCTTAATTAGTGTAATTAGTGAGTCTTTAGTGAGTTTAGTGAGTAATTAGTGAGTCGTGCTGTACTGGAAGGAAGAGTCAAAAGAACTACGAGGAGTATGCTTGGGGATAAATCAAGATAAGTATTTGTATTTATTGTTTTTAACTTTAAATGAAATCCATGCTTAGTTTAGTTCCCATGCATTCTGAGTAGTTTATTAGTCTTTCTCCCTGTTTATGAAATTAAGTAACTTGATGAACTAAAAATAGAAGTGCTTTTATATACATTAATAAATTGGGATAATTTTTACTTAAAACTTAATTTACTTTCAAACTGGCCATTTGATTTGTTAAAATGTGTTGATTATCAACTATAGTAAAAATTACATCTGATATTCGGGAATTCAAAAGCCTTGGAAGGAAGGTGCAAATAAATAGGGAAATAATATCACTGGGCGTAGAATTGAGCATTTTAGTGTGACGGACTAAAATATTTAATTCGGTCCTATTGTTTGAGAGCCGAAGTGTAGATGTTAGCCCTCGGGCGAGGGGAACGTGGGGGCTCGAAGTGGCAGTCGGTATCCTCCCGACCTAGCCGCGGATTCGATAATCAAACATAGGATTAGTCAATATTCTTTACACTGGACCAAAGGGTAAAGAATAGGAATGCTCCTATTTGTCACAATACCTTAAAACTATCTATTTAAATTCATCAATCACTTAAATTTCTAAACAAAGGGGAAAGATACTTTTTCTGAATAGTTAAGACTTATTTAGCAATTAGTTTAATTTCCTGCACTTTCAATACGTATTAATTTTCTACTTAGTTAAGTTACCTAATTAAAATACTTAGTTTACTTATTGCACTTAAATTTAGAAATCCAAATTTTCGTATACTATTTTAAAATTATTATTATTATTATTTTAAAATTAGTTGTTATTTAATTTTCTCTTTCCCCGTGGGATCGATAACCGGGACTCCACTAGAGCCCTGTATTACTTGATACGATACGTATACTTGTGTAGCATCCACAACATAAACAATTACAATTCTATACATATAATATAGCGGGGTCAAGTTTTTGGCGTCGTTACAATTAAATTAAAAATAACATAACAAAATAAAATTGTGGGTCAAGTTGGAATATGAGGAAACTGCTTGGACTGCTGTGGATCCCGAACAGTTCCGTGGGAAGATAGTGGTGAGGCTCAACAAGAAGGCTCCCTAAGATGCGAACAAAAAGAGGAAGATCAATATGATCGAGGAAAACAAGATGAAATCTGTGATAACGTCCGCAGGAGGAAAGCTTGTCAGTGCTGCTCCTACTGAGATTCAGGGAGAGAGGAAAGCCACCCTGACCCAAACTCAGAGAAGAAACAAGAATCGCCGTATCGTCAAGATGCTGAAGAAATTAACAGAAGAACAGAACAAGGAAGAAACCCCGACGGCCGTGGCGGTTACCCCAAGGAGGCCAGTCCTCAGGAGCACCATAGCAGAGATTGTCCCAAAGAAGGTTACTACAAAGCCTACACCTGAGATAGTGACGATCCCAGGAGAGCATAACGGTGTGGAGCCATATTTCCCACAGTACGTCACTAGACCCCGATAGCTGCAGATAATTTCAGAGCAGGAATTTGAGATGATCCAGAGGGTGCGGAAGCAGAATTTTGAATACTTTCAGAGAATCAGAGGCAGATATGTCAACATCCTAGAAGGACTAGAGTTACATATAGATGTTTTCTCTCACTATGCGCAGAGTGAAATTGTAGACTACGTCAATGAGCTGAAGAAACAAGGTCGTGCAGGACGATTACGTAGCAGGACCTACTCCGAGCCAAAGAAATGGAAAAGAGGTAAGGGGAGGATTACTATCCAATTTGGATGCTGTTACAACTTCGCTGATGACAGGAAAGGAAATCCACCAGGGATACTATGCTACGATGAAGTGGATCCAATGCCAGTTTTAATTAAGAAAATGGTAAAATGGATGGTGGCTTGGCGAGTCCTACCCGCTGATTGCATACCAAACAACTATATTATCAACATCTATGCAGAAGGAGACTGCATCCCACCTCACACAGATCATCATGATTTTTTAAGGCCCTTTTGTACCGTTTCCTTCATCAACCAATGCAACATTATGTTCGGGACAGAACTCCGGATAGTTGGCCCCGGAGAATTCCGAGGGCCGGTGGAGATACCTCTACCGGTAGGCTCTGTTCTTGTACTACAAGGAAATAGTGCAGATGTAGCGAAGCACTGCATACCGGGAGTTCCCTATGAACGGATCTCCATCACTTTCAGAAGGATGGACGAGAGTAAAATTCTGCTCTACTTCCAGCCAGATCCAGAACTAGAGAATTTGCAGCCCTACGAGCTGTAGGCTACATAGTAGTAGCACACCTCTAAAATACACTTACGTGGGATTCTCCTCTGGAAAGTGGCTTGGAAGGTGATGTTATTACCTATGTAGTTTACTTTTCAGACATGGATAAATCAAACAGACAATTTTGTCAGAGTACACGGAGATATCAATGCAGTCTGTGTTCAAATATATTTATGAACTTTTGTCAAAGTTTGTTTTCAGAAAGATGTCATCAGAAATGTTTTGATGGAATCACCTGATGTATCTTCGACATTTTAATGGAAATGAACTTTGTGTTTTGCCTTTAGTTTTGTGCAATTCACTGCAAACGCCACCAGATATGAGTTTAACTCGGTCTCAAAAAAAAGAAAGTTGGACGAAGAACGATTTGAATGAAATAATAACAACAAAATAAAAATTGAATTCAAAGTCTGAATAAAACACAAACAAAACTCAAAATAGATCAACTCAAAACTTCAAGATTTGAAAGAAGTAAATCAATTAAAATCCGAATCAAAGTAAAATTTCAATCGAAAACGAAACTAAAACAAAATCAAATCACTAAAAGCAATGAATAATGAAAATGAAATTCCCGAATCTGATATCTGTTGACCTCACTTTTGGTTGAGGTCTAGTCTCTCTTTAGAATAGCCTAGGGTCTAGCCATAGGACTCTCCTGGTGCTTTCTTAGAGGACTAGTCCTGGAACCCTTCCCATAGAAATTCAAAACTCTTCTTGCTTCACTAGGGGGTTTTCATATGCTTAAGGCCTAACCTCCACCTTTTGGTAGGAAAAAGGCAAGCATGAGGAATCCTAGGGGAATTCTCCTATAGGTGGTCAGACCTTAGGATTTGTCCTGAGGGAGGTCTGGAGATCACCACTCATACACTTCACATTCACAATATATACTGCACATCCTAATTTCAACCCTGAACTCTTTGGAAACTCATGTGGATATCCCAGCCCTAAGTCTATGACTAAGTGGTGGGGACCAACACATAGAGGACCAAATGAGGGTGACCCTCGATTTATAACTCAATTTAAACCATTACATCATGCTCACTTTGAAGCCACCTTCAAATCTCCAAAGTTTCAATTTTTGGCCCCTGACCTCCAAAATGCTCTAAACTACCCAAAATTCTTCAAATTCACTAAAATTCCACAAAAATCATTCCAAGATATTCCTTACCACTCAAATTGACCATTCATGAACAAAAATTCCAAAATTTCAAAAAATACCCCCCAATACCCTCAAAATACCCAAAATACCTCTTTTGCCCAAAAATCCAAAAATTCCAAAAAAAATTCTCAAAAAATTCCAGCAAATCCTAAAAATCTCCAATTTCATTTTGTTCAACTACACTATGGGTCAATTTTGACAAATTAATACACTTTCAATCAAAAATCCTAACTTGGCCATTTAACCTAAAGGTGCCTAAACCAAACCCAATCTTGACCCAATTGACCCCAATTTTCATTAAATTCAATTCTAAACCAAAATTCAACATCCCCAATATCAACTTAGATCAAATTCAAGTCCAATGCGACCCACATTTGAATCTAATTCCACTTGAAATCAAAATCCCCAATTTTGCCTAAATAACCCAAAACTCCTAAAGTGACCCAATGTCAATCAATTCCTCCCAAATTTAAATTCCAAACTCTTTATAACACCTCCTTAAACTGAATTGGATCATCAATTACCCATAATGTGAGCTCAGGTCTTACCCAAATCCATTTTGAACAAAAAAACCCTAATTTTAACCCAAGCTGAACACATGTCTTAAATCCACCAAATTGACCCTCTAAAAATTGTCAAAACCATTTTATGTCTTCATTAAAAGTCTTCTAGACAATCATATCTACAATACTGTTGAAGACCTATGGACTCCATTCCCACTCAAACTCAAGATAACTTGACCCGAACCCAATATGGTCCAAAATAATAAAAAATCCAATCCATGCCAAAATTGAACTTCCAAATGAGCTCAAAACCACTTTATGTCTTCATGAAAGATCTTCATTAGAATCAAGTGGATAATATTGATCAAGGCACTTGGGCTTCATTCAAGCTCTAGCCAAATCTAAACTCAAATTAGCCCAATGTTCTTAAAATGGACCCAAAATCCAAAACTCACCAAACTAAAATACACTCACACACACACCCACATTCTCCCCCTCTTACATCTCACGGCAAAACAAAAAAAAAAAAGAAAACAAAAAAAAAAAACAAAAAAAAACAAAAAAAAAAATTTAAAAGTCTTCCCTCCTTACTTTCACCTTACTTCCATGCCTTCCCCTTACCTCTCCCTCACCCTACCCGCCACCTCACCCTATCACCTTACCTCCACCATATTTCTCCCTCACATCATCCTCACTCCCTCCTTAACTCTTAGCTGTGAGCCTCCCCATTAACCCCCCCCCCCCCACATTATCCCACTTCACACACCCTTACACACTCACTTACACACACTCTTACATTTAGCCATTCCACCCCCCAAAATTTCTCTCCTAGCCGTGAGCCTCTCCTCCTCCTCCTCCTCTCCTTCTTCCAAGCAAAGCCACATCCATCGAAACCCCTTCCTAGCCGTGAGCTTCAACAAGGCATCCCTTTCTTCAAGTTCCTTTCATCAACTCCCCAAAATCAAGGTAAGCTTCTTCCCCCTCTCTTTTATCTTATGAACATTTAAGCTTCAAAGAAATGTTTCACCCCTCTCATGCTTAGCCTAAGACCCCACATATACATGTATTTTCCTGAAAGCTCCTATTCCTCTACATAGGTTTACAAAAAATTATGTGTTAAACTCTTCCATGCTTAGCCTTATGGATTTTTTTTTTTCATACAAGCTATTTAAAATAAAAAAAAAATCATGTGTAGATTATTTCTTTTACAATTCTTCATTTTATTCATACATAGGCTTAGGATTTCCTTTTTATGCAAAGATATGTAACTATTTAGGCTCATTAATTTCACTATTTACAAAAGTACCACCTAATCTTTTCACCTAGTTTTTATTACCTTGAAAAAATGAATTTTAAAATTTTTAATACAACATAAAGGAAATAAAGGTAAAAGAAAATAAACATAAAGAGGAAATAAAATAATAATAATAATAATAAGAAGAAGAAAATGAAATAAAAATCTAAAATAATATATAACATACACTATGTAAATTATATATATGTAAATTAATAAGTAAAATAAATAATGAAAATAAAGGAAGTAAATAAAAGTTTTTTAAAAAAAAATATATACATATGTGAATGATAATTTTAATAAATAATAACTTAAATAAATGGTAATAATTTAAAATAAATAAAAGGATAATTTAGGAGAGAGAATGTTTAAAAAGCTTTATAAATAGATAAATAAATAATAAAAATAGGTAAATAAAAACATCATTCTTTTTAAAATAATCTAAATGTAAATATACATGTAAATAATAATTTTAAGAAATAATAACTTAATATAAATGATAATAACTTTAAATAAAGAAAAGAATAATTTAAGAGAGAGAAAATGAAAAGTCTTATAAATAAATAAATAATAATAAAAATGAAAATAATAAATAATTTAAATTAATAATATAAATTAATAATGATAAAACAATAATATTTAAGTAATAAAAATGTACATATAATTAATTAAAATAAAATAACTTATAAGGGATAATAAAAATAAATAATACATATATATATTAATTGAAAATAATTTAAATAATATAAATGAATAATGAATTAAATTAAAATTAAATAGTTAAAATCAAATAATATTAAATAAAATAAAATAATTTAAATAATAATTAAATTAAATAAATTAAATTAAATAATAATTAATTAAGTAAACCAAAAACAATTAAATAAATAATAGTTTAAATTAAATTAAATAAATTAATTAAATTAATTAAATTAAATAAATCAAAATTATATTAAATTAAATGATAATGTAAATAAATAAATAATTTAAAATTAAATTAAATTAATTAAATAAATTAAATTAAGTTAAATAAATTAATGAAAATCGAATATTAAATTTAAATTAAATGATAATTGTAAATAATAATAAATTAAATTAAATTAAATTAATTAATTTAATGAAATCATATTAAATTAAATTAAATTAAAAAATAATATAAATAAATATTAAATTAAATAAATTAAATAAACAAATTAAATAAATTAAGTTAATAATGTAAACAAATAATATTTTAAATTAAATAAAATAAAATAAAATTTAATAATAATAAATTAAATTAAATTTTATTAAATTAAACAATAGTACTTTAAATTAAATTAAATTAATTAATTAAATTAAATTAAATAATCATAAATAATAATAAATTAAATTAAATTAAATTAATTAAATTAAATAATAAAATAAATTAAAACTAAAATAGTAATTTAAATAAATAAATATCAAGTTAAAGTAAAATAATATAAATAAATAACAATTAATTAATTAAATAAATAATGATAAAGTAAATAAATCACATAAGATAATAAATAATAAATTAAATAAACCATAAAGATAATAATAAGTTTAATTACACATAAAAGATAATAATTTTAAATAACATAACAACACATAAATAGTAAAAAATAAAGAATAATAACACATAACAACATAAAAAATAATAAATAAAATGATAATATATAAATAACGCGACCAACAACAATCACAACACACAACAACAATCCTGACCACAATACAATACAAAAACGATAACAATCAAACCTAGGATAGGCCTTGTGAGGCATGGTTCATTTTTCCCTTTATAAAGACCCCTAGGAAATCACAACTTGGTGTAGAAAACATAATAAGAATACCCTTATGCTTAGTGAATGCATGGAGTAACCTAAATTTTACCCGATGTCCACATAACCTTCGCAATTCACATTCCAAACTAAAAAATCCCTAGTTTCAAAACATAAACCAAAACCAAATCGAAACACAAACCAAATTTAAACATGATCCAAAACCAAATCCAAACACAAACCAAATTTAAATATAAACCAAAACCAAACCCAAACCAAAACCAAAGCCAAATCCAAACAGAAACTGAAGCAAATCTTCACAAAATCTTCACAGCACTCCCATAAGTCCAAATCAAACTACCAGTTACCACCAAATACAAACTCAAATCACACCTAAACCCATTTGCCCCAACCTACCACGAACAACTATGTTCATTAAGCATAGAGGTATAGGTAGGGTGAATTGTTAAGCAACATAATAAGTCTAAATGAGCCCGAGACTTTTCATCAGGATATGAGAGGGAAGCATGGACCTGCATCCTTCTTTGACTGTTTAGATACTTCGGAGGTCTATTAAACTTAATATGTCTGCTTAACGAAACCATCCTCAATTAAATTAACAAAATTCATTGAAACGCAACATAAAAATTCATATAAACATCATAGGACTTGGTAGACAACCAGGATCTAAACATAGACATCATAGGATTGAGTAGCTACAGCTTGTTAGTCCTACTTCTTCCTGTTTTCTGGCATGCTTTAATTTCTGCAAAATTATAAACACATATATGCAATGCAATACTAAAGTTTCAGCTGGGAATGACGAGAAGACCCTCCAGGTACGCTTTTACTTTATTGCAATTTATTTACCTGCACTGTGTTTTACTTTTCTTGCATGATAAATAAGATTGTTGCATGAAAACTGAAACCTTTAGGATAGCCACAAAACTGAAACACAAAACTAAATTAAAAGTCACAACAAGATAAAATTCACCACCACAACATTTTAAAATATAAAATAACTCAAAATTTAATCACAAACAGCACAACAAAAACTACAACTTTAACTAAATTAAAACGTCTTGTTGGATGATCGGGAATACCTCGGATGATGTAACCTACGTGTTGCTAACGGGATTTCCCACGGTCTAAATGAAAGTGTGGAACTCATTCAGTTGAGTTTAGTAAATTCATCTGGACTAAGTGAATCCGATGAAAATAACCGTGCCGGGATGACGAAACCGTGGGATCTTAATCGGTTCTATTTAATCAACTTTAAGATTTGTTTTAATTAAAACACTAAAATATTTGGATTCTAAAACTTTTCTAAACCAAAACACTTCTCTCATCTCCTAATTTTCACTTTCTAAAACTAAACCTCTGCGACAATAAGGAGCATGGAGCATAGTGGGCAGCACGGCCATCGTCGTCAGCAAAACTCGGATCTACTTCAGCAAAACCCTTCCTTAGTCTAAATAACCAAGCCATAGGATTTTGAGGTAGTTTGCTTAGTGCAACATAAATCCTCAACTTTTTGTTAGGCATTTGCATAATCATGTTATGCAAATTAAGTCCTAACCGGTCTTAGGACTCCGAGGTAGTCGTTCGGTACGACATAAACCCTCACATCTTCGAGACTATTTGTATGATTGCGTCATACAAATATAAGTCCTAATTAATTAAAACAGGCAAAATGAAACATTAAATGAACTCCCAAATTGAAGCCAAACAATAGGATAGTTTGGGAAGTTGCCAAGATTCTTCTTGGATCCTCAGCTTCTCCTACTTCTCTTCTATTGGACTCTTAAAAATAAACTGTTCCAAACTCGATCCATTCCCTATTGAAATTCCAAAATTCAATCCTTTGAAAACTTTAAACTTTAAAATTCTTCAGAGCAAAATCACTGATCATTATCGAGAGTTTTCTTAAAAGATTCCCGTCATTTAGGATGTAATTAACTATAGGGGCTGGCCCTTATAGGGAACTTTAAGAACCCAGGTAATATAAACCCTGCTTAATTCCTTTATATTAAGCAGGGGAACCTGTCGGCTTATAAAATTGGTTCGCAGACCAAACGAATGTCAAAAATATTTTAGTTTATTTAATCGAGCCCCATCGTCAAGCAGTGTGACTATTCCTCAAGATAGATACACAGTTTGTGGTGCGGTGCTCGTTTATATAAACTATTTGAGATGTGAGATCAGTTTGACTTCATATCTTAAAATTTTCAAACTTAAAATTATTTTCAAAAATCAAATGCTACTTTCCAAATTATATATATATACTTAAATTAAATTTAAAAACCTAAAAACATGCCGACAGCTTTTGGCGACTCCGCTGGGGAATAGTTCCTCTCTCCATTTTGACAGATGGTTTTGCTTTCATAAATCGGTAGTAAATCTATGCCCCTAGTGGATCAAACTACCATTCTTCCATTGACATATCTTGTTCATTCCTATCTTGAACAGGTATGATAAAATTTCCTTAGATTTTGGAGCCACTGTTTAGACACCCATAAACAGAGAGGTTCTGAAATCCTCCTTTTATTACCTCTCTAAAGAGGTGGGGTCGGACCCCCAATAGGTGTGTTGGTGGATTAATTCCACTTGGGCAATGTGCGTTGTGAATTCAGCCCAGGACTGGGTCCTGAATTTCACTTTTGCTCTATGTCTCTCAAGTTTGATTTGCTATCAGCAAATTAAACCAAACTTCTACTTTCGTACCTTTCACTCAAATTTTGAAATTAAACCAACAATGTTAACAAATATAAAAGCCAAAAAACAAAAAAAAATAAGGTGAAAACACCAAGCAAAATAAGAGAATTGCCCAGTTTGCAGTACAAGTGCGGTAGCTTGAGTACTTCCGTTAAAACTACAAGGCACGGACGTTACTGACTTCCAAAAATTCTTTAAATGCCAGGAAAGATGTCTTCACCAAAGTTGATCTTTTCTTTCACCTCTGGAGTAGAGTTCACCGTCAATAGGGATGAGCTGACTGATCTCGCAGTCATTAAGTTAGGGCAGGGGTTCAATGATGTTGAAGCCAAGTTCGGGGATGTGGCCGTTGCAATGTCAAAGTCTGAAATGAGCAAGTTTGTTAAGCCTATTGTAATGTTCAACCTGAAGTCTGTTGAGGAACTCCCCATACTAAAGAAGGAATGGATTGAAAAGAACTCTGTTGTCATTACAAGCGTTGGGATGTCTCCTAAGGCTATTTCTGCTCCTACTATCGGATTCACTACCGCTGTACCAGTCGCTCCGCTAACTAAAGGAAAAGATATTCTACATGAGGAAGAGTCAGTCGATGCTTGTGTTTTGCCATCTTCTAAATTCAAGATTGAGTCAGATTTGAAGTCCATACAAATGGCAAAGACACGGGAATGGAAGCGCAATAAGGGAATTCTGAAAGTCAAGCAGCCGCAACTGTCTGAAGAACAATCGTTCCAGTTGAGACCACACCATATAGGTGGGAGACAGGGACCAACAATGAATCAACGATTAAACAAGGTATACCCATTCAAAGAGGAGTCAGTGTCACAGATATTCCGTTACTTGATAAAGAGGTCAGAATTCAGACTACCGGAGCCAAAGAAGCCAGAGGAGGCCGACAAGAATGATCATCCCCAGTACTGTCCATACCACTGGTTGCTCGGTCACACCATAGAAAACTGTTTCAGCTTCAAGGATTGGCTGGAGAAGAATTTCAGGAGCGGAAAATTAACAATCCCCAATGAGTATTTAAAAGAACCTGAAAAAGGTTCTATAAATATGATTTCGTGTGATTCGATTAGCTTCTGCACGATGACACCGCTGCTCGAGAAAATAAGTGATGTTTCTCGAAAACCTCCAGTTGACCTTAAAGCTATCAAAGGAAAGTCAATTGAGTCCGCTATGGAAAAGCTCCGAGCTGACATTGCACGACTGTCTAAAGGTAACGAATCTGATTCAGAATTGGAAAGGAAAAGAAAGTCTTATGCAAGACTTCTCGACTCGAAGGATCACTCCTAAACTAACACCTATTGGGGGTCCACCCCACCTCAGAAATGAGGTAAAAGGATCTCGGAACCTCTCTGTTTAGGGGTGTCTAAACAGTGGCTCCTAGATCCGAGAGAATGTTGGCTATACTCATTCAAGGTAGAAATGAAAATAGTATTCCAACGGAAAGAAGGGTAGTTTGATCCATTAGGGACATGGATACACTACCGATTTTTGAAAGCAGAACTATTTGATTAAAAATGGAGAGAGGAATGATCCCCAGCGGAGTCGCCAGAAATATGTCGGCATATTTTTAGGGTTTTGGTGTTTTATTTGGAAAAGGGGGTCGCCTACAGAAATTGTCGGCGAATTTTAATTTAATTTAAATAAATAATTTGAAAAGTAATATTTGATTTTGAAAATAATTTTAAATTTGAAAATTTTAAGATATGAAATCAAATCGATCTCACATCCCGAATAGTTTATATAAACGAGCACCGCATCACAAACCATGTATCTATCCCGAAGAATAGACACATTGCTTGATGATGGGGCTCGATTAAATAAACTAGAAGATTTGTGACATCCGTTTGGTCTGCGAACCAATTTTATAAGCCGACAAATTCCACTGTTTAATATGAAAACATTAAACGGGGTGTATATTACACAGGTTCTTAAAATTCCCTAAAAGGGCAAGCCCCTATAGTTAATTACATCTTAAGTGACGGGAATCACCTAAGAAAACTCTCGATAATAATCAGTAGTTCTGCTTTCAAGAATTTCAAAGTTTAAGTGCTTAAGACGAATCTTAAACATCTTTTCAACATTTCTAGGATTATTCTAAGTCCAAGTGAATTTAATTATACAAATGAATTAATCGTCCGGGAGTTTAAGTTTTGTTATCTTGCTCGGTGAACTAGGACATTTGAATATCCTATAAGTGAAGTAACACTTCTTTTAACACTCCTTTTAAGAGTTATGACATCACGAGCTTTCGAGGGCAAATGGATGTTCGAGTGAGTTCATGATTTGATTTTAGTTAATGGATTTAAGTTTGGAATAGTGTTCAAGTTGTTTTAGATTTACTTTTGAATTCTTTATGTCTTTATATTTAATTTAATTTAATTTAATTTACTTTAACTTAATTTAATTTAATGTGGTTTAATTTAACTTAAGTTAATTTAATATAATATGGTTTAGCTTAATTTAATTTAATTTGATTTATTTTTAATTTAATTTAATTTAATTTAATTTAATTTAATTTAATTTAATATAATTTAATTTAATTTAATTTAATTTAATTTAATTTAATTTGTTTTAATTTAATTTAATTTAATTTAATTTAATTTAATTTAATTTAATTTAATTTAATTTAATATTTTATTTTAAAAAGGTTTGCTTTAAATAATTTAACTTTAACTTAATTTAATGATTAAATCTTTTAGCATTTTAAATCTTAAACTTGGATTATCATTTTAATTAGGAATTAAATATTATTGGGATGATTAATTTAGGGATTCTTAAATTAAAGAGCAAACTTCTTCCTAATAACATCCCTATTTTAATAATTCCAATTTTATTATTCTTCCAAATTTAATTAATTATTTTAATTAAAGTTCATTTCAATTATTGTTGAATTGTTTAATAGGTTTCTACCCTTTAATTATTTAAATTTCAATCATCCAAATCAGATTAAGATCAAATATTTTACTCTTTCATTTTATTAAGCCTAAAGTTTTAATTAAGGGTTAAAATTTTAATTACCATTTTGCCCTTCAAGCTTAATAATTTCATAACTCATTAAACTGAGCTCAAATGAACTTGAAATTTTTTTATGTGACTTCACCCATATGTCAATGAAGACATTAGAGGAGAAAATGTGATTTTTCTGTATTTAATTTATTTATGTAATTATTTTTGGTGGAAAATAGAGATTTCCAAGGAAAATTTAATAATATGACCAAGGGAAAGTTTCTATCCTTAAGAAAATTATGGGACATTCCTAATGACCAGAGGACCACTTGGACCAATTTTGGTGATTTTTTTGAATTATATTTCTTTTATTATAATTATTTTGAGTTTTGGAGTATTAATTAATTTAAAAATAAAATACAGGTTGAAAAATGAATTTTATATTTTTCAAAAATCTCTCTGATATCAAGGAAATCAGAGAATCAATTTTTATAATTTTCTGATTTTTCTTTGATTTATTAGAATTATTTTAGTGGAAATGCTAGAAAATACATTTTTTTATTTAAAAATTACCCTAGGGCTTTAAAATTTAATAACTCATCATAGAGACCTAGGAAAAATATGGGATTTGTTCCTGAGTGATTAAAATTTAAAATGTGACATTTTGGTGAATTTTATTATTTTTGTGATTTTTATTATTTTTTAATTATTAAAATATTAAAATAATGCAAAAAAAATCAACTTTTTTAGAAAATTGAAATTTTAATTTTCTTAAATTCCTCTAATATCAGAGAGGCTCCAAAACCAATTTGGTGAATTTTTGAAAAGCATTTTGAAAGTTATGAATTTTTAAAGTTTAAATTGGCTAAATGGCTTAATCAACCCATTTGATAGGGCTAACCAAACCCAATTGACTTCAAACTTTTATGGTGGGTTCCTCTGATACTAAATGTCAGTGGAGAATTGATTTCAAGTTAATTTAATGCATGATTAGCTCTAATTAATTAAAGACCTATTTAGGGTGTTTAAGCCAATTAGGGTTATTCCAAGTGAATTAATTCAAAACCTATTTTTCCTAGGGTCCTCTGGTCACAAGAAACATCACCAAATTTTCCTAGAATTTATTTCACAACATACTAATTATTGGATTTAAAATACTCAAAACAGCAACATGAACTTGAAAAATCAATAACTTCTCATAGGAATGGCCTCTGACTTTGGAAAATTCAGGGAATGTTCCCAAATTCAGAGGCTTCAAAAGCCCTATGGTCTCATGCCATGGTGAATTTCCTATATGCATGGAGAATTAAAACAATGCAGAGGGTAAATAAATCATTAAAAAAAAATACTTGATGAAATTAAATGATTTCTTTTCCACATTATTCTCCTCTGTTCACTGAGCAAGAGGGTATTTTTATTTTATTTTTCTAATTTTTCTACACAAAGTTATGAATTTTCCAAGTTTAGGGAATTAAATAAATAGAAAATTAACCTATTTTTCTACTTATCCACGCGGCGCCGCGTCAACCTTGGCAGCTCCGAAGGGGTACGTGTCGCGCTGTGATTGGGCGCCGCCATCTGAGTCAGCCGTCCCGGGACCCGCGGTTCATGCACCATTGCGCTGTCCGGCTCGATCCAGACCGTCCGCTCGATACACGCTCGATCCGACGGCTCCCAGTCATCGTCTACGACTGGTGTGCACCGTGACCGTCAACATTCTAACCCTAATTTCTCACTCGATTCTCAATGGATTTTTGTGTTCTTATGCTCTATGGATTCGTCTTGAGGAGACGAACACATCCATACGGTAAACATGTATTTAAATTGACTCAATTTAAAAGGAGAATCTCTGGAAGCTCGGGAAGAAGAGTGAGTCCATACCTTTGTTCAGAGAAGTGAAGCTTCGATCTGAGAGTTGTGTCACCTTCGATTGGGTCCGAGTAAGCTCCGGATGAAGTCCCTTGGCACAGTGAATTGTCTAGCTATGAAAGTGACCACAGCCGATCACAAAGCTTGGAGTCCGGAACGGATGGGTGGCACGGAGAAGGGGCTTTCGTTGGTGGACTTCTTCCCTTAGTACGAGTGAAGGTGTAGGACCAATCAATTTGGGGATTGGCTCAGCTGTGGAGAAGTGTCCTGGTTTTGGGCTTGGATTTCGACTACGAAATTGAGCTCACGGAGAGGAAATGGCAGGGGGATTTCAATGGGGATCAAGTTCTCTATGTGTGGGGAGTAGTCTGGAACAATTTTGGCAGAGTTTCCTTAAGGTTTGTTTTTTGCACCTCTCATGGCCGAGAAGGGGTGGTGTTTAAATAGGCATGGCTGGAGGCTCTCCCAGGGGTGGCCAAGGGTTGGGATCAGCTGCTCTTGGCATGTGAAGAACAGCCATGGTGGCCATTGGGCATGGGGCAGCTCAGCAGGTGAGAATTCCAAGTTTGGGCTCACATGTGAGCTCTCGGCCTGGTGGTTTCCGGCGGCTGTGGTGGCTGGCCGGCCAGGGTCAGGTCACCCTCAAGGTCAGGGAGGTCAGGGCTGGGGTTTAGTGTAGGCAATTGGCAAATGCCATGTGTCAAAGGCTTGATTTAAAATGGAATGGGAGAAGGCCAACTTTGGCTTGGTTTGGGTCAACCCATGGAAAAAGGCTTGGTGCACCTCCCCAAGACCTGATTTTGAGCTGAGGGAATCATTTAGGTCAGCTTAGAAGGAGTGGTGAAGTCTCCATCCATGGTGAGGTGGCTAAGCATGGTTTAGTGTGTGACATGATTAAGGTAAAAAAGGGTTTAAAAGGGTTTAAGAAAGAGATCCCCTCTCTTGCCATTAATGGTTTGGTGAGGTGGAAAGTAGATTCCATGGCTCTCATGGCTCCCATGGGGCTCATGCATGGCTTCATGGCTCACCTTTGGCTTGGGGAAAAGCCAAGTCAATTTCATGGAAATAGGTTTAAGGAAATTTTGGCATGTTGATGGGAATTTGGCATATGGCTTGATTTGGAACCATTTGATGATTGATTTGAACTTAGGGATGATTTTAATTGAAGTCATGATGAAGAGAATTTGTCATATGGGCCTTGGATTGATTTTGCCCCTTTGGATTTTGGTGGAGATGGGCTTTAGGAAGGTTTAAGAAAGTGGGCTTTTGGTTTGGAAATAAAGTTATGGATGGGAAATTTGTGAAGGATTTGGCCAAACAAATGTTGGTTTTAGCTCATGGATGGGTCATGAGTGATTTGGAGCAAATTTGGGGTGGTTTGGGGTTTGAATTGGGTTGGATTTGGGCTTTTTTGGTGAATGGGCCAATATAGGTCAAATTGGGCTAACTTGGGCCAATTTTGGGCTAGGGTTGAAATTGATGTAAAATAAATGTTGGGAAATGTTTATGGGAGTGTTTCAAAGAGGTTTTGGCTTTGGTTGGGTTTTGATTTTGAGGTTTGGGCCTATTTGGGTTAGGTTTGGGTTTGGGTCAAAATTGGGCTTTTTGATTTTAGGTTGAATTTGAGTGGGGTTTGGGTCTAAATTTTGGGCAAATCATGTTAGTGTTTTGTTTATGGGGATGTTAAGGAAGGTTTAGAAAAGATTTGGGGTTAATTGGAGTTGAATTGGGTTAGTTTGGGCTAAGTTTGGGTCATGGGTCCAAATTGGGCTTTAAGGCCAAAAGTGAAATTGGATCCAAATGTCAATCAAATTGGACTTGGATTTGGTCTAGATTGGTGTTGGGGATGTTGAATTGATGTTTAGAATTGAATTGGACCAGAATTTGGGTCAATTGGGTAAGTTTGGTTTGACATTGGGTTCACTTTGGGTTAAAATGGGTCAAATTGGAGATTTTGACAAAAGTGGGGTAAATTGACAAAATTGGCCCATGGTGTAGTTGAACAAAATGAAATTGGGAATATTTGGGATTTTTTGGAATTTTCTGGGAATTTTCTGAATTTTTTGGATTTTTTGGCTAAGAGGGGCATTTTGGGTATTTGGAGGGTATTTTTGGAATTTTTGGTATTTTTGGATATGGATGATCAATTTGATTGGTGAGGCAATTTTAGGATTGGTCTTGAGGATTTTTTGGGTGATTTAGGTGATTTTGCAAATTTTGGGTGGTTTCGAGGGTTTTGGGTAGAGTTAAGCGGGTGTAGGGTCCCGGGGTCAAAAATTGAAAATTTGGAAAATTGAAGCTTGGGTGAATGTAAGTGGAATGAAATCATTTTGGTTGAGCCATGAAGCCATATCAAGCCCACATGAGCCATGAAGGGACTCATTTGAGGCACCCACTATGTTGTTCACTAACCCTCTTAGCGAGGGCTTAGGGGTTAAGGACCATCCATGTGAATCACCCGCATGAGTCGGGAGGTCAAATTGGGTATGGGTGTGTTTTTAGGAGGTGTGTGAAAGTGCGGTGTATAGGTGTAGTGTGTGTGTAAGTCGACCCTTCACCGGACCGGGCCACCGGGGTAGTCCTAAGGCCGAAAGAGTCCTATAGGAACTCATCCTTTAAACTTCCACATTTGATCTCGACCCTCTAGGTGATTAGGGGTCTACAATCAAGTTTGTGGAGTTTGCGGGGAGTTAAGAAGTGGTTTGAATTTCTAAATGGTGGGTCCCAGTTCTAATCCTCTAGGATAGTCAAAGGAAAAGCCTAAGGCTAGATCCTAAGTACTAAAGAGAAGAAGAGAAGACCTCACCAAAAATGAGGTCAACAAGTACGTTCCACACCCTCTTCAGTATATTCAGCATGTCCAACAGTACGGTCAGCGGTACAATCAACAACACAGTCAACAGTCATCCCGGCAGAGGCCACACCGGACGGATGGAAGGCAAGGTCGGTCTATGACCGATTTGTTGAACAAAGTATATCCCTTCAATGATGAAGCAGTAGCACAGATGTTCCGAAATTTGATTAAGAAGCCCGAGTTCAGATTGCCTGAGGCAAAGAAGTCGGTGGAGGTTAACAAGAAGAATCATCCTAACTATTGCCCATATCACAGAATGCTTGGACACACCATTGAAGGTTGTATCAGTTTCAAAGAATGGTTGGAGAAGAAATTTAATAATGGAAGCGTAACAATCCCCGATGAATATTTGAAAAGAACTTGAAGAGGTTCTAACAATATTATTTCGGTGATTTGTTTGCTTCAATTGAATTCCTACGCAGCTGACAACGGACGGGCCACTTTTTGATTACTATTGTTCTACTTTTGTTGCTCAGCATGATCAGTATTAAGATGTACCATCTCTTTTATCGCAATGAATGAAAGGAGTTTGTTTTTGTCTAGAATTGCTCAATATTTGGAAAGCTCAAATTTGGATACTTCGATAAGACTGGGTCCTTCACTTTAAGGAAAGAATGAAGTTAATGCCCTAATGACTGGGTCCTTCACTTTAAGGAATTTGGACTGGGTCCTAAGTGGATTTCAAAATAAAATAGTGTGGTTGAAATATAAGTAATTGATTCGGGATATCACGGGCCTTTTAATTTCCTGCCATGTGACTGGGTCCTGACTTTCGGAGAAGTTATAATATCCCAGGATTCACGTTAAGGAACATTTCAGAATTATTAATTAGGGGAGTTTCAACATCCAAAATCTTTAAAAGAAATATGCACTA
Organism: Papilionanthe hookeriana x Papilionanthe teres; assembly: GCA_022702705.1. Classification (NCBI taxonomy): domain Eukaryota; kingdom Viridiplantae; phylum Streptophyta; class Magnoliopsida; order Asparagales; family Orchidaceae; genus Papilionanthe; species Papilionanthe hookeriana x Papilionanthe teres. The sequence goes on along the minus strand of CM040432.1, from coordinate 13,563,166 downwards.
CCAGATATAGTAATTCTCAGAAATAAAAGGAGCGAAAGAAAAAAAAAAGAGTATTCCTGAGGAGAAGCTTGAGGTGAGCACAAAATCAAAAATTGGTGCCCCAATTTAGACATTCAAAACCTTTAACATGTGCTCCACCAGACATAGTAATCCTCAATGAAAAAAAAGGATAAAAAAAAAAGAAAAGAAAAAGAAAAAAAAAAGGAAACAAAAAAGACTCCTTGAGAAGAAGCTTGAGGCAAGCATATAATAAAAAATTGGTGTCTTAATCTTCCACTGATTAATAAAACTTGAAAGATTACCTTAAGAAGTTTCCTCTGATATTATGCTTTGAAAATAGTCAAGTGATTTCATTCCTTTTGGTCGGTCATTAATTGGCTCAGAAATATCTTTGGACAGTGAAAAATATTTTATCACATGAACATGAATTTTGAAATCTGCTTAAGCCTGGGAAGAAAGAATTAAAGAAAGGGTCACGTTGTTGACAATTAATGGAAATTCGATCCTGAAGTCATATCTTTCAGTGTCCAGCAAATACAACTCCAACTTCAGTTCAAAGAACGTCAGAGCAATTTCTCAAAGATAACGTCAACAACCTTTACAGAATCAGCAACAAATCAAATGATGACTACTACAAACGAAGCTACAGAGTTTGGTCATCTTCAGCGATGACGTCCTTAGAGATAACACACCTTTATAGGTACTTGAAAGAATGTGATTCTGATAGCACCTTAAAGAGTGAGTTATCTTCTAGCACTGGTCCTTAGTCGGTGAACAATACCTCAAGAAGTGCTGTACATCGCAACGTTTCAAAGATGGAGTCTTGTTCTACGAAGCACTGATGCCGCTCTTGTCTAAAACTGGATCTAAATCCGAGAACAAATGCAACTAAATAAAACTCTGCATCAAACAAAATAAAAGTCAACATTTGAACAAAACAAAAGAACTCTGCACATTGTAAATTTTTTAAAAAGAAAAAATGTCTGCACAGACATTTCAATAAAATTCAGCATTTACATGAACTTCTACAAAAATTCTCTGCACTTTAAAAAATATTTTCATAATCTCTGCATCCATGAATATCAGCAATATCTTCAATCCCTGGATTCATGAATCTCAGCAATATGTTCAGTCTCTGCATTCATAAACCTCCGCATTTCCAAATATCAACAAAATCTTTCTGAATCTCTGCATAAATACATCTCAGCAAAATTCTTCACGGTCTATGCATCAGTAAATTCTCAGCATTTCTCAGCATATTCTCAGCATTCTCAGCATTCTCAGCATTCTCAGCATTCTCAGCAATTCTCAGCAATTCTCAGCACTCAGCAATTCTCAGCAATCTCAACATTTCTCAATCCTCAACAATCCTCGGCAATCTCAGCAATTCTCAGCATATTCTCAGCATTCGGGATAGGCTTTCGCCGTACTCCCATCTCAGCATATTCTCTGCAGTTCTCAGCACTCGGGATAGGCTTCCGCCCTACTCCCTTCTCAGCAGTTCTCCGCATTAGGATAGGCACACTCCTACTCTTTTCTCAGCGATCTCAACATTCAACTCTCTTAGCACAAAATTGAAATTGAAATTGAAATTAAAACAGTCTTAGCATTTGGGATAGGCTTCTGCCCTACTCCCTTCTCTGCATATTCTCTGTATTCGGGGTAGTCCTTCACCCTATTCTTTTCCCGGCACAAAATTAAAATTAAAATGGCAATTGAAATTGAAGCACTTTGTATTTTGCATAGGCTTCGTCCTATTCTTTCTCAGCATACACGTATGGAGTGGGCTCAACCCTACATCCTTCTCAGCATATGAATGCATTCGGGTGGGCCTTAGCTCATCTCTTTTCTCCGCATAAAACTAAAATTGAAATTAAAATTGAAATTAAAACCAAAATCAAAATCAAAATGAAATTAAAGTCGAAAGAAAAGCAAGGTAAATCAAATCCATTTTTGAAATTTGAAAATCGAAAATTAAAGTTACAACTCTAAAATTGAAAATTCCTCCTCTTGTTTCCCCAGCGGAAACAACTCTCTCTCAATTCTGCATTTTGCCCTAAGTATTTTACTTAGGCGACTTTGTGTTGGTTTGTTGATCTTCTTCGGTCAACACCAATACGCGCGGTGTGCCTGTCCGGCACACCACACCTATTGGGGGTCCATTTGTTGACCTCACTTTTGGTTGAGGTCTAGTCTCTCTTTAGAATAGCCTAGGGTCTAGCCATAGGACTCTCCTGGTGACTTTCTTAGAGGACTAGTCATGGAACCCTTCCCATAGAAATTCAAAACTCTTCTTGCTTCACTAGGGGTTTTCATATGCTTAAGGCCTAACCTCCACCTTTTGGTAGGAAAAAAGGCAAGCATGAGGAATCCTAGGGGAAGTCTCCTATAGGTGGTCAGACCTTAGGATTTGACCTGAGGGAGGTTTGGAGATCACCACTCATACACTTCACATTCACAACATATACTGCACATCCTAATTCCTGAACTCTTTGAAAACTCATGTGGATGCCCAGCACTAAGTCTATGACTAAGTGGTGGGGACCAACACATAGAGGACCAAATGAGGGTTACCCTCAATCTATAACACAATTTAAACCATTACATCATGCTCACTTTGAAGCCACCTTCAAATCTCCAATGTTTCGATTTTTGGCCCCTGACCTCCCAAAATGCCCTAAATTACCCAAAATTCTTCAAATTCACCAAAATTCCCCAAAAATCATTCCAAGATATTCCTTACCACTCAAATTGACCATTCATGACCAAAAATTCCAAAATTTCCAAAAATACCTCCCAATACCCTCAAAATACCCAAAATACCCTTTTGGCCCAAAAATCCAAAAATTCCAAAAAAATTCTTAAAAAATTCCAAAAAATCCTAAAAATCTTCTATTTTATTTTTTTTAACTACATTATGGGTCAATTTTGCCAAATTAATACACTTTCAATCCAAAATCCCAACTTGGCCATTTAACCTAAAGGTGCCTAAACCAAACCCAATATTGACCCAATTTACCCCAATTTTCATCAAATTCAATTCTAAACCAAAATTCAACATCCCCAATATCAAATTAGACCAAATTCAAGTCCAATGTGACCCACATTTCAATCTAATTCCACTTGAAATCAAAATCCCCAATTTTGCCTAAATAACCCAAAACTCCTAAAGTGACCCAATGTCAATCAATTCCTCCCAAATTTCAATTCCAAACTCTTTATAAAACCTCCTTAAACTGAATTGGATCATCAATTGCCCATAATGTGAGCTCAGGTCTTACCCAAATCCATTTTGAACTAAAAAACCCCAATTTTGACCCAAGCTGAACACATGTTTTAAATCCACCAAATTGAACCTCTAAACCTTGTCAAAACCATTTTATGTCTTCATTAAAAGTATTCTAGACAATCATATCTACAATATTGTTGAAGACCTATGGACCCCATTCCCACTCAAACTCAAGATAACTTGACCCGAACCCAATATGGTCCAAAATAATCAAAAATCCAATCCATGCCAAAATTGAACTTCCAAATGAGCTCAAAACCACTTTATGTCTTCATGAAAGATCTTCATTACAATCATGTGGACAATATTGATCAAAGAACTTGGGATTCATTCAAGCTCTAGCCCAATGTTCTTAAAATGGACCCAAAATCCAAAACTCACCAAACTAAAATACACTCACACACACACCCACATTCTCCCCCTCTTACATCTCACGGAAAAACAAAAAAAACAAAAAAAAAATTAAAAGTCTTCCCTCCTTACCTTCACCTTACTTCAATGCCTTTCCATTACCTCTCCGTCACCTTTCCCTTGCCTCTCCCTCACCCTACCCGCGACCTCACCCTATCACCTTACCTCCACCGTATTTCTCCCTCACCTCATCCTCACTACCTCCTTAACTCTTAGCCGTGAGCCTCCCCATTAAACCCCACCCCCCCCCCCCCACATAATCCCACTTCACACACCCTTACACACTCACTTACACACACTCTTACATTTAGCCATTCCACCCCCCAAAAATTCTCTCCTAGCTGTGAGCCTCTCCTCCTCCACCTCCTCTCCTTCTTCCAAGCAAAGCCACATCCATCGAAACCTCTTCCTAGCCGTGAGCTTCAACAAGGCATCCCTTTTATCAAGTTCCTTTCTCAACTCCCCAAAATTAAGGTAAGCTTCTTCCCCCTCTCTTTATCTTATGAACATTTAAGCTTCAAAGAAATGTTTCACCCCTCTCATGCTTAGCCTAAGACCCCACATATACATGTATTTTCCTTAAAGCTCCTATTCCTCTACATAGGTTTACAAAAAATTATGTGTTAAACTCTTCCATGCTTAGCCTTAGGGATTTTTTTTTTCATGCAAGCTATTTAAAATAAAAAAAAATCATGTGTAGACTATTTCTTTTACAAATCTTCATTTTATTCATACATAGGCTTAGGATTTCCTTTTTATGCAAAGATATGTAACTATTTAGGCTCATTAATTTCACTATTTACAAAAATACCACCTAATCTTTTCACCTATTTTTTATTACCTTAAAAAAATGAATTTTAAAATTTTTAATACAACATAAAGGAAATAAAGGTAAAAGAAAATAAACATAAAGAGGAAATAAAAAATAATAATAATAATAATAAAAAGAAGAAAATGAAATAAAAATCTAAAATAATATATAACATACACTATGTAAATTATATATATGTAAATTAATAAGTAAAATAAATAATGAAAATATAGGAAGTAAATAAAAGTGTTTTTTTTTAAATATATACATATGTGAATGATAATTTTAATAAATAATAACTTAAATAAATGGTAATAATTTAAAATAAATAAAAGGATAATTTATGAGAGAGAATGTTTAAAAAGCTTTATAAATAGATAAATAAATAATAAAAATAGGTAAATAAAAACATCAGTCTTTTTAAAATAATCTAAATGTAAATATACATGTAAATAATAATTTTAAGAAATAATAACTTAATATAAATGATAATAACTTTAAATAAAGAAAAGAATAATTTAAGAGAGAGAAAATGAAAAGTCCTATAAATAAATAAATAATAATAAAAATGATAATAATAAATAATGTAAATTAATAACATAAATTAATAATGATAAATCAGTAATATTTAAGTAATAAAAATGTACATATAATTAATTAAAATAAAATAACTTATAAGGGATAATAAAAATAAATAAAACATATATTTATAAATTGAATATAATTTAAATAATATAAATGAATAATGAATTAAATTAAAATTAAATAGTTAAAATCAAATAATAATTAAATAAAATAAATTAAATTAAATAATAATTAAATTAAATAAACTACATTAAATAATAATTAATTAAGTAAACCAAAAACAATTAAATAAATAATAGTTTAAATTAAATTAAATAAATTAAATAAATAAATTAAATTAAATAAATCAAAATTATATTAAATTAAATGATAATGTAAATAAATAAATAATTTAAAATTAAATTAAATTAAATAAATAAATTAAATTAAGTTAAATAAATTAATGAAAAACGAATATTAAATTAAAATTAATTGATAATTATAAATAATAATAAATTAAATTAATCAAATCATATCAAATTAAATTAAATTAAATAATAATATAAATAAATATTAAATTAAATAAATTAAATAAACAAATTAAATAAATTAAATTAATAATGTAAACAAATAATAATTTAAATTAAATAAAATAAAATAAAAAAATAATAAATTAAATTAAATTTTATTAAATTAAACAATAATACTTTACATTATATTAAATAAATAAATTAAATTAAATTAATTAATCATAAATAATAATAAATTAAATTAAATTAAATAATAAAATAAATTAAAACTAAAATAATAATTTAAATAAATAAATATCAAGTTAAAGTAAAATAAAATAAATAAATAACAATTAATTAAATAAATAAATAATGATAAACTAAATAAATCACATAAGATAATAGATAATAAATTAAATATACCATAAAGATAATAATAAGTTTAATTACACATAAAAGATAATAATTTTAAATAACATAACAACACATAAATAGTAAACAATAAAGAATAATAACACATAACAACATAAACAATAATAAATAAAATGATAATATATAAATAATACAACCAACAACAATCACAATACACAACAACAATCCCAACACAACAACAATCACAACACACAACAACAATCCCGACCACAATACAATACCAACACGATAACAATCAAACCTAGGATAGGCCTCCTGAGGCATGGTTCATTTTTCCCTTTATAAAGACCCCTAGCAAATTACAAGTTGGTGTAGAAAACATAATAAAAATACCCTTATGCTTAGTGAATGCATGGAGTAACCCAAATTTTACCCGATGTCCACATAACCTTCCCTATTCACATTCCAAACTAAAAAATCCCTAGTTTCAAAACATAAACCAAAACCAAATCCAAATACAAACCAAATTTAAACATAAACCAAAATCAAATCCAAACACAAACCAAATTTAAACATAAATCAAAACCAAATCCAAACACAAAACAAATTTAAATATAAACCAAAACCAAACCCAAACAAAAACCAAAGCCAAATCCAAACACAAACTCAAGCAAATCTTCAAAAAATCTTCACAGCACTCCCATAAGTCCAAATCAAACTACCAGTTACCACCAAATACAAACTCAAATCACACCTAAACCCATTTGCCTCAACCAACTCCGAACAACTGTGTTCATTAAGCATAAGGGTATATGTTGGGTGAATTGTTAAGCAACATAATAAGTCTAAATGAGCCCGAGACTTTTCATCAGGATATGAGAGGGAAGCATGGACCTGCATCATTCTTTGACTGTTTGGATACCTCTGAGGTCTATTAAACTTAATATGTCTGCTTAACGAAACCATCCTCAATTAAATTAACAAAATTCATTGAAACACAACATAAAAATTCGTATAGACATCATAGGACTTGGTAGACAACCAGGATCTAAACATAGACATCATAGTATTGAGTAGCTACTGCTTGTTAGTCCTACTTCTTCCTGTTTTCTGGCATGCTTTAATTTCTACAAAATTATAAACACCTATATGCAATGAAATACTAAAGTTTCAGCTGGGAATGACGAGAAGACCCTCCAGGTACGCTTATACTTTATTGCAATTTACTTTATTGCAATTTATTTACCTACACTGCATATTACTTTTCTTGCATGATAAATAAGATTGTTGCATGAAAACCGAAACCTTTAGGATAGCCACAAAACTGAAACCTTTAGGATAGCCACAAAACTGAAACCCAAAACTAAATTAAAAGTCACAGCAAGATAAAATTCACCGCCACAACATTTCAAAATATAAAATAACTCAAAATTTAATCACAAATAGCACAACAAAAACTACAACTTTAACTAAATTAAAATGTCTTGTTAGATGATCGGGAATACCTCGGATGATGTAACCTACGCGTTGCTAACGGGATTTCCCACGGTCTAAATAAAAGTGTGGAACTCATTCAGTTGAGTTTAGCAAATTCATCTGGACTAAGTGAATCTAATGAAAATAGCGGTGCCGGGATGACGGAACTGTGGGATCTTAATCGGTTCTGTTTAATCAACTTTAAGATTTGTTTTAATTAAAACGCTAAAATATTTGGATTCTAAGACTTTTCTAAATCAAAAGACTTCTCTCATCTCCTGATTTTCACTTTCTAAAACTAAACCTCTGCGACAATAAGGAGCTTGGAGCATAGTGGGCAGCACGACCATCGTCGTCAGCAAAACTAGGATCTACTTCAGCAAAACCCTTCCTTAGTCTAAATAACCAAGCCATAGGATTTTGAGGTAGTTTGCTTAGTGCAACATAAATCCTCAACTTTTTTTTAGGCATTTGCATAATCATGTTATGCAAATTAAGTCCTAACCAGTCTTAGGACTCCGAGGCAGTCGTTCGGTACGACATAAACCCTCACATCTTCGTGGCTATTTGTATGATTGCGTCATACAAATATAACTCCTAATTAATTAAAACATGTAAGATGAAACATTAAATGAACTCCGAAATTGAAGCCAAACAATAGGATAGTTTGGGAAGTTGCCAAGATTCTTCTTGGATCCTCAGCTTCTCCTACTTCTCTTCTATTGGACTCTTAAAAATAAACTGTTCCAAACTCGATCCATTCCCTATTGAAATTCCAAAATTCAATCCTTTGAAAACCTTAAATTTTGAAATTCTTCAGAGCAAAACTACCGATCATCATCGAGAGTTTTCTTAAATGATTCTCATCATTTAGGATGTAATTAACTATAGGGGCTTGCCCTTATAGGGAACTTTAAGAACCCAAGCAATATAAACCCTGCTTAACTCCTTTATATTAAGCAGGGGAACCTGTCGGCTTATAAAATTTGTTCACAGACCAAACGGATGTCACAAATCTTTTAGTTTATTTAATCGAGCCCCATCGTCAAGCAGTGTAACTATTCCTCGGGATACATACACAGTTTGTGGTGCGGTGCTCGTTTATATAAACTATTTGGGATGTGATATCAGTTTGACTTCATATCTTAAAATTTTCAAACTTAAAATTATTTTCAAAAATCAAATGCTACTTTCCAAATTATATATATATACTTAAATTAAATTTAAAACCCTAAAAACATGCCGACAATATCCCCAGCTTCCGGCTGTTCTCGAAATCTTTTCGACTTTCTGCGATTTCTCCTCTTTTGAGAAGGCCGACTGAGTCTACTGACGCAGAAACACGAAATTTTCGATTTGGTTCTGATGGCATGGATTCATATCCTTTGCCAAATAATCAATCTTCAATCAACTCTCTTGGGATGTGAAACACTTTCATGTCTCATTCTAATCTTCCATTAAACTAAAATTTCCACAGAATCTTCAAAACCAAATCAATACCAACTTTTGGGATTGGTACCTAAATTCCAGTTCCCATCCTTCTGAGACTGGTACCTAACTTCCAGTTCTCTTTTCGAGATCGATACTTAAATTTCGATTCTCTCTTCTGAATTCCCGCCAATCTCGCATCCTATCCGAGAAACTTTTCCGCATTCTAATCCTCCGACTCGGGTATAAGACCGCTAAGGCATCCTGATCTCGGTGTCCCTAATCTCGCATCCTATCCGAGAAACTTTTCCGCATTCTAATCCTCCGACTCGTGTATAAGACCGCTAAGGCATCTTGATCTTGGTGTTCCTAATCTCGCATCCTATCCGAGAAACTTTTCTGCATTCTAATCCTCTGACTCGGGTATAAGACCGCTAAGGCATCCTGATCTCGGTGTCCCTAATCTCGCATCCTTCCGATAAAGTTTTCCACATTCTAATCCTCCAACTCGGGTATAAGATTGCTAAGGCATCCTGATCTCGGTGTCCGTTAATCTCGCACTCTTCCGAGAAACTTTTTCACACTCCTAAAATTTTGAGGTCGGTACCTAAATTCCGAATTCTTTCCGAGATCGATACCTAAATTTCGATTCACTTTCGAGACTGGTATCTAAATTTCAGTTCTCTCTTTTTGAGGTTGGTACCCAAATTCTGACTCTCTTTTCGAGATTGATACTTAAATTTCAATTCTCATCCTTTGCGAGGTCGGTACCTAAATTCTAACTCTCTTTTCGAGATCGATACTTAAATTTCGATTCTCTCCTTTCGAGACTGGTACCTAAATTCCAGTTCTCTCCTTTCGAGACTGGTACCTAAATTCTAGTTCTCTCCTTTTGAGATTGATACTTAAATTTCAATTCTCACTCTTTCGAGATCAGTACCTAAATTCTGATTCTCATCCTTTGTGAGGTCGGTACCTAAGTTCCGATTCTCTCTCAGAGGTTGGTACTTAAATTCCGGTCCTCATTCCTTTCGATCAGTACCTAAATTCTGATCTTCTTTCTGAGGTTGGAACCTAGGTTCCAATTCTCATTCCAAATTCTGAATCTTAACGAAATCCACCTTAAAATCAATCTTGAATCGAATTTCGACCAAAATTGAAGCTCAAAGCAAAGATCAAACTCACACATTAAAACTTGAAACAGAAAATGAAATGAATCTAAAATCTAATCTCTCCAAGTCTTGTGATTTGGGATTCACCTCCTTTTTCCCCAGCGAGAGTTCAGGGATCTTCAGTCTCAGAGATCTGCCTAACACTCCCCAGCAGATTTTTTTTTTCCTACTCTGTTCTAAGTGTGTCACTTAGACGTCTGTGTTGGTTTTGTTGATCTCTTCGGTCAACGCCAATAGGCGTGGTGTGCTCCGTCAGCACACCACACCTATTGGGGGTCCATTTGTTGACCTCATTTTTGGTGAGGTCTTTTCTTCTCTCCTTAGTACTTCTTAGGATCTAGCCATAAGGTTTTCTCCTTGACTTTTCTAGAAGACTAGAATTGGGACCCACCCTTTAGCAATTCAGCTACTTCTTGACTCCTCTTGGGACCCCACATGGTTGGTTGCAAACCTCTAAATCACCTTAGAAGGTTAAGACCACCATATGGGTGTTGACCTCATTTTTGATGAGGTCTCCTCTTCTCTCTTTAGTACTTAAGATCTAGCCTTAGGCTTTTCCTTTGATTATCTTAGAGGACTAGAGATGGAACCTACCTCTTTAGAAACTCAACCACTTCTTAACTCCCTGCAAACCCCACAAGCTTGATTGTAAACCCCTAATCACCTAGAGGGTTGAGATCAAATGTGGAGATTTAAAGGATGAGTTCCCTATAGGACTCTTTGGCCTTAGGATCACCCTGGGTGGCCTGGTCTGATGAGGGCTGACTTACACATACACTACACTCTCACACACACATTCCAAGTCCTAAAACCACACTCTCACCCAACTTGACTTCCTTACTCATGTAGGAAATTCATATGGATGGCCCTTAACCCCTAAGCTCCTGGCTAAGAGGGTTAGGAACAACATAGTGAATGCCTCAAATGAGTCCTCTCATGGCTCATATGGGCTTAATATGGCTTCATAGCTCAACCAAAATGATTCCACTTCACTCACACTTGCTCAATTTTCATTTTTTCAAAATTTTAATTTTTGACCCCCGGGGCCCCGGACCCACCAAACCTACTAAAAGCCCTTGAAACTACCGAAAACCACCAAAATTTCCAAATCACCCAAAACTTTTCCAAAATCAACCTTGAACATTCCCAACCATTCAAAGTGATCATCCATAAACAAAAATACTAAAATTTCCAAAAATACCCCTAATACCCTCCAAATTACCAAAATGCCCCTCTTGACCCAAAAATTCAAAAATTCCAAAAATTCCCAGAAAATTCTATAAAATCCCAAATATTCTCAATTTCATTTTGTTCAACTACAACATGGTCCAATTTTGTCAATTTAATCCACCTTTTCCAAAACTCCTAATTTGACCCATTTTAACCCAAAGTGAACCCAATGCCAAACCAAACCACTCCAATTGACCCCAATTTTGATTCAATTCAATTATAAACTTCAATTAAATATCCCCAATATCAATCTAGACCAAATCCAAGCCCAATTTGATTGACATTTGAATCCAATTTCATTTTTAAGCTTAAAGCCCAATTTTGACCCATGACCTAAACTTAGCCCAAACCAACCCAATTCAACTCCAATTGACCCCAAACCTTTTCTAAATCTTCCCTAACATCTCCACAAACAAAACACTAACATAGTTTGCCCAAAATTTGGACCCAAACCTTACTCAAATTCAACCCAAACCCAAAATTCCCTAAATAGGCCTAAATCCACCATGAACCCAAATAGGCCCAAATCCCAAAATTAAAACCCAACCAAGGTTGAAAACTCTTTTTTACACTCCCATAGACATTCCTCAACATTGACTTTACATAAATTTCAACATTGGCCCAACCTTAGCCCAAGTTAGTCCATTTTGACCCTACCACCAAGGGGACCCAAATTAGACTCAATTCAATTCCAAATCACCTCAAATTTGTCTCAAATTACTCATGACACATCTCTAAAACAAACCCAACATTTATTTAGCATGGCCCTTTGCAAAAGTTTTCATCTAAAAGCCCATTTTGAAACATAAAAGCCCATTCCCTTAAGCCATTTTAAAAGCCCACCTTTACCAAAATTTAAAAGCCCAAACCCATCCTAAAGCCCACATTACAATCTCATCTCATCCTCACTCAATTAATATCACTCCCTAAGTGCTAAATCCATCATGAAAATCAGACCAAAATGGTATTATGCCAAATCCCATCAAATAACCCCAAAATTTTCAAAATTTCATAAACCCATGAAAGTTGACTTGAATTTTCCCAAGCCAAATGGAGCCATGAAGCCATGTATGAGCCACATGGGAGCCATGAAAGCCTTGGACACCTCACCATACCCAAAGTGGCAAGAAGAGGGGACCCTTTAATGATTCTCTTAAGAGTGATTAACCACTCCCATGATTCCTCTAAACCATGCTTAAGCCTAATTGTACTTGGATGGTGACTTCTCTCCACTAATTAAGCTGAGCCAAATAGCTTTCTCTTCAGCCCAAGCAGGCCATGGGGAGGTGAACCTAGCTCAAAACCATGGGTTGACCCAAACCAAGCCAAAATCACCCCTTTCCCATTCCATTTCAATTCACCACCTTTAAACATGACCAACTCCAATTGACTTCACCATTGTCAAGCCCCGACCTCACCTGGTCAAGATGGTGACTTGACCACGGCCGGCCGACCACCACGGCCGCCGGAAAACCCCATGGCCGAGAGCTCCATGTGAGCCTAACATTGAAATTCTCCCTTGTCGAGCCGCCCCATGCCCAATGGCTGCCATGGGTTTTCTTCCCTTGACCTAAGCAGCTGATCCAAGCCATCAAACCCCCGTGGGAGGTCCTCCAGCCACTCCTATTTAAACCCCACCCCCCTGGGCCAAGAGGAGAGTTGCACCAAACCATATAGAAACTCTGCCAAAATTGTTCCAGACCATTCTCCAGACTGAGAGCAATTGATCCCCTGTGATAATTTGCCCTAATTCCCATCCACAGAGCTCAATTTCTCAGCCAAAATTCCACCCAAAACCAGGACACTTTCCAATTCTCCACCAAACTCAAATTAAACTCACCCACACCTGCACAAGATCAAGAGAAGGAGTTCCCCAGTGGAAGCCCCCTCTCCAGGCCACCCATTTGCTCTAGCTTCCAAGCTTTAGAATCGAGTTTGGTCGAATTCAAGTCTAGACAATTCCCCAGGGCCAGAGACTTCATCTGGAGCTTACTTGGACTCAATCGAAGGTGACACAACTCTCAGATCGAAGCCACACTTCTCTGAGCAAAGGTATGAGCTCTCTCTTCTTCCCGAGCTTCTGAACATTCTCTATTTTATTTGGATTAATTTCATGCCACATAAACCATATGGATGTGTTCGTCTCTTCAAGACGAATCCATAGAGTATAAGAACATAGAAATCGGTTAAGAATCGAGAGAGATATCAAGCCTGGAAGATGGACGGCTCTCGGGTGAGGTCGATTGGGGACGATGAGCTGATGCCATCCATTCAATACACGCGCAAATGGATGGCCCAGATCGAGTCGGACCGGGAGATGGAGCATGAACAGCGCGCCGCGTGGCACTGAGTCAGACGGCGGCGACGAATCAAATGGCGACGCGTGGTGTTCGGAGCTGCCGATGTTTCGCTGGCGCCGCGTGGATAAGTAGATAAATAGGGTATTTAATGTATTTATTAAATATCAGAAACTTTGAAAATTCATAACTTTGTGTAGAAAAATCACAAAAATAAAATAAAAATACCCACTTGCTCAGTGAACAGAGAAGAATAACGTGGAAAAGAAATCAAGTCATTTCATTAAGTATTTATTTTTAATGATTTATTTACTTTCTGTGGTATTTTAATTCTCCATTTGTATAGACAATTCACCATGGCATGAGACCATAGAGCTTTTGAAGCCTCTGAACTTGGGAACATTCCCTGAATTTTCTAAGGTCAGAGGCCATCCCTATGAGAAGTTATTGATTTTCCAAGTTCATGTTACTGTTTTGAGTATTTTAATTCCAATAATTAGCATGTTGAGAAATAAATTCTAGGAAAATTTGGTGATGTTTCTCATGACCAGAGGAACCTAGGAAAAATAGGTTTTGAGTTAATTCACATGGAACAACCCTAATTGGCCTAAAAATCCAAAATTGAACTTTAATTAATTAGGGTTAATTACACATCAAATTGACTTGAAAATAATTCTCCACTGATCTTTAGGATTAGAGGAACAACACATAAAAATTTAAACTCAATTGGATTTGATTAGCCCCATCAAATGGATTAATTAAGTCACATAACCAAAATTAAACTTTAAAAATTCATAACTCACAAAATACTTTTCAAAAATTCACAAAAATGGTTTTGGGACTTCTCTGATATCAGAGAAGTCTAAGAAAAATAAAATTGAAATTTTCCAAAAAAGTTGATTTTTATCATTATTTTAATATTTTTAATAATTAAAAAATAATAAAAATCATAAAAATATTAAAAATCACCAAAATGTCACATTTTGAATTCTAATCACCTCGGAACAAACTAAATATTTTTCTTAAGTCTCTAGGGTAAGATATTGAATTTTAAAGGCTTAAAACAATTTTTGAATTTAAAAAAATGATTTTCTTTAACATTTCCACTAAAATAATTCTAATAAATCAAAGAAAATTCAAAAAAATATAAAATTTGGTCCTCTGATTTCCCTGAGGTCAGAGATATTTTTGAAAAATATAAAATCCATTTTTCAACTTTTATTTCTTTTTTAAATTAATTAATACTCCAAAACTCAAAATAATTCTAATAAATAAAATATAATTCAAACAATCACCAAAATTGGTCCAAATGGTCCTCTGGTCATTAGGAACATCCCATAATTTTCTTAAGGACAAAAATCTTTACTTGGTCATGTTATTGAATTTTCCTTGAAAACCCCTATTTTCAATTACAAATAATTACATAAATAAATTAAATACAGAGAAATCACATTTTCTCCCCTAATTCTTAATTGACATGTGAGTGAGGTTACATAAAAATGTCAAGTTCATTTGAGCTTAGTTTAGTGAGTTATAAAATTATTAAGCTTGAAGGGCAAAATGGTAATTAAAAATTTCAACCCTTAATTAAAATTTTAGGATTAATCAAAAAGGGGAGGGTAAAATTTTTTATTCTAAACTGATTTTGGATGATTGAAACTTAAATGTTTGAGATTAGAAACCTACTAACTATTTCAAATCTAATTAAAATAAAACTTTAATTAATTAATTAATTGAAATTTTTGAAGAATAATAGAATTTAGAATTATTAAATAGGGATATTATTAAGAGAATATTTATTCTTTAATTTATGAATCCCTAAATCAATCACTTCAATAATATTTAATTCTTAACTAAAAGGATAATCCTAACTTAAAATTTAAAATGTTAAATTAAATTAAATTAAATTTAAGATGTCGAGATTAAATTAAATCAAAATCTAAATCAAGTTAACACCTTAACAATTAAATTAAATTATATTTAATATATTAAGATAAAAAATTAAAATTAAATAAAAATAAATTAAATCAAATTAAGTTGAATTAAAATTAAATTAAATTAAAATATATAATTAAATTAAATTAAAATTTTAAATTAAATTAAATTAAATTAAATTAAATTAAAATTAAATTAAATTAAATTAAATTAAATTAAATTAAATTAAATTAAATTAAATTAAATTAAATTAAATTAAATTAAATTAAATTAAAATTAAATTGAATTAAAATCATTTAACAACACACCTAAATGAAATCATTAAGAGTTAAACCAAACACTTAAAGTAAACTTAAAACATAAAGGACTTGAACACTATTTCAAACTTAAACTATTTTTTTATAATTAAGTCAAAATTAAAATTAAATCATTAAGTTTAAATCATTAAAATACTTAATAAGTTGATTTGCCCTTTTAAAGCTCTTATTATTATAACTCTTAAAATGAAGTATCAAGTGAAGTGTTACTTCACTTATAGAATATTCAAATGTCCTAGTTCACTGAGCAAGGGAACAAAACTTAAACCCCTGGATGATTAATTCACCTGTACAACTAAATTTACTTGGACTCAAAACAATCGCAGAATAATTGAAAAGATGTTTAGGACTCGTCCTAAGCACTTCCTCAGTATAACAGGATGTTTTAGAAGAACAATTGAATCTAGTTGTTCTTTGATGAAGAAAATCATCCTTAAACCAAACCAAGAACCTAGACGTGATAGGAGATGACTAGTTATAAGATTAGGAACTTGGTAGACAACCAAAACCCTTTCCCTTAGCTTTACCTAGGTATTTCTTGCAAAATATTTAAATGTCTTAACATGTGTTTCAAGTGCAGCTTGGGATGACGGGAAGACCCTCCAGGTACGCTTTTACTGCAATTTACTTACATGCACTGTACTTTACTTTTTCTTGCATGATAAACAAAACTGTTGCATGAAAACCAAAACCTTTAGGATAGTCCCTAAACTGAAACCAAAACTAAAATAACAATCATTGCAAGATAAAATTCACCGCCACAACATTCTAAAATATAAAACAACTCAAAATTTAATCACAAACAGAACAACAAAACTACAATCACAACTAAATTAAAACGTCTCATTGAATGATCGGGAATACCTCGGATGATGTAACACACATGTTGCTAACGGGATTTCCCACGGTCTAAATGAAAGTGTGGAACTCATTCAGCTGAGTTTAGCAAATTCATCTGGACTAAGTGAATTCAATGAAAATAACGGTGCCGGGATGACGGAACCGTAGGATCTTAATCGGTTCTGTTTAAACAACTTTAAGATTTGTTTTAATTAAAATATTAAAAACACATGGATTATAATATTTTTCTCTAAACCAAAACACTTATCTCATCTCCTGATTTATGACTTCTAAAACTAAACCTCGGCTTATAAAATTGGTTCGCAGACCAAACGGATGTCACAAATCTTCTAGTTTACTTAATCGAGCCCCATCGTCAAGTAGTGTGTCTATTCTTCGGGATAGATACACGGTTTGTGATGCGGTGCTCGTTTATATAAATTATTTGGGATGTGAGATCTGTTTGATATTTCATATCTTAAAATTTTCAAACTCAAAATTATTTTCAAAATCAAATACTACTTTCTAAATTAAATATATATTTAAATAAAATTTAAAATCTAAAAAATTCGCCGACAACTTCTGTAGGCGACCACTTTGCAAAACACATAACCTAAAAATATGCCGACAACTTCTAGCGACTCCGCTGGAGACTAGTTCCTCTCTCCATTTTGATCAGATGGTTTTGCTTTCATAAATTGGTGGTGAGTCCATATCCCTAGTGGACCAAAACTACCATTCTTCTGTTGAAATACCCCGTTCATTTCTGTCTTGAACGAGTATAGACAACTCCTTTCGAATTTAGGAGCCACTGTTTGGACACCCCTAAACAGAGAGGTTCTGAGATCCTTTTACCTCTTTTCTGAGGTTGGGTGGACCCCCAATAGGTGTTAGTTTAGGAGCGATCCTTCGAGATGAGAAGTCTTGCATAAGACTTTCTTTTCCTTTTCAATTCTAAATCGGGCCCTTTACCTTTTCTATAACATTTTTTCTTTAATCATTTTGTTTCTAACAAACGAACCTGCTAATAAACAACCTCTTAATAAACAATCTCTTTTAAAAAAAAAAATCACAAATGTGTTCGGACTCTTTCTTTTTTGTCCTAAACTTTACGATGAAAAGAAGCATAGTTCAGGACTGACATTCGGAATCTGCCCTGCAGAAAATGACTACCCCAAAGTTAATCTTCTCCTTCACTAATGGAATGGACTTCGCCGTTTACAAGGATGAGCTGCCCGACAATGGGATCATCCATTTTGGACAAGGATTTGGCAACACAGATATCAAGTTCGCTGACGTCACTCTCTTCACACTAATGGACAAAGTGTCGGAAACTGAAGAGCCCGTGATTGAGTTCAACCTGAAGTCGACTCAAGAATTCCCTCCCCTGCAAAGGATTCCAACTGAGAGGAGTAATACCGTTCGTAGGAGGACTGTTGTCTCTATCCCCACCGGTCTAGTCATCTCTGCACCTACCCCGACTTTTGCCAAACTGAAGGGGAAGGAAATCCAAGTCTGTTATGAGCCTGTCACCGTTGAGGGTAAAAATTTCGCTACAATACCATCTATTTTTTAGATTGGGTCCAGTTCAAGAGTTACACCCCTAACTCGGACTCAAAAAAGAAATAGAAGCAGGAAGATCGCCAAGAAAGCTAGAGCTACTGAAGTTGCTTTTTTAGAAGAAATTCCCGAAGAAAGAGAAGAACTGCCTGAGTATATACCTCTATTGGAAAGGAGCAGGTTTCACCCCCTCTCTGCCGCATCAGATGAAGAGGATGTTCGTAGGATCGCCACCGCATTACCCCAACCTACATACTACAACGATTACAAGAGGAAAAGGGATAAGACTATGTCATTTGCTCGACTGCAAGCTGTTATAGAAAGATTGGCAAAGAAAGAAAGATGCCCTGTATCATAAATCTTAAGAAGGATAGGACGGGCGCCAGCTAAATCCCGCCTCGGACCGCGAATAGAGCCTGTTGCTGCCACAGAGAAACCAAAGAAGAAGATAAAAGCCAGTTCGCCCGTTGTTGTATCGGGTCTACAAATTAGGGAGGATACCACCTTCCAGCATATAGCCGATAGACCATCCGGTCCTAGGCTTCCGGCTGCAAGAAGGATGGTATGGCGACCTACTACTGGCGAACTAAGACCAAAACAATGTCCTGAGAAGAAAAGTCTCGTCAGGAAACTTGAATCAGAAGAAAGTGCTACTGCAATAAAGGGGACTCCCGGGAAGGAAGTTCAACAACCGTCACGAGATAACTGCGAGGCCGTGAGAAAAGGGACACTAGAGGATGCCATGGACAAGTTAAGGACTGACATCTGACGGTTAGCAAAAGAAAGAGAAGAAGAATTAGGAGACGAAATTGACTCATCAGATTTCATGGATGAGGAGTATGCTGAGATCAACATGGTTGAGACACGAGCATCGTCAGCTTTGCATGGTGCTCCGGCAGCTGGGGAAAGAGATGAACCGGAAGTGTTGAGAGCACAGCTTCAGGAAAGAGATGATACAATTTCCCAGATGGCAAAGAGGATGGAAGAGATGGCTGCTGCCTTAGCCACTCTCCAGAGTCAGGCCCAGCCTCAGAAAGAGACACCCACAGAGATCATCCATATTGCAGATGGAGGAAAGAAGATCACATCCGTCAACGGAGACGAATCACCAAAGAAGGATTCTACACAAAGCATGATTCCAGAAAAGGATATTAAAAATATGGTAGAACAGCAGGTGCGAGAAGCTTTAGCACAATCCAAGAGTGGAGCATCCATTCAGACAGGTAAACCTTATCCCGAAGAGTTCAACGCAGTCCAATACCCAAAAGGCTTCGTACCACCTCTATTTAAGACTTTTGATGGAACAGGAAACCCTCGGCAGCATGTCGCACATTTTCGTGCTAGTTGTTGCAATGCCGGTGGGAGTGACGCTCTACTCTTCTGCTAGTTCGTCAGCAGTTTGTCAGGGATTGCCTTTGACTGGTACACAGAATTGTCGAACGGTTCAGTAAAGACCTTTTAAGAACTGGAGAATCTCTTCGTTAAACGATTTGCCGGAGCTCAGCACCACATCACTATCGGCGATCTAGTGGTGGAGCAACAAAAGCCGAACGAGACTTTAGTGGATTACATACTTCGATGGAGAAACTTAAGTATGAAGTGTGAACCACAGCTTCAAGAACAACATGAAGTCGGTATCCTACTTAATAGTATCCATGGCCCGATAACACTCCTCCTTAAAGGATTTACAATCAAGACTTTCGAGAAGTTGCTTAGCAAGGCCGGGAGCTTGCAAGAAGAGGCAAACCAGTTAAGTTTCGCGGACAAGAACGATAAGCAGAAGCCTGTGAAAACATTCGAGTAGAAATCTGGAATCGTCGCGGCAGTAGATAAGGGCAAGCAGCCAATGCAGATACAGTCAGAGCGGCCACAACTTAGTTACCAACCACCGCAACTAACATACCAACAACCTCAACAGGGCTATCAACAACCTCATCCGAGCTATCAGTCGCCTCAGCATTATGAACAACAGCCTCGTTCATCGCATACTTTAAGAGAACTTCTAAATAGAGAATACCCATTCAAAACTAAAGCTGTAGCGAAGATGGTCTGTAGCTTAATGAAGACACGGGATTTT
Organism: Papilionanthe hookeriana x Papilionanthe teres; assembly: GCA_022702705.1. Taxonomy (NCBI): domain Eukaryota; kingdom Viridiplantae; phylum Streptophyta; class Magnoliopsida; order Asparagales; family Orchidaceae; genus Papilionanthe; species Papilionanthe hookeriana x Papilionanthe teres. Next base: position 13,542,878 of record CM040432.1, on the reverse strand, counting down.
AAGCTGCCAGAGCCCAAGAAGCCGGAGGAAGTCAATAAGAAAGATCATCCGAACTATTGCCCTTACCACCAGAAGCTCGGACACGAGATAGAGGATTGCATCACTTTCAAGAGTTGGCTTGATGACAATCTCCGGAAAGGGAACATAACGATCCCAAAGGAATACATGAAGGAACCCCAGAAAGGAGGTTCCGTCAATGTTATTTCAACGGATCCCATTGTTCCGATAGACCCTTACACGACTGATGATGGATGGAGTACTGTCTGGACAAGATCATCAAAGAAAATTTTGGATCACATCCAGGCCGCTTTGGTACGTGCTTCAACTCAGAGTTTGAAACCTGTCGAGCCGGCACTATCACTTGCGATTGAAGAACCGCCCCAGAAGGAGGAGAAGATCGTGGAAGAAAAGAAGACCGAGGCTCCGAAGGGTAGACTAGGGATTGCTTATCCTAGGATGGTTATTTCCGATTCGAGGGAGAAATCCCTCGAACTCCTGACTCTGCATGATTATCTGCTCGCTCCGGCGGGATCTTATAATGATAAGGGTTATGGCGTTGGCTACGTTTTGACTGTTTCTAACGATTACGTAACTAACGATAATCGGCTTAATCTGGATCTCGATTCCAACACAAATAACGATTCTTAAATCATACACAACCTCGACGACCACGACGAAGAAGATGTTCACAATGGAGGCTACGAAAGCTGAACAAGCAACGAGTCCATTTATGATTTCAAAGGAGCTCCAATCACGATAGAATTAGAACCATCAGACACCGAAGCAACTTCAGAAGAGGCAGTGGTTCCAATCCAAGAGGATACACCGGCAGATTCAACACCAAATTCAGAAGAAATAACTGAAGTAAATTTAAGAAGTGGAAAAGTTCTACCCCCGAGAATGGGTCCAAAGGATAAAGGAAAGCAGGTGGTTGCTCAGGAAGAGCCAACCCCGGCAGAGGAATTGCCCATTCGGGAAGAAACCGAGGAACACGATAATAAAGTGGACTACAACGTGCTAGCCCATCTTAGGAAGCTACCAGCCAAACTAAGCATATGTGATGCTCTGATCCTATCAAAGGAGATGAGGGAAACTCTGATCAAGGCCTTATGATCCAGATATTTGTTTAGCTCAAATGGCTGGTAATTCCTTAGACGAGGTTTGCTCGTTAAAAGAACAGCGAGGTGTTACCTTCACAGACAATGATCTACTACTGGGAACAGCATATCACAATCCCCCATTGTACATTTCAGTCACTATTGGAAAGTTACGCTCTCCAGAGTGTTGGTTGATCCAGGAGCATCAATCAACATAATGAATCTTTGGACGCTAGCATATTTGGAAATTGATGCTCGCGAGCTTGAAACAGACAAGATGATATTAAGAGGCTTCAATCAAAAAGAAGAGAGAGCTCTTGGATCGATAACACTACTAATGAAGACCAGTGATTTAGCAAAGACAACCGCAAAATTCCACATAATTGATTCAGAGACATCGTTCAACGCTCTACTGGGTCGGCTATGGATCCATGAAAACCGAATGGTGTCGTCATCTCCGCACCAGTGCGTAAAGTATTACGATGGAGGAGAACAGTGCATCAAAGGTGACTTACAAAAATTCTCCGTGCACGAAATTAGAATTCATGAAGATGCGGCCTTCTACGTGCCCCAAAAGAAAACAATCTTTTCCAGAAGTACTATACCAAATGAAGCAAAAGAAATTCGAGACGATGAAGAACCTGAAGTTCAAGTCCAACAGTTACTCACCACTCCCTTAAGGCGAGATGGTGAAGATTTCTCCAGAACTCGCACCCGAGGTCGAGGCCGGGGACGAGGACATGGAAGAAATGTTGGAACAGTTGGACAGAAGAAACCAGTCATAGATGTTGATTGGGAGAACACTTCCAAAGAAGAAGAAGAAATCAAGAAAGAAGCAGCGACAATAAGTCAAAAGAAACCCCAGTTCAAGATCTCTCTCGAAGATGAAAAGAATGAAGAATATAAAGCAATGTACGAGGAGATTAACCATCATGTACATACTATGACCCTGACCCCGATCCATTCTAATAAGATCGAGGGTATGGTGGTCAAGGAAGTGCATGGTGATGGTACCAAGCCAATCAAGTTTTACCGTGGTGCTTCCTCCTCCAATACTGAAAAAGATGTAAAATTTGAAGATGTTACTTCTTTCAAATTAATGGAACTACCTTTTAAGTGGTACTCTCCCTGTGTTCAAAATTTAATTCAACGTGGTGTCTTACATCGATAATGGACAAAAGGCTGATCACAATGCTTTGAAAAATTATGGAATAATGCCAGTCGGCCTCCCAATTCAAAACATGGTCTCGGATTGGGCACAGTAGGATCAGTTGATGATACGGGATTTTGCTTGGTTGTCACTTGCGAACCTAATGAAGACTGCTTGGCAGCTACAGAAGATCTTGAAGATTTACAAATCGGAGATGCTCCACCAGAATTCGAAGAAGAAATCAAATCTACAATAGACGAGTTAATGGAAGTTAACTTAGGTACTAGCGAAGAGTCTAGGCCAACCTTTGTTAGCTCCTTACTCAATAAAAAAGATTCCAAAAACATAATCAAGCTACTAATGGAATTCAAGGACTGTTTTACTTGGAGTTACGACGAAATACCAGGATTAGCTCCAGAAGTCGCAGTTCACAAGTTAGGAGTAGATCCTACTTCTGTTCCAGTCAGACAAGCTCCCAGAAGAATGCGTTTAGAAATTGAGCAACAAGTAATAGCCGAAGTTAAGAAGCTAATAGATGCTAAATTTTTCCATGAAGAACAATACACTACTTGGTTAGCCAATGTGGTACCAGTCAGGAAGAAGAATGGTCAGATCAGAATCTGCGTAGATTTCAGAGATTTGAATAAAGCATGTCCAAAATATGAATTTCCACTACCAATCCCAGAACTGATGATCGACATTGCTTAAACAAATGAAATATTTTCATTCATGGATGGATCATCGGGATATAACCAGATAAAGATGGCACCAGAAGACGAAAAGCCCACGGCATTCGTAACGCCAATAGAGTGTATTGCTACACGATGAATGCCATTCGGACTAAAGAACGCAGGAGCAACATACCAAAGAGCGATGACGAAGATTTTTGATGATCTCATTCACAACCAAGTTGAGTGCTACATGGATGATGTGGTCATCAAAAGCAAACTGAAAGAAGATCACCTGTATGATTTGAGAATTGTTTTCGAGCGACTAAGACAATACAACCTTAAGATGAATCCCTTAAAATGCGCCTTCGGCGTCACCTCCGAGAAATTCTTAGGATTTGTTGTCCGACATCGCGGGATTGAAATTGATCCGGAAAAGATTAAAGCTATCTTAGAAATGCCATCTCCTAAAACCTTGAAACAGCTACGGTCCTTTCAAGGAAAGTTGGTATACTTCTACGCTTTATATTGAATTTGTCAGGAAGGTGTCAGCCTTTTTCTGCTTTGATTAAGAAGGATGCCAAGTTTACTTGGGACTCCAAATGTCAACATGCCTTTGATGACATCAAACAATACTTAATGACACCTCCCGTCTTAGCAGCCCCGAGTCTCGGTGTAGACCAGTTGATACTTTATACCGCAGCTTTAGACGACTCCTTGGAGCCCTACTAGCCTGAGTCAATGATGAGGGAAAAGAAAATGCTCTCTACTACTTAAGCCATCGTCTAATTCCGACGAAGTAAAGTATCCTCCTATTGAGAAGCACTGCTTGGCCTTGATCTTCGTCGTACAGAAGCTCAGGCAGTACATGCTTTCTCATAAGATCAACCTTAATCCGAGAGTTAATCCGTTGCAATACTTGATGACCCGACCGATGCTCTCTGGCGGACTTGCCAGGTGGTCGATGATACTATTGCAATTTGACATAACTTTCGTTCCTCTTCGCGCCGTAAAGGGACAAGTCCTAGCTGACTTCCTTGCAACACACCCTTTACCGGCAGATTCGCCTCTCGACGACGATTGACGAGCATATAATGAGCCTAGAAGACACTGATGATCGACGTTGGGAACTATACTTCGACGGTGCGTCCTCAACATAGAAGAACAAAGAATTGCAAACGATAGTGCCCGGTAAGGCAGCAATCGAACTAATCTTTATAACACTGGAGCGGGGGATGTTAAGATACTCCTACCACTTAACAGAACCATGCACAAACAATGAGGCAGAATACGAAGCCCTCATAACAGGACTGGAACTAACCATTCAAATGGTAATAACAGACATCAACATCTACGGGGATTCTCAGTTGATCATTCAACAGGTCACCGGATAGTACAGGATTCTAAAGGCAAGATTCGAGTAGTATTTTTAGTATGCCATGAAACTGTTGGAACATATTTCGAATGAAACGATCTACAAGATCCCCAGAAAAGAAAATGCTCTTGCAGATGCGCTAGCTCGCCTTGCAAAAGAATTTGCCTGCTTACAAGATGAGTTAGTTGAAGTGTCAGTTCAGGGACGACAGGTCCTATCACAGCTCGACATGGATACAATACAAAAATCATAAAAAATAGAAGAAACAATGCAGCAGTGACAAAAAATACAGAAGATTGGCGACAGCCATTAATAGACTACCTGCGAACAGGAAGCCTGCCCGACGATAAGTCGATAGCCCATCAAATCAGGAAAAGAACTCTGTCTTATGCATTAATAAACAATACGTTATACAGAAGGTCTTTTAATCAAATGTGGCAAAGGTGCCTGAGCGAGTCCGAAGCTCGTGAAATTGTCAAAGAGGTACACTCAGGACTTGTGAAATTGTCAAAGATGAAAATGAAGATTAAAAGACTAGGGTACTACTGGCTCTCAATGATGACCGACTGTATGAAAGTGGCTAAAAGTTGTCACCAATGCCAAGTGCATGGATTGGTTCTACATCAACCTCCAAATGTGCTACATCTGACAATTACGTCGTGGCCATTTGAATGCTGGGGCACAGATATAGTGGGTCCGATAGAACCACCATCTTCAAGAGGACATCGCTTCATTCTTGCAACTACAGACTACTTTTCTAAATGGGCAGAAGCAGTTCCACTCAGAGAAGTAAAGGCACATCAAGTGCTACAGTTTTTTAAAAATCAAGTTGTCTACCGTTTTAGAGTACCGCGCAGAATCATTTCAGATAATGGGTTCGCATTCAGAAGCACAAAAATCAACAATTTTGTCAGATGACATGGAATCGATTGGCGATACTCAACAATCTACTATCCAAGAGCAAACGGCTTGGCCGAGGCTTTTAATAAAACTCTCATCCAAATTCTAAAGAAAACTTTGGACGATAACAAGAGAAATTGGCACGAGAAATTGTTAGAAGCCTTATGGGCCTACAGGACAACTTTCAGGACTCCTACTCAGTCTACGCCTTACACTTTAGTGTACGGGTCCGAGGCAGTTTTACCTTTGGAGGTTTAGCTTCCATCACTTAGAATTGCAGTTGCAAATAAAATTACTACAGAAGAAAATGCCAGATTATGACTGGAAGAACTGGAAAGCTTGGAAGGGAAAAGGCTTGCAGCGCAGCAAAATTTGGAACTGTACCAAGCTAAGATGATCCAGGCCCATGATAAACGGGTCCGCCCAAGAACTTTCAAAGTTGGTGACTTAGTTCTTGTCTTCAAGAGACCTATTCTTGCACACCGCAAGATAGGAGGTAAATTTAAACCGACTTGGGAAGGGCCGTTTGTGGTCGAGACAGTCTACTCAGGAGGCTTCTACCAACTTGTGAATTGCCAAGGAGAACGACAAATGCTTCCAATCAACGGACGATATTTAAAGAAGTATTATGCAACCTGATGTTTCGAAGGAATGAATTCTCATCCCTAGAAACACGGGTGAAGTAACCACTTGTGACTGGGTCCGAACACAAAAACATAAAGATGAATGACAAAAAAAAAATCATTAACAAAAAAAAATGTGCTAAAAATAAATTATGTAAAATCATAATAATAAAGTTTTACTCTTCCTTTCAAATCAGATCTTGTTCCTGATCTTTCCTCATCTTTTCCTACTTTCCTTAAAGTTAAAATAAGTGAATAAGAATCTTCAGTGATAAATATTTTCTTAATGTTCTTGTTCTTAGTACAGCCCCTGATCCTTTCCTTGTCTTTTTCACAGGGAAATGTCGAATGGGCGGTTGGTCCTAAACTTTAGAAATGGCGTGAGTCTCGCACTCGATGAAAAGAGGGTGAAGGATGGAGCAGTGATAGAAATTGATTCGACTTCACACCGACCGACCTACAGTACGAAGAAAATGATTGGGTCCCAGTTGACCGAGAAGAGCTTCACAGCCAGACAGTGATGAAGATGGGTGGCCCAAGCCACCAATCCAGCAACAAGAAAAGAAAGACAAACATCGAGGAAAGCAAGAAAATCAAGTATGTAGTTGCCACGGTAGAGGGCAGGCTCGTCAGCGCCGCGCCCACAGAAATTCAAGGGGTAAGAAGAGCTACTCTCACTGCTACCCAAAGAAGGAATAAGAATCGTCGTATCCGCAAGATGTTGACTAAACTAGCAGCAGATCAACACGAGGAAACAGCCGCTTTTGCCGACACAGACATTTCAAAGATACCGGTTCGTCAGGAACCATAAAGAAGAAAGTCAACGCCAAGAAAATCAGTACAAATCAAAGAAGTGCCAAGAAAAATAGAAATAGAGTCAGTGCCTCGACGCCGGACAGAGATACCAGATCTGAAGAACCTTGTTGCGGAAGCAATCCCGGAGGATGTTACGACAGATACAATCCTCAAGGAACCAAGGTATGCAGGAGAACGTGACAGGATTGAGCCATACATCCCGTAGAACGTCACTAGGCCTCGTCACTTGCAGATCATCCCAGAATATGAATTAGAAAGAATGCAAAATGTTGAGAAGAAGACTTTCGAATACTTTGAAAGGATTAAAGGCAAGAGAATCAACATTTTGGAAGGCCTCGAGTTACACACGGATGTATTCTCGGAGTACGAGCGACAGCAGATTTTGGATCGCATCTTAGAGCTTCGGAAGATGGGCCGAGCGAGGCCGTCCGAGGGAAAAGACTTATTCAGAACCTCGGAGATGGATGCCAGGGAAAGGAAGAGTCACAATACAGTGCAGATGTTGCTATAACTTCGCAGAGGACAGGAAAGGAAATCCACCAGGGATACTCCGTCGCAGTGAGGTGGATCCAATGCTGAAGATAATTATAAGAATGGTGAAAAGAATGATAATGTGGAGGGTACTGCCAGCAGACTGCATACCCAACAGTTGCATCATCAACATTTACCAGAAAGGCGAATGCATACCTCCACACATAGACCACCACGACTTTGTCAGACCTTTCTGCACAGTTTCGTTCGTCAACCAATGTAATATCATGTTCGGATTTGACCTCCGGATAGCTGGCCCGGGTAAGTTCCGAGGGCCGGTGGAGATACCACTTCCGGTAGGTTCCGTCATGATATTAAAAGGAAATGGAGCAGACGTCGCAAAACATTGTATACCGGGAGTGCCAGTTGAGCGGATCTCCGTTACTTTTAGAAGGATGGACGACGAAAGGCGCCTTACCACTTCCGACCAGATCCAGAATTGGAGAGTCTTCGGCCCTACGAGCTGTGAGTTACATGGGGAATAGCACACCTCCAATGCACATCCATGCGGCATTCCTGCCAAGGGTGGCTTGGAAGGTGATGTTATTACCCATGTTTCTTACTATTCAGACATGGATTTTTGATAGACACTTTTGAATGGATCAGCAAGAAGTTTATACAGTCTGTTTTGGAGTTACATGGATTGTATGAGACATTAAATTTCTGAGAAAAATGTCATCATGACTAGATCAAGTTGTATGATGTACTTTCAGCAAATTGGAATGAAAACGACTACGTCATATTTTGCATTTACCTCTTTTTGTGTAAATTGACTGGGAAACGCCATTAGAGTTAAAAGAACTTTGAACGAAGAACAGAAGAGAAAAGAAAATAAATCAAAACTTTCCTTAAAAATCTAAATATTAAAATGAACTCCAAATTCACATGAACACTAAATGAACAACAAAAATAAAATCAGATCGCTAAAGGACAAATGAAATGAACCTAAATCTCAAATTGAATTCCAGTCTAAATCCACCTTTTCAAACCCTCCAATTCTTCTTCAAATCAAGACCTACTTCAGACCTCCTTTGATCTCTCGGGATGATTTCAGAACCACGAAAAATTTTCGATTTGGTTCTGATGGCATGGATTCATACCCTTCGCCAAATAATCAAACTTTGATTGATTCTCGTGGGATGTGGAACACTTTCACATCTCATTTCAATCTCCCGCTAAATCCAAATCTCCACAGTACATTTCAATTCAAAATTTCCGAGACTGGTACCTACATTCCAGTTCTTATTTCGAGATCGATACCTACATTTCGATACTCATCTGAATTGATACCTACATTTCAATTCAAAATTTTCGAGACTGGTACCTACATTCCAGTTCTCATTTCGAGATCGATACCAACATTTCGATTCTCATCTGAATTGATACCTACATTTCAGTTCAAAATTTTCGAGACTGGTATCTACATTCCAGTTCTCATTTCAAGATCGATACCTACATTTCGATTCTCATTTGAATTTATACCTACATTTCAATTCAAAATTTTCGAGACTGGTACCTACATTCCAGTTCTCATTTCGAGATCGATACCTACATTTCGATTCTCATCTGAATTGATACCTACATTTCAATTCAAAATTTCCGAGACTGGTACCTACATTCCAGTTTTCATTTCGAGATCGATATCTACATTTCGATTCTCATCTGAATTGATACCTACATTTCAATTCAAAATTTCCGAGACTGGTACCTACATTCCAGTTCTCATTTCGAGATCGATACCTACATTTCGATTCTCATCCGAATTGATACCTACATTTCAATTCAAAATTTTCGAGACTGGAACCTACATTCCAGTTCTCATTTCGAGATCGATACCTACATTTCGATTCTCGTCTGAATTGATACCTACATTTCAATTCAAAATTTTCGAGACTGGTACCTACATTCCAATTCTCATTTCGAAATCAATACCTAAATTTTGACTCTCTTTCGAATTGACATCTAAATTTCAATTACAAATTTGTGGGACTGGTACCTAAATTCCAGTTCTCTTTCGAGGTCAGTACCTAAATTCTGATTCTCATCCTTTTCAATTGACGCTTAAACTCGGATGCTTACTCCGAGGCTGCTACCTAAAATCCAGATTTCTTCGCAATACCGAGGTTGGAATGCGGGTTTCAATTCTCATTTCAAATCCAAATTTCCTCAAACTGATTTTAAATTAAACTTCAATCTAAATTGGAACTCCAAATCAAAAATCTAAAATCACACATCAAAACTTGAACATGAAATGAAACGAAATCTAAATCAAAATTCCCCAGATCTTGTGATTCGGAATTCACCTCCTTTTCCTTTCCCCAGCGAGAGTTTAGGAACCTCCAGTCTTTGAGATATACTTGATACTACCCAGCGGAAATTTTTCTACTCTGTCCTAAGTTTGTCACTTGGACATCTGTGTTGGTTTTTTTGATCTGTTCGATCAACGCCAATACGCGTGGTGTGCTTGGTTAGCACACCACACCTATTGGGGGTCCATTTGTTGACCTCATTTTTGATGAGGTCTCCTCTTCTCTCTTTAGTACTTAGGATCTAGCCTTAGGCTTTTCCTTTGACTATCTTAGAGGACTAGATATGGAACCTACCCCTTTAGAAACTCAACCACTTCTTAAATCCCCTCAAACCCCACAAGCTTGATTGTAAACCCCTAATCACCTAGAGGGTTGAGATCAAATGTGGAGGTTTAAAGGATGAGTTCCCTATAGGACTCTTTGGCCTTAGAATCACCCTGGGTGGCCTGGTCTGATGAGGGCTGACTTACACATACACTACACTCTCACACACACATTCCAAGTCCTAAAACCACACTCTCACCCAACTTGACTTCCTGACTCATGTAGGAAATTCATATGGATGACCCTTAACTCCTAAGCTCCTGGCTAAGAGGGTTAGGAACAACATAGTGAATGCCTCAAATGAGTCATCTCATGGATCATATGGGCTTAATATGGCTTCATGACTCAAGCAACATGATTCCATTTCACTCACACTTGCTCAATTTTCATTTTTTTCAAAATTTCAATTTTTTACCCCCGGGGCCTCGGACCCACCAAACCTACTAAAAGCCCTTGAAACTACCCAAAACCACCAAAATTTACAAATCACCCAAAACTTTTCCAAAATCAACCTTGAACATTCCCAACCATTCAAAGTGATCATCCATAACCAAAAATACCAAAATTTCCAAAAATACCCCCAATACCCTCCAAATTACCAAAATGCCCCTCTTGACCCAAAATTCAAAAATTCCAAAAATTCCCAGAAATTTCCAGAACATCCCAAATATTTTCAATTTCATTTTGTTCAACTACACCATGGGCCAATTTTGTCAATTTAGTCCACTTTTTCCAAACCCCCCAATTTGACCCATTTTAACCCAAAGTGAACCCAATGTCAAACCAAACCACTCCAATTGACCCCAATTTTGGTTCAATTCAATTCTAAACTTCAATTCAATATCCCCAATATCAATCTAGGCCAAATCCAAGCCCAATTTGATTGACATTTGAATCCAATTTCATTTTTAAGCTTAAAGCCAATTTTGACCCATGACCCAAACTTAGCCCAAACCAACCAAATTCAACTCCAATTGACCCCAAACCTTTTCTAAATATTCTCTAACATCTCCACAAACAAAACACTAACATAGTTTACCCAAAATTTGGACCCAAACCTTACTCAAATTCAACCCAAACCCAAAATTCCCTAAATAGGCCTAAATCCACCATGAACCCAAATAGGCCCAAATCCCGAAATTAAAACCCAACCAAGGTTGAAAACTCTTTGTTACACTCCCATAGACATTCCTCAACATTAACTTTACATAAATTTTAACATTGGCCCAACCTTAGCCCAAGTTAGTCCATTTTGACCCTACCACTAAGGGGACCCAAATTAGACTCACTTCAATTCCAAATCACCTCAAATTTGTCTCAAATTACTCGAGACACATCCCTAAACCAAACTCAACATTTATTTAGCATGGACCTTTGCAAAAATTTTCATCTAAAAGCCCATTTTGAAACATAAAAGCCCATTCCCTTAAGCCATTTTAAAAGCCCACCGTTACCAAATTTTAAAAGCCCAAACCCATCCTAAAGCCCACATTACAATCTCATCTCATCATCACTCAATTAATATCACTCCCTAAGTGCTAAATCCATCATGAAAATTAAACCAAAATGGTATTAAGCCAAATCCCATCAAATAACCCAAAAATTTTCAAAATTTCATAAACCCATTTCCATGAAAGTTGACTTGACTTTTCCCAAGCCAAATGTAGCCATGAAGCCATGTATGAGCCACATGGGAGCCATGAAAGCCTTGTATACCTCACCATACCCAAAGTGGCAAGAAGAAGGGACCCTTTAATGATTCTCTTAAGAGTGATTAACCACTCCCATGATTCCCCTAAACCATGCTTAAGCCTAATTGTACTTGGATGGTGACTTCTCCTCACTAATTAAGCTGAGCCAAATAGCTTTCTCTTCAGCCCAAGCAGGCCATGGGGAGGTGAACCTAGCCCAAAACCATGGGTTGACCCAAACCAAGCCAAAATCACCCCTTTCCAATTCCATTTCAATTCACCACCTTTACACATGGCCAACTCCAATTGACTTCACCATTGTCAAGCCCTGACCTCACTGGTCAAGATGGTGACCTGACCCTGGCCGGCCAGCCACCACAACCGCCAGAAAACCCCATGGCCGAGAGCTCCATGTGAGCCTAACATTGAAATTCTCCCTTGCTGAGTTGCCCCATGCCGAATGGTTGCCATGGCTGTTCTTCTCTTGACCTAAGCAGCTGATTCAAGCCATCAAACCCCCCTAGGAGGCGCTCCAGCCACTCCTATTTAAACCCCACTCCCCCCTCAGCCAAGAGGAGAGTTGCACCAAATCATACAGAAACTTTGCCAAAATTGTTCCAGACTATCCTCCACACTTAGAGCAATTGATCCCCAGTGATAATTTGCCCTAATCCCTATCCACAGAGCTCAATTTCTCAGCCAAAATTCCACCTAAAACTAGGACACTTTCCAATTCTCCACCAAACTCAAATTAAACTCACCCACACCTGCACAAGATCAAGAGAAGGAGTTCCCCAGTGGAAGCCCCCTCTCCGAGCCACCCATTTGCTCTAGCCTCCAAGCTTTGGAATCGGGTCTGGTTGAATTCAAGTCTAGACAATTCCTCAGGGCCAGAGACTTCATCTGGAGCTTACTTGGACTCAATCGAAGGTGACACAACTCTCAGATCGAAGCCACACTTCGCTGAGCAAAGGTATGAGCTCTCTCTTCTTCCTGAGCTTCTGAACATTCTCTATTTTGTTTGGATCAATTTCATTCCACATAAACCATATGGATGTGTTCGTCTCTTCAATATGAATCCATAGAGTATAAGAACATAAAAATCGGTTAAGAATCGAGAGAGATATCAAGCTTGGAAGATGGACGGCTCTCGGGTGAGGTCGATTGGGGATGATGAGCGGATGCCGTCCATTCAATACACGCGCAAATGGATGGCCCAGATCGAGTCGGACCGAGAGATGGAGCATGAATAGCGCGCCGCATGGCACTGAGTCAGACGGCGGCGACGAATCAAATGGCGACGCGTGGTGTTCGAAGCTGCCGATGTTTCGCTGGTGCCGCATGGATAAGTAGATAAATAGGATATTTAATGTATTTATTAAATATCACAAACTTTGAAAATTTATAACTTTGTGTAGAAAAATCACAAAAATAAAATAAAATACCCTCTTGCTCAATGAACAGAGGAGAATAATGTGGAAAAGAAATCAATTCATTTCATCGAGTATTGTATTTTTAATGATTTATTTACTCTCTGTGGTATTTTAATTCTCCATTTGCATGGACAATTCACCGTGGCATGAGACCATAGGGCTTTTGAAGCCTCTGAACTTGGGAACATTCCTTGAATTTTCCAAGGTCAGAGGCCATCCCTATGAAAAGTTATTGATTTTCCAAGTTCATGTTACTGTTTTGAGTATTTTAATTCCAACAATTAGCATGTTGAGAAATAAATTCTAGGAAAATTTAGTGATATTTCTCATGACCAGAGGAACCTAGGAAAAATAGGTTTTGAGTTAATTCACATGGAACAACCCTAATTGGCCTAAACACCCAAAATTGAACTTTAATTAATTAGGGTTAATTACACATCAAATTGACTTGAAAATAATTCTCCACTAATCTTTAGGATCAAAGGAACATCACATAAAAATTTGAAGTCAATTGGATTTGATTAGCCCCATCAAATGGATTAATTAAGTCACACAACCAAAATTAAAATTTAAAAATTCATAACTCACAAAATACTTTTCAAAAATTCACAAAAATGGTTTTGGGACTTCTCTGATATCAGAGGAGTCTAAGAAAAATAAAATTGAAATTTTGCAAAAAAGTTGATTTTTATCATTATTTTAATATTTTTAATAATTAAAAAATAATAAAAATCATAAAAATATTAAAAATCACCAAAATGTCACATTTTGAATTCTAATCACTTAGGAACAAACCAAATATTTTTTCCTAAGTCTCTAGAGTAAGATATTGAATTTTAAAGGCTTAAAACAATTTTTGAATTAAAAAAATGATTTTCTTTAACATTTCTACTAAAATAATTCTAATAAATCAAAGAAAAATCAAAAAAATATAAAATTTGGTCCTTTGATTTCCCTGAGGTCAGAGAGATTTTTGAAAAATATAAAATCCACTTTTAAACTTTTATTTCTTTTTTAAATTAATTAATACTCCAAAACTCAAAATAATTCTAATAAATAAAATATAATTCAAAAAATCTCCAAATTTGGTCCAAATGGTCCTCTGGTCATTAGGAACATCCCATAATTTTATTAAGGATAGAAATATTTCTTTGGTCATGTTATTGAATTTTCCTTGAAAACCCCTATTTTCCATTAAAAATAATTACATAAATAAATTAAATACAGAAAAATCACATTTTCTCCTCTAATGTCTTAATTGACATGTAAGTGAGGTTGCATAAAAATGTTAAGTTCATTTGAGCTTAGTTTAGTGAGTTATAGAATTATTAAGCTTGAAGGGCAAAAGGGTAATTAAAAATTTCAACCCTTAATTAAATTATTAGGATTAATCAAAAAGGAGGGGGGGGTAAAATATTTGATTCTAAACTGATTTTAGATGATTGAAACTTAAAAGATTGAGGGTAGAAACCTACTAACTATTTCAAATCTAATTAAAATAAAACTTTAATTAATTAATTAATTGAAATTTTTAAAGAATAATAGAAATTGGAATTATTAAAGTAGGGATATTATTAAGAGAATATTTATTCTTTAATTTATGAATCCCTAAATCAATCACTTCAATAATATTTAATTCTTAACTAAAAGGATAATCCTAACTTAAAATTTAAAATGTTAAATTAAATTAAATTAAATTTAAGATGTTGAGATTAAATTAAATCAAAATCTAAATCAAGTTAACACCTTAACAATTAAATTAAATTATATTTAATATATTAAGATAAAAAATTAAAATTAAATAAAAATAAATTAAATCAAATTAAGTTGAATTAAAATAAAATAAAATTAAATTAAATTTAAATTAAATTAAATTAAAAAATTAAATTAAATTAAATTAAATTAAAATAAATTAAATTAAATTAAATTAAACTTAAATTAAATTAAAATTAAGTTGAATTAAAATCATTTAACAACACACCTAAATGAAATCATTAAGACTTAAACCAAACACTTAAAGTAAACTTAAAACATAAAGGACTTGAACACTATTTCAAACTTAAACTAATTTTTTATAATTAAGTCAAAATTAAAATTAAATCATTAAGTTTAAATCATTAAAATACTTAATAAGTTGATTTGCCCTTTTAAAGCTCTTATTATTAT
The DNA here is from genome assembly GCA_022702705.1 of Papilionanthe hookeriana x Papilionanthe teres. Lineage (NCBI taxonomy): Eukaryota > Viridiplantae > Streptophyta > Magnoliopsida > Asparagales > Orchidaceae > Papilionanthe > Papilionanthe hookeriana x Papilionanthe teres. Next base: position 13,527,795 of record CM040432.1, on the reverse strand, counting down.
AGCTCTTAAAATGAAATATCAAGTGAAGTGTTACTTCACTTATAGGATATTCAAATGTCCTAGTTCACTGAGCAAGGGAACAAAACTTAAACCCCTGGATGATTAATTCACCTGTACAACTAAATTTACTTGGACTCAAAATAATCCCAGAAATATTGAAAAGATGTTTAGGACTCGTCCTAAGCACTTCCTCAATATAACGGGATGTTTTAGAAGAACAATTGAATCTAGTTGTTCTTTGATGAAGAAAATCATCCTTAAACCAAACCAAGAACCTAGACGTCATAGGAGATGACTAGTCATAGGATTAGGAACTTGGTGGACAACCAAAACCCTTTCCCTTAGCTTTACCTAGGTATTTCTTGCAAAATATTTAAATGCCTTAACATGTGTTTCAAGTGCAGCTTGGGATGACGGGAAGACCTTCCAGGTACGCTTTTATTGCAATTTACTTACATGCATTGTACTTTACTTTTTCTTGCATGATAAACAAAACTGTTGCATGAAAACCAAAACCTTTAGGATAGTCCCTAAACTGAAAACAAAACTAAAATAAAAATCATTGCAAGATAAAATTCACCGCCACAACATTCCAAAATATAAAACAACTCAAAATTTAATCACAAACAGAACAACAAAACTACAATCACAACTAAATTAAAACGTCTCATTGAATGATCGGGAATACCTCGGATGATGTAACCCACGTGTTGCTAACGGGATTTCCTACGGTCTAAATGAAAGTGTGGAACTCATTCAGTTGATTTTAGCAAATTCATCTGGACTAAGTGAATTCAATGAAAATAACGGTGCCGGGATGACGGAACCGTGGGATTTTAATCGGTTCTGTTTAAACAACTTTAAGATTTGTTTTAATTAAAATATTAAAAACACTTGGATTTTAAGATTTTTCTCTAAACCAAAACACTTTTCTCATCTCCCGATTTATGACTTCTAAAACTAAACCTCTGCAACAACAAGGAGCTCAGAGCATAGTGGGCAGCACGACCATCGTCATCAGCAAAACTCGGATCTACTTCAGCAAAACTTTCTTAAAATTAAATAACCAAGCCGTAGGACTTCGAGGTAGTTTGCCTAGTGCAACATAAATCCTCAACTCTTTGTTAGGCATTTGTATAATCATATTATGCAAATTAAGCCCTAACCGGTCTTAGGATTCCGAGGTAGTTGTTTGGTACGACATAAACCCTCACATCTTCGAGGTTATTTGTATGATTGTGTCATACAAATATAAGTCCTAATTAATTAAAATTGGCAGGATCATAGCATTAAATGATATTCTCAAATTGAAACCAAACAATAGGATAGTTTGGGAAGTTGTCAAGATTCTTCTTGGATCCTCAGCTTCTCCTACTTCTCTTCCTTTGGATTCTCAAAATAAACTGTTCCGAATTTGAGCTAATCCCTATTGAAATTTCCAAACTCCAATCGTTTGAAAACATTATACTTTGAAATTCTTGAGAACAAAACCACTGATCATTATCGAGAGTTTTCTTGAGTGTCTTCGGACATTTAAGATGTAATTAACTATAGGGGCTTGCCCTTATAGGGAACTTTAAGAACCTAGGTAATATAAACCCCTGCTTAATTCCTTTATATTAAGCGAGGGAACTTGTCGGCTTATAAAATTGGTTCGCGGACCAAACGGATGTCACAAATCTTCTAGTTTACTTAATCGAGCCCCATCGTCAAGCGATGTGTCTATTCTTCGGGATAGATACACATTTTGTGATGCGGTGCTCATTTATATAAATTATTTGGGATGTGAGATCTGTTTGATATTTCATATCTTAAAATTTTCAAACTCAAAATTATTTTCAAAATCAAATACTACTTTTTAAATTATATATATATATAAATTAAATTTAAAATCTAAAAAATTCGCCGACAACTTCTGTAGGCGACCCCTTTGCAAAACACATAACCTAAAAATATGCCGATAATGGGGAACCAATAGTGAGCTCCTATAAGGTTGTTCAAGACTTAGGACTACCCTGGTGGTCTGATCCTGGTGAGGTCTGGCTTACACACACTGCACTCTCACACACACCATCCTTACCCATTTCTCCCCCTGGTTCATTGGAACACTCATGTGGCTAAGTCCAAACCCTTAGCTTTTTAGCTAAGAGGGTTGGGAACAACCCATGAGATGTTCAGGATGGACATTTCTTAGTTCATGGCTCACTTTAAGCTTTATCATGATCAAAATTCAACTTTTGCCAAATGCCTAGTTGTGACATTGGGTCCTTCAAGCCTACCCAAAATTACCTAATTTTTCAAAATTCCCCAAAAATTACCCCAAATTCCCAAAAATCCTAAAGATTATTTTGAAACAACCCCAACCTTTTAAATTCACCAAAATACCCCAATACCCTCAAAATAACCTCTTGATACCCTAAAATACCCTTTTGGCACAAAATTCCAAAAATTCCAACAAATCCCAAAAAATTCCAGAAAATCCCATATATTCCCAATTTCATATTATTCAACTACACCATAGCCCAATTTTGCCAAAATAACCCACTTTTATCAAAATCCCCAAATTGACCCATTTTTAAGCTAAATGGACCCAATGTCACACTAAACCAACCCATTTGACCTCAATTTTGCCCAATTTCAATTCAAAACTTCAATTCAACATCATTAATATCAATCTAAACCAAATCCAAGCCCAATTTGATTCATATTTGAGTTCAATTCCATTTGAAATCCAAAATCCCCAATTTTGCCTAATTAATCCACAACCCCAATTAACCTAATACCAACTTTTTTTCCCCAAATTTCAGTCCTAAACTTTCCATAACATTCCCATGAAACCTATACAACTTTCAATTGGCCCAATTTAAGCCTAAGCTTAACCTAAATCTATTTGAAAACCAAAAATACCCCCATTTTAGCCTAAAGTGAACCCATGCCCTAAACCTACCAAATTGATTAGCCAAACCTTAAAATTTCTTCCCAATTGATGTTCGGAACTCTTCAATACATTCCCTCAGGCCATTTGAAACTTTTAATTGGGTCTAAACCCCACCTTAACCAAACTTGGACCCAAGTTGATTCAACCCTCCCCAAATTAACCAAAATACCAAAATCCACCAAATTGACCTTCCAATTGAACTCAAAACCTCCCCATGTCTTCATGAAACTTCTTCATGGAAATCACCTCTTCAAAATTTCTCAAGACATTTGGACCCAAATCAAGACCTAACTCAAGTTAGCCCAACCCAAACCCAAATGAGCCAATTTGAACCCATGACCAAACCAAACCAAATCGAACCAAATGTGGCTAAACCAACCTATCCACAGCCACTAAGTGAGCCCTAGGAACCACCCTAGATCCACCTAGCCCAAGCTAAGTGAGCCATGGACCAAGGGTTCCCCAATTTAAGGGATCTCTTCCCTTAAATGGATAAATCCACCTTTTGCCTCACTCCAAATTCCCCTTGCCTGGTTTATCACCATTAAACCCTACTCCTTGGTTGACCTGACCCATGGCCAGCTCCCTTGTCCTTGCCGGCTGGCCTAGCCACCGGAGGGGGTCAAAACCAAGAGCCACAACCAAGTGAAACAAACCCAAACTCACCCAATTGGCCACCTTAGCCAAATCAAACTTTGGAGCCTCTCTGCCCTCCACCTGAGCAGTGGAATTATCCCTCCAATTGAGCCCAAACCCTGCTGAATGGCCCTGGCCATTTAAAAACCTCTTCTCAGCCATGAGAGAGGTGCTGAAGGGTGTTGAATTTTTTCTCAACAGAAGTCCCCCAAACTATTCCCAAAGCTTCTCTCAGCCCAGAGAAGAAGAACCCCACTGTTCTCTTGCCCTGAATCCCCTCAGCCGAGCACAATTTCTCAGCTAAAAATCAGGCCAGAAACAGGACACTCTCTGAAACTTTACCAAATCCAAATTAACTCTTTCTACACCTTCACCAGAGGTAGAGAAGGAGTTCCCCAGTGAAAGCCCCCTCTCCAGACAACCCAGTTGTTCCAGACCTCCAAGCTTTGTGATCGGGCTCGGTGGAAGTCAAGCCTAGACATTTCACCACAGCTCCAGGCTTCATCCCTAGTCTCCTTGGACTCCGAAGAACGTGTCGAGCCTCTCTGATAGAAGCTTCACTTCTCAGAGCCAAGGTATTACCCTCTTCTTCCTCCCGAGCTTCCAGCGATTCTTCATTTTATTCAAGTCAATTTCAATGCATGTTTACCGTATGGTGTGTTTATCTTCTCAAGACGAATCCATAGAGCATAAGAACTCGAAAATCCGTTGAGAATCGAGGGAGATATTAGGGTTAGAAGGTCGACGGTCACGGGTGCACACCAGTCGGAGACGATGATCGGCCACCGTCGGATTGCGCGTGTATCAAACGAATGACTCAGATGGCGTCGGACGAGGAGATAGAGCGTGAACCGTGGGCCACGTGGCAGCTGACTCAGGTGGCAGCATCGAATGGGAGCTCGACACGTAGAGCTTCGGAGCTGCCGAGGTTGACGCGACGCTGACTAGTTTAAGTAGGAAAATTATAAAAATAAAAAATTGATATCTTTGCATAGAAAAATTATAAAAATAAAAAAAATACCCTCTTGCTCAGTGAACAGAGGAGAATAATGTGGAAATGGAATTGATCTATTTTGTTGAGTATTTTATTTTTAATTAATTTAATACTATTTTGAGCATTTTAATTCTCCATGCATGTATACATTTTACCATGGCATGAGACCATAGGGCTTTTGTAGCCTCTGATCTTGGGAACATTTCCTGAATTTTTCAAGGTCAGAGGTCATCCCTGTGGTAAGTTATGTATTTTTCAAGTTTATGTCACTGTTTTTGACATTTTAATTTCAAAAATTAGCATGTTGTTCTGAAAATTCCAGAAAAATTTGGTGAAGTCCCTTAGGACCAGAGGACCCTAAGATAATTATGGTTTGAATCAATTCATTAAAAATAATCCTTATTTGCCTAATTACTCAAAATTGAACTTTAATTAATTAGGATTAATCACACATTAAAATGACTTTAAAATAAATCTCCACCGATCTTTAGGATCAGGGGAACCTTACATAAAAATTTGAAGTCAATTGGAAATGTTTAACCCTACTAAATGAACTAATTAAACCACATAATCAAAATTAAAATTTAAAAATTCATAACTCCAAAAATACATTTCAAAAATTCACCAAATTGATTTTGGGACTTCTCTGATATTAGAGGAGTCTAAGAAAAATAAAATTGGAATTTTCTAAAAATTTTCAATTTTAAGCATATTTTAATATTTTTAATAATTAAAAAATAATAAAAATAATAAAAATAATAAAAATCATAAAAATGTCATATTTGGTCTTCTAATCACTTAGGAACCAACCAAATATTTTCTTGAGTCTCTAGGTTAAGATATTTAATTTTCAAAGCCTTAATACTTTTTTTAATTAAAAAATGTATTTTCTAGCCTTCCCCACTAAATTAATTCTAATAAATCAAAGAAAAATCATAAAAATATAAAATTTGTTTCTCTGACTTTCTTGATGTTAGAGATATTTTCGAAAAATATAAAATCCATTTTTTAACTTTTATTTTATTTTATAATTAATTAACACTCCAAAACTCAAAATAATTATAATAAATAAAATATAATTCAAAAAATCACCAAAATTGGTCCAAGTGGTCCTCTGGTCATTAGAAATGTCCCATAATTTGTTTAAGGATAGAAACTTTACCTCGGTCATGTTGATGAATTTTCTTTGAAAATCCCTATTTTTCATTAAAAATAATTATTAAATAAATTAAATTCAGAAAAATCACATTTTCTCCTCTAATATCTTAATTGACATGTGAGTGAAGTGGCATAAAAATTTTAAGTTCATTTAAGCTTAATTTAATGAGTTATAAAATAAATAAGCTTAAAGGGGCATAAAGGTAATAAAAGATTTTAACCCCCTAATTAAAACTTTAGGTTTAATCAACATGGGGGTAAAATATCTGATTTTAATCTTCTCTTAGATGATTGAAACTTTGGGAAATTGAAGGGTGGGAACTCATTAATCACTTTAATAAAAAAAAATGAAACTTTAATTAAATAAATAATTCAAATTTTGGAAGATTAATTAAAATTGGATTATTAAAATGGGGATATAATTTAAGAGGACAAGTGAAATTAATAATTAAATAATTCTTAACTAAAACCTACATCATTAAAAAAAATTTAACAATTGATTAAAACCTAAAATGGTCAATAAAAAAAATAAGCAAATTAAAATATTTGAAATTAATCTAAAATCATTTCAAAACAAACTTAAATCAAAATTACAAATTTTAAATAATTGTTAAAACAACTTATCTTAAATTAAATCATCAAAGTTCAATAAATAATTTGAACACCTCTTTTAACCTAAATTAATCTAAAAAAAATTCAATTAAAATTAAAAAATTGATATCATTTATAAAAAAAAAATTTAACTTAAATGAATCAAACATCATTTCACACTTGAAAGCATTGATTAAAATTTTATAATTAAATCACATTAAATTAAATCATCAATTTTAACTTTAAATCATTAAAAATCTTTAACAAATTAACTTGCCCCTGAAAGCTTTAAATTATTATAACTAGTAAATGAAGCGTTAAGTGAAATGACACCTCACTCATAGGATAATCAAACATCCTAGTTCACTGAGCAAAGGAACAAAACTTAACTAAACCCTTGAATGATCAATTCACCAGTGTAATGAAATTCATTTGGACTCAAAATAATCTTAGAAGTATTGAAAAGATGTTTAGAATTCGTTCTAAGCACTTCCACAATATGGTGAGATGTTTTAAAGAACAATTGAACTTTATTGTTCTTTGATGAAGAAAATTATCCTTAACTAAAAATCAAGAACCTAGACGTCATAGGAAATGACTAGCTATAGGATTAGGATTATGGTAGACAATCAAAACCATTCCTTTAGTCTTTACTTAGGTACTTGTTGAAATATTTAAATGCCTTAACATGTGTTTTAAAGTATAGCTTAGAATGACGGGAAGACTCTCCAGGTACGCTTTTATGTTATTGCAATTTACTTTATTGCACTGCGCTTTACTTTTATTGCATGTTAAACAAGACTGTTGCATGAAAACCAAAACCTTTAGGATAGCCACAAAACTAAAATCCAAAACTAAATTAAAAGTCATTACAAGATAAAATCCACCGCCACAACATTTCAAAAAATAAAACAACTCAAAATTTAATCACAAACAGAACAACAAAACCACAACTTTAACTAAATTAAAACGTCTCGTTGAATGATCGGGAATACCTCGGACGATGTAACCCACGTGTTGCTAACGGGATTTCCCACGGTCTAAATGAAAGTGTGGAACTCATTCGATTGAGTTTAGCAAATTCATCCGGACTAAGTGAATTTGATGAAAATAACGGTGTCAGGATGACGGAACCGTGAGATCTTAATCGGTTCTGTTTAAACAACTTTAAGATTTATTTTAATTAAAACACTAAAAGATATTTGGACTTTAAGATTTTTAAACCAGAACACTTCTCTCATCTCCTGATTTTCATCTTCTAAAACTAAACCTCTGCAACAACAAGGAGCTTGGAGCATTGTGGGCAGCACGGCCATTGTCATCAGTAAAGCATGTGGATACTTCAGCAAAACCAATCTTTAGTCTAAATAACCAAGCCATAGGATCTCGAGGTAGCTTGCTAGTGCAACATAAATCCTCAACCTTTTCGTTAGGCATTTGCATAATCATGTTATGCAAATTAAGCCCTAACCGGTCTTAGGACTCCAAGGTAGTCGTTTGGTACGACATAAACCCTCCCATCTTCAAGGCTATTTGTATGATTATGTCATACAAATATAAGTCCTAATTAATTAAAATTGGCAGGATTGAAACATTAAATAAACTCCCAAATTGAAGCCAAACAATAGGATAGTTTGGGAAGTTGCCAAGATTCTTCTTGGATCCTCAACTTCTCTTACTTCTCTTCCTTTGGACTCCTAAAAATAACTGTTCCAAATTTGATCCATTCCCCATTGAAATCTCCAAAATTCAATCCTTTGAAAACCTCAAACTTTGAAATTCTTGAGAGCAAAACCACTGATCATTATCGAGAGTTTTCTTAAATGATTCCCGTCATTTAAAATGTAATTAATTATAGGGTCTTGCCCTTATAGAGAACTTTAAGAACCCAAGTAATATAAACCCTGCTTAATTCATTTATATTAAGCAGGGAAACTTGTCGGCTTATAAAGTTGGTTCGCAGACCAAATGAATGTCACAAATCTTCTAGTTTATTTAATCGAGCCCCATCATCAAGCAGTATGTCTATTCTTCGGGATAGATACACGGTTTGTGGTGTGGTGCTCGTTTATATAGACTATTCGGGATGTGAGATCGGTTTGATTTCATATCTTAAAATTTTCAAACATAAAATTATTTTCAAAATAAAATGCTACTTTCTAAATTATATATATATATATTAAAATTAAATTTAAAATATAAAATTCGCCGACAATTTCTGTAGGCGACCCCTTTTTTTTAAATACAACACTCAACCTAAAAATATGCCGACAGTTTGGTGAATTTTGAGATAATAAAATCTACTATTCTTATGTAGTGAATTGGATAACGTAAAGGAATTAGATGCATTAAATATTGTATGCTCCAAATAGGAGCAATCCTATTCTTTACCCTCTTCCAAGTGCATAAAGAACATTGGCTAATCTTAGGTTTAGTCCCCAAATTCATGGTTTGGCTGGGAGAATACTGGCTCTCACACCAGAGCTCCAACTTTCCTTCACATGAAGGTTAGCTCTCGTTTTAGTATCCAAATACTAGGACCAAAATTGGGATTTTAGTCTGTCACCCTAAAATCTCTATTTCTACTTCAATCAAAGTATATTTCTCAATTTATTTGCACTCAACCCCGATGAACTTCACCATCCATGGAATTTAAATATGGTTCCACTTTATTGAGAATTGAACCGCCTTCTCGGATCATAGCGTAATTACAATGAATTTTAACACTTCAACGAGTTCTTTTTTTAATGTAAATTAAGCGCAAGTAAAAACCATCACATTTATAATTAAATCCACTTTTAACATGCATCACAATATCCTAAACATGAATCCTACTCATTGCAAAAGAAAAGTAGAAGGAAAATAATGACATAATCTTCTCATGCTATTTCCTAAGAAGAAGAAAGAGTAAGAGAAAGACATCACAAAGCACGAAGAAAACACAACGTAAAACTTCATTTCAAAGCAAATCCACAAAATAAGTGTTTACAAAATGATAAGATAATGAAGAACACAATACTTAGCTTTTTCCCCTTGAAAGAAATAAGAAAATCTCTCCCACAAAGTCTTTTGTAGATCCATGCAATGCTAGAACAAACCCTTACAAATTCTCTCAAAATCTCCTCACCAAACTCTCCAAAAAGGTAGAAATCTACATATCTAGTCCTATTCTAAAATCTCTAAGCATTCTTCACATTATTCCTAACATCTCTCCTCCCTTTTCTGACCTAAAATCGTTCTATTAAAGTGTAGGGACGAAGTTTGAAGAGTTACCACAAAAAACCTTTCAAAAAGCGTCTAAATACATTGAATCTCGGCTCCCAACTGTCCAAAATTGCGTCCAAACCATTTGGTTGTGGTCTGATGCTGTTTGGGCACTGTTTGGTGCTATTTTCAATGACTTTTTCGTGCTCTCAGGACACTGGTGCCGTCTGGCGCTGGATAGGGCACCGTTTGTCGCCCTATTATGTGCAGCTCCACCGTTTTGCTTCGTTTGGCTCCATTTCAGCTTCGATTCGCACCATTTCAGTTGTGTTGTGTTCCAAACAGATAGCCCTACAAAATAAACATAAAACAACCTTTCTTTAAAGTGTAATCTCATTCAAAAATATGCATGTGTAAAATATATTAAGCAAAGAAAGACTTATCAAAATGTGTCAGGCCAAAATTTGATTTCTTGCTCGTTTTTGCTCCAAATTGCACTATTTTTGTTTCCTTTTCTCTAAAAGCTATTTCTTGTACAAAAAATCAGAAAACGTACAAAATACCTTCCTTTATAGTGCAATATCATCAAAAATAGGTATGAAATAGATAGTAAAAAGATATCAAATTTTCAGTGGATCAAGATCCCCCAAACTTAACTATTACTTCTCATCAAGTAATTTAGTTAATACATAAAATAATGATCCACTGAAATGAACTTTCTTTCTAGAATACCATGATTTTGACTTAGATAAATACAGTAGTAAAATTTTCAGAAAGATCTTTGAATAATTCAAGTAAGTGTTGCAAGTGTAAGGCTATCTAGTCATCAAGTCTAAGAATTCTAGCCTTCTATTCATTTCAAAAATGACTGTAGATTGTCATATTAAGGCACTTAAAAGGATTACATGAAAAGAAGTTTATGAGAACACTACTAGTAAAGTTGCTAATCCATTCATATAAGTTCCGGAAAGTAATTAAGTTCTCCCATTTAGGTAGATCCAAGTGAAGCCAATTTTTATTAGGCATCTCCTCAAGCTTCTCCTCACCTTTTCTTTTCTTTTTCTTCTCTTTTTTTTCTCCTGTTTTAGGGATCATTTTTAATCCCCCCTTTTTTTTCTTTTGCTTTTTGCTTTTTCAAGTGAGGATTACTATATCTGGATAGCCTTTAATAATTTTGAACTTCACCCTTCTCACCCTAAATTTAAAGCTTATCATAATCTTTTATCTTATAGGCATTTCTTTAGCTTGTCATTGATTCATCGTAGAGTCCCAATAATTTCCTTTCACATAAAGTTTTAAGATTCTTAATATTTCAAACATACAGTTTTTCTTACTTTGAATAGTTGCTTATAGTCATATTTTCTTATACCAAATATCTTAACCTACAAAATTACTTTTCATTACCAAAAACTTTCATTCAAGTCCACTAAAGTACTCACATAAAATCAAAATATAGTTATCTGAAATTGATCTCTATCACAGGAAATCTTGTTAATAATTTTGAAAATACTTTTAAATGAGAATAACTAATAATTAATTCTTTCTCTCCCCAAACTTAAATTTTAAAATATTTTGCAATTAAATCCATAGAATGCAAGGAGAAAAAGTAATTGAATTTACTAGCTACTACAACATTCTATCAAATTCATATACATGCATAATAAGGATAAAATGACTACAAAAGAAAATAAATTTAACCTAAAACATGTGTGCAATAAAATTACACTAAAAGGAAGTATTCTCACTTAAAAATATTATTTTTCTTCCTACCCCTAAACTTAATTTTTAACATATATAGCATTTAGTATAGAAAATATATGCGGGAAGAAAAATAATTTAGAAATTCTATCTAGCACAAATGTCTATAAAAAATCTTCAATTATTCATCAGGACAAAATAATAAGCAGCATAAAATAAATCTAAAATAATCATGTCAGAATGAAATTCACAAAATAAAATTTTAACTAGCATTATAGGCACTGATACATCTAAAATATGTAGTATGTTTATGCACAATTTTATACCTAATTTTAATGATATTGCACTTTAATGGAAGGTATTTTGTGTTTTTCTTGCAGGTATGATGAAAATTGTTGGACATGATGAAAGGATCAAAATTGGATCAAATTTGGAGCAAAAAAATGAAAAATAAAAAATTTGGCACTAGTGGCTAAGCGCCGCTGGGCCGGCGCTTAGCTGCCACAGTTAAAAATCGAGATTCAAATGGATTTGGCGCCAAATTCAAAGGTGATGGGATGCAACTCTTAGTGGTAACGTCCATAACTTCCTTTGGGTGGCAAGTTTGAATGAAGGGGTGCGTTCCTTGGTAGATACATCGAATCTGGACACATTTTGAAGAGACACCAAGGCACCTTTTGGTTTACTATTTAAAGAGAGTCTTAGGAAAGATTTAGAGGAGGCAATTTGAGGAGACTCTTCCATATCATTTTGAAGAGTACTTCCATTGTTCTTCCACTGCATTTTAAAAGTTTTTATTTAGAGTAGGAGTAGAGAGTAGAAAGGAGAAAAGGGTCGGAGTGAAGTATTCTTCTTCCAACTTCTTTTCTTTCTTTTAGTTTAGTTTTTATTGAAGTCTGAAGTTTGTATTCTGAGTCAACGGAGTTGGGAGACTTACTCTGAGAAGTAGTTTAGCAAAGAGTAAAAGTTTCAGAGGAACTTCCTTAGTCTTGTGGAGAGGATTTTCAGATAAGTGTTTACTTTTATTTAGTTTATTAATACTTGTTTCCGTTTATTATTTTTCTTATCGTTGTTTTTAATTTCAAATCAATGTGTTTTTATATTTTCTCAATGCATTCTGAGTAGTTTACTTTATCTTTTTCTTTCTTAAATGGAGAAGTAATTAATTTAAAGATAATTGTTGTGGAAAGTATAAGTGTTTAAAAGTTGGAAGAAGTTGTGAAGATTGATTCTAAAAACTTTGTTTACATCTTAATTTGGCTCGTTAAGTTGTAAAATTTCTTGAGATTATGTAAGATCCAATGCGGTATTGTCTCATAAAAGTTAGTAAGAATCACATGAAATTATATGGGTGAGAACCGTAGTCCATATAATTGAATGTAATATTAGAAGATATTTTTATAAAAGGGAGTAAAATTAGAGAATTTTAGAGTGACGAGCTAAAACCCCTAATTTGTTTTGAAGTTTTGAGTTTTGTTATGAGAAGTTAGTCCCAGTGTGGTGGGAATCGAGGGAACTCTAGAGTGAGAGACTGTTATCTTCCCTGCCTAACCATGTTCAAAATAATAAAATTTTCAAATTAACCTATGTTCTTTATAGAACCAAGTAAGGGTAAAGAACACATTTGCTTCTATCTTTCACAACAAAAATTTGAATACTTCCACAACAATACTTTAAGAATTATTACTACATCATGAAAGGAAAGAAAAAGATATTCTAGTTAGTAGTATTTTACATCCAGTGTTATTAGTTATTGTAATTTTAATTTCTTGTTTAGCATTTTATTAAGAAAATTTCAAAAGACATATCAACCTTTAAAACTTTTCAAAATCAAGACATACTTTTTGGAAAACAATTAAAGAAAAGAAAAAGATAATTTCTTTGATTCCTTTAAAGATTTCACATTTTCCCTGTGGGTTCGATATCTCGGGGCTTGTGCGGCTTATTTTTGAGTTATGAATTTTATTTTGAAAAGGGGGGGTCGCCTACAGAAATTGTCGGTGAATTTTAATTTAATTTAAATAAATAATTTGAAAAGTAGTATTTGATTTTGAAAATAATTTTAAATTTGAAAATTTTAAGATATGAAATCAAACTAATCTCACATCCCGAATAGTTTATATAAACGAGCGCCGCATTACAAACCGTGTATCTATCCCGAAGAATAGACACACTGCTTGATAATGAGGCTCGATTAAATAAACTAGAGAAGTTTGTGACATCCGTTTGATCTGCGAACCAATTTTATAAGCCGACAAATTCCCCTGTTTAATATGAAAACAATAAACAGGGTTTATATTACCTGGGTTCTTAAAATTCCCTATAAGGGCAAGCCCCTATAGTTAATTACATCTTAAGTGACGGGAATCACCTAAGAAAACTCTCGATAATAATCATAGTTTCGCTCTCAAGAATTTCAAAGTTTAAGTTTTCAATGGATTGAATTTTAGAATTTCAATAGGGAATGGATCAAGTTTGGAACATTTTGTTTTGGGAATTCAAAGGAAGAAAGGTAGGAGAAATCACAGATTCGAAGCGAACTTCGGTAATTTCCCGACTATCCTATTGTTTGGCTTCGAATTTAGGAAAATCCTAATGTTTATTTAGTATTTTGATCTTGCCAATTTTAATTAGTTAGGACTTATATTTGTATGATAAAATCATACAAATAGCCTTGAAGATGTGAGGATTTATGTCGTACCAAACGACTACCCCGGAGTCCTAAGACCGGTTAGGGCTTAATTTACATGACATGATCATGCAAATGCCTAACGGAAAGTTGAGGATTTATGTTGCACTAGGAAAACTACCTCGAAGTCCTATAGCTTGGTTATTTAATTCTAAGAAAGTTTTGCTGAAGTAAACTCAGGTTTTGCTGATGACGATGGCCGCGCTGCCCACCATGCTCCGAGCTCCTTGTTGTTGTAGTGGTTTAGTTTTAGAAGTCATAAATCAGGAGATGAGAGAAGTGTTTTGGTTTAGATAAGGTCTTAATTTCCAAGTATTTTTAACATTTTAATTAAACAAATCTTAAAGTTGATTATAACAACACCGGTTAAGATCCCACGGTTCCATCCTTCCGGCATCGTTATTTTTATCGGATTCACTTAGTCCAGATGAATTTGCTAAACTCAACCGAATGAGTTCCACACTTTCATTTAGACCGTGGGAAATCCCGTTAGCAACACGTAGGTTACATCATCCGAGGTATTCCCGATCATCCAACAAGACGTTTTAGTTTAGTTGTAGTTGTAGTTTTGTTGTTCCGTTTGTGATTAAATTTTGAGTTGTCTTATATTTTGAAATGTTGTGGCGGTGAATTTTATCTTGTAATGACTTTTAATTTAGTTTTGGTTTCAGTTTTAGGGACTATCCTAAAGGTGTAGGTTTTCATGCAACAGTTGTTTATCATGCAAGAAAAGTAAGTGCGATGCGATTAAATAAATTGCAATAAAGTAAATTGTAATAAAATAAAAGCGTACCTGGAGGGTCTTCCCGTCATCCCAAGCTGCACTTAAAACACAGTTAGAATATTTAAGCATTTAAAGTAAGTTCCTAGATAAAGCTAAGGGAAGGGTTATGGTTTTCTACCAAGTTCCTAATCCTATAGCTAGTCATTTCCTATGACGTCTAGGTTCTTGTATTTTGGTTTGAGGATGATTTTCTCCATCAAAGAACAATTAAGTTCAATTGTTCTTATAAATATCCTATCATATCGAGGAAGTGCTTAAGACGAATCTTAAACATCTTTTCAATATTTCTATGATTGTTTTAAGTCCAAGAGAGTTTAATTATACAAATGAATTAATCGTCCGAGAATTTAAGTTTTGTTGTCTTGCTCGATGAACTAGGACATTTGAATATCTCATGAATGAAGTAACACTTCATTTAACACTCCTTTTAAGAGTTATGACATCACGAGCTTTTGAGGGCAAATGGATGTTCAAGTGGTTTATGATTTTATTTTAGTTAATGGATTTAAGTTTGGAATAGTGTTCAAGTTGTTTTAGATTTATTTTTGAATTCTTCATGTCTTAGGTGATGTTATATTTAATTTAATTTAATTTAATTTAATTTAATGTGGTTTAATTTAATTTATTTTAATTCAAGTTAATTTAATATAATATGATTTAGCTTAATTTAATTTAATTTGATTTAATTTAATTTGATTTAGTTTTAATTTAATTTAATTTAATTTAATTTAATTTAATTTAATTTAATTTAATTTAATTTTTAATTTAATTTTTAATTTGATTTAATTTAATTTAATTTAATGTGTTTTAATTTAATTTAATTTAATTTAATTTAATTTTTTAATTTTAATTTCATATTTTATTTTAAAAGGGTTTGCTTTAAATAATTTAACTTTAATTTAATTTAATGATTAAATCTTTTAGCATTTTAAATCTTAAACTTGGATTATCATTTTAATTAGGAATTAAATATTATTGGGATGATTAATTTTGGGATTCTTAAATTAAAGAACAAATCTTTTCCTAATAATATCCCTATTTTAATAATTCCAATTTTATTATTCTTCCAAATTTAATTAATTATTTTAATTAAAGTTCATTTTAATTATTTTGGAATTGTTTAATAGGTTTCTACCCTTTAATTATTTAAATTTCAATCATCCAAATCAGATTAAGATCAAATATTTTACTCTTTCATTTTATTAAGCCTAAAGTTTTAATTAAAGGTTAAAATTTTAATTACCATTTTGCCCTTCAAGCTTAATAATTTCATAACTCACTAAATTGAGCTCAAATTAATTTGAAATTTTTATGTGACTTCACTCATATGTCAATGAAGACATTAGAGGAGAAAATGTGATTTTTAATGTAATTATTTTTGGTGGAAAATAGAGATTTCCAAGGAAAATTTAATAATATGACCAAGGGAAAGTTACTGTCCTTAAAAAAATTATGGGATATTCTTAATGACCAGAGGACCATTTGGACCAATTTTGGTGATTTTTTGAATTATATTCTTTTTATTATAATTATTTTGAGTTTTGGAGTATTAATTAATTTAAAAATAAAATGCAAGTTGAAAAATGAATTTTATATTTTTCAAAAATCTCTCTGATATCAAGGAAATTAGATAATCAATTTTTATAATTTTTTGATTTTTCTTTGATTTATTAGAATTATTTTAGTGGAAATGCTAGAAAATACATTTTTTTAAAAAATTACCTTAGGGCTTTAAAATTTAATATCTCATCATAGAGACTTAAGAAAAATATGGGATTTGTTTCTAAGTGATTAAAATTCAAAATGTGACATTTTGGTGAATTTTATTATTTTTGTGATTTTTATTATTTTATTAATTATTAAAATATTAAAATAATACAAAAAATCAACTTTTTAGAAAATTGAAATTTTAATTTTCTTAAATTCCCCTAATATTAGAGAGGCTCCAAAACCAATTTGGTGAATTTTTTAAAAGTATTTTGAAAGTTATGAATTTTCAAAGTTTAAATTGGCTAAATGGCTTAATCAACCCATTTGATAGGGCTAACCAAACCCAATTGACTTCAAACTTTTATGGTGGGTTCCTCTGATCCTAAAGGTCAGTGGAGAATTGATTTCAAGTCAATTTGATGCATGATTAGCTCTAATTAATTAAGGACCTATTTAGGGTGTTTAAGCCAATTAGGGTTATTCCAAGTGAATTAATTCAAAACCTATTTTTCCTAGGGTCCTCTCGGTCATAAGAAACATCACCAAATTTTCCTAGAATTTATTTCACAACATGCTAATTACTAAATTTAAAATACTCAAAATAGTAACATGAATTTGAAAAATCAATAACTTCTCATAGGGATGGCCTCTGACTTTGTAAAATTCAAGGAATGTTCCCAAATTCAGAGGCTTCAAAAGCCCTATGGTCTCATGCCATGGTGAATTTCCTATATGCATGGAGAATTAAAACAATGCAGAGGGTAAATAAATCATTAAAAATAAAATACCTGGATGAAATTAAATGATTTCTTTTCCACATTATTCTCCTCTCGTTCACTCGAGCAAGAGGTTATTTTTATTTTATTTTTCTGATTTTTCTACACAAAGTTATGCATTTTTGAAGTTTAGGGAATTAAATAAATCGGAAAATCCCTATTTTTCTACTTATCCGAGTCGGCGCCGCGTCAACCTTAGCATCTCCGAAGCGCCGCGTGTCGTCTTCTGATTCGGCGCCGCCAGCTGACTCAGCGCTCCAGGGCCCCGCGGTTCACGTACCATCGCGCTGTCCGGCTCGATCCAGACCGTCCGCTCGATACACGCTCGATCCGACGGCTCCCAGTCATCGTCTACGACTGGTGTGCACCCGTGACCGTCAACCTTCTAGCCCTAATTTCTCACTCGATTCTCAACGGATTTTCGTGTTCTTATGCTCTATGGATTCGTCTTGAGGAGACGAACACATCCATACGGTAAACATGTATTTAAATTGACTCAAATTAAATGGAGAATCTCTGTAAGCTCGGGAAGAAGAGTGAGTTCATACCTTTGCTCAGAGAAGTGAAGCTTCGATCTGAGAGTTGTGTCACCTTCGATTGGGTCCAAGTAAGCTCCAGATGAAGTCCCTTGGCCTGGTGAATTGTCTAGCTATGAAAGTGACCACAGCCGATCACAAAGCTTGGAGGCTGGAACAACTGGGTGGCCTGGGGATGGGGCTTTTAGTGGGAAACTTCTCCTCTTGGTCTGGTGAAGGTGTAGGACCAATCAATTTGAGGATTGATCCACTGTGGAGAAGTGTCCTGGTTTTTGGGCTAAAGTTTGAGCTCAAAATTGAGCTCAGCTGGAGGGAATTGGGGCTGGAATTCAGTGGGGATCAAGTGCTCTATGTGTGGAGAGTGATCTGGAATGATTTTGGCAGAGTTTCCCTAAGGTTTTGGTTCAGCACCTCTCATGGCCGAGAGGAGGTGGTGTTTAAATAGGAGAGGGTGGAGGGCCTCCCAGGGGGAGTTAGGGCTTGGGAACAGCTGCTCTTGGCAAGAGAAGAACAGCCACAATGGCCACTGGGGATGGGGCAGCTCAGCAGGTGAGAATTCCATGTTTGGGCTCACATGTGAGCTCTCGGCCTGGTGGTTTCCGGCGGCTGTGGTGGCTGGCCGGCCAGGGTCAGGTCACCCTCAAGGTCAGGTGGGTCAGGGCTGGAGGCTTGTGCAGTCAATTGGGCCTTGCCATGTGTAAAGGGGGTGGCTTGGAATGGAATGAGGGAGAGGCCATTTTGGCTTGGTTTGGGTCAACCCATGTGTTTGGGTTGGGTTCACCTCCCCATGACCTGGTTTTAGGCTGAGAGAATAAGTTAGGTCAGCTGGTCAAAGGTGGTGAGGTCTCTTTCTAAGAATATTTAGATTAAATTTGGGTTAAGGGGAATCATGGTTAAGGCTAATGATTTTAGGAGATTAAGGAAAGAGTCTCCTCCTTTTGCCCAAAATGGCATGGTGACATGTCAAACCCCCATGGCTTCATGTGGCTTGTCTATGGCTTGCATGTGGCTTCATTTGGCTCATCCTTGGCTTAGGAAAAGTGGATCCATTTATATGAAAAAGGAATTTGGGGATTTTGGCAATTTAGTGAAAAATTTAGATGGTGCTCAATTTAGGTTGATTTGATGATTGATTTGGGACTTAGGAATTGATTCCAAATAAAGGGATGATGAGAAGGAATTGTCATGTGGGCTTTGGGCTTTTAGATTTCACTTTGGATGGGCTTTCAAGATGGTTTAGAGAGTGGGCTTTTAGATTTCAAAACAAATTTTAGGATGAAAATTTTGTAAAGGATTGGATCCAATAAGTGTTGAATTTAATTTAGGAATGTTTCATGAATGATTTGGAATCAATTTGAAGTAGTTTGGGCTTGAATTGGGTTGGATTTGGACTTCTTTGGTAAGTGGGCCAAGGTGGGTCAAAATGGACTAACTTGGGCCAATGTTGGGCTAGGGTTGAAATTGATGTAAAATAAATGTTGGGAAATGTTTATGGGAGTGTTTCAAAGAGGTTTTGGCTTTGGTTGGGTTTTGATTTTGAGGTTTGGGTTTATTTGGGTTAGGTTTGGGTTTAGGTCAAAATTGGGCTTTTTGATTTTGGGTTGAATTTGAGTGGGGTTTGGGTCTAAATTTTGGGCAAATCATGTTAGTGTTTTGTTTATGGGAATGTTAAGGAAGGTTTAGAAAAGATTTGGGGTTAATTGGAGTTGGATTGGGTGGGTTTGGGCTAAGTTTGGGTCATGGGTCCAAAATGGGCTTTAAGGCCAAAAGTGAAATTGGATCCAAATGTCAATCAAATTGGACTTGGATTTAGTCTAGATTGGTGTTGGGGATGTTGAATTGAAGTTTAGAATTGAATTGGACCAGAATTTGGGTCAATTGGGTAGGTTTGGTTTGACATTGGGTTCATTTTGGATTAAAATGGGTCAAATTGGGGGTTTTGATAAAATTGGGGTAAATTGACAAAATTGGCCCATGGTGTAGTTGAACAAAATGAAATTAGGAATATTTGGGATTTTTTGGAATTTTGTGGGAATTTTCTGAATTTTTGGATTTTTTGGCTAAGAGGGGTATTTTGGGTATTTGGAGGGTATTGGGAGGTATTTTTGGAATTTTTGGTATTTTGGCTATGAATGATCAATTTGAGTGATGTGGGAATGTTTGGGATTGGTCTTGAGGATTTTTGGGTGATTTGGAGATTTTAGAAAATTTGGGTAATTTCAGGGGTATTGGGTAGGCTAGGTGGGTGTAGGGTCCCGGGGGTCAAAAATTGAAAATTTGTAAAATTGAAGATTGGGTGAATGTAAGAGGAATGAAATCATTTTGGTTGAGTCATGAAGCCATATCAAGCCCACATGAGCCATGAAGGGACTCATTTGAGGCACCCACTATGTTGTTCCTAACCCTCTTAGCCAAGGGCTTAGGGGTTAAGGACCATCCATGTGAATCACCTGCATGAGTTAGGAGGTCAAATTGGATATGGGTGTGGTTTTAAGAGGTGTGTGAAAGTGTAGTGCATAGGTTTAGTGTGTGTGCAAGTCAACCCTTCACCGACCAGAGCCACCTGTGAGCGGTCCTAAGGCCAAAGAGTCCTATTGGAACTCATCCTTTAAACTTCCACATTTGATTTCAACCCTCTAGGTGATTAGGGGTCTACAATCAAGTTTGTGGAGTTTGCAGGGAGTTAAGAAGTGGTTTGAATTTCTAAGTGGTGGGTCCCAATTCTAATCCTCTAGGATAGTCAAAGGAAAAGCCTAAGGCTAGATCCTAAGTACTAAAAAGAAGGAGAGAAGACCTCATCAAAAATGAGGTCAACAAAACCCCCAATAGGTGTGGTGTGCTAACCAAGCACACCGCGCGTATTGGCGTTGACCGAAAAGATCAACAAAACCAACACAGATGTCCAAGTGACAAACTTAGGACGAAGTAGAAGAGATTCCGCCTGGGGAGTGTCAAGTATATCTCCGAGACCTGAGATTCCCGAACTCTCGCCTGGGAAGGGAAAAGGAGGTGAGTCCCAAATCTCATGATCCTGGGAATTTCGATTTAGATTTTCGTTTTGTTTTAGTTTAAGTTTTGATTTGTAAGTTTAGATTTTGAGTTTTCATTTAGATTGAAGTTTTGTTAAGATTAATTCTGAAGGGATTTGATTTGAAATGAAAATTGAAATTTTATGGTTTTGGATGTGACATCCTCAACCTCAAAAGAAAATTGAATTGATTGGATTGAATCATTACAATGAGGAAAGAACTCAGAGCAATGCGGTATTGGATGTAAAATCCTCAACCTCAAGAGTTTGATTTTGATGTATTTCATTGCGATAGGGAAAGAATCCTAAAGCAATGCAGTCTCGGATCTAAAATCCTCGACCCCAAAGGTTTAATTTTGATGTATTTCATTGCAATATGGAAAGAATCCTAAAGCAATGTAGTCTCGGATGTAAAATCCTCGACCCCAAAGGTTTAATTCTGATGTATTTCATTGCAATAGGGAAAGAATCCTAAAGCAATGCAGTCTCGGATGTAAAATCCTCAACCCCAAAGGTTTAATTTTGATGTATTTCATTGCAATAGGGAAAAAATCCTAAAGCAATGCAGTCTCGGATGTAAAATCCTCGACCCCAAAGGTTTAATTTTGATGTATTTCATTGCAATAGGGAAAGAATCCTAAAGCAATGCAGTCTCGGATGTAAAATCCTCGACCCCAAAGGTTTAATTTTGATGTATTTCATTGCAACAGGGAAAGAATCCTAAAGCAATGCAGTCTCGGATGTAAAATCATCGACCCCAAAGGTTTAATTTTGATGTATTTCATTGCAATAGGGAAAGAATCCTAAAGCAATGCAGTCTCGGATGTAAAATCCTCGACCCCAAAGGTTTAATTTTGATGTATTTCATTGCAATAGGGAAAGAATCCTAAAGCAATGCAGTCTCGGATGTAAAATCCTTGACCCCAAAGGTTTAATTTTGATGTATTTCATTGCAATAGGGAAAGAATCCTAGTAATGCAGATCTCGGATGTAAAATCCTCGACCCCAAAAGGTTTAATTTTGATGTATTTCATTGCAATAGGGAAAGAATCCTAAAGCAATGCAGTCTCGGATGTAAAATCCTCGACCCCAAAGGTTTAATTTTGATGTATTTCATTGCAATAGGGAAATAATCCTAAAGCAATGCAGTCTCGGATGTAAAATCCTCGACCCCAAAGGTTTAATTTTGATGTATTTCATTGCAATAGGGAAAGAATCCTAAAGCAATGCAGTCTCCAATGTAAAATCCTCGACCCCAAAGGTTTAATTTTGATGTATTTCATTGCAATAAGGAAAGAATCCTAAAGCAATGCAGTCTCGAATGTAAAATCCTCGACCCCAAAGGTTTAATTTTGATGTATTTCATTGCAATAGGGAAAGAATCCTAAAGCAATGCAGTCTCGGATGAAAAATCATCGACCCCAGAGGTTTACTTTTGATGTACTTCATTGCAATAGGGAAAGAATCCTAAAGCAATGCAGTCTCGGATGTAAAATCCTCGACCCCAAAGGTTTAATTTTGAATTTTGATTTTGCAAGGATTTGTAATGTCGATTTGAAAAGTGTGGAATTTTGGTGTTTCGAGAATTTCATGAAAGTTGTAAAAGACTTTCATGGAATGAAATAGATTAGGAGGGAATATGTAGATGCTACATATCCCATTCAAAAGAGTTGATTGAAGTTGCTGGTTTGGATTGGATATAATTCCTTGCCACTAGATTCGATCCGTGTCAATGGAATCAACCGCTTCCATCCCAGACAAGGGAGAGAGTGGAATGGATTGGATTTCAGATTTGGAAGGTTGAGTTTGAATTTGATTGAGGTTTGATTTGAGATTTGGAAAATCGAATTTGAATTTGATTGAGATTTGATTTGAAATTTGGAAAGTTGAATTTGAATTTGATTTAAAATTTGTGTTCATTTCGTTTGTCTTTTAACGATTCGAATTTTATTTTATCGTGAATTTGGGGTTTATTATTTTTTAGATTTTTAAAGAAAGTTTTCTTTTATTTTTTTTTTTATTTATTTTTTTTTGTTTCTTTTCTGTTCTTTGTTCGAAGTTCATTCAACTTTAATGGCGTTTCCCAGTCAATTTGCACAAAAGAGGTGAAGGCCAAAATTGTGACATGGTCACTTTCATTCCAAACATGTTGAAGATACATCATACAACTCGATCTGGAATACATCTCATACAATCCATATAGACTCAAAACGGACTATGTATGATCTTTGCCGATCCATCCAAAAAGGCATTTGTCAAAAATCCATGTCTGAATAGTGAGGTGCACGGTCAATAACATCACCTTCCAAGCCATCCTTGGCAAGGATGCCGTATAGATGTACGTTGGAGGTGTGATATTTTCCATGCAACTCACAGCTCGTAAGGTCGGAGGCTCTCTAACTCCGGGTCTGGTCGGAAGTGGTAAGGTGCTTTCCTGTCGTCCATCCTTCTGAAAGTAACTGAGATCCGCTTCACTAGTACTCCCGTATGCAATGTTTAGCGACATCCGCTCCGTTGCCCTTTAGTATCATGACGGAACCTACCGGTAGTGGTATCTTTACTCGGCCCTCGGAACTCACCCGGGCTCGTTATCCGGAGGTCGGATCCGAACATGATATTACACTCGTTCGTAAAAGAAACTGTGCAGAAAGGTCTGACAAAGTCATGGTGATCTATGTGCGGGGGTATGCAGTCACCCTTCTTGTAAATATTAATGATGCAACTGTTGGGTATGCAATCCGCCGCGTACCCTCCATGCTATCATTCTTTTTACCATCCTTTTAATGACTAATGGCATTAGATCCACCTGGCCATGACGGAGTATCCCCGGTGGGTTTCCCTTCCTGTCTTCTGCGAAGTTGTAGTAGCATCCACATTGTATTGTAATTCTCCCCTTCCCTGGCATCCATCTCCGGGTTCCGAGTAAGTGTTTTCTCTTAGGCGACCCGCTCGGCCCATCTTTTTCAAATCCCGGATGCGATCCATGATTTGTTGTTGTTCGTATTCGAGAACACGTCCGTATGTAGCTCGAGGCCTTCTAGTATATTGATCCTCCTGCCTCGATTCTCTCGAAGTATTCAAAAGTTTTCTTCTCGACATTCCGTATTCTTTCTAGCTCGTATTCCGGGATAATTTGCAAATGGTGAGGCTCGGTGACGTCATCGTGGGATATATGGCTCAATCCCTTCACGTTCTCCCGCATACCTCGGCTCCTCGGGGATGATGTCCGTCGGGACATCCTCCGGGGTTGCTTCGCAACAAGGTCATGCATTACCGGTGACTTTATCCGGTGGCGTAGTAGCCTTCTTTCTTCTGTTCTTCTTGAGATTTCCACGATCTCTTCCGTTATCCTCGGAGTCGGTCTCCTTTCTTCGAGTTCCCGGTGAATCGGTGTCCTTGAAGTGTATGTACCGGCGATAAGAATCGCCTCGTCGCGCCGGTCCGCTGCTAATTTAGTTAACATCTTGCGGATACGGCGATTTTTATTTCTTCGTTGAGTTGCTCGTGAGAGTAGCTCTTCGTATTTCCCGAGTTTCGTGGGCGCGGCGCCGACAAGCTCGCCCTCTCGTCGTAGCGACTACGGACTTGATTCTCTTGTCTTCTTCGGTGTTTGTTTTTCTTTTCTTACTTCGTTGGATTGGTGGCTTGGGCCACCCACTTTCATTACTCGTCCGATCGGGCGGCTCCTCTCGGTCAACTGGGACCCAGTCACTTTCCTCGTATTGTAGGCCTGCTGGTGCGAAGTCTGAGTCAATCTCTATTATCGCTCCATCTCTCACCCTCTTTTCGTCGAGTGTAAGGCTTTCGCCATTTCTAAAGTTCAGGACCAACCGCCCGTTCGACATTTCCCTGCGAAAAGACAAGGAAAAGGATCAGGGGCTGTACTAAGAACAAGAACATTAAGAAAATGTTTATTAAAGACAGTTTTTTTTATTCCTTTTGTATTTTTCAATTTAACAGGAATGAAGTGGGAAAAGATCAGGAAAGAGATTTTGATTTGGGAAAGAAAACAAGGAAAACTGTATTATCATGATTTTATTTATTTTAGGACATTTTTTATTATTTTGGGTTTGGACTCAGTCATAAGTAATTACTTCACCGTGCTTCTAGGGATGGAAAATTCATTCCTTCGAAACATCGAGTAGCGTAATACTTCTTCAAGTATCGTCCATTGATCGGAAGCATATGTCGTTCTCCTTGGCGGTTCACTAGGCCGGTAGGAGCCTCCCGAGTAGATCGCCTCAACCACAAACGGTCCCTCCCAAGTGGGTTCAAATTTTCCTCCTATCTTGCGATGTGCAAGAATAGGTCTTTTGAGAACGAGAACTAAATCACCAACTTTGAAGGTTCTTGGGCGAACCAGTCTGTCATGGGCTTGAACCATCTTAGCTTGGTATAGGTTCATTATTTGTTCATCTGGCAAGTCGTCATTGAGAGGAGATTCTGCCGGCAAAGGGTGTGCTGCGAGGAAGTCTGCTAGGACTTGTCCTTTTACGGCACGAAGAGGCACGAAAGTTATATCGAATTGCAATAATATCATTGACCATCTGGCAAGCTTGCCGGAAAGCGTTGGACGGGTCATCAAGTATTGCAATGGATTAAATTTCGAGATCAGGTTGACCTTATGAGAAAGCATGTAGTGCCTGAGCTTTTGAGCGGCGAAGATCAAGGCTAAACAGTGCTTTTCAATTGTGGGATACCTTACTTCCGTCGGAAGTAAACGACGGCTTAGGTAGTAAAGAGCATTTTCTTTACCCTCATCATTGACCCAAGCTAACGGGGCTCCGAGAGAGTCGTCTAAAGCCGCGGTATAAAGTATCGGCGGTCTACACGAGACCGGGGCTGCTAAGACAGGAGGTGTCATTAAATATTGTTTAATGTCTTCGAAGGCCCTCCGGCATTTCTCTTCCCAAATAAATTTGGCGTCCTTTTTAACTAGTGCCGAGAAAGGCCGACACCTACTCGACAAGTTTGAGATAAAGCGTCGAAGATATGCCAGCTTCCCTTGAAAAGATCGTAGTTGTTTTAAGGTTCCGGGAGGCGGCATTTCTAAGATAGCTTTAATCTTTTCCGGGTCGATTTCAATTCCGCGATGTCGGACAACGAATCCTAAGAATTTCCGGAGGTGACGCCGAAGGCGCATTTTAAGGGATTCATCTTAAGGTTAAATTGTCTTAATCGTTCGAAAACAATTCTCAAATCATACAGGTGGTTTTCCTTTACTTTGCTTTTGATGACCACATCATCCACGTAGCATTCGACTTGATTGTGGATGAGATCATCAAAAATTCTTGTCATCGCTCTCCGGTAGGTTGCTCCCGCATTCCTGCAGTCCAAATGGCATTACTTGTGTAGCAATATACCCCGATCGGCGTTCGAATGTCGTAAGTTTTTCATCTTCCGGAGCCTTTTTTATCCGGTTGTATCCTGAAGATCCATCCATAAATGAGAATATTTCATGTGTTGAAGCGATGTCAATCATTAATTCGGGATCGGTAGAGGAAATTCATCTTTTGGACATGCCTTGTTTAAATCTCCGAAATCCACACAAATTCGATCCGACCATTCTTCTTCCCGATCGGTACCATGTTGGCTAACCAAGTCGGGTATTGTTCTTCACGGACAAATTTAGCGTCTATTAGCTTTTTAACTTCAGCTATGACTTGTTGTTCGATTTCTAGACGCATTCTTCTGGGACCTTGTCTGACTGGAACATAAGCAGGATCCACCCCTAGCTTATGGACTGCGACCTCTGGAGCTAAACCTGGCATCTCATCGTAGCTCCAAGCAAAACAGTCTTTAAATTCCATTAATAGCTTAATTATTTCTTCGGAGTCTTCTTTATTGAGTAAGGAGCTAACAAAGGTAGGTCTAGGTTCTTCGCTAGTACCTAAGTTAACTTCCGTTAACTCATCTATTGTAGATTTGATCTCTTCCTCGAATTCTGGTGGAGTGTCTCTAATTTGTAAATCTTCGAGTTCTTCTGTAGTTTCCATGCAGTTTTCATTAGACTCGCAAGTGACAACCATGCAAAATTCGGTATCGTCAACCGATCCTACCGTGCCGAATCCGAGACCATGCTTTGAATTGGGTGGACGACCGGAGTTATTCCATAAATTTTCAAAATGTTGTGATCGACCTTTTGTCCATTGTCGAGGTAAGAAACCATGCTCGAATTAAATTTTGAATACGGGAGAGTACCACTCAAAAGGCAATTCCATTAATTCGATGAAGTAGCATCTTCAAATTGTACATTATTTTCGGCTTTGGAGGAAGGAGCACCACGGTAGAATTTAATGGGCTTTGCACCACCGCTACGTACCTCTTTGACCTCCATACCCTCGACCTTATTAGAATGGATCGGGGTCAGGGTCATAGTATGTACATAGTGGTTAATCTTCTCGTACATCGATTTATATTCTTCGTTTCTTTAATCTTCGAGAGGGATTCGAATTGCGGCTTCTTCCGACTTATTGTCGTTGCTTCTTGTTTGATTTCTTTTTCTTCTTCGAACTATCTTCCCAATCAACATTGATGGCTGGTTTCCTCGTCCGATCGTCCTAACGTCTCGCCACGACCTCGTCCCCGGCCTCGACCTCGGATGCGAGTTGTGGAGAAACCTTCACCATCTCGCCTTAAGGGAGTGGTGAGTGATCGTTGGACTAGAATCTCGGGTTCTTCGTCGTCCCAAATTTCCTTTGCTTCATTTGTTATGGTATCTCCGGAGAAGATTGTTTTCTTCGGAGGTGCATAATAAGCTGCATCTTCATGGATTCCAATTTCATGTACGGTGAACGGTTGTAAGTCACCTTTAATGCACTGTTCCCCTCCATCGTAGTATTTAATGCATTGATGTAGAGATGATGGTACCATCCGGTTTTCATGTATCCACGGTCAGCCCAGTAGAGCGTTGAACGACGTTTCTGAATCAATTATGTGAAATTTCGCGGTTGTCTTTGCTAAGTCACCGGTCTTCATTAGCAGTGTTATTGAGCCGAGGGCTCTTTCTCCTTTATGGTTGTATCCTCTTAATAACATTTTGTACGCTTCGAGCTCGCGAGCATCAATTTCCAAGTATGCTAGCGTTCGAAGATTCATTATATTGATTGATGCTCCTGGATCCACCAATACTCCGGAGAGTGTAAACTTCCCAATTGTAATCGAAATGTACAAGGGTCGGTTGTGGTCTGTCGTCCCAAGTAGTAGGTTATTGTCCGTGAAGGTAACACCTCGTCTGTTCCTTTAACGAGCAAACCTCATCTAAGGAATATCCGGCCATTTGAGCTAAGCAAATTTCCGGATCAAGTAAGGCCTTGATCGAGCTTCTCTCATCTCCTTTGATAAGATGAGAGCGTCGTAGATGCTCGGCTTGGTCGGTAGTTTCCTAAGATGGGCTAGCACGTTGTAGTCCACTTTGTTTTCATGTGCCTCGTTTTCTTCTCGAATGGGTATTTCTTCTGCCGGGGTTGGTTCTTCCCGAACAACCACCTGCTTTCCTTTGTCCTTTGGACCCATTCTCGGAGGTAGAACTCTTCCACTTCTTAAGTTGACTTCTGTGATTTCTTCTAAGTTTAGCATTGAGTTTGCTGGTGTCTCCTCCTGAATCGGAACGACAGGTTCTTCAGGATTAGCTTCGGAGTCTGAAGGCTCTAACTCTATTGTGATTGGAGCTCCTCGAAACTCGCAAATAGATTCGTTGCTTGTTGAACTCTCGTAGCCTCCCTGGTGGATGTCTTCTTTGTCGTTGTGATCGTCGAGATTGTGTATGATTTGAGAATTGTCATTTGTATCGGAATCGACGTCCGGATTAGGTTGATTGTCGCTAGTTACGTAATCGTTAGAAACAGTCAAAACGTAGCCAACGCCATAACCCTCATCATTATAAGATCCCACCGGAGTGGGCGGATAATCATACGAGTCGGAGGTTCGAGGGATTTCTCCCCGAATCGGAAACAACTATCCTAGGATAAGCAGCCCCTAGTCTAGCCTTAGGAGCCTCGGTCTTCTCTTCTTCGTCAATTTTCTTCTTTTCTTCAATTGTCTCTTGTTGAGGTTGTTCTTCTATCGCAAGTGATAGCGCCGACTTGACAGGTTTCGAACTCTGAATTGAAGCTCGCACCGAAGTGGTTTGGATGTGATCTAAAATCTTCTTCGAAGACTTTGTCCAAGCGGTAGTCCATCCATCATCAGTCGCATAGGGATCTATCGGAACAATGAAATCCGTCGAGATAACATTGACGGAACCTCCTTTCTGGGTTCCTTCATGTATTCTTTCGGGATCGTTATATTCCCTTTCCGAAGATTGTCGTTGAGCCAACTCTTGAAGGTAATACAATCTTCTATCTTGTGCCCAAGAATCCGGTGGTAAGGGCAAAAGTTGGGATCACCTTTCTTGTCGACTTCTTCGGTCTTTTAGGCTCGGCGATTGGAAATCCGGAGTCTTCATCGAGTCGCGGAACATTTTCGGCACCTGCCTCATTCTTGAACGGATACTCCTCGCTCGGGAACTCCCTAAACGTACGTTGTGGACGAGGCGGTTGTTCATACTTGTTGAGATGACCGATAGCTGGGTCGGGGTCGCTGGTAATTCCGTTGAGGTTGCTGCGGCCGTTCGACGATATTTGTATCGGTTGCTTGCCTTTATCGACTCGCTGCGACGATCCCGGACTTCTTTTCAAAAGTTTTCACGGGCTTCGTTTGTCTCGTTTTATCGGTGAAACTTAATTGCTTCGCCTCCTCTTGCAAGGTTCCGGCCTTGCTTAACAACTTCTCAAAAGTCTTAATAGTAAATCCCTTGAGGAGAAGTGCTATCGGGCCATGGATGCTTTTTAGTAAAATGCCGACTGCATGCTATTCTTGTAACTGTGGTTCACACTTCATACTTAGGTTCCTCCATCGAAGTATGTAGTCCACCAAGGTTTCATTCGGCTTCTGTTTCTCTACCACTAAATCACCTATAGTGATGTGGTGCTCGAGCTCCGACAAATCGCTTGATGAAGAGGTTCTCTAATTCCGAAAATGTCTTCACCGAACCGTTTGGTAATTCCGCATACCAATCAAAGGCGATTCCCGACAAGTCGTCGACAAATTGTCGGAAGAGTAAAGCATCACTTCCGCCGCATTGCAACAATCGGCACGAAAATGTGCAACATGCCGCCGAGGGTTTCCGGTTCCATCAAAGGTCTTGAACGAGAGGTGGTACAAAGCCTTTCGGATATTGGACGGCGTCGAATTCTTCGAGGTAAGGTCTACCCGTCCGAATGGATGTCCCGCTCTTTGATTGTGCCAAGGCTTCTCGCACTTGCTGTTCCACCATGTTCTTGATATCCTTTCCGGAATCATACTTTGTGTTGTATCCTTCTTTAATTGATCATCCCCGTTGATGGATGTAATCTCCTTTCCTCCGTCTACAATGTGAATAACTTTCGGGGGTGTTTCTCTTTGGGGTTGAACCTGACTCTGTAGAGTGGCTAGGGCTACAGCCATCTCTTCCATCCTTTTTGCCATTTGGGCGATCGTATCATCTTTCTCTTGAAGCTGCCTTCTCATTACTTCTGCTCTTCTCTTCGCGTGCTGCAGGAGCACCTTGTGAAGCCGACGAAGCTCGCGTTTCAACCATGTTAATTTCTCGCATATTCATCATCCATGAACTACGACGAGTCAACTTCATCTCCGAATTTCTCTTCTCTTTCCCTTGCTAGTCGCCGAATATCGGTTCTTAGCTTTTCCATAAGCATCTTCCAGGTGGTCTTTTCCGTACATCCTTGCGGTTGTCATGTGATAATTGTCGGGTTTCTTTCTCATGAGTCCCCTTTACTGCGGTAGCACTTTCTTCGGACTCAAGTCTCCTGACGAGACTTTTCTTTTCTGGTCGTTGTTTCGGTCTTAATTGGCCGGTAGTGGGATGCCATACCATCCTTCTAGCAGTAGAAGGCCTAGGACCGGATGGTCCGTCGCGCGAATGCTGGAAGGTGGTATCCTCCCCGATCCGTAAACTCGAAACAACAACGGGTGGACTAGCCTTCATCTTCTTATTAGGCTCTTCCGCGGCGATAGCGAGATTCTACTCGTGGCCCGAGACGGGATTTGGCCGGCACCCGTCCTATCCTTCTTAAAATTTCCGATACGAGGTATTTTTCTTTCTTTGCCAACTTCTCAATCACGGTACCGTAGTCGGGCAAATGGTGTAATCCTTGCCCTTTTCTTTCCGTTGTCGCTATAATATGCGGGCCGAGGTAATGTAGAGGCAATCCTCGCGGACATTTTCCTCGTCAGCTGCGGCGGAAAGGGGATGGAATCTACTTCCTTCCAAAAGGGGTGTATATTCAGGCAATGGTATGTATTCAGGTAGTGGTGTGTACTCAGGGATTTCTTCTAAGAAAGCGACTTCAGCAGCTCTGGCCTTCCTGGCAATCTTCCTGCCTCTGTTTCTTCTTTGAGTCCGTGTTAGGGGTGGAACCTTTGAGCTGGACCCAATTTCAAAAACAGAAGGTCTTGCACGGAAATCTGTACCCTCCACGGTAACATACTCGTTACAAATTTGAACTTCCTTCCCCTTCAGTTTGGCGGGAGCCGGGGTAGGTGCAGAGACGACTAGACCAGTGGGGGTAGAGATAACAGTCCTCCTTTGGACAGCGGTATTCCTCTCAGCTGGAACCCTTTGCAGGGGAGGAAACTCTTGAGTTGACTTAAGGTTGAACTCGATCATGGGTTTCTCAGTTTCTGGCACTTTGTCCATTAGTGCGAAGAGAGTAATGTCAGCGATCTTGACATTTGTGTTCTCGAATCCTTGTCCAAACCGGATGATCCCATTGTCGGGCAGTTCATCCTTGTACACAGCGAAGTCCAGTCCATTGGTGAAGGAGAAAATCGGCTTTGGGGCTTCCATTTCCGCAAGGTAGATTCGATTGTCGGTCCCAAGTTATGCTTCTTCTCATCAGGACGAAAAGAAAGGAATCGAAAAGTGTCCGAACACATTCTTGTTCATGTATATTTGTTAAAAGAGTCATTCATTAGAGGGTTTGTTTATTTAGAACGGAATGTTCAAAGGTGTAGAGAAGATAATGAATTTGATTCAGAGTTGGAAAGGAAAAGAAAGTCTTATGCAAGACTTCTCGACTCGAAGGATCACTCCTAAACTAACACCTATTGGGGGTCCACCCCACCTCGGAAATGAGGTAAAAGGATCTCGAACCTCTCTCGTTTAGGGGTGTCTAAACAAGTGGCTCCTAAATCCGAGAGAATGTTGGCTATACTCGTTCAAGGTAGAAATGAACATAGTATTCCAACGGAAAGAAGGGTAGTTTGATCCATTAGGGACATGGATACATTACCGATTTTTGAAAGCAGAATTATCTGATTAAAAATGGAGAGAGGAATTAATCCCCAGCGGAGTCGCCAGAAATTGTGCGGCTTATTTTTGAGTTATGTGTTTTATTTTGAAAAAGGGGGTCGCCTACATAAATTGTCGGCGAATTTTAATTTAATTTAAATAAATAATTTGAAAAGTAGTATTTGATTTTGAAAATAATTTTAAATTTGAAAATTTTAAGATATGAAATCAAACTAATCTCACATCCCGAATAGTTTATATAAACGAGCGCCGCACTACAAACCGTGTATCTATCCCGAAGAATAGACACACAGCTTGATAATGAGGCTCGATTAAATAAACTAGAGAAGTTTGTGACATCCGTTTGATCTCGCGAACCAATTTTATAAGCCGACAAATTCCCCTGTTTAATATGAAAACATTAAACGAGGTTTATATTACACAGGTTCTTAAAATTCCCTATAAGGGCAAGCCCCTATAGTTAATTACATCTTAAGTGACGAGAATCACCTAAGAAAACTCTCGATAATAATCAGTAGTTCTGCTCTCAAGAATTTCAAAGTTTAAGTTTTCAATGGATTGAATTTTAGAATTTCAATAGGGAATGGATCAAGTTTGGAACATTTTGTTTTGGGAATTCAAAGGAAGAAAGGTAGGAGAAATCACAGATTCGAAGCGAACTTCGGTAATTTCCCGACTATCCTATTGTTTGGCTTGAATTTAGGAAAGTCCTAATGTTTATTTAGTATTTTGATCTTGCCAATTTTAATTAGTTAGGACTTATATTTGTATGATAAAATCATACAAATAGCCTTGAAGATGTGAGGATTTATGTCGTACCAAACGACTACCCCGGAGTCCTAAGACCGGTTAGGGCTTAATTTACATGACATGATCATGCAAATGCCTAACGGAAAGTTGAGGATTTATGTTGCACTAGGCAAACTACCTCGAAGTCCTATAGCTTGGTTATTTAATTCTAAGAAAGTTTTGCTGAAGTAGACTCAGGTTTTGCTGATGACGATGGCCGCGCTGCCCACCATGCTCCGAGCTCCTTGTTGTTGTAGTGGTTTAGTTTTAGAAGTCATAAATCAGGAGATGAGAGAAGTGTTTTGGTTTAAAGAAGGTCTTAATTTCCAAGTATTTTTAACATTTTAATTAAACAAATCTTAAAGTTGATTATAACAACACCGGTTAAGATCCCACGGTTCCATCCTTCCGGCATCGTTATTTTTATCGGATTCACTTAGTCCAGATGAATTTGCTAAACTCAATCGAATGAGTTCCACACTTTCATTTAGACCGTGGGAAATCCCGTTAGCAACACGTAGGTTACATCATCCGAGGTATTCCCGATCATCCAACAAGACGTTTTAGTTTAGTTGTAGTTGTAGTTTTGTTGTTCTGTTTGTGATTAAATTTTGAGTTGTCTTATATTTTGAAATGTTGTGGCGGTGAATTTTATCTTGTAATGACTTTTAATTTAGTTTTGGTTTCAGTTTTATGGACTATCCTAAAGGTGTAGGTTTTCATGCAACGAGTTGTTTATCATGCAAGAAAAGTAAGTGCGATGCGATTAAATAAATTGCAATAAAGTAAATTGCAATAAAATAAAAGCGTACCTGGAGGGTCTTCCCGTCATCCCAAGTCGCACTTAAAACACGGTTAGAATATTTAAGCATTTAAAGTAAGTTCCTAGATAAAGCTAAGGGAAGGGTTATGGTCTTCTACCAAGTTCCTAATCCTATAGCTAGTCATTTCCTATGACGTCTAGTTTCTTGTATTTTGGTTTGAGGACGATTTTCTCCATCAAAGAACAATTAAGTTCAATTGTTCTTATAAATATCCTATCATATCGAGGAAGTGCTTAAGACGAATCTTAAACATCTTTTCAATATTTCTAGGATTGTTTTAAGTCCAAGAGAGTTTAATTATACAAATGAATTAATCGTCCGAGAATTTAAGTTTTGTTGTCATGCTGAGTGAACTAGGACATTTGAATATCTCATGAATGAAGTAACACTTCATTTGACACTCCTTTTAAGAGTTATGACATCACGAGCTTTTGAGGGCAAATGGATGTTCAAGTGGTTTATGATTTAATTTTAGTTAATGGATTTAAGTTTGGAATAGTGTTCAAGTTGTTTTAGATTTATTTTTGAATTCTTCATGTCTTAGGTGATGTTATATTTAATTTAATTTAATTTAATTTAATTTAACTTAATTTAATTTAATGTGGTTTAATTTAATTTATTTTAATTCAAGTTAATTTAATATAATATGATTTAGCTTAATTTAATTTAATTTGATTTAATTTAATTTGATTTAGTTTTAAATTAATTTAATTTAATTTAATTTAATTTAATTTAATTTAATTTAATTTAATTTTTAATTTAATTTTTAATTTGATTTAATTTAATTTAATTTAATGTGTTTTAATTTAATTTAATTTAATTTAATTTAATTTTTTAATTTTAATTTCATATTTTATTTTAAAAGGGTTTGCTTTAAATAATTTAACTTTAATTTAATTTAATGATTAAATCTTTTAGCATTTTAAATCTTAAACTTGGATTATCATTTTAATTAGGAATTAAATATTATTGGGATGATTAATTTAGGGATTCTTAAATTAAAGAACAAATCTTTTCCTAATAATATCCCTATTTTAATAATTCCAATTTTGTTATTCTTCCAAATTTAATTAATTATTTTAATTAAAGTTCATTTTAATTATTTTGGAATTGTTTAATAGGTTTCTACCCTTTAATTATTTAAATTTCAATCATCCAAATCAGATTAAGATCAAATATTTTACTCTTTCATTTTATTAAGCCTAAAGTTTTAATTAAAGGTTAAAATTTTAATTACCATTTTGCCCTTCAAGCTTAATAATTTCATAACTCACTAAATTGAGCTCAAATTAATTTGAAATTTTTATGTGACTTCACTCGTATGTCAATGAAGACATTAGAGGAGAAAATGTGATTTTTCTGTATTTAATTTATTTATGTAATTATTTTTGGTGGAAAATAGAGATTTCCAAGGAAAATTTAATAATATGACCAAGGGAAAGTTTCTGTCCTTAAAAAAATTATGGGACATTCCTAATGACCAGAGGACCATTTGGACCAATTTTGGTGATTTTTTGAATTATATTCTTTTTATTATAATTATTTTGAGTTTTGGAGTATTAATTAATTTAAAAATAAAATACAAGTTGAAAAATGAATTTTATATTTTTCAAAAATCTCTCTGATATCAAGGAAATCAGAGAATTAATTTTTACAATTTTCTGATTTTTCTTTGATTTATTAGAATTATTTTAGTGGAAATGCTAGAAAATACATTTTTTTTTAAATTACCTTAGGGCTTTAAAATTTAATATCTCATCATAGAGACTTAAGAAAAATATTGGATTTGTTCCTAAGTGATTAAAATTCAAAATGTGACATTTTGGTGAATTTTATTATTTTTGTGATTTTTATTATTTTATTAATTATTAAAATATTAAAATAATACAAAAAATCAAATTTTTAGAAAATTGAAATTTTAATTTTCTTAAATTCCCTAATATCGAGACGCTCCAAAACCAATTTGGTGAATTTTTGAAAAGAATTTTGAAAGTTATGAATTTTCAAAGTTTAAATTGGCTAAATGGCTTAATCAACCCATTTGATAGGGCTAACCAAACCCAATTGACTTCAAACTTTTATGGTGGGTTCCTCTGATCCTAAAGGTCAGTGGAGAATTGATTTCAAGTCAATTTGATGCATGATTAGCTCTAATTAATTAAGGACCTATTTAGGGTGTTTAAGCCAATTAGGGTTATTCCAAGTGAATTAATTCAAAACCTATTTTTCCTAGGGTCCTCTGGTCATAAGAAACATCACCAAATTTTCCTAGAATTTATTTCACAACATGCTAATTAATAAATTTAAAATACTCAAAATAGTAACATGAATTTGAAAAATCAATAACTTCTCATAGGGATGGCCTCTGACTTTGTAAAATTCAAGGAATGTTCCCAAATTCAGAGGCTTCAAAAGCCCTATGGTCTCATGCCATGGTGAATTTCCTATATGCAT
The DNA here is from genome assembly GCA_022702705.1 of Papilionanthe hookeriana x Papilionanthe teres. Classification (NCBI taxonomy): domain Eukaryota; kingdom Viridiplantae; phylum Streptophyta; class Magnoliopsida; order Asparagales; family Orchidaceae; genus Papilionanthe; species Papilionanthe hookeriana x Papilionanthe teres. The sequence goes on along the minus strand of CM040432.1, from coordinate 13,491,633 downwards.
GGAGAATTAAAACAATGCAGAGGGTAAATAAATCATTAAAAATAAAATACTGGATGAAATTAAATGATTTCTTTTCCACATTATTCTCCTCTGTTCACTGAGCAAGAGGGTATTTTTATTTTATTTTTCTGATTTTTCTACACAAAGTTATGCATTTTTGAAGTTTAGGGAATTAAATAAATCAGAAAATCCCTATTTTTCTACTTATCCGAGTCGGCGCCGCGTCAACCTTAGCATCTCCGAAGCGCCGTGTGTCGTCTTCTGATTCGGCGCCGCCAGCTGACTCAGCGCTCCAGGGCCCCGCGGTTCACGTACCATCGCGCTGTCCGGCTCGATCCAGACCGTCCGCTCGATACACGCTCGATCCGACGGCTCCCAGTCATCGTCTACGACTGGTGTGCACCCGTGACCGTCAACCTTCTAGCCCTAATTTCTCACTCGATTCTCAACGGATTTTCGTGTTCTTATGCTCTATGGATTCGTCTTGAGGAGACAAACACATCCATACGGTAAACATGTATTTAAATCGACTCAAATTAAATGGAGAATCTCCGTAAGCTCGGGAAGAAGAGTGAGTTCATACCTTTGCTCGAGAAGTGAAGCTTCGATCCGAGAGTTGTGTCACCTTCGATTGCGTCCAAGTAAGCTCCGGATGAAGTCCCTCGGCCTGGTGAATTGTCTAGCTATGAAAGTGACCACGGCCGATCACAAAGCTTGGAGGCCGGAACAACCTGGGTGGCTCGGGGATGGGGCTTTTAGTGGGAAACTTCTCCTCTTGGTCTGGTGAAGGTGTAAGACCAATCAATTTGAGGATTGATCTACTGTGGAGAAGTGTCCTGGTTTTTGGGCTAAAGTTTGAGCTCAAAATTGAGCTCAGCTGGAGGGAATTGGGGCTGGAATTCAGTGGGGATCAAGTGCTCTATGTGTGGAGAGTGATCTGGAATGATTTTGCGAAGTTTCCCTAAGGTTTTGGTTCGGCACCTCTCATGGCCGAGAGGAGGTGGTGTTTAAATAGGAGAGGGTGGAGGGCCTCCCGTGGGGAGTTAGGGCTTGGGATCGAGCCTGCTCTTGGCAAGAGAAGAACAACCACAATGGCCATCGAGGATGGGGCGGCCTCAGCAGGTGAGAATTCCATGTTTGGTCTCACATGTGAGCTCTCGGCCCGGTGGTTTCCGGCGGCCGTGGTGGTCGGCCGGCCGAGGTCGGGTCACCCTCAAGGTCAGGTGGGTCGTGGTCGGAGGCTTGTGCGATCAATTGGGCCTTGCCATGTGTAAAGGGGGTGGCTTGGAATGGAATGAGGGAGAGGCCATTTTGGCTTGGTTTGGGTCAACCCATGTGTTTGGGTTGGGTTCACCTCCCCATGACTCGGTTTTAGCTGAGAGAATAAGTTAGGTCGACTGGTCAAAGGTGGTGAGGTCTCTTTCTAAGAATATTTAGATTAAATTTAGGTTAAGGGGAATCATGGTTAAGGCTAATGACTTTAGGAGATTAAGGAAAGAGTCTCCTCCTTTTGCCCAAAATGGCATGGTGACAAGTCAAACCCCCCATGGCTTCATGTGGCTTGTCTATGGCTTGCATGTGGCTTCATTTGGCTCATCCTTGGCTTAGGAAAAGTGGATCCATTTATATGAAAAAGGAATTTGGGGATTTTGGCAATTTAGTGAAAAATTTAGATGGTGCTCAATTTAGGTTGATTTGATGATTGATTTGGGACTTAGGAATTGATTCCAAATAAAGGGATGATGAGAAGGAATTGTCATGTGGGCTTTGGGCTTTTAGATTTCACTTTGGATGGGCTTTCAAGATGGTTTAGAGAGTGGGCTTTTAGATTTCAAAACAAATTTTAGGATGAAAATTTTGCAAAGGATTGGATCCAATAAGTGTTGAATTTAATTTATGAATGTTTCATGAATGATTTGGAATCAATTTGAAGTAGTTTGGGCTTGAATTGGGTTGGATTTGGACTTCTTTGGTAAGTGGGCCAAGGTGGGTCAAAATGGGCTAACTTGGGCCAATGTTGGGCTAGGGTTGAAATTGATGTAAAATAAATGTTGGGAAATGTTTATGGGAGTGTTTCAAAGAGGTTTTGGCTTTGGTTGGGTTTTGATTTTGAGGTTTGGGTTTATTTGGGTTAGGTTTGGGTTTAGGTCAAAATTGGGCTTTTTGATTTTGGGTTGAATTTGAGTGGGGTTTGGGTCTAAATTTTGGGCAAATCATGTTAGTGTTTTGTTTATGGGAATGTTAAGGAAGGTTTAGAAAAGATTTGGGGTTAATTGGAGTTGGATTGGGTGGGTTTGGGCTAAGTTTGGGTCATGGGTCCAAAATGGGCTTTAAGGCCAAAAGTGAAATTGGATCCAAATGTCAATCAAATTGGACTTGGATTTTGTCTAGATTGGTGTTGGGTATGTTGAATTGAAGTTTAGAATTGAATTGGACCAGAATTTGGGTCAATTGGGTAGGTTTGGTTTGACATTGGGTTCATTTTGGGTTAAAATGGGTCAAATTGGGGGTTTTGATAACAGTGGGGTAAATTGACAAAATTGGCCCATGGTGTAGTTGAACAAAATGAAATTGGGAATATTTGGGATTTTCTGGAATTTTCTAGGAATTTTCTGAATTTTTGGATTTTTTTGGCTAAGAGGGGTATTTTGGGTATTTGGAGGGTATTGGGAGGTATTTTTGGAATTTTTTGTATTTTTGGCTATGAATGATCAATTTGAGTGATGTGGGAATGTTTGGGATTAGTCTTGAGGATTTTTGGGTGATTTGGAGATTTTAGAAAATTTGGGTAATTTCAGGGGTATCGGGTAGGCTAGGTGGGTGTAGGGTCCCGGGGGTCAAAAATTGAAAATTTGTAAAATTGAAGATTGGGTGGATGTAAGTGGAATGAAATCATTTTGGTTGAGCCATGAAGCCATATCAAGCCCACATGAGCCATGAAGGGACTCATTTGAGGCACCCACTATGTTGTTCCTAACCCTCTTGCGCAAGGGCTTAGGGGTTAAGGACCATCCATGTGAATCACCTGCATGAGTTAGGAGGTCAAATTGGATATGGGTGTGGTTTTAAGAGGTGTGTGAAAGTGTAGTGCATAGGTGTAGTGTGTGTGCAAGTCAACCCTTCACCAGACCAGGCCACCCAGGGCAGTCCTAAGGCCAAAGAGTCCTATGGGAACTCATCCTTTAAACTTCCACATTTGATTTCAACCCTCTAGGTGATTAGGGGTCTACAATCAAGTTTGTGGAGTTTGCAGGGAGTTAAGAAGTGGTTTGAATTTCTAAGTGGTGGGTCCCAATTCTAATCCTCTAGGATAGTCAAAGGAAAAGCCTAAGGCTAGATCCTAAGTACTAAAAGAAGGAGAGAAGACCTCATCAAAAATGAGGTCAACAGGGCTTAATAAAAAAGTCCTATATTACTTGATAAACGATACGTATACTTGCGTAGTATCCTATATTATAAAATCATTATTTTCATATCTTAAATCATCAGTGCATTTATCCAGCGGAACCAAGTTTATGGCATCCGTTGCACTTATATCTATCGGGGATCAAGTTTTTGGCGCTGTTGCCGGGGAAATTAATTTAAATTGCATTTTAAAGAGAATTAAGAAATTATAAATTTTTACTTTTCTTTATTTTTGTTAGTGTGTTGTATTTTATTTTGTTTTATTATTGTATGCGTAGTTCAGGTTCTAAAGGACTTGTGCCTTACGATTCTGAATTAGAAAGAACTATCAGAAAAATCAAAAAATTAAAAATACAGAAAAAGATAAAAATATTCAAGAAATGGCAAATCATCAAGATCAAAATATTGGCATCCATCAAGAATTAAGACCTTTAAGAGATTATGTTAACACTACAGTAGATGAACTTCATGGTTGTATTCAAAACCCTGTTGTAGCTGCTAATGCTTTTGAGCTTAAACCTGCTGATATCCAAATAGTGTCAAATAATCAGTTTGGGGGAGCAATAACTGAAGATCCTAATTTGCATCTTGCTAATTTTCTAGAGTTGTGTGCTACTTTTAAATATGATGGTGTTTCGGATGATGCTATTAGACTTAGACTTTTTCCTTTCTCACTAAGGGATAAAGCTAAATTGTAGTTACATTCGTTAGCACCTGGATTAATTAGAACTTGGGGTGAACTGTCACAAAAATTCCTTGCTAAATATTTTCCACCATCTAAGACTGCTAAGTTGAGAAATGATATAACATCTTTTTGTCAGTTTGAAAGGGAATCAATATATGAAGCATGGGAAAGATAAGATCTACTCAAGAAATGTCCACATCATGCTATACCAGATTGGTTAATAATTCAAAATTTTTATAATGGATTAGATGGATCTCTTAGATCAATCATCGATGCTGCTGCTGGTGGATCATTAATGTCTAAACCATATTCTGATGCTTATGCTTTAATTGAAGAAATGACTACTAATAATTTTCAATGGCCTTCTGAAAGGTTAAATCCTAAAAAGGTAGTCGGTGTTTATGAAAATGATGCTTTTATAATGTTAGCAAATCAAGTTGCTGCTGTATCAAGGAAGATAGACCAATTTAGGATGAATTTTTTTCAGCTAAATCTCATGATTGAAGAAAATTCATTAGGCCAAATGGTTGATTCTTATTCTTCACCAGAAACTGTGAATGCTATAATTAAACCTAACAACCCATATTCCAATTATTATAACCTGAGTTGGAAGAATCATCCAAATTTTAAGCTCGGAATAACAATAATCAGGGTGGTGTTAATCAACAATGGGGGAACACCCAAGTAAACCCATTGGGGAATTGGAACAACCAAGGTAATTATAATAATAGATTAACTTATCCTTCAGGTTATAACAATGCTTTACAAAATAAGGAGAAGAAGTTGTCTATGGAAGAAGTAGTATCACATATGGGAAATCAATTACAAATTTAAGGAGCAACCATCAGAAATATTGAAAATCAATTAGGACAAATTGCAAATGTGTTAAGTTATAGATCCCAAGGAATGCTTCCAAGTAATACTGAAGTGAATCCAAGAGAAAAGAATAAAGAACAAGTGAAAGCAATTCAACTGAGAAGTGGAAAAGAATTGGAAGGTAGAGTTCAAAAAGAAACTGAAGTGGAGAAAGAAGAGATCGAAACACCTAAAGAGGACGCTCTAAAAGATTTTAAAAGAGCTATTTCTCCACCTAAGGTTGATTTAGAAAAACCACCACCTCCATTTCCTCAGAGACTTCGTCAACAAAAGTTGGATAGGCAATTTTCAATATTCTTGGAATCAGCAATTAGCCCCGACTACTGTAACTCTGCAATTAGCAGATCGTTCGATCAAATATCCTAAAGGAGTTATAGAAGATGTTTTGGTAAAAGTGGATCAATTTATTTTTCCTATGGATTTCATTGTGTTAGATATGGAGGAAGATAAAGAGATACCCATAATTTTGGGGAGACCTTTTCTAGCTACGAGCGAGCCATGATAGATGTGCAAAAAGGGGAATTAACGATGAGGGTTAATGATCAGACTGTTGCATTTAATATTTGAAAATCGATGAAATATCCTGCAAGAGGTAAAGAAGATGAGTGTTTTAGGATGGATGTTATCGAATATTTAAGTGAATGCCATTTCAAATCAACTTATGAAGAGAAAGCTGAAAGAGAAGAATTTGAATATAAGCAAGAAGAGGAGTTATTTGATTCTAAAGATTTTCAAGAAGAAGATTTAAAGTATGTTCGTGAAAGTTTTGAATTGTTGGATATGACTGAAAAAGATAAATCTTATGATCCATCAATTGAAACCTCCTGAACTTGAGTTAAAAATGCTTCCTGATCATTTGAAGTATGTTTTTCTAGGTGAATCCTCAACATTGCCTGTTATAATTTCCTCTCAATTAACTGAAAAAGAAGAATAGAGTTTGCTTGAAATTCTGAAGAAGCACAAGACAGCCTTCGGATGGACAATTGCTGATATTAAAGGAATCAGTCCTTCAATTTGTATGCACAGAATTCTTATGGAAGAAAAAAGCAAACCGCGGGCTGATCCCCAAAGAAGATTAAATCCTATCATGAAAGAAGTTATTAAGAAAGAAATTTTAAAGTGGTTGGATGCTGGAATTATCTATCATATTTCAGATAGTGCATGGGTTAGTCCTATTCATTGTGTTCCTAAGAAAGGAGGAGTAACTGTGACTGTTAATGAAAAGTATGAAATGATACCAACAAGACAAGTTACGTGGTGGTGAATATGCATTGATTATAGAAAATTAAACCTTGCCATAAGGAAAGATCATTTTCCACTCCCTTTTCTAGATCAAATGTTGGATAGACTGGCTGGGCATAAATACTTTTGTTTTCTGGATGGATATACTGGTTACCACATAATTCAAATTGCTCCTAAGGATCAAGAGAAAACTACATTTACCAGTTCTTATGGTATGTTTGCTTTTAGATGAATGCCCTTTGGTTTATGTAATGCCCCTGCTACATTTCAGAGATGTATGATGGCTATTTTTTGTGATTTAATTGAAAAATGGATTGAAGGCTTTATGGATGACTTTTCAGTGTTTGACATTTCATTTGAATCATGTTTAGAACATCTATCTAAAGTTCTAAAACGCTGTGAAGAAACTAATTTGGTCCTTAATTGGGAAAAATGCCAATTTATGGTAGCAGGAGGAATTGTTTTGGGACATCGGATTTCAAAAAAAGGTTTAGAGGTAGATCCTGCAAAAATTTAAGTTATATCTAATTTACCTTGCTCAACCAATGTAAGGGGAATTAGAAGTTTTTTAGGACATGCTGGATTTTACAGGCGTTACATCAAAGATTTTTCAAAGATTACAAAACATTTATGCCGTTTACTAGAAAAGGATGCAATTTTTAATTTTGATGATGATTTTCATAAAGCCTTTGAAACATTAAAAGAAAAATTAATCATTGCACCTGTAATAATTTCACCAAATTGGGAAAAACCTTTTGAATTAATGTGTGATGCTAGTGATTATGCTATTGGTGTTGTTTTGGGTCAGAAATATGATAAAATTTTCAAAGTAATTTATTATGCTAGTAAAACTCTTAATGAAGCTCAAATTAATTATACCATTACTGAGAAAGAGTTATTAGTTATAATATTTGCCTTTGATAAATTTTGATCATATTTAATTGGAACTAAATGTGTTGTGCATACTGATCATTCTGCTATCAAATACTTAATGAAGAAAAATGATGCAAAACCGAGACTTATAAGATGGATTCTTCTTTTGCACGAATTTGATTTTGAGATAGTAGATAGGAAGGGTTCTGATAATCAAATTGCTGATCATTTGTCCAGGCTTGAAATTGAAAAATCTTTTTGTGATATTGAAGAAATTAATGAATATTTTCTTGATGAAAAACCGTTCACTGTTAAAGAATGGAGTGTTCAGTAGTATGCAGACATAGTAAACTTTATTGTTAGTAATATTATACCCTATGGTTTGACATATCATGAAAATAAGAAATTTCTGTCACATGCAAAGACTTATTTTTGGGATGACCCATTTTTATATAAACAAAGAAAAGATCTTATAATTCGAAGATGTGTACCTTTGGAAGAGACTTATGAAATTATTCAAAAATTTCATGATTCTGATTATGGGGGACATTTTGGAAGTGATAAAACTGCATATAAAATATTACACTCAGGATTTTATTGGCATACAATTTTTAAGGATGAGAATGTTTATATTAAAAATAGTGATAGATGTCAGCGTGTAGGCAATATTTCTAGAAGAAATGAGATGCCCCTCAATTATATGTTGGAAGTTGAAATATTTGATGTTTGGGGATTAGATTTTATGGGACCATTTACTCCATCTTTTGGAAATGTTTATATTTTTATAGCAGTAGACTATGTTTCCAAATGGATTGAAGATATTGCTTTACCTCGATATGATGCTCAAAGTGTTGCAAAGTTTTTAGAAGGGAATATATTTTGCAAATTTGAAATACCAAGAGTAATCATAACTGATGGAGGAAGTCATTTTAGAAATGTGATTATTGGGAAGTCACCAAAGAAATATCATATTAATCATCGCATTGCTATTGCTTATCATCCGCAGACAAGTGGTTTGGTTGAATTATCCAATCATGAAATTAAAAGAATATTGGAAAAAACTGTTAATCCAAATAGAAAGGATTAGTCAATTAAACTGGATTATGCTTTGTGGGCCTATAGGACTGCTTACAGAACATCTATAGGAATGTCCCCATATAGGCTGATTTTTGGAAAAGCTTGTCATTTACCTTTTGAACTTGAGCATAAGGCTTTTTGGGCTATTAAAGAGTTCAATTATAATTTGAAAGATGCTCGTTGAAAAAGATTATTGCAAATGAATGAGCTTGAAGAAATAAGGAATGAATCTTATGAAAATGCTAAGATTTATAAGGAAAAGATGAAGTTATGGCATGATCGGAAGATTCTTACCAAAAATCTTGTACTAGAACAACAATTTTTCTGTATAAAGCTAGATTGAGAATATTTTCTGGAAAACTTAAGTCCAGGTGGATGGGTCCATTCATTGTGATAAAAGTTTATTCTTATGGAGCTGTAGATATTCAAGATCCTAAGACTGGAAAAATATTTAAAGTTAACGGACATAGACTTAAACCATATTTTTCGATCAATAAGTCTAAATCGATGAGAATTTAATGTTGGGTCACTCATAATGAGTTATGGGTATGTCAGGCTGAAGACGTTAAAACAAGCGTTTTGCGGGAGGCAACCCATATTTATCGGTGTGTTTGTTTTATGTTTGTTTTGTGTGTTTTGTTTTCTTTGTTTAGTTTGTTTTTATGTTTTTAGTGGTAGTGATTTGGAGTTTTTAAACTTAAGTAGAGTTTATTTGACCATAATTGATGATTTGGAAAAGTCAGAATGAGAATTTGGACACTTAGCAGACCTGTGCTAAATTGTGCACTGGCGGCTAAGCGCCGACTAGTTGGCGCTTAGGCGCCACAGTTATAAAAAACGTGAAAAATGTGAATTTAGAGCCTAGATCGTGGGGGAGAAGTTGTGGGAGTTATTTAGGAGATTCTAAATGTGTTGGAGAATATTCTAGCATCTCCCAAGTCTACAAAAATGTCCTGACTTAAGGAAAACACTTGCCCCAAATCCTATTTTCATTTCTGAAGTCTAAGAAGAGAATCTTGAGCACCATGTTTTCCTGGGAGAGTGAGATGAAGAAGAAGCAATATTCTGATAAAAGTAAGTTCATTAGTGATAGTGCTAAGGAGTTATTTAATGGATATCTGGCTGTTAGCATACAAGGTATTGCAGAGATGTTTGCGAAAATTGAAGCCCGAGTGACTTCAATGGAAGCAAAGATCAATGATATTACTTTACATCTGGATCACATGGGATGACAACTCAAGATGCAATTCAATCATTCAAGGTATGTGGAAGAAATAGATAAGGAAATGTTTGTGAAGAATAAATGGATTGAAGAAGATGATATAAGAATGAAAAATGATCGCTCGTTCTATCAAATTTATATTCCTGAAGGGTCAAATGAGAATAATGGTGGTCCTGGTTATATTCTGCCTAATGGAGAGTGGAATTAAAAGTGTTTTGTTTCTATTTGTTTAGTGTCTTATGTGTTATGTTAGTGTTCTTGTGAGTTCATGTTTGGTGTGGTTAATGTTTTTATATATGCCTGATGATGTGGTGGGTACATCTTAGAGATGTACACTTATCAGTTTAAGATTTTAGTGTCTTGTATTTTGAGAATTTTATCCTTTATGCTTGGATAAAAATTCTAGTATTGTATTGAATGTTACGTTTGTTTTAATATAAGTTTGTTTTTGTGAAATTTGTGTGGAATCAATGGTTGTTAAATTTTGATTTGGAGTATTAGAAGATTCATGTGGGGAAAAATAATTATTTTGGAGTAATTAAGGGTAATTAACCAAGTGATTTAGTGCATATACCTTAATTATAAAAATTTGGGTACTGGCGGCTAAGCGCCAGAATGCCGGCGCTTACCCGCCAGATTTCGCGGCTAAGCGCCGATAGTTCGCTCTTAGGCGCCAGTTCGCGAAAATTGATTCCCGAAAGTTAAAAACCCAAAAATTACCATTTTCAACCGCCCCATCGTCTTAAACCTTTGCTTTGCAGCGAAAGAGGAGCCTAGGGTATCATATTGTGGATCATTTAAGAGCCGATCTCAACAAAAATTGTTAGATTTGGATTCCTTGAGGTAAGAGCACTACTCCTAAGTAAAAATTTTTTATTTTCACCATGTATTTTGAGTACATGTTGGAATATCTTAAAATCACTATTCATGGTGAAATTTTGCGGAAAAGCTTGATAAATTGCTTGGATTTAGTGAAAATATCTTTTGAAAGATAATTTAGCAAGTTTAGTTTGATTTTGGAATTTATGGTGAATTTTTCGTGAATTTTTAGAGATGGCTCCAAAGTCAAAGCGTGCACGAGAAAAGACAAAGTTTGATTATGAAAAATTTGTTAGTTTGAGGGCTGAGGAACGATACGTCGATGCATTGCAATCACGTAAGTTGATTCCTGAGCGAGTGTTTAGTAAGCCAGGAGAGGTGATTGAAGATATGATTGCAAGAAGAAACTGACAGAATTACTGTTGCTTCTCTGCTGTTGCTGTTGTTTCTGTGGTAAGAGAATTTTATGCAAATTTACCTGTTGCAGAGGAAAATCAGGTGATGGTTAGGAGGCATGAAGTAAACTTTTCTTCTGGTTAAATCAATACCTTTTATGGACTACCTCCTGACATGTTCTGTTTTTATTCTAACTATCATCCTTCGTAAGGAGAATTTGATGAGATTAAGTAATATCTGACTGATGGAAGAGGATTATGGAAAATTAAAAATGATAGAAGAGTGAACTTTCCTGCTTCCAAATTGAATGCCATTTCTAAGGCATGGCATTATTTTATCTCATCTAAGTACCTTCAAGTCATACCGGTGAAGTGATAAGAGAAAGAGTGGTGTTGAACCATTGTATTCAGCATGGGAAGCCTATTGATATTGGAAGCATAATTTTTTATTATGTTTTGAACTGTGCTAGATTATCCACTATTGCAGGTATGGGATTTCCTTCCTTGATTCATTCACTATGTGAAAGATCTGGAGTGAAATTTGAAACCTAGGAAGAGGTACTTCAGCCATTGAGACCAATTACTAGTGTAAACGTTAGTGCTTACTCTGTACATTCAGAGTTTGGTTGGAGAGCAGGATTTGGTAGGGCTTCTACTGCTTCTGCTTCTCATGCTACTACTTCACGTGCTTCATCATCTACTAATTCACAGTCTGGTTTATTAAGAAAGATTTTGAAAAAAGTGAGTCTTACTCGAGAGCATGTGAGAGATATGGATGGTAAGCTGGATAATGTTGAGAGATATATTGTAAAACATGATGAATATGAGGAGAATTATCAGCAATATTTGGATAGACTGATTAGAGGAGATCAGAGTGCTGAGATGTCACCTCATCCATTCTATATACCTTATGTGCCATCCAGAGATTGGAACGAGCAAGATGATGATGATGAGGAGGATGAAGAGTAGATGTATGTTGTTTGTTTTAGTTGTTGTATTGATGTGTTGTGTCACTGTGTACTTTATCTAGTATTTTGTTTTATGATTGTATTGTGATGTGAACCTTGATAGTATGCAGATTGTAGTTGTATTGTTTATCTGTTATGCATATTCAGGTATTGTTGTTGTTTTATTGTTGATTTATATGTTGTTGTGTGGTAGTGTGTAATAGTAAATATTTTTATGTGTATGTTATGTCAGAGTTTTTAGTAGTATGTATTTTTAATTTCAAAAACTGTTAGGAAATTATAAACCACTATTAGAAACTTCTACTTAGGAAAACTACATGTTTAAAATTCTTCAAATTCCACTATCATTTGTTATTTGTATCAGTGTGTTATTTTTGTTGGTGTGTATTTGCTTTGAAAACCTCCACTACTGTAGAAGTTTTCTGAAATTTTTACTTTTCTTATTATTATAAAATAAAAAAAACAAAAAGAAAAAAGTTTTGAAAAACTAAATTTGATTTCATTTTACTCCTGTATTTAAATTGTTATACTTGCATATTAGGACATTAAAAATTCCTGCAAGCATGATATGTCAGTTTTTATTTCTCACCCCTGTATCATTTCTTATGCTTAAATGTTTTATCTTAATTAAAAATTTAAAGTTTGGGGGGATTTTAAAAACAAATTTTTTCAAAAACCTAAAATTTATTTGATTCTCAAGAATACTTAAAAATAAATCTTATTTTTGATTAAGAACAAATATGTACATAAAGTTATATTAGGGGAACAAAATTTTGAATATAGAAATGAATAAAAGAATTTAGTTAAAATTTATAGTAATCATGAAAAACTTAAAGTTAAAATTTTCTTAATGAAGAGGTGTTAAATAAAGTTAAACTATCTTTAGTAAGAAGTTCTGTATTTTTGGATAAATAGAAGATTTGACTTTTATTCTTCAAAGCTTAAATTTCTTTTATTGAAGAGTAATTTTCAGTTACTATTATTATGATTTTTAAAGTGAAAGATGTATATCCGATCATTATTTTAAATGGAAGGATGGAATTCAAAATCATTAAAGTTCTATCTATATAGAGTAATCCTTGCCTTAAAAAAATGTGAAAAATATAGTATTTGAAAAGGGAGGAGAAGCTTGAGGATTTTAGGGCCTAATCAAAAATTGGTTTCATACCTAAAGTTTAAGATATAAGTTTAGAGAAAATCTAAAGCTTGAAGTTGTAATATAGTAAGTAAATTATTTTTCAAATAAAGATTTTTAAGTGAGAAAAATAAATGTTTGAATCCTATATTTTGAAAAATCTACAAATATTTCTGAAATAGATAGAGACTTATATTTATCATTTTCTTTTACTTAATAACTTTCTAAACTTTAAGTTGGTTTTAATTACTGAAATTTTTTCTAAATTAGACTATTCCATTTCTAGAACAAAATTTGTTTATCTTCCTAAGAAACTCGTTACATAATTTGCATACTAAAATGTTCTATGAGATTAACCGTCACTTGAGGACAAGTAACATTTTAAGTTTGGGGGATTTTGATACACCTAAAATATATAGTATTTTTAAGCACATTTTATACCTATTTTTAATGATATTGCACTTTAATGGAAGGTATTTTGAATTTTTCTTACAGGTATGATGAAAATGGATGGTCATGATGAAAGGAGCAAAATTGGATCAAATTTGGAGCAAAAAATGAAAAATAAAAAATTTGGCACTGGCGGCTAAGCGCCGCTGGGCCGGCACTTAGCCGCCACAGTTAAAAATCGAGATTCAAATGGATTTGGTGCTAATTTCAAAGGGGATGGGAAGCAACTCTTGGTGGTAACGTCCATAACTTCCTTTGGGCGGCAAGTTTGAATGAAGGGGTGCGTTTCTTGGTAGATACATCGAATCTGGACACATTTTGAAGAGACACCAAGGCACCTTTTGGTTTACTATTTAAAGAGAGTCTTACGAAAGATTTAGAGGAGGCAATTTGAGGAGACTCTTCCATTGCATTTTGAAGAGTACTTCCATTGTTTTTCCACTGCATTTTAAAAGTTTTTATTTAGAATAGGAGTAGAGAGTAAAAAAGAGAAAAGGGTCGGAGTGAAGTATTCTTCTTCCCACTTCTTTTCTTTCTTTTAGTTTAGTTTTTATTGAAGTATGAAGTCTGTATTCTGAGTCAACGGAGTTGGGAGACTTGCTCTGAGAAGTAGTTTAGCGAAGAGTCAAAGTTTCAGAGAAACTTTCTTAGTCTTGTGGAGAGGATTTTCAGATAAGTGTTTACTTTTATTTAGTTTATTAATACATATTTTCGTTTATTATTTTTCTTATCGTTGTTTTTAATTTCAACTCAATGTGTTTTTATATTTTCTCAATGCATTCTGAGTAGTTTACTTTATCTTTTCCTTTCTTAAATGGAGAAGTAATTAATTTAAAGAGAATTATTGTGGAAAGTATAAGTGTTTAAAAGTTGGAAGAAGTTGTGAAGATTGATTCAAAAAGCTTTGTTTACTTCTTAATTTGGCCTGTTAAGTTGTAAAATTTCTTGAGATTATGTAAGAACCAATGCGATATTGTCTCATAAAAGTTAGTAAGAATCACATGAAATTATATGGGTGAGAACTGTAGTCCATATAATTGAATGTAATATTAGAAGATATTTTTATAAAAGGGAGTAAAATTAGATGATTTTAGAGTGACAGGCTAAAACCCCCTAATTTGGTTTGAAGTTTTGAGTTTCGTTATGAGAAGTTAGCCCCCAGGTGGTGGAAATCGAGGGAACTCTAGAGTGAGAGACTGGTATCTTCCCTGCCTAACCATGTTCAAAATAATATAAATTTCAAATTAACCTATGTTCTTTATAGAACCAAGTAAGGGTAAAGAACATGTTTTCTTCTATCTGTCACAACAAAAATTTGAATACTTCCACAACAACACTTTAAGAATTAATACTACTTCATGAAAGGAAAGAAAAAGATATTCTAGTTAATAGTATTTTACATCCAGTGTTATTAGTTATTGTAATTTTTAATTTCTTGTTTAGCATTTATTTAAGAAAATTTCAAAAGACATATCAACCTTCCAAACTTTTCAAAATCAAGACATACTTTTTCGAAAATAATTAAAGAAAATAAAAAGATAATTTCTCTGATTCCCTTAAAGATTTCACTTTTTCCCTGTGGGTTCGATATCTCGGGGCTTAATCAAAAAGACTTATATTACTTGATAAATGATATGTATACTTGCATAGTATCCCATATTATAAAATCATTTTTTTCATATCTTAAATAAACAGTGCATTTATCCAGCAGAACCAAGTTTCTGGCATCCGTTGCACTTATATCTATCGGGGATCAGGTACCAACATGGGAATATATAAATGTTCTTTAAGACCTACATAAAGTTGTAACACAAACACAAATACACATAAAAAAATGAGGTCAATTTATCATTTAACTTATCACATTTCACTACTTACCTCCAATTTCTAACGGAATCACTACACTAATAAATTAGGTACTTTATAATGATTTTATAGAGTATAACCCCAAAGATAAGATTATACCTGATATATTGGTTCACGTGCACCAACCTCATGTGTCATCTAATCCACTTAATTAAGCAACTCTAATAGTTATAAATCGTAGTCTAAGATCATCCTAATGTTATTCATCAAATAAGTTAGCGACTCCTACCAAATGAAAACAAAATTAAAGAAAGGAAGTAACAAAATTAAGATGGATCTATCACTGCTCAAATTCATGATATCTCTTGTAAAACTCAAGTCCGAGTAGGACCCGAGTTAGTGAACTCGTCAATCCAACTACTAAAGAGAACATACAAATCAATCCATAATAAGAAGTTGCGGAATCACCTCCCTCATGACACACAAAGATCAAATCAAACTACTAAAAATCCAAATATTCACCAACAACAATCAAACTTATCAATCCATAACGACACATAAAGATCAACTCAATCTACTAACAATCCAAACATTCACTGATCATTAATTAAGCTGATCAATCCATACTAAAGCAAACACAATACAACACTAACAATCATGACTCCCAAGCTTACTAAATCAAAGAACACTGATAACTATGAGTTGCCTCCCATAAAGTGCTTGGTTTTAACTTTGCGGGCCCGACAAATGATTCCTCCTGGTTCAAAATTCCAATTATGTAATCGTCGAGCAATCATCCAATCTTTTTCAGATCCAGGGATTCCTACAAAATCCTCAGATTTTAAATTTTCATTTAGCTCTTCCTTTTCAAATTGATTTATATCATTTTTCATCACATTTCTTTCTAGATCCAATAATCTTCTTTTGATTTTCTGAACTTGCATATTAATATCATCATTGAAATTTATAAGAAATGGATCTTTATATGACAATTCAAGATCTCCCAAATTTTGAATCGGATTCTCTCTACATAGTTCAGATTCAGGATCAAAATCTTCTATGTCACTCTTTTGTTTTAAGTTATCTTCCAATTCTTCCCCTTGGTAATTATTAAATGATGGAGGTGATCTTTCTATATCTGTCATAGTTGAGGAAATAGGTTTTTCTAATTCCTTAGGAATTTGTTCCAATGGTCTTGCTATATCCTTATCCTCTTTTCTCAACTCAATGTTCTTTTGAAATAAATCCTTAAATTTTCTTCCAAGTCTTAGTTCGATCTCTTTATCTTGTTCATCATTCAAATCAGGTTTTTCTTGTGATTGAGTTGAATCTAAAGATATAAAGACTGGTGGTGTAGATGAATTCCCTAAATAGGCAGGCTTTAAAATTGTATTGGGTACATCCATCTTAAGTTCATGAGATTTTTCAACAGATGGAATTAAAAGTTCACTATTTTTGGTAGCATCCATCATTTCACCTCTCTTGAACATACATATAGTCTTCTTTAAACAATGTTTTAACTCATCATGAAAGTTCATTTTAATCCCATCTGTTAACTTACTTTCAAAACTTTTTTTGAAATGGTCTTTACTTAGATAATCAATTACATCCATCAACAAACAATCATCATCTTTTCTCTCAGCTGGATCATTATTGTTCTCTTTATGGTTGATCTCAGTGTTGCCAGGAAGTGTTCCACGGGGTCTATTGCTAAGTGAATTAGCAATTTGTCCCAGTTGATTCTCTATGTTTCTAATCGCAGCATCTTGACTTTGCAACTAGTTTCCCATTTGCAATAGCACTTCGTCTATAGACATCTTCTTATCCTTAAATTGTTGATCATTGTTAGAGTCCAGTGGATATGAAGGTCTATAGCTTGCTTTACCCTGATTATTCCAACTTCCATTAGGATATGCATTATTATTTTCCCATTGTTGGTTTCCATCCTCAGTAGTAAGATTCCAGTTAAAATTAGGATGGGTCCAACATGGGTTGTAAGAGTTAGAATACGGGTTGTTTATGGTATTTAAAGTCTCATATAATAGGTTGGAATCAATCATACACCCTAATGAACTTTCCTCACTTACAGTAAATTGAGGGTGGTTCATTCCAAATTAGTTCAACTTCCTTGATATTGCAGCAATCCGAGATGCAAGAATTGCAATCACATCTGTATCATGAACACTAGCTACAATTTTATGATTTACCCTTCCAGAGGGCCATTAAAATTCATTTGTATCCATTTCTTCAATTAATGCATATGCTTCATCAAATGATTTTTACATTAATGAACCACCAACAACAGCATCAATAATGATCCTAAGGGATCCTACTAACCCATTATAAAATGTTTGAATGATTAACCAATCTGGCAGAGCATGATGTGGACACTTTCTTTGGAATTCCTTAAACCTTTCCTAAGCTTCGTATATTAATTCTCCTTCATACTGACAAAATGAGATAATATCGTTTCTAAGTTTAGTAGTCCTTGAAGGTGGAAAATACTTAGTTAAGAATTTCTGAGTTAACTCCTGCCAATTTTTAATAGAACCGGGTGCTAATAAGTATAGCCACATTTTAATCTTAGCCCTTAGCGAGAAAGGAAAAAGCCTTAGCCTAACAGCATCGTCTGACATGCCGTTATAACGAAATTAAGCACAAAGTTCTAGAAAACTAGATAAGTGTAAATAGGGATCTTCCAAAGGAGTTCCTCCAGACTGGTTGTTCTAAACTGGTTGGATAACCGCTGGATTTAGTTCAAACGAGTCAGCTTCTACAACAGGGTTTTGTATACTTGAATGAATTACATCTATCGTAGGATTTACATAATCCCTCAATGATTTATGATGATTTTCCAAGTTATTATTTTGAATGTTTTCCATTTCCATTTCTAGTTTTTCAAGTCCTTTCTATTTTTTTTATTTTCTTTCATTTTTCTAACTTGGGACCATAAGGCACAAGTCCTACAGATCCTTTATTTTACATACATAACACAACAAACAATACATTAACAATAAAAGAAATAAAATAAAAAATATATTCAACAAAACAAAATATTTTCACAAACACCTTGTTTTTAACACAAACAGTTTTTTCACAACACTTTTTCATACAAAAAATACTTTTCACAAAAAAAACAATTTTACTACACTAAAGTTTTCCAATTCTAAGCCTAATTACTTAAAAAAAATTCTCCCAAAATTCTTACCGAAGCTTCCCTGGCAACGACGCCAAAAGCTTGATGCATCTATTTTATATGCAAGAATTTATGAACCCAGATTTTATATTTATAATGATTTTGTAAAGTCACAATTTCAAACATAAGTATACGTATCATTCATGTAATACAGGGCTCTAGTGGAGTCCCATTTATCGATCCCACAGGGAAGCGAGGTAGGAGGTTCTTAGTTAAATTCTAGTCTACTATTATCAGACTTTAGATTGGAGGGTCGATATAAGTGGTGTTTTTTTTAACAAGTACTCTTAAAGGTAAATGATTATATGTAAGGATAATAACTAATCCAAAATGCAAATATTACTTCTAAAGATAACCTTTCTGAATGAGTTGGTTTTGTGAATTTTGAGATAATAAAAATTATTATTCTTATGTAGTGAATTGGACAATGTAAAGGAGTGAGATGCATTAAATATTGTATGTGCCAAATAAGAGCAATCCTATTCTTTACCCTCTTCCGAGTGCATAAAGAACATTGGTTAATTCTAGGTTTAGTCCCAAAATCCGTGGCTAGGCTGGGAGGATACTAGCTTTCACTCCAGAGCTCCCACTTCCCTTCGCCTGAAGGCTAACTCTCGCTTTAGTTTCCAAACACTAGGACTAAATTGGGGATTTTAGTCTGTCACCCTAAAATCTCCAATTTTACGCCCATCAAAGTATATTTCCCTATTTATTTACACTCAACCCCCATGAACTTCACCATCCATGGAATTTTAATGTTGTTCCACTTTGTTGCGAATTACACCGCTCTCTCGGATCATAGCGCAATTACAATGAATTTTAACACTACAATGAGCTCTTTTTGTAATGCAAATGAAGCGCAAGTAAAAACCATCACATTTATAATTAAATCCACTTATAACATGCATCACAATATCCTAAACATGAATCCCACTCATTCCAAAAGAAAAGTGGAAGGAAAATAACGACATAATCTTCTCATGCCTCTATTTCCTAAGAAGAAGAAAGAGTAAGAGAAATACATCAAAAAACATAAAGAAAACACAAAGGAAAGCTTTGATTAAAAGCAAATACACAAAATAAGTATTTACAAAATCATAAGATAATGAAGAACACAATACATAGCTTTAATCACTTGAAAGAAAGAAGAAGATCTCTCCCACAAAGTCTCCCGTTGATCCATGCAATGCTAGAATAAACCCTTACAAATTATCTCAAAATCCCCTCACGAATCTCTCCAAAAAGGTAGAAATCTACATATCTACTCCCATTCTAAGATCTCTAAGCATTCTCCACATTTTTCCTAACATCTCTCCTCCCTTTTCTAACCTAAAATTGTTCTTTTAAAGTGTAGGGACGAAGTTTGAAGAGTTACCACAAGAAACCTTTCAAAAAGCGTCCAAATACATTGAATCTCGGCCCCCGACCATCCAAAATCGCGTCAAAACTGTTTGGGCACGGTCCAGTGCTATTTGGGCACCGTTCGATGCTATTTTCAATGACCTTTTTGTGCTCTCGAGACATTGGCGCCGTCCGGCGCTGGATAGGGCGTTGTTCGGCACTCTACTCTTCGTAGCTCCACTGTTTTGCCTCGTTTGGCTCCATTTCAGTTCTGATTCACCCCATTTCAGTTGCTTTGCATTCCTAACAGATAGCCCTACAAAATAAACATAAAAAAACCTTTCTTTAAAGTGTAATCTCATTCAAAAATATGCAAGAAGTGTAAAAGAGATTAAGCAAAGAAAGACTCATCAAAATGTGTCAGGCCAAAATTTGATTTTCTGCTCGTTTTTGCTCCAAATTGCACCATTTTTGTTTTCTTTTCTCCAAAAGCCATTTCTTGTACAAAAAACTAGAAAACATACAAAATATTTTCCTTTATAGTGCAATATCATCAAAATTAGGTATGAAATAGATAGTAAAAAGCTATCAAATTTTTAGTGGATCAATTGGCTGCAAAGAAGAAATATGGTTGAAGGATGTCCAAGCCCATATTTAGATACATGAACAATCAATCCCAATACATATTTCACAACTATAGTACCAATAACGATAAGCCTTCTCGTTTGAATACAGTAATTCAAAATTACACTTTCCTTTATCACTTTACTAATTTTCATAGTTTGGAGTAACTTTGCAGAAATGAAGTAATGTCATTGCTTCGACGCCGAATTTAAACATGTAGTAGAAAAACTTACAAATCCACTGTCTCTTATCTCCCAATCTTCACTTTCATCCATCAATATCGATAAATTTTGTTCATATTGTCTCTCAATGCATCAAAATTTGTATAATGGCAGATCGACACATTTTCAATCATAAATAAGTCATTAAGCTTTGAAGGAGTGAATGGTACAAATTTTCCTTGAACATAGAAGAATCCTTGATTCCATAAAGATTTGCCTAAAACTCTTTCACAACAGGAACGACTACAGCGACAGTAGTGTTGCATAACACTTCCCAATTCCTCTGCACAATGATATCTTCTACTCGAGTACTTAAAGTATCCATACCTCGATTTATAAAGCATCTTTGTTTGATAATTCTCCTCTTCATCATCACTTCGTTGAATAATCGTCGCGCCTTGAAACTGATGAACTTTCTTCGGTTGAAAGCTCTAAATCTCAGAGTTTCTACTAGTTGGAATCCATCAGATGCAAATTGGGAATGAATCCTTTCTTTTTTTTTTCTGGTGTTTAGGGGTTCAAAAACAAGTTTGGGAAGTGTTAAAGATGAAAGTCTTGCCTAAAACTGCCAAAAATCGCAACTTAAAACTCCAAAAATAGTCTTCTGTTCTTCGGCACCGTCTTCCTAAAATTTGGCCATACTCTCTGGAATTAGGCGTCGTCTGTGCTAGTTTATGCACCAAACTTCATTTTGGTCCGAAATATTCCAAATCTTCGATATTTTTATTTGTTAGAATGTTTATGAGTGAGTATGACTCAAATATAATTAATTAAAAGTAAAATTAATATAAAAAACTAATACAATAAAAATAAATATGGGTTGCCTCCCACAAAGCGCTTGGTTTAACGTCGTTAGCCCGACAGACATTAAGTTATTCAGGATGACTTTACATTAAAACCACTTTAAAATTTGGTCAATACCCATCATAATATGATTTTAATCTATGCTTACTAACTTTATATATTCTTCCAGTTTTAGGTTCCTCAACATCAACAACTTCTAATGAATAAACTTTTATAACAGTTAGAGGTCCGTGACCCGACCGCAATTACGTAAGTAAAATAACTTATAAAATTATGGCCAAACTTGACACCAAATCCGATTAAGAGGTTAATGTACAATAACTAAAGACTAAAGTTTTTATAAATAAATATAAATCACACACTAGGGGTACTACACAAGTATACGTATCGTTTCAAGTAATATAGAGTTTTCTTTTTAAAACCTCAAATATCGATCCCACGAGGATTAATAAAGTTAAAAGAAAGAAAACTATTAATTAAAATATTTTAATTTAAAACTATTTAAAATATGTAAAATATGAAAATTAGTAAGTGATAAAACAATAAACAAAGATTCTTTCCCCATACAAAATATTCTATGGTTAATAAGCAGTTAAAATTAGTTGAGAACTTTAAAAATGTGGTTTTGTGACAAATAGGAGCATATATATCCTTTACCCTTTGGTCCAGATCATAAATAGTATTAGCTAGTTTTTAAAGATTGGATTAGGATGTATTATTAGTAGAAAGGGAAGAATTTCTAGACTCTCACTTCTAGGTTCCCCCCAAATGGTTGCCTATGGTCTGGCCTACTAGTGACCCGTCACCTCTTTTGTAAAACCAAATTGATTTAATTTAGCCTGTCACAATAAAAATAAAATCAATTCTACGCCCATTAAAGATTATCTCCCTATTTATTTGAACCTCCACTTTTAAGAGAAATTTGATACATACAAGTTAAGAATTCTTAGCCCATGGTTAGATCTTAAGAATTCTCCACAGTTTTTAACAATACAAGAGACCATTTTGTAAAGTAAAGATTTAGGTACAATATCATCACAAATTTTTAGAAAAGAAATTAAGTTCTCAAATCTGATTTAAATCTGTTATTAAATCATTTCATATTCGTAGGGAGAAAGAAAAGAAGACTACTCAAATATCATAGAAATTACACCACGAATCATATTCATATAACTCAAATCCAAAGCACTAAACTTAAGAAATAAAATATAAATACTTATCTGGAATGTAATCGAAGCAATCCTTTGAAGTTTCTCTAACTCCACAGACTTTACCAGGACTTTGACTCTTGAATTCACACTAAACTCTCACTAAAATACAGAAGGAGAAAAGAAGAGGACACTTTACTTAAATTATTTATTTCTCCCTCACACTACTCAAACTCTACTCTACACACCTTGCTGTAGAAATATTCCTCTATTTATAGATCTCCAGAAATGAACAAGAGTTGTTTAAGACACCTCTTCAAAATTTGTCCACATTCATTAAATGTTCTAGAAATTAACTGTGGCGCCTAAGCGCCAGTTCTGGAGCCTAGGCGCCAGGATCTCTGCTTGAATGGACGCATCCCTTCACATTTAGGTCGCACCTCTTCGTCTAATAATTGCTCTTCCGTGTCTATATTCATTTTATTTGGTTTATAACATGTGATAAAATGTCCAGAGGCATCTAGATTGGTTTGGAAGTGTCAATAACCATCCAATAACCGTCAAGAAATCTCTAGAATCAATCTGCTGTGTCTGGCATTTAGGCACCAAATTTGGCACCTAGGCGCCATAATCAGCCTCTTTGCTCTTTTTGACTCATTTTTTCTCCTTTTTAACTCTTTTTCTTCATAAACACATTTTGTTGTACCTGCAACCAAAACATAAGAAATACCTTTCATTAAAACGTAATATTCTTAAATTATTAATAAAAATTTGATATAAAATTCTCAGTAATTTTAAGGCGGATCAATTCCCCCAAACTTAAATGTTACTTTTCCTCAAGTAACGTTCTATTACTAAAAATTATAATCTATGGGAAAAATTTTCTTTAAGACTTCTATAACATTTTGTTTTATAAATAATATAATAAAACTTAAAAAAGCTTTTTAAATAACTTATGCTAAAACCAAAATATGTAAAATATTTATGTAAGTGTTAAGAACTTTCTTCTCCTCTATTTCAAAAAATAATTGCAATTTTTCACATTAAGAACATGTATATAATTTACAAGAAAAAGATTTTCATAATAACTCTACTAGTAACGATGCTTATACATAAAACTTTAACTAAAAATTTGCATTATGTCTCTTCCTATAAGATAGTTCAAGTGAAGCCAATTTTAGATTTAGGGTTTTCCTCAAGCTTCTCCTCACTTTTCTTTTTCTTTTCATATTTTTGATAGTTTTCCAATCCTATATATTTTTCTTTTCTTTTTCAAGGATTGTTTACAATCCTTTTTCTTTCTTTCTTTTTTTTATACAGTGATGATTACTATATCTGGATAGCCTGTTAATGATTTTGAACTTCACTATGATTAACTTATATTTAAAGACTTAACACTTTTTTCACTTAATGTATATATGTTTAGCAAAAATATTTTTCATAGAGTTTCAATTCTATCTTCTCAAGTAAACATCTAGATACCTTAATACTTTCAAAAATAGAACATTTTTAATTTAGATATTTGAATCAAAATTCTAACACCATTTTTATTAAATAATTACAATTTTTAGAATTATCCCTTATTATTCAAAAATACTTTTATAAGTTTATTATAACATTTATGAAAACAATAGTATATTTATCTTAAATTAACTTTTCTTCCATAGGTTATGTTATTAATTTTTAAAATATTGTTTACTAAGGACAAATAAAATTTAAATTTAAGTTCATTTCCCTCCCCCAAACTTAGTTCTTTCAATAAGGTTTATATTTTTGTAATATGAAATTTAAACTAAGCAGGAAGAATGAAATATAACATTTAAAGGTATTTAAATCAGTGCCGGTATGAGCAGGAATAGATACATAAAAGAGTAGCTAAATAAGTAACACATGAAAAATTTAATATTTAAAAACAAATGTGCTAAAATAAAAACAGGAGCATGAAATGGACTAAGTCTAAGCAATCCAACAACAGAAAACATAAAACAGAGTTACTACAAGCTCTCAATCAGTACAATAATACATGAGAAGTAATAAAACACATAATAAGCACATCAACAATGCAAAGCAAATATAAAGTTTAACATCCTCAGTCACCTCCTCATCATCAGAAGAATCATCAGGAATAGGACTTCTGGGGTTTAAGCACCTTTCAAAAATTTCTGCTTAAGTACCCCTTGGACCTTTGTCTACCTCTATAAATAGAGGACGAATTTTAGTCTTTTGTGTGTCCAGTCTGTGTGTCTATTTGGTGTCTATTGAGTGTCTATTTACAGTTTTAGTCAGTGTAATTAGTGAGTTAGAAGTGTGTTGTACTAGAAGGAAAAGTCAAAGGAACTTCAAGGAGTCTGCTTGGGGAGGAAATTGAGATAAGTATCTTTGTTTATTGTTGTTAACTTTAAATGAAATTCATGCTTTGTTTAATTCCCATGCATTCTGAGTAGTTTTCTTAGTCTTTCTGCTTGTTTATAAAATTAAATAGAAATGCCTAAAATAATAAAATAAAATTGTGATAATTTTTACTTAAAACTTAATTTACTTTTCAATATGACACATTGATTTGTTAAAATATGTTGAATTATCAACTATAGTAAAGATTACATCCAATATTCAGGGAAGTCAAAAGCCTTGGAAGGAGGGTGCAAATAAATAGGGAAATATTATTTATCGAACGTAGAATTTGACATTTTAGTGTGACAGACTAAAATATTCAATTCGGTCCTATTGATTGAGAGCTGAAGTGTAGATGTTAGCGCTCAGGTGAGGGGAACGTGGGAGCTCTGAAGTGGCAGCCAGTATCCTCCCAGCCCAAATATCTCTGACAAACAGTGTTCCACACATCAGGTGGAGGCTCAGATGTAGGAGTAGATGGCCTAGAAGCAGAAGTAGAAGGCACAGAAGAAGAATATGCTCCAGTACTTTGACTCTTAGTCTTCCCATAAATATCAACATGAGATTTCCCTATCGGCTTTAGTGGCTTAAGCTACTCTTCAAAATAGAATAAGAAAGACCAGCACCCTTGCAAATCGAGAAAATGAGAGCCGAAAAGCCTAAACCAGAAATAACACTTCCTCTAGCAGAAGTGCTAATCACATCATAAATAATGGCTCCCACGTCTATTGGCTTCATTTCTTGAATGCAGTAGTTTAGAATAGATCTCTCTTTCGTCGCCTCACTCAAGTGGTTTAACGGAAGGAGACGAGAAGAAATAAAATAATGCCAGGCTTTAGAAGTAGCATTAAGCTTCGAAGAGGAGAAATCTACTCACTTATTATTTCTTATTTTCCAGGCTCCTCTTCCATTAGTCAAATAAGCCAGAGTCTTATCAAGTTCTCCCTTAGAAGGAGTAAAAGTATCATAGAAACAGTCTGTCACTGGAGGCAGGCCATAAAACATGGTGATCACTTTTGCAGTGAATTCAACTGTTGTCCCCCTTACGTAAAATTCAAAATCGGTAGTTTTGGGAACATTTGCATAGAACTCCCGAACTAAAGATATAACTGCTACTGCAGAAAAATAGTAGAACTGCTCCCACTGTCTGGCAGCAATAATATGCTTGATTGATCCACTGGAATGATAAAAACTTCTTTCAACTATGAACTTGCAAACAGTAGTAAATTCATTGTAACGAACTTGTGCACTCACACTAGCAAACCTTGTTTGATTAAATTCGCTATGCTTCTTACCCTGCTTTGATTTTGGTGTCATTCTTAAAATTTACAAATAATTCCAAATAAACCTTAAGAAATTTAAAATCACACTAAATAAAAGCTCACCTCACTAAATCAAACTTAATACCATGGATTTTCCTCCCAAAAATCAATTTTTTTCTTCCAAAATTTTGGCACTATGCAAAAGTAGAAAAATCCATGGTGAAAATTAAATTAAAACATAGATCTAACCTCAAGAAGTTGAAATCCGAAGTTAATACGCGTCAAAATCCTTCAAATCTTGCTCAAAATGGAACCCTAGATCTGATTTTCGTGAAAATGGAGGAAGAAGATGAAGCTTAAGTGTGAAAATGGAGTTGGGTTGGTTTTAAAGGCCGAAATTTGGTCCAGGTGAACCGGCGCTTAGGCGCCAGATCTGGCGCCTAGGCGCTAGAATCACCAA
Organism: Papilionanthe hookeriana x Papilionanthe teres; assembly: GCA_022702705.1. Taxonomy (NCBI): domain Eukaryota; kingdom Viridiplantae; phylum Streptophyta; class Magnoliopsida; order Asparagales; family Orchidaceae; genus Papilionanthe; species Papilionanthe hookeriana x Papilionanthe teres. Next base: position 13,465,233 of record CM040432.1, on the reverse strand, counting down.
TCATTCCAATTTTTTTTAAATTTTTTATATTTTGTAGTTTAGGTGATTTTAACATCTGTAAGCCTAAATTCAACTATTAATCTTCATCAAATATCTTCCAGAAAATAATATTTAAAAAAATCCAAAAGGTTCCAAATTTAAAGATAACATTCCAAATATCTAACAAATAACAATCCAAACTTTACTTCATTTCATTTCATTCCAGATCTTCAAGATAAGGCTAAAAAAATTTAGAAAATAAACATTAATAATAAACACTAACATCTGACAAACACATAAAACACTAATAACATCTCCACATAAAACAATTTCAAATCACAACACATTTAACAATCACATTCAATCTCTCCACCTATTTCTCCTTAATTTCATGGATTCACATCAGAACCTTCATTAGTTCCACAAAGTAATTCACTACGAATAAAGGAATGGAAGAAAGGGACTCGAGGAAATTCCAAAGACATCTTTTCATCAATCCATTTATTCTTAGCGTACATTGTTACCTGATAATCTTCAAAGCATGCCAAATGATCTGATTGAACTTTCATTTACCATTCAATGTGCTCAATTTGGTGGAACATCTCATGCAACCTCCCTCCAGCTAGAATTAACTCTTCTTCCATCTTCTCAAGGCAATCACATAACTTCTCCAGATTCATGGCTAGATAACCATTAAAATAAGTTTGTGAATCCTTCTGCAAAAACTTCTCCTTCCCATTAATTTCAATATTTAACTCTCCATGGAAGCAATCAAAGCTCTTTCTTCTCTCTAAAGGAATGTTTTAGTCAAAAATTTTGATGGCTTGAAGGTTTGGGACGAAGGTATGGTGGTTTAAATGGATTAGAATGTGTAAAAACTGTTTTGGGGCAATTTTTCCATGATCCATAAACTGTGGCGCCTAGGCACCAATTATAGCGCGTATGCGCTAGTTCTGGCACCTAGGCGCCAAAATCCTGAAAATCACAGGTTCGCCATTGTCGAATTATCATAAGTTCCATACTCAATTAAGGTTTAAAAAGGTCAGTCGAAAGTATGTAACTAACTGTAGTCACATACAACACACAATCAAACATGAAATAAAATCATACTATGGGTTGCCTCCCATATAGCACTTAGTTTAACGTCGTCAGCCCGACATAAACAACATTTTACTCTGGTTGGGTCAAAAATAGCACATCTTTAAAAGATGGCACACTTTCTTCATAATAGGGCTTCAATCTATGTTTGTTCACCTTAATTACTGAATCAGTTTTTAAATCTTTAATGTCCACAACTCCATAAGGGTAAACTTTCTCAACCACATACGGTCCTATCCATTTGGATTTTAATTTCCCTGGAAACAATTTTAATCTTGAATTGTATAATAGAACTTGTTGTCCAGGCTCAAAATTCTTTCTTAATATTCTTTTATCGTGCATAATCTTCATTTTATATTTACAAATTCAAGCACTTTCATAAGAATCATTTCTCATCTCGTCCAGTTCATTTAATTGTAATAATCTTTTATCTGGAGCATCTCTTAAATTATAATTAAACTCTTTAATTGCCCAATAATCTTTATGTTCCAGTTCAACAGGCAAATGACAAGGTTTTCCATAAATGAGCCTATAAGGTGACATTCCAATAGGGGTTTTATAAGCAGTCCTATAAGCCCATAATGCATCATCAAGTCTATCAACCCAATTAGTTTGCTTTGGATTAACCATTTTTTTCTAAAATTCTTTTAATCCTCCAATTTGATATTTCTGCTAATCCACTAATTTGGGGATCATAGGTTGTTGAAATTTTATGCTTGATTCCAAATTTGCTTAATAATCTCTCAATCAGAAAATTCTTAAAGTGACTTCCCCCATCCATGATGATTATCCGTGGCATTCCAAATCTAGTGAAAATATTTTTAATTAAAAATTTTTCCACACTTTTAGCATCACATTGAGGTAAAGCAATTGCTTCAATCCATTTCGAAACATAATCAATAGCTAATAAAATATACATTTTTCCTGAAGACGACACAAACAGTTCCATGAAATCTAAAGCCCAGAATAAAAAATTTCCACTTCCAGAGTGAAATTTAGAGGCATTTCGTTCTTCTAGAAATATTTCCTATGCGTTGACATCGATCACAGGATTTAACAAAATTGTTAACATCACTGAATAATGTAGGCCAATAAAATCCATGATTTATTGTATCTTCTCCATTAATTCTGAGTAGTCTTCTTTGTCTTTCTTCTTGCTTAGAGATGTGATGATGGTTTGAAGTGGATTTGTTGTGCTTTTAATGTGATGAAGAAATTGTGATGGTTTTTCATTTAGAACTTAATTTACTTTCGATTTGGCCATTTGAAATGTTAAAATATGTTGTTAAACATTAAGTTTGAAAGGATTTAATGTCTTACAACAATAATGAAAGATCCATTCAATTTCCATGGATGAATTGCGTAGTTCATGAGAATTGCGTGTAAATGAATAGGGAAATGTGTTCTAAAGGACTTCAATGTGGAGATTTTAGGGTGACAGGCTGAAATTCCCGGATTGGTTCTAAGATTAGTAGCTAATATCAGCCTTCAGGTGAAGGGTGAGTGGGAGCTCCAAAGTGAGAGCCGGTATTCTCCCAGTCTAGCCCTAGAATTAGTAACTAAACTCAGAATGTGTCAATGTTCTTTTCTTATTTAGAGGAGGGGGTACTCTTTTAAAGGTAAAGAATCATCTATGCTCCTATTTGGCACAATAAATTAGATAATTAATCCATATCAATCCACACATCATATTCTCATTGCAAGAAGAAAGATACTTTTCTCATATATCAAAAACCTATCAAATACGTAGTTTAGTTTGTCTGTTAGTTAATTTTATTTTCAAAGTTATTAGAAGTAATTGTAGTTTAGTTGGTTGTTACTGTTTTCTACATAGTAGTAGTAGGGTTAGAAGAAAGTTCTAGTGCTTTATTCTAACTTGTTAAAAATTTAACTTTGCTTCAACTTAAAACCTCCGTGTGGGATCGATAACCAGGACTCCACTAGAGCCCTGTATTACTTGATACGATACGTATACTTGCGTTGAATGTTTGTACTTTACAAAATCATTATAAATATATAAATTCGAAGTTAAAAAAATCTTGCATTTAAAAATATAGAAGTAAAGTCTGGTTGCATCAAGTTTTTGGCGCTGTTGCTGGGGAATTATATCTCCTAGTAATGGTGTCGAATTCGTGTATTCATACCAATCACTTGAAGTTTTTGGCGCCGTTTCCAGGGAGGTAACGAAGTCAAAGTAAAAAAAAAGTGTTTGTGTGATTGTATATGCGTAGTAGTGGATCTATAGGTTTAGTGCCTTATGATTCAGAGTTAGACGTATTGTCAAAAAAATTAGAAAACAAAAAAAACAAATAAAAAATTATTGTGAAATGACGAATATTCAAGATAATCAGATAAATTATTTTGGAAATTTACCAAGACCTTTAAGAGATTATGCTAACCCAACAGCAGATGAAATTCATATAACTATTCAAAATCCTGATGTTGCTGCTAATTCATTTGAACTTAAACCTGCTATTATCCAAATGGTACAAAATAATCAATTCACTAGAACACCTAATGAGGATCCAAATTTACATCTCGCTAGTTTTTTAGAACTGTGTGCTACTTTTAAATACGATGGAGTGTCTAGTGATGCTGTCAGACTTAGACTTTTTCCTTTCTCGTTAAGGGATAAAGCTAAGGCGTGGTTAAACTCGTTAGCACTTGAATCTATTAAAACTTGGGGAGAATTATCTCAAAAGTTTCTATCAAAATATTTCCCTCCATCAAAGACTGCTAGGTTAAGAAATGATATTACATCTTTTTGTCAGTTTGAAGGAGAGTCAATATATGAAGCTTGGGAGAGATTTAAAGATCTTCTTAGGAAGTGCCCACATCATGCTTTACCGTATCGGTTAATAATTCAAACATTTTATAATGGATTAGTGGGATCATTAAGATCTATTATAGATGTCATCGCTGGTGGATCATTAATGTCAAAACCTTTTGATGAAGCATACGCATTAATTGAAGAAATGACTACCAATAATTTTCAATGGCCCTCTGAACGGGTAAATCCTAAGAAAGTAGCTAGTTTTCATGATTCAGATATGATGACTATGGTTGTTTCTCAAATTACAACCCTTTCTAAAAAAATAGATCAATATGGAATGAATTATTCTCAACCACCTCAAGTGTTGGAGGAAAATTCATTTGGACAGATAACAAAATCTCAAATGCCTTATGAGACATTAAATGCTATTAATAGACCTAACAATCCTTATTTGAATTATTATAATCCTGGTTGGAAGAATCACCCAAATTTCAATTGGAATAATAACAATGCTAATGTTAACCCGCACCGGGCTAACAATTCTATGAATCCAATTGGAAATTCGATGAATCAAGGAAATCCTAATTTTAGACCATCTTATCCCCCTGGATTCAATAGTAACCCACAATTTAAGGATAAAAAGTTTTCTACTGAAGAAATGATTCTGAATATGGGAAATCAATTACAAGCTCAAGGTGTTGCTATGAAAAATATTGAAAATCAATTATGACATATTTTCACTGCACTTAATAATAGACCTTCTGGAACACATCCAAGCAATGTGGAAATCAATCCAAAAGATCAAAACAAGGAACAACTTAAGGTTATTCAATTAATGAGTGGAAAAGAATTAAAAACTAGAGTGCAAAAAGAAGTTGAAGTAGAAAAGGAGAAGGTGGAAATTGAAAAAGGTTCAAACAAGATTTATCCAGACTTGGATTATCCTCTTGAGCCAATGAAGATAAATGTTGAAAAATCACCTCCTCCATTTCCTCAAAGATTAAAGAAACAAAATAGGGATAACATATTTGGAAATTTTTTAGAGATTCTTAAGAAATTAACGATAAATATTCCTTTTGTTGAAGCATTAGAACAGATGCCTGACTATCCCAAGTTTATGAAGGATTTTTTTAGAAAGAAAAGAAAGTTTACATATCATGAAATTGTTGCACTTAGCGGAGAGTGTAGAGCAATAATTCAGAAGAAGCTTCCTGAAAAACGTAAAGATCCTGGTAGTTTCACTATTCCGTGTGTTATAGGTGAAATTTTTTTCGGAAAGGCTTTATGTGATCTGGGAGCGAGTATTAATCTTATGCCTTTATCAACTTTCAAAAGGTTGGGAATAAGAGAAATCTCTCCTACATCTGTGACTCTTCAGTTGGTCGATCTTTCTATTACTTACCCTAAAGGAGTGGTGGAAGATGTGTTAGTAAAAGTGGATAAATTTATCTTTCCTGTAGACTTTATTGTACTTGATATGAAGGAAGATAAAGAAATTCCAATCATTTTGGGAAGACCATTTCTTGCTACTGGAAGAGCGGTAATTGATGTTCAAAAAGGAGAATTAACTATGAGAGTTAATGATCAAGAGGTGACCTTTAATATTTTAAAATCTATGAAGTATCCCTCAATGAAAAAGATAATGAATGTTTTAGGATGGATGACTGTGATTATCTGAGAAACGATCATTTCAAGAATATATTTGAAAAAGAAAAAGAATATAAAAAAAAAATTTGAAGAAGAAATTAAAGATGATGAAAATTTTGATAATGAAAAGAATGAAGAATTAGAGTATGTTCAGAAGAGATTTGAAATATTACACACTATGGAATGTGGAAATAAAAGCTTAATTCCATCTATCATAAAACCTCCTGAACTTGAGATGAAAATTCTCCATAATCATTTAAAGTATATGTTTTTAGGAGAATCTTCTACCTTGCTAGTTATAGTATCTTCAGAGTTAAATGATTATCAAGAACAAAAACTATTAGAAACTTTAAAAAGATACAAGAAAGCTTTTGGATGGACTTTGGCAGATATTAAGGAATTAGTCATTCGATTTGTATGCATAGAATTTTATTAGATGATGAACATAAACCGAGAGTTAATCCGCAAAGGAGACTGAACCTTATAATGAAAGAAGTAGTTAAGAAAGAAATTTTAAAATGGTTGGATGCTGGAATTATTTGTCCAATTTCGGATAGTGCTTGAGTAAGTTCAATACATTGTGTACCAAAAAAGGGAGGAGTGACTAGTGAATGAAAATAATGAAATTATAGCCATAAGACAAATTAATGGATGGTGAATTTGTATTGACTATAGAAAATTAAATGCCGCCACCAGAAAAGATCACTTTCCTCTTCCTTTTCTCGATCAAATGCTAGAGAGACTTGCTGGACACAAGTACTACTATTTTTTGGATGGATATACTGGTTACCACCAAATACCTATTGCTCCCGAGGATCAATAAAAGACAACATTTACTAGCCCCTATGGAACCTTTGCTTTTAGAAGAATGCCTTTTGGAATATGTAATGAGCCTGCAACATTTCAAAGATGTATGATGTCTATCTTCAGTAGTATGATAGATAAAGGAATAAAATTTTTTATGGATGATTTCTCTGTAATTGGGACTTCATTTGAAATTTTCCTGGAAAACTTAGCAAAAGTTTTGGAGCTTTGTGGGAAAACAAATCTAGTTCTGAATTGGAAGAAATGTCAATTTATGGTTGCAGGAGGAATTGTGCTTGGACATAAAATTTCTGAACATGGTATGGAGGTCGATCCTACTAAAATTAGAGTGATTTAGAGATTGCCGCAACCCATTACTGTGAGGGAGGTGAGAAGTTTTTTAGGACATGTTGGATTTTACAGGCGATATATTAAAGATTTCTCTAAAATTACTAATCCTTTATGCCAAATTTTTGAAAATGATAGAAAGTTTGATTTTAATGATGAATGTTTGATAGCTTTTGAATTATTAAAAGAAAAGTTAATCACTGCACCAATAATTGTTTCACCTGATTGGGAGAAACCATTTGAACTGATGTGTGATGCTAGTGATTATGCAATCGGAGTAGCATTGGGGCAAAGGTATGATAAAGTTTTCAAAATTATTCACTATGCTGGTAAAACTCTTAATGAGGCTCAAATTAATTATACCACAACTGAAACATAATTATTAGCTATAGTATTTGTTTTTGAAAAATTTAGACCTTATTTAATTGGAACTAAAAGTATTGTGCATACAGACTATTCAGCTATCAAATATTTAATGCAAAAGAAGGATGCAAAATCTAGACTCATTAGATGGATACTTCTTTTGCAAGAATTTGATTTTATGATAGTTGATAGGAAGGGAACTGATAACCAAATAGCTAATCATTTGTCCAGAATAGAAAACGACAAATTACCTAAATTTGAAAAAGAAGTTATAGAAACTTTCCCTGATGAGCAACTTTATATTATTATGGAAAGAAATTTGCCTTGGTATGCTAATATTGTGAATTATATTGTAATCGATATTGTACCACCTGATTTAACAAGACAACAACTCAAAAAGTTTAAATATGATGCAAAATTCTATTTTTGGTATGAGCCATATCTATATAAACAGTGTAAGAATCTGATTGTTAGGAAATGTGTGCCACAAGAAGAAACAAATTTGATTATTCAACAATGTCATGATTCTAAATTTGGAGGTCATTTTAGTGTTGGTAAAACTGCTTTTAAAATTTTACAATATGGATTTTATTGGCCTACTCTATTTAGAGATGTTTATAGATATATTAAATCATGTGATCGATGTCAGAGAGTAGGTAATATATCTAGAAGAAATAAAATGCCTTTAAATTATAATTTGGAAGTTGAAATTTTTGATGTATGGGGATTAGATTTTATGGGACCATTTACTCCTTCATTTGGAAATATATATATATTGGTCGCTATTAATTATGTCTCAAAATGGATTGAAGCTATTGGTTTACCAAGATGTGATGCTTGGTGTGTTTCAAAATTTTTAAAGAAAAATATATTTACAAGATATGGAATGCCGAGAGTGATCATAACTGATGGTGGATCCCATTTCAGAAATAATCAAATTAAGAGATTAATTGAGAAATATAATATTATTCATAGAATCTCTACTGCTTATCATCCTCAGACTAATGGTTTAGCAGGAGTATCTAATCGTGAAATTAAGAATCTTGGAGAAAAATGTGCATACTCATAAATTAGATTGGTCTGCTCGATTAGTTACTGATTTATGGGCTTATAGAACTGCTTTTAAATCCCATATAGGAATGTCTCCTTATAGACTAGTGTTTGGTAAGACTTGCCATTTACCAGTTGAATTGGAGAATAAAGCATATTGGGCGATAAAAGAGTTAAATTTTAATTTGAAAAATGCTGGAGAGAAAAGATTTATGCAATTAAATGAATTGGAAAAGATTAGAAATGCATCTTATCACAATGATAGGATTTATAAAGAGAAAAGGAAGTTATGGCATGATCGGAAGATATTGAAAAAGAACTTGGAAGTTGGACAAAAGGTTTTATTATACAACACTAGATTGAAGTTATTTCCTGGAAAGCTCAAGTCTAAATGGTTAGGACTTTTGACAGTTGTAAAAGTTCATTCTTTTGGAGCTGTTGATATTAAAGATCCTAATACTGGAAAGATTTTCAAGGTTAATGGGCATCGATTAAAGCCTTACGTTGATGGGTTTTGACCTGATTTCAAAGAGGTTTTAATGCCAAGTCATCTCGATTAACTAAATGGTTTGTCGGGCTGACGATGTTAAACCAAGCGCTTTATGGGAGGCAACCCATATATATCTTTGTGGTGTGTTTGCTTATTTGTTGTAGTTGTGCTTTTTAGATAGTTTTTCCTAATCCTAATTACTCCTAAATACTTAAAAAAATTGATAAATGATAGATCGAATCGAGATATTGGAACATTTTGGATCAAACAAAGTTCGGTGTAGTTTTTTACCAATGGCGTCGCCGGCGCCTTATCGTTTATACCCAACTAAACTTATCTGTTTGAGTGTCGCCAGCGCCCTATCAAGCGCCACCAGTGCCTAAAATCTGACTGATAGTTTTTAAGTTTCAAAATACGAGTTTTGGCAGTTTTTGGCGGGATTTTCGTCCTTAAAACTCCCCAAACTCCATTTTTGACTTCTAAACTTCAGAAAAATGAAAACTACAAATACTCATTCGGTTCCTATGGATTTCTATGCTATTGAAACCTCTCGAGCTTGTGTTTGCAATAGGAGGAAGTTCATTAGTTTTGAAACCTAGCGTTTGTTCAACAAAGTGATGGTGAAAAGTCGAATTATCAAGGAACGGGGCTTCATTAATCGAGGTATGGAAACTCCTTCAACTAGAACTGAAGAAATTATTAAGGAGAGACGTTAGGAAGTCCTTTGTTTCATTATCTCCGCCGTCTTTGTTCCCGTCGTGAAAGAATTCTATGCGAATCTTCACGGGATCAACCAAGGGTTTGTGTTCGTGCGTGGTAGATTCGTGATATTCACTCATGCACAAATCAACGATCTCTTCATGATTGAAAATGTTCCTATTTTCCACTATTCAAATTTCAATGCCACTCGAGATAATATGAATGACGTGTATCGGTATCTGACGGATTAGAGTGAGGAATGGGAAATCAGGGAGAATGGATATATAAGTTTCCCATCCGCATCTCTCAGTATCGAAGCAGTGGCACTACTTCATTTCAGCAAAATTGCTTCCTACATTGAAGATAAGTAAGGTGACCAAGGAAAGTGCCATTTTGAATTTCTGCATTAAAAATGGAAGGCCGGTTGACATTGGCAATCTTATTGTGAAATCAGTACTTGGATTAATTGTGCATGGATCGAAATATGGGCTTGGACACCCATCCACCATATTCCTGTTATGTAGTCAGTCACAGGTACCATATGAAAATTGGGAAAAGGTTATTCTTCCGTCGAGACCTATTAATCCAACCAATCTATATGACCACCAGACAGTTGGAGATGAGGATGATATGAATCTACTTGCTGATCAATCGATGGAGATTTCTCAGCCTATTCAACCCTACTTTCCTGAAGGTTCCAGAATTATATTACAGAGGATCAAGCTATTGGAGAAAGAGGTACAAAATATTATGAATGCGATCAACAACATTTCTGACTTGTTCGATCATCTAGATTAGAGAATGAAAGAGCAATTTAATCATACTGGTCGAATGGAAATGGGCTTGGTCAATTTGATGAAGAAGAACGCGATGATTGCTGAAGAATCATCTGACGAATTTCCATTTCGTCCATTTTATAACATGTTTGTGTATCAGTAATCGATTGGAGATATTAGAGGAGAGGAGAGTTCTAATACTGATCTGGAGTAATTTTGATGGATTTTACTTTTATGTTGTGTGTTTGTTTTGCTATGCTTAGTTATGTTTGGTTTAAGTAGTACTTGCTTTGCAATTTGAACTTGGATTGGGAAGTGTTTACTTTTAGTGTGTGCTTAGATATTAGTGCTTGCCTATCGTAGAGTACTTGCTGCACTAAATATCTAAGAATTTTTGGTTTGAATGAACTTATTTAGTGTGTTTGATGTAACTTTGATTTTATATATATGAGATTATTTTGTATTGTTTGTGCATTGAAATGTGTTAATTATTGGTTATGGGATGATGTACAAGCCTATTGAAGTGATAAACATCATTGTGGACGTCGAAACGATCGAAATTAAGAAAAACTTTTCGGACCCAGAAAATATTTTGGATTGGCGCTGTCGGCACTCAAATCCAGAGAGTTTGGCTAATTTATTTAAATAGAGTGCCACCGGCGCCAGAACCCAGAAATTGGCTTTAAACCCTCAATTTCACGATTTTTGCTCTGGGACTCGCAATTTTTTCCATTTCCTTTGTCTTCTACCTCCATTTTCGCGACTTTAAAGATTTAGGGCTAGCTAGATCTTGGATTTAAGAAGATTGCAAGGCTATTCGACACCGGATTTGCACTTCTCTTGGTAAGAGCTTCACTTTAAGTTAAAATTTTTAGATTTTTACCATGGAAATTTCTCACATTGCTTATGGTGGAATTTTTGGAGATTTAAAGAAATGTTGAGATTTCCATGATGAAATTTGCTCTTACTTGTTTAGAATAGTGTTTGGAGTTGATACATTGTGAATTTTGGATTTATTGGAATATTTTTGCAAATTTTAGAAATTCACATGGCTCCACGAGGAAAGAGGAAATTGGATTTTGATGACGAGAGATTCATCAACGTAAAAGCTCAATTTTGTTATAACTCTATCCTTCACAACAAGAAGTGTATTCAGGATTGAGCTTTTGATAGTCCTGGCGAAACTGTAGAACAGTTAATTGCAGAGCGAAACTGGGAAATATTTTGTTATTTCACTGCAAATGTTGTTATGGGTATTGTTTGAGAATTCTACTCGAATTTACCCTGGACTGAGACTGAGTATGTGCTTGTTAGAGGAAAGATGGTTGAGTTTACTCCTCTACGCATCGATGCTTTTTATCAGACTCGGGAACCGTTCGTATGTGAATACAAAAACTTTGACACTGGAAGGGAGAATATGAGTGAAGTTATTGCTTTTCTGACTGACGGGTGAGGAGAGTGGAAAGTAAGTAAAAAACAGTTGATAAATTTCCCCGCCTCCACATTGAATGTTGCTTCAAAGGTATGGTATTATTTCATTTTTGCAAGGTTGTTACCATCTTATCACCACAGCGAAGTTATTAGAGATAGAGCGATTTTGAACTACTACATACAGAAAATGAAAAAAGATTGATATTGGATCCATTATTTACAAGAATATTCGGACGATTGCTAGAGGTGAAACGACTGGAGGATTAGGACATCCTGCTTTAGTTCATGCCCTCTGAGTTCAGTCTGGAGTTGAGTTCAGTAGTTCTGAGGAAGTGGTTATACCATTGAGACCTATCATGAAGAATATTATTCGTACTTATGATTCTCATGTAGGAGTTAGAGTTGAGCGTAGGAGTACTAATATTCCTACTACGAGTTATAATGTTCCATCTACTTCTGAGCCGCCTACTTTATCTGATATCATGGAGCAGCTGAGACTACAAAGTACTAGTATGGATAGACTCCATGGTAGGATGAAAGTATTTGAGGCAAGGAGTGATGTAAATGAAGATTATCTGCAGAGGAGAGTGGAGTTTGATATTGCTTAATATGATGCTCAGGTTAGATTTATGAGGGGGGAGTCTGATGTCATATTTCCTACTTGCCCCAGCTATACACCATATAGACCTGACCCTGCTGATGACCCTACTGATGACCCTACTGCTGATCCTAGTGATGGAGACTGGTAGATAGTTTGTTTGTTTGTTATTTCTATTGATATTGTCGCAATGTGTTGAACTTATGTGATGTAGTGGACATTTACTTTTCATGTGATGTGTAACTCTGTTGTGTTGTACTGTGTGATGTTGAGTAATTTACTTTCCATGTTGAACTGTTGTGTTGTACTAAAACATTAAAAATTGTTTTTTTCCTGTTGTAGTGTTATGTTGGATGTTTAGAAGTTTACTATCAATTTCTCTTTACCCATGCAAATATTTAAAAATTGTTATATCATTGCTACTAATTGTTTCATGCCTGCTAGTTATACATGTTGATTAATACCAGATAGCTATTGAAGATTTCAAGATCCCAGCACAGAACTGTTAGTTTTCTTTTACTCTCAACTGTTTCAAATTCATTAAAAAATTTAAGTTTGGGGGATGGTAGAGAAATACTAAACTTTTATTTGTTCTCAACTATCATATTTTCAAAAAGTTATTAGCATAACTTCAGGCAGTTGAACCTCATTGTAAGATAACTAAAACTTTTTATTTCAGTTGAATATTATGGAAGGATAAGATGAAAATTTTTGGTAATAAAAGTTTATTTTATAGAAGTAAGATATTTGGTATGAAAGGATTTGATGATAGTTAACTATTTAAAGTAAAGAAAACTGTCTTTTTGAAATGCTAAGGGACTTAAAGTGTTGTGTGTTAAGAAGAGATTATAACTTTATGAAAAATAATAAAGCCTGTACCTAAATATAAAGTAAGGAGGTAACTGAAGTTTGAACTTTAGAAAGAGGAGAGTGAAGTTCAAAATCATTAAAGGTTATCCAGATATAGTAATCCTCAAGTAAAAAAAGGAAAAGACGGATTGAAAAACAATCCCAAAAAGAAAAAGAAAAAGAAAAGAAAAAATAAAAGGAAAAAGAAAAGAAAAATATTTATGAGGAGAAGCATGAGGAGATGCCTAATAAAAAATTGGCTTCACTTGAATCACCCTAAAGGGAAAACTTGATTTCTTTTCTGAATTTACATTCTAGTAAAGTTTTCATGAACTCCTTTCTCACATAATCTTTTAAGGTACTCTTAATGTGACAAATTATGGTTCATCTTGAAATAAATAGAAGACTAGAACTCTTAGACTTGATTACTGAACATTCTTATGCCTGTAATTTTGACCTAAGTTACTAAACTTTTTTCTGAAAATCTAACCTTTATACTCTTCTGAATGAAAATTTTAGTGTCTTACAATTGAAAAGTACATTGCCTAGAGTTATATTTTATGTAGTAAAAGGATTACTTGAGGACAAGTAATAGTTTAAGTTTGGGGGATTTTGATGCACTAAAAATATATATGGTTTGTGCTATCTAATTTTAATTATTTTTGGTAATATTGCACTTTAAAGAAAGGTATTTTTCATGATTTGTTGCAGGTATGATGATTTTAGGTGATTGGAGCGAAAAGAATAAAAAAGGAACAAATTCGAAGCAAAAAGGAGCAAAAAGGAGCAAAATGGTGGAAAAGGTATTATGGCGCCACCGGCGCCCAAATCCAGAGAGTTCAGAAAATATTATAGACGATAGAGCGCTGCCGGAGCCCTATCTTGCGCCGCCGGTGCCCAAGGTCGGTGGAATTCAAATTTTGAGAGTTTTAGCGCAATTTTGAAGGGATGCCTATGGAAACTCTTGGGATTTCATCCCTAACTCTGAAATAACTGAATTTGGACATAGAAGAGAGGGCGAGAGGAGTTCTAGAGAGTTTGAGAGTGTGCTCTCTTGCATTCCATTACTTTCTCTTAGTTTTTAGTATTAGGGGTTTAGTGTTGAAGAGAGAGATTCTTCTCTAAGGAGTGAAGGAGGAGTGAAGTGAGAGATTGCTTCTTACTGTCCATTCTAAAGAGAGAATCAAGTGTTTTAAAGAAGAGAAGAGGATTCAAAGGAACTTCAAGGAGTTTGCATTGGGGAAAAGAAAGAGATAAGTTGTATTTCCTTTTTTGGTTTGTATGACTCTTATTTTATATATAAAATCCATGTTTTATTGTATCTTCGTTATGAATTCTGAATAGTCTTCTTTGTCTTTCTTCTTGCTTAGAGATGTGATGATGGTTTGAAGTGGATTTGATGTGCTTTTAATGTGATGAAGAAATTGTGATGCTTTTCATTTAGAACTTAATTTACTTTCAATCTGGCCAATTGAAATGTTAAAATATGTTGTTGAACATTAAGTTTGAAAGGATTAATGTCCTACAACAATAATGAAAGATCCATTCAATTTCCATAGATGAATTGTATACTTCATGGGAAGTGCATGCAAATGAATAGGGAAATGTGTTCTGAAGGACTTCAATGTGGAGATTTAAGGGTGACAGGCTGAAATCCCCAGATTGGTTTTAAAATTAGTAACTAATATCGAAGGTTAGCCTTTGAGTGAAGGGTGAGTGGGAGCTCCGAAGTGAGAGTCAGTATCCTCCCAACCTAGCCCTAGAATTAGTAACTAAACTTAGAATGTGTTAATATTCTTTTCTTATTTAGAGGAGGGGGTACTCTTCTAAAGGTAAAGAATCATCTATGCTCCTATTTGGCACAATAAATTAGATAATTAATCCATATCAATCCACACATCTTATTCTCATTGCAAGAAGAAAGATACTTTTCTCATATATAAAAAACCTTTCAAATACTTAGTTTAGTTTGACTGTTAGTTAACTCTGTTTTCAAAGTTATTAGAAGTAATTGTAGTTTAGTTGGTTGTTACTGTTTTCTGCATAGTAGTAGTAGTGTTAGAAGAAAGTTTATTCTAACTTGTTAAAACATTCACTTTGATTTAACTTAAAACCTCTCTGTGGGATCGATAACCAGGACTCCACTAGATCCCTGTATTACTTGATACGATACGTATACTTGTGTTGAATGCTTGGACTTTACAAAATCATTATAAATATATAAATTTAAAGTTAAAAAAATCTTACATTTAAAAATATAGAAGTAAAGTCTGGTTGCATCAAGTTTTTGGCGCTGTTGCTGGGGAATTATATCTCCTAGTAGTGGTGCCGAATTCGTGTATTCAAACCAATCGTATCACCCTCCAAACCGATTATTTTGAACAATTTGTATAATTACAGGTTTTAATTCAAAAGAATTTGTAGTTAAAGCAAGTAATTTAATGCTTAGATGAATTTCATCAGCTGTAGGGCTAGCATATTCTCTTAAAGGTCTTTATTGATTTTGATTTTCATTTTCAATATTTTGATCAATATTATTTTGAGGTATATTAGCCATTTCTTGCAAATTACGAAGTCTATTCTCCTTTCTAATTTTTCTTATAGTATGCACTAATTCATAATTATAAGGTATTAATCCTTCAGTTCCTGAACTTCACATAAAAATATGAGAAAGATATTTAATTAATTTAAATATGTATTTTGTTTGTTTTTTTTGTATAATAATTTGCTTTCTTTTAATTAATTGTTCGATCCCCGGTAATGCCGCCAAAAACTTGACCCGACCTCATTTATGTAAGTAAAATAGCTTATAAAATTATGACCAAACTTAACCCCAAATCAGATTAAGCGGCTAATGTACGAGACTAAAGTTTTTATAAATAAATATAAATCGCACAATAGGGGTACTACGCAAGTATACGTATCATTTTAAGTAATATAGAGTATTTTTTTTAAACCCCAGATATCGATCCCACGAGGATTAATAAAATTAAAAGAAAGAAAACTATTAATTAAAATCTTTTAATTTAAAACTAATTAAAATATGCAAAATATGAAAATTATCAAGTGATAAAATAATAAACAAAGATTCTTTCTCCATATGAAATATTCCACAATTAATAAGCAGTTAAAATTAGTTGAGAACTTTAAAAATGTGGTTTTGTGACAAATAGGAACACAGATATCCTTTACCCTTTTGTGTAGGTCTTAAAATTAGTTGAGAACATTAGCTAGTTTTTAAAGATTGGATTACGATGTATTATTAGTAGAAAGGGACAAATTTCTAGACTCTCACTTCTAAGTTCCCCCCAATTGGTTGCCTATGGTCCGGCCTACTAGTGACATGTCACCTCTTTTGTAAAACAAAATTGATTGAATTTAGCCTGTCACACTAAAAAAAATCAATTCTGCGCCCATTAGAGATTATCTCCCTATTTATTTGCACCTCCCCTTTTAAGATAAAAGTGATACATACAAGTTAAGAATTCTTAGCCCACGATCAGATCTTAAGAAATCTCCACAATTTTTAATAATATAAAAGGCCAATTTGTAAAATAAATTAAGATTAGGTACAATATCATCACAAATTTTTAGAAAAGAAATTAAGTTCTCAAATTTGATTTAAATCTGTTATTAAATCATTTCATATTCTTAGGTAGAAAGAAAAGAAGACTACTCAGATAACATAGAAATTACATGACAAATCATATTCATATAACTCAAATCCAAAGCACTAAACTTAAGGAACAAGATATAAATACTTATCTGGAATGTAATCCAAGCAATCCTTTGAAGTTTTTCTGACTCCACAGACTTTAACAGGACTTTAACTCTTGAATTCACACTAAACTCTCACTAAAATAAAGAAGTAGAGAAGAAGAAGACACTTTACTTAATTTATTTATTTCTCTCTCACACTACTCACACTCTACTCTACACACCTTGCTGTAGAAATGGTCCTCTATTTATATATCTCCAGAAATGACCAAGAATTGCTTAAGATACCTCTTCAAAATTCATCCACATTGAAAGAAAGTGCTATAAATTAACTGTGGCGCTTAGGCGCCAGTTCTGGCGCCTAGACGCCAGATTCTCTGTGCGAATGGATGCATCTCTTCACATTTAGGTCGCACCTCTTCATCTAATAACTGCTCTCCCGTGTCTATATTCATTTTATTTGGCTTATAACATGTGGGAAAATGTCCAAAGGCTTCTAGATTGGTTCGAAAGTGTCAATAACCATCCAATAACCGTCAAGAAATCTCTTGAATCAATATACTGTGTTTGGCGCCTAGGCGCCATTATCGGCCTCTTTGCTTTTTTTGGCTCATTTTTGCTCCTTTTTAACTCTTTTTCTTCATAAACTCATTTCGTTGTACCAACAACCAAAACATAAGAAATACCTTTCATTAAAGTGTAATATCCTTAAAATATTAATAAAAATTTGATATAAAATTCTAAGTAATTTTATGGCGGATTAGTCCTATTCATCTAGACTTCAGTTTTCTAGGAATTAATTTTAATCTTGCATTATTATGCATATTTTTGATGATATTATACTTTAAAGGAAGGTATTTTTCATGTTTTTGGTTTCAAGAACAAGAAAATAACTTTTGAAGAAAATGAAGCAAAAACGGTGCAATTTGGAGCCAAAATGAGCAAGGAAAAAAATTATAATTTGGCATATATTGATGTGTCTTTCTATGCTTAATATCTTTTACAATTCTCACATGTTTTGAATGAATTTACACTTTAAAGAAAGGTTTTTAAAGTTTATTTTGTAGGTGAAGATGTTAGGAATGCAACGCAACTGAAATGGGGCGAAACGGAGCCAAACATAGCAAAATGGTGAAGCTGCCCTCAGCGTGGCGCCTAGGTGCCAGAACCGGGGCCTCGGTGCTAGAACTCGTCTAGGGGTGGTTATGGTTGGTTTTTGGTCAATCTTGGATGTTCTGGAAGTTTCTTGACAACTTGCACGCCCCAAATGAGGCATGCAATGAATCTAAACACATTTGAGTGCTGTTTAAATGAAGAGATGTGTCTCTTGGATGATAGGGTGTGTCTCTTGGAAAAATGAGGCTAGCGCCTAGGCACCACAGTTACTTTCTAGAAGATTCGTTGAATGTGGCCGAATTTTGAAGAGGCTCCTGAAGCAACCCTTGGTCATTTTTGAAGCTCTATAAATATAAATTATTTTGGCTACCTCTACTGAATATAATAATTTAATGTAGCTCTTTCCCTTGTGACTTCACTCAGATGAATGTTCAGAATCAGTTTGGATGATATAAAATAATGCCATGCCTTACAGGTGGCATTCAGCTTTATGGCAGGGAAGTTAACTCTTCTTTCATTAGTTATTTTCCATAGCCCTCTTCCATCAATCAAAGTAGAAATAATTTCATCTAATTCCTCCTCTGACGGATTATAATTAGAATAAAAACAACATGTAGTAGGCGGCAACAGGTAAAACTCATTAAAAAATTGAAGTGAAATGAACCAACTGCCCTCGAACCATTAAAAAATTTTCTTCTGACTTAGGGAGACTTGCATAAAATCCCCGCACAATAGAAATAATAGCTATGGCCGAGAAATAGCAATATCTATTCCAAATTCTTCTAATGATCATATCAATATCATTCCATCAGGCTTGTCAAAGCCTCACTCTTGAATCAATTTATATGAGTGTAGTGCTTGCACAAAATGATCCCGATCCTTCAAACTTATAAAATTGTTTGAATCAAAAGTGGTTCTCCCATTTCTTCTTTTTGGTGTCATTTCCAAAATTTGCATAAAATTTACCATAAATTCCAAAATTAAGTTAAAATCATTAAACTCAACTTCTAAAGGCTTTAACTACTAAATCCAAGTAATTTACAAAGCTTTTTCTCAAATTTTCACCATGAATAGTAGATTTCGGATTTCTCCACAATGTTCCTCAAATACATGGTGAAAATAAAATTTTTTTTACATAGGTGTAGTGCTCTTACCTTAAGAAAATCACTAGCAAATTTGACTTGAAACAACTCAAAAATTGTAAATTTGTAGATGCCTTAACTCTCTCGGTCGCGAACTCCGAATGAAGAAGATGACAGGGAGAAGAAAAATAGTGATTTTCGAGTTTTTAACACCAGTGAACTAATTTTCATGAACCATAACCTAAGCGCGAAATTTCGGCGCTTAGCCGCAAAGCTCCAGCACGTAAGCATGGGGTCTCGGCGCTTAGACGTAAAATTCTCTAATTTCAGTTTTTTCATTAAATACACTTTTAAGCTCATTTGATCAACCCTAAATGGTCTTAATAAGTATATCTTCTCCTTGTATTCTTCTTATCTACAGAATCATGCATTTATACTAAAATAGATTCAATACAAGTTTCACACAAACATAAAACGTCTTTACTAAAGAACAAACAAATAAGTACAAACTATCAAATCTTTAATCCAAGATTCTTGGACAAGATCTCATCTTTACTTACAACTTTAACACATTAAACAATACACAAACCAAATATTTAAAACACAACAAACTTATAACATAAACAATGCATAAAACACTAAACACTAACAACTAAACATGAATGACGAACAATTTAATATGTCTTAAGAACTTAATTCCATTCTCCATTAGGTGGAACATATCCATAACGTCCATTAGTTCCTTCTAAATCAATTGGTATATAAATTTGATAGAACGGGCGATGGTTGAAAACTCTTACTGAATCTTCTTCTATCCACTTGTTCTTTAAAAACATCGCTTTAACCCCACTTCAATATGACTAGTATGACTAAATTGCATCTTTAATTTCCATCCAATATGCACTAAATGTGCGTTAGTTCATTTACCTTTGTTTTGATTGACGCTACATCAGCCTTGATCTTTGCAATCTTCTCTGTTATTCCTTGAATACTAACGGTTAGAAATCCATTGTATAATTCTTGTGCACTCTCACAAGTGAATTTCTTCTTGTTTGCATCCTCTTTCTTCTTAACTTTGCTCTCCCAAGAAAACATTTTTGTAACTTAAACTATTCTTTTTGGCTTTTAGGATGAAAATTTGGAATGGGGTGAATATCTCTTCATCCGGTTCCTATTTATAGACTTTAGATGCTTTAGAACAGTCCTCCCATGTTCACAGACCATCAAATTAAGTCCCATACAACTTCTTCATGATTAGGTCTTCTAGAAACCCATTTTTCACAGTTTTTATAACTCCGGCGCCTAAGCGCTAGTTGGCGCTTAGCCGCTAGTGCCAATTTTAGCACAGGTCTTTAAACGTCCAAATAATCATTTTAACTCATCCAATTTATCAATTAAGGTCTCATTAATCTCCACTAACATATTATAATCAAAATACCACCATCTAATTCTTTCTTCAAACCACATAACAAACACACAAAACAAACTCAAAATAAAGCACACCGATAATTATGGGTTACCTCCCACAAAGCGCTTGGTTTTACATTGTCAGCTTGACATACCCAATTCTTATTCTGGGTGACCCAACATCATTTTCTCATCAAGTTTAAGTTGATCTACTGAGAAATAAGGTTTCAGTTGATGACCATTCACTTTAAATATTTTCTTAGTTTTAGGATCTTTAATATCCACAGCTCTATAGGGATAATATTTTCTTATAGTAAATTGGCCCATTCACCTGGACTTGAGTTTTCTATCAAATAATATTAATTTGGCATTATATAGCAAAACTTATTTTCCTAGTTCAATATTTTTATTCAGAGTCCTACGATCATGCCACATTTTCATCTTTTCATTATATATCTTAGCACTTTCATATGATTCATTCTGTATCTCTTCAAGCTCATTTAACTGCAAAAATCTTTTATCATCAGCATCCTTCAAATTATAATTGAACTCTTTAATAGCCTAATATGCTTTATGCTCAAGTTCAACTGGTAAATGACGAGCTTTCCCAAAAATAGCCTATATGGGGACATTCCTATAGATGTTTTATATGCAGCCTGACCGGCGGACTTTATATATGCAAGAATGTATGAACTCAAATTTATATATATTTATAATGATTTTGTAAAGTCCGAACACTCAACGTAAGTATACGTATCATATCAAGTAATACAGGGCTCTAATGGAGTCCTGGTTATCGATCCCACAGGGAAGTTCGAAGTATAAGAAAGTGTTTCACAATATATATAATATATCACTGAAATCTGATACTTAAATTGCACTTAAAGTTTACTAATTACTACTACTACCACTATGCAGAAAACAGTAACAATTAATTAAACTACACTTACTTCTAACAACTATGAAAATAAAATTAACTAGCAGACATACTAAACTATATATTTGAAAGGTTTTTGATATATGAGAAAAGTATCTTTCCTCTTACAATGAGAATATGATGTGTGGATTGATATGGAACAATTATCTATGTTATTGTGCCAAATAGGAGCATAGATGATTATTTACTCTTAAAAGAGTACCCCCTCCTCTAAGCATGAAAATGACATTGACATATCCTAAGTTTAGTTACTAAATCTAAGGCTATGCTGGGAGAATAACGACTCTCACTTCGGAGCTCCCACTCACCCTTCACCCGATAGCTAACCTTTGATATTTAGTTACTAATCTTAGAACCAATTTGGGGATTTTAACCTGTCACCCTGAAATCTCCACATTGAAGTCCATCAAAACACATTTCCTTATTTATTTGCACTCAATTCCCAAGAACTACGCAATTTATCCATGGAAATTGAATGGATATTTCAATATTGTTGTAGGACATTAAATCCTTTCAGAATTGATGTTCAACAACATATTTTAACATTTCAATTGGCCAAATCGAAAAGTAAATTAAGTTCGAAATGAAAAACTATCACAATTTCTTCAATACATTAAAAGCACATCAAATCCACATCAATCCAACACCACATCTCTATGCAAGAAGAAAGACAAAGGAGACTACTCAGAATTCATGAAGAAGATACAATAAAACATAGATTTTATATATAAAACAAAAGTCATACAAACCACAAACAAAAATACAGCTTATCTCTTTCTCTTCCCCAATGCAATTCCCTTGAAGTTCCTTTGAATCATTTTTCTCTCTTCTTTACAACACTTGATTCTCTCTTTGGAATGGAAAGGAAGAAGCAATCTCTCACTTTACTTCTTCTCCTTCACTCCTTAAGGAAGAATTCCTCTCAAATCCTCACTTTTACACACTCTTCTCCTAAACCCTAACACTTAACACACTACGAGAAACCAAGAGAGTCCCTCTCCACTCACTTACACACACTACTTTTTGTCCAAAAACAGTTACTTATAAGTTATGAATGAAATCCTAAGAGTTTCCATAGGCATCCCTTCAAAAAGTTGCGAAAACTCTTCAAATTTGAGTTCCATCGACTTCAGGCTTTGGCAGCGCCAGATAGTATCTGGCGCCGATGGCGCTCTATCCTACCAATATTTTATGGAGTCTCTGGATTTGGGCGCCAGCGGGGCCAGAACATGTTTTCCACCTTTTTGCTCCTTTTTGTTCTTTTTTGCTCCAAATTCATTCATTTTCACTTTTTTCACTCCAATCACCTAAAATCATCTTACCTGCAACAAATCATGAAAAATACTTTTTTTTAAAGTGTAATATCACAAAAAATGGGTAAAATTATATAGCAAAAACCATATATATTTTTGGTGCATCACAGCCCTATAGGCCCACAAAGCAAAATACAGTTTGATTGACCAATACTTTTTATTTGGATTAACATATTTTTTCCAAAATTCTTTTAATATCACGATTGGATACTTCAACTAAACCACTTGTCTGAGGATGATAAGCAGTAACAATTTTATTGATGATATGATATTTCTTTACTAATTTCTCCATAATTGCATTTATAAAATGACTTCCCCCATCGGCTATAATTACTCTCGACATTCCAAACCTACAAAATATGTTCTTTCATAAAAACTTTGCAACATTTCTAGCATCACAATGAGGGAAAGCAACAGCTTCTATCCATTTAGATGCATAGTCAACTGCCAACAATATGTATAAATTTCTAAAAGATGGTATAAATTGTTCCATGAATTCTAATCCCCAAACGTTAAATATTTCAACTTCCAACATATAATTGAGGTGCATCTCATTTCTTCTAGAAATATTACTTAAACGTTGACATTTATCACAATGTTTAATATAAGCATTAACATCCTCAAAAATTGTAGGCCAAAAAATCTAGATTGCAAAATTTTATATGCAGTTTTATTAACAACAAAATGTCCCCCAAAATTAGAATCATTACATTTTTGAATAATTTCATAAGTTTTTTCTAATTATACACATCTTCAAATAATTAGATCATTTATTTATTTATATAGAAAAGGGTCATCCCAAAAAAAAATTCTTAGCTTCAGATAAAAATTTCTTCCTTTGTTGATATGTCAAACCATAGGGTAATATGTTACTAATAATAAAGTTTACAATGTCTGCATACCATGGAACACGCCACTCATTGATAGTGAACAATTTTTCATCAGAAAACATTCATTAATTTTTTTATCAGAACAGAGAGATTTTTCATTTTCAAGACTGGACAAATGATCGGCAATTTGATTATCAGCACCCTTCTTATCTAGTATCTCAAAGTCAAATTCTTGTAAAATAAGAATCCATCTTATCTGTCTTGGGTTTGCATCCTTCTTTTTCATTAAATATTTAATAGCAGAATGGTCAGTATGCGTACACATTTAGTGCTAATTAAATATGATCTAAATTTATCAAAAGCAAATATTATAGCTAATAACTATTTCTCAGTTGTGTACAATTAATTTGAGCTTGATTAAGAGTCTACAAGCATAGTAGATTACTTTGAAAATTTTATCATGTTTTTATTCTAAAACAGCTCCAATAGCATAATCACTTGCATCACACATTAATTCAAATGGTTTTTCCCAATCTGGTGAAACAATAACTGGTTCAGTGATTAATTTTTCTTTTAAAAGCTCAAAAGCTTTCAGGCATTCTTCATCAAAATAAAAATTGCATATTTTTTCTAATAACTGGCATAGAGGCTTAGCAATTTTTGAAAAGTCTTTAATATAGCGTCTGTAGAATCCAGCATGTCTGTTGACCTCACCTTTGGTTGAGGCTTAGTCTCTCCTTAGATAGCCTAGAGTCTAGCCATAGGACTCTCTTGGTGACTTTCTTAGAACACTATCAATGGAACCCCACCACATAGAAATTCCACATGTTTATTTCCCTCACTTGGAATTTTCCTATGCTTAAGGCATAACCTCTAGCTTTTGGGAGGAAGAGACCAAGCATAAGGAAGTCTAAGTGGGATTCCTATAGGTGGTCAGGCCTTAGAATAAAATAGGAGGTTTAGAGCACATTCACACCTACATTTACACCTACACATCACACTTTATACTCACAATTCTAAACCAAACACATCCCATTTTGATTCATTAACTCTTTGGAAACTCATATGGGTGGTCCCACCAACTTTAAGCCCATGGCTAAAATGGCTAGGACCAACACATCGAGGGCCAAAAGAGGGTTTTCCTTCGTCCATGACTCAGCCAGAATAATCTCATTCTTCTTACCTTCAAGCTATTTCAATTTCCCAAAAATTTCATTTTTGACCCCAAATTATCAAATTGCCCCTGAAGAGGCCCCAATTTCCAAAATTTTCTAGAATCACCCAAGATCTCCAAAAACCATTCCAGGACATTCCCCTCGTTGGACTTAAATTTTGACTGTAAACATGCCATACTTCCGAGCTACATTTGGGCTCCTCGACACCAAAAACGACTGATACTTAAAAAGCGCTCCATGATTCGTAAAATTTTCCACATTAATCAGAAATGCCCCCGGACACTGTCATTCAACTCCAAATTTCATTTAGAACTATCTCGAGCTTTCATTTCAGCCTTTTAACCACTTACCCCAAAAATCCCCAAAATTACCAAAATACCCCGCCTAGCCTAAAATTCCAAAATTCCCAAAATTCCCAAAATCTTCCAAATACTTTACAATTTCTCAAAACTGAAATCCATTTTTCAAAATGATCGATGAAGAGCCAGAATTTTGAGACGCATCAAATTTGACATATTTTTTACCCCCTCAACGACGAAGTTACCTGAAGGACCTCGGATAGCAAAACAGACTGCGCCAATGCGTCCGGAACGTCAAAATTACTCGGAAAGGACATTTAACTTGTTATGGTTTTATGCACAAAAAAATGGCTTGAAATTCAACGCATTTTTAATAAATAATTAAAGTTTTATATTTTAAAATCCTAAATCCTCACACCAAACCCATGCCTAAAGCCCTAGCCGCTTCTTCCCTTTTTGCAAAACTGAGCCATCCCCCTCCCCTTTTTTGCAAAAAATCCATGGCTGAGCCCCTTTTTTGTGTGAAAGCCATGGCAGATGCCCTCCCTAGCCTCCATCCCATCTCAAGCCAGGAGTCATCACCTCCCTCAAGGACTCGTCACTTCTGTGTTGCGATTTTTCTTGTCACCATCACCTCTATGGCTGCACACATCTTGTACCAAGGGTTTTTACCCATAGGTAGGTGATGCCCAAATATTTATGCTTACTATTTAGATATGAAATTTATGATTTATAATATGACATTCTATACAAGTATATGTATCGTTTATCAAGCAATATAGGACTTTCTGATTAATCCCCGAGATATCGAACCAACAGGGAAATGTGTAAAAATTTAAAGAAATAAGAAAAATAACTTTTTACATTTTTAAATTTTTTTAAAGTATGTTTTAAGGTTTTAATTTTGAAAAGTTGTTTTTGATATTTTTAATAACAATTTTAAGCAGGAAATGAAACTATCAATACTCTAATCACGATATAAAAGTTATAAGAATCAAATATCTTTTTCTTACTTCAATGAATCAGTAATAATTATGAAATTTTATGTTGTAGAAGTATTTAAATGTACTGTGCCAAATAGGAGCAATTATATTCTTTACCCTTACTTGGTTCTACAAAGAAAATTGGTTAATTTGAAATTTTGAAATTTTGTAGATGGGTTAGGCAGGGAAGATACCAGATCTCACTCTAGAGTTCCCTCTATTCCCTCCACCTGGGGCTAACATCTCATAACAAAATTTAAAATAACAAACCAAATTAGGGGGCTTTAGCATGTCACTCTAAAGTCCTCTAATTTTACTCCCCAATAAAGCATATCTCCCTATATATTTGCATTCAATCATATGGACTACAATTCTCACCCATATAATTCCAATTTTTGTTTGAGATAATACCGCATTGGATCTTACATAATCTCACAATAAATTTTAACATCTTAGTTGGCCAAATCAAGAAGTAAATTAAGTTCAAGGAATTGAATCATCACAATTTATTCCAGTATTAAACACTTATACTTTCCATAACATTACTTCCATAATTTAATTACTTCATCATCTAAGAAAGAAAAAGATAAACTAAACTACTCAGATTTCATGAAGTAAACACAAATAAAACTTGATATAAAAGCATAAACCATAATGAAAACACAATAATCTTACTTATAAAAAATGTAAAAACAAAGATAAATACTTATCTGAAAATCCTCTCCACCAGACTCTGGTGGTTCCTTTGGAATTTTGCTTTCCACAATACAACTCTTCAGAGGTTGGTGCCCAACTTTAGTAACTCTAATAAAGACTTTAAACTTCAATAAAAATCAGATATAAGGATAAAAGAAAATTAGTGAGAAGAAGGCTTCACACCAACCCTTTTTCCTTTTTTACTCTCTACTCTCTACTATAGAAAAGAAGAACTCTAAAACTTAACACACTCTAATAACCACTCTAATAACACACACTGAATAATAACCCTTTCGACACACACCTGCAAATTATAAGGCTTCATTTTTATAATTTTCCAAAAGGTGCCTTAATGTCTCTTCAAATCATGTCCAGATTCAATGTATCCACCAAAAGATGCATCTCTTCATTCAAATTTTTCGCCCAAAGGAAGTTAAGGAAGTCACAACTAAAAGTTGCTTCATACACCCCTTGAAAATGGAGCCAAAATCAATTTAAATTCGATTTTTAACTGTGGCGCTTAAACACTGACACTTTGGCGCCAGAGGCCAAATTTCTCAAACTTCATAATTTTGCTTCAAATTTGGTCCTTTTTCACTCCTTTCATCATAATTAATTATTTTCATCGTACCTGCAAGAAAAACACAAAATACCTTCTATTAAAGTGCAATATGATCAAAAATATGTATAAAAATGTGCATAAAAATACTATATATTTTAAGTGAATTAAAATCCCCCAAACCTAAATTGTTATTTGTCTTTAAATAACTATTAACCATAAAAATTTTAACATACAAATTATGTAAATGAGTTTCTTTAGGAAGATTTTAAAATTTTGTTCTAGAAATGAAATAATCCAATTTAGAAAAAATTTTAGTAAATAAGACCAATTTAAGGTTTATAAAGTTTTTAAGTAAAGGATAATGAAAATATAGGTTTCTATCTAATTCAGAAATACTTGTAGATTTTTCATAATATAGGATTCAAAATTTTTATTTTTCTCACTTAAAAAATTTTAATTGAGAATAATTTTTCTTACTATATTATAACCTTAAGTTTTAGATTTTCTCAAAACTTATATTTTAAAATTTATGTATGGAACCAATTTTTGATTAAGCCCTTAAATCCTCAAGTTTCTCCTTCCTTTTCACATACTATTTTTCACTTTTTTCTCTTTTTCTTTTTCTTTTTTCTTTTTCTTTTCTTTTTTTTTTCTTTTCTTTTTTCTCTTCTCTCTTTTTTTTTATATTTTTTTATATAAGGCAAGGATTACTGTGTCTGGATAGGCCTTTAATGATTTTGAATTCTACCCTTTCATTTAAAATAAAGGTCTGATATTTATCTTTCACTTAAAAATCATAATAATAGTGTTGAAAATTATTCTTCAATAAAAGAAATTTAGCTTTGAAAATAAAAGTCAATTCTTCTATTTATCCAAAAATACAATGTTTCCTACTAAAGATAGTTTAACTATATTTAACATTTCTTTATTAAGAACATTTTAACTTTAAATTTTTCATTATTACTATAAATTTTAACTAAATTCTTTTATTCATTTCTATATTCAAATTTTGTTTCCCTAATAATGTGTAGTGCTCAATTGTTTAAACCATTAAGGATATCATATCAGTTTAACTTCATATGTTTTCCCTAAAATAAATTTATACTTAAATTAAAAGTCCTTCCAAAGCGGGCGACGAGATTTCGATTCCAGCGGCCGACAGCTTCTAGTAGCAACTCCTAAAACATAAAACTAATAAAAAATGCACTGCCAATGTCATAAAAAACTCCTAATTTTCATTACATTTGTTGGGCGAGGTAAATTAGTGATCACTTGAATTTTTGCAGGGTCTACTTCCAAACCTTTTTTCTGAAATATGATGTCTAAAACCAATTCCTTCTGATACCATAAAGTGACATTTTTCCCAATTAAGAACTAAGTTTGTTTCTTTACAACGTTTAAGAACTTTAGATAAGTGTTTTAAACATGATTCAACTAAAATTCCAAACACTGAAAAATCATCCATAAACACTTCAATTCCTTTTTCAATTAAATCACAGAAAATTGTCATCATACAACTTTGAAATGTAGCATGGGCATTACACAAACCAAAGGGCATTATTCTAAAAGCAAATGTGTCAAAAGGACTGGTAAATGTTGTTTTCTCTTGATCCTCATGAGCAATCTGTATTTGTTGATAACGAGTATATCCATGCAGAAAATAAAAGTACTTATGCCCAGCTAGTCTATCCAACATTTGATCTAGAAAGGCTAGTGGAAAATGATCTTTCCTGGTGGAAAGATTTAATTTCTTATAATCATTACATATTCGTCATCATATAACTTGTCTTGTTGGTATTAGTTCATTCTTTTCATTAAAAGCTACAGTTACTCCTCCTTTCATAGGAACACAGTGAATATGTCTAACCCATGCATTATCTAAAATAAGATAGATAATTCTAGCTTCTAACCACTTTAAAATCTCTTTCTTGATAACTTCTTTCATAATAGGATTTAATCTCTTTTGAGGATCAGCCCTAGGTTTACAATTTTCTTCCATAAGGATTCTATGCATACAAATTGAATGACTGATTCCTTTAATATCAGTTATGGTTCATCTAAAGGATTTCATATATTTCTTTAAAGTTTCAAGTAAACTCTCTTCTTCTTCTATAGTTAAATTTGAGGGAATTATAACTAGCAAATTTAAGGAATCCCCTAAAAAGGCATATTTCAAATGTGCAGGAAGTAACTTCATTTCAAGTTCAGAAGGATTTTCAATTGATGGACAAAAAGATTCATCTTTCTTTGTAATGTCTAAAACTTCAAAACTTTCTTGAACATAATTTAAACCTTCCTCATTAAAATCATCAGAACATTGTACTTCCTCTTCTTGCTCGTGTTCCAATTTTTCACTTTTAGATTTATCTTCATAAGTTGCTTTGAAATAACATTCACTCAGATATCTCATTACATCCATCTTGAAACATTCATAATCTTTACCTTTTGCAGGATATTTCATTGATTTTGAAAAATTAAATGTAACAGTTTGATCATTGATGCGCATAGTTAATTCCCCTTTCTGCACATCTATCATTACTCTTCCTGTAGCTATGAATGGTCTCCTCTTCCTCCTTATCTAGCACAATGAAATCAACAATAAAGATAAATTGATCTAGTTTAACTAAAACATCTTTTATAACTCATTTAGGATATGTTATGGAATGATCAGCTAACTTCAGGGTTACAGTAGTCGAGGTTGCTTCTCCTAATCCCAGTCTTTTATATATAGAAAATGACATAAGGTTAATGCTTGCACCTAAATCACATAAAGCTTTCCCATAAAATCTATCTCCGATTGCACATGGAATTGTGAAGCTACAAGGATCTTTAAGCTTTTCAGGAAGCTTCTTCTGAATTATCTCACTGCACTCTTCACTAAGAGAAACCGTCTCATTATCTTCAAACTTCCTTTTTCTTTTGTGAATATCATTCATAAACTTCACATAGCTTGGCATTTGTTTTAAGGCTTTAGCTGTGAAACCAATTTCAATACTTGCCTAGTGAGCTTTCTGAGGGGATACCAGAGTGTAGATTTCCCTGCTTTTCCTCATTATTAGATATTTAAATGCCCTAAGGCTATGGATCAGGATGATGATGATGAGGAGGAGGAGTAGGAGAAAGAGTAGTGATTCTGATGTCTGCAATTACTTTCCTTTGTTATTATTGATTTTTAGTTATTTTGATTGTACTAGACAGTATGTTATGTATGTTCTCTGCTGATGTGATTTCTGGACTTTTAGTTTTCACTAGACTTTTGTTTCTCTTTTGATTAGTTCATATATATACTGCTTGTGAGTGATAGTAGTTCTTTACTTTGTACTTTTTAGGTTAAACATGTTTTTGAGATTAACTTACTTCTACACATGCTTGTTTTTACTTATTGTACTTAAATTATTTTTTAAAAATCTAACTTTATTTGTCCTCAGCAACCCATATTTAATTTAATATCACTTTTAAAATGAATTGTAGTATGTGGTGTTATTTTAAGTTACTATAACTTCGATTTTAGAAATGTTAGAAAAATAACTTAGTTGAAATCCTATGTGAAGAAACTATTCTAGAGTTAAGATATTTAGTAGGAAACATTAGGAAAATTATTTTTCTATTTATAGTAGAAATGAGTTGAATATTTGAAAAGTTAAGAATCTTAGATTTATACTTAATAAGAATTGAGCTTTTTTTAAAACAATTTTCAAACTAATACTTACACTTTTAAAAAGTGAGGGAAAATTTTGAGTTTTGGACTTTACAAAGGGGATAGTGAAATTCAAAATTATTAAAGGTCTATCAAGTTATATTAATCCACAAATAAAAAAGAGAAAAAATAGGATTGAAAATGATCACAAAAGAAAGAAAAGAAAAGGAAAAAAGAAAAGAAAAATAAAAGTGAAAAGAAAATATGTGAGAAAAAGTTTGAGGAGAAACCTAATGGAAATTTGATTTCACTTGAAACTTTTTAAATAAAAAGACTTAAAAACAATCCTAAGCATATTCTTATTTCAAAATAAATTGGTTAAATTGTTATAAATAAGGTGTATAAATTCTATTTTTATACTTTCTATGAATCTTTAGTTTGACAATTTTCAATAGCTTTTGAAGTAAATAGAAAATCAGGATTCCTAAGTTGAATATGAGATATTCTTACACTCTAGTCTTAGGTTGATTTGCTAGACCTTCTCCTAAGTTACACTATAATATTTTTAAGATGAAATTATAAGAAACTCTACTAAAACCCACAATCAAAAGTCAACATATTTGGTTTCTAAAAGTTATAGTGTTACTTGAGGACAAGTAACAGTTAAGTTTGGGGGAGTTGACATGCCTAAAAAATACATGATTATTCATACACATTTTATGCTTAATTTTAATGATATTGCACTTTAAAGGAAGGTATTTTGCATGTTTTACTGCTGGTATGATGATTTTAGGCAAATGGAGTAAAGAGAAGCGAGAATGAATGAATTTAGAGCAAAAAAGGAAAAAAACGAAGAATTTGAAGTTCTGGCGCCGACGACGCCCAAATGGGCGTTGACGGCGCGTTTTCTAGAGAGTTCAGAATTAAATCTCTCGATAGGGTGTCAACGGTGCCATATTTGGTGTCGACGTTGCCCAATGTAAGTGGAGGCCAAATTCAATGTATTTAGACGACTTTTGGAGGGATTCTTGAGGCAACTCTTAGGAAATTAGTTCCTATACTATTTTAACTTGATTTGGGTGCCAAAATTTGTGTATGTGTGTTAATGTAAGCGAAGAAATGTGTGTGTGAGAAGGAAAACTTAGAGAATGTTTAGAGATCTTAGAATAGGAGTAGAAATGTAGATTTCTACCTTTTTAGAGAGAATGGTGAGGGAATTTTGAGATTGTAGGAAAGATTTTCATCTTTCTTTCAAAGAAAAAAAACTAAGTATTGTATTTTTCATTATCTTATGATTTTGTAAAAACTTATCTAGTGGTTTGCTTTGATAAAATGAAGTTTTCCGTTGTGTTTTCTGTGTACTTTGTGATGTATTTTTCTTCGTATTTCTTCTTATTTAGAAATAGTGGCATGAGAAGATTATGTCATTATTTTTCTTTAACTTTTCTTTTGCAATGAGTTGGATTCATGTTTAGGATATTGAGATGCATGCTAAAAGAAGTTTTAATTATAAATATGATGGTTTTTACTTGCACTTCATTTATATTACAGTAAGAGCTCGTTGTAGTGTTAAAATTTGTTGTAATTGCACTATGATTCGAGAGGGCAATGTAATTCTCAACAAAGTGGAACCACATTCAATGTTCATGAATGTGTGATGTAGTTCATGGGGTTTGAGTGTAAATAAATAGGGAAATATGGTTTATTGGGCGTAGAATTGAAAATTTTCGGGTGACAGACTAAAATCCCCAATTTGGTCCTAGCGTTTGGAAACTAAAGCGAGAGTTGGCCTTCAAGCGAAGGGAAGTAGGAGCTCTGGAGTGAGAGACAGTATCCTCCCAGCCTAACCATGAATTTAAGAATTAAAACTTGGATTACCCAATGTTCTTTATGCACTTGGAAGAGGGTAAAGAATAGGATTGCTCCTATTTAGCACATACAATATTTAATGTATCTCATTCAAAAACTTTATCCAATTCACCACATAAGAATAGTAGTTTTAAACATCTCAAAATTCTTCAAACCAATTCATCCAGAAAGGTTATCTTTAGAATTAATATATTCCTTTAGGAGTAGTTATTAGTTGTTTTAAACATAAGACTTACCTTTGGGAGTACTAGTTAAAAAACCATTTAAATCGTTCTTCCAAACTAATGTGTAATAGTAGTAGACTAGAATTTGACTATGGACCTCTTACCTCAGTTCCCTGTGGGATCGATAAACGGGGCTCTACTAGAGCTCTGTATTACTTGATCGATACATATACTTGCGTAGAACTTCTAGTGTGTGCTAGTACTTACGAACATAAAATACGCAGAAAAACAGTACACACCAGAGACGCATCAAGTAACGTTCAAGTTTGGGAGAATTGATACTTCTTAAAAGTGCTATTTTTATATATACATTTTATGTTCATTTTAAAGGATATTATGATTTACTAGAAGATATTATGTTTTTTTTATTTCAGGTACATGAAATGGAGTTTAACTGCAAAAGGAACAAAAATGAAGTAAAAAGTGGTCAAATGAAGCAAAGAAGAGCGCCAGGTAGTTATAAAGGCTTCTAGAAGAATGGCGCTTGGGCGTTATAGTTGGGTGTCTATGTGCCAAAAACAGTTTTATCTTTTATGCAATGAATTTGAACAAATTTTGAAGAGGTGTTTGAAGTGACTCTTAGTAATTTTTAGAGCTTTATTTAAAGAAGCTAATGGGTGGTCGAAAAAGCGGGTTGTTGTGTGTGTGTGTGTGGTGTGAGGGGGCGCGACTCTTGGTGTGTGTGTGTATGAGTGAGAGTCTTTTTAGAGTGTGTTTTGGTGTGTCTATTAGAGCAAGAAGTCATCAAAGGAACTTCAGGATTTGCTTGGGGAGAAGTTTGAGATAAGTATTTTGTATTTTTGTTTTTGTTCTACGTTACTGTGTAAACTTAGCTTTTCTTATAAATCATGTTTTGTTGTGTTAACCCCATGAACTGTGAGTATTTTTCTTTATCTTTTACTTTGCAATAAGAAGTAATCATGTGTAGGATTAGAATTGTTTAAGATTTCCCTTATTTCATACTTTTGATAATTCATTACTTCGTTTTTCTTTTACATCTTCAATCTGGCCAATTGGAATGTTACAATTCGTTATGAATTCATAATGACTCGGGAGTGTCATGTGTTCCTTAACTAGTAAAAATCACAATAATTTCGTGGGTGAGAAGGTAATCCATGGGTTAATGCAAATAGATAGAGATATAAGTTTTGATGGGCATAAAATTGGTGTTTCTTGGGTGACATGATAGATTCTTGCCAATTTGATCTAGAGTTTGGAACCATAGGAATGGTTACTCCTGTAGAGAGT
The DNA here is from genome assembly GCA_022702705.1 of Papilionanthe hookeriana x Papilionanthe teres. Classification (NCBI taxonomy): domain Eukaryota; kingdom Viridiplantae; phylum Streptophyta; class Magnoliopsida; order Asparagales; family Orchidaceae; genus Papilionanthe; species Papilionanthe hookeriana x Papilionanthe teres. The sequence continues at coordinate 13,431,233 of CM040432.1, read as the reverse complement.
GCACAGTGGGTAATCTGGAAGTGAGAGGCTCGAACATACCTATCATGATCTGACATTTTGAATTTTAAGTCAAGGTTAGCCAATGTTCTTTATGCACTCGGGAGAGGGTAAATAATAAGATTACTCGTATTTGTCATAAAACTACATTTTAACCTTTAAACATTTGATTTCAATTTTGATTATGATCTCTTTATAAGGGGAAAGAACTTTCACATAATTTGAACTGTTTTTCATAAAACTAGTTTAGAAATACTTTAATTTCTTTAAGCTTTAAAACTGATTTAGTAAGAATTTAGTAACAATTTTTTACACATAAACATGATACCATATCTTCTAGATAGTTTTTTGCAGTTTAATTTGAGTTTTCTAAGTTGATAAAAAGAGCTTCACCTTTCTTATGAGATTGATACTGGGGTTTTTAAAGAAAACTTATATTACTTGAAACAATGCGTATACTTGCGTAGTACTTGTAGTGTGTAAACTATTAATCAATTTCTAATTCTATAACATATAATTTATGCACCCTAGCCATAAATATAAATTGGGTTAAATTTTTGACCATCTTTTGAAAAGTAAATAATTGCGTAATTACGGCTCGGGTCACGAGCCGCATAACATTTTTGGATTATACAATATAATTCATGAGAATTTTAGTTTAAAATATTTATAAATATTATTTAGTCACAATTGTTACAGATTATCAGTAGTACATTCATGATCATCTTTATTCAAGCTTTGTCATGGTTGGAAATAGGTCAACCTTTAATCAGATGAAAATCAAATTCAATATAGTTATAGATAATTAATATTTTCATTACAAAATAGATCTCCTATCAAATAAAATGGTTGATTTTATAGCTTGATTTTATAGCGGAAAAGCAAAATGAATTAACTCCTTAATTACATTTAATTATAAAATGATTGAATTTTTTTGTATTGATGTATGTTAAATATGTTTCATGTTAATTGAAATTTAACTTCTATTTGTACATTAAATCAAATTTGATGATTTGGTTGTCTCCTCCATGTGAAGCCAAATTTTTTCTAAATTTAATTACAAATATTTTGAATTACATATATTTTTTCTTTTTTCTTTACTCATAAATCCTAAATTAGTTACAAGAAAAAGTTCGTATTTGTGGAAAAATTATTGCATACGACATACGATGTCTGATCTCTACCGTCCATCACACACTACATCACACACCAATAATATATTACAATGAATCCTATTTAAAATAAAATATGTGATGGACAGTAAAGATCGGACTTCATAATCGGACTCCGTAAACAATAATTTTTTCGTATTTGTGAGAACTTGAGCCCTTTAAGGAATCTAGGGTTTTCTTCTAGCAGGCCTCCAACTATAAAATCCCACGTTAGCTCCGCAAATTAAAGTATCTCGCCGTTTTTCTTCGATCCTTTCTACGGCGTTCCTCTTCTTCCTCTTCTTCCACAGCGTTCCTCTTCTGAAAATTCCTCTATTTAGCAAAAGTTTCATCTTTCTTTTCCGATCATAACCAGTGAAACTATTTGGATCCTCCTTTAGTTGATTAGCTGATTTGTTCGAAGTCGCTTATTTCCATTAGATCCCGTCTTCTCGCCAAATCTTTTCGCTTGCACGATTTGTTTTTTCGTTTTACAGCTTTCTAATGTTTGTTAGTTTTTTGCTTGCTATTCATGGCTGCTGTGATTATAAAAAATTCCTCGTTCTGAATTGCTAAGCTTTTGTTAGCATGACAGACGCCGAAACACCCATAGAATATGAGCACCGATCAATTAGGTTATTTGATTTCTAATGTTATAATTAGTCGATGGGTTGAAATATTCTTTTTGGATTTTAGAAAGATGTGCCTATGATGACAAATAGAAGGCTTGTTTCTCAAAACATTCGCAGTGGCCGCCTGAGAGCTTTCGCCTTTCCGGGCTTGAGAGCTTGTGCTGCTTAACAATTTCCTTCCTTGGATGTCTGAGGCTATTCGAAGCGTACTTATTTCTTTATTTTTTGCTTTCATATACCATGTATAATATTGTTCTGTTTATGCATAACGATTATTAAATTTTCCATTTTCTTTCTTGAAAGTAATTCAGCACAAATTTATGAATCATTTCTGTTGTATTATGTTTATTTTTCTTATAATTAACTCATTTTCTAAAACTTCGGATTTTACGATTTTATTTTTTAATTGTGGGCTATGATGACAAATTTAAGGCTTGTTTCTCAAAACATTCGCAGTGGCCGCCTGAGAGCTTTCGCTTTTCCAGGCTTGAGAGCTTATGCTGCTTTAACACATTCCTTGGATGTCTGAGGCCATTACTTTTAAGAACATTTTAAGTCTTTTTTTAGGGCTTGTTGCTGGCAGGATTCAAACAGAATTTGACCTAAATCATGCCAAACAATAAAAATTACAACTTTAAATCCCACAGTATCTTAAATCCGGTTTCATCTCCGTTTTGCCTTTAAGCTTGGATTAAGTAAATACCATCGAATAAATTTTTGGTTGAAGCGTGCCGAGTGGGTTGGGAGTTAAGGAAGAGAATTAGGAGGGTTAGTTAGGTCGGAGCAGAGTCGAAATGGTGGAGATTATTAGTTTTAGAGATCTTTGTACAACGCAATCCATCGTTACCTTCGCAGCTTACTTAATTCGCGACGTTAACGCTAGGGTTCGGACACAGGATGGGGAGGAACTGGCAGCTATGCCCCGTATTCGGGCGAAGAAATTTCCGGATTTTTCATTCCACAAAATCGATGCATTACGCGGCATTTACGCGGCTTAAGCTTGTCGTGACTTGAGAATTTGATAAACATCATAATAAAGGATTAGTTTTTTATCATGAATTTTGATGCTTGAGTGAAAATTTTAAAGATGGAGGGTGCTTGAATTGTAAATAGAAATTCGTGTGCTTTGAATGATATTACCCCATTGTTTATTTAGGTTAATTATAATTAGTTCTATTGATTAATAATTAATTAATACGTTATTAGGTTAATTATAATTATTGAAAATTTAAGGTTAATTTTGTTTAGTTTTATTGATTAATTATTAATTAATACATTATTTGGTTAATTATGTTTTTTGAAATTTATGTAATTATTTTATAGGTAATTTTATAATATTAAACTTTGATTTAAATTTAATTAAATTTATTAAAGTTTATTTAATTGTTAATTTGTATAATAACATGTAATGAATCAAATTATTGTTTGATAGAAAAAATTTGGATCGTTTTTAATAATAATTTATTAAATTTCTTAATATTTATTTATCTATCATCATAATCAAAATAAAAATTAAATTAATTTAACGGGATTTAATTATATTATTGATTAATAATTTTAAATTTATATATTAAATAATAAATTTTTAAATTTAATTATGCTCTAATGAATATATATTTAGTGTAAATTTTTAAAGGATTTATTTTAATGAAATAATTTGCTAGTGTTTATTTTTGTTTTTTAATCATGAGAAATTTAGTTACATTATATTTTATTTTCTTTTCTTTTATTAGTATAATTAAAGGTAATTTAGAAATTATGTGTTATAAATAATTATTTATATTAACTTGTAAAATAGCTTTTTTAGTAATTTTATGTAAGAAATAAATATTATTTGAAAATTTTAATTTATTTAATGGCTTGATACACAAATTAAATACAATTTAAAATTATATTTTAAAAATAATCATGAAATCTCAGGATTTTAATTTGTTTCAACTGGTATATACGTATAAATAGAAATAAATGTTAAAAAAAATTTAAGCATGAACTTATTAATCGACTAAGTTTAATTCATAATATAATTGGCTTCCAGATAATAAAAATATGAAGAGATTTCTATATATAATCGGTTTAGCTAAGGTATCGTAGGGTCTGGTCGTTCTTGTTTATGGACAGTTTCTATCAATTTTTTTCGTAGGTTTTTATTCAAAGATTGAGTGGTGTTTTGGTACAAATAAGGGTCTGTTTGGTGCAGCTGCAGATTATCCAGAACTCTGTCGATAGCGGATTATCACGATAATCTGGCGATCATCAATGATCCGGATAACTGTCTGACTGTTTGGTTGCAGACGTTTGGAAAACAGCTGATTTCGAAAAATTGACCGATTCTCGCACTCGTTACGAATAATTTGTTAGTTGTTTGGTTAGTGCGTTTTGTAAACAGCTTATTTGTAAATTTTTTTAATTAAATAAATAATCTGTGCAACAGAATTTATTATTTTTCTAAATGAAATTAAATAAAAAATTGTATGATATTTTTAAAATAATATTATATGTAGTTATACATTTACATAAAGGGTTTAAAAAATAATTTTTAACATAAAATTACTTTCAAATACAAATATTGTTTTAAAATATGAATTATAATTTTTCAGTATAAAAATTTTATTTTCAAACTTATGAGAAATTGTTCATAATTTAAATTTTCAATCGGGAAAAAACCAAATTCTTAACGTAACCAAATTTTCTGCTTCACTTGACTTAAATTAGAGTTGAAGACACCTAATTAAGATAAAAATACGTAAAGAACTACGATTAGTAATACGATTATAACATTCAATTTAAAATGCAAAAGTAATATCTCCTGAGAACCGTTGTTTGGTTGGTGCATGATTGAACTCCGAGCATCATTATGTGGCTCTGAAACACTAGAAGTAGAAGTGATATTCTCTGATTTTGATAACGTGGAACACCGTGCAATGTTATCCGATTGGGATAAAGCCGAACCTGGAGGTCCTTCCGCCTACCCGAAAACCTGCAATCGTCCACTCCGTGTTGCCACCTCAGGCAACCATAGAACTGTCGCCCGTAGCTACGTTCTTTACGTGATGTAAGTAGTAAGGCCGGCGATCCACAACGGCACATGACACTGCTTGGGCTTCAGCTGAATATCTCGGAACTCGTCGTCCGTAGTTATTTAAAAGAGAGTAGATTAGTTAGAACTCTTACCTTTTGTTAATAATTTATGCCCAAAGTTCCGAATTAAATGATAACTACACAAGAATTAAATTTAGTGGTACGAATGTAAAGCTCAATCTAAATATGTAACTACACAAGAATTGAGTGGTATATATGCAGATGCCCCTAAATTAGGTGCTAGATGTGTAAATAAGTATATATGCCTCATGTTTTATAATCTTCCTTTTCTTATCACATAATGACATGATAAAGCGACCATTTAACAGCAAATCATACAATATCAACAAATAAGAAGTTCAAATATGGCAATATCATTGACCGACAATAGGTGATGTAGGCCAGAAATAATCATCAGAACCTAAAAGCATACAAATGGACAAAGTGAGGGCATAGCCTAAATTCCCAACGCAGAAGAACAAAGTTACAGCAGGGCCAAATTACAATGAAAAAAATCAAAAATACAATCACAGAGAAAATTGGGCTCAAGCAAAAAACAAAGATGCCAACAAAAGGAGAACATAATAATGAAATTAGCCAATTCTGGAGAAGACCGCACTATGAGGAACCTGAATTGGAGAAAATATTAACTGCACTTCCGGACAAAGGTCCAGAAGGGCTGCCCTGTGAGATACCGTCAAGGTCACCGTTGTCCAGACATGCAGCCCGCTGCACATAATATGTATTTCCTGATTGACAAATAAATATACAGAAAATAAAATACAGAAAAACACCAGAATACACCAAGTGAACATTGTAGTTATAAAAATTCAGAGAGAAAGAGCCACAGCCCCTTCCCCAAATTGCACTTCAGAAATAACCATTGAAAAGAAAAATCCGATTTGCAATACAATGTTCCAAACTAAACTTTTTCCAGGAGAATTGATGGTTTCAATTTGCAATGTGAGGTAACGCTTGAGGGATGAGATGGTCGACAAACACGTTGGCAGGCACTAGGATGTGTCATCCCTAACAGCTTCACAGAGAATAAGCTGGAATTTCTCAATGCCACTCTATTTCTTGCAATCCACCAAGATAAAGAACCGAAAAAGAGTTCAGTTAAGCAAAGAAAGAAACAGTCATATGCTGCAGCTCCTGCTCCATCAAACCAATCCTCCAATACTTGTAATCCCTTAATATTTAGCACCTCCAACGACCAAACACAGAAACATTGTCATTCCCATTGAATTTATAATAATGCCGTTTTTAGAATAATCTGTGAGTGCGAGCCTTCACAAATAATTTTGCAGTAAGAACATTCACATTAACGCAACTCACTCATATGTTCCAACTCCACAATTCTATAATCATTCTCATTCTTAACATTATAAGTCACTTAGTTCTTTAATATTCAGCAAGTTTGTGAGATCAATATACATTAGGCCAAAGACAATTTTAAAGATGATACTGTACAACTTTGTGTTAATAAACATGATTTGAAAAATTGGTAATAGTAAAATATGGTGAAATTCACATAATTCTGGAGATTGATATTCGTTGGCCAATCAACAAAAGATCTTACAGAAATTGAAAAACAAATACCTCCCTCACAACAAAAATGTGGAGATTGATATTTTAAAGGTCAAATTATTATTATTATTATATTTTTCACACATCAAATCTTCAACCAAGCTACACATATTTCAGAGGTGCTTTAGGTTGAAATCTCCATATTACTATTGAAGGCCAGAGAAGAAATCATCAACGATTGGAGAAGAAAAGAAAGCACCATGACAACTACCTAGTAGTAAGCTGAACATAGGCATATTTGAAATCAAGCTCATTTAATAAAAGAGTTTAGTTTAAGTTCACGCTCATGGGTCGATAAGCTCGACTCATGAGCTCATCATCAAGCTAAACTCAAGGCAACTTGGCTCATTTACACCCTTAATAAATATAAACCAAACTATGAAGGGATTCACCAACATGAGAACATATTAATAACAACAAAGTAAAAAATAATAGTTAGACATTTGTTCATTTCTTCTGTATCCAATGATTATTATTTGAGCCAGATTCCGTCTACACAAGATAAATACAAATACTTGAAAGCACAAAAAAAAAACAAAAAAAATGTCCACCTGCTCTTCAAATATAGTCATTTTCTACAAAGATTAATCGAGAAATTGCTCAAATATTTTTTATTTATCCTAAAAAAGATGCAAGTTACAAATTTCAGAAAATATTCAATAAAATATGAAGTAGCTGAACTAATGCCCCACCTGCTTCAATCAATATATATACACAAACTGAAAACTCATCAAATGGTTATCATATCTTGAATCTATAAAACCTTCAATTAACTCAGTCGTAGATCTTTGTTCTGTACAAAAATTCTATCATAATTAAAGAAGCTTTGCTAATATAATGGGGGCAATTACATACATACCACCCATGTTCCATGTACTTGCACATCTAACATCAGTAACACCCAAATCTTTCATATCTCGTAAAAAACACCACCATATCAGCAATGACCTTTTTTGCATCAAAGTCATTGGAAGCACAAATCCACATTTTCAGTTCAAATTCACAGTATATAACTAAAATATTAGACTTATATAAAGCATGGAAAATAAAAACATCCAGAATAAAGAGTATAACGTGGAAATTCATTTATTTATACCAAAATAAAGAGTATAATAACATCCCAATGTTACATAAAGCATGCAAAATAAAAACAATGTGGGAATTCATTTATTTATACCTATAACAAATGTTTAAAGTCATATTTATCATGAGGACATTAACGTAACAAACGAGAGTGAAAATAACATTAACACTGACATCATACGTATGATCAGGACCGAGCAATCTCGTCGGCAATCTGGTCGCGCAACGCAGCCCATCTCCGTTGCCCCTTCGCCGTCACGAACGTTGTTTCGGTGTGAACCATCTCGCGGTATTGGCCGTCCAACATGGAATTCATACGCTTCGGTGGAATCGATAGTGGTCATCTTCGCATGAGTGAAGTCCGCATCGATGCAGGTGGTGCCGTCGGATGTAGTTGTGCAATGCCATAGTGGCCACAACTATCTTAACTTGCTTACGAAATGGGTAATTGGGCATATCGCGTAATATCACCCACTTCTTCTTCCATACTCCAAATGATCTTTCTATCACACCGCGTAATGAGGAGTGTCGTTTGTTGAACATTTCTTTTTTCCCCCGTGCAATCCCGCTTGATCTCTCAAAGTCGGGAATGTGGTACTTTGTGTCAGGATAAGGCTTAAGATATCCCCTGTAAGGGATATCCAGCGTCAACAAGGTAATATTTACCTACATGAAAAATTTAATTACGAATAATTCAGAAATTTTAACAATGTTTGTTGTATTTACGTACCACGAGGGGTGTGAAACGATGTTCGTCACGTCTAGTTGAAAATTTAAAAACACGGGTATCGTGTGCGCTCCCTCCCATCCGGCCATGACGAATGTAAAGCACATATTGAAGTCGCAAACGGCCATGACATTTTGTGTAGGATAACCACAACGTCCGATGTAGGGAACTTGGTCGGTAATAGGTACTCGTGCATCGACGTGTGTTCCGTCGATAGCTCCAACACAATTACGGAGATAAGCATATTTCCATATTTAATAAATGAGAAGTACAAGATTTTAATACGAAGTGATATGTTTGAAATATACCTTAAAGAACGGCATGCGGCGAGTGTCATTTGCAATTTGAGGGGGAATTGATCTGGAATGAAGGATCTGCGGGCTTTATTATTTTCGAACCCAAACTTACCGGAGCATTCGACCCCACAGAAATATCTGCTGATGGTCTCTGATGAATGTTGGAAGCGCTCCATTGCTCCTCTGATGGACTGATTCTGCGCCAAGATGTACAGTGTAATTGCTAACACCTCTCGGCATGTCATTCTGGACGAGGCATTCAACCCATGTTCGCGATGTAGTTCATACATCGAGTCATTGAAAATCTCTTTTGTCATTCGAAACATATTTGCAAAACGTGTCGGGTGTCCCTGTAGTAACTCACTGAGCCCATTTATCACCGATAAAACTCGATGTCATACATGGAGTTCGGTCGAGGTACGTTATATAGTAGTGGTATAGCAAGGTAAGAATCGAATAACTTTTCTAATCGTATTCAATTCCTACGGATTCATCCTATTGGAGCTATTAAAAATGAAATTGTAAAAACCTGCAGTTATTGAAATATAAACATAAAGAACATAATCCATACAAAAATAAAACAAATAGTCATAAATACTTATGGAAAAGTGCATACTAGAATATGTAGAGAATAATCCATACATAAATAAAACAAATAGTCCCAAAAAAAAACATAAAGCAAACATCATAGAACATCTATTTTTCCATTAAGGAGCGCAAGAAATTGAGTCGATCTTTTGCGAGCATATTGCGGAAGAAGTCTCTACGCATTGGATCCAGCGAGTAACTTAACACAATCAATGTATAGTTTCCTGTCCATCTTAATTTCATCATGTGTCTCTAGTAGATCAAGACTCTCCTGAATGGCAAATTCTTCAGAAACAGCAGACTTCGTTGGCATTGAATCGACCAACTTTTCTATAGTGCCCCTGATGAATGCAGTACCCATATTTTTCTTTTGAACCTTCTGTCGTTTTGATGCACCAGTTGATTCCAAATCTATGTGGGTGTGGGAGGGCCTTCCGCCAGAATCACTTAGGTGCTCGGTTTCACGGTCATCAGGTGTATCGAATAAGTCATGCTGAGATGAAAAAATTTATGGTGATGAAGAAAGATTGAAAGTATTGATAAAATTACTAAATGAGAGAAGATAAAGAATAAGATGTAATGAAAATACCAACCTCATTACAACAGATATATTTTGAAACTTCACAACCAAACAATTTAGTTCATGACAGTTTAATTAGTTTCAAATGTTATGTGAGTTGGTTGACTCAGAGCAACATTCAATAGCCTAATATATCGGTGATTTGAAGCTCATATCAATAATTTTTTATAGCTGCAACACTATTGGCATTGGGAGATACCTACATTAGCATGAAAGTTGAGAGTTGAAACAAAGCAAACAACCATCACCATTAACACAACTACCTGCAGTGGGATACATCAGCAGGTGCACGCCTTGAGAACTTAAGAAGACTCACCACAAAATATTTTACACTCACTGCACTGTAAATGGAACGACATGTAGTCTCAACATAAAAGGAGGGAGCAGCAGGAGTGGGGTTTACGCAAATGGTGGAGAAATTGAGCCTAATGTCTTCGAGGGATTCCCATCATATATATGACATGGTTAAAGAAGGAGAATTTAATCAGCAGTGACCTGAAGTGTAAGTAAAGTTTTCAATTAGCAACCAATTACAGGATCACATGTGGTGTGATGTGGTGCTTATGGACATTAAAAAGAACACTCTTTTCTTATTTATTAAATATTTAAAATTATATATATGTGGTGTGATGCGGTGCTTATGGACGTTAAAAAGAACACACTTTTCTTATTTATTATATATATATATATATATATATATATATATATATATATATATATATATATAATTTTAGATACCTTCTCCCAAGTCATCGGGAAGAGTCTGCTCCAAGCATTTGCATGCTGGGAGAACTACCATCCACTGGGATCAATTTGATACTTCGTTGGTAAAGCTTGGAGGGATCGAAAGTATAATCGTGTGCCTTTCATTGTGATTCAGTTTCTCTGGATGGCCATGAATCAAACTAAATTTGATGGGAAATCAGTTACTATTCTTCAGCTGGTGAGAAATTGCAAATCTTATTTACACAAGATTATCACACACAAGAGATTCCCCAATATTCTCAAGACCACTATACCAACTCATGCTGCTCCTCTAGTTAGAACTGTCATTTGGAAGCCCCCAAATCAATCTATTATCAAAATTAACACTGAAGGCAGCTTCTCTAGTAACAGTGCAGATGTGGGGGGAGTGTTTAGAAACCATTTAGGCCATTGCTTACTATTTTTTCAAGCCCCTGTAAATGCTCATGATGCCCTTGAAGCTGAGCTGATTGCTGTGTTTTGGGCACTGCAGTTTGCTTGAAGAGCCTCTTGGAACACCCTCTAGATTGAGGTGGACTCCACTGTCTTGCTACACATTCTAGATAGTGGTTCTCATATCAATTGGCATCAGAATTACTGGCTGCAGCAAATTCACAGTATCAGGCCACCCCATGCTCAATTTTCTTTAATCTTCAGGGAGGGAAACAAGCCAGCCAACTGGCTTGCTCGTGCTGGTGCTGCTACATTGGATGTGGTGGTATCTTCCCTTCCCCTGTCCTTCATTTCATATTAGCTGGGGACAAACTGAAGGTCCCCCACCTCAGATTGGACACTTCTCTTCTTCCCTGATGGTTTTCATTTTATCCTGGATTCTTCCTGGTTGATGATCTGCACTACTCAGCAAACTGATGGTCTCTTTTGGAATATTTGTGTCAAGTATGGGATTTAGTGTTTTTTACTGGACCTTTGGGTTGTATTGTCTTTGGTTTAAAAACCCTTTGGTTTTTGTTTTGTTTTGTTTTGTGGTGAGGAGTGGTAGGTGGATGTTTGGTACCTATAGGTCTGTTGTGGGATCATTCCCCTGCCCTTCATTTCATATTAACAAACTGAAGGTCACCCACCTCAGATTGGACACTTCACTTCTGCCCTGATGGTTTTCATTTTATCCTGGATTCTTCCTGGTTGATGATCTGCACTACTCAACAAACTGATGGTCTCTTTTGGAATATTTGTGTCGAGTATGGGATTTAGTGTTTTTTACTGGACCTTTGGGTTGTATTGTCTTTGGTTTAAAAACCCTTTGGTTTTTGTTTTGTTTTGTTTTGTGGTGAGGAGTGGTAGGTGGATGTTTGGTACCCATAGGCTTGTTGTGGGATCATTCCCTCCTAGGTTTTTGTAACCTCCTTTTTTGCTAGTAACATGCAGGGAGCTTGATTTGCTCCTTTTCTTTTAATATATATATATATATATATATATATATATATATATATATATATATATATATATATATAATGGCGTGCTGAAGCTTTGTTAGGGTTTGGGCATTCATGGCGATTTTCCTCCCCCTCTCAAGCTGACCTGTAGGCAGTTGGTAGTGTGTTCTTGGGATGTGTTTGCCTTCTTAACATTGCAGTGCTGCTGTCTTGTCGATCGTTATAAATTGTCGGTCGTTGGATTGGAAATCCAGTCGCTCGCTTTTAAAAAATAATTATATATATAATTTGAATAATATCGTTTTAATTTGAAAATACAAAATCAAATTGATCTCATATCCTTAATAGTTTAAGTAAATGAGTACTACACCTCAAGCCAGACACCTATCCTGAGGAATAGACACATTGCTTGATAGTGAGACTCAATACATAAACTAATAGATTTCTGATATCTGTTTCGGTATGTGAAATATTTATGTTGACCGACAAGTTTTATATCTAATATAAAAGAATTTGATAGGGTTAATATTACCTTCGTTCTTAAAGTTTCTTATAAATGCAAAGCTGTATAGTTAATTACATATCAAATTACCGAAGTCACCTGAGAAAACTCTCGATTTACATTAGGAAATATTGTTTTCATGAATTCAAAGTTAGGATTTTCAATGTCAGACATATGAAACGTCAAATGGGAAATGTGCAAATGGGAATAATTAGTATGGAATCCAAAAGAAGAAAGTTAGGGGATATCACAGATCCTGAGGAGTACTCAGTGACTTCCTAAACTATCTTATGATTTGACTTCCATTTTAGAGGAGATATTATTTAATGTTTAATCCTGCTAATTTTATTATTTATGGCTTACATCTCTATGATAGCGATCATCCAAATAGCCAGGAAGTTAGGAGGTTTATTTCATATCGAACGTCAATCTCGGAGTCCTAAGATGAGTCAGGGCTTATATTGTACGGTGTGAAAGACTTAAAAGATAAGGTGAGGGTTTATGTTTTGTTAGGAAAACCACCACGAAGTTATATGACTTGTTATTTATATCTAGGGAATGGTTTAGTTGATGTAGATTTGTTTTGCTGCTGAGGGTGGTCATGTTGCCCAAGGTATTCGCTCCGAGCTCATTGTTGTAGAAGTTTCAAGTATGAAGTGTAAAGTTCAAGAGGTTTAAAGAAGTTTAAAGAGGTTTAAAGTATGTATGTCAGGTTTGATTGTTGTGATTATTGTTTAAATGTTTTATGGGGGAATTTAAGTTGATTAAGCGATACCTGTTAAGTTCTCATGGTTCCCTCATTTCGACACTACTATTTTCTTTAGATTCATTTAGTCTAAATAAGTTGTCAGGCTCATTTAAATCGAAGAAATCTCGTTAATAGCCGTATGCCAAGGGATTCCCGATCATCCAAAGAGGGTGTACTAAATTTAGTTATCCTTTTTTTGTTTTGAAAAATACATTTAACTTCTGAAGTTGTTTTGTTTTGTTTTGTTTTAACATGCAGGCTTGTCTTGAGTTTTATGAATAAAGTAAAATGCATCTAAATAAATGCGGTAAAAAAATATGAAAGGAAATTGCAATGCGTAAATGTAAATGCATACCTATCATTTTCTCGTGCATCCGCTGAAATGTTAGATTTTGCAGTGTATATAATCTTGCGAGAAATCTAAATTAATTACCAGAATGAAAATCAAGAAAAGTGCTTTAAGGTGTATGACTGCCGAGTCCTAGGGCATAACTTGCTGGGTCCCTATCCATTTGTGTTTTGAGGATGATTTTCTTGAGCAAAGACATAATATGTTCAAATTTCCTTCAAGACATCCAAAAGACTATAAAACTATTCAGGGTGTAACACTAAATGATTTTCACAACCCTTTAAATCATCTCGAGTTCTTCTGAACTAATTATGTTGCTAAATCATTCATCCACATGTGGATCAATGCTTAACGAAGATGTTTTAGCCTGTGCTCAATGAACCTTAATTTTTTAATCATCCATGAGCGAGTAACCATCTATCCATTTGGTGTTTCATTTATGAATTATGTGGGTGAAGACTCTTAAGGGTAAATTTGATTTATTAAGGAACTTAACAACTTTAATTAAAATCGGGCTAGTAGTGTTTTCAAAGTGTTTTACTGTCAATTATGTTTTCTTTTCTAAACCTCATTAAATAAATTTGGATTAAGCCCAGCTCACTGTTAAGCCCTTAAGATATTATGGGTAGATTTGTAATTATACGAATGTTAAATTAGGTGAACTTAATCCTGATTAACGATTGTATTATAACCTTTCGAAATCAACACCCTCACTCTAGGATCATTCAATTTAAATAACTTCCAAATTATGATAATTTAGGAAATTTTAATTTTACCTTGGTTATGAAAAAGTGAGGAATTAGTTTATACCTATTAATCTCTAATGTTTCAATAATCAAGAGAAGTTGATTATGATCTTTTATTACACATTTACCCTTTAACTTAGCCTAAAAATTAATTAGAGCTTAAATCTCATAATTACAATTTTGTCTATTAACACTTTGTCACTACATAATTCTTTAAGTTAAACTCAAATTACATTAAAATTTTTATGTTACCCCACTAATGGGTCAATTAAAATATTGAAGAAAAAATGTATATTTCTGCTTTTTATTTTATTTTTTATAATTATTTTTAATGCAAAAATAGGTATTTTCCAAGTTAATTCATAATCCATAAAAAATTATAAAATCTATTCTTATAAAAATTATTCGAGGTTCTCCTAGGTCAGAGAATCACATAAGTTAATTTTCATGTTTTTTTGAATTTTATTTTATTTGCTAGATTTATTTGTTGATTTGCAGTATCAATTAAATATAAAATATTATTTAACTTGAAAATTACTTTTTTATATTTTTCTTAAACCCCTCTGAGTTCAAGGAACTCAAAAAAACAAATTTCATATTTTTGTGATTTATATTTTATTTATTTTGATTATTTTAGTGCAAAATTAAAGAAAATTCCTTTTAATCCTTTTAAAAATTAATAAATATTTTTAGAAATCAGGAAAAATATCATAATTATTCTCAAGTGATCATGAAACAATTTAGGACAGTTAGTGTATTTTTATATTTTTGAGATTTTTGTGATTTTTCAATTATTTTAAATTTAAAAATAGCTTGAAAATGAAGTTTTTATTTTAATATCAATTCTATTTTTGTTAGGTATTCTTGGTCACAAGGAACCCCCAAAACCATTTTTATAATTTTTTGAATTATATTTTAATTATAATAATTAATTTAATGCAAAAATCCTCTTTTACTTAGAAAATCAACTTTAGGGGTCAAATCAATTTATATTAAGATCAAATTTTTACAGAGGGTTTTTATGACCATCATCTTTAGTGTTGATTATGTTTTGTAATTTTTCTAAATGTATTTCATTTATTTAATTTTTCTTTAAGTTTTAGGTAGTTAAATACATATCATATTATTTTTAATTGATTAAACCCATTTTATAATTTCCTAGGGCCTCCCAACCACAGTGAACCTACTAAAATGATTTTTATATTTTTTTGATTTATATTTTAATTTTTATAATTTTTAAATTAAAATAGAGGTGATTTACTTTAAAAATTATGGCTTTCACTCTTCGAGTTGTTTTCTGAATTTGGAAAAATTAGAGAACACACCTAAGGGTGAGAAGTTTAAACCCTCCAAATTTCATGTCTCCGTGATTAATATTTACTGAGTTATGATTTAATGAACTTTTAAGGTATTTAATTAATTTTAAAAAATACAAGTCAGATTTTTTTGACATTTATTCCACATTATTTTCATCTGTTCACTGAGGAACAGGGTATTTTTCTTTTATTTTACGCATTTTCTACACCTAGTTATGAATTTTATAAGCTGGCTGAATTAAATAAATCATTTTATTGGCTAATTTTCTACTTAATCCAGACAACGCCAACTCATCCTACGGCGGCTCCGAAAGACTACGCAGTACGCTCCAATTTGACGTTGCCTTCTGAATCAGCGTCCATGGGGCTCCGTGTTCACGTCTCGTTCCTTCGTCCGATGAGATCTTAGCCATCAATTTGATACACGCGCGATCAGACGGCTGTGGCTCATCGCCTTAACTGGTGTAACCTGAGAGCCATCCACACTAAAATGCTTCGGTCTCACTCGATGCTTAACCAAATCACTCACTTTTTGTTCCAACACCTTCATCTAGTCTAGACGAACACATCTATAAGTTTAATCAAGCATGGATTTAAACTTTTCTTCATAAAGGCTCAAACCGATCTCAGATTTGAGGGATATGGTCCATAACATCGTCCAAGAGGTGTAGCCTTGATTGGCATTGATCTACACATTCACCTTGAGTCCACGAAGATCCTCCAAGTGTTGTTTTGAGCTGAAGTTGCAGCTGTATAGGAGTTTGATCAACAGGTGGTGCGATCTTGATCAAAGTCTGGTGCAGAGAGCTCTAGGGATAGGGGTTTCAGTGAGGAACTTCCTCGTTTGACTTGGGGAAGCTTCTGGGTTGATCAATTGCAAGTTTGGGAAGTTTTGGGGAATGATAGAAAATGCCATGTTTTGGGTGTTTTTAATGACAAAATCGAGCTAAGGCACTAGGGGAAATAATTGGAATTCGATTGGGATGAGTGACACGCCTAAAAAATGTTTAATTTTTTTATATACTTTTAATGCCTATGTTTGTTGATTTTTAATGATATTTTCATTTAAAGGAAGGTATTTTATATATTTTTGTCTTTAGGTACAAGAAATAGATTTTAGGTGAAAATGAAGAAAAAACGGTGCAATTTGGAGCAAAAAAAGCAAGAAAGCAAATTCTGACACGACATATATTGATATGTCTTTTTTATGCTTAATATTTTTTAACACTTTAAATGTTTTTGAATTAAATTAAACTTTAAAGAAAGGTTTTTTTTTATGCTTATCTTGTAGGTAAAGATGTTAGGAATGCAATGCAACTGAAACGATGTGAAACGGAGCTGAAACCGAGCCAAACAGAGCAAAATGGTAGAGTTGCTGTAGACCGGCGCCGATGGCGCCTGAGTCCAGAGAATGACGAAAAAAGCACCGATGACACTAGAGATGGTTTGAATGGATTTTTGGGTGGTTATGACCAAGATTCAAAGTATTGAGATGCTTTTTGGAATGTTGCTTGAGGCATCTCTTGGGAAATTCGTCCCTACACCATAAAATAGTGGATTTATGTCAGAAAAAGTGGTGTGTTTGTGTTGGCATGTTAGGAAAAATGAGAGGAATGTTGAGAGATCTTAGAATCATAGTAAAAATGTAGATTTTTAACTTTTTTTGAGACATTGGAGAGGAGATTTTGAGTGAATCTGTAAGGCGATGTACTAGCATTGTTTGAATCAGCGGGAGACTTTGTGGGAGAGATTTTCATCTTTCATTCAATGGGGAAAACTAAGTATTGTGTTCTTCATTATCTTATGATTTTGTAAACACTTATCTAGTGAATTTGCTTTGATGAAATGAAGTTTTTCGTTGTGTTTTCTTCGTGCTTTGTGATGTGTTTTTCTTACTCTTTCTTCTTGTTTGGAAAGTAGTGGCATGAAAAGATTATGCCATTGTCTTCATTCTACTTTTATTTTGTAAT
Organism: Papilionanthe hookeriana x Papilionanthe teres; assembly: GCA_022702705.1. Taxonomy (NCBI): domain Eukaryota; kingdom Viridiplantae; phylum Streptophyta; class Magnoliopsida; order Asparagales; family Orchidaceae; genus Papilionanthe; species Papilionanthe hookeriana x Papilionanthe teres. The sequence continues at coordinate 13,413,742 of CM040432.1, read as the reverse complement.
GAGTAGGATTCATGTTTAAGATTTTAGGATGCATGTTAGAAGAGTTTTAATTATAAATGTGATGGTTTTTACTTGCACTTCATTTACATTACAATATAGGCCCTTTGTAGTGTTAAAATTTTTTGTAATTGCGCGACGATCCGAGAGGATGGTCCAATTCTCAACAAAGTACAACCACATTTAATCTCATGGATGAGAATGTAGTCCATGGGGTTAAGTACAAATAAATAGGGCAATATACTTTGATGAGCGTAGAATTAGAGATTTTAGGGTGTCATACTAAAATCCCCACTTTTGTCATAGTGTTTGGAAAATTAAGTGAGAGTTAGCCCTCAGGTGAGCAGGAAGTGAGAGATCTGGAGTGGGAGCCAGTATCCCTCAGCCTAACCACAGATTTAAGGACCAAACATAGGATTAGCCAATGTTCTTTATGCACTCAGAAGAGGTTAAAGAATAAGATTACTCCTATATGACACATACAATATTTAATGTATCACAATCCTAATCATTATCCAATTCTCTACATAAAAATAGTAGTTTTTAACATCTCAAAACTCTCTAAACTAGTTCATCCAGAAATGTTTATCTCTAGGATTAGTATTTTCCTTTAGAAATAGTTATTAGTTATTTTAAACGTAAGTTTACCGTTATGATTACTTGTTAGTAAAACCACTTTAATCGATCTTCCAAACTAAAGACTGATAGTAGTAGACTAGAATTAGCCTAAGGGATTTCTTACCTTGCTTTTCTGTGGGAGCAATACTAGGGTTTTTAAAGAAAGCCCTATATTACTTGAAGCGATTTGTGCATTTGCATAGAACCCATAGTGTGCGAACTATTATCTACATATTATAACATTTTAATTTTATTAAATATAAATTGGGTCAAGTTTATGGCCATATTTTGAGAGCTAAATTAATGTGTAATTTTTTGTCAGATCAAGTTTTTGGCACCGTCTCAGGGGAATTAAATTGATGTAAAATACGCAAAAAATACAGCACATGTTAGAGATGCATCAATTTTTTGGCATCGTTGTCGGGGAAGCATCGATATGAACTTTAGAAGTATTTTAATTAAACCTGTAAGACTTAGATTTAGAAATTATAGTATTATTATATAGTTTGTTTAATTATTGAGTATTTATTTTTTTAAAAATCCAAAATACCAAATTTTTTTTATATCTGTCATATTAGTTAAGTCTTTAAATTTATATGACTAGTTCAGGAGCTACATACCTTGAATTATAGGACTCAGATTTAGAGATAACTTTTAGGAGGATGATGAATCAGAAAAGACTCCTTGAATTTAATGTATAAATGGCGGATCAATGATACCGGGTACTTTGCTTAAGCTTAAAATTGCAAGAATTTAATATCACTAGTAAAAAGGTTGAATCTTTAGCAATGACACCAAAAACTTGACCGTGATTATAAATTTGATAAAGAAGTGTATAAAATATTAATTAATCACAAATTTACTCTTATCAACATAAGTATATGTATCGCTCAAGTAATACAGGGCTCTAGTGGAGTCCTGGTTATCGATCCCATAGGGAATATATTAGAGGCTACGGATTAGGATTTTAAAAACCAATACAGAATCACAACCTTGTAGTACAAATTGTCTATTTGTCACTAATATGCAATCGTAAATAAGATGTAATTTTAATAAACTAATTCTACTAATAATTAACTAATTTTACTAATAAAGTTTGTAATGTGAGGTTCAATATATAAGCAAACATCCTTCTCTTGTCAAGAAATTTAAGTGAATGGATAAATTGAATTAGTTCAAATTGTGTTGTGCCATATAGGAGCATACCTATTCTTTACCTTTGGTCAAGGCATAAAGAATATTGAATAATCCTATGCTTGGTTACAGAATCTGAGGCTAGGCTGGGAGGATACCGGCTCTCACTTCGGAGCTCTCACGTTCGCCTCGCCTGAGGGCTAACATCTACACTTCAGCACCCGAACGATATGACCGAATTGAGGATTTTAGTCTGTCACTCTAAAATCTCTAATTCTACGCCCGATAAATAATATTTACCTATTTATTTACACCCTACTCTCAATGACTTTGACCTCCCTGAATCTTGGATGTAATCTTCACTTTAGTTGTAAAACTCAACATATTTTAACAAATCAATTGGTCAGATTGAAAGTAAATTAAGATTGAAGTGAAAAGATCATCACAACTTCTTTAACATTCTCTTGGCACAACTAATTCAAATCACCATTTCACAAAATCTCAAAACAAAGAGAAAGATAGAGAAACTACTCAAATCTCATGGAGAAGATACGACAAAACTTAGTCTTCATTTATAAAAGAAAAGTTATACAAACTACAATAAGTAAATACAACTTATCTCGAATTCCTCCCGAAGCAAACTCCTTGAAGTTCCTCTAAATCTCTTCATTTCTTTACAGCACACAAAATTCTCCTTCGAAGCAATAAGGAGGAAGAAATCTCTCACTTTCCTTCCACTCTTATAATCTTTTGAAGAATTCCTCACAATTAACACTAATTTAACTCACTCTCTATAACTCTTAGGGCACCACAAACACTAACAGACACAGCAGACACCCATGGATACCCCTGAACACCACCATTTTTAGCCTCAAATTGTTTCTTTTAAAGTTGTAGAAGAGTTTCCAAGAGTTGCCCAAGCATCCCTTCAAAAATCATCCACATTCAATGTACCTTGTAGAGAACCGACATTCTCGCCGTCGGCGGGTTCGATCTGGCCGTCAGCGGTCTTCTAGAAGACTAGGTTTTGTCACTATTGAGAAAACCTCACCTTCGACGGGGTCGATCTCGCTGTCGGCGGCCTTCTTTTCTTTTTATTTTCTGAACTCTCGAGAAAAATTCGCCATCGGCGCCGTCGATCTCGCCGTCGGCCTCCAAGGTCAAATTTTCATATTTTGGTCCTTTTTGCTCAAAATTCGCTCATTTTTGCATCTTTTTCCTTCAATGACCATAAATCAACATTCCTGCAACAGAGCATCAAAAATACCTTTCCTTAAAGTGCAATATCATCAAAATCCATGTAAATAGGTATGAAAATCTCAACATATTTTTTTTTGGTCAAAATCCCCCAAACTTAACTATTACTTGTCCTCAAGTAATTTTTGTACTACATAAAAGTGATGATTTATTGTGGTAAAGTTTTAATTTAGAAATACTATAAAATTGATTTAAATAAATATCATAGTCAGAGTTTCAGAAAATTTTTTCAAGTAATTAGATTAATTCTTCTAGGTGTAAGGCTATCTAGTCATCAAGTTGAAGAATTCTAGTCTTCTATTCATTTCAAGAATGACTAGATGTTGCAGGATCAAGTCACTTAGAAGAATTAATTGATAAGAAATTCATGAGAAAAATACTAGTAAAGAAACTAGTCCACAAATATAAGTTCAGGAATGTATTTAGGTTTTCCCTTTAGGTAGGTCAAAGTGAAGTCAATTTTTGATAAGGCATCTCCTCAAGCTTCTCCTTTCTTACTTTTTCTTTTCTTTTCATTTGGATTGCTTTTCAATCCTATGTATTTTTTTTTCTTTTCTTTTCAGGGATTGCTTTTCAATCCTTTCTTTTTCTTTTTCAAGTGAGGATTACTATATCTGGATAGCCTTTTAATGATTTTGAACTTCACTTTTCTCTTCCTAAATTTGAAACTTGAAACATTTCTTTACCTTATATGTAATCAATTGTCTTTATATCATTGAGCCCCAATCTTTTCTTTCCCAATTAAATTCCTAATATTCTTAATATTTCAAAATATAGTTTTCTTTATTTTGAATAGTTAACCAGAACCTCATTCTTTTATACCAGATACCTTATCCCATAAAATTAACTTTCTTTACCAGAAATATTTTTTTAAATCTTCCACAATATTTAAATAAAGTCAACATATAGCTAACATAATTAAATTTTATCAAAAAAATCATGTTTATAATTTTTGAAAATATTTTAATTGAGAAAACATATCAGTTAATCTTTTTCTCCCCCTCACTTAAATTTTTCAATATATATAAAGAATGATACAGGTGGAAAAAAAAATTCTAAATTTAAATCATACCTTAGTACTTTAGAAATTTTCATCTTTCTAAAATTTTGCAGGTTCTTCTAAAAAATTTTTTAACTTCAATTGGCATGTATTATTAGGAACTTTTCTACACATATAACAAATTAGAGAATTTGCAGGGTAATGAAATTTTGAAATAAGTGCATAAATAAAAAAATTTAATAACTACAATTGATTACACTACACATTACAGTACAAAATAACAATCTCATTTCACAACACAATAACAAATGGTCTATTGTTTTATCTCAGATCACAGAGTACAATTCATAGTCTTCTACATCACAATCCATCCAGAAATTAAATACAAATTACAAAAAAAAACACATCTCAGATCATAATAACTAAAAGTATCTAAATGAAATATAGTACTCGAAATACAAATCACAAAATAGAAATACTACAACAAAACAAACACACGTACATCACAATCATCAGATCACAGAATTAGACATTGAAATCCCATACTATATCTTCATTTCCTTGGTCAACAGGTGGATTGGGCTGATTATGAGTATATCGGGGGCATTCAGGAAAAGTAACATCAGGCTCACCTTTAAAGTGTCTGGCTTAAGCTTTGCAGTAATCTCTCTCAAAATCAGAATGCCTCTCTAGATACTCACTATGATAATCATGTCTTCGTTCTAAACCCCCAATTCTTTCATTTAGTTGCTCTATACTCTTCTGCTGCAAGGTCATCTCATTCATTAAATCATAAAGGGTAGGGGAACTAATAGAAGGAGGGTCATAACTAGTAGTGGGGAAATCTCTACTAGTTGAAGGTACTTTACTCCTACTCCAGATCTCCATTCTTCATGGGATTCATACATCTTTAAGTTAGCTTTACTAATAGGTTTCATAGGGTAAACCCATTCTTCATCTTCTCTAGCTTCCACTCCAGAAAGTTGGCAAAGTGCATAAATAAGACCAGGATGTCCTAGTCCTCCAGTTTCACTCTTTACCGTGGCCAAAATATTATTATAAATTATTTTCCCCACATTAATGCTTCTATTGTTCTGAATACATAAATTCAGAACCGCTCTATCTCTCGAAACTTTACTATGGTAGTAAGTAGGTAGCAGAGTAGAACAAATGAAGTAATGCCATGCTTTAGCTGTGGCTTTCATCATGGAGAGAGGAAAATTTATCCGTTTACGTTGCTTGATCTCCCATGTCCCTTTCCCATCAGTGAGAAAATCGATGACATTGTTTAGCGGACCCTCCATGGTTCCAAACATCTTGTACTCGCTAGAGTAAGAATCGTGAAGTTCGTAGAAAGAAGTTATGCGGGCAACATACCCTCTCACTCTAATAGGCTCGTTCTCAATCTGAGTTAGATTGGCATAAAATGTTTTCACAACTTCTACTGCAGCCTTGTTTATAGAGTAACAAAAGTTTTCCCACTTCCTCTCTCTAATAATTCATTCAACTTCTCCTCCACGTTTATCGAAAACTCTATCTTGTATGCATTTCTTTCCTTGGAAGATAGAATTGTACCTTGACTAGGCTTTTGCATTCACAAGTCGAGCCTCGTCAAACTCAAGTCGCCTCTTTTGTCGGAGAGCCATTTTTCAATCTATCAAATTTACAAAAATCTAAACTAAACTCCAAAATAATGATAAAATGGCTTCCAAAGGTGACTTTAAGGATTCTAAATTAAGCTCCATGAATTTCTTCTAAGTATTTTCTCCACATTTTCAATTTTTTCGGAATTCCTAAATGTGGAAGAAATTCATGGTGAAAATAAAAAATTTTTACGTAGGAGGGAAGCTCAAAATGAGTTAAAATCTCCCCAAATTCAAGATCTCTCAAGCCCTAGGTCAAAATTTTTGGTGTTTGGAGGTTAGGGATGATGAATAGTGGCGTTTGACTAGTCAAAATAGCGGTTAAAAAGTAATTTTCGAGATCTCGCCGTCGGCGAGCTCTATTGAATTAAATAGCAATAGTTTCAGGAAAAATCCGCCATCGGCAGCCTCGAGGGCGCCGTCGGTGAGATTCTTAAATTTTGCTAATTTTCCAGATTTTTGCGATTTCGATCAATTTCAAGCCTCGTCGACATCCGTTCGATCATTTTAAACATAAATTTTAGTGAATAAGTAATGTATTAACACAAATAAACATTCAAAACACAAAACATCACAAATATATATAAAATCCAAGGGTTACAATGCACATTACACAACACACTTAGGTTAAGTATTTTCTCAACCTCAATTCATCAATTCAGCATCGCAATCCAAGCCACAACACTCTAAACACTGAAAACAAACATTCCATGCTTAATCTCAACTATACTGAGATCTAAAAGTAAACTTTGAATGCAAGCAAACAAATAGATTCAAATTAAATCTAAACATATAGAAATATACATAGTAAAGCAGATCTACTACTCCTCCGATTAGTGCTTGTATCTCCTCTGACATCACCCATCGATTGAACATGAACAAAAATGTTATAGAAGGGTTGGTAAGGGAATTCTTTAGTAGATTCTTCTTCTATCCATCCCATCTTTCTCATTAAGCGTATGAAACTTCCTTCGATATGTTTAGAGTGATCAAAGTGCTCTTTCATCCTCCAATCAACATGATAAAAAAAAAACCAGAGATATTGTTAATTGCATTCATCATATTTTGTACCTATTTCTCCAGTTTCTTAATTCTGTGTAAGATCACCTGCGTCTTGTCCGATACTAGAGGTTGAATTGGTATTGAATTCTGTGATGATTGATCTATAATAATGCCCATATCATTCTCATCTTCATTTGTTGGGAACATTTTGGTTGGGTCTAAAGGCTCCCAAGGTAGAAGTACCTTTTCCCAAATCTCATATGAAACTTGGAACAGGCTGCAAAGTGAGAAATTTGTAGAAGAATGTCCAAGCCCATGAGTTGATCCTTGAATGATCAGGCCCAAAACATACTTCACAATTATATATCTAATGTCAATTGACAGTCCCATTTGAATTAGTAATTGAAAATAGCGCTTTCTTTAGTAACTTTATCGATCCTCATCGTCGGTAATAATTTTGCAGAAATGAAGAAGTGCCAATGTTTTGATACGGGATTTAGAAGTGTAGCAGAAAAACTAACATACCTATTTTCTCTTATTTCCCAGTCTTCAGTCTCGTCCGTTAAATATTGGTAGATGTCATTCATCAGATTTCTTATCGAAATGAAGTTGGGATAATGGAAGTCAGGAATATTCTCGATCATATATAATTCATTAATTTGTGCATAAGTAAAAGTTACCCACCTGCCTCGCTCATAGACGCCTTTCTAGTTGATTCCATGCAAATTAGCGTAAAACTCTTTCACCACAGGAACGACTACTGCGGCAGTAGTGTAGCATAACACTTCCCATCGTCGCCGCACGATCATCTCTTCAATCACAGTCAATGAATTATTTAATCCTCAGTTTACAAAGCCTCTTTCTTTGATTAATCTCCTCTTTGTCAGCACTTTGTTGAAGATTCGTTATGCCTCGGGACTAATGAACTTTCTCCGGTTGAACATTCAAAATCTAGGGTAATCAGTGGAACTGGAAGCCATTAGGGATGAATTCAGTGGAGTTTCAATTCATTTTTGGGTAATGGGGAGTTTAGGAACCGACTCTGGAAGTTTATAGGAGAAAATTTTGCCTAAAACCGCCAAAAAATGCCATTTCAAACTCAAAAAACCGTCCACTTGTCGATCTCACCGTCGGCGGCCTCGATGGCGCTGTCGGCGGACTTGTGCAATTTAAATGTGAGGGCTCTCGAGAAAAACCTGTCGTCGGCGCCCAAGGTAAAATTTGCACATAAACGCCTTGGTCCGAATGCGTTCCAAATTTTCTCTATGGATCCAAATTCCATGATGATCAAAGGGTAAATACGAGCAGTAGAATTCAATACTACCACATACTAATGATAAATTCAAACAAATACTCAATAAATTAAGATAACTATGGGTTGCCTCCCATAAAGCGCTTGGTTTAACGTCGTCAACCCGACCTATTCAGGTGTTATTCAGGTTGACTGAGCTTTAAAACTTCTTTAAAATTCGATCTTTTACCCTCAAAATATGGTTTTAATCTGTGTCCATTTACTTTAAATCTATTCCCAGTCTTTAGATCTTCAATTTCAACAGTTTCGTAAGTATAAACTTGAGTCACAGCAAAGTGTCCTAACCAACGAGACTTCAATTTCCTAGGGAATAACTTCAGCCTTGTATTTTAAAGCAAAACTTTGTGTCCTGGTTCAAAGTTATTCTGGTTAATATTCCAATCATGCATTAACTTCAGTTTCTCCTTATAAATTCTATCGTTATCAAAAGATTTATTTCTTAATTCTTCCAATTCATTCATTTGTAACACACTCTTCTCACCAGCATTTTTCAAATTATAATTAAATTTTTTAATCGCCCAATATGCTTTATGCTCCAATTCTACTGGTAAGTGGCAAGTCTTTCTAAAATGAGTCTGTAAGGAGTCATTCAAATAGAAGTTTTATAAGCAGTCCTGTATGCCCATAATGCAGTATCCAGTCTCGTAGACCAATCTAATCTACTAGGGTTTATAGTCTTTTCTAGAATTCGTTTAATCTCTCAATTAGAAACTTCAGGTAACCCATTGGTCTGAGGATGATAAGCAGTAGAGATTCTATGAATAATATTAAACATTTCTGCCAATCTCTGAATATATTTATTCCTAAAATGGGATCCTCCATCAGTGATAATCAATCTCGGCATTCTGTATAATGTGAAAATGTTTTTCATTAAGAATCTTGAAAATTTTTTAGCATCACAACGAGGTAAAGCTTGTGCTTCAATCCGCTTTGATACATAATCAACTGCAACTAATATATATAAGTTCCCAAATGAAGGAATAAATGGTCCAATGAAATCTAATCCCCAAACATCAAAGATCTCAACTTCTAACATAAAATTCAGAGGCATTTCATTTCTTCTAGATATACTGCCTACTCGTTGGCATCTATCACAAGTTTTGATATATCTGTAAACATCTCTAAAGAGAGTAAGCCAATAAAATCCAGCTTGTAAAATTTTATGCGCAGTTTTATTAGTTCCAAAATGTCCTCCAAATTCAGAATCATGGCATTTTTGAATAATCACTTCAGTTTCTTCATAACGCACACATCTCAACATAATAAGGTCCTTACATTGCTTGTATAAATATGGTTCATCCTAAAAATATGCTTTTGCATCATGAATGAATTTTTTCTGTTGCTGCAGTGTTAGTATAGGTGACAAAATAACACTTATAATATAGTTAACTTTATCAGCATACCAAGGTATTTTCCACTCTTTATTATTATAAAGTTGTTCATTAGGGAAACAGTCTGTAATTTAATTGTCGATGTCAGAAGTTCATGATATTCTAATCTCGACAAATGATCAACAATTTGATTATCAGCTCCCTTTCTATAAATTACCACAAAATCAAATTCTTGCATCAAAAGTATCTATCTGATTAATCTTGGTTTGGCATCCTTCTTTTGCATCAGATATTTAATAGTAGAGTGGTCAGTATGCACAATACATTTAGTCCCAATTAAATAAGATATGAATTTGTCAAAAGTATACACAATAGCCAGTAACTCTTTTTCAGTAACCGTATAGTTAATTTGAACATCGTTAAGAGTTCTACTAGTGTAGTATATAACTTTAAAAATCTTATCATATTGTTGTCAAAGAACAGCTCCAATAGCATAATCACTAGCATCACACATTAATTCGAATGGTTTCTCCCAGTCAGGTGAAACTATTATAGGTGCTGTGATTAGTTTATCCTTTAATAACTCAAAAGCATTCAAGCAGTCTTCAGTAAATTCAAATTTCTTGTCCTTTTCTAAAAGTTGGCATAGATGTTTGCTAATTTTTAAAAAATCATTAATATAACGCCTGTAAAAACCAGCATGTCCAAGAAAACTTCTTACCCCTCTCACTGTAGTAGGAGGTGGTAGTTTAGCTATAACTTGAATTTTTGCAGGGTCTACTTCCATGTCTTTTTCTGAAATTTTATGTTCTAATACAATTCCTCCTGCAACCATAAATTGAAATTTCTCCCAATTTAGAACTAAATTAGTTCTTTCGCATAACTCCAAAACTTTTTTAAGATGATTTAAGCACGCGTCAAATGATGTTCCAAATACAGAAAAATCATCCAAAAACACTTCTATTCTATCATCAATTAACTTACTAAATATAGACATCATACATCTCTGGAATGTTGCAGGTGCATTACATAATTTGAAAGGCATTCTTCAAAAAGCAAAAGTTCCATAAGGACTAGTAAATCTAGTATTCTCTTGATCCTCATGAGCAATAGGAATTTGATGGTAACCAGTGCATCCATCTAAAAAACAAAAATATTTGTGCTCAGCAAGTCTATCCAACATTTTGTCTAGAAATGGTAAATGGAAGTGATCTTTCCTAGTGGCAAAATTTTAATTTTCTATAATCAATACAAATACACCACCCAGTAACTTGCCTGATATGTATTAATTTATTATTGTCATTTTCTTCAATAGTCACTCCTCCTTTCTTAGAAACACAATGAATTGGGCTTTCCAAGCACTGTCTGAATTAGGATATATAGTTCTAGCATCTAACCATAATAAAATCTTTTTCTAAATTACTTCTTTCATAATAGGTGTCAGTCTTCTTTATGGATCAATTCTTAATTTATGTTCATCGTTCAATGAAATTCTATACATACAAATAGAAGGGCTAATTCCCTTTATATTAGCCAGAGTCCAACCAAAAGCTCTTTTGTACTTTTTTAATGTATCCATTAATTTTTGTTCTTGAATTTCATTTAAGTCCGAGGATATAATTACTGGTAATGTTGATAAGTCTCCTAAGATTGCATACTTTAAATGATTTGGAAGAGTCTTCAATTCAAGTTCAGGTGGTTTCACAATAGATGGAATTAAGATTTCGTTCTCTGGCACTGTTGAATCGAGCGATTCAAATTGTTCTTGAACATAATCAGCTTCTTTGTTATCAATTTCATCATAATTATCGTTTTCCATATGTTCTTCAAATTTATCTTTGAAATATTCTTTTCTCAAATAATCACATGTCTCCATTCTGAAACATTCACCATCACTCTCTATTGAAGAATAGTTCATTAACTTTGAGATGTTAAAGGTCACTTCCTGATCATTTACTCTCATAGTCAATTCTCCTTTTTGAACATCTATCATGGCTGTTCTTGTAGCTAGGAATGGTCTTCCTCAAATGATAGGTATTTTCATGTCTTCTTCCATATCTAAAATGATAAAGTCTACAGGAATGATAAATTTATCAACCTTAACCAGAACATCTTCTACAACTCCTTTAGGATGTGTAATAAATCGATCAACTAAATATAGAGTTACATAAGTTTGTGCAATCTCTGCTATTCCCAATCTCTTAAAAGTTGATAGAGGCATCAGATTTATGCTAGCTCCCAAATCACATAATGCTCGTCCATAAATTTTTTCACCAATAGCACACGGGATAGTAAAACTACCAAGATCTTTAAGTTTTTCAGGAAGCTTTTTTTGAATTATAGCACTATACTCTTCACTGAGTGCAACAATCTCATGATCTAGTAACTTCCTCTTTTTGTTGAGTATATCCTTCATAAATTTAATATAATCAGGCATTTGTTCCAAAGCATCAACAAAAGGAATATTTATTGATAATTTTTTAAAAATAGCAAATCTTTTTCCCTTGTCTTGTTGCTTCAGTCTTTGAGGAAATTGTGGTGGTGGTCTTTCAACAGTAATTTTCATAGGTTTCAGAGGATAATTAGGATATAAACTTTCATTTTCTCCTTCATTTTCCACTTTTTCCTTTTCAACTACAGTTTCTTTCTGGCCCCTTATTTCCAACTCTTTTTCACTTCTTAGTTGAATAGCCTTGATCAATTATTTTCCTTGATCTTTAGGATTTACTTCAACATTGCTAGGTAAAGTTCCAATAGGTCTATTGCTCAGTGCAGTAGCAATATGCCCCAATTGGTTTTCTATGTTTTGAATAGCAGCTTCTTGATTTTGTAATTGATTTCACATATTCAAAACTAGTTCTTCCATAGACAGCTTCTTCTCCTTAAATTGTGAATTATTATAAAAATCTGGTGGATTAGAATGTCTATAATTGGGATTACCCTGATTGTGTACATTCCTTAATGGGTTTACAGGATTTTTTCCTCACTAAGATTTAACAGGATTAGCATTACCATGGTTATTCCAATTAAAGATTGGATGATTCTTCCAACTTTGATTATAGTAGTTTGAATAAGGGTTATTTTGTCTATTATTTATCAAATTTAAAGTTTCATATGAATATTGAGCATCTACAATTTGTACCAATGAGTTTTCTTCTAACACTGGAGGCGTTTGAGAACCATTCATTCCGTATTAATCTATTTTCATTGAAAGAGCAGTAATTTGAGAAACTATCATAGTTAAAACATCCGAATCATGAATACTGGCTACTTTCTTAGGATTTACCCTTTCAGCGGGCCATTGAAAGTTATTGGTAGCCATTTCTTCGATTAACGCATAATCTTATTCAAAAGGTTTAGACATTAGTGATCCACCAGCAGTAGCATCAATGATGGATCTAAGAGATCCTACTAATCCATAATAAAAAGTTTGAATAATTAACCAATCTGGTAAAGCATGATGTGAACATTTCCTAAGAAAATCTTTAAATCTTTCCCAACATTCGTATATCGATTCTCCCTCATACTGATTGAAAGATGTAATATAGTTTCTAAGCTTAGCAGTCTTAGATGGTGGAAAATACTTTGATAAGAATTTTTGTGAAAGTTCCCCCCAAGTTCTAATAGATCCCGGTGCTAACGAATTTAACCAAAACTTAGCCTTGTCCCTTAGTGAAAAATGAAAAAGTCTAAGTCTGACAGCATCATCAGACACTTTGTCATATTTAAAAGTAGCACAAAGTTCTAGAAAACTTGCAAGATGTAAATTAGGATCTTCTTTAGAAGTTTCGTCGAATTGATTGTTTTGTACCATTTGGATAATTGTAGGTTTAAGGTCAAATGAGTTAGCAGCTACATAAGTGTTTTGGATAAGTGAATTTCATCTTATGTAGGGTTAGCGTAATCTATTAGAGGTCAAGATTGATGTTCATTTTCTTTTCCTTGGTTGTTAACAATGTTTTCCATTATGTCAGGATTTCTAGGTTCTTTTCTCAGTTTTATAATTTTCCTAATAGTGCGTTCTAATTCTGAATCATAGGGTATAAGGTTTTTAGGTCCAAATTTAAGCATACAATCGAAATCAGTACACATAAAAATAGTTGACTAAATATGAAAATAAGTTGCAATTCTATTAAAAGCTTTCTAATGATCCTAAATTATCCGTTACTCTAATTATGTTATAGTCCCCGGCAACGGCGCCAAAAACTTGATACCGGGTACTTTGCATAAACTTAAAATTGTAAGAATTTAATATCGCTACTAAAAGTGTTGAATCTTTAGCAATGACACCAAAAACTTGACAATGATTATAAATTTAATAAAGAAGTGTATAAAATATTCAATAATAGCAAATTTACTCTTATTAACGCAAGTATACATATCGCTCAAGTAATACAGGGCTCTAGTGGAGTCCTGGTTGTCGATCCCACAAGGAATATATTAGAGGCTACGGACTAGGATTTTAAAAACCAATACAGAATCACAACATTGTAGTACAAATTGCCTATTTGCCACTAATATGCAATCGTAAATAAGATGTAATTTTAATAAACTAATTCTACTAATAATTAACTAATTTTTACTAATAAAGTTTGTAATATGAGGTTCAATATATGAGCAAGCATCCTTCTCCTTGTTAAGAAATTTAAGTGAATAGATAAATTGAAATAATTCAAATTGTGTTGTGTCAAATAGGAGCATACCTAATGTTTACCCTTTGGTCCAGGCATAAAGAACATTGACTAGTTCTATGCTTGGTTACTGATATGCGGCTAGGCTGGGAGGATACTGGCTCTCACTTCGGAGCTCCCATGTCCCCCTCGCCTGAGGGCTAACATCTACACTTCAACACCCAAATGATAAGTCTGAATTGAGGATTTTAGTCTGTCACCCTAAAATCTCCAATTCTACGCCCGATAAATAATATTTCCCTATTTATTTGCACCCTACTTTCAAAGACTTTGACCTCCCTGAATCATGGATGTAATCTTCACTTTAGTTGTAACCACAAGTCTTTTTAAAAGTGATATCAAATTAAGTATAGGCTACTGAGGATAAATAAAGCTAAGTTTTAAAAATTTTTCTCCCCCCAAACTTGAATTTTTAAATATTTTACAATTAATTTCATAAAATATAACAAGAAGAAAAAGTAATTGATTCTACTACTACAACAACCTATCAAATTCATATACATGCATAATCAAGATAGCATGACTGTACGAGAAAGTAAATCTAGTATAAAACATGCTTGCAATAATATTAAACTAAAAGGAAGTGTGCACTCTTTAAAATTTTAATTTTCTTCCTATTAGTACAGAAAATATAGGCAAGAAGAAAAACATTTCAAAAATTATATCTACCACACATGCATATCAGAAACATCTATAATTATTAATCAAGAAATTTTGTAGCAGAAAGTAAATCTAAACTAAACATGCCCGCATGAAAGTGACTTAAATAATTTTCTAACTAGTATAATAGGTATTAGCATAAGAATATAAAATTTTTGTTCAAGAATAATATAAAATTGTATCACAAAAAATAACATAAAATACAAATAGAAACACACATGATAAATGAGGTCAATTCTACTTTAACTCATCGCATCTCACTACCCGACTTCCAAATTCTAATGGAATCACTACACTAATAAATTAGGTACATTTTAAATGATTTTATAGATTATAATCCCAAATATAAAATTATCGTTGATATATTGGCTCTTGAGCACTGATCCCTGAGAGATATAAGTGCAACGGATGCCAAAAACTTGATACATTCATGTAAACGTAACGACGCTAAAAACTTGATTCCCGAAAAACAGCGCCAAAAACTTGGGTCGCTAGAAATATATGCGCTGATGATTTAAGATATGAAAATAATGATTTTATAATATGGGATACTACGCAAGTATACGTATCGTTTATCAAGTAATATAGGACTTTCTGATTAAGCCCCGAGATATCGAACCCACAAGGAAAATATGAAAATCTTTAAAGGAATCAGAAAATTATCTTTTTAATTTCTTTAATTGTTTTTGAAAAAGTATGTCTTGATTTTGAAAAGTTTTAAAAGTTGATATGTCTTTTGAAATTTCCTTAATAAAATGTTAAGCAAGAAATTAAAATTATAATAACTAATAACACAGGATGTAAAATACTATTAACTAGAATATCTTTTTCTTTCCTTTTATGAAGTAGTAATAATTCTTAAAGTATTGTTGTGGAAGTATTCAAATTTTTGTTGTGACGGTTGGAAGCAAATGTGTTCTTTACCCGTACTTGGTTCTATAAAGAACATATGTTAATTTGAAATTTATATTATTTTGAACATGGTTAGGTAGGGAAGATACCGAGTCTCTCACTCTAGAGTTCCCTCGATTCCCACCACCTGGGGGCTAACTTCTCATAACAAAACTCAAAACTTCAAACCAAATAAGGGGTTTTAGCCTGTCACTGTAAAATTCTCTAATTTTACTCCCTTTTATAAAAATATCTTCTAATATTACATTTAATTATATGGACTACAGTTCTCACCGATATAATTTCATGTGATTCTTACTAACTTTTATGAGACAATACTGCGTTGGATCTTACATAATTTCAAGAAATTTTACAACTTAACAGGCCAAATTAAGAAGTAAACAAAGTTTTTAGAATCAATCTTCACAACTTCTTCCAACTTTTAAACACTTATACTTTCCACAACATTTCTCTTTAAATTAATTACTTCTCCATTTAAGAAAGAAAAAGATAAAGTAAACTACTCGAATGCATTGAGAAAATATAAAAACACATTGATCTGAAATTAAAAACAACGATAAGAAAAATAATAAACGAAAACAAGTATTAATAAACTAAATAAAAGTAAACACTTATCTGAAAAGCCTCTCCACAAGACTAAGGAAGTTCCTTTGAAACTTTGACTCTTCGCTAAACTACTTTTCAGAGCAAGTCTCCTAACTCTGTTGACTCAGAATACAGACTTCAGAATTCAATAAAAACTAAACTAAAAGAAAGAAAAGAAGTACGAAGAAGAATACGTCACTCCGGCCCTTTTCTCCTTTCTACTCTCTACTCCTACTCTAAAGAAAAACTTTTAAAATGCAGTGGAAGAACAATGGAAGTACTCTTCAAAATGCAGTGGAAGAGTCTCCTCAAATTGCCTCCTCTAAATCTTTCCTAAGACTCTCTTTAAATAGTAAATCAAAAGGTGTCTTGGTGTCTCTTCAAAATGTGTCCAGATTCGATGTATCTACCAAGGAACGCACCCCTTCATTCAAACTTTCCGCCCAAAGGAAGTTATGGACGTTACCACCAAGAGTTGCATCCCATCCCCTTTGAAATTGGTGCCAAATCCATTTGAATCTTGATTTTTAACTGTGGCGGCTAAGCGCCGGCGCTTAGCCGCCAGTGCCAAATTTTTAATTTTTCATTTTTTTTGCTCCAAATTTTGATCCAATTTTCCTCTTGTCATCATGACCATCCATTTTCATCATACCTGCAAGAAAAACACAAAGTACCTTCCATTAAAATGCAATATCATTAAAAATAGGTATAAAAATGTGCATAAAAATACTATATATTTTAGGTGTATCAAAATCCCCCAAACTTAAAATGTTATTTGTCCTCAAGTGACAGTTAATCTCATAGAACATTTTAGCATGCAAATTATGTAATGAGTTTCTTAGGAAGATAACAAAATTTTGTTCTAGAAATGGAATAGTCCAATTTAGAAAAAATTTCAATAATTAAAACCAGCTTAAAGTTTAGAAAGTTCTTAAGTAAAAGAAAATGATAAATATAAGTCTCTATCTATTTCAGAAATATTTGTTGATTTTTCAAAATATAGGATTCAAACATTTATTTTATCACTTAAAAATCTTTATTTGAAAAATAATTTTACTTACTATATTACAACTTTAAGCTTTAGATTTTCTTTGAACTTATATCTTAAACTTTAGGTATGAAACCAATTTTTGATTAGGCCCTTAAATCCTCAAGCTTCTCCTCCCTTTTCATATACTATATTTTTCACTTTTTTTTATAAGGCAAGGATTACTATATCTGGATAGACCTTTAATGATTTTGAATTCCATCCTTCCATTTAAAATAAAGATCAGATATACATCATTCACTTAAAAATCATAATAATAGTATCTGAAAATTACTCTTCAATAAAAGAAATTTAAACTTTGAAGAATAAAAGTCAAATATTCTATTTATCCAAAAATACAAAACTTCTTACTAAAGATAGTTTAACTTTATTTAAAACCTCTTCATTAAGAAAATTTTTTCTTTTAGTTTTCATGATTACTATAAATTTTAACTAAATTCTTTTATTCATTTCTATGTTCAATATTTTGTTCCCCTAATATAACTTCATGTACATAATTATTCTCAATCAAAAATAAGATTTATTTTTAAGTACTCTTCAGAATCAAATAAAATTTTAGGTTTTTGTAAATCTTTGTTTTTAAAATCCCCCCCCCCAAACTTTAAATTTTTAATTAAGATAAAACATTTAAGCATAAGAAATGATACATGGGTGAGAAATAAAAACTAACATATCATGCTTGCAGGAATTTTTGATATCTTAATATGCAAGTATAACAATTTAAATACAGGAGTAAAATGAAATCAAATTTAATTTTTCAAAACATTTTTCTTTTTTTTTATAATAATAAGAAAAGTAAAAATTTCAGAAGACTTGTACAGTAGTGGAGGTATTCAAAGCAAATACACACCAGCTAAAATAACACACTGATAGAGATAACAGATGATAGTGGAATTTAAAGAATTTTAAACATATAGTTTTCCTAAGTAGATGTTCCTAATAGAGGTTTATAATTTCTTAACAGTTTTTTGAATTAAAGTACACACTACTAAAAACTCTGACATAACATACACATAAAAACATTTACTATTACACACTACCACACAGCAACATATAAATCAACAATAAAACAACAACAATACCTGAATATGCATAGCAGATAAACAGTACAACTACAATTTGCATACTATCAAGGTTCACATCACAACACAATCATCAAACAAAATACAAGATAAAGTACACAGTGACACAACACATCAATACAACAACTAAAACAAACAACATACATCTACTCTTCATCTTCATCATCATCATCATCTTGCTCGTTCCAATCTTTGGATGGCACATAAGGTATATAGAATGGATGAGGTGGCATCTCAGCACTCTGATCTCCTCTAATCAGTCTATCCAAATATTGCTCGATAATTCTCCTCAAATTCATCATGTTTTACAATATATCTCTCAACATTATCCGACTTACCATCCATATCTCTCACATGCTCTCGAGTAAGACTCACTTTTTTCAAAATCTTTCTTAATAAACCAGTCTGTGAATCAGGAGATGACGAAGCACGTGAAGTAGTAGCACGAGAAGCAGAAGTAGCAGAAGCAGAAGCAGTAGAAGCAGAAGCAGTAGAAGCCCTACCAAATCCTCCTCTCCAACCAAACTCTGAATGTACAGTGTAAGCACCAACGTTTACACTGGTAATTGGTCTCAGTGGCTGAAGTACCTCTTCCCAGGTTTCAAATTTCACTCCAGATCTTTCACATAGTGAATGAATCAAGGAAGGAAATCTCATACCTGCGATCGTGGTTGATCTAGCACAGTTCAAAACAAAATAAAAAATTATGCTTCCAATATCAATAGGCTTCCCATGCTGAATACAATGGTTCAACACCGCTCTTTCTCTCGTCACTTCACTGGTATGACTTGAAGGTAACAACTTAAGATGAGATAAAATAATGCCATGCCTTAGAAATGACATTCAATTTGGAAGCAGGAAATTTCACTCTTCTATCATTTGTAATTTTCCATAGTCCTCTTCCATCAGTAAGAAATTCCATGATCTCATGTAATTCTCCTTTCGAAGGATGATAGTTAGAATAAAAACAGAACATTTCAGGAGGTTGTCCATAAAAAGTATTGATTGCACCAGAAGAAAAGTTTACTTAATGCCTCCTAACCATCACTTGATTCTCTTCTGCAGCAGGTAAATTTGCATAATATTCTCTTACCACAAAAACAACAGCAACAGCGGAGAAGCAACAGTAATTCTGTCAGTTTCTTCTTGCAATCATATCTTCAATCACCTCTCCTGGCTTACTAAACACTCGCTCAGGAATCAACTTACGTGATTGCAATGCATCGATGTATCGTTCCTCAGCCCTCAAACTATCAAATTTGTCAGAATCAAACTTCATCTTTTCTCGTGCACGCTTTGACTTTGGAGCCATCTCTAAAAATTCATGAAAAATTCACCATAAATTCTAAAGTCAAACTAAACTTGCTAAATTATCTTCCAAAAAGATATTTTCACTAAATCCAAGCAATTTATCAAGTTTTTCCTCAAATTTTCACCATGAATAGTGATTTTAAGATGTTCCAAAATGTACGCAAAATACATGGTGAAAATCAATAATTTTTACTTAGGAGTAGTGCTCTTACCTCAAGGAATCCAAATCTAACAATTTTTGTTGAGTTCAGCTCTTAAATGATCCACAATATGATACCCTAGGCTCCTCTTTCGCGACAAAGCAAAGGTTGAAGACGATGGGGAGGTTGAAAATGGAAATTTTCTGGTTTTTAACTTTCGGGAATCAATTTTTGCGAACTGGCGCCTAAGCGTGAACTATCGGCACTTAGCCACGAAATCTGGCGCGTAAGCGCCGACATTCTGGCGCGTAAGCGCTGGCATTCTGGCGCTTAGCCGCCGCCAGTACCCAAATTTTTATAATTAAGGTATATGCATTAAATCAATTGGTTAATTACCCTTAATTACTCCAAAATAATTATTTTTTCCCACATGAATCTTCTAATACTCCAAATTAAAATTTAATAACCATTGATTCCACACAAATTTCACAAAAACAAACTAATATTAAAACAAACGTAACATTCAATACAATACTAGAATTTTTATCCAAACTTAAAGGATAAAATTCTTAAAATACAAGACACTATAATCTTAAACTGATAAGTGTACATCTCTAAGATGTACCCATCACTTCATCAGGCATATATAAAAACATTAAACACACCAAACATGAACTCACAAGAACACTAACATAACACATAAGACACTAGACAAATAGAAACAAAACACTTTTAATTCCACTCTCCATTAGGCGGAATATAACCAGGACCACTGTTATTCTCATTTGACCCTTCAGGAATATAAATTTGATAGAACGGGTGATCATTGTTCATTCTTTTATCATCTTCTTCAATCCATTTGTTCTTCACAAAGATCTCCTAATCTATTTCTTCCACATACCTTGAATGATTGAACTACATCTTCAGTTGCCATCCCATGTGATCCAGATATAAAGTAATATCATTGATCTTTGCTTCCATTGAAGTCACTCGGGCTTCAATTTTTGAAATCATCTCTGCAATACCTTGAATGCTTACATCCAGATATCCATTAAATAACTCCTTAGTATTATCACTAATGAACTTACTTTTATCAGAATCTTGCTACTTCTTCATCTCGTTCTCCTAGGAAGACATGGTACTCAAAATTCTCTTCTTAGACTTCTTAAATGAAAATAGGACTTGGGGCAAGTGTTTTCCTTAAGTTAGGACCTTTTTATAGACTTGGGAGATGCTAGAATATTCTCTAACACGTTTAGAATCTCCTAAATAACTCCCACAACTTCTCCCCCATGATCTAGTCTCTAAATTCACATTTTCCACGTTTTTTATAATTGTGGCGCCTAAGCGCCAACTAGTCGGCGCTTAGCCGCCAGTGCACAATTTAGCACAGGTCTGCTAAGTGTCCAAATTTTTGTTCTGACTTTTCCAAATCATCAATTAAGGTTAAATAAACTCCACTTAAGTTTAAAAACTCCAAATTGATATCACTTAAAACATAAAAACAAACCAAACAAAGCAAACAAAACACACAAAATAAACATAATGCAAACACACCGATAAATATGGGTTGCCACCCACAAAACGCTTGTTTTAATGTCTTCAGCCTGACATACCCAGAACTCATTCTGAGTGACCCAACATTAACTTCTCGTCAGATTTAGATTTATTGACTGAAAAATATGGTTAAAGTCTATGTCCGTTAACTTTAAATATTTTTCCAGTCTTAGGATCTTGAATATCTACAGCTCCATAAGAGTAAACTTTTATCACAAAGAATGGACCCATCCACATGGACTTAAGTTTTCCAGTAAATATTCTCAATCTAGCATTATACAGCAAAACTTGTTGTCCTAGTACAATATTTTTTGTAAGAATCTTCCGATCATGCCACAACTTCATCTTTTCCTTATAAATCTTAGCATTTTCATAAGATTCATTCCTTATTTCTTCAAGCTTATTCAATTGCAATAATTTTTTTTCAGCAGCGTCTTTCAAATTATAATTGAACTCTTTAATAGCCCAATAAGCCTTATGCTTAAGTTCAAAAGGTAAATGACAAGCTTTCCAAAAATTAGCCTATATGGGGACATTCCAATAAATGTTCTGTAAGCAGTCCTATAAGCCCACAAAGCATAATCCACTTTAATTAACCAATCCTTTCTATTTGGATTAACAGTTTTTTCCAATATTCTTTTAATTTCATGATTGGATAATTCAACCAAACCACTTGTCTGCGGATGATAAGCAGTAGCAATGCGATGATTAATATGATATTTCTTTGCTAACTTCCCAATAATCCCATTTCTAAAATAACTTCCTTCATCAGTTATGATTACTCTTGGTATTCCAAATCTGCAAAATAAATTCTTTTGTAAAAACTTTGCAACACTTTGAGCATCACAACGAGGTAAAGCAATAGCTTCAATCCATTTAGAAACATAGTCTACTGCTATCAAAATATAAACATTTCTGAAAGATGGTGTAAATGGTCCCATAAAATCTAATCCCAAAACATCAAATATTTCAACTTCCAACATATAATTGAGGGGCATCTCATTTCTTCTAGAAATATTGCCTACACGCTGAAATCTATTACACTTTTAATATAAACATTCACATCCTTAAAAATTGTAGGCCAATAAAATCCTGATTGTAATATTTTATATGCAGTTTATCACTTCCAAAATGTCCCCCATAATCAGAATCATGATATTTTTGAATAATTTCATAAGTCTATTCCAAAGGTACACATCTACGAATTATAAGATCATTTCCTTGTTTATATAAAAATGGGTCATCCCAAAAATAATTCTTCGCATCAGACAGAAATTTCTTCTTTTCATGATAAGTCAAACCATAGGGTATAATATTACTAACAATAAAGTTTACTATGTCTGCATACCACGGAACACACCATTCTTTAACAGTGAACAGTTTTTCATTAGGAAAATGTTCATTAATTTCTTCAATATCACAGAAGATTTTTCAATTTCAAGCCTGGACAAATGATCAGCAATTTGATTATCAAACCCTTCCTATCTACTATCTCAAAATCAAATTCTTGCAAAAGGAGAATCCATCTTATAAGTCTCGGTTTTGCATCATTTTTCTTCATTAAGTATTTGATAGCAGAATGATCAGTATGCACAACACATTTAGTTCCAATTAAATATGATCAAAATTTATCAAAGCCAAATACTATAGCTAATAAGTCTTTCTCAGTAGTGGTATAATTAATTTGAGCTTCATTAAGAGTTTTACTAGAATAATAAATTAATTTGAAAATTTTATCATATTTCTGACCTAAAACAGCACCAATAGCATAATCACTAGTATCACACATTAATTCAAAAGGTTTTTCCCAATTTGGTGAAATTATTACAGGTGCAGTTATTAAATTTTCTTTTAATGTTTCAAAGGCTTTATGGCAATCATCATCAAAATTAAAAATTGCATCCTTTTCCAGTAAACGACATAAAGGTTTTGTAATCTTTGAAAAATCTTTGATGTAACGCCTGTAGAATCCAGCATATCCTAAAGAACTTCTAATTCCCCTTACATTGGTTGGGCAAGGTAAAATAGATATAGCTTGAATTTTTGCAGGATCTACCTCCAAACCTTTTTCTGAAATCCGATGTCCCAAAACAATTCCTCCTGCTACCATAAATTGGCATTTTTTCCAATTAAGGACCAATTAGTTTCTTCACAGCGTTTTAGAACTTTAGATAGATGTTCTAAACTTGATTCAATTGAAATTCCAAACACTGAAAAGTTATCCATTAAAACTTCAATCCCTTTTTCAATTAAATCACAAAAAATAGCCATCATACATCTTTGAAATGTAGCAGGGGCATTACATAAACCAAAGGGCATTCTTCTAAAAGCAAACGTACCATAAGGACTGGTAAACGTAGTTTTCTTTTGATCCTCATGAGCAATTTGAATTTGGTGGTAACTAGTATATCCATCCAGAAAACAAAAGTATTTATGCCTAGCCAGTCTATCCAACATTTGATCTAGAAAAGGGAGTGGAAAATGTTCTTTCCTTGTAGCAAGGTTTAATTTTCTATAATCAATGCATATTCGCCACCCTGTAACTTGTCTTGTTGGTATCATTTCATTCTTTTCATTAACAGTCACAATTACTCCTCCTTTCTTAGGAACATAATGAATAGGACTAACCCATGCACTATCTGAAATAGGGTAGATAATTCCAACATCCAACCACTTTAAAATTTCTTTCTTAACAACATCTTTCATAATAGGATTTAATCTTCTTTAGGAATCAGCCCGCGGTTTGCAATGATCTTCCAAAAGAATTCTCTGCATACAAATTGAAGGACTGATTCCTTTAATATCAGCAATTGTTCATCCAAAGGCTTTCTTGTGCTTCTTCAGAATTTCAAGCAAACTCACTTCTTCTTTTTCAGTTAATTGAGAGGAAATTATAACAGGCAAGGTTGAGGATTCACCTAGAAGAACATACTTCAAATGATCAGGAAGCATTTTTAACTCAAGTTCAGGAGTTTTTTCAATTGATGGACCATAAGATTTATCTTTCTTAGTCATATCCAACAATTAAAAACTTTTACGAACATACTTTAAATCTTCTTCTTGAAAATCTTCAGAATCAAATAACTCCTCTTCTTGCTTATATTCAAATTCTTCTCTTTCAGCTTTCTCTTCATAAGTTGATTTGAAATGACATTCACTTAAATATTCAATAGCATCCATCCTAAAACACTCATCTTCTTTACCACTAGCAGGATATTTTATCGATTTTGAAATATTAAATGTAACAATCTGATCATTAACCCTCATTGTTAATTCCCTTTTTTGCACATCTATCATGGCTCTGCCTGTAGCTAAAAAAGTCTCCCCAAAATTATGGGTATCTCTTAATCTTCCTGCATATCTAACACAATGAAATCCACAAGAAAAATAAATTGATCCACTTTTACCAAAACATCTTCTATAACTCCTTTAGGATATGTGATCGAATGATCTGCTAATTGCAGAGTTACAGTAGTCTGGGTTATTTCTCCTAGTCCCAGTCTTTTGAAAATTATAGAGGAATAAGGTTAATGCTTGCACCCAATTCACATAAAGCTTTTCCACATAATCTTTCTCCGATTGCACAGGGAATTGTGAAACTACCAGGATCTTTAAGTTTTTCAGGAAGCTTTTTCTGAATTATCGCATTGCACTCCTCACTAAGTGCAACAGTCTCATTTTCTTCAAACTTCCTTTTTTTATTAAGAATATCCTTCATAAATTTCGCATAGCTTGGCATTTGTTCTTGGGCTTCAGCAAATGGAATATTAATGGTAAGCTTCTTTAATATCTCCAAGGACTTTGAAAATTGCTTATCCAACTTTTGTTGACGAAGTCTCCTAGGAAATGGAGGTGGTGGTTTTTCTAAATCATCCTTAGGCGGATAAATAGGTCTTTCAAAACCTTTTAGAGCGTCCTCTTTAGGTCTTTCAATCTCTTCTTTCTCTAATTCAGTTTCTTTTTGAACTCTACCTTCCAATTCTTTTCCACTTCTCAGTTGAATTGCTTTCACTTGTTCTTTATTCTTTTCTCTTGGATTCACTTCAGTATTACTTGGAAGCATTCCTTAGGATCTATTACTTAAGGCATTTGCAATTTAGCCCAATTGATTTTCAATGTTTCTGATGGTTGCTCCTTGAATTTGTAATTGATTTCCCATATGTGATACTACTTCTTCCATGGACAACTTCTTCTCCTTATTTTGTAAAGCATTGTTATAACCTGAAGGATAAGTTAATCTATTATTATTATTATCTTGGTTGTTCCAATTCCCCAATGGGTTTACTTGGGTGTTCCCCCATTGTTGATTAACACCACCTTGATTATTGTTATTCCAGTTAAAATTTGGATGATTCTTCCAACCTGGGTTATAATAATTGGAATATGGGTTGTTAGCTTTAATTATAACATTCACGGTTTCTAGTGAAGAATAAGAATCAACCATTTGGCCTAATGAATTTTCTTCAATCATGAGATTTGGCTGAGAAAAATTCATCCCAAATTGGTCTATCTTCCTTGATACAGCGACAACTTGATTTGCTAACATTGTAAAAGCACCATTTTCATAAACACTGGCTACCTTTTTAGGATTTAACCTTTCAGAAGGCCATTGAAAATTATTAGTAGCCATTTCTTCAATTAAAGCATAAGCATCAGAAAATGGTTTAGACATTAATGATCCACCGACAGCAGCATCGATGATTAATCTAAGAGATCCAACTAATCCATTATAAAAAGTTTGAATTTTTATCCAATCTGGTGTCGCATGATGTGGACATTTCCTGAGGAGATATTTAAATATTTCCCATGCTTCATATATTGATTCTCCTTCAAACTGACAAAAAGATGTTATATCATTTCTCAACTTAGCAGTCTTAGATGGTGGAAAATATTTAGCAAGGAATTTTTGTGACAATTCACCCCAAGTTCTAATTGATCTAGGTGCTAACAAATGTAACCACATTTTAGCTTTATCCCTTAGTGAGAAAGGAAAAAGTCTAAGTCTAATAGCATCATCTGAAACAACCATCATATTTAAAAGTAGCACACAACTCTAGAAAATTAGCAAGATGCAAATTTGGATCTTCAGTTGTTGCTCCCCCAAACTGATTATTTGACACCATTTGGATAATAGCAGGTTTAAGCTCAAAAGAATTAGCAGCTACAGTAGGGTTTTGAATACTACCACGAAGTTTATCTACTATAGGGTTAACATAATCTCTTAAAGGTCTTAATTCTTGATGGATGCCAACATTTTAATTTTGATGATTTGCCATTTCTTGAATAATTTTTTCTTTTTCTGTATTTTTAATTTTTTTGATTTTTCTAATAGTTCTTTCTAATTCAGAATCGTAAGGCATAAGTCCTTCAGAACCTGAAGTACGCATACAATCATAAAACAAAACAAAATACAACACACTAACAAAAACAAAGAAAAGTAAAAATTTAAAATTTCTTAATTCTCTTTAAAATGTAATTTAAATTTTTTCTCCGGCAACAGCGCCAAAAACTTGATCCTCGATAGATATAAGTGCAACGGATGCCAAAAACTTAATACTGTCCTGTAAATGTAACAACGATAAAAACATGATTACCGACAAACAACACCAAAAACTTGGGCCACTAGGAATATATGCGCTGATGATTTAAGATATGAAAATAATGATTTTATAATATGGGATATTACACAAGTATACGTATCGTTTATCAAGTAATATAGTACTTTCTGATTAAGCCCCGATATATCTAACCCACAGGGAAAATATGAAAATCTTTAAAGGAATCAGAAAATTATCTTTTTACTTTCTTTAATTGTTTTTGAAAAAGTATATCTTGATTTTGAAAAGTTTTAAAAGTTGATATGTCTTTTGAAATTTCCTTAATAAAATGTTAAGCAAGAAATTAAAATTATAATAACTAATAACACAGGATGTAAAATACTATTAACTAGAATATCTTTTTCTTTCCTTTTATGAAGTAGTAATAATTCTTAAAGTATTGTTGTGGAAGTATTCAAATTTTTGTTGTGACGGTTGGAAGCAAATGTGTTCTTTACCCGTACTTGGTTCTATAAAGAACATAGGTTAATTTGAAATTTATATTATTTTGAACATGGTTAGGTAGGGAAGATACCAGTCTCTCACTCTAGAGTTCCCTCGATTCCCACCACCTGGGGGCTAACTTCTCATAACAAAACTCAAAACTTCAAACCAAATTAGGGGTTTTAGCCTGTCACTGTAAAATTCTCTAATTTTACTCCCTTTTATAAAAATATCTTCTAATATTACATTTAATTATATGGACTACGAGTTCTCACCGATATAATTTCATGTGATTCTTACTAACTTTTATGAGACAATACTTGCGTTGGATCTTACATAATTTCAAGAAATTTTACAACTTAACGAGCCAAATTAAGAAGTAAACAAAGTTTTTAGAATCAATCTTCACAACTTCTTCCAACTTTTAAACACTTATACTTTCCACAACATTTCTCTTTAAATTAATTACTTCTCCATTTAAGAAAGAAAAAGATAAAGTAAACTACTCAGAATGCATTGAGAAAATATAAAAACACATTGATCTGAAATTAAAAACAACGATAAGAAAAATAATAAACGAAAACAAGTATTAATAAACTAAATAAAAGTAAACACTTATCTGAAAAGCCTCTCCACAAGACTAAGGAAGTTCCTTTGAAACTTTGACTCTTCGCTAAACTACTTCTCAGAGCAAGTCACCCAACTCCGTTGACTCAGAATACAGACTTCAGACTTCAATAAAAACTAAACTAAAAGAAAGAAAAGAAGTGGGAAGAAGAATACTTCACTCTGACTCTTTCTCCTTTCTATTCTCTACTCCAACTCTAAATAAAAACTTTTAAAATGTAGTGGAAGAACAATGGAAGTACTCTTGAAAATGCAGTGGAAGAATCTCCTCAAATTGCCTCCTGTAAATATTTCCTAAGACTCTCTTTAAATAGTAAACCAAAAGGTGCCTTGGTGTCTCTTCAAAATGTGTCCAGATTCGATGTATCTAACAAGGAACTCACCACTTCATTCAAACTTGCCGCCCAAAGGAACTTATGGATGTTACCACCAAGAGTTGCATCCCATCCCCTTTGAAATTGACGCTAAATCCATTTGAATCTCGATTTTTAACTCGTGGCTAAGCGCCAGCCGGTGACGCTTAGCCGCCAGTGCCAAATTTTTAATTTTTCATTTTTTGCTCTAAATTTTGATCCAATTTTGCTCCTTTCATCATGACCATCCATTTTCATCATACATGTAAAAAAACACAAAATACCTTCCATTAAGTGCAATATCATTAAAAATAGGTATAAAAATGTGCATAAAAATACTATATATTTAAGGTGTATCAAGAACCAATCCCATGCATCATCTAATCTCCTTAATTAAGCACTTCTAACTGTTATAACTCATAGTGTACGATCATTCACACATTACTCATCAAATATGATCGTGACTCCTATCGAATGAAAACAAAGTCAGAGAAAGGAAGTAACAAAATTGAGATGGAATGGTCACGGTTCAAATTCATGATATCTTTTATAAAAATCAAAGTCCGGGTTAGACCCAAGTTGTAGTGGACTCGTCAATCTAACTACTACAAGAGAACATACAAGTCTAGCTATCATAAGAAGTTAAGGAATCACATCTCTCATGACACACAAAGATAAAATCAAACCACTAACAATCCAAACATCCACCAATCAACAATCAAACATATTAGTCCATAATGAAACATAAAGATCAAGTCAATCCACTAACAATCCAAACATTCACCAATCATTAATCAAGCTGACAAATCCACACTAAAGTAAACACAATACAACACTAACAATATGACTCTAAAGCATACTAAATCAAACCACACTGATAACTATGGTTTGCCTCCCATAAAGTGATTAGTTTAATGTCACCAGCAAGACAAATATTCCAGTATGATCAAAATTTCAATTAAGTAATCCTTGATCAATCGCCCAATCATTTCTGGTTCCAGGGATTTCTAAAAAATCCTTAAATTTTAATTTTTCTTTCACCTTTTCCTTTTCATTGTTCCTCATATTTCTTTCTATATCCAATATTCTTCTATTGATTTTCTTAATTTACATATTAATATCATCCTTGAAATTTATAATAGATGGATCTGCATAAGATAATTCATGATCTCCCAAATCTTGGATCAGATTCTCTCTAGATAATTCAGATTCTAGATCAAATTCTTCTAGATTACTCTTCTATTTTTAGTTATCTTCTAATTCTTCCCCTTAGTAGTGAGTAAATGGTGGAGGTGGTTATTCTATATTTATCTTAGTTGAGGAAATAGTTTTTTCTAATTCCTTAGGAATTTCTTCCATTGGTCTTTCAATATTCTTTTCCTCTTTTCTCAACTCAAAGTTCTTTTGAAGCATATCCTTGAATTCTCTTCTAAATATTAGTTCAATAACTTTGTATTGCTCATCAATCATCTGCTTAGGGTTTATCTCAGGGTCACTACATAAAATCTTTGAGGGTAATTGTTAATTGCATTAGTAATCTCCCTAGTTGGTTTTCTAAATTCCTAATTGCAACTCCGTGACTTGACAGCTCACTCTTATGACTTTCTAATTAACTCTCCAATTGAATCGTATCCTCTTCTAATAGAGACTCCTTTTCCCCTTTATGTGGGTTGAAGTTAAAATTATGTGGAAAAGATAGTTCATCGTTAAAATCACCCAGACTATTCCAGTTACATGTTTGATTAAATTGTTTATCTTCCCAAACTTAGTTTTATCCTTCAAAATTAGTATTCCAATTTAAGTTTAAATAATTTTCCCAACCTGGATTGTAATAATTACATGTTTGATTAAATTGATTATCTTCCCAAAGTTAGTTTTCTCCTCCAAAATTAGTATTCCAATTAATGTTTGAATAATTTTCCCAACCTGGATTGTAATAATCGAAATAAGGATTGTAAATCTCATAGCTGGTTTCAAATAGTTAGGCTCGATCAATTGTCCAAATAAATTTTTCTTAATAATTGGGTTCCCTAGAGGATAACTTTCTACATAATGATCTAACTTCCTTGATATATCAGCAACATGAGAACTTAAAATAGTAAGCATACCTTCTTGAAATTTTGCCACTCTTTTAGGGTTACTCTTTCAAAGCTACTAAGATTATAATCCAAATTTGAATTTTCATTATACCATTGATTGACCAAAGAAAAATATGTTGAGATTTACATACCTATTTTACATGGATTTTTGATGATAATGCACTTTAAGGTAAGGTATTTTTTGATTTTTTGTTTCATAAATGTTGATTTATGGTCATTGGAGCAAAAAGATGCAAAAAGGAGCAAATTTGGAGCGAAAGGGACCAAAATATGAAGATTTGACCTTGGGCACTGAGTCGACTGTGAGATCGACGGCGCCGACGGCAGATTTTTCCCGAGAGTTCAGAAATTAAAAAAGAAAAGAAGGCCACCGACGGCGAGATCGACCCCGCCGACGGCGAGGTTTTCTCAATAGTGCCAAAACCTAGAATTCTAGAAGGT
Organism: Papilionanthe hookeriana x Papilionanthe teres; assembly: GCA_022702705.1. Lineage (NCBI taxonomy): Eukaryota > Viridiplantae > Streptophyta > Magnoliopsida > Asparagales > Orchidaceae > Papilionanthe > Papilionanthe hookeriana x Papilionanthe teres. The sequence goes on along the minus strand of CM040432.1, from coordinate 13,382,901 downwards.
CACCGACAGCGAGATCGAATCCACCGACGGCGAGAATGTCGGTTCTCTCACAAGGTGCATTGAATGTGGATGATTTTTGAAGGGATGCTTGGGCAACTCTTAGAAACTCTTCTACAACTTTAAAAGAGACAATTTGAGGCCAAAAATGGTGGTGTCCAGGGGTATCCGTGGGTGTCCACTGTATCTGTTAGTGTTTATGGTGCCTTAAGAGTTATAGAGAGTGAGTTAAATTAGTGCTAATTGTGAGGAATTCTTCGAGAGATTGTAAGAGTTGAAGGAAAGTGAGAGATTTCTTCCTCCTTGCCCCTTTGAAGGAGAATTCTGTGTGTTGTAAAGAAAGGAAGAGATTTAGAGGAACTTCAAGGAGTTTACTTGGGGATGAATTCGAGATAAGTTGTATTTACTTATTGTAGTTTGTATAACTTTGCTTTTATATATGTGATGCGTTTTTTTATATGCAGGGATTTGTGAACAATATATAAATATATATATATATATATATATATATATATATATATATATAATGATTTTTATAAAGTCACAATGATCCAACGCAAGTATACGTATCGTATCAAGTAACACAGGGCTCTAATGGAGTCCCGTTTATCGATCCCACAAGGAAGCGAGGTAAGTGGTCCTTAGTCAAATTCTATTCTACTACTAACAGCCTTGGTTTGGAATGGTGATATAAGTTGTGTTTTTAACAACTACTCCTAAATGAAGATAATTATATGTAAGGATAATAACTACTCCTAAATGTGAATATTACTTCTAAAGATAAGCCTTTTTGGAGGAATTGGTTTGGTGAATTTTGAGATAATAAAAACTACTATTCTCATGTAACGAATTGGATAATGTATAGGAATGAGATGCATTAAATATTTTATGTGCCAAATAGGAGCAATCCTATTCTTTACCCTCTTCCGAGTACCCCTTATCAAAGTGCTATAAAGAACATTGGCAAATCCTAGGCTTAGTCCCTAAATCCAAGATTAGGCTGGGAGGATACTGGGTCTCACTTCAGAGGTCTGACTACCCTTCACCTGAAGGCTAACCCTAGCTTTAGTTACCAAACTTTAGGACCAAATTGGGGATCTCAGCCTGTCACCCTGAAACCTCCAATTCGACGGCCATGAAACAATATTTCCCTATTTAATTGCACTCAATCCCCATGAACTACGCAATTCATTCACGGACAATGAATGTGGTTCCACTTTGTCGAGAATTATACTGCCCTTTTGGGACAATGCAATTACAATGAATTTTAACAATACAACGGGCCCTGTTTGTAATGTAAATGAAGTGCAAGTAGAAACAATCACATTTATTAAAACCTCTTTTAGCAAGCATCCCAATATCCTAAAAACGAGTCATACTCATTGCAAAAGAAAAGTAGAATGGAAATAATGACATAATTTTCTCATGCCACTATTCCATAAAAGAAGAAAGAGTAAGAAAAAGACATCGCAAAGCACGAAGAAAACACAACGGAAAACTTCATTTCAAAGCAAATCAACAAAATAAGTGTTTACAAAATCATAAGATAATGAAGAACACAATACTAAGCTTTTTCACCTTGAAATAAATATGAAAATCTCTCCCACAAAGTCTCCCGCTGATCCATGCAAAGCTAGAATATTCCCTTATAGATTCCCTCAAAATCCCCTCACCAATCTCTCCAAAAAGGTAGAAATCTACATTTCTACTCCTATTCTAAGACCTCTAAGCATTCTCCAAGTTTTCCCTTACATCTCCTCCCATTTTTTTGGCTTTAAATTCGCTTTAAATTAATGTAGGGACGAATTTCCCAAGAGGTGCATGAAGAAAACCTCCAAAAAGCGTCCATATTCGATGTATATGGGTCAAAAACTGTCCAATAACGCATCCCAACCGTCCGGAGTGCCACCGACATTGAATAGGGCGCTATCGGTGCCCTATTTTCGTGCCCTCAAGTTTCTGGTACCGTCGGCCCCGGTTTGGGAGCCCCCGACGCCCTTCTACGCAGCTCCACCATTTTGCTTCGTTTGGCTATGTTTCAGCTCCGATTCGCCCCGTTTCAGTTTCGTTGTGTTCCTAACAGATAGCCCTACAAAATAATTATAATAACAAAATTTCTTCAAAGTGTAATCTAATTAAAAAATATGCAAGAATTTTAAAAGAGATCAAACATAGAAATACTTATCGAAATGTGTCAAGCCAAAATTTGCTTTCTTGCTCGTTTTTCCTCCAAATTGCAACGTTTCTGCTTCATTTTGTTCAAATCACCTAAAATCATCATAATTGCAGCAAATCATAAAAAATACATTCCTTTAAAGAGCAATATCACTAAAAATGAGTAAAATCATATAGCAAAAATTGTATATATTTTTGGTGCATCAAAATCCCACAAATTTAACCGTAACTTGTTCTTAAGTAATACTATAACTTCAAAAACCAAATATGTTGACTTGTGGTTGTGGGTTTCAATAGAATTTCCTATAATTTCATCTAGAAAATATTATAGTATAACATAGGAAAAATTCTAACAAATCAACCTAGGACTAGAGCGTAAGAATATCTCATTTTCAACTTAGGAATCCTAATTTTCTATTTACTTCAAAAGTTATTGAAACTTGTCAAACTAAAGATTCAGAGAAAGTATAAAACATAATTTATGCACCTTATCTATACCAATTTAACCAATACCTTTTGAAATAAGAATAAGCTTAGGATTATTTTTAAGACTTTTCATTTAAAAAGATTTAAGTGAAACCAATTTTTTATTAGGCTTCTCATCGAGCTTCTCCTAACTTATTTTCTTTTCTTTTTTTTTTCTTTTCTTACGGAAACATTTTCAATCCCTTTTTTCACTTTTTTTTTTCTTTCAGGATTATTTTTAATCCCCTTTTTTCACTCTTTTTTTTTAATGTGAGGATTACTATATCTGGATAGGCCTTAACAATTTTGAATTTCACTATCTTTTCTCTAACAATTTTGAATTTCATATGTAAGTATTAGTTAGAAAAATATTTTTAATAAACGCTTAATTCTCATTAAGTATAAATCTAAGAGTTTTAGCTTTTCAAATATTTAACTCCTTTCTACCATAAATAGAAAATTTATTTTTCCAATGTTTCCTACAAAATATCTTAACTCTAGAACAATTTCTTCACATAGGATTTCAACTAAGTTATTTTTCTAAGATTCCTAAAATCAAAATTATAGTAACCTAAAGGTAACACCACATACCACAAGTCATTTTAAAAGTAATATCAAATTAAATACAGGCTACTGAGGACAAATAAAGTTACATTTTAGACAATTTTCTTCCCCCCAAACCTAAATTTTAAAATATTTTGCAATTAATTCCACAAATGTTGCAGGAAGAAAAAGTAAAGGTTGAATCTACTTACTACTACAACATCCTATCAAATTCATATACATTCATAATCAGGATAGAATGATTGTAGGAGAAAGTAAATCTAACCTAAAACATGCTTGTAACAAAATTACACTAAAAGGAAGTATTTTCACATTAAAATTTTATTATTTTTTTTTTCTACCCCCAAACTTAATTTTTAATATAACATTCAGTACAAAAAATATAAGCAGGAAGAAAAACTATTTAGAAATTCTATCTACCACAAATATTTATCAAAACCATTTAGAAGTATTCATTAGGACAAAACAATATGCAGGAGAAAGTAAATCTAAACTATGCATGCTAGAATGAAATTAACTAAATAAAAGTTTAACTAGCATAGCAGGTATCAACAAGGGAATATAAAAATGCTCTTCAATTATTATATAAAATTGTAACACAAACATAAACACACATAAGATAAATGAGGTCAATTCTTTCATTAACTCATCACATCACGCTGATTTACTTCCAATTTCTAACGGAATCACTGCACTAATAAATTAGGTACATTTTAAAATGATTTTATAGATTATAATCCCAATGATAAGATTATCCCTGATAAATTGATTCCTAGGCACCAATCTCAAACATCATGTAATCCTTATAATTAAGCACCTCTAACTGTTATAAATCGTAGTGTAAGATCATCCACAAGTTATTCATCAAATAGGTTCATGACTTCTATCAAATGAAAACAAAGTTAGAGAAAGGATGTAACAAAATTTAGATGAAGCTGTCATTGTTCAAATTCATGATATCTCTTGTAAAACTCGAGTCCGAGTAAGACCCGAATTATAGTGAACTCGTCAATCCAACTACTATAAGAGAGCATACAAGTCTAACCATAATAAGAAGTTAAGGAATCACCTCCCTCATGACACAGAAAGATCAAATCAAACTACTAACAATCCAAAAATCTACCAATCAATAATCAAACTTATCAATCCATATTGACACATAAAGATCAAGTCAATCCACTCTAAAGTAAACACCATACAACACTAACAATCATGAATCTCAAGCACACTAAATCAAAGCACGCTGGTAACTATGAGTTGCCTCCCATAAAGCTCTTGATTTTAACGCTGCGGGCCCGACAAATGATTCCTCCTAGATCATAATTTCAATTAAGTAAGCATCAATCAATCACTCAATCCTTTTCAGATCCAGGAATTCCTACAAAATCCTTAAATTGTAATTTTTTATTCAGCTCTTCCTTTTTAGATGGATTTATATCATTGTTCCTCATATTTCTTTCTAGATCCAATATTCTTCTATTGATTTTCCGAATTTGCATATTAATATCATCCTTAAAATTTATAATATATGGATCTCTATAAGATAATTCAAGATCTCCCAAATTTTGGATCGAATTCTCTCTAGATAATTCAGATTAAGGATCAAATTCTTCTATGTCACTCTTCTATTACAAGCTATCTTCCGATTCTTGCCCTTTATAATTATTAAATGATGGAGGATCTATCTTAGTTGAGGAAATAGGTTTTTCTAATGCCTTAGGAATTTCATCCAATGGTCTTCCAATATCCTTATCCCCTTTTCTCAACTCAAAGTTATTTTGAAATTTATCCTTAAGTTCTCTTCCAAGTCCTAGTTCAATAAGTTTATCTTGTTCATCATTCAATTCAGGTTTTTCTTTTAATTGAGTTGAATATGAAGATATAAAGACTAGTGGTGTAGATGAATTCCCTAAATAGGCAAGCTTTAAAATTGTATGGGGTATATCCATCTTAAGGTCATGAGATTTTTCAACAGATGGAATTAAAAGTTTACTATTTTTGGTTGCGTCTATCATTTCACACCTCTCCTGAACATACATACAGTCTTCTTTAAATAACGTTTTCGAATCGTCATGAAAGTCTATTTCAATCTCATATGTTAACTTAATCTCAAAACTTTCTTGGAAATGGTCTTTACTTAGATAATCAATTTCATCCATCCAAAAACATTCATCATCTTTTCTCTCAGCTGGAAATTTCAAAGTCTTCAACACATCAAAAGTGACTTCCGGTCATTAATATTCATAATCAACTCTCCTTTTTGTACATCTATCATAGTTTGTCCAGTAACAAGGAATAGTTGTTCATTATCATTCTCTTTAGGTTTTATCTTAGTGTTGCTAGGATGTGTTCCTTTGGGTCTTTTGCTGAGTGAATTAACAATTTCTCTCAGTTGATTTGTTATGTTTCTAATCGCAACATTTTGACTTTGCAACTGGTTTCCCATTTGCAATACCACTTCGTCTATAGACATCTTTTTATCCTTAAATTGTTGATCAATATTAGAGTCCAGTGGATGTAAAGACCTATATCTTGTGTTACCCTGCCTATTCCAACTTCCATTAGGATTTGCATGATTGTTTTCCCATTATTGGTTCTTCCAACATGGGTTATAAAAGTTAGAATATGGGTTGTTTATGGTATTTAAAGTCTCATAAAATAAGCTGGAATCAATCATATGCCTAAAAAACTTTCCTCTCTTACAAGAGTAAATTGAGGTTGGTTCATTCCAAATTAGTCCAACTTCCTTGATATTACAGTAACCTGAGATGCAAGAATTGCAATCGTATCTGTATCATGAACACTAGCTACATTTTTATGATTTACCCTTGCTGAGGGTCATTAAAATTCATTTATAGCCATTTCTTCAATTAATGCATACACTTCATCAAATGTTTTTTACATTAATTAACCACCAGCAGCAACATCAATAATGGACCTAAGGGATCCTACTAAACCATTATAAAAAGTTTGAATGATTAACCAATCTGGCAGAGCATGATGTGGACACTTTCTTAGGACTTACTTAAATCTTTTCTAGGCTTCGTATATTGATTCTCCTTCATATTGACAAAATGAGATAATATCATTTCTAAGTTTAGTAGTCCTTGAAGGTGGAAAATACTTAACTAAGAATTTCTAAGTTAACTCCTCCCAATTTTTAATAGAGCCAGGTGCTAATGAGTATAACCACATTTTAGCCTTATCCCTTAGTGAGAAAGGAAAAAGCCTTAGTCTATCAGCATCGTCTGACATACCGTTATAACAAAATGTATCATAAAGTTCTAGAAAACTTGATAAGTGTAAATAGGGATCCTCCAAAGGAGTTCCCCCAAACTGATTGTTCTGCACTTGTTGGATAATCTCAAGATTTATTTCAAATGAGTCAACTTCTACGATAGGGGTTTGTATACTTGAGTGAATTTCATCTGTCGTAGGATTTACATAATCCCACAATGAAGTAGGATGATTTTCCATGTTATTATCTTGAAAGTTTTCCATTTCCATTTCTAGTTTTTCGAGTCCTTTCTGTATTCTTTTTAATTTTTTCAAACTCGGGATCATAAGGCACAAGTCCTGCAGATCCTTTGTTTCGCATACACAACACAGCAAATACTACATTAACAATTAAACAAATAACATATGAAATATATTCAACACAACATAACATTTTCACGAACACCTTATTTTTCATACAAAAATTTTTTTTTTCACAACACGTTTTCATACAAAAAAAACACTTTTCACACTTTAGAGCTCCCATTGCCCTTCACCTGAAGGCTAACCCTAGCTTTAGTTACTAAACTTTAGGACCAAGTTGGGGATCTCATCCTGTCACCTAGAAACCTCCAATTTGATGCCCATGAAACCATATTTCCCTTTTATTTGCACTCAATCCCCATGAACTACACAATTCATTCACGGACATTGAATGTGGTTCCACTTTGTGGAGAATTACACCACCCTTTTGGGACAATGCAATTATAATGAATTTTAACAATACAATGGGCCCTTTTGTAATGTAAATGAAGTGCAAGTAGCAACCATCACATTTATAATTAAAACTTCTTTTAGCAAGCATCTCAATATCCTTAGCATGAGTCCTACTCATTGCAAAAAAAAAATTTGAATGAAATCAATGGCATAATCTTCTCATGCCACTATTTCTATAGAAGAAGAAAGAGTAAGAGAAAAACATCGCAAAGCACGAAGAAAACACAACAGAAAACTTCATTTCAAAGAAAATCCATAAAATAAGTGTTTACAAAATCATAAGATAATGAAGAACACAATACTCAGCTTTTTCCCCTTGAAAGAAAGATGAAAATCTCTCCCACAAAGTCTCCCACCGATACATGCAATACTAGAACATTCCCTTAAAGATTCTCTCAAAATCCTCTCACCAATCTCTCTAAAAAGAAGAAATCTACATTTCTACTCCTATTCTAAGATCTCTAAGCATTCTCCAAGTTATCCCTAACATCTCCTCCCATTTTTTGGCTTTAAATTCGCTTTAAAATAGTGTAGGGACGAATTTACCAAGAGGTGCATGAAGAAACCCTCCAAAAATCGTCCAGATTCGATGTATATGGATAAAAACCATCCAATATTGCATCCTAACCGTCTGGAGCGCCGCCGACGTTGAATAGGGAGCTATCGACGCCCTATTTTCATGCCCTCAGGTTTCTGGCACCGTCGGCTCCGGTTTGGGCGCCCCAGGCACCCATTCTGCGCAGCTCCACCATTTTGCTCCGTTTGGCTTCGTTTCAGCTCCGATTTGCCCTGTTTCAGTTGCATTGCGTTCCTAACAGATAGCCCTACAAAATAAGCATAATAAAACCTTTCTTTAAAGTATAATCTCATTTAAAGATATGTAAGAATTGTAAAATAGATTAAACATAGAAAGACTTATCGAAATGTGTCAAGTCAAAATTTGTTTTCTTGCTCGTTTTTGCTCCAAATTGCACAGTTTTTTGCTTTCTTTTGCTCCAATCACCTAAAATCATCATACCTGCAACAAATCAAGAAAATTACCTTCCTTTAAAGTGCAATATCACAAAAAATGAATAAAATTATATAGCAAAAGTTGTATATATTTTTGGTGCATCAATATGAAATCCATGTTTTGTTGTATCTTCTCCATGAGATCTGAGTAGTTTCTCTGTCTTTCTCCTTGTTTTGAGATTTTGTGAAATTCTGATTTGAATTAGTTGTGCCAAGAGAATGTTAAAGAATTTGTGATGATCTTTTCACTTCAATCTTAATTTACTTTCAATTTGGTCAATTGATTTGTTAAAATATGTTGTGTTTTAGCAGAGTTGTTATGTGATACATTGATAGCAAAATTATCTAGTTTCTTAGATATTGCAGCTACTTGTGAAGCTAAGATAGAAAAGGCTTTGTTATCATGAATACTTGACATTCTTTTAGGATTAATCCTTTCAGAAGGCCATTAAAAATTATTGTTACTCATTTCTTTAATTAAAGTATAGGCTTCTTCAAATGATTTAGCCATTAAAGTACCTCCAGTAGCAGCATCAATAATTGATTTTAGTGATCCAATAAGTCTGTTACAAAATGTTTGAATAATTAACCAATTATGTAAAGCATGATGATGACACTTTCTTAATAGTTCTTTAAATCTTTCCCAAGTTTCATAAATTGTCTCCCCGTCAAATTGACTAAATGAAGTAATGTCATTTCTTAATTTAGCAGTTTTAGAAGGAGGAAAATATTTAGCAAGAAATTTTTGTGCAATTTTAGCTCATGTTTTAATAGAACCTGTTGCTAATGAGTTCAACCACATCTTTTCTTTATCTATTAAAGATAAAGGAAAGAGTCTAAGTCTAATAGCATCATCAGAAACATTGTTATATTTAAAGGTAGCACAAAGTTCTAAAAACTAGCAAGGTGTAAATTTGGATCCTCATTTGGTGTTCCCCCAAATTGATTATTTTGAACCATTTGAATAATAGACGGTTTAAGCTCAAAAGAATTAGCATCTACAGCAGAGATTTGAATACTATTATGAAGTTCATCAACTTTAGGGTTAGCATAATCCCTTAATGGTTTGTAAACATTTTGCTCATTAATTTCAATTGGATTCTGTAAATTGTTATGTAAATTAGCAATCTCTTCATATTTTTAAATTTGTTGTCCTTTTTTAATTCTTCTAACAGTTCTTTTTAATTCAGAGTCTAAAGGTAATAATTCTTCAGAACCAGAACTACGCATAAAAAGTAAATAAAAAGTAAAATAAAATAGCAAGAAATAAAATCTCTACTTACTTTTTTTTATTTTTGTTATTTTTGTTTTTTCTATTTTATTTTATAAATATTTTTGTATTTTATAATTTTGTATTTTGACAATAAAAGAAAAAATAAAATAAAAATAAAATAAATATTTAAAATCTAAAAATTTACCCTCCCTGGCAACGGCGCCAAAAACTTGACCTCGATCCACGGACAACGCAGTAATTTATGCTTTCAAAAATATGTTATAGCCAATATATTGACCCAAATAATAATAGCGGCTAGTGTATATAAATATAATTTTATGAAAAATATTTTACACACTAGAGGTACTACGCAAGTATATGTATCGTTTCAAGTAATATAGGACTTTAAATAAAGACCCCAGTATCGATCCCATGAGGAGGTTTATAGATTTTTAAATATTTAAATTTTTGTTTTATGTATTTCTTTTAAAGTTATAATTATAATATTTAATTTACTAAATGCAGAATTAAAGCAATAATAAAATAATGAGTGATGTAAATAATAATAATCAAACAACTTTCTTCCTTTCAATTAATCCAAGACATTTTAGATAATATAATATTCGTGGAGAATATAAATTTATGGTATTGTGCTAAATAGAAGCATTCTTATTCTTTATCTTCGCTCGATAACATAAAGAACATTGGCTAATCTATAGATCAGGTCTGGATGTATTGTTAGTAGAATGGGTTAATATAGGCTCACACTACTAGATGTCCAAGGGTGGCTATAGTCGGCCCTACTAGTGACCCGTTCCCTCTCCATAAACCAAACTATAAGAATTTAGTCTGTCACTCTAAAAACTTATCAATTCTACGCCCATTAAATAATATTTTCCTATTTATTTGCACTTCACCTTGAATAACTCGCACAAGGCCTTCGACTACCTAAGAATTCATGTGATATCTACTAGTTAAGAATTCATCTCCATCTAGGTCTCAAAATTTTTCAACAGATTTTAACAATTTAAATGGCCAATTTAAATAGTAAATTAAGATCTGGTATAAATATCATCACAATATTTAAACATATTTAGTTTATAATTCTCTAACAAATTTAATATTATCTTATTTATCTTTTCATAATTGAAAGGAGAAAGTAAAGAAACTACTCAGAACACATTGAATTTAAATAATAAAACATATAAACAAAACTTTGAATCAAATTACAATTACTTATCTCAAGTGTTTCTCCAACTGAACCTCTGATTCCTTCTGAATCCAAAGCGAAACAGACTTCAAAAGCACCAACTCTTTCAAACTCTCAATACAAAATCTAAATAAAATAAACTCACTAATTTATGAAAGAAAGTAAACTACAATTGTGACCCTTAAAATTATCTCTCTAATTCTCTCTCTGATTGGAGCAGACTAGGGCGAGCTTCTTATTGGGCGTTTTTCTCTGTAGAAATGGCCTCCTATTTATAGGCTTCAAAGGTTGCCTAAAGCATCTCTTCAAAATGTGTCTAAGTTCAATGAATCTTCTAGAAAGTGTTTCTGGTGCCTAGGCGCCAGCATCTGGCGCATAGGCGCCGGACTCTGCGTCCAGTTCTTCGCACCTCTTCACTTTGTACTGCACCTCTTCGTGATCTAAACTGTTTCGAAGCGTCTAGATACAATGTATCACATGTCCTATAATCCAGGAATAACTGCCAATCTTCTAGATGGTCCAATAACCGCTCTAACCGTAAAAATAATCGCCCAAAGTAGTTACAAAAACTGTCACAGATTTGGTATCGAGCTGGCGCTTAGGCGACGAATTCTGGCGCTTAGGCGCCAGGCCCATTATTTTGGCAATTTTGCATTTTGGCTCCATTTTTGCTCCTTTTTCATCATTTTTCCTTTTTGAATATTTTTCCATCACCTACATCCAAAAACACAAAAATATCATTCAATAAAGCATAATATCCTTAAAAATTTGATAAAAATCAAGGCATAAAAATAGGTATTTTTTTCATGGATCACATACCCAGAACTCATTCTGAGTGACCCAACATTAAATTCTCATCAGATTTAGATTTATTGACTGAAAAATATGGTTTAAGTCTATGTCCGTTAACTTTAAATATTTTTTCAGTCTTAGGATCTTGAATATCTACAGCTCCATAAGAATAAAATTTTATCACAATGAATAGACCCATCCACCTGGACTTAAGTTTTCCAGAAAATATTCTCAATCTAGCATTATACAGCAAAACTTGTTGTCCTGGTACAAGATTTTTGGTAAGAATCTTCCGATCATGCCATAACTTCATATTTTCCTTAGAAATCTTAGCATTCTCATAAGATTCATTCCTTATTTCTTCAAGCTCATTCAATTGCAATAATCTTTTTTAGCAGCATCTTTCATATTATAATTGAACTCTTTAATAGCCCAATAAGCTTTATGCTCAAGTTCAAAAGGTAAATGACAAGCTTTTCCAAAAATCAGCCTATATGGAGACATTCCTATAGATGTTCTGTAAGCAGTCCTATAGGCCTACAAAGCATAATCCAGTTTAATTGACCAATCCTTTCTATTTGGATTAACAGTTTTTTCCAATATTCTTTTACTTTCACGATTGGATAATTCAACCAAACCACTTGTCTGCGGATGATAAGCAGTAGCAATGCGATGATTAATATGATATTTCTTTGCTAACTTCCCAATAATCGCATTTCTAAAATGACTTCCCCCATCAGTTATGATTACTCTAGGTATTCCAAACCTGCAAAATTTATTCTTTTCTAAAAACTTTGCAACACTTTGAGCATCACATCAAGGTAAAGCAATAGCTTCAATCCATTTGGAAACATAGTCTACTGCTATCAAAATATAAATATTTCCGAAAGATGGTGTAAATGATCCCATAAAATCTAATCCCCAAAAATCAAATATTTCAACTTCCAACATATAATTGAAGGGCATCTCATTTCTTCTAGAAATATTGCCTACACGCTGACATCTATCACAATTTTTAATATAAACATTCACATCCTTAAAAATTGTAGGCCAATAAAATCCGGATTGTAATATTTTATATGCAGTTTTATCACTTCCAAAATGTCCCCCATAATCAAAATCATGATATTTTTGAATAATTTCATAAGTCTCGTCCAAAGGTACACATCTTCATATTATAAGATCCTTTCCTTGTTTATATAAAATTGGGTCATCCCAAAAATAAGTCTTAGCATCAGATAGAAATTTCTTCTTTTCATGATATGTCAAACCATAGGGTATAATATTACTAACAATAAAGTTTACTATGTCTGCATACCACGGAACACTCCATTCTTTAACAGTGAACAGCTTTTCATCAGGAAAATGTTCATTAATTTCTTCAATATCACAAAAAGATTTTTCAATTTCAAGCCTGGACAAATGATCAGCAATTTGATTATCATAACCCTTCCTATCTACTATCTCAAAATCAAATTCTTGCAAAAGAAGAATCCATCTTATAAGTCTCGGTTTTGCATCATTTTTCTTCATTAATATTTGATAGCAGAATGATCAATATGCACAACACATTTAGTTCCAATTAAATATGATCGAAATTTATCAAAGGCAAATACTATATCTAATAACTCTTTCTCAATAGTGGTATAATTAATTTGAGCTTCATTAAGAGTTTTACTAACATAATAAATTACTTTGAAAATGTTATCATATTTCTGACCCAAAACAGCACCAATACCATAATCACTAGCATCACACATTAATTCAAAAGGTTTTTCCCAATTTGGTGAAATTATTACAGGTGCAGTATTAATTTTTCTTTTAATGTTTCAAAGGCTTTATGGCAGTTATCCTCAAAATTAAAAATTGCATCCTTTTCCAGTAAACGACATAAAGGTTTTGTAATCTCTGAGAAATCTTTGATGTAACGCCTGTAGAATCCAGCATGTCCTAAAAAACTTCTAATTCCCCTTACATTGGTTGGGCAAGGAAAAATAGATATAACTTGAATTTTTGCAGGATCTACCTCCAAACCTTTTTCTGAAATCCGATATCCCAAAACAATTCCTCCTGCTACCATAAATTGGCATGTTTTCCAATTAAGGAACAATTAGTTTCTTCACAGCGTTTTAGAACTTTAGATAGATGTTCTAAACATGATTCAAATGAAATTCCAAGCACTAAAAAGTCATCCATAAAAACTTAAATCCCTTTTTCAATTAAATCACAAAAAATAGCCATCATACATCTCTAAATGTAGCAGGGGCATTACACAAACCAAAGGGCATTCTTTTAAAAACAAACGTACCATAAGGACTAGTAAACAAAGTTTTCTCTTGATCCTCAAGAGAATTTTGAATTTGGTGGTTACCAGTATACTGATCCAAGTAAAAAATACCTATTTTTATGCCTTAATTTTTATTAAATTTTAAGGATATTATGCTTTAATGAAAGGTATTTTCGTGTTTTTGGATGTAGGTGATACAAAAATGTTCAAGAAGAAGAAAAATATGAAAAAGGAGCAAAAAGGAGCAAAAATAGAACCAAAATGCAAAATTTTTGAAATTATTAGCCTGGCGCCTAGGCGCTAGAGTCCGGCGCCTAAGCGCCAGCTCGATATAGAAAATAGTTAAGTTTTGACGACTTTTGGGTGGTTATTTTGACGGTGTGAGTGGTTATTGCACCTTCTAGAAGACTGGCAGTTGTTCCTGGTTTATAGGACATGTGATACAATGTATTTGGACGCTTCAAAATAGTTTTAATCGCGAAGAGGTGCGATACAAAGTGAAGAGGTGCGAAGAACTGGACGCGATGTCCGGCGCCTAGGCGCCAGACACACCTTCTAGACGATTCATTGAATGTGGACACATTTTGAAGAGGTGCCTTGAGGCAACCCTTGAAGCCTATAAATAGGAGGGTATTCCTTCAGAGAAAAACGCCCCATCTACCCCTCCCTATCTAGAGTCCTATCTAGAGAGAGAATTAGAGAGATCATATTAAGGCCACCTTTTTACTTTCCTTCATAAATTAGTGAGTTTATTTTAGAGTTTGTATTCGAGTTTGAAAGAGTTGGTGCATACGTAGTTCATTACGCCGTGGAGTCGGTAGGAATCGAAGTTCGATAGGAGAAACATCTAAAATAAGTATTTTTATTTTGATTCAAAGTTTATTTATTATGTTTTGTTATTTAATTTCAATGTGTTCTGAGTAGTTACTTTACTTTCTCCTTTCAATTATGAAAAGAAAAATAAGACAATACAAAATTCGTTGGAGAATTAAAAATCATATATTTTCAAAACATTGTGATGATATTAATACCGGTTCTTAATTTACTATTTAAATTGGCCATTTAAATTGTTAAAACCTGTCGAAGAGTTTTGAGACCTAGAAGGAGATGAATTCTTAACTTGTAGATATCTCATGAATCCTTAGGTAGTCGAAGGCCTTGTGCGGGTTATTCGAGTGAAGTGCAAATAAATAGGAAGATATTATATAATGGGCGTAGAATTGATAAGTTTTTAGAGTGACGGACTAAATTCTTGTGATTTGGTATATAGAAAAGGAAAGGGTCACTAGTAGGGTCGACCATAGCCACCCTTGGACATCTAAGACTGTGAGCCTAGATTAACCCATTCTACTAACAATACATCCGGACTTGATCTATAGGCTAGCCAATGTTCTTTGCACCTAGATCAAAGGGTAAAAAATATGAATGCTTTTATTTGGCACAATCCCATAAATTTATATTCTCCATGAATATTATCATTATCTTAGAAAATCTTGGATTACTTGAAAGGGAGAAAGTTGCTTTCTTATTGCTATTTACATCAATTATTTTATTCCTTCTTTATTATTGCATCTAGTAAATTAAAAATTATAAAAGAAATACTTTAAAATAAAAATATTTAAAGATCTATAACTCTCTCCTCGTGGGATTGATACTGGGGTCTTTGTTTTAAAGCCCTATATTACTTGAAACGATACGTATACTTGCGTAGAACCCCTAGTGTGTAAAATATTTTCCATAAAATTATATTTATATACACTAGTCGCTATTATTATTTATAACATATATTTTTGAAAGCATTAATTAGTACATTGATCTTCAGAGGACTTCGGGTCAAGTTTTTGGTGTCGTTGCCGGGGAAGAAGAATTTAGTACGCATATATTTATATCGGGTCAAGTTTTTGGCGCCGTTGCACGGGGAGAGCAGAGGCAAACTTTTAGATTTTTAAGTATTTTTATTTTATTCAATTTTCTTTATTAAAAAAAAATAAACAAAACAAAAAAATATAAATATATATAATAATAATATTTATTTTAATTCTTGCTAATTGACTTTTTATGCGTAGTTCTGGATCTGAAGGATTATTACCTTTAGATTCTGAATTAGAAAGAACTGTTAAAAGAATAAAAAAGGAAAACAAATTCAAAAATTTCAAGAAATGACTAATTTACATAACAATTTACAAAATCCAATTGAAATTAATGATCAAAATGTTTATAAACCATTAAGTGATTATGCTAACCCTACAGTTGATGAACTTCATAGTAGTATTCAAATACCCACTGTAGATGCTAATTCTTTTGAGCTTAAACCGTCTATTATTCAAATGGTTCAAAACAATCAATTTGGTGGAACACCAAATGAGGATCCAAATTTACACATTGCTAGTTTTTTAGAACTTTGTGCTACCTTTAAATATAACAATATTTCTGATGATGCTATTAGGCTTAGACTCTTTCCTTTTTCTTTAAGAGATAAAGCAAAGATGTGGTTGAACTCATTAGCAATAGGTTCTATTAAAACATGAGCTGAAATGACACAAAAATTCCTTGCTAAATATTTTTCTCCTTCTAAAATTGCTAAATTAAGAAATGATATTACTTCATTTAGTCAATTTGACGGGGAGACAATTTATGAAACTTGGGAAAGATTTAAAGAACTTTTAAGAAAATGTCCTCATCATGCTTTACCTGATTGGTTAATTATTCAAACATTTTATAATGGATTAATTGGATCTTTAAAATCAATTATTGATGCTGTCTACTTGGAGGTTCTTTAATGTCTAAATCATTTGAAGAAGCTTACACTTTAATTGAAGAAATGGCTAACAATAATTTTCAATGGCCTTCTGAAAGGATTAATCTTAAAAGAATGGCAAGTATTCATGATAATGACGCCTTTTCTATTTTAGCTTCACAAGTAGCAGCAATATCTAAGAAATTAGATAGTTTTGCTATTAATAATCACATAATAACTCTGCTAATATTGAAGATTCTCAAACTATTGAAACTTTACAAGCTATTGCTAGTAAAAATAATCCTTATTTAAATTATTATAATCCTGGGTGGAAAAATCATCCTAATTTTAATTGGAATAATTCACAACAATGGGGTAATACTCAATCTGATCCCACTGGAAATTGGAATAATCAAGTATATTTAAACTATGAACCACCTGGATTTAACAATCAACAGAAAAAGTTATCTATAGAAGAATTAATTTTACAACTAAGAAATTAATTACAAAATCAAAACATTATTATTCGTAATATTGAGAATCAAATGGGAAAAATCACTAATTCAATTAATTATAGACCCCGAGGAACACTTCCTAGTAATGTTGAAATCAATCCAAAAGAAACTGGAAAAGAACATTAACATGTTAAAGTTGTACAACTTAGAAGTGAAAAGGAATTAAAAGAAAAAATGCAGAATGAAATTGAAAAGGAGATTGAGATTGAAGAGATTGAAAAATCTAAAAAAACTCCTTCTCCTAATAAAGATCAAACTGATATTTCTATTAATATGGAAGTTGAAAAACCACCACCACCTTTTCCTCAAAGACTTAAACAGCAGAAGCTTGATCATCAAACTTCTAAGTTCTTTGAAATTTTTAAGAAGCTTACTATAAACATACCTTTTGCTGAAGCTTTAGAACAGATGCCAACTTATGCAAAATTTATGAAAGATATTTTAAGTAAGAAATGAAGATTTAAAGCTTTTGAAACTGTTTCATTAAGTGAAGAATGTAGTGCAATAATTCAAAAGAAATTACCTCAAAAACATAAAGATCCTGGAAGTTTTACTATACCTTATGCTATTGGAGAAAAATTTTGTGCAAAAGCTTTATGCGATTTAGGAGCAAGTATTAATCTCATGCCATTTTTTATTTTTCGAAGGTTGAATTTAGGAGAGAATACTCCCACCACTGTAACCCTTCAGTTAGCTGATAGATCTATCACTTATCCTAAAGGAGTTATAGAGGATGTTCTTGTTAAAGTAGATAAATTTATCTTCCCTGTAGATTTCATTGTACTTGATATGGAAGAAGATAAAGAAATACCTATTATTTTAGGGAGACCTTTTCTAGCGACTGAACGAGCTATGATTGATGTGCAAAGAGGAGAATTAACCATGAGAGTTAATGATCAAGAGATTAAATTTAATGTCCTTAAATCAATGAAGTACCCTGACAAAGAAAAATTTTATCGAATGGATATAATTGATTATTTAATTAAGAAACATTATCAAGAAAAATGTAAAGTCATTTCTGAAGAAAAACTTGAATTATTAACCGATGAAGATGAAGAACTAAAAGAAGAAGAAACTCATTATATTAAAGATAATTGGGAAACTTTGGACATAACTCAAAATGATATACTTTTACCCTTAATTAAAAAAGCCCCTAAACTGGAATTAAAAATGTTACCTTCACATTTAAAGTATGCATTTTGGGAAATTCATTAACTTTACTTGTTATTATTTCTTCTGAGCTAAGTAAAGATCAAGAAGAAAAATTGATAGGAGTGTTAAAGAATTATAAGAAAGCATTTGGTTGGACAATTGCTGACATAAAAGGAATAAGCCCATCCATTTATATGCATAGAATTTTAATGGAAGAAAATTTTAAACCTACTATTGAACCGCAAAGAAGATTAAATCCTATCATGAAAGAGGTTGCTAAAAAAGAAATTGTTAAATGGTTAGATGCTGGTATTATTTATCCTATTTCGGATAGTCAATGGGTAAGTTCTATTCATTGTGTTCCGAAGAAAGGAGGAGTAACTGTCATTGTCAATGATAAAAATGAAATAATTCCTACGAGACAAGATAGAAGATTTTTCAATTTTTGGAACTTCTTTTGAATCTTGTTTGGAAAATATTTCCAAAATTCTGAAAAGATGTGAAGAAACAAATTTAGTTTTTAACTGGGAAAAATGTCAATTCATGGTCACAGAAGGCATTGTACTTGGTCACAAAGTTTCACAAAAAGGGATGGAAGTAGATCAAGCAAAAGTGAAAATTATTACTGAATTACAACCACCTACTATCATTATCGATGTGAGAAGTTTTCTAGGTCATGCTGGACTTTATAGAAGATATATAAAGGATTTTTCTAAAATTGCTAAACCTCTTTGTCATTTATTGGAAAAAGATGCTAAATTTGAATTTAACGAAGACTGTGTTAATGCTTTTAATATTTTGAATGAAAAATTAATAACTGCACCTATCATTGTTGCACCTAATTGGAATAAATCTTTTGAATTAATGTGCGATGCAAGTGATTTTGCAATTGGAGCTGTATTGGGACAAAAATATGAGAAAATTTTCAAAGTTATATATTATGTTAGTAAAACTCTTACTGAAACTCAAAAAAAATTACACTACTACTAAGGAAGAGCTTTTAGCTATAGTATATTCCTTTGATAAATTTAGACCTTATCTTCTTGGTACTAAATGCATAGTTCATACTGATCATTCCGCTATTAAATATCTAATGTCAAAAAAGGATGCTAAACCTAGACTAATAAGATGGGTTTTACTTCTACAAGAATTTGATTTTCAAATAGTGGATAGAAAAGGAACGGACAACCAAATTGTTGATCATTTATCTAGAATTAAGAATGATGTTATTACCGAAGAAAATATAAACGAGAAATTTCCCGATGAACATTAATATGTTATTCAAGGATACCAAACACCTTGGTATGCGGATATAGTTAACTATTTAGTTAGCAATATTCTACCTTATGGATTGGATGAAAAATTTATTAAGAAATTTAAAAATGATGCTAAATATTATATTTGGGAAAATCCTCATTTATTTAAGTTAGGAATAGAATCTATAATTCGAAGATGCGTACCTTATGAAGAAACTTTTGCTATTATTCAAAAATGTCATGATTCCGATTTTGGAGGACACTTTGGAATAGATAAAACTGCATTTAAAATTTTAAATTTAGGATTTTATTGGCCTACTTTATTCAGAGATGTGAGAAATTATGTTAAAACATCTCATCAATGTCAAAGAATGGGAAATATTTCCAAGAAAGATGAAATGCCTTTAAACTATATATTGGAAGTTGAAATTTTTGATATATGGGGTTTAGACTTTATAGGACCATTTGTACCATCATCTAGAAAAATTTATATTTTATTGGCAGTTGATTATGTTTCAAAGTTGATTGAAGCTGTAGCTTTGCCTAACTGTGACTCCAAAAGTGTATCTAAATTCTTAAAGAAGATGGTTTTTTCAAGATTTGGAATGCCTAAGGTAATTATCACAGATGGTAGAAGTCATTTTAGAAATATAAGAATTCAATCATTACTGCAAAAATTTGGAATCAAACATGAAATTGCAACTGTATATCACCCACAAACAAGTGGAATGGCTGAAGTATCAAATAGAGAAATTAAAAGAATTTTAGAGAAGACTGTTAATCCTAAAAGAACTGATTGGGTTGATAGACTTGATTCTGCATTATGGGCTTATAGAACAACTTATAAGACACAAATCGGAATGTCACCTTACCGGTTAGTTTTTGGAAAACACTGTCACTTACCTGTTGAACTTGAACATAAAGCTTATTGGGCGATAAAGGAGTTTAATTCTGATTTGAATACTGCAGTAGAAAAACAATTATTGCAATTAAATGAGATGGATGAAATAAGAAATGAATCATATGATAATGCAAAAATTTATAAAGAGAAAATGAAGGTATTACATGATAAAAAGATTTCAGGAAAAATATTTGAGCCTGGAAAAGAAGTATTACTATTTAATACTCGTTTGAGATTTTTTCCTGAAAAATTGAGATCAAAATGGATAGGACCATATATAATTGAAAAAGTATACCAATATGGAGCTGTGGATATTAAAGATCCCAAAACAGGAAAAATTTTTAAAGTTAATGGATTAAGATTTAAGCCTTATTTGGGAGATATTAAAAAGATTTATAAAGAGGCTTATGAATTAAGTCAACCTGATTAAAGAATTACTTAGGTCGGGCTGACGACGTTAAACCAAGCGCTTTATGGGAGGCAACCCATAGATTTTTATTTTTAGTGTGTTTTTACATATTTGATGTAAGGTTATGCCTCGGTCTTGACTAATTTTATATAACTTTAGAAAATTAAAAATTATCTTGAAGTATATAAAGTTTTGACTTTGGATCACTCCATTTCATATGTGAGTAAAAAGGAGATCAAATTAACCTTCATTGAAATTATGTATAATTGTATTATTAAGATTGTTCTGATCTTACCATTATAATTTACCTATTTTTGGAGAACGAAACCTTGCAATTTGACGTTAGGCGAAACGGAGTCGAACATGGTTTCGGTGCCTAGGTGCCAAAATTCGGCGTCTAAGCGCCAGAATAAGCTGTGTATCGATGGGTTCGGCGCATAGGCGCCAGATTTGGCGCCTAAGTGCCACAGTTACTGGGTCGTGTAAAAACCAAAAATTTCAGTTTTTCACACGATTTTCATCTTTAAATTAACCCATCTTCGTCCCCAATCCCTAAGCAATCATAATTTCGACCTATACACTCGATTTTTGAGAGATTAGAGAGCATTTTTAAAGAAATGGAGAGGAGAAATCTTGGAGAAGAGACTAGAGACAAAGGTCCAAAAGATCCTCAACCCTACTTCAATGGTTTCATCGCTGTAAGTTTGGAGAAAATTTCTAGTCGTCTTGATAAATTTGAAGCGGATTTCAAAAGCATTGGAGATCGCCTTCATGAGATGTATCATCAGATTGAACATCTGGAATGGCAAGCGAAACTCCAATTTGATCATCTAGCAGCTTATCAAGATGCTCAAGTAGAGATGTATGCGAAGAACAAGTGGATCGACGAGAAAACGGCTACGAATTTTCCGATAGCGTTAGTATTCTTCCTTAGTAGGCCAAGCAATCTTCATTGCGAAGATAATGAAAATTTGATAGTGATTTGGTGAGATCATGATTTATTCAGTGAGTCGTTGTATCGATTTAGTGAATCGATTGTGTTTGTTTGTGTATTTGCTTCAAGTTCAATGTGTGTTGTATTTGTTTTCAAATTGTGTTGTGTGTTAGGACTTGAATCATTATATTATACTTATCTGAAGTGTATTGAGCCAATATTGAAGATTATAAATGGAAATTAGAGAAGTTTGATTTAAACCTTGTGTTTGATTGGTGGATTTAATATTTAATTTTTAAAATTTTTTGAAAAAGTTTTGAAAGTTAGAAACTGAAGCCCTATTCAAATATGAATCATTGGAAGTTGAATTTATGAATTTTGGTGGAAAATATAATTTTTAGAGTGATTTTTTTGAAAGGCGAGTCTGGCGCCTAGGCGCCAGATTTCGGAGCCTAAGCGCCGGTTCAGCCTGCTTACCCGAAAAACACCATATAAACCCCATTAGCCATGGATGACGCCTAAGCTTCATCTTCTTCCCCATTTTCATGAAAATACACCTCTTAGATCCATTTTGAGGTGAAAACATCAAGTATTTGGGCGCGAAATCACTTGATTTCTTCGTCTCGAGGTTAGATCTACACTCTAATCCATTTATTTTTTATTTTCACCATAGTTTTTCCTATGTTTTGCTAAAAACAGAAATTTTGAGAAAAATTTTGATTTTTAGATATTTTATTTGGATTTTAAAACTTATTTTAAGTTTCTTAAACTTAAAAAGAGTTTAAATATTTGATTCCTAAATTTGTTCTTGTTTTCTTTCACGTTTAGATGGCACTGAAATCTAAGCGAGGGAAGGGACGAGAAAATTTTGACAATAGCAAGTTCACGACTGCGACAGTGCATTTTCGATATCACGAATTTGCGACGTCAAGAAAGTTTATCTCGGAGTGAAGATTTTAAAATCCAGGTGAAATGATTGAGAACACAATCGTTGCACACAACTGACAATGATTATGTTATTTCACTGCTGTTGCTGTTATTCCAGTCGTTCCCGAATTTTATGCTAACTTTTTTGATGCGGAAGACTACGAAGTCTTCGTTAGAGGTATTGGAATAGGAATTTCTCCAGAGAGGATCAATGTGTTTTATGGACTGCCACCTACCATCGAGTGCCACTATTCTGGATTATCTCCATCTGAGGGAGATCTTGAGATGATTATTGCTTATTTGATCGACGCGCACCGGAGCTCGGAAGATCCAAAATGAAAAACGGGTAAATTTCAAATATTTCAAATTAAATGGTGTTTCAAAGGCTTGGCATTATTTTATTTCTGCTAGACTTCTACCTTCCAACCACCTGAGTGAAGTCACCAGAGATCGAGCTATCTTAAACTATTGCATTCAGGAGAGAAAGCCGATAGATGTCGGCAGTATTATTTATGATTCTGTGGAGTCTACTGCTAGATCCAGCACTTCTGTGGGACTGGGATTCCTATCTTTGATATATTCTTTATGTGTTAGTAATGGAGTCACTGCTGATATTTCGAGGAGAAGCTGAAGTCTACCAAGCCAATCGGGCGGTGAGAGTGTTAGTATTTATGATCGTCTTCGAGGGAAGAGATCGACCGCTCCTTCTACTTCTGCACACACTTCTGGTAGACCTTCTACTTCCAGACCTTCTACTTCTATTGCTGAGCCACCATCTAGTTTTTATGAATCAATGCATGATCAGTTTTTAGAGCAGCATCAAGAGTTATTTCAAACTCACTACAGAGTTGATTCTATTGATAAGAAAATTGATCATTTATCTGAGTATACCAAAAGGAAGAGTAGTTACGATGCTGAGTATGATGAAGCTCTCGTTAGATTCCTGAAGGGAGAGCATGATGTTCAATTTCCTACCTTTCCTAGTTTCTCACCATATGTTGATCCTAAGGAAGTTGAGTTTTCTTTTGGTGATGATG
This sequence comes from Papilionanthe hookeriana x Papilionanthe teres, assembly GCA_022702705.1. NCBI lineage: Eukaryota > Viridiplantae > Streptophyta > Magnoliopsida > Asparagales > Orchidaceae > Papilionanthe > Papilionanthe hookeriana x Papilionanthe teres. Next base: position 13,359,326 of record CM040432.1, on the reverse strand, counting down.
GCGATGCTGAGACTACAGACAGTGATTAGTGGCCTGATTTACCTCTGAATTGTGCTAAGTCTGTTGTTAGTTTTGTTTATTTGCTAGTATTGATTGTTGTTTGTTGTTTCCTAGTTTAGATTTGTTTATTTACTTTGTGTGGATTATTAGATGTTAAGACTGTTGTTAGAGTATTTGTAATGTATTGTGTTTAAGATTGAAATTTGTATAAATTTATGTTTATTCCTGTTTCAGCTTACTGTTAGTAGTTAGTAATGTTTTTCTATTTTTTAAGTAGTATAGTCATTTAATTTAATTACTAATGAGCCTGCTTACTTTTATACCTGCTTCATTATTTCAGTATTATTCATAAAAGCATGTGTAGAAGTAAATTTTTCTTTCTAGAATTTTTTTTTACATACTTATAAAAATTCCTTTTTAAAATTATGTTTTTCTTTCTCTCATACTTAAAAAAAAAATTATGATAGACCAAAACTTAAGTTTGTGGGAAAGGAAAAATACATTCAAATTTAAATTTTATTTGTCCTTAAAGAACTAATATTTTCTTAAAATAAAAAATTTTAACATAACATGAGGAATGAAGGATCTATTTAAGATCAGTTAAATTTTTGAAATTATAAATAATTTAGTAGACTTAACTAAAAATTTTAATAACTTTGATTGATTTTAAGAATAGAATTATTCAACTTAAAGAATAATAAGATTAAGAAATTTTTCTATTTATAGTAGAGATAATTGAATTTTTGAAGTATTAAGAAATCAAAAATTATTACTTGAAAAAGAGTAGATTGAAATTCTTTTTGAAATCTATTTATGTTATAATAATTAAGTGAAAATGTATAAGTTTGAAAATATAAGCTAAGGATAGTGAAGTTCAAAATCATTAATAGGCTATCAAGATATAGTAATCATCTCTTTAACAAAAAAAAAAAAAGAAAAAGAAAAAGAGAGGAGAAGCTTAAAAAAATTCCTACTAAAAAATTTGCTTCACTTGAATTAACTTATAAAAAAGAAAACTGATTACATTTATTACTTAATTTTTATGCATGTATTTTTATTAGAAAAGAATTTCATGAAGATCTTTTTCTTGTGAATAAATTATGTGATCTTAATATAATAAACTACAATTATTTTCGAAGTGAATGAAAAATTTTTGAAGTCTTATGATTTGGTATTTAGAATGTTCTTTAAATTCTTAAAATTAAACTTAGTTAGTGAAATTTGGTTAATGATTTACTAAAGCCTTTATAAAATCAAAAGTCTTAAGAAGTCTTAAATATTTACCTTTTTATTCCAAATGTTATACATTTTATATAGTAAAAAGAGTTACTTGAGGACAAGTAACGTTTAAGTTTGGGGGATTTTGATCCAAGAAAAAATACATATTTTTATGCCTTAATTTTTATTAAATTTTAAGGATATTATGCTTTAATGAAAGGTATTTTTGTGTTTTTGGATGTAGGTGATACAAAAATGTTCAAGAAGGAGAAAAATATGAAAAAGGAGCAAAAAGGAGCAAAATGGAGCAAAAATAGAGCAAAAATGTAAAATTTTCGAAATTTCTTGGCCTGGCGTTTAGGCACCAGAGTCCGACGCCTAAGCGCCAGCTCGATACAGAAAACTGTTAAGTTTTTGACAACTTTTGGGCGTTATTTTGACGGTATGAGCGGTTATTGGACCTTCTAGAAGACTGGCAGTTGTTCTTGGTTTATAGGACATGTGATACAATGTATTTCGATGCTTCAAAACGGTTTTAATCGTGAAGAGGTGCGATCTAAAGTGAAGAGGTGTGAAGAACTGGACGTGGTGTTCGGCGCCTAGGCGCCAGACACACCTTCTAGAAGATTCATTGAATGTGGACACATTTTGAAGAGGTGCCTTGAGGCAACCCTTGAAGCCTATAAATAGGAGGGTATTCTTTCAGAGAAAAACGCTCCATCTACCCCTCCCTATCTAGAGTCCTATCTTGAGAGAGAATTAGAGAGATCATATTAGGGCCACCTTTTTACGTTCCTTCATAAATTAGTGAGTTTATTTTAGAGTTTGTATTCAGAGTTTGAAAGAGTTGGTGCATCTATAGTTCATTACACTGTGGAGTCAGTAGGAATCAGAAGTTCAGTAGGAGAAACATCTAAGATAAGTATTTTTATTTTGATTCAAAGTTTATTTATTATGTTTTTTTATTTAATTTCAATGTGTTCTGAGTAGTTACTTTACTTTCTCCTTTCAATTATGAAAAGATAAATAAGATAATACAAAATTTGTTGGAGAATTAAAAATTATATATTTTCAAAACATTGTGATGATATTAATACCTGTTCTTAATTTACTATTTAAATTGGTCATTTAAATTGTTAAAACCTGTTGAAGAGTTTTGAGACCTAAAAGGAGATGAATTCTTAACTTGTAGATATCACATGAATCCTTGGGTAGTCGAAGGCTTTGTGTGGATTATTCAAGCTGAAGTGAAAAAAATAGAAAGATATTATATAATGGGCATAAAATTGATAAGTTTTTAGAGTGACAGACTAAATTCTTGTGATTTGTTTTAAAGAAAAGGAAAGGGTCATTAGTAGGGCCGACCATAGCCACCCTTGGACATCTAGTAGTGTGAGCCTAGATTAACCCATTCTACTAACAATACATCCGGACCTGATCTATAAGCTAGCCAATGTTCTTTGCACCTGGATCAAAGTGTAAAGAATATGAATGCTTCTATTTGGCACAATACCATAAATTTATATTCTCCACGAATATTATCATTATCTTAGAAAATCTTGGATTAATTGAAAGGGAGAAAGTTGCTTTCTTATTGCAATTTACATCAATTATTTTATTCCTACTTTATTATTGCATCTAGTAAATTAAAAATTATAAAAGAAATACTTTAAAATAAAAATATTTAAAGATCTATAACTCTCTCCTCGTGGGATCGATACTGGGGTCTTTGTTTCAAAGCCCTATATTACTTGAAACGATACGTATACTTGAGTAGAACCACTAGTGTGTAAAATATTTTCTATATAATTATATTTATATACACTAGTCGCTATTATTATTTATAACATATATTTTTGAAAGCATTAATTAGTACGTTGATCTTCAGAGGACTTCGGATCAAGTTTTTAGCGCTGTTGTCGGGGAAGAAGATTTTAGCACGCATATATTTATATCGGGTCATATATCCATCCAGAAAACATAAGTATTTATGCCTAGCCAGTTTATCCAACATTTGATCTAGAAAAGGGAGTGGAAAATGATCTTTCCTTGTGGTAAGGTTTAATTTTCTATAATCAATGCATATTCATCACCCTGTAACTTGTCTTGTTGGTATCATTTCATTCTTTTCATTAACGATCACGATTACTCCTCCTTTCTTAGGAACAAAATGAATAGGACTAACCCATGCACTATCTGAAATAGGGTAGATAATTCCAGCATCCAACCACTTTAAAATTTCTTTCTTAACAACATCTTTCATGATAGGATTTAATCTCCTTTGGGGATCAGCCCGCGGTTTGCAATGATCTTCCATAAGAATTTTGTGGATACAAATTGAAGGACTGATTCCTTTAATATCAGCAATTGTCCATCCAAAGGCTTTCTTGTGCTTCTTCAGAATTTCAAGAAAACTCTCTTCTTCTTTTTCAGTTAATTAAGAGGAAATTATAACAGGCAAGGTTGAGGATTCACCTAGAAAAACATACTTCAAATGATCAGGAAGCATTTTATCTCAAGTTCAGGAGGTTTTTCAATTGATGGACGATCACTAGAAAATGTAGTAAGAATTTCATACCAATTTTATATGAAATTGCACTTTAAAGAAAGGTATTTTCTTTTTTTTATTGCAGGAATGAAGAATTATAAGTACTGAAAGTAAAAAGAACAAAAGAAGCTGATTTGGAGCAAAAAGGACTCAATTTGATGAAAAATGAACTATCCCGCCGACGGCGAGATCAAGGCCGCCGACGGTGAGATTTTCTAGAGAATTTTTTAATATATTATAAAGAGCACGCCGACGGCGAGATCGAGTCCGCCGACAGCGAGATCGGCGCGGTTAGCCCACCTTCTAAAAGCCCGCCGACGGCGAGATCGAGCCCGCCGACGGCGAGACAGTTAAAAAGAGCCAGATACAATGAACCTGGATGCTTTTTGAAGAGGTGCTTAAGCAACCTTTGAAGATTTGACTCCTTCTATAAATAGAGACGATTTCTGTCCCTTTAATGTGTCATTTTTTGGTGTCTTTTAGTGTCGTTTTAAAGTCAATTAGTGTTCATTTGTCTTGGAGTGCAAATCAGAGAGTCTTAGTGTGTTTAATTAAGTGTAATGTACTGGAAGGAAGAGTCAAAGGAACTACAAGGAGTCTGCTTTTCTAAATTAGAATTTTACATTTAAACTTTTTTGAGCAATAGTTTTAGTATAAGTGTTCTTAATTTCCGTATACTAGCTTAGTAAGAAAGTCTACTTAAATTTGTCTTTAAAATTCTCTAACTTCCCTGTGGGATCGATATCTTGGACTCCATTAGAGCTCTTTATTACTTGATAATGATACGTATACTTGCGTAGTATCCACATTGTAAATCATAATTTTCATAAAAGAATCATCAGTGTAAATACATATATTTGGTGCGGGATCAAGTTTTTGGTGTCGTTGCCAATATCAATAACATAATTTTGTATGTATAAATATCAAAAGTGGGTCAATGGACCATAAGATTTATCTTTCTAAGTCATATCCAACAATTCAAAACTTTCACGAATATACTTTAAATCTTCTTCTTGAAAATCTTCAGAATCAAATAACTCCTCTTCTTGCTTATATTCAAATTCTTCTCTTTCAGCGTTCTCTTCATAAGTTGATTTGAAATGACATTGACTTAAATATTCGATAACATCCATCCTAAAACACTCATGTTCTTTACCTCTTGCAGAATATTTCATCGATTTTGAAATATTAAATGTAACAGTCTGATCATTAACCCTCATCATTAATTCCCCTTTTTGCACATCTATCATGGATCTGCCTGTTGCTAGAAAAGGTCTCCCCAAAATTATGGGTATCTCTTAATCTTCCTCCATATCTAACACAATGATATCCACAAGAAAAATAAATTGATCCACTTTTACCAAAACATCTTCTATAACTCCTTTAGGATATGTGATTGAACGATCTGCTAATTGCAGAGTTACAGTAGTCGGGGTTATTTCTCCTAGTCCCAGTCTTTTGAATATTGATAGAGGCATAAGGTTAATGCTTGTACCCAAATCACATAAAGCTTTTCCACAGAATCTTTCTCCGATTGCACATGAAATTATGGAACTACCAGGATCTTTAAGTTTTTCAGGAAGCTTTTTCTGAATTATCACACTGCACTCCACACTAAGTGCAACAGTTTCATTTTCTTCAAACTTCCTCTTTTTATTAAGAATATCCTTCATAAATTTTGCATAGCTTTGCATTTGTTCTAGGGCTTTGGCAAATGGAATATTAATGGTAAGCTTCTTTAATATCTCCAAGAATTTAGAAAATTCCTTATCCAACTTTTGTTGATGAAGTCTCTGAGAAAATGGAGGTGGTGGTTTTTCTAAATCAACATTAGGTGGAGAAATAGGTCTTTCAAAACCTTTTGGAGCGTCCTCTTTAGGTCTTTCAATCTCTTCTTTCTCTACTTCAGTTTCTTTTTGAACTCTACCTTCCAATTCTTTTCCACTTCTCAGTTGAATTACTTTCACTTGTTCTTTATTCTTTTCTCTTGGATTCACTTCAGTATTACATGGAATCAATCCTTGGGATCTATTACTTAAGGCATTTGCAATTTATCCCAATTGATTTTCAATATTTCTGATGGTTGCTCCTTGAATTTGTAATTGATTTCCCATATGTGATACTACTTCCATAGACAACTTCTTCTCCTTATTTTGTAAAGCATTGTTATAACCTGAAGGATAAGTTAATCTATTATTATTATTATTACCTTGGTTATTCCAATTCCCTAATGGGTTTACTTGGGTGTTCCCTCATTGTTGATTAACACCACCCTGATTATTGTTATTCCAGTTAAAATTTGGATGATTCTTCCAACCTGGGTTATAATAATTGGAATATGGGTTGTTAGGTTTGATTATAGCATTCACAGTTTCTGGTGAAGAATAAGAATCAACCATTTGGCATAATGAATTTTCTTCAATCATGAGATTTGGTTGAGAAAAATTTATCCCAAATTTGTCTATCAACCTTGATACAGCAGCAACTTGATTTGCTAACATTGTAAAAGCATCATTTTCATAAACTCTGGCTATCTTTTTAGGATTTAACCTTTCAGAAGGCCATTGAAAATTATTAGTAGCCATTTCTTCAATAAAAATATAAGCATCAGAAAATGGTTTAGACATTAATGATCAACCAGCAGCAGCATCGATGATTGATCTCAGAGATTCAACTAATCCATTATAAAAAGTTTGAATTATTAACCAATCTGGTATAGCATGATGTGTACATTATCTGAGGAGATCTTTAAATCTTTCCCATGCTTCATATATTAATTCTTCTTCAAACTGACAAAAAGATGTTATATCATTTCACAACTTAGCAGTCTTAGATGGTGGAGAATATTTAGTAAGGAATTTTTGTGACAGTTCACCCCAAGTTCTAATTGATCCAGATGCTAACGAATGTAACCACATTTTAGCTTTATCCCTTAGTGAGAAAGGAAAAAGTCTAAGTCTATTAGCATCATCCGAAACACCATCATATTTAAAAGTAGCACACAAATCTAGAAAATTAGCAAGATGCAAATTAGGATCTTCAGTTGTTGCTCCCACAAACTGATTATTTGGCACCATTTGGATAATAACAGGTTTAAGCTCAAAAGAATTTGCAGCTACAGCAGGGTTTTGAATACTACCACGAAGTTCATCTACTCTAGGGTTAACATAATCTCTTAAAGGTCTTAATTCTTGATGGATGCCAACATTTTGATATTGATGATTTGCCGTTTCTTGAATTTTTTTTCTTTTTCTGTATTTTTAATTTTTTTTTTATTTTTCTGATAGTTCTTTCTAATTCAGAATCGAAAGGTACAAGTCCTTCAGAACCTGAACTACACATACAATAATAAAAAAAACAAAATACTACACACTAACAAAACAAAGAAAAGTAAAAATTTATAATTTCTTAATTCTCTTTAAAATGCAATTTAAATTAATTTCCCCGACAACATCGCCAAAAACTTGATCCCCGATAAAGGTAAGTGCAACGGGTGCCAGAAGCTTGATACTGTCCTGTAAATGTAACGACACTAAAAACTTGATTCCCGGCAAACAACACGAAAAACTTGGGCTGCTAGGAATATATGCGCTGATGATTTAAGATATGAAAATAATGATTTTATAATATGGGATACTATGCAAGTATACGTATCGTTTATCAAGTAATATAGGACTTTCTGATTAAGCCCCGAGATATCGAACCCACAGGGAAAATATGAAAATCTTTAAAGGAATCAGAAAATTATCTTTTCACTTTCTTTAATTCTTTTTGAAAAAGTATGTCTTGATTTTAAAAAGTCTTAAAAGTTGATTTGTCTTTTGAAATTTCCTTAATAAAATGTTAAGCAAGAAATTAAAATTATAATAATTAATAACACTGGATGTAAAATACTATTAACTAGAATATCTTTTTCTTTCCTTTTATGAAGTAGTAATAATTCTTAAAGTACTGTTGTGGAAGTATTCAAATTTTTTTTGTGACAGATAGAAGCAAATGTGTTCTTTACCCTTACTTGATTCTATAAAGAACATAGGTTAATTTGAAATTTTTATTTTTTTGAACATGGTTAGGCAGGGAAGATACCAGTCTCTCACTCTAGAGTTCCCTCGATTCCCACCACCTGGAGGCTAACTTCTCATAACAAAACTCAAAACTTCAAACCAAATTAGGGGGTTTTAGCTTGTCACTCTAAAATCCACTAATTTTACTCCTTTTTATAAAAATATATTCTAATATTACATTCAATTATATGGACTACAATTCTCACCCATATAATTGCATGTGATTCTTACTAACTTTTATGAGACAATACCGTATTGGATCTTATATAATCTCAAGAAATTTTATAACTTAACAGGACAAATTAAGAAGTAAACAAAGTTTTTACAATCAATCTTCACAACCTCTTCCAACTTTTAAACACTTATACTTTCCACAACAATTCTCTTTAAATTAATTACTTCTCCATTTAAGAAAGAAAAAGATAAAGTAAACTACTGAGAATGCATTGATAAAATATAAAAATACATTGATTTGAAATTAAAAACAATGATAAGAAAAACAATAAACGAAAATAAGTATTAATAAACTAAATAGAAGTAAACACTTATCTGAAAATTCTCTCCACATGACTAAGGAAGTTCCTCTGAAACTTTGAGTCTTCACTAAACTACCTCTCAGAGCAAGTCTCCCAACTCCGTTGACTCAGAATACAGACTTTAGACTTCAATAAAAACTAAACTAAAAGAAAGAAAAGAAGTGGGAAGAAGAATACTTCACTCCGACCCTTTTCTCCTTTCTACTCTCTACTCCTACTCAAAATAAAAACTTTTAAAATGCACTGGAAGAACAGTGTAAGTACTCTTCAAAATGTAGTGGAAGAGTCTCCTAAAATTGCCTCCTCTAAATCTTTCCTAAGACTCCCTTTAAATAGTAAACCAAAAGGTGCCTTGGTGTCTCTTCAAAATGTGTCCTGATTCGATTATCTACCAAGGAACGCACCCCTTCATTCAAACTTGCCTCCCAAAGGAAGTTATGGACGTTACCACCAAGTGTTGCATCCCATCCCATTTGAAATTGGTGCCAAATCCATTTGAATCTCGATTTTTAACTGTGACGACTAAGCGCCGGCCCAGCGACGCTTAGCCGCAAGTGCCAAATTTTTTATTTTTCATTTTTTTGCTCCAAATTAGATCTAATTTTGCTCCTTTCATCATGACCATCCATTTTCATCATACCTGCAAGAAAAACACAAAATACCTTCCATTAAAGTGCAATATCATTAAAAATAGGTATAAAATGTGCATAAAAATACTATATATTTTACGAGATCAATAGGATTGTGTAATTCACTCCTTCGAGAATTAATGATCTCTTTATGATTGAGAATATACCTATTTGCCTCTATTCCAATTTTAATGCGACAAGTGATAATATAAATGATGTGTATCGTTATTTGACGGATGAAAATGAAGATTGGGAAGTAAGAGACAATGGATATTTTAGTTTCCCCTCTGCATCTTTAAATCTGGTGTCAAAGCAGTGGCATTATTTTATTTCGGCCAAGTTATTTCCAACTTTGAAAATTAGTAAAGTACCAGGGAAAGTGCTATTTTGAATTTTTGTATTCAAAGTAGAAGGCCGATTGATATTGGAAATATAATTGTGAAATTAGTTTTAGGATTGATAGTTCATGGATCTAAATATGGGCTTGGACACCAGTCGACCATATTTCTGTTGTGTAGTCAATCACAAGTTTCGTACGAGAGTTGGGAAAAGGTTCTTCTGCCCTGGAGGCCTATTAATCCAACTAATCTTTATGAGCACCAAACAGTAGGAGATGAAGGTGATATAAATCTGCTTACTGATCAACCAACTCGGACTTCACAACCCATTTAGCCTTACTTTCCTGAAAATTCCAGAATGATACTAAAGAGAATCAAGCAGTTGGAAAAATAGGTACAAAATGTTTTGAATTTTATTAATAATATTTCTAATTTATTTGATCATATAGACTGGAGGATGAAGGAACAATTTGATCACACTTGTCGGATTGAGATGGGCCTAATAAATCTGATGAATAAGAACACTGTGATTGCTGAGGATTCATCTAATGAATTCCCATTTCGTCCCTTCTACAATTGTTTCATGCATCTACAATCTATTGGAGATATCAGACAGGAAGATAGTTCTGAGACTGATGAGGAGTGATTACTGGATTATGCTTATTTTTTATGTGAGTTTTCTTTACTTTGCTTAATTTTGTTTGGTGTGTTTAGTATTTGCTTTGCTTTACTTTGTAGTTTGCATTTGGATTTTCTATGCTTAATTTCTTTATGTGTGCTTAGATTTTAGTGTTTGCTTATCGTAGTGTACTTGCAACACTAAAAATCTAAGAGTTGTTGGTTTCATTTGATGAGCATATTAGTGTTTATGTTGTAATGTGGATTTTATATATAGAAGTATGTTTTGTGTTGTTTGTGTAAGAATTGTGTTAGTTATTGCTTGTGTGATGAAATAGATGCTTAATGAAGTGTTAAATGTCATTGTGGAGAACGAAACGATTGAAATTACAAAAAAAAATTTGGACTCAGAAAAATTTTTGCACTGGCGCCGCGGTGCCCAAATACAAAGAGTTCAGCCTATTTAAAAAATATAGCGCCACCGGTGCCTGAGTACAGAAAAAGGCCAAAAACCCTTTATTTTTTGATTTTGACCCTAGGAGCCACGATCTTTCCCATTACTTTCGTCTTCCTCCTCCATTTTTACGATTTTGAAGACCTAGGGCTTGCTAGATCTTGGATTTGAAGCGATTTCAAGGCTTTTCGAGACTAGATCTACACTTCTCTTGGTAAGAGCTTCACTTTAAGTTAAAATTTTTTATTTTCACCATAGAAATCTCTCACATTACTTAGATTAGAATTTTGAGATTTTTGAAGAAACTTTGAGATTTCCTATGATGAAATTTGCTCTTACTTGTTTATAATAGTATTTAGAGTTTGTTAGATTATGGATTTGGAATTAAATAGACTTTTCTTGCAATTTGTAGAAATTCACATGGCTCCAAGGATGAGTAAAGGGAAGAGAAATTTGGATTTTGATGAAGAAAAATTTGTCAATGTTAAAGGCAATTTCGTTTTAATTCTTACCTTTACAATAAGACGTGTATTCAGGGTCGTGCTTTTGACAATCCTGGTAGATCTGTTGAACAGTTAATTACTGAGCGAAAAAGGGAGAGATTTGTTATTTTACTGCTAATACTGTTTTGGGTGTTATTAGAGAGTTCTATCCTAATGTGCCCTGTACTGAGACTAAGTATGTGTTAGTTAGAGGAAAAATAGTTGAATTTACTCCTCAGCGTATCAATGCATTTTATCAGACTTGGTAACCTTTTGTTTGTGAATATGAAAATTTTGATACCCGAGAGGCGAATATGAAAGAAGTGATTGCTTTTCTGATAGATGGAAAAGGGGAATGGAAAGTAAGTCAAAAACAGATGATTAACTTCCCTACTTCCAAGTTAAATGTTGCATATAAAGTTTGGCACTATTTCATTTTAGCATGATTGTTACCTTCTTATCACCACAGTGAAGTTACAAGGGATAGAGCAATTTTGAACTATTGTATTCAGAATATGAAGAAGATTGATATTGGAGCTATTGTTTTCAAGAACATTTTGTCTATTGCTAGAGGCGAGACCACTAGAGGATTAGGACATCCTTCCCTAATTCATGCCCTGTGTGTTCAGTCTGGAGTAGAGTTCAATAGTTTTTAAGAGATAGCTATACCAATGAGACTGATTACAAAGACTATCATTTGTACTTATGAGTCTCATGTGGGAGCACGAGATGAGAGTAGGAGTACTGATATTCCTACTACGAGCTATGACATTCCATCTACATCTGAGCCCCCTACTTTGTTTGATATTATGGAGTAGCTGAGACTACAAAGTGCTAGTATGGATAGACTCCATGGTAGGATGGATGTGTTTGAGGCTAGAATTGATGTAAATGAAGATTATATGAGAAGAAGAGTCGAGTTCGATATTGCCTATCATGACGCTCAGGTCAGATTCATGAGGGGGGAGACTGATGTGATATTACCTACCTGCCCCAGCTATACACCATAAAGACCTGATCCTGTTGACCCTGCTGATGAAGATTGGTAGTTTGTTTGTTTTTGTTTTTGTTTTTCTTGTTATGTGTTGTGTTGTTTTTGTGATGTAATAGTTATTTACTTTCCATGTGATGTAAACTGTTGATGTACTGTTATGTTGTAATAAAAATTTGAAATTATTAAATGAACTGTGTAGTGTTTTGATAGTTTGTTTAGTAGTTGTGGTGTTTTGTTGGATATTTAGATGTTTAAAGTTAATATCTCTTTACGCTGCAAATGTTTAAAAATTTTATATCACTGTTATTAATTGTTCCATGTCTGTTAGCTATAATTTTTTACTAATACCAGATAGCTTTTGAAGATTTCAAGATCCCAGCACAACAATATTAGTTTCTTTTACTCTCCACTGTTTCAAATTTATTAAAAAAATTTAAGTTTTGGGGAGGGTAGAAAAATTTTAAGTCTTATTTTTTCTTAATTTTTATATTTTAAAAAATTATTAGCATAACTTCTGGCAGTTGAAACTCACTTTAGATAACTAAACTTTTTATTTCAGTTGAATAATATGGAAGGATTGAATGAAATTTTTTAGTAAAAAAGGTTAATTTTATAAGGATAAGATATTTGGTATGAAATGATTTGATTATAGTTAACTATTTAAAGTAAAAAAAACTGAATTTTTGAAATGTTAAGAGACTTAAAGTATTATGTGTGAATAAGAGATTGTGACTTTATGATGAATGATAAAGCTCATACCTAATTATAAAGTAGGAAGGTGTTTCAAGATTGAACTTTAGAAAGAGGAGAGTGAAGTTCAAAATCATTAAAGGCTATCTAGATATAGTAATCCTCAGTAAAAAAGGGAAAGAAAACAAAGGAAGGATTGAACAACAATCCCAAAAAGAAAGAAAGAAAAAAGAAAAAGAAAAAGAAAAAGAAAGAAAAATATTTATGAGGAGAAGCTTGAGGAGATGCCTAATCAAAAATTAGCTTCACTTGAGTCACTCTAAAGGGAGAACTTAATTTCATTTCTGAATTTATATTTAAAGTATTGGCCTACATTCTGATGAACTTTGCATGAACTCCTTTTTCACATAGTTTTTCACGACACTCTTAATGTGACAAATTATGGTTTATCTTGAAATAAATAGAAGACTAGAACCCTTAGACTTGATTGTTGAATATTCTTATACCTGTAGTGTTGACCTGAGTTACTGAATTTATTTCTAAAATTCTTACCAATATATTCTTTTGAATGAAAAATTTTAGTGTCTTACAGATGAAAAGTACATTGCCTTGAGTTATATTTTTATGTAGTAAAAGGATTACTTAAGGGCAAGTAATTGTTAAGTTTGGGGGATTTTGATGCACCAAAAATATATACTATTTTTGCTATATAATTTTACCCATTTTTGGTGATATTGCACGTTAAAGAAAGGTATATTTCATGATTTGTTGCACGTATGATGATTTTAGGTGATTGGAGTGAAAAGAAGCGAAAAGGAACGAATTCAAAGCGAAAATGAGCAAAATGGAGAAAAATAGCTTCTAGCGCCGCCGGCGCCATTTTCCTGAGAGCTCCAGAATTTATTGGGACAATAGAACGCCGCGGCGCCCAATGTCGGTGCAATTCAAATTTAAAGAGTTTTGGCAAATTTTTGAAGGGATGCTTAAAGAAACTATTGGGATTTCGTTTCTAAAATATATGTAACTATTTTTTGACGAAATGAGTGAAGTTCTAGGAGAGTTTTACAGAGTTCTAGAGAGGGAGTGAGTGTGTTGAGTGTTAGGGCTTAGAAGAGAAGAGTGTAGAAGTGAGAATTGGAGAGGGATTCTTCTCTAAGGAGTGAAGAAGAAGGAGTAAAGTGAGAGATTACTTCTTCATTTCCATTCTAAAGAGGGAATTGAGTGTTGCAAAGAAAAGAGAAAAGGATTCAAAAGAACTTCAAGGGATTTGTATCGGGGAAGAGAAAGAGATAAGTTGTATTTGCTTTTGTGGTTTGTATGACTTTTCTTTTATATATAAAATCCATGTTTTATTGTGGCTTCTCCATGAATTTTGAGTAGTCTCCTTTGTCTTTCATCTTGCATAGAAATGTGATGATGTAATGATGTGGATTTGAAGTGTTTTTAAATTATTGGAGAAATTGTGATGGTTTTTCATTTCGAACTTAATTCACTTTTCGATCCGGCCAATTGAATTGTTAAAATCTGTTGTTGAACATCAACTCTGAAAGGATTTAGTGTCCTACAAAAATAATGAAGAATCCATTCAGTGTCCATAGATAAATTGCGTAGTTCATGGGAATTAAGTGCAAATAAATAAGGAAATGTGTTTTGATGGACGTCAAATTGGAGGTTTCAGGGTGATAGGATGAGATCCCTAATTTGGTCCTAAGATTAGTAACTAAACTCAAACGTTAGTGATGCAAGTTTTTTTATATGCAAGGATTTATGAGCAATAGATGTATAATAATTTTTATAAAGTCACAATGATCCAACGCAAGTATATGTATCGTATCAAGTAATACAGAGCTCTAATGGAATCCCATTTATCAATCCCACAGGGAAGCGAGGTAAGAGGTTCTTAGTCAAATTCTAGTCTACTACTAACAACCTTAGTTTGGAAGGGTGATATAAGTGGTTTTTCTAACAGCTACTCTTAAATGCAGATGATTATATGTAACAATAATAACTACTTCCTAATGTAAATATTAATATTAAAGATAACACTTTTTGGGGAAATTGGTTTGGTGAATTTTGAGATAATAAAAACTACTATTTTCATGTAACGAATTGGATAATGTATAGGAATGAGATGCATTAAATATTGTATGTGCCAAATACGAGCAATCCTATTCTTTACCCTCTTCCAAGCACCCCCTCTTCAGAGTGATATAAAGAACATTAGCAAATCCTAGGCACAGTCCTTAAATCCAAGGTTAGGCTGGGAGGATAATGGCTGCCACTTCAGAGCTCCCACTTCCCTTCATGTGAAGTCTAACCCTAGCTTTAGTTACCAAACTTCATGACCAAATTAGGGATCTCAGCCTGTCACCCTGAAACCTCCAATTCGACGCGCAAGAAACCATATTTCCCTATTTATTTGCTATCAATCCCCATGAATTACGCAATTCATTCACAGACATTGAATGTGGTTCTACTTTGTTGAGAATTACACTGCCCTTTCGGGTCTATGCAATTACAACAAATTTTAACACTAAAACGAGCTCTTTTGTAATGTAAATGAAGCGCAAGTAAAAACCATCACTTTTATAATTAAACTTATTTTAGAAAGAATCCTAATATCCTAAACATAAATCCTACTCATTAAAAAGGAAAAGTAGAGTGAAAATAATGGCAAAAACTTCTTATGCCACTATTTCCAAACAAGAAGAAAGAGAAAGAGAAGGACATCACAAAGCACGAAGAAAACACAACGAAAAGCTTCATTTCAAAGAAAATCCACAAAATAAGTATTTATAAAATTATAAGATAATAAAGAACACAATACATAGCTTTTTCCCCTTGAAATAAAGATGAAAATCTCTCCCACAAAGTCTCCCGCCGATCCATGCAATGCTAGAATATTCCCTTACAGATTCTCTCAAAATCCCCTCATCAATCTCTTCAAAAAGATAGAAATCTACATTTCTAATCCTATTCTAAGATCTCTAAGCATTCTCCAAGTTTTCCCTAACATCTCCATTTTTTGGCTTCAAATTCGATTTAAAATAGTGTAGGGATGAACTTCCCAAGGGGTAAATGAATAAACCTTCCAAAAAGCGTCCAGATTCGATGTATAAGGCCAAAAACCACCCAATATCGCATCCCAACCGTCCGGAGCGCCGCTAGCGCTGAATAGAGTGTTATCGGCTCCTTATTTTAGTGGTCTCGGATTTATGGCACCGCTGGCGCCGGTTTGGGTGCTTCCAGCGCCCATCCTATGCAGCTCCACCATTTTGCTCCGTTTGGCTCCGTTTTAGCTCTGATTCACCCCGTTTTAATTGTGTTGCGTTCCTAATAAATAGCCCTAAATAATAAGAAAAAAAAAACAACATTTCATTAAAGTGTAACTTAATTCAAAAATATGTAAGAAGTGTAAAAGAGATTAAATATAGAAAGACTTATCAAAATGTTTCAAGCCAAAATTTGCTTTCTTGCTCGTTTTTGCTCCAAATTACACCATTTTTGCTTCCTTTAGCTCCAATCATTATTTCTTATATCTAAAACCAAAAAACAAACAAAATACCTTCCTTGAAAGTGTAATATCATCAAAAATGAGTAAAATTTTATAGCAAAAAGCGTATATATTTTAGGCGTGTCAATACCCCCAAACTTAATTGTTACTTGTCCACAAGTAACACTATAACTTTAAAAATAAAATATGTTGACTAGTGGTTGTGGGTTTTAAAAAAGTTTACTATAATTTCATCTCAGAAATATTATAGTATAACATAGGATAAATTCTAGCAAATCAACCTAGGACTAGAGTGTAAGAATATCTCATACTCAACTTAGGAATCCTAATTT
Organism: Papilionanthe hookeriana x Papilionanthe teres; assembly: GCA_022702705.1. NCBI lineage: Eukaryota > Viridiplantae > Streptophyta > Magnoliopsida > Asparagales > Orchidaceae > Papilionanthe > Papilionanthe hookeriana x Papilionanthe teres. The sequence continues at coordinate 13,342,909 of CM040432.1, read as the reverse complement.
TCTATTTACTTCAAAAGTTATTGAAAATTGTCAAACTAAAAATTCATAAATTGTATAAAAAAATGGAATTTAAGCACCTTATATATTACCAATTTGACCAATACCTTTTGAAAGAAGAATAAGTATAGTATTGTTTTTAAGTCTTTTCATTTAAAAAAGATTGAAGTGAAATCACTTGTTGGTCAAGCTTCTCCTCACTTTTTTTTTTTTTCTTTTTTTTTCTTTTCTTTCAGGATCATTTTCTATCCCTTTTTTTCACTTTTTTTTCTTTCTTTCGTGATCATTTTTAATACAATTTTTTTTTTACTTTTTTTTAATGTGAGGATTATTATATCTGGATAGGCCTTTAATAATTTTAAATTTCACTATCCTCTCTCTAAAATTCAAAACTCAAAACTTTCACTCACTTTTTATAAGCATAAGTATTAGTTCGAAAAAGGGTTCAATAAAGGCTCAATTCTCATTCAGTATAAATCTAAGAATTTTAGCTTTTCAAATATTCAACTCCTTTCTACTATAAATAGAAAATTTATTTTTCCAATGTTTCCTACAAAATATCTTAACTCTAGAACAGTTTCTTCACAAATGATTTCAACTAAGTTATTTTTCTAACATTCATAAAATCAAAATTATAGTACCCTAAAGGTAACACCACATACCACAAGTCAATTTAAAAGTGATATTAAATTAAATGCAGGCTACTGAGGACAAATAAAGTTACATTTTAAAAATTTTTCTTCCCCCCAAACATAAATTTTAAAATATTTTGCTATTAATTCCATAAATGTAGCAGGAAGAAAAAGTAAAGGTTTAATCTACTTACTACTACAACATCCTATCAAATTCATATACATACATAATCAGGATATAATGACTGTAGGAGAAAGTAAATCTAACCTAAAACATGCTTGTAATAAATTTACACTAAAAGAAAGTATTTTCACATTAAAATTTTATTTTTCTTCCTACCCCAAAACTTAATTTTTAACATATATAGCATTCAGTACAAAAAATATAAACAGAAAGAAAAAAAATTTAGAAATTCTATCTACCACAAATGTCTATCAAAACCATTTACAAGTATTCATTAGGACAGAACAATATGCAACAGAAAGTCAACATAAACTAATCATGTCAGAATGAAATTCACTAAATAAAAGTTTAACTAGCATAGCAGGTATCAGCAAGGGAATATAAAATGTTCTTCAATTATTATATAAAATTGTAACACAAACATAAACACACCTAAGATAAATGAGGTCAATTCTTCCATTAACTCATCACATAACACTGATTTACTTCTAATTTCTAACAGAATCACTACACTAATAAATTAGGTACATTTTAAAATGATTTTATAGATTATAATTCCAAAGATAAGATTATTCCTGATAAATTGGTTCCTAGGCACCAATCTCAGGCATCATCTAATCCCTATAATTAAGCACCTCTAACTATTATAAATCGTAGTGTAAGATCATCCACAAGTTATTCATCAAATAGGTTCATGAATCCTATCAAATGAAAACAAAGTTACAGAAAGGATGTAACAAAATTGAGATGAAGTTGTCATTGTTCAAATTCATTATATCTCTTGTAAAACTCAAGTCCGAGTAAGACCCGAGTTATAGTGAACTCGTTAATCCAACTACTACAAGAGAACATACAAGTCTAACCATAATAAGAAGTTAAGGAATCACCTCCCTCATGACACACAAAGATGAAATCAAACTAATAACAATCCAAACATCTATGAATCAACAATCAAACTTATCAATCAATAACGACACATAAAGATCAAGTCAATCCACTCTTAAGCAAATACCATAATCAAAGCACATTGATAACTATGGGTTGCCTCCCATGAAGAGCTTGGTTTTAACGTCGCAGGTCAGACAAATGATTCCTCCTAGATCAAAATTCAAATTAAATAATCCTCGATTAATTGCCCAATCCTTTTTAGATCCAGGAATTCTTACAAAATCCTCAAATTGTAATTTTTCATTCAGCTCTTCCTTTTCATATGGATTTATATCATTGTTCCTCATATTTCTTTCTAGATCCAATATTCTTCTATAAATTTTATGAATTTTCATAAATATCATTCTTGAAATTTATAAAAAATGGATCTCTATAAGATAATTCAAGTTCTCCCAAATTTTGGATCGGATTATCTCTAGATAATTCAGATTCAAGATCAAACTCTTTAATGTCACTCTTCTGTTTCAAGTTATCTTCCAATTCTTCCCCTTTATAATTATTAAATGATGGAGGATCTATCTTAGTTGAGGAAATAAGTTTTTCTCATTCCTTTGGGTCTATTGCTAAGTGAATTAGAAATTTCTCCCAGTTGATTCTTTATGTTTCTAATCGCAGCATTTTGACTTTGCAACTGGTTTCCCATTTGCAATACCACTTTGTCTAGAGACATCTTCTTATCCTCAAATTATTGAACAATATTAGAGTCCAGTGGATGTGAAGGCCTATATCTTGTGTTACACTGCCTATTCCAACTTCCATTAGGATTTGTATGATTGTTTTCCCATTGTTGATTTCTACCCTCAGTAGTATGATTCCAGTTAAAATTAGGATGGTTCTTCCAACATGGGTTGTAAAATTTAGAATATGGGTTGTTTATGGTATTTAAAGTCTCATATAATAAGTTGGAATCAATCATACGCCCTAATGAACTTTCCTCACTTACAGGAGTAAATTGAGGTTGGTTCATTCCAAATTTGTCCAACTTCCTTGATATTGCAGCAATGTGAGATGCAATAATTGTAATCGCATCCGTATCATGAACGCTAGCTACATTTTTATGTTTTACCCTTATAGAAGGCCATTGAAATTCATTTTTAGTCGTTTCTTCAGTTAATGCATACGCTTCATCAAATTTTTTTGACATTAATGAACCACCAACAGCAGCATCAATAATGGACCTACGGGATCCTACTAACCCGTTATAAAAAATTTGAATGGTTAACCAATCTGGCAGAGCATAATGTGGACACTTTCTTAGGAGTTCCTTAAATCTTTCTCAAGCTTCGTATATTGATTCCCATTCATACTGACAAAATGAGATAATATCATTTCTAAGTTTAGTAGTCCTTGAAGGTGGAAAATACTTAGCTAGGAATTTCTGAGTTAACTCCTCCCAATTTTTAATAGAACCAAGTGCTAATGAGTATAACCACATTTTTGCCTTATCCCTCAGTGAGAAAGGAAAAAGTCTTAGCCTAACAGCATCGTCTAACATGCCATTATAATGAAATGTAGCACAAAGTTTTAGAAAACTAGATAAGTGTAAATAAGGATCCTCCGAAGGAGTTCCCCCAAACTGGTTGTTCTGCACAAGTTGGATAATCACTAGATTTAGTTCAAATGAGTCAGCTTCTATAACAGGGTTTTGTATACTTGAGTGAATTTTATCTATCGTAGGATTTACATATTCCATCAATGATTTAGGATGATTTATCAAGTTATTATTTTGAATGTTTTCTATTTCCATTTCTAGTTTTTCAAGTCCTTTCTGTTTTTTTTTTAATTTTTTTCTATTTTTCTAACTCGGGATCATAAGGAACAAGTCCTACAAATCCTTTGTTTTGCATACGTAACACAACAAACAATACATTAATAATAAAACAAAAATAAAAAGAAAAATATATTCAACTCAACAAATCATTTTCACAAACACCTTATTTTTCACAGAAACAGTTTTTTTTTCACAACACTTTTTCATACAAAAAAAAATTTTCACACGAACAAAATTTTATGACACTAAAGTTTTACAATTCTAAGCATAATTACTTCAACTAAATATCTCCTAAAATTCTTATCGAAGCTTCCCCGGTAACAGCGCCAAAAACTTGATGCGACTTTTTTTATATGCAAGGATTTATGAACAATAAATATATAACAATGATCCAATGCAAGTATACGTATCATATGAAGTAATACAAGGCTCTAATGGAGTCTCGTTTTTCAATCCCACAGGGAAGCGAGGTAAGAGGTTCTTAGTCAAATTCTAGTCTAAACAACCTTAGTTTGGAAGGGTGATATAAGTGGTTTTTCTAACAGCTACTCCAAAATGCAGATGATTATATGTAACAATAATAACTACTCCCTAATGCAAATATTAAATACTAAAGATAACACTTTTTGGGGAAATTAGTTTGGTGAATTTTGAGATAATAAAAACTACTATTTTCATGTAACGAATTGGATAATGTATAGGAATGAGATGCATTAAATATTGTATGTGCCAAATAGGAGCAATCCTATTCTTTACCCTCTTCTGAGTACCGCCTCTTCAGAGCGCTATAAAGAACATTGGCAAATCCTAAGCTTAGTACCTAAATCCAAGATTAGGCTGGGAGAATACTGGCTGCCACTTCAGAGCTCCCACTTCCCTTCACCTGAAGACTAACCCTAGTTTTAGTTACCAAACTTTAGGACCAAATTGGGGATCTCAGCCTGTCACCCCGAAATCTCCAATTTGATGCCCAAGAAACCTTATTTCCCTATTTATTTACACTCAATCCCCCTGAACTATGTAATTCATTCACGAACATTGAATGTGGTTCCACTTTTTTGAGAATTACACTGCCCTTTCGGTTCTATGCAATTACACCAAATTTTAACACTACAACGAGCTCTTTTTGTAATGTAAATGAAGCGCAAGTAAAAACCATCACATTTATAATTAAACTTCTTTTAGAAAGTATCCAAATATCCTAAACATGAATCCTACTCATAGCAAAGGAAAAGTAGAGTGAAAATAATAGCATAAACTTCTTATACCACTATTTCCAAACAATCAGAAAGAGTAAGAGAAAGACATCATAAAGCAAGAAAAAAACACAACGGAAAACTTCATTTCAAAGCAAATCCACAAAATAAGTGTTTACAAAATCATAAGATAATTGAGAACACAATACTTAGCTTTTTCCCCTTGAAAGAAAGATGAAAATCTCTCCCATAAAGTCTCCCGCCGATCCATGCAATGCTAGAACATTTTCTTACAGATTCTCTCAAAATCCCCTCACAAATCTTTCTAAAAAGATAGAAATCTACATTTCTACTCTTATTCTAAAATCTCTAAGCATTCTCCAAGTTTTCCCTAACACCTCCATGTTTTGGCTTCAAATTCGGTTTAAAATAGTGTAGGGACAAATTTCCCAAGAGGTGCATGAAGAAACCTTTCAAAAAACGTCCAGATTCGATGTATATGGCAAAAAACCGCCCAATATCACATCCCAACCATTTGGAGCGCTGCCAACGCTGAATAGGGTGCTGTCGGAGCCCTATTTTGGTGGTCTCGGGTTTCTGGCGCCGCCGGCGCTAGTTTGGGCGCCCCAGCGCCCATCCTGCGCAGCTCCACCATTTTGCTCCGTTTGGCTCCGTTTAGCTCTGATTCTCCCCGTTTCAGTTCCGCTACGTTCCTAATAGATAGCCCTACAAAATAAGCTAAAAATAACATTTCTTTAAAATGTAATCTCATTCAAAAATATGCAAGAAGTGTAAAAGAGATAAAATATAGAAAGACTTATTGAAATGTGTCAAGCTAAAATTTGTTTTCTTGCTCGTTTTTACTTCAAATTGCACTATTTTTACTTACTTTTGCTCCAATCACCATTTCTTGTACCTAAAACCAAAAAACATAGAAAATATCTTCCTTGAAAGTGTAATATCATCAAAAATGAGTAAAGTTTTATAGCAAAAAGCGTATATATTTTGGGTGTGTCAGTTAGCCTTCAGGTGAAGGGTGAGTGGGAGCTCCGTAGTGACAGTCGGTATCCTCCCAGCCTTGCCTTAGATTTAGTGACTGAACTTAGGATATGTCAATGTTATTTTCATGCTTGGAAGAGGGGGTACTCTTTTGAGGGTAAATAAACATTTTTTCTTCTATTTGGCACAATGCAATAAATAATCATTTCATATCATTCACATATCATATACTCGTTGCAAGAGGAAAGATACTTTTCATATATATCAAACCTTTTCAAATACAAGCTTAGTGTATGTGTTAGTTAATTTTATTTTAGAGATATAGAAGTAATTGTAGTTTGCTTGATTGTTACTATTTTCTGCATCTTGTTAGTAGAAGTAAACTTAAACTTTAATAACGATTTGAGTATTGGATTTTAGTAATACGCTATTTATTGTAAGGAACGTGTCTTCCCTGTGGGATCGATAACCAGGACTCCATTAGAGCCCTGTTTTACTTGATACGATACGTATACTTGCATTGAATGTTTGGACTTTACAAAAATCATTATAAAAATATATAAATTTGAGTTCATAAGTTCTTGCAATATAAAAAGTCCGCATCAATGCACTCGGAAGAGGGTAAAGATAATATTGTTCCTATTTGACACATACAATATTTAATGCATCTCATTCCTTTGCATTATCCAATTCATTACTTGAGAATAGTAGTTTTTATTATCTCAAAATTCTCCAAACCAATTTACTCAGAATAGGTTATCTTTAGTATTAGTATTTTCCTTTAGGAGTAGTTATTAGTTATTTTAAAATTAATATTTACCTTTAAGAATAATTGTTAAAAAAATCACATATATTGAACTTCCAAACTAAAGTCAAATAGTAGTAGACTAGAATTTGACTAAGGACCTCTTACCTCGCTTCCTTGTGGGATCGATAAAAGGGACTCCACTAGATCCTTGTTTTACTTGAGCATACGTATACTTGTGTTTGAAATTTTTACTTTACAAAATCATTATAAATATATAAATCTGAGTTCATAAATTCTTGTATATCAAAAAGTCGCATCATACGGTGATCCAAATTTTATTCTGTAAGTTGCATGATCTTCATATTCACATGTGAAAATTATGCAACCCAATTTGGTGGTCATCAAATATTATTTTTTTTGTAGAATTACGCACTTAAGGTTCCTAAGAATGAAAAATGGTCATACATAAAAAATTTTCAATGAGTCACTATTTTTAAATAATAGACTTCACCAGTGCATCTGTATCATCAAAATATTTCAAATGAGTCCCTTCATGCTTAAATCCGACCTTATTTTTAGTGTTTTTTTTGTATTTATAATCCATGTTACAACCGTAGTTCTTAATCCTTATCATATTTGTAATTGGTATTCCAGAGGAAAACTCTAGTTCTCATCGGAGTAGCCTTCTTGAAGTAATCCTTACCTTGAATAGCTTCTACCAGCTCTGCCATTGAAACCCATAGTCTAGAAAGTTTCAGTTTTCCTTTATCGTTCTTTGGCAATCCGATCGACTCCATCTTCATGGATTTTTATCAGTCTCTCTATTACTGGGCGAGGGCCATTTTTTTTCCCTCTGTCGAACATCTTGTGAACCATTTTTTCTCTGAATAGCGGTCAGATTATTCACCTTTTATAACATACAGGTTGACATATCCCTTCCTCGAGATATAATCTTTGGTCAAATTCAGGAGTTCGACAAACTATGAGGTTTACATAAACCTATAAGTATTTAAATTACACACTCCTTAGTCCTTACAATAGGGCGGCCTTTATTGTCGCAAGCTTCAGATTTCATTCCCCTAGTATCTCATTTTTGAAATAAGTGACATGCTCAAAAGCTCTTATTCGACCCTTACTTCACATGTCATAAGGACTCTGAGTCCTTGCAGAGCTTTTGGGCACCAATAAATTGTGCCATGAATAGCTTCTTTAACTCACTGTAGGGTGTGGTAATTTATACTAGGAGGCCATTGAATCATCTGACAGTTGAATCTCTCAGTGTTATGTAGAACATTGTATACTTTGATATGTTGGAAACTTTGAGAAGGCATATAACCAACTCAAAGGATGCTATGAGATTGGTCGGATTTCTCCCACCCTTGTAGGGTTCCATAGTGGAATCTTAAACTTATCGGGGGGGGGGGTGCGCTTAATATCAATAATCTGCCAAATGAATGCATTCTTCAGCCGACGGTAAACTTCCATTCGCCCAGATTATGGTCTATTCCTTGGTGTGGACCCAACACCGGTTTAATAATGGGATTCTTCAACTCGTTCGACTCCGTGACTGTCTGACGGCCTAGTAATTCAGGCGCTCAAAGATCTTGTTATGGATAAGCTTGTACTCTCCCTTGAAGTATAGCGCAGGTAAGTTCTGTCATTTTTCCCACTAATCGGTTTTGGAGTTGTTGAATTTGTTGTTGCACAAATTCTCAAAAGGACTCCATGTTAGAAGTTTTTCCAAATTGGTTTCCTCTCTTCTTTTTGACGACGTGATTCTACCTTCATTGCATCTTTTAGGACGATGAATCAAAAAATGTCATGTCTATCACACCCAAAGGAACAGTGTTGATCAGATGAGAGGAATAGAGAGAGAGGAATAGAGTGCACAATAATTTTAAGTTCTCTTAGAATAAATTCAGTAGTCCCTTCTTTAAAAAATGATCCCTTAATTAAAGATCATAGGTGGTGTCTCTGAAGGCACATATTTGTCTTGGTTTTAATGGAAATGTTACAAATAATTATTGCACTATTATAAATTTACATATTTGTAACTGATTATGGGATTATTTAATACTCGTAATTGTTGTTGGCACGGTTTCGTATTAATGACTGTTTGAAGTGAGGCATTAATGACCCACAGATGTTAGCATTCAGTCGTCTGATAATAATTCGAACTAACTTCTTGAGATAATCCCCAATAGAGACCTTTTCATTATAATGAACTTAAACCATCACACAAATGGTGTTTCATCGTAACTTGAGGAGCAGCTCTCTTTCGAACAAGAGTTCTTCACAGAGAATTAGAAAAGATGTTATGGGGAACGACCATTAGTTTTATTTGTGAAAGAACTCATAATTGGCTGAGCGGGTTGATTACACATGACTTTCCTTAGATTATGTGCATAATCTGTCTTTACTCAGCTGTACTTTTTCGGCAAGAGTTCGCAGAGAATTAGAAAGACGTTATGGGGAACGACCATTAGTTTTATTTGTGAAAGAACTCTTAATTATCTGAGGGGGTTGATTACACATGACTTTCCTCAGATTTTGTGCATAATCTGTCTTCACTCAGCTGTACTTTTTCGGTCAGCTCATGATTTCGACTGAACGAAATGATGTCTAACGCCTATTTTTCAACTGATCAGATGCAGTCTTTTCATATCTTCTTAACAAAATCATCAATTTTTCACAAGATTCGTGCAATCATATTTTCGATGAACAATAAACTTTTAAAATGTGAAATATTTCTTTTACAGCATTAGTATTCTACATTTAAAAGTTAAAATTAAACTATTAGCTATGTAACTACAAAGCAATTGTATGGTATACATATAAATCGTTAGAAAAAAAAGAATCATGCAAAATATAAGTGGAGCAAGAGCTGTACGCTCAAATAGTTTATATTAAAGAAAAGCTTATTCAAAATAAAATTTTAAGGAACATTTACATACCTCAGACAATTCTTATATATTCAGATATCTAGCATCTAAACATCCATAATTTACATGCACTGTTCAAATCTTTAAGATTATCTTTTTAAAAGTGATATACACAATTTTATTTATAGATGTATGACAGCAACCAAACTTTTGGTATAACACATGTAAATATATAAGAATTGTGTAGTTTATATATATATATATATATATATATATATATATATATATATATATATATATATATATATATATTCAAATTTTCAAAATGAACCAAATATGATTGTTTGTTCAAGCGTGCAAATAACACATATAAACCCGACCATAAAGACATCCTTTCTGATGATGAGGATATGTTAATATAATTTAGGTTACCAACTTTAAAGATAGTGATACTCGTCAGACAGAGAATGAAATTTTGACATCCGCGACAATAATAGAAATAACTGAACAAATGTCCCAAACCTTTTTTTTTTTAAGAAACTAAAATGCACATCTAGAAAATGGATGAAGCCATTACCTTTTAACTCGAATAAAGGCCACCAACTCTCTTTCTCATGTCTCGTAAACCGTTTCTTGCCAGCTCTAATACGACAACGCACATGTGGTGCCATTAACAATGGAAGGACAAAAATATAGATGCCTAAATTTATTACAAAATTTATATTCACAAGAAGAGGTTAAAGTTGCTCTTCCAAGTGATTAAAAGAGAGGCATCAGAGAACAAAGCAGCAAAATGACTTCAAATAAACATTGCTTTTAATTAATTTAGCTGTTAGTTTAGTGATCGAGACCTGAAACACAATTAATTAAGATATGATTTCACCAAGCAAAAGCTTTTGGCATGTGCTTCGAGCCGTTATATTTAAAAATGACATGATTCCACAGTGTACCTTTAGCAAATTTAATATGCAGAACTGAATTGCAGTGGCAGCGGGAGAGCGCACTTTTTCGTACCTTTATCAAAATAAGTTTGCAAAAAACATACTAAGAGAAACCTAAAAACATTACTTAAGATCGTGTACCTTTATCAAAAAAAAAATTGCAAAAAACATATTAAGAGAAACCTAAAAACGTTACTTAAGATGACAAAATAAGGCCCCAACTCAAATTCCATGAATACATTTTGGCTGTGAAAACTACCAAAGCCTGAACAAATGAAGATTTAACACCTTAACAAAAGAATTTGCAGAATTGGGAAAATATGAGGATTCATAAAGCCGGCCTCAACTAATGGTGATGATGATGATATCCACAAATTTAACAATAACACATAATTGAATTATTCTAGTACATTCAAAGCTGTCTTCATAAGCTGTAATTGAAAATTCCCAGTTAAAATCAAAATTTTATGGAAAAAAAAAATGGAAGATTGAAAGAATCTGAAGCATCTAACAGGCCTGAGAATAAGAATATCTACACCACCAACGGGTTTGCTTCTGAATTTCACCCTCTCTTATCTTCCTCACTGGAGGGAATGGCTAACACCATCCACCCTTTGCTTCTCTCAAAGGCTTTCCATGCATAAACTCACCTCCAGTTCGAATTACTCGATCTGCTCGCCAATTAGGTCAAGACCAATCAATAAAAAGGAGATACCTTGGAAGAGCAAAAAGTAGAAATGGACGCCTTGGGCGGAAAGCAAGCTGCGAGCTGCCGCAGTTAGAAGAAGAAAGGCGAGGGAGAGCTCTTTTCGATAGATTCTGTTGTGCTTTTTCTTTGGTAGTTTCTTCTGCATTGTTGTCAACTCAATGGCGACAGAATCGAGGGCAGGAGCCGAATTTCCACGATGGTGCTTGGTTTCTTTCCCAGACAAGGAAACGATATCACCTTCTGAAGAACGGCCAGATTTCTTGGTAACCACCCATTCATAAGCACTACCAAGTTGAAACAGGCCTGATATCATGGCGTTGAACTTGGTGACGGACATAGTGTTCTCAAACAAGAGGTAGGGGACGATGAACGGAAAAGATCTCGGAGCAGGGAGAATGTTGAGGAAAGACATTGTAGCAGGGATGTAGCAGACAACCCAGGTTGGGAGTTCAGCTTCGGGTACGAACATTGTCATAGGGAGTATGATGCAGAAGAGAGTGAATGAATAGAATGGTAAGATGAGTTTGCGGAGCAGAAAGAAGAGAAAGATGAGGTTGGCCTTCTTCCAGAATGCAATCTGCATTAAATGAAAGTACTTTATATAGTTAGCACAACTGTAAAATAACAAGAGAGATGGAAAAATAATACTGATGGCAAAGTTTGAAAAACAGATTTAACATCTAATTTCAGTTCTATCGCACAATGTCTCGGATTTGATTCTAATTTCAGACAGGTTTGATGAAAAAATTAAAAACAAGTTCCAAAAAGAAAAAAAACCACTACACTAGGAAAGGCATTTCATGATCAGCACTATCTTTATATATGATTTGAAAGACTTTGGCATTTTTAGCGTAGAAAATGAGAATGTTAAATTAGAAAAGCGGTAAAATGAAATGGATAAATCTATATATATATATATATATATATATATATATATATATATATATATATATATATATTTCAGCGGCATGAAACACAATTTAATAATAGTTCCGAGTTGAGGCAAATATCATTGAATAAAAAAACAAGAGATAATGGGGGCCATAATTAGCAGGAAAATGAAGGTGTAGAAAGTGACAACTAACATGCCGGTGCCTTTCAGTGTTCATATGAAAAGACACATTGATTAGATGCTTCATTATGCTTTTATAAAGAGTAATTCAAAAATTACCTGTTAATATACTCAACTGATAGAGACCAGAAACGAACTATTTTTGGTTTTTAGTAGTTTACCATGTAGATCGAACAAATAAGACAGGAGGTAATTTCTTTTCCACAATAATGTGCAATATATGCAGAAACATGTAAAAAACATAATTTTATAATAATAAATGTCTATGGAGTCGCGGAGCATAAACAATTCAACAATTACTGGGTAACACACTCAACTGATAGAGACAACTAACAAACTAATTTGGCTTTTAGTAGTTTATCATGAATATCGGAAAAATAAGGCAGTAGGAAATTTGTTTTCCACAATAATGTGCCAATCTATGCAGTAACATGTTACAAACGTGTATAATAATAATGTCTATGGAGTAAGGGAATATGAGTAGAGCAACGAATACGTGACGAGAACATTTAGTGTGTATTTGAAGAGGTCATGGATGACGGGATATCAACTTGACATTCTCCGACACCTTGCCTCAACTCAAAGGCCTCAATGCAAACTACGTCTGTAGGTATGGTGAGGTAGGCCCAACTCGTTCCGCGCTTCTGCTTGACTACTCCTATATAGACCCTCTTAAAATGATAATTTATGTATTAGTCATCAGAAGGGACGCAACAAAAAAAAAAAAAAAAAAAAAAAAGATAAGAAAAGAAAAAGAAAACCAAAGAAAGAACTTCTGTGTCAAGAAAACTCATCCAGAAGAATCAATCAGGCATTGTAAAAGATCAAATGATAAATGTCAATTAGAAACTGGGACACCCCATAGTTAGCTAAGGATGCCAGAGAAAGATTGTTTGGCACCAAAATTGGAGATTAATGGCATCCTACAAAATAGCCAAATGGTACCAACCGCGGATAAGTAGTTAGAATGGACAGAGTTCTGAAAAATATAAAATAACTGTTCAAAACTAAGACCAGAAACTTCACAGTTGTAATAAATTAAGCATATGGATAATTGCGACCACTCTTAATAAGAAATAGTCATTGAACACACGAGTATAAAATACACGCATAAATAAACAAATTTGTACATTGAAAGATTTAAAAATGAACTACCTTGGATCTGATAATATCTGGCAAACAAAGCCTGAACAAATGCATTGGCCCGGAATGCCACCGGTGTTGCTGCTTCCTGTAAGCTTCATAGGATTCTGGCAATTCACATTGACACTAAAAGAGGAAATAAGATAAACCAATTTTCCAGCTCAGGCAAGCAAGCATTTCAAATATACTGAAAAATTATGCACCCAAAAAGAGGAGTACGTTTAAAACCTCAACATCATTCAAGAAAACGAACTTCCAACCCTTGAGATGAGCCCTAACAGCAATGTCCATATCCTCAACTGTTGTCCTCTCCAGCCATCCGCCAGCATCCTCCAATGCTTTGATTCTCCAAACTCCAGCGGTTCCATTGAACCCAAAAAAGTTGAGAAAAATCCCATTCACCTGCTGCTCCACCTCAAAATGGAAGCAAAGATTGATGTTTTGAAGCCTGGTCAACAAGTTCTCATCTTTGTTAATAAACGACCACCTGGCTTGGACTAATGCTAACTCGTCGTTATCCTGAAAGTCAGCATCACTAAAATTGTCAACAAAAGAAATTTGAACCCAAAAAAGATAAAAAAAAGGAGAAGAGTTAGTCAAAACCAGTGCCACCTTGAAATGCGGAACTGTTCGCTTCAAGAAATCCGGAGCGGGTTGGAAGTCGGCATCGAAGATGGCTACAAATTCATAATCCCTCACATAGTTACAGGTCATGGCTGACTTTAAATTTCCAGCCTTGTAGCCATCTCTAATAACCCGGTGACGGTAGATGATTCCAACGCCAGTTTGTTCCCACTTGTCCACCTCCTCCCTAATCATGGCCTGTGTCGTCAGATCATCAGAATCATCCAAAACCTGGATTAGCATTTTCGTTTTTGGCCAATCAAGGTTACAAATTGCAGCGATAGATTGTTGGTAAACCTGAAAATGAAGAAATCCGAGCTGAAATTTTCTAAAAGAAATAAATATTCAATGCACATTTTGCCATATCTCATCCTTTGCAAGCCTACCTCTCTCTCATTGCACATGGGTATCTGGATGAGGACCATGGGGAAGTATTTCCCATCTTCGACATCTTCTTTAGTCGGTTTGATAACAGGTTTGATCCTCTTGAAGCGGATCCAAAAGCATCCGAAGCAAAGAATGACGCGGTCGGCGCTTTGAATCAGGAAGAGGATGACACAGGCGTTGGCAAGGAACTGAAGAGGTGGAGCTATGTACTCTGAGCGAAAGAAGACCCAGCCTGTATAAATGGAGCCGAAAATGCTCCGAAGCTTTAAAGATGGAAGCTTGAAGCTATGGAGCTCAGGAGCGGAAAGGTGCCAGCCTTTCACATAAGCCGCAATCTCGAACGCGAGGAGAAAGATGGAAAGCAGAAGAAATATTTTAATGCTGAAGTAGAAGCGGCGACGCAGAGCTGGGCTCTCGTCGGAATCGGAGTCGGTTCGGCCAGAGGCCACGCGGCGGCGAACTGCGGAGGCGAGACCCACGACAGCAGAGGCAAGTGAAGTGAGGCAGCCGGCCGCTCGGTGGGCTTTGAGGAGTAGAACCCAAGTGATTTGTTTCGCATTCTTTCCCTTTGCGCCTTTCCGTCCGCCGGCGAACTCGTCGCCACCGGAGATGTCATCGTCGTCCTCAAGCGATGAGATCTCCGAGATCGACCAGTTGGGGTTCTCCATTTTCACGACTACAGGGGTGCCCCGTTGGCTCTCCTTTCCCCGCCAATCGAACAAGGGAGCCATTACAGCCGAAAAGAAAAAAAAACCGGAAAAGATCCAGCAAATAGGCGAACGTCGATCAAAAAGAAGTGAAAGATTTCAATCTTTTCTTTAAATCTAGCTACAGGAATTTAAACCCCTAAAAATTGAGATCTTGCTTTCCATTTTCAATCCTTGAAGAAAGAAATTGAAGACAATGCCGTCATGCGTCGTCCCGTATCCCACTCATAGCCGTCAAGCTCTCATCTTTCTGTCGGTCGCAGCTCGGAGAAACTCCCGGACTTCTTCTTGAGTTCCTCCCGTGCTTTTATTGCCCACGATGCAAAACCAAACGTACCAAATAGCCTGAGACACCTTCTTTAAAGGCAGATAAGCAAAACAAGGGAAAATAATGCAAGGGCTTTTCTCAGTTACTACCAATCTAAAAGTGATTCTGCAACTGGTTAATACTAATCACTTCGAAAGCGACGGGATCACAGCTGGAGATTGATGGCGACGGGAGATCAAGGCCCCTTCGGAAATATTTTTCATGGAATTTGAGCTTAAAAAAAATTAGGAAGAAGTGACGCCAGGAAGGGGTAAATCATTGCATCCCCGGCAAGCTTCTCATGAACTTTTCAGGATATTCCCTTCTCATTCATAATTTACCACGCCATGAAAGAGATTTACCCAAGAAAAACCTAACAAAAATAAAACAATATTAACTTTTTTTATAAATAAAGCAGCAGAACGTAAAAATGCTAACGGGTTCGAGAGATTCAACGGAGGACAAGCATCAAGAGACGATAAGCCCTAACGACCGTACACCTTTCCTCCTAAATTACCAAAAATAGGTACAATGTAAAACTTACTTACACTAATTATGAAATTAACTCACTAATAAAACGCAGCCGCGTGGCTTTTTAGGCTGGTATTAAATTTTCCTTAATTTTTTAATTACAGCCGTGAAATTATTTTAAGCCTGATGGCATCCAACAGTATTGTAAATAGAAAGAGTGCGAAGTGATTAGAACCCTTGGATTTCATTGGGTACACGTGTTTGACTTTACGATCAATAAGTTTTCCAAATCTTATACAAATCAAGGGCTTCTCGATCGGGTAATACTTATCTAACCTCCACAAGTTTTTTCTCTCCAAAGACACCGACATGTTTTCGCGGGGATGGGTTGGCAGAGGCGTAAATTTATTGATCGTTCCATAGTAGTCTTAGAGATAAGGTTCGGTGAGGCTCAATACGGCGTAAGAAATTGTTTTGCGGCCCACCGCATATTACGGTCTTCGTGGAATATTAATTCTTAACGATTTCGTGTTTTTTTTTTCCGAAAGATGGAAAGGTTCGTTTGAATTCAAAGATCAAGATTGCAATTTTTAGCGATTTGATTTTTGAGACTGACGACAGTAATTTTATTTAAAGTCTTATTACAAAAGCTAAAATCGAGAGTATTACGGATTTAAAAATCTTATAAATCCTAATTTAATACATTTATAGGGGTTAAATTTTATAAATTATATCACAACGTATTTGATATTCAGTTAAATATTGTCAAATTGTTTGATCATCTTTATGCAAATTTAAAAGATTGCTATGGTTGTGTGCGTCCAAAAAAATGCTGATAGTGTAATTTTCCAGATGACTCGTAACTCTCAAGAGCATAATGACTTGTAACTCCGAAGAACATAATGACTCGTATGTAATTTCCCATAGACTAATGACTTGCAACTCTCAGGTATGATGGTGTAATTTTCCAGATCCCTCTAGAATCTTTAAATATGAGGATCTTTTTCATGTAATGGGAGGAAGCCATTTGGGCTCTACAGCCATTTAGGCACCACTCCTCTACTTTCGTAATAAGATCTTTCATTGTATAAAATGGGCCCGAGAGCTCGAGGAACACCCCCACTTTTTCTCGCTAGGGGTAATCGCTATGTCACTCCTCTCTCTCTCTCTCTCTCTCTCTCTCTCTCTCTCTCCATCTTGGTTTCTCTCTCATTATTTTTGCTCTCACTCAATCACATGCTCTATGCCTTCAGAATGGTCAACATGATAATATTGGAGCCTGGAGCATGCTATCAACAAGAAGAGGAGCAAAATCGAGGAGAAGCTCTTCAAAGAGATCTCTACCTAAAAGCGACAACAGAATTTGCAGTGCGGTAGATCCATAAGCTAAAATAGTTTTTCTCTCTCAAACAAATAAAGGACTCAATGACTTCCCTCATATGATTAAGAACCGCCATAAAAAGCTCCACAGGAACTGACGAGTCGAGCACGCCACTGCCAAAGTTGCACTCGCCAACCAACCGACCTTCCCATTTGGCCGGGCACCATTCCATCATCTGATCTACTTGATCACTCTCCGTCCCGCAAAAATCCAATGTGTTGAAGGTGCCTCGAACAACCCGCTATCCCACCTGTGTTGAAGCTCTCTCAGCCGACCCACTCTTGCAGTTGAGTGATATGCCTTGTAGCATGCTAAATTTCCCTTATATTTTAGCAGTTCTTTTTTTATGTAATTCACTTTAAAATAAGGTACTTCCATGTTTTTATTGCAGGTATAATAGGTAGGAGATTTGGAGTAAATTAGAGCGGAAACAGAACGAAAAGGAAGCAAATGGAGAAAAGGAGCAGTAGGTTCGCGCATAGGCACTAGCTTCTGGCTACTTGGCGCTGTTCTATGGCGCCGCAGATGGGCGCTTAGGTGCCAGATGGTATCCAGCAACCAGAGAAGATGGCGCCATGGCATCACAGACTGGTGCATAGGCACCAATTATTTTCCCTGCCTACCAGACAAGGTGGCATTTAAGCGCAAGAACTGTTATGTGCAGTTTCCGTAGCAATTATTTACGCAATTGGTGGTTTTGAGCGGGTGTAGTTCTAAAAATTAGAGGATCATGTTGTGAAAGTCTATAGAACGCCTAAGCGTGCCTGAAAGTAGAGTTTAAAGTTATATTATGTATTTTTTTGCATTTACTTAGAGAGAACTAAGAGGTTCTTGTATAGGATTGTTGTAAGGAGTGTAAGGAGCACTTTGAGATCCTTTGTGGGAAGATTTTTAGCTTCTTTCCTAGGGGTGAAAGATAAGTGATTCATTCTATATTGTCTTATATTAGTTGTAAACTCATTGTGTATGAATTTGTTTTATTATAAGATAATGGATTGTTGTCTTTTCTTCATGCACTGTGAGTAGATCTTTTGTACCTTTCTCTTGTGATGAAGTAATAGTTTGTGTCAGATATGTGGATACATTTAAAATGACTTTTTATTTATTATGGTGATGATTTTTTTATTTCATGCTTCATTTACTTATCAATCTTTTCAATTGATATGCTAAAACCTATTGTGAATCCATAATGATCTGAGGCTATGGCTTTAACAATTAGTAGAAATCACATTGCACTTTTTGGTGAAGAAAACGTAATCCACAAGGCAGTGCAAATAGATAGGGAGATAGGTTTTGATGGGGGTAACTTGGATGTTTCTAGGGTGACAGGTAGAAACACTTACCTTGTTAAACCAAAATTTTTTATGCACTCCGAAGAAGGTAAGGAAGAGGAATGCTCTATTTGTCACTACATACAATATATATTCTAAGTGTTTCACTCCTACACAAATTACTAATTTCATTACAAGGGGAAGGTATTTTCCAAAACTTGATCTTTCTCAACTTATTTAACTTTAGTAAAATTAACTTCAGTAGACTTAGTGATAATTTAGTAGAATTTTATAAGCGCAATTTAAATTAACTTTACTTCCATACTAAGACCTAAAAGTGACGCCAGGAAGGGGTAAATCATTGCATCCCCGACAAGCTTCTATAGGTTTAGTGATAATTTAGTAGAATTTTATAAGCACAATTTAAATCAACTTTACTTCCAAACTAAGACCTAAAAGTGGTAGCCTAAAAATTTTTATTGGGGGTTATTTACCTCTCCTTCCCTGTAGAATGGACATTCTAGACTCAATAGAGTCGTATATTACTGAAACGATGCATAAACTTGTGTGAGAATCCCCAATGAGTAATCATATATAATTTTAATAACTTTATCAATTTGAAAGAAAGAACATTAAGTTTCTGGTGCCTTTTTGAGGACTTATATAAATTGTCATAATCCATTGGGTAGATTGAGTTTCAAGCACCGTTGGCGGGGAAGAATGTGACAGTAAGAAAAACTAAAGGTGAATTTTAGTTGAATGAGTAAGATTTAGATTTGTAAAATAAAATGTGATTACCTAGTAAGTATAGTTAGTTTGTCTCAACGTTGGTCGTCGAAATTGGGAAGGTTTCAATTAATTAATATATATAATTTTGTAAAGTAGTATTTCATTTTTGAAAATATGAGACCGAACTGATCACATATATTTAATGGTTTAAATAAATGAGTACTACACTATGATCCATGAAAAAATACACATTTTTATGCCTTGATTTTTATCAAAATTTTAAGGATGTTATGCTTTAATGAAAGGTATTTTTGTGTTTTTGGATATATGTGATGGAAAATGTTCAAGAAGGAGCAAAAAGGAGCAAAAATGGAGCCAAAATGCAAAATTGTCAAAATTATTGGTCTGGCGCCTAGGCGCCAAAATCCTTCGCCTAAGTGCCAGGTCGATACAGGATCTGTCAAGATTTTTGACGACTTTTGGACGGTTATTTTGACGGTGTTAGCGGTTATTGGACCTTCTAGAAGACTGTCAGTTGTTCCTAGTTTATAGGACATGTGATACAATGTATTTGGACGCTTGGAAAAGGTTTTAATCGCGAAGAGGTACGATCCAAAGTGAAGAGGTGCGAAGAACTGGACGCAGAGTCCGGCGTCTAGGTGCCAGATTCCGGCGCCTAGGCGCCAGACACACCTTCTAGAAGATTCATTGAATGTGGACACATTTTGAAGAGGTGCCTCAAGGCAACCCTTGAAGACTATAAATAAGAGGGTACTCCTTCAGAGAAAAAGGCCCCCATACATCCCTCTATCTAGAGCCCCATCTAGAGGGAGAATTAGAGAAATACTTTAGGGCCACTTTATTAATTAGTGAGTTTATTTAGAGTGTGTATTGAGAGTTTAAAGAGTTGGTGCTTTTGAAGTTTATTTGCTTTGGAGTCGAAGAATTCGTGAGGTTCAGTAGGAGAAACACTTGAGATAAGTATTTGTAATTTTATTCAAAGTTTTATTATCATGTTTTGTTGTTTAAATTCAATGTGTTATGAGTGGTTAGTTTACTTTCTCCTTTCAATTATGAAAAGATAAATAGGATAATATAAAATTTAATGGAAAATTAAAAACTATTTATATTTTAAAACATTGTGATGATATTAATACCGGATCTTCATTTACTTTACAAATCGATCACTTGTATTGTTAAAATCTGTTGAAGGGTTTTGATACCTAGAAGGAGATGAATTCTTAACTAGTAGATATCACATGAATCCTTGGGTAGTCGAAGGCCTTGTGCGTGTTATTCAAGGTGAAGTGCAAATAAATAGGAAGACATTATATAATGGGCATAAAATTAATAAGTTTTTAGAGTGACAGACTAAATTCTTGTGATTTGGTTTATAGAGAAGGAAAGGGTCACTAGTAGAGCCGACCATAACCACCCTTGGACATCTAGTAGTGTGAGCCAAGATTAACTCATTCTACTAACAATACATCCGGACCTGATCTATAGGCTAGCCAATGTTCGTTACACCTGGATCAAAGGGTAAAGAATATGAATGTTTCTATTTGGCACAATACCATAAATTTATATTCTCCACAAATATTATCATTATCTTAGAAAATCTTGGATTAATTGAAAGGAAGAAAGTTGTGTTCTTATTGCTATTTACACCAATCATTTCATTACTGCTTTATTATTGCATCTTTCATTATTGCTTTATTATTGCATCTAGTAAATTAAAAATATCAAATTTATAAACTATAAAAGAAATACATAAAAATAAAATTAAAATACTTAAAAATCCATAACACACTCCTTGTGGGATCGATATTGGGGTCTTTGTTTCAAAGCCCTATATTACCAGATACGATACGTATACTTGCGTAGTACCCCTAGTGTGTAAAATATTTTCAATAAAATTATATTTGTATACACTAGCTGCTATTATTATATATTACATATATTTGATAGTATTAATTATTATATTTGTCATCAGCGGATTGCGGGTCAAGTTTTTGGCACCGTTGTCGGGGATTGAATTTTTAGTACGCATAAATATAGCATTGGGTCAAGTTTTTGAAGCCGTTGCCGGGGAGGAGCTGAGTAGATTTTAAATTTTTTATTTTATTCATTTTCTTTTATTGTCAAAAATATAAAATACAAAAAAATATGTATATATAAAATAAAATAAAATATTTTTTTATATAAGTAGAGATTTTATTTCTTGTTAATTTACTTTTTATGCGTAGTGCTGGATCTGAAGGATTATTACCTTTAGATTCTGAATTAGAAAAAAACTATTAAAAGAATTAAAAAAGGAAAACAAACTAAAAAAATTCAAGAGATGTCTAATTTACATAACAATTTACAAAATCCAATTGAAATTAATGAACAAAATGTTTACAAACCATTAAGGGATTATGTTAACCCTACAGTTGATGAACTTCATAGTAGTATTCAAATACCTACTGTAGATGCTAATTCTTTTGAGCTTAAACCATCTATCATTCAAATGGTTCAAACTAATCAATTTTGAGGAACACCAAATGGGGATCCAAATTTACACCTTGCTAGTTTTTTATAACATTGTGCTACCTTTAAATATAACAATGTTTCTGATGATGCTATTAGACTTAGGGTCTGTTTGGGGCAGCTGCAGCTTATTGAATAATCTGCTGATAAGCTGATTAAAAATAATCTGCTGATAAGCTGATTAAAAATAATCTGCTGATAAGCTAGGTGCGGTAGCTATTACAAATTTTTATTTTTTTGGAAAAGCCAGACCGCAGACAGAAAGCTCCCACCGCACCTAGGTAGGTGCGGTGTGAAAACGCTGTTTTCAGCGTTTTGAAAACGCATAAGCTGCCAAAACGCAGTTTACCCAAACACACCAGGTGCGTTTTCAAAATGCAACCGCACCAAATAATCTGCCCGAAACGGACCCTTAGACTCTTTCCTTTTTCTTTAAGAGATAAAGCAAAGATGTGATTGAACTCATTAGTAACAAGTTATATTAAAACATGGGCTGAAATGGCACAAAAATTCCTTGCTAATTATTTTCCTCATTCTAAAACTGCTAAATTAAGAAATGAGATTACTTCATTTAGTCAATTTAATGGGGAGACAATTTATGAAACTTGGGAAAGATTTAAAGAAATATTAAGAAAATGTCCTCATCATGCTTTACCTGATTGGTTAATTATTCAAACATTTTATAATGGTTTAATTGGATCACTAAAATCAATTATTGATGCTCGTTACTTGGAGGTTCTTTAATGTCTAAATCATTTGAAGAAGCTTATACATTAATTGAAGAAATGACTAATAATAATTTTCAATGGCCTTCTGAAAGGATTAATCCTAAAAGAATGTCAAGTATTCAAGATAACAAAGCTTTTTATATCTTAGCTTCACAAGTAGTTGCAATATCTAAGAAATTAGATAATTTTTCCATCAACATATCACATAACAACTCATCTAATATTGAATATTCTCAAACTATTGAAACTTAACAAGCTATTGCTAGTAAAAATAATCCGTATTCAAACTATTATAATCTTGGATGGAAAAATCACCCTAATTTTAACTGGAATAATAAAAAACAACAATGAGGTAATAATCAAACTGGAAATTGGAATAATCAAGTAAATTCAAATTATAAACCACTTGGATTTAATAATCAACAGAAAAAGTAATCAATAGAGGAATTAATTTTACAAATGAGTAATCAATTACAAAATCAAAATACTGCTATTCGTAATATTGATAATCAAATGGGACAAATCGCTAATTTAATTAATTACACCAGGAACACTTCCTAGTAATGTTGAAATTAATCTAAAAGAAACTGGAAAAGAACATGAACATGTTAAAGCTGTACAAATTAGAAGTGGAAAGGAATTAAAAGTAAGAATGACGAATGAAATTGAAAAAGAGTTTGAGGTTGAAGAGATTGAAAAACCTAAAGAAACTCCTTCTCCTAATCAAGATCAAACTAATATATCTTTTAATATGGAAGTTGAAAAACCACCACCACCTTTTCCTCAAAGATTAAAACAGCAGAAGCTTGATCATCAATTTTCTAAGTTCTTTGAAATTTTTAAGAAACTTACTATAAATATACCCTTTGCTGAAGCCTTGGAACATATGCCAACTTATGCAAAATTTATGAAGGATATATTAAGTAAGAAACGAAAATTTGAAGCTTTTGAAACTGTTGCACTAAGTGAAGAATGTAGTGCAATAATTCAAAAGAAATTACCTCAGAAACTTAAAGATCCTGGAAGTTTTACTATACCTTGTGCTATTGGAGAAAAATTTTGCGGAAAAGCTTTGTGTGATTTAGGAGCAAGTATTAATCTCATGCCATTTTCTATTTATCGAATGTTGAATTTAGGAGAGATTACTCCCACCACTCGTAACCCTTCGATTAGTCGATAGATCTATCACTTACCCTAAAGGAGTTATAGAGGATGTACTTATTAAAGTAGATAAATTTATCTTCCCTGTGGATTTCATTGTGCTTGATATAAAAGAAGACAAAGAAATACCAATTAATTTAGGGAGACCTTTTCTAGCTACCGGACGAGCTATGATTGATGTGCAAAAAGGAGAATTAACTATGAGAGTTAATGATCAAGAGATTAAATTCAATATTCTTAAATCGATGAAGTACTTTGGCAAAGAAAAATGTTATCGAATGGATATTTTTGATTTTATAATTGAAAAATACTATCGAGAAAAATGTAAAATCATTCCTGAAGAAGAAATTAAATTTTTAGCTGATGAAAATGAAGAACTAAAAGAAGATGAATTACTTAAAGAAACTCATTATATTAAAGATAACTGGGAAACTTTAGACATAACTTAAAATTATATACTTTTACCCTCAAATAAAAAAGCCCCTGAACTGAAATTAAAAATGTTACATTCACATTTAAAGTATGCATTTCTTAGAAATTCATTAACTTTACCTGTTATTATTTCTTCAGCGCTAAGTTTAGATCAAGAAGAAAAATTAATAGGAGTGTTAAAGAATTATAAAAAAGCTTTTGGTTGGACTATTGCTGATATAAGAGGAATAAGCCCTTCCATTTGTTTGCATAGAATTTTAATGGAAGAAAATTTTAAACCTACTATTGAACCGCAAAGAAGATTAAATACTATCATGAAAGTGGTTGTTAAAAAATAAATTTTAAAATGGTTAGATGCTGGAATTATTTATCCTATTTTGGATAGCCAATGGGTAAGTCCTATTCATTGTGTTCCGAAGAAAGGAGGAGTAACTGTCACTGTCAATGATAAAAATGAACTAATTCCTACAAGACAAGTTACTGGATGGCGAATTTGCATTGATTATCAGAAGTTAAATGACGCCACTAGAAAGGATCATTTTCCTTTACCTTTCTTGGATCAAATGCTTGACAAATTAGCTGGACACTCATATTTCTATTTTTTGGATGGATATTATGGTTATCATCAATTACTTATTGCTCCTGAGGACCAAGAGAAAACAACATTTACAAGTCCTTATGGAACATTTGCCTTTAGAAGAATGCCTTTTGGTTTATGTAATGCACCTGCAACTTTTCAAAGATGTATGATGTCAATATTTTGTGATTTGATTGACAAAGGAATTGAAGTATTCATGGACGATTTTTTAGTTTTTGGAACTTCTTTTGAGTCTTGTTTGGAAAATATTTCCAAAGTTCTGAAAAGATGTGAAGAAACAAATTTAGTTCTTAACTGGGAAAAATGTCAATTTATGGTCACGAGCGAGCATTGTACTTGGTCATAAAGTTTCACAAAAAGGGATGGAAGTTGATCAAGCAAAAGTAAAAATTATTGTTGAACCGCAACCCCTACTACTGTTACTGATGTGAGAAGTTTTCTAGGTCATGCTGGATTTTATAGAAGATATATAAAAGATTTTTCTAAAATTGCTAAACCTTTGAATTTAATGAAGACTGTGTTAATGCTTTCAATATTTTAAAAGACAAATTAATAACTACACCTATAAT
Organism: Papilionanthe hookeriana x Papilionanthe teres; assembly: GCA_022702705.1. Lineage (NCBI taxonomy): Eukaryota > Viridiplantae > Streptophyta > Magnoliopsida > Asparagales > Orchidaceae > Papilionanthe > Papilionanthe hookeriana x Papilionanthe teres. The sequence continues at coordinate 13,317,793 of CM040432.1, read as the reverse complement.
TATTACACCTAGTTGGAATAAACCTTTTGAATTAATGTGCGATGCAAGTGATTTTGCAATTGGAGCTGTATTGGGACAAAAATATGAGAAAATTTTCAAAGTTATATATTATGCTAGTAAAACTCTTACTTAAACTCAAAGAAATTACACTACTACCGAGAAAGAGCTTTTAGCTATAGTATATGCTTTTGATAAATTTAGACCTTATCTTCTTGGTAATAAATGCATAGTTCATGCTGATCATTCTGCTATTAAATATTTAATGACGAAAAAAGATGCTAAACCTAGACTGATAAGATGGGTTTTACTTCTATAAGAATTTGATTTTCAAAAAATGGATAGAAAAGGAACGGACAACTAAATTGCTGATCATTTATCTAGAATTAAGAATGATGTTATTACCAAAGAAAATATAAATGAAAAATTTCCTGATGAACATTTGTATGTTATTCAAGAATACCAAACACCTTGGTATGCAGATTTAGTTAACTATTTAGTTAGCAATATTTTACCTTATGAATTGGATAACAAATTTATTAAGAAATTTAAAAATGATGCTAAATCTTATATTTGGGAAGATCTTCATTTATTTAAATTAGGAAGAAATTCTGTAATTCGTAGATGCGTACCTGTCGGCATATTTTTAGGTTATGTGTTTTATTTTGAAAAGGGAGTCGCCTACAGAAATTGTCGGCGAATTTTAATTTAATTTAAATAAATAATTTGAAAAGTAGTATTTGATTTTAAAAATAATTTTGAATTTGAGAATTTTAAGATATGAAATCAAACCGATCTCACATCCCGAATAGTTTATATAAACGAGCGCCGCACCATAAACCGTGTATCTATCCCGAAGAATAGACACACTCGCTCGATAATGGGGCTCGATTAAATAAACTAGAAAGGTTTCGTGATATCCGTTTGGTCCGCGAACCAATTTTATAAGCCGACAAATTCCCCGCTTAATATGAAACTATTAAACGAGGTTTATATTACTTGGGTTCTTAAAGTTCCCTATAAGGGCAAGCCCCTATAGTTAATTACATCTTAAGTGACGGGAATCACCTAAGAAAACTCTCGATAATAATCAATAATTCTGCTCTCAAGAATTTCAAAGTTTAAGTTTTCAAGGGGTTGAATTTTGGAATTTCAATAGGGAATGGATCAAATTTGGAACATTTTTATTTTGGGAATTCAAAGGAAGAAAAGTAGGAGAGATCACGGATTCGAAGCGGACTTCGGTAATCTCCCGACTATCCTATTATTTGGCTTGGATTTAGGAAGGTCCTAATGTTTATTTAATGTTTTAATCTTGCCAATTTAGTTAATTAGGGCTTATATTTATATGATAGAATCATACAAATAAACTTAGAAGATATGAGGGTTTATGTCGTATCGGACGACTACCTCGGAATCCTAAGACCGGTTAGGGCTTAATTTGCAATGCAAATGCCTAACGAAGAATTGAGGATTTATGTTGCACTAAGCAAACTACCTCGAAGTCCTATGGCTTGGTTATTTAATTCTAAGAATGGTTTTGCTCGATGTAGATTTCGGCTTCGTCGACGACGATGGCCGTGCTGCCCACCATGCTCCGAGCTCCTTGTTGTTGCAGAGGTTTTAGTTTTAGAAATCATAAATCAGGAGGTGAGAGAAGTGTTCTGGTTTAGAGAAGTCTTAATTTCCAAGTATTTTTTATGTTTTAATTAAAACAGATCTTAAAGTTGATTAAACAGAACCGATTAAGATCCCACGGTTCCGTCATCCCGACACCGTTATTTTCATCGAATTCACTTAGCCCGTATGAATTTGCTAAACTCAACTAAATGAGTTCCGCACTTTCATCTAGCACCGTGGAAATCCCGTTAGCAACACGTGGGTTACATCATCCGAGGTATTCCCGATCATTCAATGAGACGTTTTAATTTAGTTGTAGTTGTAGTTTTGTTTTCTGTTTGTGACTAAATTTTGAATTGTCTTATATTTTGAAATGTTGTGGAGGTGAATTTTATCTTGTAGTGTCTTTTAATTTAGTTATGGGTTTCAGTTTTTGGTTTCGTCCTAAAGGTGTCGGTTTTCATGCAACTGTTGTTTATCATGCAAGAAAAGTAAAGTACAAGTGCATGTAAGTAAATTGCAATAAAGTAAATTGCAATAAAGTAAAAGCGTACCTGGAGAGTCTTCCCGTCATTCCAAGCTGCACTTAAAATACAGTTAGAATATTTAAGTAAGTTCCTAGGTAAAGCTAAGGGAAAAGGTTTATGGTTTTCTACCAAGTTCCTAATCCTATAGCTAGTCGTTTCCTATGACGTCTAGGTTCTTTGTGTTTTTGGTTTTAAAGACGATTTTCTTCATCAAAGAACAATTAAGTTCAATTGTTCTCAGTAAATATCCTATCATATCGAGGAAGTGCTTAAGAAGAATCTTAAACATCTTTTCAATATTTCTAGGATTGTTTTAAGTCCAAATGAATTTGATTGTGTAAATGAATCGATCGTCCGAGGTTTTCAAGTTTTGTTAACTTGCTCAGTGAACTAGGACATTTGAATGTCCTATAAGTGAAGTAACATTTCATTTTAATGTTCTATTTAGGAGTTATGATAACTAAGGCTCCTAAGGGCAAAACGATATTTAATGATTTGTGATTGAAATTTAAGTTCAAATTAATGATTTAAGTTTGGAATAGTGTTCAAGTTATTTTAGATTTATTTCTTCATGTCTTAAGTGATGTTATTTAATTTAACTTAATTTAATTTAATTTAATTTATTTTAATTTATTTAATTTAATCTGATTTGATTTAATTTAATTCAATTTAATTTATTTGATTTAATTTCTTAATTTAATTTAATTTATTTGATTTAATTTCTTAATTTAATTTAATTTAATTTTAATTTAATTTAATTTAATTTTTAATTTGATTTAATTTAATTTAATTTAATTTAATTTAATTTAATTTAATTTAATTTAATTTATTTTGTTTATTTGATTTAACTTAATTTTAATTTAATTTAATGCAACTTTTAATCTTGATTTAATTTAATTTAATTGAGATTTTTTTGAAAGAGTTTAATGATTTAATTTAATTTAATGATTAAGTCTTTTAATATTTTAAATTTGAGTTATCATTTTAATTAAGAGATGATTAATTTAGGGATTTTTAAATTAAAGAATAAGTCTCTTCCTAATAATATCCCTATTTTAATAATTCCAAATTTTATTATTCTTCCAAATTCAATTAATTATTTAATTAAGGTTTAATCATTTTAAATTGCTTAATGGATTTCTATTCTTTAATTATTTAATTTCAATCATCCAAATCAGATTAGGATCAAATATTTTACTTGTTAATTTTTATGAGACCTAAAATTTTAATTAAGGGTTAAAATTTTAATTACCATTTTGCCCTTTAAGCCTAATAATTTCATAACTCACTAAGTTGAACTCAAATGAACTTGAAATTTTTATGAGACTTCACTCATATGTCAATAAAGACATGAGAGGAGAAAATGTGATTTTTCTGCATTTAATTTATTTATATAATTATTTTTAGTAGAAAATAGAGATTTTCAAGGAAAATTCAATAACATGACCAAGGGAAAGTTTCTGTCCTTAGGAAAATTAGGGGACATTCCTAATGACCAGAGGACCACTTAGACCAAATTTTGTAATTTTTTGAATTATATTTTATTTATTAGAATTATTTTAAGTTCTGGAGTATTAATTAATTTAAAAATAAAATAAATGTTGAAAAATAAATTTTATAATTTTTAAAATTCTCTCTGATGTCAAGGATTCCAGAGAACCAAACTTTGCAATTTTCTGATTTTTCTTTGATTTATTATAATTATTTTGGTGAAAATGCTAGAAAATACATTTTTTTTTATTTTAAAATTACCCTAAGGCTTTAAAAATTAATATCTCACTAAATAGACCTAGGAAAAATATGGGACTTGTTCCTAAGTGATTAAAATTCAAAATATGACATTTTGGTGAATTTTATTATTTTTGTGATTTTTATTATTTTTTAATTATTAAAAATATTAAAATAATATTAAAAATCAACTTTTTTAGAAAATTGAAATTTTAATTTTCCTGAACTCCCCTGATATCAGAGAGACTCCAAAACCAATTTGGTGAATTTTTGAAAGATATTTTGAAAGTTATGAATTTTTAAAGTTTAAAATGGCTAAGTGGCTTAATCAACCCAATTAGTGGGGCTAACCAAGTCCAATTGACCTCAAATTTTTATGGTGGGTTCCTCTGATCCTAAAGGTCAGTGGAGAATTGATTTCAAGTCAATTTGATCTATGGTTAACTCTAATTAATTAGAAACCTATTTTAGGTGTTTAAGCCAATTAGGGTTAATCTTAGTGAATTAACTCAAATCCTATTTTTCCTAGGGTCCTCTGGTCATATGGAACATCACCAAATTTTCCTAGAATTTATTTCACAACATGCTAATTTTTGAAATTAAAATACTTAAAACGAGCAACATGCATTTGAAAAATCAATAACTTTTCACAGAGATGGCCTCCGACCCTGGAAAATTCGGGGAATGTTCCCAAGTTCGGAGGCTTCAAAAGCCCTATGGTCTCATGTCATGGTGAATTGTATACATGCATGGAGAATTAAAACAATGCAGGGAGTAAATAATTAATTAAAAATAAAATACTTGATAAAATTAAATGATTTCTTTTCCACATTATTCTCCTCTGTTCACTGAGCAAGAGGGTATTTTTATTTTATTTTTATGATTTTCCTACACAAAGATATGAATTTTCAAAGTTCTGGGAATTAAATAAATAGAAAAATACCCTATTTTTCTATTTATCCACGCGGCGCCGCGTCAACCTCGGCAGCTCCGAAATGCCGCGTGGCGCGCTCCCATTCGACGCCGCCATCTGAGTCAGCGCTCCCGGGACCCGCTGTACCGCTCCATCTTCTGATCCGACGCGATCCTAGCCGTTCGTCCGCGCGTGTATTAAATGGACGGCATCCGTTCATCGTCCCCAAGTGTCCTCACCCGAGAGCCGTCCACACTAAATCCTTAAGATCTCACTCGATACTCAACGATTTTTATGTTCTTATGCTCTATGGATTCGTCTCGAAGAGACGAACACATCCATACGGTTATCATGCATTGAAATTAAGGCATTTGAAATGGAGAATCTCCGTAAGCTCGGGATGAAGAATTAATTCATACCTTAGCTCGAGAGGTGAAGCCTCGATCGGAGATGCTCGGCACGTTCGTTGGAGCCGCAGGAGGCTAGGGATGAAGCCCGGGGATGTGGTGAATTGCCTAGGTGTGATTTCCACCAAAGCCGATCACAACCTTTGGAGTCCGGAGCAACCGGGTGACCCGGAGATGGGGCTTTGGCTGGTGGACACCTTCCCTCGACTCGGTGCGGGTGTAGGACCAATCAATTTGGGGATTGGCTCACCGTGGAGAAGTGTCCCGGTTTTGGGTGAAATTTCAACTCCGAAATCGAGCTCACGGAGAAGAAATGGCAGGGGGATCTCACCGGGGATCAAGTGCTCGTGTGTGGGGAGGAGTCCGGAACAATTTTGGCGAGTTTCGGCAAGGTCTCGTTCAAGCACCTCTCATGGCCGAGAAGGTGAGGGGTTTAAATAGGAGATGTCGGAGGGCCTCCCGCGGGGAGTTGAGGGCTGGGATCAGCTGCTCTTGGCATGTGAAGAACAGCCATGGTGGCCACTAGGCATGGGGCAGCTCAGCAAGGGAGAATTCCAAAGTTTGGCTCCTCCCAAGGTTTCGGCCATGGTGTTTTCCGGCGACTGGGTGGCCGGCCGGCCAGGCATTGGTCACCATCTTGTTCAGGTGGGTCAGGGCTGGGGTTTAGTGTAGGCAATTGGCAAATGCCATGTGTAAAAGGCTTGGATTGAAATGGAATGGGGGAAAGACCATTTTGGATCTAAATGGGTCAACTCACCCATTTGGGCTTGGTGCACCCCTCAAGGTGGCTTTGGGTGCTGTGGGGGATCAAAGGGATCAGCTGGTTTGGCATGGAGAAGTCTCCATCCAAATATATTTGGATTAAATTTAGGTTTAGGTGAATCATGATTAAGGCTAATGAGCTTTAGGGATTAAGGAAAGGGGCCCTCCTTCCTACCCAATATGGTATGGTGACATGTAAAGAGGCTCTCATGGCTTCCATGTGGCTCATGCATGGCTTCATGGCTCACCTTTGGCTTGTGGAAAGCTTGGTCAATTTCATGAAAATGGGTTTTAAGAATTTTTGGTAATTTGGTGTAAAATTTGGATGGTTTGTCATATGGCTTTGTTTAGAAAGATTTGATTGCTGATTTAAGACTTAGGAATGATTTTAATTAAGTGAGGATGAGATGAGATTGTAATGTGGGCTTTAGGATGGGCTTTTAAGATGGTTTAGGAAAGTGGGCTTTTGAATTTTAAAATGGATTTTGGGATGGAATTTTGGTAAAGGCTTGGGCCAAATAAATGTTGGGTTTAGTTTAGAGATGTGTCATGAGTGGTTTGAAACAAATTTGAAGTGATTTGGGTTTGAATTGGTTTGAATTTGGGTTTAATTGGTAAGTGGGCTAAAGTAGACCAAAATGGGCTACCATGGGCCAAAGTTGGGCTAGAATTGAAATTGATGTGAAATTAATGTTGGGAAATGTTTATGGGAGTGTTTCAAAGAGGTTTTGGCTTTGGTTGGGTTTTGATTTTGGGGTTTGGGCTCATTTGGGCTAGGTTTGGGTTTAGGTCAAAATGGGCCTTTTTGATTTTGGGTTGAATTTGAGTGGGGTTTGGGTCTAAATTTTGGGCAAATCATGCTAGTGTTTTGTTTATGGGGATGTAAAGGAAGGTTTAGAAAAGATTTGGGGTTAATTGGAGTTGAATTGGGTGAGTTTGGGTTAGGTTCTGGGTCATGGGTCCAAATTGGGCTTTAAGGCCAAAAGTGAAATTGGACCCAAATTTCAATCAAATTAAGCTTGGCTTTGGTCTAGATTGGTGTTTGGGATGTTGAATTGCAGTTTAGAATCGAATTGGATCAGAATTTGGGTCAATTGGGTAGGTTAGGTTTGACATTGGGTTTACTTTGGGTTAAAATGGGTCAAATTGGGGGTTTTGATAAAAGTAGGGTAAATTGACAAAATTGGCCCATGGTGTAGTTGAACAAAATGAAATTGGGAATATTTGGGATTTTCTGGAATTTTATGGGAATTTTCTGAATTTTTGGATTTTTGGGTCAAAAGGGGTATTTTGGGTATTTGGAAGGTATTGGGAGGGTATTCTTGGAATTTTTGGTATTTTTGGCTAGGAATGGTCAATTTGAGTAATGTGGAAATGTTTAGGAAGGGTTTTGAGGAATTTTGGGTAATTTGGAAATTTTTGAGAAATTTGGGTAGTTTCAAAGGCATTTGGTAGGGTTGGTGGGTGTAGGGTCCCTGGGGTCAAAAATTGAAAATTTGGAAAATTGAAGATTGGGTAAATGTAAGTGGAATGAAATCATTTTTGTTGAGCCATGAGGCCATATCAAGCCCATATGAGCCATGAAGAGACTCATTTTAGGCACTCACTATGTTGTTCCTAACCCTCTTAGCCAAGGGCTTAGGGGTTAAGGACCATCCATGTGAATCACCTACATGAGTCAGGAGGTCAAGTCGGGTATGGGTGTGTTTTTAGGAGGTGTGTGAAAGTGTAGTGCATAGGTGTAGTGTATGTGTAAGTCAGCCCTTCACCGCACCGTGCCACCTGTGGCGGTCCTAAGGCCAAAGAGTCCCATAGGAACTCATCCTTTAAACTTCCACATTTGATTTCAACCCTCTAGGTGATTAGGGGTCTATAGTCAAGTTTGTGGAGTTTGCAGGGAGTTAAGAAGTGGTTTGAATTTCTAAAAGGTGGGTCCCAATTCTAGTCCTCTAAGATAGTCAAAGGAAAAGCCTAAGGCTAGATCCTAAGTACTAAAGAGAAGAAGAGAAGACCTCATCAAAAATGAGGTCAACAGTACCTTATGAAGAAACTTATGCTATTATTCAAAAATGTTATGATTCTGAATTTGGAGGACACTTTGGAGTAGATAAAACTGCATTTAAAATTTTAAATTCAGGATTTTATTGGCCTAAATTATTTAATGATGTGAGACATTATGTGAAAGCATGTGATCGATGTCAAAGCATGGGAAATATATCCAAGAAAGATGAAATGTCTTTAAACTATATATTGGAAGTTGAAATTTTCGATATATGGGGTTTAGACTTTATGGGACCATTTGTACCATCATCTGGAAAGATTTATATTTTATTAGCGGTTGATTACATTTCAAAGTGGATGGAAGCTGTAGCTTTACCTAGCTGTGATTTCAAAAGTGTTTCAAAATTTTTAAAGAAGATGATTTTTTTCAAGATTTGGAATGCCTGAGGTAATTATCACAGATGGTGGAAGTCATTTTAGAAATATAAGAATTCAATCATTATTGAAAAAAATTGGAATCAAACACAGAATTACAACTGCATATCACCCACAAACAAGTGGAATGGCTGAAGTATCAAACAGAGAAATTTAAAGAATTTTAGAGAAGACTATTAATCCTAAAAGAACTGATTAGGTTGATAGACTTGATTCTGCATTATGGGCTTATAGAACAGCTTATAAGACACCAATCAGAATGTCACCTTACCGGTTAGTTTATGGTAAACATTGTCACTTACCTGTTGAACTTGAACATAAAGCTTATTGGGCGATAAAGTAGTTTAATTTTGATTTGAATAATGGAGGAGAAAAACGATTATTGCAATTGAATGAGATGGATGAAATAAGGAATTAATCATATGAAAATGCAAGGATTTATAAAGAGAAAATGAAAATATTACATGATAAAAAGATTTTAGGAAAAATATTTGAGCCTGAACAAGAAGTATTATTATTTAATACTCGTTTAAGACTTTTTCCTAGAAAATTAACATAAAAAAGGATAGGACCATTTATAATTGAAAAAGTATACCATTATGGAGCTGTGAATGTTAAAGATCCAAAAATGGGAAAAATTTTTAAAGTTAATGGATTAAGACTGAAGCCTTATTTGGGAGATTTTAAAAAGATTTATAAAGAGGCTTATGAGTTGAGTCTACTTGATTAAAAGACTTAATTAGGTCGGGCTAAGGACATTAAACCAAGCGCTTTGTGGGAGGCAACTGATCCATGAAAAAAATACCTATTTTTATACCTTGATTTTTATCAATTTCTAAGGATATTATGCTTTAATGGAAGGTATTTTTGTGTTTTTGGATGTAGGTGATGTAAAAAGGTCCAAAAAAGGAAAAAGGGTGAAAAAGGAGCAAAAAGAGCAAAAATGGAGCAAAATAAAAGAATTATAAAAAATTATGGCCCGCGCCTAAGCGCCAGAAGTTGGTGCCTACGCGCTAGACTCAATACAGAAACTGTCAAGTTTTTTACGACTTTTGGACGGTTATTTTGACGGAGTGAGCGGTTATTGGACATTCTAGAAGACTGGCAGTTGTTCCTTGATAATAGGACATGTGATACATTTCATTTGGATGCTCCAAAACGGTTTTAATCGCGAAGAGGTGCGAGCCAAAGTGAAGAGGTGCGAAGAACTGGACGCGGTGTCCGGCACCTAAGCGCCAGATTCCGGCGCCTATGCGCCAGACAGACCTTCTAGAAGATTCATTGAATTTGGACATGTTTTGAAGAGGTGCCTCAAGGCAACCCTTGAAGCCTATAAATAGGAGTCCACTCCTTCAGAAGAACGTGCCCCCATTGTATCCCCTATCTGTTAGCCACTTTAAGATCTCTCATCCTTAGAGAGAGAAATTTAGGGCCACTTTTATTTAGTTTAGTAAGTTTATTTTCAAGTTGTTGCATCTGGAGTTCATTATACTGTGGAGTCAGTAGGAATCAAAAGATCTGTAAAAGGAATATTTGAGATAAGTATTTTATTTTTGATTCAAAGTTTATTATGTTTTGTTGTTTATATTCAATGTGTTCTGAGTAGTTAGTTTACTTTATTTCTTTAATTATGAAAAGATAAATAAGATAATATAAAATTCGATGGAGAATTGAAAATCAAAATATTTTAAAAACATTGTGATGATATTAATACCTGATCTTACTTTACTTTTTAAATTGGCCATTTAAATTGTTAAAACCTGTTGAAGAGTTTTGAGACCTAGAAGGAGAAGAACTCTTAACTTGTAGATGTCACATGAATCCTTGGGTAGTCGAAGGCCATGCGCGGGCAGTTCAAGGTGAAGTGCAAATAAATAGGAAGATAAGATTTAAATGGCGTAGAATTGATAAGTTTTTAGAGTGACAGACTAAATTCTTATAATTTGATTTATAGATAAGGAAAGGAAGGGTCACTAGTAGGGCCAACCATAGCCACCCTTGGACATCTAGTAGTGTGAGCCTAGATTAACCCATTCTACTAACAATACATCCGGACCTGATCTTTAGATTAGCCAATGTTCTTTGCACCTGGATCAAAGGGTAAAGAATAGGAATGCTTCTATTTGGCACAATACCATAATATAGATTCTCCAACGAATATTAATTTATCTTAAAAATCTTGGATTAATTGAAAGGAAGAAAGTTGTTTGTTTTATATTGTTTTCACAAAATCATTTTCTTATTATTGTTCTTTATCTGCATCTAGTAAATTAAAAGTAATTTATAGTTAGATTAAAATACAAAAAGAATTTGAAATACAATATTTAAAAATTTATTACCCTTTTTCCCCGTGGGATCGATACTGGGGTCTTTATTTCAAAGTCCTTTATTACTTGAAACGATACGTATACTTGTGTAGTTCCCAAAAAGTATATAAAATATTTTCCTTTAAAATTATATTTTGCTATATAAATATATATTTAAAAAGTATTAATCACTAACGGCCTAGCATTCAGTAGCAATCAAGTTTTATTTAATGCTATTGCCGTGAATTAAAATTTGGTACACATCTATATAGCAAGTTATTCCAGGTCAAGTGTTTCGTGCCTTTGCCAGAAATTAAATTTTCTAGCAGTGGTAACAAATTCTTGTATTTGGAAATACAAAAATCGGGTCAAATTTTTGGCGCCGTCGCCGGGAATAAGAGGTATAATTTATAGATTTTTAAATATTATATTTCCAAAAATATAAAAAATATAATAATATAAAAATAAAAATACAAAAATAAAATAAAAAAAATTTTATTCCTTGCTTTAATTTTTTTAATGCGTAGTTTTGGTTTGAAGGATTAATACCTTTAGATTCTGAACTAGAAAGAACAATTAGAAAAATTAAAAATGGAAAACAAATTCAAAAATTTCAAGAAATGGCTACTTTACAAAATCCAATAGAACTTAATGATCAAAATGTTTATAAACCATTAAGGGATTATGCTAACCCTACAGTTAATGAACTTCATAGTAGTATTCAAATACCCACTGTAGATGCTAATTCTTTTGAACTTAAACCGTCTATTATTCAAATGGTGCAAAACAATCAATTTGGTGGAACACCAAATGAGGATCCAAATTAACACGTTAGTTTTTTAGAACTTTGTGCTATCTTTAAATATAACAATGTTTCTGATGATCCTATTAGACTTAGACTCTTTCCTTTTTCCTTAAGAGATAAAGCAAAGATGTGGTTAAACTCATTAGCAACTGGTTCTATTAGAACATGGGCTGAAATGGCACAAAAATTCCTTGCTAAATATTTTCCTCCTTCTAAAACTGCTAAATTAAGAAATGATATTACTTCATTTAGTCAATTTGACTGGAAACAATATATGAAACTTGGGAAAGATTTAAAGAACTATTAAGAAAATGTCCTTATCATGCTTTACCTGATTGGTTAATTATTCAAACATTTTACAATGGATTAATTGGATCTTTAAAATCAATTATTGATGCTGCTGTTGGAGGTTCTTTAATGTCTAAATCATTTGAAGAAGCTTATACTTTAATTGAAGAAATGACTAATAACAATTTTCAATGGCCTTGCGAAAGGATTAATCCTAAAAATATGGCAAGTATTCACGATAATGAAGCCTTTTCTATCCTAGCTTTCCAAGTAAGCAGCAATGTCTAAAAAATTAGATAATTTTGCAATTAATATTTCACATAATAACTCGCTAATATTGAAGATTCTCAAACTATTGAAACTTTACAAGCTATTGCAAGTAAAAATAATCCTTATTCAAATTATTATAATCCCAGGTGGAAAAATCATCCTAATTTTAACTGGAATAATTCACAACAACAATGGAGTAATAATCAATCTCATCCCACTGGAAATTGGAATAATCAAGTTAATCTAAATTATAAACCTCCTAGATTTAATAATCAATAGAAAAAGTTATCAATAGAAGAACTAATTTTACACAAGAATAATCAATTACAAAATCAAAATACTGCTATTCGTAATATCGAAAATCAAATGAGGCAAATTGCTACTTTAATTAATAACAGACCTGTAGGAACACTTCCTAGTAATGTTGAAATTAATTCAAAGGAAACTGGAAAAGAACATGAACTTGTTAAGGCTGTGCAACTTAGAAGTAGAAAGGAATTAAAAGAAAGAATGCAGAATGAAATTGAAAAAGAGATTGAGGTCGAAGAGATCGAAAAACCTAAAGAAACTCTCTCTCCTAGTCAAGATCGGATCGTTATACCTATTAATGTCGAAGTTGAAAAACCACCACCACCTTTTCCTCAAAGACTTAAACAAGCAGAAACTTGATCATCAATTTTCTAAGTTCTTTGAAATTTTTAAGAAACTTACTATTAACATACATTTTGTCGAAGCTTTGGAACAAATGCCAACTTATGCAAAATTTATGAAGGATATTTTAAGCAAGAAACAAAAATTTGAAGCTTTTGAAACCGTTGCATTAAGTGAAGAATGCGATGCAATAATTCAAAAGAAATTACCTGAAAAGCATAAGGATCCTGAAAGTTTCACTATACCCTGTGCTATTGGAAAAAAATTTTGTGGAAAAGCTTTATGTGATTTAGGAGCAAGTATTAATCTCATGTCATTTTCTATTTTTCGAAGATTGAATTTAGGAGAGATTACTCCCACCACCGTAACCCTTCAGTTAGCTGATAGATCTATCACTTATCCTAAAGGAGTTATAGAGAATGTCCTTGTTAAAGTGGATAAATTTATCTTCCCTGTAGATTTCATCGTACTTGATATGGAAGAAGATAAAGAGATACCTATTATTTTAGGGAGAACTTTTCTAGCTACCGGACGAGCTATGATTGATGTGCAAAAGGGAGAATTAACCATGAGAGTTAATGATCAAGAGATTAAATTCAATGTGTTGACCTCATTTTACAATGAGTCAATAACCTTATGACCTAAAAAGTCAACATTGGTCAAAATGGTCAAACCAGACCCAGTGACCAATCCTGTTGACCCAATAGGTCACCCTTTTGACCTAAAAAGTCAACTTTGGTCAAAATGGTCAAACTAGACCCAATGACCTACCCTGTTGACCCCATAGGTCAACCTTATGACCTAAAAAGTCAACTTTGGTCAAAATAGTTAAACCAGACCCAATGACCTACCCTATTGACCCCATAGGTCAACCTTATGACCTAAAAAGTCAACATTGGTCAAATTGGTTAAACCAGACCCAATGACCTACCCTGTTGACCCCATAGGTCAACCTTATGACCTAAAAGTCAACATTCGTCAAAATTGTCAAACCAGACCCAATGACCTACCCTGTTGACCCCATAGGTCAACCTTATGACCTAAAAATTCAACTTTGGTCAATATGGTCAAACCAGACCTAATGACCTACCCTGTTGACCCCATAGGTCAACCTTATGACCTAAAAAGTCAACATTGGTCAAATTGGTTAAACCAGACCCAATGACCAACCCTGTTGACCCCATAGGTTAACCTTTTGACCTAAAAAGTCAACTTTGGTCAAATTGGTCAAACCAAACCTAATGACCTACCCTGTTGACCCCATAGGTCAACCTTATCACCTAAAAGTCAACATTGTTCAAATTGGTCAAACCAGACCTAATGACCTACCCTGTTGACCCCATAAGTCAACCTTATGACCTAAAAAAGTCAACTTTGGTCAAATTGGTCAAACCAGACCTAATGACCTACCCTGTTGACCCCATAGGTCAACCTTATGACCTAAAAAGTCAACATTTGTCAAATTGGTCAAACCAGACCTAATGACCTACCCTGTTGACCCCATAGGTCAACCTTATGACCTAAAAAGTCAACTTTGGTCAAATTGGTCAAACCAGACCTAATGACCTACCCTGTTGACCCCATAGGTCAACCTTATGACCTAAAAAGTCAACATTGGTCAAAATAGTCAAACCAGACCCAATGACCAACCCTGTTGACCCCATAGGTCACCCTTATGACCTAAAAAGTCAACATTGGTCAAAATTGTCAAACCAGACCCAATGACCAATTCTGTTGACCCCATAGGTCAACATTATGACCTAAAAAGTCAACTTTGGTCAAATTGGTCAAACCAGACCTAATGATCTACCCTGTTGACCCCATAGGTCAACCTTATGACCTAAAAGTCAACATTGGTCAAATTAGTTAAACCAGATCTAATGACCTACCCTGTTGACCCCATAAGTCAACCTTATGACCTAAAAAGTCAACATTGGTCAAAATGGTCAAACTAGACCCAATGACCAACCCTATTGACCCCATAGGTCACCTTATTGACCTAAAAAGTCAACTTTGGTCAAATTGGTTAAACTAGACCTAATGACCTACCCTGTTGACCCCATAGGTCAACCTTATGACCTAAAAAGTCAACATTGGTCAAAATGGTCAAACCAGACCAAATGACCAACCCTGTTGACCCCATAGGTCACCCTTATGACCTAAAAAGTCAACATTGGTTAAAATGGTCAAACCAGACCTAATGACCTACCCTGTTGACCCCATAGGTCAACCTTTTGACTTAAAAAGTCAGCATTGGTTAAATTGGTCAAACCAGACCCAATGACCTACCCTGTTCACCCCATAGGTCAACCTTATGACCTAAAAAGTCAACTTTGGTCAAATTGGTCAAACCAGACTTAGTGACCAATTCTGTTGACCCATAAGTCAACCCTTTCACCCAATGACACATTTAAAGCCCCACAATGACAAAATCACAAGTTCTGGGCTGACTTGGGTCAACCCAGGTCAAAATTGGTCAACACCTATCTATTTTGATTAAAATAGATAAAGATGAAATAAAAACAACAAAATTAATCAAATAATTAATTTCAAAATTATTTTGATTAATTAAAATGATTAATGATTTAATTTTCAATATTTTAATTAAATGACATAATTAATTAAAATGAAAATTAAATTAAAATCATAAAATCATAAAAATGATAAAATTAATCAATTAATTGAATTGAACTTATTTTCAATTAATAAATTGATTAATAAAATATTTTCCAACAATTTTAATTAATAAAATAATTAATTAAAATGGGAAATTAAAAACAAATGAAATGACATATAGATTTCTCATATTTAATTAAGCTAAATTCATCTTAAGGCTTAATTAACACATAATTAAGCCCACATTAAGACCACTTAGCCATGGGTTAATACCCATAATGATGCATGGGGTGAGGTGTCACTCTCTCCTTCACCCTAAGCCTCATTTATCCATGAGGTGGCCGGCCAACATGAGGCCTCACCACCCACCTCCCAAGCCACCCAATGGAAGGAAAACCATGCATGAAACCCCCCTTACCATGGTTAGATGCAATGATGAGGGGTGAGCTTGTGTGTCACCATTTGCCAAGCTTAAGAGATGAGGTGTAAGCTCCCTAAGAAGAGTAAAGGCAGCTCACCATGCACCTCCCACATGAGCCAATGGATGAGAGATAAAACAATGAAGATCATCATGGAAAACTTAGGGAGAAGCATCAATGCCTATCTTCAGCCAATTCCTTCATCCAATGGGCTGATAGAGGAGGTAACTACTCCCCTAGAACATCCTAGTTAAGTCATAACCTCCCCTTGCCATAAATATGACCCCATGGCCAAACCTAGAAAGAAGAAGAAAAAAACTTAAGGAGAACTATAGGGTGCCCAAATCCACCTGCTCCCAACATAAAAAGTCTTCCTAAGAGTCCCAGCAATCTTTTAGGATCAAATCCAAACCATAGTTTGAGCCTATTTGAGCCAATCTGATCAAATTTAAAAAACAGCCCAAATTAGGCATCTCTCCAAAATTCTCCTCAAGCCCGACATCTGGATCAAATTGCTGCAGCAATAATCTTCCATTGGGATCCTAGAAGGCGCCTACAAGGTCCGATCTAGCTTGATTTACTTGTGGCAAAGGTATGGAATTATTTTTCACAAAATATTTTGTATTTTTGATATATCATGTGTTAGACTAGCCCAGAAGTGTATCATCACCGTATGGATAGATACTTCTCATCCAGATGATGATTTTAAAAAAAATCACTCAATTTCATCAAGAAATGATTGAGATATTGATGTTTAAAGTTTAATGGTTCGAAATAATTCGAATTTTTATCCGAATTATCTCGACCGTCCGATCCCGCGCCTTAGGGATGGACGGCGCGGATGATTCCCCGCAGTGTCCGCTGTTCGGATCCCCGCAGCGGATTTTCCCGCTCTTCGACGGCTCCGAGGACACGCGTCGCCGCGTGAGGAGTTTTGCGGCGCGGTATTAAAAAAAAAAGAAAAATCCATTAAATCCTTAAAAACTTCAAAAATCAATATCTTTTTATCCAGAGGTAATAAAAATAAAATAAAAATACCTCTGGAAAGCTCTTGAAGAGGAGAAAAATGTGAGACCAAAATCATAATTTTATTCTCAGTATTTAATATTTAATTAATTAAATACTTTCTGGAGTATTTTAATTATTAAAAATTATTTATAAATAAAAAAATTATGCAACTTGGAGGCATTTATCTTTATGTTCTTAGGGACCTTCCATAATTTTTCCAAGGACAGTAAAACATGCCTAGGACACTTTTCTTTAATTTTCAAGTTTCTTTACAATTATTTCAAATAATAATTATAAAAATTGAAAATTAAGGAAAATAAAAATGCAAATGGCTAGAAATGATAGGGTAACAGACAATAACCCTAATAAAATTATTTCTAAGTCATAGAAATAATTTTGAATGGTATTTTGAAATTTAGGGTTAAAATCCTTTATTAATCAAATAATTTTAATCCTAAAAATAACCCTTTATAAATTTAACCTATTTTCATCAACAATCAAAGTTTGAAAATGGTTCTAGTCTATGATAGACTAGTGAGAAATTTCATTTAAGTCCAAAATGACCAAAGTGGACTTAACTAAATAATAATTAAACTTATTAAACCTTACTTAAATTAGGTTTAATATAAAAAATTAAATCTTAATTAAGTTTAAAGACATATTAAACTTAATTAATCAAAAATAAACTTATTAATTAAGTTTAAAGACATAATAAACTTAATTAACTTATTAAACCTTACTTAAATTAGGTTTAATATAAAAATTAATTCTTAATAAAGTTTAAAGACATATTAAAGTCAATTAATAAAAAATAAACTTATTAATTAAGTTTAAAGACATAATAAACTTAATTAACTCATTAAACCTTACTTAAATTAGGTTTAATAAAAAAAAATTAAACCTTAATTAAGTTTAAAAACATATTAAACTTAATTAATCAAAATTAAACTTATAAATTAAGTTCAAAGACATAATAAACTTAATTAACTCATTAAACCTTACTTAAATTAGGTTTAATAAAAACATTAAATCTTAATTAAGTTTAAAGACATATTAAACTTAATTAATCAAAATTAAACTTATTAATTAAGTTTAAAGACATAATAAACTTAATTAACTTATAAAACCTTACTTAAATTAGGTTTAATATAAAAAATTAAATCTTAATTAAGTTTAAAGACATATTAAACTTAATTAATCAAAAATAAACTTATTAATTAAGTTTAAAGACATAATAAACTTAATTAACTCATTAAACCTTACTTAAATTAGGTTTAATATAAAAATTAAATCTTAATTAAGTTTAAAGACAAATTAAACTTAATTAATCAAAATTAAACTTATTAATTAAGTTTAAAGACATAATAAACTTAATTAACTCATTAAACCTTCATTAAATTATGTTTAATATAAAAATCAAATCTTAATTAAGTTTAAAGACATATTAAACTTAATTAATCAAAATTAAACTTAATAATTAAGTTTAAAGACATAATAAACTTAATTAATTCATTAAACCTTAATTAAATTAGGTTTAATATAAAAATCAAATCTTAATTAAAGAAACATGAAAACTTAATTAATCTCCTTACACATTAATCAAACTTAAACTCTAATTAGGTCTAATCCATTAGACATAATTAAACCATTAGAACTAATTAAACCATTAGAACTTTAACAACTAAGGTTTAATTAAACATAAACCCTAATTAGGTCTAACCCATTAGACCTAATTAAACCATTAGACCTTAACTAACTAAGGTTTAATCAAACATAAATCCTAATTAGGTCTAAACCATTAGACCTAGTTAAACCATTAGACCTTAACTAACTAAGGTTTAATCAAACTTAAACTCTAATTAGGTCTAAACCATTAGACCTAATTAAACCATTAGACCTTAACTAACTAAGGTTTAATCAAACTTAAACTCTAATTAGGTCTAAACCATTAGACCTAATTAAACCATTAGACCTTAACTAACTAAGGTTTAATCAAACTTCAACTTTAATTAGGTCTAATCCATTAGACCTAATTAAACCATTAGACCTTAACCAACTAAGGTTTAATTAAACATAAACTCTAATTAGGTCTATCCCATTAGACCTAATTAAACCATTAGACCTTAACTAACTAAGGTTTAATCAAACATAAACCCTAATTAAGTCTAACCCATTAGACCTAATTAAACCATTAGACCTTAACTAACTAAGGTTTAATCAAACTTAAACCCTAATTAGGTCTAACCCATTAGACCTAATTAAACCATTAGACCTTAACTAACTAAGGTTTAATCAAACTTAAGCCCTAATTAGGTCTAGACCATTAGACTTAATTAAACCATTAGACCTTAACAAACTAAGGTTTAATCAAACATAAATCCTAATTAGTTCTAAACCATTAGACCTAATTAAACCATTAGACCTTAACTAACTAAGGTTTAATCAAACATAAACCCTAATTAGGTCTAACCCATTAGATCTAATTAAACCATTAGACCTTAACTAACTAAGGTTTAATCAAACTTAAAACTTAATTAGGTCTAACCCATTAGACCTAATTAAACCATTAGACCTTAACTAACTAAGGTTTAATCAAACATAAATCCTAATTGGAGTCTAAACCATTAGACCTAATTAAACCATTAGACCTTAACTAACTAAGGTTTAATCAAATATAAACCCTAATTAGGTCTAACCCATTAGACCTAATTAAACCATTAGACCTTAACTAACTAAGGTTTAATCAAACTTAAACCCTAATTAGGTCTAACCCATTAGACCTAATTAAACCATTAGACCTTAACTAACTAAGGTTTAATCAAACATAAATCCTAATTAGGTCTAAACCATTAGACCTAATTAAACCATTAGACCTTAACTAACTAAGGTTTAATCAAACTTAAACTCTAATTAGGTCTAAACCATTAGACATAATTAAACCATTAGACCTTAACTAACTAAGGTTTAATCAAACTTAAACTCTAATTAGGTCTAATCCATTAGACCTAATTAAACCATTAGACCTTAACCAACTAAGGTTTAATCAAACATAAACCCTAATTAGGTCTAATCCATTAGACCTAATTAAACCATTAGACCTTAACCAACTAAGGTTTAATTAAACATAAACCCTAATTAGGTCTAACCCATTAGACCTAGTTTAACCGTTAGACCTTAACTAACTAAGGTTTAATCAAACATAAATCCTAATTAGGTCTAAACCATTAGACCTTAACTAACTAAGGTTTAATCAAACTTAAACCCTAATTAGGTCTAACCCATTAGACCTAATTAAACCATTAGACCTTAACTAACTAATGTTTAATCAAACTTATGCCCTAATTAGGTCTAAACCATTAGACCTAATTAAACCATTAGACCTTAACTAACTAAGGTTTAATCAAACAAAAACCCTATTTAGGTCTAACCCATTAGACCTAATTAAACCATTAGACCTTAACTAACTAAGGTTTAATCAAACTTAAACCCCTAATTAGGTCTAACCCATTAGACCTAATTAAACCATTAGACCTTAACTAAGGTTTAATCAAACTTAAGCCCTAATTAGGTCTAAACCATTAGACCTAATTAAACCATTAGACCTTAACTAACTAAGGTTTAATCAAACATAAACCCTAATTATGTCTAACCCATTAGACCTAATTAAACCATTAGACCTTAACTAACTAAGGTGTAATCAAACACAAATCTTAATTAAGTCTACTACATTAGACTTAATTAATTATTAAACCTTAATCAACTAAGGAAACCCAAATCCAACCTTTTAGCCCAAGTCCAAACTTAAACTAACCTAACTTGAGTCCAACTAAAGTTATCTAAACCTTAGGTTCAACCCACATTGAACCTAACCTAAACCTAACCTAACTTGAGTCCAACCTAACTTGAACTCAAGATAACCAAAACCTTAGGTTCAACCCACATTGAACCTAACCTAAACCTAACCTAACTTGAGTCCAACCTAACTTGAACTCAAGTTAACCTAAATCTTAGGTTCAACCCACATCGAACCTAACTTAACTTGAAACCTTAGGTTAAACCCATATTGAACCTAACCTAAACTGAACTGAACTTAAGTTCAATCCAACTAGAACCGAATATAATCCAAGTTAAACCTTAACTTAGGTTCAACCTAACATGAACCTAACCCAAAAACCTAACTTAAGTCTAACCCATATTAGACTTAAGTCAAACCATACTTAGGTTTAACACGATATAAACCTAAGTCTAATCTAAGCCTTAGGCTCTACCTAACTTGAATCTAAACTAAAACCCGACTTAAGTTCAAACCTAAGTCTAGGTCTAACTTTAAATAGACTTAATCAAAACTTAAGTCTTATCTAAAAGGGACTTAGATGGTCTGCAAATCTAATCGAGTCTAAATTATTCGACTTCATTAACCTTTAAGTCCTATTTAAACAAACATAAAACTTAATTAAATCTATTCTAAACAAAACCTTTTAACTTAAGTTCAAACAGACATGAACTCAAGTTAAATAGATTCAATCAATGTTGAATTTAACTTAGGTTCAACCAGACATGAACCCAAGTCAATTCAATCAATATTGAATTTAATTTCAAATCTTTTAACTTGAATTCAGACAGACATGAACTCAAGTTAAATAGATTCAATCAACATTGAATCTAACTTAGGTTTAACCAGACATGAACCTAAGTTAATTCAATCAATATTGAATCAAATTTCAAATCTTTTAACTTGAATTCAGACAGACACGAACTCAAGTTAAATAGATTCAATCAACAACAAATCTAACTTAGGTTCAACCAGACATGAACCCAAGTCAATTCGATCAATATTGAATCTAATTTCAAATCTTTTAACTTGAATTCAGACAAACACGAACTCAAGTTAAATAGATTCAATCAACATTGAATCTAACTTAGGTTTAACCAGACATGAACCCAAGTTAATTCAATCAATATTGAATCTAATTTCAAATCTTTTAACTTGAATTCAGACAGACATGAACTCAAGTTAAATAGATTCAATCAACATTGAATCTAACTTAGGTTCAACCAGACATGAACCCAAGTCAATTCAATCAATATTGAATCTAATTTCAAATCTTTTAACTTGAATTCAGACAGACACGAACTCAAGTTAAATAGATTCAACCAACATTGAATCTAACTTAGGTTCAACCAGATATGAACCCAAGTTAACTCAATCGATATTGAATCTAATTTTGAATCTTTTAACTTGAATTCAAACAGACATGAACTCAAGTTAAATAGATTCAATAAACATCGAATCTAACTTAGGTTTAACCAGATATGAACCCAAGTTAACTCGATCAATATTGAATCTAATTCCAAACCTTTCAGACAGACTTGAACTCAAGTTAATAAATTCAGTATTTTAAAACCAAAATTGACATAATCAACAAAAAATTGACATTTCAAAATAATTCGATATAAATTGACATCCAAGACATCCAAATATTCTGTGACATTATTTCTGACAATGTTTTCTTTGTAGGGTGAAAGCAAGAAATTTCGTTTAGATTTTCTTTGCATGTTATAGGATGTGCTAACTCTGTTTTACAGGACGTCGACGACGGGACAAAAACAAAACCAAAACTTTTAGGTTAGACATATAACCTGAAATTTTTCAACAAATCAACAACATTGACAACAAAACCAAAACTTTTAGGTTAGACATATAACCTGAAACTTTTGACAACAAAAACAAAATCAAAACTTTTAGGTTAGACATATAACCTGAAATTTTTCAATAAATCAACAACATTGACAACAAAATCAGAATCTTTGGGTTAAACATAATGCCTAAAGTATTCAATAACATGATATAATGACATTCAGGAGTGATAGTGGGTACATCTCTCCTTAAAATGAATTCTTAGAAAACAAATGGTTAACATTAATCAGAAGTCTTCTTAAACAATTGAAAATTGTTTAAGATGTAATTAACTATAGAGGCTTACCTCTATAGGAGATTTAAAAGAACCCGAAATAGAAATCTTTGGTTTACCATGATTTTCTTAATATGAAAATTCTGTAATATGATATTCTAGAATATCCTCATATAGAAATTATCATAAGCATCCTTTTCTATTATTAGTCCTAAAATTTCTCTAAATCCTTCACAGGATTTATATGAATAAAACTAGGCTAATATTAGATGGCGACTCCTTGACATTGACATTGGATGGCGATGACATGACCCCATCAGCACCAAGGACAAATTATATATTAAATCTTTCATCGCCACCAAATAGAGAGTGGCGACTCCGCTGGGGAGAATCTTTCTTCTCATCTTTTGTTATCATTTGTTTTCATTTCAAAATTTTGAAAAGTTCCCAGTTTATAAATAAGTCAATAATATTCGCTTTTTTTGAAATTACAGAAAAATCGCAATGGATTCTCCGAATTCGATCTTTTCGTACTTTCAAGACTTTGACATACCAATAGAGGAAAATCCACCTTTTTATCACAATGATTATGGATTATTTAGTGAAACAGAATTCATATTAGATAATCCACCTGAGAATTCTTGCCCTATACTTGAAAATAATGTATGGAGGCGAAAATCATCTGAAAGGAATTCTAATAACACCAACACTCCTGCAAATAGTTCACCAGAAGAGAGTTTTAGAAAAAATTTTACAAAATCATTTCAAGAAAGATTAAAGAAATTAAAGGAAGATATTAAACAACTCTCAGGACAAGAAAGGAAAAATACTTATGACAGTTCCAATGAGAATGTTGCCAGTGTTAACATGGTAGAAACCCAATCTGCTTCCTTAGCACGAGAATCAAATGAAGAGGAATTGTGAGAGGTAATACGACAATGAGATGAACAAATAAGTCGTCTTGAACAAAGAATGGAAGAACTGGTAGCGACCTTGCAAAAACCACCAGCCGACCCTTCTCCAGCTATTGAAATCATTAGACCGGAGGCTATTCACATCCTTGAAAGCAGAGAAGAACTAATGGATGTTGAGGAAAGCACTCGAAAGAGAAAGAATTCTCCTCATAATGAAACTCCAGAAAAGTATATTACAAAAATAGTAGAACAGAAAATTAAAGAAACGATGGCTCAGGCAAAAGCTGGAGCATTAACTCCAAAGGGTAGGCCATACCCAGAGGAATATGATTCTGTTCAATATCCTAAGGGTTTTGTTCCTCCTGTCTTTAAAATGTTCGATGGAACGGGAAATCCCCGACAACATCTGGCACATTTTAGAGCAAGCTGTTGTAATGCTGGAGGAAATGATGCTCTCCTATTTCGACAATTTGTTAACAGTCTCACGGGAGTTGCCTTCGACTGGTATGCAGAACTTCCCAATGGATCTGTCAAAACCTTTATAGAGCTTAAAAGCCTTTTTATTCAATGCTTTGCAGGAGCACAACATCATACCACTGTTGGTGATCTGGTGGTAGAAAAACAAAAACCAGGAGAAACCTTGGTAGATTATATTTTACGCTGGAGAAATCTCAACATGAAATGTGAGCCACAGTTACAAGAACAACATGCTGTTGGAATTCTGCTAAAAAATATCCATGGTCCCATAGCATTTATGCTTAAAGGATTTACGATAAAAACTTTTGAAAAATTACTCAGTAAAGCTGCCAATCTTCAAGAAGAGGTTAAGCAGATGAGTGTAATGAAGAAAACTGAAAAGACAAAAACTATCAAAACTTTTGAAAAGAAACCTGGGAATATTGCAGAAAAAGGAAAACAGGTGATGCAAATCCAACCGGAGAAAAAGAAGCAACGACAAAATCCTTCGACTTCACAGACATCACCTCAATTACAACTTCAGCAACCAATCCCAGTATCAACTGAAAAAAAAAACAATGGCTCAAAGAATGAATAAAGTATATTCATTTAAAACGAAGTAACATCAGCAAAATATTTCGTAGCTTGCTTAAAATACCCGAATTTAAGCTACCGAAGCTAAGAGGCCAGCAGAAATTGACATGAAGGACAATCCTAATTATTGCCCTTATCACAGGATGCTTGGACATAAAATTGAAGAATGTTTTGTCTTCAAAGACTGGTTAGAATGTAATTTCAAAGATGGAAATATAGTCATCCCGAAAGAATACTTGAAAGAACCTGAAAAAGGGACCAATCAATATGATTTCGTTAGAGGAACTTAATCCTAAAAACAAGGATAGCATTTATGAAGAGATCCTCGCTAAATATCAAGTTATAAAATCTCCCAAGAAAGAAAAGAAAAAGAAAATCAAGAAAATGGAAAAGATTAGAGGTCTTCCAGACATAAGGGGTGCAACTCCTTTTGTACCTTCTAGTTCATTTCACTCTTGTACTAGAATAGTTATGTCGGTCGAAGGATGAAAAATCCTCAAGCCAATAACTTTGTATGACTTTCTTTTTACCATGAATAATAACAATCCTAGTTTTGCGTACATTTTGTCTATTACGGATGATGCTTCTGAGAATGACCATTTGAATTCTAACCCTATAGACAATGCTCAAATCGTATATGATCAATCTAAAGACAACCAAAATAATGAAAATGAAAATGAGAAATCTGACAACGACACAAATGAAGATGACATTGCTACGCTTCAATTACAAGGAATTCCGATCTCTATAAAATTGGAATCTTCGGATTCGAAACAAATGAATCGGATAATCAACCCGAGGAAATAATTGAAATTAACTTGAGAAGTGGAAAAATCTTACCTCCTAGGATAATTCCACAAGAAAAAGAAAAACAAATAATTATACCAGATAAGATCATTCCTCCAATATATCCCCGAACTTCTGAAGGAAATAAGGATGATCTTCACAATAAGGTGGATTATAATGTACTGGCCCATTTAAGAAAATTACCTGCAAAATTAAGCATTTATGACGCTCTCATACTTTCCAAAGAAATGAGAGAATCATTAATCAAGGCCCTTTCAGACCTTGACATTTGCTTAACTCAACTTGGTAGTACTACCCAAAACGAAGCTTACTCATTAGAGGAATCAACAAAGATTACCTTCTCTGACAATGACTTGTTGCTCGGAACGACTAAACATAATCGTCCACTATATATTATAGTAAACATCAATGACACGATACTTTCGAGAGTTCTTATTGACCCAGGTGCTTCAATCAACATTATGAACCTGAGAACTCTTGCATACCTAGACATTGATGCCTCTCAACTATCAAGAGATACAATGATGTTAAGAGGATTCAATCAACAAGGAGAACGGGCCCTTGGATCAATAACATTGCTCTTAAAAATAGCCGACTTGGTAACGACAGCAAAATTTCATATTATTGATTCAGACACCTCTTTTAATGCCTTACTTGGCAGACCATGGCTCCATGAATATAAAATGGTACCCTCTTCATTACATCAATGTATCAAATATTTATGAAATGGACAAGAATTTCGTATTATAGAAGATCTGCAACCATTTTCAATCCATGAAATCGGTATACATGAAGATGCAGCATATTATGCTCCTATAAATAAAACAACATCTTCCAAAGAGACAACGATAAATATGGAAGAAAAGAACAAAGAAAAGAAAATAAATGAAAAGGATCTTTCTTCAGTAAAGACAAAAGAGACTAATTTCCGTCAGACTCGCACTCGAGGTCGAGGCCGAGAACGAGGACGAAGGAGAGAAGATCCAATTGTCACAATGAAAAAACCACTGAAGTTCAAAATCCACCTGGATTCTGAAGAAGAAACGACATCTGTGGTTGCAAAGGAACCCCAATTCAAAATATCTCTAGAAGAGGAAGATAAAGAGAAACAATTCGAATCTATGTATGACAAAATCAATCATTATATACATTCTATGACTCTAACTCCAATCTCCACTGCTAAGATTGAGAATCTAATAGTCAAAGAAGTATGTAATGATGACAAAAAGCCAATTAAGTTTAGACTTGCCTCCACTTCTTCTTGTACTAAAAATGATGTAAAAATAGAAGATGAAAATCTTCCACAATCAATGAAAATTCCTTTTGAGTTGTATTCTCCTTGGGCACAAAAATTCATTCAAAATAGTTTAATGCTCAAACAATGGTCTTTAAAACAACCGCATTTCATTGAACAAATGTGGAATGATAATAGACGAAATTCTAACTCTAAAAAAGGTGTTGGATTTGGAATTTTGGGACCATTAGATGATACGGAATTTTGTTTGATCGTCACGAGAAGAATGTGATTTCGAAACATTGCCTGATCTTCCAATTGAAAATGCTCCCCGGAGTTGGAAGAAGAAATTAAATCGACAATTGATGAACTAAAAGAAATAAATTTAGGAACTAATGAAAATCCAAAACTGACTTTTATTAGTTCATTCCTTAATGATGAGGAAATAAAAGACATAACTCAATTGTTGATGGAATATAAAGACTGTTTTGCTTGGACTTATGACGAAATGCCTGGTTTATCTCCAGAAGTCGTAGTCCATAAACTTGGGATAGACCAAATTATAAACCCATTTAAACAAGCTCCAAGAAGGATGCGTGTCGAAATAGAGCAACAAGTCATTGCGGAAGTCAAGAAATTGATAGAGGCTGACTTCATACGAGAAGAGAATTATCCAATATGGCTAGCCAATGTGGTGTCAGTTAAAAAGAAAAATGGACAAATAAGAGTCTGCATAGACTACAGAGACTTGAACAAAGCATGTCCAAAAGATGAATTTCCTTTACCAATTCCTGAGTTAATGGTTGATATTGCATCAAAATATGCAATATTTTCTTTCATGGATGGATCATCAGGATATAACCAAATAAAAATGTTTTCAAAAGATGAAGTAAATACAGCTTTCCGAACACCCATGGGCATATATTGTTATAAGGTTATGCCATTTGGACTAAAAAATGCCGGTGCAACCTATCAAAGAGCCATGACACGGATTTTTGATGAACTAATACATAATCAAGTCGAATGTTATGTCGACGATCTGGTTGTCAATAGTAAATAAAAAGACGATCATATATACGATTTGAGAATTGTCTTTGAACTACTACGACGATAAAATCTTAAAATGAACCCTTTAAAGTGCGCCTTTGGTGTCACTTCAGGAAAATTTTTAGGATTTGTAGTTCGACATCATGGGATAGAAATTGATCCTCTCAAAATTGAAGCTATCCTAAATATGCCTCCTCCTAAAAATCTAAGTCAATTGAGATCCTTCCAAGGAAAATTAGCATATATACGACGTTTCATTTCCAATCTATCGGGTAGATGTCAACCCCTTATCGCCCTTACCGGAAAGGATGCCAAATTCGTGTGGGATGAAAAATGCCAGCATGCCTTTGAAGACATTAAACAATATTTGACAACCCCTCCCGTCTTAGCAGCCCCTGTATTAGGAAGACCTTTAATCCTTTACACCGCAGCATTAGACAATTCACTTGGAGCTTTACTAGCACAAGTAAATGATGAAGGAAAAGAAAATGTGTTATACTACTTGAGTCGTTGTTTAGTTCCAACGGAAATAAAATATCCGACAATTGAGAAGCATTGCTTAGCCCTGATCTTTGCAGTTCAAAAGCTAAGACATTATATGCATTCTCATAAAGTAACTCTTATTTCAAGGGTTAACCCGTTACAATATTTAATAACACGACCGACACTTTTTGGGAGATTAGCACGATGGGAAATGATCTTATTACAATTTGACATAATATTTGTACCGTTACGTGCTATTAAAGGGCAAATCCTAGCAGATTTCTTAGCGGCACACCCAATTCCAGCAGGATCACCCCTTAATGATGATCTACCTGATGAACAAATATCAGAAGTAAAAAATTCTAACATACAACGATGGGAACTCTACTTTGACGGAGCATCATCTGCGTGGAAAGATAAAGATAAACATACAATCATACCAGGCAAAGCCGGAGTAGGATTAATTTTCATTACTCCAGACAAAATGATGATGCCTTTTTCCTATCATTTGATAGAACCATGCACGAATAATGAAGCTGAATATGAAGAGCTCATAACCGGTCTAGAATTGACAATATTAATGGAAATTAAAAATATTGATATCTACGGAGATTCCCAGTTAATTATCAATCAAATTGCTGGCAAATACAAAATTTTGAAACCACGACTTGAACAGTATTCTCGTGACACTCTTAAATTACTTCAACAAATTCCTGATGTAACATTTTTCTTAATCCCGAGACGAGACAACTCTCTAGCGGATGCTCTGGCAAAACCTGCAAAGAAATTTGCATGTCCATAAGAAGATGACATACCAATTTCTATAAAAGGACGACAAGTTCTTTCTCAAATTGACATGGATAATTTGCATAAAATCGGTGAAAATATGACAATGACAATAAATGACGAGAAGGATGATTGGCGACAACTAATCATCCAATATTTACAAACTGGAAAATTACCTGAAAACACTTATATCGCCAACCAAATTAAACAAAGAGCATTATCATATGCTCTAATAAATGACGTCCTTTATAAACGATCTTTTGATCAAATGTGGTTAAGATGTTTAAACCAAACTGAAGCTCGAGAGATTGTTAAAGAAGTTCATTCAGGTTTATGTGGTGCACATCAATCTGGACCTAAAATGAAAATGAAAATAAAAAGAATGGGTTATTATTGGCCAACAATGATGACCGACTGTCTTGACATTGCAAAGAAATGTCATCAATGTCAAATACATGGAGTAGTTTTAAATCAACCTCCAAATGTCCTACACCCAACTACTGCATCATGGCCATTTGAATGTTGGGGTACTGACATAGTGGGCCCTATAGATCTTCCATCCTCCAAGGGCCATAAATTTATTCTGGCAGCGACTGACTATTTTTCTAAATGGGCAGAAGCAATAACCCTTCGAGAAGTCAAGGCAGAACAAGTTCTCCACTTCTTTAAAACACATATCATTTATAGATTTGGGATTCCTCGAAGAGTCATATCAGATAATGGGTTGGCCTTCAAAAACACAAAAATGAATCACTTTATCCAGAGACATGGGATTGACTTGAGATATTCCACAATCTATTACCCTAAAGCCAATGGATTAGCTGAAGCTTTCAATAAAACGTTGGTTCATATCTTGAAAAAGACATTAAGTAATAGCCCGAGACAATGGCATGAACGACTAATAGAAGCTTTATGGGCTTATAGAACTACATACCAAACTCCAACACGGTCTACACCATTTGCTTTGGTATATGGTTCTGAAGCCATTCTGCCTCTAGAAGTCCAAATTCCTTCTCTCAGAATCGCAATAACTGATAAATAACTAAAGAAGAAAATGTCAAGTTGCGACTTGAAGAACTTGAAAATTTAGAGGGCAAACGTCTGCAAGCCCAACAAAATCTTGAATTGTATCAAGCAAAAATGATACGAGCTCACGACAAACTAGTTCGCCCTAGAACCTTTCGAATCGGTGAATTAGTTTTAGTTCTTCGAAGACCTATACTAGCTCATCGAAAGATAGGTGGCAAATTCGAACCGATATGGGTAGGTCCATATGTAATTGAAAAGAAATATTCCGGAGAATCCTACCAATTGGTGGATTGTCAAGGAGAAAGAATCCTACCTCCAATCAATGGGCGTTTTCTAAAGAAATATTACGCGACATAAAAAAAAGAGAAATGAATAAAGACTTATTTATAAACTGGGACAATAAATTCTCCTTTCAAAAATCATCTTTGATGTTTTGTGACATCTCTTTCATTCATTTGAAAATCTAAAATGATATTTTGTCTTGATAATTTCAGGAAAAATGCCTGAAGACAGATTATTTTTCTCATTCCGAAATAATATGACTTTTGCCTTGGACCGTCGACATATAGACGCGGGGACCAGAGTTCACTTTGATTTTGACCTGTTGCAGGTTGAATCCATATATCATGGATCGTTACTTTATATGGTGAATCACAGTGAAGTGAATCTGCAAACACCTTTGATAGAATTCAAACTCCGACAACCCGAAGAATATGACTTCACAATCAGTGATAGTTCAGATGAAGCAGAATTCATGACTGCCCCGGTACAAGGAGCATCAACGTCAGCAACCAAAAATCCGACGACAGGATTCACCAGATCGCAAAGAAGAAATCGCAATAAACGACTAAAATGACAAAAACAATTACAAGAAAAACAAGACATGGAAGATATGAGTCAGTTAAAATCGTGAACTATCAATACTTCGTTTGAGGAAATAATATCGTAAACGACAAATTTAGACCTTACAGAAAAAGAGGATGGCAAAGCAGTCGTCACTCCACCATTGGTCACACCTGCTCAATGTTTAAGAGTATCAGACAAAAAGAATCACTCGGAGGAAGAGATACGACGAATTCGCGCCATTGAGTGGAGAACCTTCGAAAAATATAAATATGTGAATAAAAGAACAATAAATATTCTGGATGGTCTTAAACTTTTTACCAGAATATTTGATGAAACTGAAAAAGCTGCTATCATCAACCACATCATAGAAGCCCGAGATCAGGGTAGTGCTGGACGCCTTTCAAGGAGGACCTATTCTGAACCTAGTAAATGGATTCGCGGTAAGGGTAGGCAAACCATTCAATACGGATGTTGCTATAACTATGCAAGGGACAGAGAAGGAAATCTTCCTGGGATTCTACGACATGAACAAGTCGACCCTTTACCCGTTGTGATAATCCAAATTATCAGACGACTTGTTACTTGGGGGATCATACCTGCAGATTGTGTTCCCGATAGCTGCATCATTAATTTGTATGATAAAGGAGATTGTATTCCTCCTCACATTGACAGACATGATTTTGAAAGACCATTTTGTACTCTCTCTTTAATGAATCGTTGCTCCGTGATATTCGGAAGAGAGATACAAATCTTGGGACTCGGAGAATTTGAAGGGACATGCAGCGTCCTTTTAACCCGAGGATCAGTTATTCTATTCCAAGGGAACGGTGCAGATTTTGTAAAACACTGCATACCTAGTGTTAACAAGACACGAATCTCCATCACCTTGCGACGAATGAAACTTGACAAACGACTAGACGGATATCAACCAATACCAGAACTTGAAGGACTAAAGCCTTTAGAACTGCTGTGATCCCATAAATGTCTGAACACCTGAAACATGTTCAACGAATGATGTTTTGGAGTGTAGGACGTTTATGGATGATCTGATAATCTCCAAATCTATGACATGATATGAAGAACTCTTGACATATAATATATCTATAGTTGTCGATGTGTGATATATCGGTAGCTGTTGGCATGTAAAATATCATTAGTTTGTTGCAGCGTGCTATATGATATGTACATATGAATGTACTGTAAGCTTTTGTTTGCAATAAATATGTACTGGTGACTTTTTATGGAAATGAAATGAAGTGTTAAAAAAAAATATATCCCCATTGTCTGTGATATGTCGACAGGTCCTGAAATCAGTAAATGACAAAATGAATAATTTATGATAATCAAACATGAGAATTAACTTTCGACCTATATAGGTCAAAACCCCAGCAGAATTTCCCACCAAAAAAATATTAATGAGTTCGCCACTCTCTTTGGTTATTGGATATAATTCCTTTCCTATAAGGAAATTACGACTTTCCTCTAACCAAATATTGACATTGACATTTTTTAGAAATAGAAAATGACATCTATTTTCTCTCTCTGGTTATTGGATGTAAGTCCTTTCCTGATGTGGAAATCACGGCTTTCCTCTAACCAAATATTGACATTGACACTTTGAGGAAAATAGAAATTGACATCTATTTTCTCTCTCTGGTTATTGGATGTAAGTCCTTTCCTGATGTGGAAATCACGGCTTTCCTCTGAACAAATCATGACATCGACACTTTGATGAAAATAGAAAATGACATCTATTTTCTCTCTTCGGTTATTGGATATAAGTCCTTGCCTGATACGGAAATCACGGCTTTCCTCTAACCAAATATTGACATTGACACTTTGAGGAAAATAGAAATTGACATCTATTTTCTCTCTCTCGTTATTGGATGTAAGTCCTTTCCTGAAGTGAAAATCACGGCTTTCCTCTGACCAAATCTTGACATCAACACTTTGAGGAAAATAGAAAATGACATCTATTTTCTCTCTTCAGTTATTGCATATAAGTCATTGCCTGATACGGAAATCACAGCTTTCCTCTAACCAAATATTGACATTGACACTTTGAGGAAAATAGAAATTGACATCTATTTTCTCTCTCTGGTTATTGGATGTAAGTCCTTTCCTGATATGGAAATCACGGCTTTCGTCTGACCAAATCTTGACATCGACACTTTGAGGAAAATAGAAAATGACATCTATTTTCTCTCTTCGGTTATTGGATATAAGTCCTTGCCTGATACGGAAATCACGGCTTTCCTCTAACCAAATATTGACATCGACATTTTGAGAAATGGAAAATGACATCTATTTTCTCTATCCGGTTATTGGATATAAGTCCTTTCCTAATACGGAAATCACGGCTTTCCTTTAACCAAATCTTAACACTGACATTCTGGAAAATAGAAAATGACATCTATTTTCTCTATCCGGTTATTGGATATAAGTCATTTCCTAATACGGAAATCACAACTTTCCTTTAACCAAATCTTAACCCTGACATTCTGGAAAATAGAAAATCACATCCATTTTCTCCCTCCTGTTATTGGATATAAGTCCTTTCCTGATACGGAAATCACGGCTTTCCTCTAACCAAATATTGACATCGACATTTTGAGAAATGGAAAATGACATCTATTTTCTCTATCCGGTTATTGGATATAAGTCCTTTCCTAATACGGAAATCACGGCTTTCCTTTAACCAAATCTTAACACTGACATTCTGGAAAATAGAAAATGACATCTATTTTCTCTCTCCAGTTATTGGATATAAGTCCCTTCCTGACACGGAAGTTGTGACTTTCCTCTAACCAAATATCAACATTGACATTTTGAGAAATGGAAAATCACATCCATTTTCTCCCTCCTGTTATAGGATATACGTCCTTTCCTGACACAGAAATCACGACATTCCTTTAGCAAAATATCGACATCGACATTTTGAGAAATGAAATATGACATCCATTTTCCCTCCCAATAAATCTCTTCTCAAATACAAGAAGAAAATATCTTCTTAGAACCGACATAAAAGACATCTGACATCCTCCGGGGGTGATATGATATCCCCCCTTTTCCTGACCATTATGAAACATCTCTTAGACCACTTCGGTCAACGCCAATATGTGCAGAATACTTATATAGTATTCTACACATATTGGGGGCCCTTTTGTTGACCTCATTTTACAATGAGTCAATAACCTTATGACCTAAAAAGTCAACATTGGTCAAAATGGTCAAACCAGACCCAGTGACCAACCCTGTTGACCCAATAGGTCACCCTTTTGACCTAAAAAGTTAACTTTGGTCAAAATGGTCAAACCAGACCCAATGACCTACCCTGTTGACCCCATAGGTCAACCTTATGACCTAAAAGTCAACTTTGGTCAAAATGGTCAAACCAGACCCAATGACCTACCCTGTTGACCCCATAGGTCAACCTTATGACCTAAAAAGTCAACATTGGTCAAATTGGTTAAACCAGACCCAATGACCTACCCTGTTGACCCCATAGGTCAACCTTATGACCTAAAAAGTCAACATTGGTCAAAATGGTCAAACCAGACCCAATGACCTACCCTGTTGACCACATAGGTCAACCTTATTACCTAAAATTCAACTTTGGTCAAAATGGTCAAACCAGACCCAATGACCTACCGGACGGCTATTTTTTTTAGGTTG
Organism: Papilionanthe hookeriana x Papilionanthe teres; assembly: GCA_022702705.1. Lineage (NCBI taxonomy): Eukaryota > Viridiplantae > Streptophyta > Magnoliopsida > Asparagales > Orchidaceae > Papilionanthe > Papilionanthe hookeriana x Papilionanthe teres. The sequence continues at coordinate 13,283,257 of CM040432.1, read as the reverse complement.
AATGTTGTATTTTTGAAAAGGGGTCACCTAACAGAATTTGTCGGCGAATTTTAAATTTAATTTACATATATATATGATTTGGAAAGTAGTGTTTTGATTTTAAAAATAATTTTAAAAATTTTAAGATATGAAATCAAACTGATCTCACATTTCAAATAGTTTATATAAACGAGCACCGCACCACAAAACGTGTGTCCATTCTGAAGAATAGGCACAGTGTTTGATGGTGGGGCTCGATTAAATAAACTAGAAAGTTTGTGACATCCGTTTGGTCTGCGAAACCATTTTATTTGCCGACAAGTTCCCCTGCTTAATATGAAAACATTAAACAGGGTTTATATTACCTGGGTTCTTAAAATTCCCTATAAGGGCAAGCCCCTATAGTTAATTACATCTTAAGTGATGGGAATCACCTAAGAAAACTCTCGATAATAATCAGTAGTTCTGCTCTCAAGAATTTCAAAGTTTAAGTTTTCAAGGGATTGAATTTTGGAATTTCAATAGGGAATGGATCAAATTTGGAACATTTTATTTTGGGAATTCAAAGGAAGAAAGGAAGGAGAAATCACAGATTCGAAGCGAACTTCGATAATTTCCCGACTATCCTATTGTTTGGCTTAAATTTAGGAAAGTTCTAATGTTTATTTAATGTTTTGATCATGCCAATTTTAATTAATTAAGACTTATATTCGTATGATGTGATCACACAAATAGCCTCGAAGATGTGAGGGTTTATGTTGTACCGAACGACTACCTCGGAGTCCTAAAACCGGTTAGGGCTTAATTTACATAACATGATTATGCAAATGCCTAACGAAAAGTTGAGGATTTATGTTGCACTAGGCAAACTACCTCGAAATCCTATGGCTTTGTTATTTAATTCTAAGAAAGTTTTGCTGAAGTAGACTCAGATTTTGCTGATGACGATGGCCGTGCTGCCCCACCATGCTCCGAGCTCCTTGTTGTTGTAGAGGTTTAGATTTAGAAGTCATAAATCAGGAGATGAGAAAAGTGTTCTGGTTTAGAGAAGGTCTTAATTTCCGAGTGTTTTCTATGTTTTAATTAAAACAAATCTTAAAGTTGATTATAATAACACCGGTTAAGATCCCACGGTTCCATCCTTCCGGCATCGTTATTTTTATCGGATTCACTTAGTCCAGATGAATTTGCTAAACTCAACTAAATGAGTTGCAAACTTTCATTTAGACCGTGGGAAATCCCGTTAGCAACACGTAGGTTACATCATCCGAGGTATTCCCGATCATCCAACAAGACGTTTTAATTTAGTTGTAGTTGTAGTTTTGTTGTTCTGTTTGTGATTAAATTTTGAGTTGTTTTATATTTTGAAATGTTGTGGCGGTGAATTTTATCTTGTAATGATTTTTTAATTTAGTTTTGGTTTCAGTTTTAGGGACTATCCTAAAGGTGTGGGTTTTCATGCAACAGTTGTTTATCATGCAAGAAAAGTAAGTGCGATGCGATTAAGTAAATTGCGATAAAGTAAATTGCAATAAAATAAAAGCGTACCTAGAGGGTCTTCCCGTCATCCCAAGCTGCACTTAAAACACAATTTAGAATATTTAAGCATTTAAAGCAAGTTCCTAGGTAAAGCTAAGGGAAGGGTTATGGTTTTCTACCAAGTTCCTGATCCTATAGCTAGTCACCACCTATGACGTCTAGGTTCTTGTGCTTTGGTTTAAGGACGACTTTCTTCATCAAAGAACAATTAAGTTCAATTGTTCTTATAAATATCCTATCATATTGAGGAAGTGCTTAAGACGAGTCTTAAACATCTTTTCAATACCTCTAGGATTGTTTTAAGTCCAAGAGAATTTAATTATACAAATGAATTAATCATCCAGGAGTTCGAGTTTTGTTCTCTTGCTCAGTGAACTAGGACATTTGAATATCCTATAAGTGAAGTAACACTTCACTTAACACTCCGTTTAGGAGTTATGACAACAAGAGCTTTTGAGGGCAAATTGATGTTCAAGTGATTTGTGATTTAATTTAATATTAATAAATGGGTTTAAGTTTGGATAAGTGTTCAAGTTGTTTTAGATTTATTTTTGAATTCTTTATGTCTTAAGTGATGTTGTATTTAATTAAATTAAATTAAATTTTAATTTAATTTAATTTAATTTGGTTTAGTTTTAATTTTAATTTAATTTAATTGTTTAATTTAATTTTAATTTTATTTTAACTTGATTTTATTTTATTTTTAATTTAATTTAATTTAATTTAATCTGTTTTAATTTACTTTGATTTAATTTAATTTAATGTGATTTAATTTAATTTAATTTAATTTTAATTTTAATTTAATTTAATTTGATTAAATTTAAATTTTAATTTAATTTAATTTTAATTTTAATTTAATATTTTATTTTTTATGCTTTAAGGATGATTTAATTTTAATTGTTAAAATATTAATTTAATTGAAATTTTAAAAGGATTTAATTTAAATGTTTTAACTTTAATTTAATTTAATGATTAAGTCTTTTAACATTTTAAATCTTGAATTTGGATTATCATTTTAATTAGGAATTAAATATTATTGAGGTGATTAATTTACGGATTCTTAAATTAAAGAACAAATCTCTTCCTAATAATATCCTTATTTTAATAATTCCAATTTTTCATTATTCTTCCAAATTTAATTAATTATTTCATTAAGTTTTATTTTAATTATTTTCAAATTGTTTGGTAGGTTTCTACCCTTTAACTACCTAAGTTTCAAACATCCAAAATCAACTTAGTATCAAATATTTTACCCACCTTTTTAATTAAACCTAAAATTTTTAATTATAGGTTAAAATTTTAATTACCATTTTGCCCTTTAAACTTACTAATTTCATAACTCACTAAATTGAGCTTAAATGAATTTGAAATTCTTATGTGACTTCACTCATATATCAATCAAGACATTAGAGGAGAAAATGTGATTTTTCTATATTTAATTTATTTATGTAATTATTTTTGGTGGAAAATAGGGATTTTCAAGGAAAATTAAATAACATGACCAAGGGAAAGTTTCCATCCTTAACAAAATTATGGGACATTTCTAATGACCAGAGGACCACTTGGACCAATTTTGGTGATTTTTTGAATTATATTCTTTTTATTATAATTATTTTGATTTTTGGAGTATTTATTAATTTAAAAATAAAATAAAGGTTGAAAAATGAATTTCATATTTTTCAAAAATCTCTCTGATATCAAGGAAACCAGAGAACCAATTTTTATAACTTTTTGATTTTTGTTTGATTTATTAGAATTATTTTAGTGGAAATGCTAGAAAATACTTTTTTTAAATTTAAAATTACCTTAGGGCTTTAAAATTTAATATCTCATCATAGAGACTTAAGAAAAATATGGGGCTTGTTCCTAAGTAATTAAAATTCAAAATATGACATTTTGGTGAATTTTATTATTTTTGTGATTTTTATTATTTTTTAATTATTAAAAATATTAAAATAATGCAAAAAATCAACTTTTTTGGAAAATTAAAATTTTAATTTTCTTAAATTCCCCTGATATCAGAGAGGCTCCAAAACCAATTTGGTGAATTTTTGAGAAGTATTTTGAAAGTTATGAATTTTGAAGTTTAAGTTTGGCTAAATGGCTTAATCAACCCATTTGATAGGGCTAACCAAGTCCAATTGACTTCAAACTTTTATAGTGGGATCCTCTGATCCTAAAGGTCGGTGGAGAATTGATTTCAAGTCAATTTGATGTATGATCAGCTCTAATTAATTAAAGCTCCATTTTGGGTGTTTAAGCCAATTAGGGTTATTACAAGTGAGTTAACTCAAAAACTATTTTCCCTAGGGTCCTCTGGTCACAAGAAACATCACCAAATTTTCCTAGAATTTATCTCACAACATGCTAATTATTATAATTAAAATATTCAGAATAGTGACCTAGAATTGAAAAATCAATAACTCTTCATAGGGATGGCCTCTGACTTTGGAAAATTCAGAGAATGTCCCCAAATTCAGAGGCTTCAAAAGCCCTATGGTCTCATGTCATGGTGAATTGTATACATGCATGGAGAATTGAAAATGTGCAGAGAGTAAATAAATCATTAAAAATCAAATATGCAATGAAATTAAATGATTTCTTTTCCACATTATTCTCCTCTGTTCACTGAGCAAGAGGGTATTTTTATTTTATTTTTAGGATTTTCCTACACAAAGTTATGAATTTCTAAGTTCTGGTAATTAAATAAATAAGAAAAATCCCTATTTTCCTACTTATCCACGTGGCGCCACGCCATCCTCAGCAGCTCCGAAGGGCCACACGGTGCGCTCTGATTCAGCGCCGCCATCCGACTCAGCGCTCCAGGGCCCGCGGTTCATGTACCATCGCACTGTCCGGCTCGATCCAGACCGTCCGCTCGATACACGCTCGATCCGACGGCTCCCAGTCATCGTCTACGACTGGTGTGCACCCGTGACCGTCAACCTTCTAACCCTAATTTCTCACTCGATTCTCAACGGATTTTTGTGTTCTTATGCTCTATGGATTCGTCTTGAAGAGACGAACACATCTATATGGTAAACATGCATTGAAATTGATTCAAATTAAATGGAGAATCTCTGTAAGCTCGGGAAGAAGAGTGAGTCCATACCTTTGCTCAGAGAAGTGAAGCTTCGATCTGAGAGTTGTGTCACCTTCGATTGGGTCCAAGCAAGCTCCAGATGAAGTCTCTTGGCTTGGTGAATTGTCCAGGTATGATTTCGACCAAGCCCGATTTCAAGCTTTGGAGTCTGGAACAGATGGGTGGCCTGGAGAGGGGGCTTTCACTGGGGAACTCCTTCTCTTGGTCTTGTGCAGGTGTGGGTGAGTTTAATTTGACTTTGGTGGAGGATTTGGGAGTGTCCTGTTCGGCTCGAGAATCGAGCTCCAAAATTGAGCTCGATTAATGGGGATTAGGGCAAGAGAACGAGTGGGGATCAAATGTCGTAAGTGTGGGGAGAGTCCGGAGTGATTTTGGCGAGTTTCCTTAAGGTTGGTTCGAGCACCTCTCATGGCCGAGAGGAGGTGGTGTTGAAATAGGAGAGGGTGGAGGGCCTCCGCGGGGGTTTAAGGCTTGGGATCGAGCTGCTCCATGCAAGAGAAGAACAGCCATGCTCGTCCAATTGAGGCTGGGACACTTCAGCAAGGGGAATTTCAATGTTGGCTCACATGCGAGCTTTCGGCCATGGTGTTTTCCGGTGGCTCTGGTGGCCGGCCGGCCGTGCACTCGGTCACCATCTTAACCGAGTGGGGTCGGGGGTTGGCAATGGTGCGATCAATTGGAGTTTGACATGTGTAAAGGGGCTGGATTGAAATGGAATGGGGAGAGGCTCATTTTGGGTTCAAATTGGTCAACCCATGATTTTGGGTTTGGTTCACCTCCCCAAGACCTGGTTTTGGGCTGGGTGAATTAGTTGGGTCAGCTGGTCTTAAGTGGAGAAGTCTCCATCCAAAAATATTTGGATTATATTTGGGTTAAGGGGAATCATAAGTAAGGTTAATGGCTTTTAGGAAGTTCTTAAAGGACCTCCTCCTTTTGCCCAATGTAGTAAGGTCACATGTAAACAACTCACATGGCTTGCATGTGGCTTAAGAATGGCTTCATGGCTTGCCTATGGCTTAGGATAAAGCTTGGTCAATTTCATGGAAGTAGAATTTTGGAATTTTGGTATTTTGGTGGAGAATTTTCATGAAGCTTGATTTGGAATGGTTTAATGATGATTTTGAAACTTAGGGGTGATTTTGATTAAATGGATGATATGGAGAAATGTCATGTGGGCTTTGGATTGAAAACTTGGGCTTTTGAAATGGTCTTGGGTGGGCTTTTAAAGTGGTTTAAGGAAGTGGGCCTTTAGGTTTGAAAATGGGCTTTTGAATAGAAAAAATTGCATTGGGCCATGCCAAATAAATGTTGAGTTTTGTCTAAGGATGTGTCATGATTGATTTGAAACAAGTTTGGAGTGATTTGGGTTTGAATTGGGTTGGATTTGGGCTTCTTTGGTAAAGGGCCAATGTAGATCAAATTGGGCTAATTTGGGCCAATGTTGGGCTAGAGTTGAAATTGATGTAAAATTAATGTTGCGAAATGTTTATGGGAGTGTTTCAAAGATGTTTCAACTTTTGTTGGGGTTGGATTTTGGGGTTTGGGTCTATTTGGGTTAAGTTTGGGTTTAGGTCAAAATTGGGCTTTTTGGTTTTGGGTTGAATTTGAGTGGGGTTTGGGTCCAAATTTTGGGCAAATTATGTTAGTGTTTTGTTTTTGGGGATGTTAGGGAAGGTTTAGAAAAGGTTTGGGGTCAATTGGAGTTGAATTGGTTTGGTTTGGGCTAAGTTCGGGTCATGGGTCCAAATTGGGCTTTAAGGTCAAAAGTGAAATTAGATTCAAATGCCAATCAAATTGGGCTTGGATTTGGTCTAGATTGGTGTTGGGGATTTTTAATTGAAGTTTAGAATTGAACTGGACCAGAATTTGGGTCAATTGGGTGGGCTTGGTTTGACATTGGGTTCACTTTGGGTTAAAATGGGTCAAATTAGGGAGTTTGACAACAGTGGGGTAAATTGACAAAATTAGCCCATGGTATAGTTGGACAAAATGAAATTGGAAATATTTGACATTTTCTGGAATTTTCTGGGAATTTTCTGAATTTTTGGATTTTTGGGTCAAGAGGGGCATTTTGGGTATTTGGAGGGTATTGGGGGTATTTTTGGAATTTTTGGTATTTCTGGCTATGGATGATCAATTTGATTGGTGAGGAAATGTTCAAGGTTAATTTTGGAGAATTCTGGGTGATTTGGAAATTTTGGAGGGTTTGGGTAGTTTCAAGGGTTTTGGGTAGGCGCCTGGGTCTGTGATCCCGGGGGTCAAAAATTGAAAATTTAGAAAATTGAAGATTGATCAAATATGAGTGAAATGGAAGCACTTTGGTTGAGCCATGAAGCCATGTTAAGCCTATATGAGCCATGAAGGGACTCATTTGAGGCATTCAATATGTTGTTCCTAACCCTCTTAGCCAAGGGCTTAGGGGTTAAGGACCATCCATGTGAATCACCTGCATGAGTCGGGAGGTCAAGTTGGGTATGGGTGTGGTTTTAGGAGGTGTGTGAAAGTGTAGTGTATAAGTGTAGTGTGTGTGTAAGTCAGCCCTTCACCGACACAGGCCACCTGGGGCAGTCCTAAGGCCAAAGAGTCCTATAGGAACTCATCCTTTAAACTTCCACATTTGATTTCAACCCTCTAGGTGATTAGGGGTCTACAATCAAGTTTGAGGAGTTTGCAGGGAGTTAAGAAGTGGTTTGAATTTCTAAGTGGTGGGTCCCAATTCTAATCCTCTAGGATAGTCAAAGGAAAAGCCTAAGGCTAGTTCCTAAGTACTAAAAAAAAGGAAGAGAAGACATCATCAAAAATAAGGTCAACAAATGGACCCCCAATAGGTGTGGTGTGCTAACCAAGCACACCGCGCGTATTGGTGTTGACCGAAGCAATCAACAAACCCAACACAAAAGTCCAAGTGACAAACTTGGGACAGAGTAGAAGAGTTTCCGCTGGGGAGTGTCAAGTATATCTTTGAGACTGGAGATTCCTGAACTCTCGCTGGGGAAAGGAAAAGGAGGTGAATCCCAAATCACATGATCTGGGAGAATTTTGATTTAGATTTCATTTTGTTTCAGTTTAAGTTTTGATGTGTGAGCTCAGATTTTAGTTTGAGTTTCAATTTAGATTGAAGTTTTGTTAAAATTAATTTGAAGGGATTTGAACTTGAAATGAAAATTGGAATTTTGTGGTTTTAGATGTAACATCTTCAACCTCAAAAAAAAAAAAGAATTGATTGGATTGAACCATTACAATGAGGAAAGAACTCAGAGCAATGCGGTATTGGACATAAAATCCTTAACCTCAACAGCTTGATTTGGTGTGCTTCATTGCAATAGGGAGAGAACCCAAAGCAATGCGGTATTGGATGTAAAATCCTTAACCTCAAAAGTTTGATTTTGATGTATTTCATTGCGATAGGGAAATAACCTAAAGCAATGCAGTATCGGATGTAAAATCCTCAACCCCAAAAGTTTGATTTTGATGTATTTCATTGCGATAGGGAAAGAACCTAAAGCAATGCAGTTTCGGATGTAAAATCCTCAACCCCAAAAGTTTGATTTTGATGTATTTCATTGCGATAGGGAAAGAACCTAAAGCAATGCGAGTATCGGATGTAAAATCTCGAACCCCAAAAGTTTGATTTTGATGTATTTCATTGCAATAGGGAAAAACCTAAAGCAATGCGAGTATCGGATGTAAAATCCTCAACCCCAAAAGTTTGATTTTGATGTATTTCATTGCGATAGGGAAAGAACCTAAAGCAATGCGATATCGGATGTAAAATCCTCAACCCCAAAAGCTTGATTTTGATGTATTTCATTGCGATAGGGAAAGAATCTAAAGCAATGCAGTATCGGATGTAAAATCCTCAACCCCAAAAGTTTGATTTTGAATGGTAATTGATTTTGCAAAAATTTGTAGTGTTGATTTGAAAAGTGTAGAATTTTGGTGTTTTGAGAATTTTCATGAAAGTTGTAAAAGATTTTTGTGGAAAGAAACATATTAAGAGGGAATATGTAGATGCTACATATCCCATTCAAAAGAGTTGATCAAAAGTTGCTGGTTTGGATTGGATACAATTCCTCGCCACTAGATCCGAATCGAAAACCTTGTGGCTCCGTGTCAATGGAATCGACCGCTTCCATCCCAGACAAGGGAGAGAGTAGAACGGATTGGATTTCAGATTTGGAAGGTTGAATTCGAATTTGATTGAGATTTGATTTGAAATTCGTGTTCATTTTGTTTGTCCTTTAATGGTTCAAATTTGCTTTATCGTTCATTTAAAGTTCATGTGAATTTGGCGTTCATCATTTTTTTAGATTTTTATGGAAAGTTTTCTTTTATTCTTTTTGTTTCTTTTCTGTTCTTTGTTCGAAGTTCATTTAACTTTAATGGCGTTTCCCCGGTCAACTTGCACAAAAGAGGTGAAGGCCAAAAATGTGACATGGTCACTTTCATTCCAATCATGTTGAAGATACATCATACAACTCGATCTGAAATACATATCATACAATCCATGTAGACTCAAAACGGACTATGTATGATCTTTGTCGATCCATCTAAAAAGGCATCTGTCAAAAATCCATGTCTGAATAGTGGGGTACATGGTCAATAACATCACCTTCCAAGCCATCCTTGGCAAGGATGTCGTATGGATGTACGTTGGAGGCGTGATATTTTCCATGTAATCGACAGCTCGTAAGGCCGGAGGCTCTCTAGCTCTGGGTCTGGCTGGAAGTGGTAAGGTGCTTTCCTGTCATCCATCCTTCTGAAAGTAACTGAGATCCTCTTCATTGGTACTCCCGGTATGTAATGTTTAGCGATATCTGCTCCGTTACCCTTTAGTATCATGACGGAACCTACCGGTAATGGTATCTTTTCTGGCCCTCGGAACTCACCTGGGCCTACTATCCGGAGATCAGATCCGAACATGATATTAGACTCATTCAGAAAAGAAACCGTGCAGAAAGGTCTGACAAAGTCGTGGTGATCTATGTGCGGGGGTATGCAGTCACCCTTATTGTAAATGTTAATGATGCAACTATTGGGTATGCAATCTGCTGACAGTACCCTCCACGTTATCATTCTCTTTACCATCCTTTTGATGACTAATGGCATTGGATCTACCTTGCCATGACGGAGTATCCCCGGTGGGTTTCCCTTCCTGTCTTCTGCGAAGTTGTAGCAGCATCCACATTATATTGTAATTCTTCCTTTCCACGGCATCCACCTCCGGGGTTCCGAGTAAGTGTTTTCTCTTAGGCGGCCTGCTCGACCCATTCTTTTCAAATCCCAGATGCAGTCCACGATTTGTTGTTGTTCGTATTATGAGAACACGTTTGTATGTAGCTCGAGGCCTTCTAGTATATCGATCCCCCTGCCTCTGATTCTCTTGAAGTATTCAAAAGTTTGCTTCTCGACATTCTGCATTCTTTCTAGCTCGTATTCTAGAATAATGCTGCAAATGGTGAGGCTCGGTGACGTCTTGTGGGATATATGGCTCAATCCCTTCGCGTTCTCCCGCATACCTCGGCTCCTCGGGGATGGTCTCCGTCGGGACATCCTCCGGGTTGCTTCTGCAACAAGGTTATGCATTGCGGTGGCTTTATCTGGTGGCGTGGTAGCCTTTCTTCTTCGATCTTATTGAGATTTCCCTAGTCTCTTCGTTATCCTCGGAGCTGGCCTCCTTTCTTCAGGTTCCTGTCGAACCGGTATCCTTGAAGTATATGCACTGGTAGTAGCAACTGCCTCGTCGCGCTGGTCTGCTACTAGTTTAGTTAACATCTTGCGGATACAGCGATTTTTATTTCTTCGCTGAGTTGCTGTGAGAGTAGCTTTTCGTACTTCCTGAATTTCTGTGGGCGAGGCGCTGACAAGCCTGCCCTCTCGCCGTAGCGACTACGGACTTGATTCTCTTGTCTTCCTTAGTGTTTGTTTTCCTTTTCTTCCTGCTTGGGTTGGTGGCTTGGGCCACCCACTTTCATTCTCGTCCGGCGGGCGGTTCCTCTCGGTCAACTGGAGCCCAGTCACCTTCCTCGTGTTGCAGGCCTGCTGGTGCGAAGTCTGAGTCAATCTATATTATCGCTCCATCTTTCATCCTCTTTTCGTTGAGTGCAAGGCTTACGCCATTTCTAAAGTTCAGGACCAACCACCCGTTCGACATTTCCCTGCGAAAAGACAAGGAAAAGGATCAGGGGCTGTACTAAGAACAAGATCATTAAGAAAATGTTTATTAGAGACAGAGTTTTCTTTTTTCTTTTTTTTCTTTTTTTTTATTATTCCTTTTGTATTTTTAAATTCAACAGGAATGAAGTGGGAAAAGATCGGAAAAAGATTTTGATTTGGAAGAGAGAACAAGGAAAACTTTATTATCATGATTTTATTTATTTTAGCACATTTTTTATTATTTTTAGGTTCGGACCCAGTCATAAGTAATTACTTCACCCGTGCTTCTAGGGATGAAAAAAAATCCATTCCTTTGAAACATCAGGTAGCGTAATACTTCTTCAAGTATCGTCCATTGATCGGAAGCATATGTCGTTCTCCTTGGTAATTCACTAGCTGGTAGGAGCCTCCTGAGTAGACTGCCTCAACCACAAACGGCTCTTCCCAAGTGGGTTCAAATTTTCCTCCTATCTTGCGGTGTGCAAGGATAGGTCTCTTGAGAACGAGAACTAAGTCACCAACTTTGAAGGTTCTTGGCGGACCCGGTCTGTCATGGGCTTGAACCATCTTAGCTTGGTATAGTTCTAAATTCTCGCTGTGCTTGTAAGTCTTTTCCCTTCCAGGCTTTCCAATTCCTCTAGTCATAATTTGGCATTCTCTTCGTCGTGATTTTGTTTGCAACTCGCAATTCGAGTGAAGGAAGTTGGACCTCTAAGGGTAATACTGCCTCGGACCCATACACCAGAGCGTAAGGTGTAGCTTGAGTAGGAGTTCTGAAGGTTGTCCAGTAGGCCCATAAGGCTTCTAATAACTTCTCATGCCAATTTCTCTTATTATCGTCCAAAGTTTTCTTTAAAATTTGAACGAGAGTTTTATTAAAAGCCTCAGCCAGGCCGTTTGCTCTTGGGTAGTAAATTGTTGAATACCGCCAGTCGATTCGGTGTCTCTCGACAAAATTGTTGATTTGCGTGCTTCGAATGCCGACCCATTATACGAGATGATCTGCGTGGCACTTCGAAATGGTAGACAACTTGGTTCTTGAAAAGCGTAGCACGTGGTGTGCTTTCACTTCTACGAGTGGAGCCGCCTCTGCCCACTTGGAAAAGTAATCCGTAGCCGCAAGAATGAAGCGATGTCCTTTTGAAGATGGTGGTTCTATTGGACCCACTATATCTGTGCCCCAACATTCAAATGGCCATGACGCAATTGTCGGATGTAGCACATTTGGAGGTTGGTGTAAAACCACTCGGTGCACTTGGCATTGGTGACAGCTCTTGGCGATTTTCATGTAGTCGGTCATCATCGAGGGCCAATAGTACCCTAGTCTTTTAATTTTCATTTTCATCTTCGGACTCGGTCGGTGAGCGCCACGAGTCCCGAATGCACCTCTTTAACAATTTCACGGGCCTCGGGCCAGCTAAGGCACCTTAGCCACATTTGATCGAAAGACCTTCGTATAACGTGTTATTTATTAATGCGTAGGACGGAGTTCTTTTCTTGATCCGATGGGCTAACGACCTATCGTCCGGTAGTTTTCTGTTTGCGGGTAGTTTATTAATGGATGTCGCCGATCTTCCGTGTTTTCTCATCACTCTCTGCAATCGATTCTTCTTCTTTTTCCGATTTGTGTATTGTGTCTATGCCGAGTCGTGATAGGGCCCGACTTCCGTGAACCGACACTTCCATCGATTCATCTTGCAAGCAGGTAAATTTTTTTGCGAGGCGGGCTAACGCATCTGCTAAAGCGTTTTCTTTTTTGGGAATTTTGTAGATCGTCACATTCGGAATCTGTTCCAACAATCGTATGGCATACTTGGAAGTATTGCTCGAGTCTTGGCTTTAAAATTACATGTCGTCCGGCGATCCGTTGAATGATTAACTGCGAATCCCCGTAGTTGTTGATGTTTGTTATCCCCATTTGAATAGTTAATTCCGACTCCGTTATAAGAGCTTCCTATTCTGCTCGTTGTTTGTACACGGCTCTGTTAAGTGGTAGGAGTATCTTAACATCCCCCGCTCCGGTGTTATAAAGATTAGTCCGATTCCTGCCTTACCGGGCACTATCACTTGCGATTCTTCGTCTTTGTGTGCTGAAGATGCTCCGTCGAAATATAATTCCCAACGTCGATCATCGGGGTCTTCTAAGCTCATTATTTGTTCATCTGGCAAGTCGTCATTGAGAGGAGATTCTGCCGGCAAAGGGTGTGCTGCGAGGAAGTCTGCTAGGACTTGTCCCTTTACGGCACGAAGAGGCACGAAAGTTATATCGAATTGCAATAATATCATTGACCACCTAGCAAGTCTGCCAGAAAGCGTTGGGCGGGTCATCAAGTATTGCAATGGATTAAATTTCGAGATCAGGTTGACCTTATGAGAAAGCATATAGTTCCTGAGCTTTTGAGCGGCGAAGATCAGGGCCAAACAGTGCTTTTCAATTGTGGGATACTTTATTTCCGTCGGCAGTAAACGACGGCTTAGGTAGTAAAGAGCATTTTCTTTACCCTCATAATTGAACCCAAGCTAACGAGGCTCCGAGAGAGTCGTCTAAAGCCGCGGTATAAAGTATCAACAGTCTACCTGAGACTGGGGCTGCTAAGACAGGAGGTGTCATTAAATATTGTTTAATGTCCTTGAAGGCCCTCTGGCATTTCTCTTCCCAAATAAATTTAGCGTCCTTTTTAACTAATGCCGAGAAAGGCTGGCACCTACCTGACAAGTTCGAGATAAAGCGTCGAAGATATGCCAACTTCCCTTGAAAAGATCGTAGTTGTTTTAAGGTTTTGGGAGGTGGCATTTCTAAGATAGCTTTAATCTTTTCCGGGTCGATTTCAATTCCACGATGTCGGACAACGAATCCTAAGAATTTCCCGGAGGTGACGCCGAAGGCGCATTTTAAGGGATTCATCTTAAGGTTAAATTGTCTTAATCGTTCGAAAATAATTCTCAAATCATACGAAGTGGTTTTCCTTTACTTTGCTTTTGATGACCACATCATCCACGTAGCATTCGACTTGATTGTGGATGAGATCATCAAAAATTCTTGTCATCGCTCTCGGTAGGTTGCTCTCGCGTTCTTCGGCCCGAATGGCATCCATTGTGTAGCAATATACTCCAAACGGTGTTACGAATGCCGTAAGTTTTTCATCTTCTGGAGCCATTTTTATGCTGGTTGTATCTCGAAGATCCATCCATGAATGAGAATATTTCATGTGTTGAAGCAATGTCGATCATTAATTCTTGGATCGGTAGAGGGAATTCATCTTTTGGACATGCCTTGTTTAAATCTCTGAAATCCACACAAATTCTGATCTGACCATTCTTCTTCCTGACCGGTACCACATTGGCTAACCAAGTCGGGTATTGTTCTTCACGGACAAATTTAGCGTCTATTAGCTTTTTAACTTCAGCTATGACTTGTTGTTCGATTTCTAGACGCATTCTTCCGGAACCTTGTCTGACTGGAACGCAGTAAGATCCACTCCTAGCTTATGGACTGCGACCTGCGGAGCTAATCCCGGCATCTCATCGTAGCTCCAAGCAAAACGAGTCTTTAAATTCCATTAATAACTTGATTATTTCTTCGGAGTCTTCTTTATTGAGTAAGGAGCTAACAAAGGTAGGTCTAGGCTCTTCGCTAGTACCTAAGTTAACTTCCCTTAACTCATCTATTGTAGATTTGATCTCTTCTTCGAACTCTGGTGGAGCATTTCCAATTTGTAAATCTTCAAGTTCTTCTGTAGCTTCCATGCAGTTTTCATTAGACTTGCAAGTGACAACCAAGCAAAATTCAGTATCGTCAACTGATCCTACTGTGCCGAATCCGAGACCATGCCTTGAATTGGGTAGATGACCGGAGTTATTCCATAATTTTTCAAAATGTTGTGATTGACCTTTTGTCCATTATCGAGGTAAGAAACCAAGCTGAATTAAATTTTGAACACAGGGAGAGTACCACTCAACAGATAATTCCATTAATTCTGATGAAGTAACTTCTTCAAATTGTACATTATTTTCAGTTTTGGAGGAAGGAGCACCACGGTAGAATTTGATGGGCTTTGCACCGCCGCTACGTACCTCTTTGACCACCATACCCTCGATATTATTAGAATGGATCGGGGTCAGGGTCATAGTATGTACATAGTGGTTAATGTTCTCATACATCGATTTATATTCCTCGTTCTTTTCATCTTCGAGAGAGATCCTAAATTGCGGCTTCTTCCGACTTATTGTCACTGCTTCTTGCTTGATTTCTTTTTCTTCTTCAGAACTGTCTTCCCAATCAACATTGATGGCTGGTTTCCTCCGTCCAGCTGTCCTAACGTCTACGCCACGACCTCGTCCCCGGCCTCGACCTCGGATTCGAGTTGTGGAGAAACCTTCACCATCTCGCCGTAAGGGAGTGGTGAGTGATTGTTGGACTAGAACTTCAGGTTCTTCGTCGTCCCGAACTTCCTTTGCTTCATTTGTTATGGTATCTCTGGAGAAGATTGTTTTCTTCGGAGGTGCGTAATAAGCTGCATCTTCATGGATTCCAATTTCATGTACGGAGAATGGTTGTAAGTCCCCTTTGATGCACTGTTCCCCTCCATCGTAGTATTTGATGCACTGATGTAGAGATGATGGTACCATCCTGTTTTCATGTATCCATGGTCGGCCCAGTAGAGCGTTGAATGACGTTTCTGAATTAATTATGTGAAATTTCGCGGTTGTCTTTGCTAAGTCACCGGTCATCATTAGCAGTGTTATTGATCCGAGGGCTCTTTCTCCTTTCTAGTTGAATCCTCTTAATAACATTTTGTCCGCTTCGAGCTCGCGAGCATCAATTTTCAAGTATGCTAGCGTTCGAAGATTCATTATATGGATTGATGCTCCCGGATCCACCAATACTGCGGAGAGTGTAAACTTCCCAATTGTAACTGAAATGTACAACGGTCGGTTGTGGTCTGCTGTCCCAAGTAGTAGGTCATTGTCCGTGAAGGTAACACCTCGCAGTTCCTTTAACGAGCAAACCTCATCTAAGGAATCTCCGGTCATTTGAGCTAAGCAAATTTTTGGATCAAGTAAGGCCTTGATCAGAGCTTCTCTCATCTCTTTTGATAAGATGAGAGAGTCGTAGATGCTCAGTTTGGCTGGTAGTTTCCTAAGATGGGCTAGCACGTTGTAGTCCACTTTATTTTCATGTGTCTCGATTTCTTCCCGAATGGGTATTTTCTTCTGCCGGGGTTGGTTCCTCCCGAACAACCACCGCTTTCCTTTGTCCTTTGGACCCATTCTCGGAGGTAGAACTCTTCCACTTCTTAAGTTGACTTCTGTGATTTCTTCTGAATCTAGTATTGAGTTTGCTGGTGTCTCCTTCTGAATCGGAATGACAGGTTCTTCCGGATTAGCTTAGGAGTCTAAAGGCTCTAACTCTATTGTGACTGGAGCTCCTCGAAACTCGCAAATAGATCTGTTGCTTGTTGAACTCTCGTAGCCTCCTTGGTGGATGTTTTCTTTGTCACTGTGATCGTCGAGATTGTGTATGATTTGAGAATTGTTATTTGTATCGGAATCGACGTCCGGATTAGGTTGGTCGTCGCTAGTTACGTAATCATTAGAAACAGTCAAAACGTAGCCAACGCCATAACCCTTATCATTATAAGATCCCACCGGAGTGAGCAAATAATCATACAGAGTCAGAGGTTCGAGGGATTTCTCCCCCGAATCGGAAACAACTATCCTAGGATAAGCAGCCCCTAGTCTAGCCTTAAGAGCCTCGGTTTTTTCTTCTTCATCAATTTTCTTCTTTTCTTCAATCATCTCTTGTTGGGTGGTTCTTCTATTGCAAGTGATAGTGCCGACTTGACAGGTTTCGAACTCTGAATTGAAGCTCGTACCGAAGTGGTTTGGATGCGATCTAAAATCTTCTTCGAAGACTTTGTCCAAGCGGTAGTCCATCCATCATCAGTCGCATAGGGATCTATCGGAACAATGAGATTCGTCGAGATAACATTGACGGAACCTCCTTTCTGGGGTTCCTTCATGTATTCCTTCGGGATCGTTATGTTCCCTTTTCGAAGATTGTCGTTGAGCCAACTTTTGAAGGTAATACAATCTTCTATCTTGTGCCCAAGCATCCGGTGGTAAGGGCAAAAGTTGGGATCACCTTTCTTGTCGACTTCTTCTGGTTTCTTAGGCTCTGCGATTGGAAATCGGAGTCTTCATCGGGCTCGCGGAAGATTTTCGGCACTGCCTCATTCTTGAACGGATACCCCCTGCTCAGAAGCTCCCTTAACGTACGTTGTGAACGAGGCGGTTGTTCATACTGTTGCGATGACTGATAGCTGGGTCGGGGTTGCTGGTAATTCTGTTGAATTTGTTGCGGCCGTTCTGGCGGTATTTGTATTGGCTGCTTGCCTTTATCGACTGCTGCGACGATCCCGTACTTCTTTCAAAAGTTTTCACGGGCTTCTGTTTATCTGTTTTGTCGGTGAAACTTAATTGCTTTGCCTCCTCTTGCAAGCTTCCGGCCTTGCTTAACAACTTCTCGAAAGTCTTAATAGTAAATCCCTTGAGGAGAAGTGCTATCGGGCCATGAATGCTTTTAAGTAAAATGTCGACTGCATGCTGTTCTTGTAGCTGTGCCTCACACTTCATACTTAGATTCCTCCATCGAAGTATGTAGTCCACCAAAGTTTCGTTCAGTTTCTACTTCTCTACCACTAAATCACCTATAGTGATGTGGTGCTGAGCTCCGGCAAATCGCTTGATGAAGAGGTTCTCTAATTCTGAAAACGTCTTCACCGAACCATTCGGTAATTCCGCATACCAATCAAAGCGATCCCGACGAGTGCGCGACAAATTGTCGGAAGAGTAAAGCATCACTTCCGCCGGCATTGCAACAACCGGCACGAAAATGTGCAACATGCCTGCTCGAGGGTTTCGGTTCCATCAAAGGTCTTGAACGAGAGGTGGTACGAAGCCTTTCGGATATTGGACAACATCGAATTCTTCGGGGTAAGGTCTAATCGTCCGAATGGATGTCCTGCTCTTTTATTGTGCCAAGGCTTCTCGTACCTACTGTTCCACCATGCTCTTGATATCCTTTTCCGGAATCATGCTTTGTATTGCATCCTTTTTTAACTGATCATCCCCGTTGACGAATGTAATCTCCTTTCCTCCGTCTACAATGTGAATAACTTCTGGGGGTGTTTCTCTTTGGGGTTGAACCCGACTGCGGAGAGTGGCTAGGGCCGCGACCATCTCTTCTATCCTCTTTGCCATTTGGGAGATCGTATCATCTTTCTCTTGAAGCTGTATCCTCATCACTTCCGGCTCCTCTATTTCGCGCGTCGCGAGAACACCTTGTGAAGCCGACGAAGCTCGTGTTTCAACCATGTTAATTTCCGCATATTCATCATCCATGAACTACGACGAGTCGACTTCATCTCCGAATTTTTCTTCTCTTTCTCTTGCTAATCGCTGAATATCGGTTCTTAGCTTTTCCATAGCATCTTCTAGTGGTCTTTTCCGTACATCCTTGCGGTTGTCATGCGATAGGCTGTCGGGTTTCCTTCTCATGAGTCCCCTTCATTGCAGTAGCGCTTTCTTCGGACTCAAGTCTCCTGACGAGACTTTCCTTTTCAGGTTGTTGTTTTAATCTTAATTGTCCGGTAGTGGGACGCCATACCATCCTTCTAGCAGCAGAAGGTCTAGGACCGGATGGTCTGTCGACCCAAATGCTTGGAAGGTGGTATCCTCCCTAATTTGTAGTCCTGAAACAACGACAGGTGGACTATCTTTCATTCTTTTATTCGGCTTTTCTGCAGCGATAGCAGGTTCCACTCGCGGCCCAAGACGGGATTTGGCCGGCACGCGCCCTATCCTTCTTAAAATCTCTAATACAAGGCATTTTTCTTTCTTTGCTAACTTCTCTATCACGGTCTGCAGTCGAGCAAATGGCGTAATCCTAGCCCTTTTCTTACGGCCGTCGTTGTAATATGCGGGCTGAGGCAATGCAGAAGCAATCTTGCGGACATTTTCCTCATCCTCTGCGGTGGAGAGGGGATGGAACCTACTTCCTCCCAAAAGTGGTATATATTCGAGCGGCGGTGTATACTCGGGCGAGTTCGGGATTTCCTCCAGGAAAGCAACTTCAGTAGCTCTGGCTTGTCTAGCAATCCTTCTACTTCTGTTCCTCCTCTGAGTCCGTGTCAGTGGTGAGATTCTTGAGCTGGACCCAATCTCAAAAACGGGAGGTCTCACAGGAAGATCTGTACCCTCCACAGGCTCATCACAGTTATGAATTTCCTTCCCCTTTAGTTTGGCAGAAGCCGGGTGACCCGACCCGCAATTACGCAGTAAATTAACTTCCAAAAGATGGCCACAAACTTGACCCAATTTATAAATAGCGGCTAGTGTGCAAAATCTTAAATGATATAAAAATTAGAAAATATTTTACACACTAGGGGTACTACGCAAGTATACGTATCGTTTCAAGTAATATAGAGTTTTCTTTAAAAACCCCAGTATCGATCCCACGAGGAAGTGAAGTAAGAAGTCTTTAATCAAATTCTAGTCTACTACTAATAGTCCTTAGTTTAGAATACCGATTAAAATTGTGTTTTATCTAGCAACTACTCCTAACTGCAAGTGTTAAATGTAATAGTAACTATAACTAAATGCAAATAATAATTCTAAAGATAACCCTTTTTGGATAAATTGGTTTGGAGAATTTTGAGATATTAAAAACTACTATTCTTATGTAATGAAATAGATAATGTATAGGAATGAGATGCATTTAATATTGTATGTGTCAAATAGGAGCAATCCTATTCTTTACCCTTTGGTCCGAGCATAAAGAACATTGACTAATCCTATGTTTGGTTACTCGAATCGCGGCTGAAGCTGGAAGGATACCGACTGCCACTTCGAGCTCCCACGTTCCCTCGCCTGAGGGCTAACATCTACACTTCAGCACCCAAATGATAGGACCGAATTGAGGATTTTAGCCTGTCACTCTAAAATCTCCAATTCTACGCCCGATAATTATATTTCCCTATTTATTTTCATTCAATCCTCATGAACTTCACCATCCATGGAATTTGAACGTGGTTCCACTCTGTTGAGAATTACACCGCTCTTTTGGGTCGATGCAATTACAACGAATTTCAACACTACAATGGGCCCTTATTGCAATGTAAATGAAGTGCAAGTAAAAAACCATCACATTTATAATTAAATTTACTTCTAACATGCATCACAAATCCTAAGCATGAATTCTACTCATTACAAAAGAAAAGTAAAATGAAAATAATGGCATAATCTTCTCATGCCACTATTTCCAAAGAAGAAGATTAAGTAAGAGAGATACGTCACAAAGCACGAAGAAAACACAAAGGAAACCTCATGTAACCAAAGCAAATCCACTAAATAAATGTTTACAAATTATAAGATAATGAAGAACAATACTTAGCTTTTTCCCCTTGAAAGAAAGACGAAGATCTCTCCCATAAAGTCTCCCGGCGATCCATGCAATGCTAGCGAAATCCCTTACAAATTCTCTCAAAATCTCCTCTCCAATCTCTCCAAAAGGGTAGAAATCTACATTTCTACTCTTAATCTAAGAATCCTAAACATTCCTCTAAGTTTTTCTCTCCTTTCCTCTATTGTTTCTCTTTTAAAATTCTCTTAATCTCCCTTTTTTCTAACCTATATTCGCCATTTTTAAAGAGTTTGGACGAATTCCCAAGAGTTTCCTTACGCACCCCTTCGAAAAAGCGTCCAAATACGTCGAATACTGGCCCAAAACTGCCAAAAGTCGGTTCGTGGTCGTCCGGGCCGCTGTCGGCGAGTTCGAGCTCGCTGTCGGTGAGCTTTTCGGCCACTTTTCGGTGGTCTCGGGAAATCTCGCCGTTGGCGAGATCGATCTCGACGTCGCCGTTGGCGAGATCGATCTCGACGTCGCCGTCGGCGAGATGGCTCTGAGCAGCTCCACCGTTTCGCTCCGTTTGACCCCGTTTTAGCTCCGTTTCGCCCTGTTTCAGTTGCGTTGCGTTTGTAAGAGATAGCCCTACAAAATAAACATAAAAATAACCTTTCTTTAAAGTATAATCTCATTCAAAAATATGCAAAAAGTATAAAAGAGATTAAGCATCGAAAGACTTATCGAAAGGTGTCAGGGCAGAATTTCATTTCTTGCTCGTTTTTGCTCCAAATTGCACCATTTTTGTTTCCTTTTGCTCCAATCGCCATTTCTTGTACCTAAAACCAAAAAACATACAAAATACCTTCCTTTAAAGTGTAATATCATCAAAAAATAAGTAAAATGATATAGCAAAAAGTATATATATTTTAGGCGTGTCAAATACCCCCAAACTTAACTATTACTTGTCCTCATGTAACACTTTTACTACATAAAAATATAACTCAAGGCAATGTAATTTTCACTTGTAAGACACTAAAATTTTTCATTTAAAAGAATATAATGGTTAGATTTTTAGAAAGAAATTTAGTAACTCGGGTTAACACTACAAGTATAAGAATATTCAGCAAATGAAGTCTAAGGGTTCTAGTCTTCTATTTATTTCAAGATAAACCATAATTTGTTACATTAAGAATGCCTTGAAAGACTATGTGAAAAAGGAGTTCATGCAAACTTTTTCAAAATGTAGGCCAATACTTTAAATATAAATTCAGAAATGAAATCAAGTTCTCCCTTTAGAGTGACTCAAGTGAAGCCAATTTTTTTATTAGGTATCTCCTCAAGTTTCTCCTCATAAATATTTTTTTTTCTCTTTTTTTTTTTTCTTTCGGGATCACTTTTAATCCCTTTTTTTTCACTCTCTCTTTTTTTTTTCTTTATTATTTTTTTTATATGAGGATTACTGTATCTGGAGAGCCTGTAATGATTTTGAACTTCACTCTCCTCTTTCTAAAGTTCAAACTTAAATCATATCCTTACTTTATAATTATGTATGAGCTTTATTATTCATCATAAAGTCACAATCTCTTCTTAACACATAATACTTTAAGTATCTTAATATTTCAAAAATACAGTTTTCTTTACTTTAAATAGTTAACTATAATCAAATTCTTTCCTACCAAATATCTTACCCTTATAAAATTAACTTTTATTACTAAAAAAATTTCATCCAATCCTTCCATAATATTCAATTAAAATAAAAAGTTTTAGTTATTTCAAGCGAGGTACAATTGCCAGAACTTATGTTAATAATTTTTTTGAAAATATAACAATTGAGAACAAATAAGAGTTAATATTTTTCTTCCCCCAAACTTAAATTGTAAAATATTTTGCAATTAATTTCATAAAATATAGCAGGAAGAAAAAGTAAAGATTGAATATACTTACTACTACAACATTCTATCAAATTCATATTCATGCATAATCAGGATAAAATGACTGCAGGAGAAAGTAAATCTAGCCTAAAATATACTTGTAATAAAATTACACTAAAAGGAAGTATTTTCACATTAAAATTTTATTTTTCTTCCTACCCCCAAACTTAATTTTTAACATATATAGCATTCAGTATAGAAAATATAAGCAGGAAGAAAATAATTTAGAAATTCTATCTACCACAAATGTCTATTAAAATCATTTGCAAGTATTCATTACGACGGAACAATATGCAGTAGAAAGTAAATCTAAACTAATCATGTCAAAATAAAATTAACTAAACCAAAGTCTAACTAGCATAGCATGTATCAGCAAGGGATTATAAAAATGTTCTTCAAGACCTAAATAAAGTTGTAACACAAACATAAACACAAACACACAATTCAAATACAAACTCAAATGATAAATGAGGTCAATTCTTCCTTTAACTCATCCAATCTCACTATGTTACCTTCAATTTTTAATGGAATCACTACACTAGTAAATTAGGTACTTTAAAATGATTTTATAGATTATAATCCCAAAGATAAGATTACACCTGATAAATTGGTTTCCGGACACCAATCTTAGGCATCACCTAATCCTTATAATTAAGCACCTCTAACAGTTATAAAGATAGTGTGAGATCATCCACATAGTATTCATCAAATAGGTTCATGACTCCTATCTAATGAAAATAAAGTTGCAGAAAGGAAGTAACAAATTAAGATGGAATTATCAATGTTTGAAATTCATGATTTCTCTTGTAAAACTTAAGTCTAGGTGAGACCCAAGTCACAGTGGACTCGTCAATCCAACTACTACAAGAGAACATAAAAGTTTAACCATAATAAGAAGTTAAGGAATCAACTCTCTCATGACACACAAAGATCAAATCAAACTACTAACAATCCAAACATCTACCAACAACAATCAAACTTATCAATCACTATAAAGCAAATACAATAGATCACCAACAATCATGACTCTCAAGCATACAAAATCAAAGCACACTGATAACTATGGGTGCCTCCCATAAAGCGCTTGGTTTAACGTCATTAGCCCGACAAATGATTCCTCCTTGATCAAAATTCCATTTAAGTAATCCTCGATCAATCGCCCAATCCTTTCCAGATCCAGGGATTCCTATAAAATCCTCAAATTTTAATTTTTCATTCAGCTCTTCATTTTCAGATGAATTCATATCTATGTTCGTCATATTTCTTTCTAGATCCAATATTCTTCTATTAATTTTCTGAAATTGCATATTAATATCATCTTTGAAATTTATAAGAAATGGATCTTTATAAGATACTTCAATATCTCCCAAATTTTGGATCAGATTCTCTTTAAATAATTCAGATTCAAGATCAAATTCTTCTATGTCACTCTTATGACTCAAGTTATTTTCCAATTCTTCCCCTTTATAATTATTAAATGATGGAGGATCTATCTTAGTTGAGGAAATAGGTTTTTCTAATTCCTTAGGAATTTCTTCCAATGGTCTTCCAATATCCTTATCCTCTTTTCTCAACTCTAAGTTCTTTTGAACTTTATCCTCAAATTCTCTTCCAAGTCCTAGTTCAATAATTTTATCTTGTTCATCTTTCATTTCAGGTTTTTCTTGTGATTGAGTCGCATCTGAAGATATAATGACTGGTTGTGTAGATGAATTCTTTGAGTAGATAGGCTTTAAATTTTTATGGGGTTCATCCATCTTAAGTTCATGAGATTTTTCAACATATGGAATTAAAAGTTTACTATTTTTGGTATCGTCCATCATTTCACATCTCTCCTGAACATACATACAGTCTTGTTTAAATAACCTTTTCGAATCATCATGAAAATCTATTTCAATCACATCTTTTAACTTACTCTCAAAACTTTCTTGGAAATGTTCTTTACTTAGATAATCAATTTTATCCATCCAAAAATAATCATCATCTTTTCTTTCAGCTGGATTTTTCATAGTCTTTAATACATCAAAAGTAACTTCATGGTCATTAATATTTATAGTCAACTTTCCTTTTTGCACATCTATCATAGCTTGTCCAGTAATAAGGAAAGGTCTCCCTAAAATAATTGGAATTTCTTTATCTTCCTCCATATCTAATACAATAAAGTCCAAAGGAAAGATAAATTTATCCACTTTAATAAGCAAGTCTTCTATAACTCCTTTTGGATAAATTATAGATCGATCAGTTAACATAAGGGTTACAGTAGTGGGAGAAATATCGACTAAACCTAACCTTCTAAATATAGATAGAGGCATCACGTTAATGCTCACTCCTAAATCACATAAAGCTTTTCCACATAATCTTTTTCCAATTGCACAAGGAATTGTAAAGCTACAAGGATCTTTAAGTTTCCGAGGAAAATTTTTCTGAAGTATAGCATCGCACTCCTCACTTAGTGCAACTGTCTCGTAATCCCCAAATTTCCTTTTCTTATTTAATATATCCTTTATAAACTTTGCATAACTTGGCATCTGTTCCAAAGCTTCAGTGAAAGGAATATTTTTCGTCAACTTCTTAAGTACTTTCATGAACTTTGAAAATTTTTTATCCAACTCATGCTGTCTAAGTCTTTGAGGAAATGGAGGTGGTGGTTTTTCCAAATTGATTTTAGTTGGAGATATTAATTTTTCTAGATCCTTAGAAACATGTTCTTCAGGTCTTTTAGTTTCATTTGTTTCTCTCACAACATCTTACTCTTTTCTAACCACATCCTCTATCTCTCTTTCATTTTTTAATTGGACAACTTCTATTTGTTCATTAGTGTTCTCTTTAGGGTTGATCTCAATGTTGCTAGGAAGTGTTCCTTGGGGTCTATTTCTAAGTGAATTATTAATTTGTCCTAGTTGATTCTCTATGTTTCTAATCGCAGTATTTTGACTTTGCAACTGGTTTCCCATTTGCAATACCACTTCTTCCATAAACATCTTATTATCCTCAAATTGTTGATCATTGTTAGAGTCCGGTGGATATGAAGGTCTATAGTTTGTGTTCTCCTGATTATTCCAACTTCCATTGTGATTTGCATGATTATTTTCCCATTGTTGGTTTCCATTGTCAGTAGTAGGATTCCAGTTAAGTTTAGGATGGTTCTCCCAACCTGGGTTGTAAAAGTTAGAGTACGGGTTGTTTAAGGTATTTAAGTCGCATATGATAAGTTAGAATTAATTATATGCCCTAATGAACTTTCCTCACTTATAGAAGTAAATTGAGGTTGGTTCATTCCAAATTGGTCCAACTTCCTTGATATTGTGGCAATCTGAGATGCAAGAATTGTAATTATATCCGTATCATGAACACTAGCTACATTTTTATGATTTACCCTTGTAGAGGGCCATTGAAATTCATTTGTAGCCATTTTTTCAATTAATGCATATGCTTCATCAAATGATTTTGACATTAATGATCCACCACCAACAGCATCAATTATAGACCTAAGGGATTCTACTAACCCATTATAAAAAGTTTGGATGATTAACCAATCGGGTAGAGCATGGTGTGGACACTTTCTTAGGAGTTCCTTAAATCTTTCCCAAGCTTCGTATATTGATTCTCCTTCATACTGACAAAATGAGATAATATCATTTCTAAGTTTAGTAGTCCTTGAAGGTGGAAAATATTTTGCTAGGAATTTTTGAGTTAACTCATCCCAATTTTTAATAGAACTGGGTGCTAAAGAGTATAACCACATTTTAGCCTTATCCCTTAGTGAGAAAGGAAAAAGCCTTAGTCTAACAGCATCGTCTGACATACCGTTATAACGAAATGTAGCACAAAGTTCTAGAAAATTTGATAAGTGTAAATAGGGATCCTCCCAAGGAGTTCCCCCAAACTGATTGTTCTGCACCAGTTGGATAATTTCAGGATTTATTTCAAATGAGTCAGCTTCTACGAGAGGGTTTTGTATACTAGAGTGAATTTCATCTGTCGTAGGATTTATGTAATCCCTCAATGATTTATGATGATTTTCCATGTTATTATCTTGAAAGTTTTCCATTTCCATTTCTAGTTTTTCGAGTCCTTTCTATATTTTTATATTTTTATTTTTTTCAAACTTGGGATCATAGGGCACAAGTCCTACAGATCCTTTATTTCGCATACGTAACACAACAAATAATATATTAACAATTAAACAAATAAACGACGAAATAAATTCAACACAACAAAATATTTTTACGAACACCATATTTTTCACACAAACAATTTTTTCACAACAATGTTTCATACAACAAAAAATTTTTCACACAAAAATAGTTTTTACTACACTACAGTTTTCCAAGTCTAAGCCTAATTACTTCAACTAAAATTCTCCTAAAGTTCTTACCGAAGCTTCCCCGGCAACGGAGCCAAAAACTTGACCCGACCCGCAATTACGCAGTAAATTTACTTCCAAAAGATGACCACAAACTTGACCCAATTTATAAATAGCGGCTAGTGTGCAAAATCTTAAATGATATAAAAATTAGAAAATATTTTACACACTAGGGGTACTACGCAAGTATACGTATCGTTTCAAGTAATATAGAGTTTTCTTTAAAAACCCCAGTATCGATCCCACGAGGAAGTGAAGTAAGAAGTCTTTAATCAAATTCTAGTCTACTACTAATAGTCCTTAGTTTAGAATATCCATTAAAATTGTGTTTTATCTAGCAACTACTCCTAACTGCAAGTGTTAAATGTAATAATAACTATAACTAAATGCAAATAATAATTCTAAAGATAACCCTTTTTGGATAAATTGGTTTGGAGAATTTTGAGATATTAAAAACTACTATTCTTATGTAATGAAATAGATAATGTATAGGAATGAGATGCATTTAATATTGTATGTGTCAAATAGGAGCAATCCTATTCTTTACCCTTTGGTCCAGGCATAAAGAACATTGACTAATCCTATGTTTGGTTACTGAATCATGGCTAGCCGGAAGGATACCGGCTGCCACTTCGGAGCTCCCACGTTCCCTCGCCTGAGGGCTAACATCTACACTTCAGCACCCAAATGATAGGACCGAATTGAGGATTTTAGCCTGTCACTCTAAAATCTCCAATTCTACGCCCGATAATTATATTTCCCTATTTATTTTCATTCAATCCTCATGAACTTCACCATCCATGGAATTTGAATGTGGTTCCACTCTGTTGAGAATTACACCGCTCTTTCGGGTCGATGCAATTACAACGAATTTCAACACTACAATGGGCCCTTATTGCAATGTAAATGAAGTGCAAGTAAAAAACCATCACATTTATAATTAAATTTACTTCTAACATGCATCACAAATCCTAAGCATGAATTCTACTCATTACAAAAGAAAAGTAAAATGAAAATAATGGCATAATCTTCTCATGCCACTATTTCCAAAGAAGAAGATTAAGTAAGAGAGATACGTCACAAAGCACGAAGAAAACACAAAGGAAACCTCATGTAACCAAAGCAAATCCACTAAATAAATGTTTACAAAATTATAAGATAATGAAGAACAATACTTAGCTTTTTCCCCTTGAAAGAAAGACGAAGATCTCTCCCATAAAGTTTCCCGGCGATCCATGCAATGCTAGCGAAATCCCTTACAAATTCTCTCAAAATCTCCTCTCCAATCTCTCCAAAAGGGTAGAAATCTACATTTCTACTCTTAATCTAAGAATCCTAAACATTCCTCTAAGTTTTTCTCTCTTTTCCTCTATTGTTTCTCTTTTAAAATTCCTCTCTTTCTTACCTATATTCGCCATTTTTAAAGAGTTTGGACGAATTCCCAAGAGTTTCCTTACGCACCCCTTCGAAAAAGCGTCCAAATACGTCGAATATTGGCCCAAAACCGCCAAAAGTCGGTTCGTGGTCGTCCGGGCCGCTGTCGGCGAGTTCGAGCTCGCTGTCGGCGAGCTTTTCGGCCACTTTTCGGTGGTCTCGGGAAATCTCGCCGTCGGCGAGATCGATCTCGCCGTCGCCGTCGGCGAGATGGCTCTGAGCAGCTCCACCGTTTCGCTCCGTCTGACCCCGTTTTAGCTCCGTTTCGCCCCATTTCAGTTGCGTTGCGTTTGTAAGAGATAGCCCTACAAATTAAACATAAAAATAACCTTTCTTTAAAGTGTAATCTCATTCAAAAATATGCAAAAAGTATAAAAGAGATTAAGCATCGAAAGACTTATCAAAAGGTGTCAGGGCAGAATTTCATTTCTTGCTCGTTTTTGCTCCAAATTGCACCATATTTGTTTCCTTTTGCTCCAATCGCCATTTCTTGTACCAAAAACCAAAAAACATACAAAATACCTTCCTTTAAATTGTAATATCATCAAAAAATAAGTAAAATGATATAGCAAAAAGCATATATCTTTTAGGCGTGTCACCGGGATAGGTGCAGAGACAACTAGACTGGTGGGAGTAGCAACAACAGTCCTTCTGCGAACAACAGTACTCTTCTCAGTTGGAATCTTTTGCAGAGGAGGGAATTCATGAGTTGACTTGAGGTTAAACTCAATAACCGGCTTCTCAGTTTCTGGTACTTTGCTTGTGAGTGAAAAGAGAGTGACGTCGGGGATTTTGATGTCGGTGTCCCCGAATCCTTGTCCGAATCGAATGATTCCATTATTAGAGCGATTCGTCCTTGAAAATGACTGTGTCCAGTCCGTTGACGAAGGAGAAGATCAGTTTTGGGGCTTCCATTTCTGCAGGGCAGATTCCAAGTGTTAGTCCCCGAATTGTGCTTCCTTTTGTCGTAAAACTTATGACGAAAAAGAAAGAGTCCGAACGCATTTCCGTTTATCTTAATGTATTTGTAGTATTAAAAGAAAATTTATTTAAATTATTGTTTTTCGAAAAGATTTGTTCATTAAGACGAAGAATTATTAAAAGAAGGAGAGTTGTAGGAAGGGTAAAGGAATTGATTAGGAACTGGAAAAGGAAGGGAAAGTCTTGTAGAAACTTCTCGACCCGTAAGACCGCTCCTAAACTAATACCTATTCGGGATCTCAGATCCTCACTGTTTAGGGGAGTCTAAACAGTGGCTCCTAAATACGAAAGGATGTTGGCTATACTTGTTCAAGGTAGAAATGAACATAGTATTCCAATGGAAAGAAGGGTAGTTTGATCCACTAGGGACATGGATACACTACCGACTTTTTGAAAGCAGAACTATCTGATTAAAAATGGAGAGAGGAATTCTTCCCCAGCGGAGTCGCCAGAAATTGTCGGCTATTTTTTTTAGGTTGAATGTTGAATTTTTGAAAAGGGGTCGCCTAACAGAATTTGTCGGCGAATTTTAAATTCAATTTACATATATATATATATGATTTGGAAAGTAGTGTTTTGATTTTAAAAATAATTTTAAAAATTTTAAGATATGAAATCAAACTGATCTCACATCTCAAATAGTTTATATAAACGAGCACCGCACCACAAAACGTGCGTCCATTCCGAAGAATAGGCACACTGTTTGATGGTGGGGCTCGATTAAATAAACTAGAAGGTTTGTGACATCCGTTTGGTCTCGCGAAACCATTTTATTTGCCGACAAGTTCCCCGCTTAATATGAAAACATTAAACAGGGTTTATATTACTCGGGTTCTTAAAATTCCCTATAAGGGCAAGCCCCTATTGTTAATTACATCTTAAGTGACGGAATCACCTAAGAAAACTCTCGATAATAATCGGTAGTTTCGCTCTCAAGAATTTTAAAGTTTAAGTTTTCAAGGGATTGAATTTTGGAATTTCAATAGGGAATGGATCAAATTTGGAACATTTTATTTTGGGAATTCAAAGGAAGAAAGGTAGGAGAAATCACAGATTCGAAGCGAACTTCGATAATTTCCCGACTATCCTATTGTTTAGCTTGAATTTAGGAAAGTCCTAATGTTTATTTAATGTTTTGATCCTCCCAATTTTAATTAATTAGGACTTATATTCGTATGATGTGGTCACACAAATAGCCTCGAAGATGTGAGGGTTTATGTTGTACCGAACGACTACCTCGGAGTCCTAAAACCGGTTAGGGCTTAATTTACATAACATGATTATGCAAATGCCTAACGAAAAGTTGAGGATTTATGTTGCACTAGAAAAACTACCTCGAAATCCTATGGCTTTGTTATTTAATTCTAAGAAAGTTTTGCTGAAGTAGACTCAGGTTTTGCTGATGACGATGGCCGTGCTGCCCCACCATGCTCCGAGCTCCTTGTTGTTGCAGAGGTTTAGATTTAGAATTCATAAATCAGGAGATGAGAAAAGTGTTCTGGTTTAGAGAAGGTCTTAATTTCCGAGTGTTTTCTATGTTTTAATTAAAACAAATCTTAAAGTTGATTATAACAACACCGGTTAAGATCCCACGGTTCCATCCTTCCGGCAACATTATTTTTATCAGATTCACTTAGTCCAGATGAATTTGCTAAACTCAACTAAATGAGTTCCACACTTTCATTTAGACCGTGGGAAATCCCGTTAGCAACACGTAGGTTACATCATCCGAGGTATTCCCGATCATCCAACAAGATGTTTTAATTTAGTTGTAGTTGTAGTTTTGTTGTTCTGTTTGTGATTAAATTTTGAGTTGTTTTATATTTTGAAATGTTGTGGCGGTGAATTTTATCTTGTAATGATTTTTTAATTTAGTTTTGGTTTCAGTTTTAGGGACTATCCTAAAGGTGTGGGTTTTCATGCAACAGTTGTTTATCATGCAAGAAAAGTAAGTGCGATGTGATTAAGTAAATTGCGATAAAGTAAATTGCAATAAAATAAAAGCGTACCTGGAGGGTCTTCCCGTCATCCCAAGCTGCACTTAAAACACAATTTAGAATATTTAAGCATTTAAAGCAAGTTCCTAGGTAAAGCTAAGGGAAGGGTTATGGTTTTCTACCAAGTTCCTGATCCTATAGCTAGTCACCACCTATGACGTCTAGGTTCTTGTGTTTTGGTTTAAGGACGATTTTCTTCATCAAAGAACAATTAAGTTCAATTGTTCTTATAAATATCCTATCATATTGAGGAAGTTCTTAAGACGAGTCTTAAACATCTTTTCAATACCTCTAGGATTGTTTTAAGTCCAAGAGAATTTAATTATACAAATGAATTAATCATCTAGGAGTTCAAGTTTTGTTCTCTTGCTCAGTGAACTAGGACATTTGAATATCCTATAAGTGAAGTAACACTTCACTTAACACTCCGTTTAGGAGTTATGACAACAAGAGCTTTTGAGGGCAAATTGATGTTCAAGTGATTTGTGATTTAATTTAATTTTAATTAATGGGTTTAAGTTTGGATAAGTGTTCAAGTTGTTTTAGATTTATTTTTGAATTCTTTATGTCTTAAGTGAGGTTGTATTTAATTCAATTTAATTTAATTTAAATTTAATTTAATTTAATTTGGTTTAGTTTTAATTTTAATTTAATTTAATTTTTTAATTTAATTTTAATTTTATTTTAACTTGATTTTATTATTTTATTTTATTTTATTTTATTTTATTTAATATGTTTTAATTTACTTTGATTTAATTTAATTTAATGTGATTTAATTTAATTTAATTTAATTTAAATTTTCATTTAATTTAATTTTACTTAATTTAAATTTTAATTTAATTTAATTTTAATTTTAATTTAATATTTTATTTTTTATGCTTTAAGGATGATTTAATTTTAATTGTTAAAATATTAATTTAATTGAAATTTTAAAAGGATTTAATTTAAATGTTTTAACTTTAATTTAATTTAATGATTAAGTCTTTTAGCATTTTAAATCTTGAATTTGGATTATCATTTTAATTAGGAATTAAATATTATTGAGGTGATTAATTTAGGGATTCTTAAATTAAAGAACAAATCTCTTCCTAATAATATCCCTATTTTAATAATTCCAATTTTTCATTATTCTTCCAAATTTAATTAATTATTTAATTAAGGTTTATTTTAATTATTTTCAAATTGTTTGGTAGGTTTCTACCCTTTAACTACCTAAGTTTCAAACATCCAAAATCAACTTAGTATCAAATATTTTACCCACCTTTTTAATTAAACCTAAAATTTTTAATTATAGGTTAAAATTTTAATTACCATTTTGCCCTTTAAACTTACTAATTTCATAACTCACTAAATTGAGCTTAAATGAATTTGAAATTCTTATGTGACTTCACTCATATATCAATCAAGAAATTAGAGGAGAAAATCTGATTTTTCTGTATTTAATTTATTTATGTAATTATTTTTGGTGGAAAATAGGGATTTTCAAGGAAAATTCAATAACATGACCAAGGGAAAGTTTCTGTCCTTAAGAAAATTATGGGACATTCCTAATGACCAGAGGACCACTTCGACCAATTTTGGTGATTTTTTGAATTATATTATTTTTATTATAATTATTTTGAGTTTTGGAGTATTAATTAATTTAAAAATAAAATAAAGGTTGAAAAATGAATTTCATATTTTTCAAAAATCTCTCTGATATCAAGGAAACCAGAGAACTAATTTTTATAACATTCTGATTTTTCTTTAATTTATTAGAATTATTTTAGTGGAAATGCTAGAAAATACATTTTTTTAAATTTAAAATTACCTTAGGGCTTTAAAATTTAATATCTCATCATAGAGACTTAAGAAAAATATGGGGTTTGCTCCTAAGTGATTAAAATTCAAAATGTGACATTTTGGTGAATTTTATTATTTTTGTGATTTTTATTATTTTTTAATTTTTAAAAATATTAAAATAATGCAAAAAATCAACTTTTTTGGAAAATTGCAATTTTAATTTTCTTAAATTTGCCTGATATCAGAGAGGCTCCAAAACCAATTTGGTGAATTTTTGAGAAGTATTTTGAAAGTTATGAATTTTGAAGTTTAAGTTTGGCTAAATGGCTTAATCAACCCATTTGATAGGGCTAACCAAGTCCAATTGACTTCAAACTTTTATAGTGGGTTCCTCTGATCCTAAAGGTCAGTGGAGAATTAATTTCAAGTCAATTTGATGTATGATTAGCTCTAATTAATTAAAGCTCCATTTTGGGTGTTTAAGCCAATTAGGGTTATTACAAGTGAGTTAACTCAAAAGCTATTTTCCCTAAGGTCCTGCGAGTCACAAGAAACATCACCAAATTTTCCTAGAATTTATTTCACAACATGCTAATTATTAGAATTAAAATATTCGGAATAGTGACCTAGAAATGAAAAATCAATAACTCTTCATAGGGATGGCTCTCGACTTTGGAAAATTCGGAGAATGTCCCCAAATTCAGAGGCTTCAAAAGCCCTATGGTCTCATGTCATGGTGAATTGTATACATGCATGGAGAATTGAAAATGTTCAGAGAGTAAATAAATCATTAAAAATCAAATATGCAATGAAATTAAATGATTTCTTTTCCACATTATTCTCCTCTGTTCACCGAGCAAGAGGGTATTTTTATTTTATTTTTAGGATTTTCCTACACAAAGTTATGAATTTTCTAAGTTTTGGTAATTAAATAAATAAGAAAAATCCCTATTTTCCTACTTATCCACGCGGCGCCACGCCATCCTCGGCAGCTCCGAAGGGCCACGTGGCGCGCTCTGATTCGGCGCCGCCATCCGACTCAGCGCTCCAGGGGCCCGCGGTTCATGTACCATCGCGGCTGTCCGGCTCGATCCAAACCGTCCGCTCGATACACGCTCGATCCGACGGCTCCCAGTCATCGTCTACGACTGGTGTGCACCCGTGACCGTCAACCTTCTAACCCTAATTTCTCACTCGATTCTCAATGGATTTTTGTGTTCTTATGCTCTATGGATTCGTCTTGAAGAGACGAACACATCCATACTGATAAACATGCATTGAAATTGATTCAAATTAAATAGAGAATCTCTGTAAGCTCGGGAAGAAGAGTGAGTCCATACCTTTGCTCAGAGAAGTGAAGCTTCGATCTGAGAGTTGTGTCACCTTCGATTGGGTCCAAGCAAGCTCCAGATGAAGTCTCTTGGCCTGGTGAATTGTCCAAGTATGATTTCGACCAAGCCCGATTTCAACCTTTGGAGTCTGGAACAGATGGGTGGCCTGGAGAAGGGGCTTTCACTGGGGAACTCCTTCTCTTGGTCTTGTGCAGGTGTGGGTGAGTTTAATTTGACTTTGGTGGAGGATTTGGGAGTGTCCTGTTCTGGCCTGAGAATTGAGCTCCAAAATTGAGCTCAATTAATGGGGATTAGGGCAAGAGAATAGTGGGGATCAAATGCTCTAAGTGTGGGGGAGAGTCTGGAGTGATTTTGGCAGAGTTTCCTTAAGGTTGGTTCAGCACCTCCCATGGCCGAGAGGAGGTGGTGTTTAAATAGGAGAGGGGTGGAGGGCCTCCAGTGGGGTTTAAGGCTCGGGATCAGCTGCTCCATGCAAGAGAAGAACAGCCATGCTGTCCAATTGGGCTGGGACACTTCAGCAAGGGGGAATTTCAATGTTGTCTCACATGTGAGCTTTCGGCCATGGTGTTTTCCGGCGGCCTGGTGGCTGGCCGGCCAGGCACTGGTCACCATCTTGACCAGTGGGGTCAGGGGTTGGCAATGGTGCAGTCAATTGGAGTTTGACATGTGTAAAGGGGCTGGATTGAAATGGAATGGGGAGAGGCTCATTTTGGGTTCAAATTGGTCAACCCATGATTTTGGGTTTGGTTCACCTCCCCAAGACCTAGTTTTGGGCTGGGTGAATCAGTTGTGGAGAAGTCTCCATCCAAGAATATTTGGATTATATTTGGGTTAAGGGGAATCATAAGTAAGGTTAATGGCTTTTAGGAAGTTCTTAAAGGACCTCCTCCTTTTGCCCAATGTAGTAAGGTCACATGTATACAACTCACATGGCGTGCATGTGGCTTAAGAATGGCTTCATGGCTTGCCTATGGCTTAGGATAAAGCTTGGTCAATTTCATGGAAGTAGAATTTAGGAATTTTGGTATTTTGGTGGAGAATTTTCATGAAGCTTGATTTGGAATGGTTTAATGATGATTTTGAAACTTAGGGGCAATTTTGATTAAATGGATGATATGGAGAAATGTCATGTGGGCTTTGGATTGAAAACTTGGGCTTTTGAAATGGTCTTGGGTGGGCTTTTAAAGTGGTTTAAGGAAGTGGGCCTTTAGGTTTGAAAATGGGCTTTTGAATAGAAAAAATTGCATTGGGCCATGCCAAATAAATGTTGAGTTTTGTCTAAGGATTTGTCATGATTGATTTGAAACAAGTTTGGAGTGATTTGGGTTTGAATTGGGTTGGATTTGAGCTTCTTTGGTAAAGGGCCAATGTAGGTCAAATTGGGCTAATTTGGGCCAATGTTGGGCTAGGGTTGAAATTGATGTAAAATTAATGTTGGGAAATGTTTATGGGAGTGTTTCAAAGAGGTTTCAACTTTTGTTGGGGTTGGATTTTGGGGTTTGGGTCTATTTGGGTTAAGTTTGGGTTTAGGTCGAAATTGGGCTTTTTGGTTTTGGGTTGAATTTGAGTGGGGTTTGGGTCCAAATTTTGGGCAAATTATGTTAGTGTTTTGTTTGTGGGGATGTTAGGGAAGGTTTAGAAAGGTTTGGGGTCAATTGGAGTTGAATTGGTTTGGTTTGGGCTAAGTTTGGGTCATGGGTCCAAATTGGGCTTTAAGGTCTAAAGTGAAATTGGATTCAAATGCCAATCAAATTGGGCTTGGATTTGGTCTAGATTGGTGTTGGGGATGTTAAATTGAAGTTTAGAATTGAATTGGACCAGAATTTGGGTTAATTGGGTGGGCTTGGTTTGACATTGAGTTCACGTTGGGTTAAAATGGGTCAAATTGGGGAGTTTGATAAAAGTGGGGTAAATTAACAAAATTGGCCCATGGTGTAGTTGTCAAAATGAAATTAGGAATATTTGGGATTTTCTGGAATTTTCTGGGAATTTTCTGAATTTTTGGATTTTTGGGTCAAGAGGGGCATTTTGGGTATTTGGAGGGTATTGGGGGGTATTTTTGGAATTTTTGGTATTTCTGGCTATGGATGATCAATTTGATTGGTGAGGAAATTTTCAAGGTTAATTTTGGGGAATTCTGGGTGATTTGGAAATTTTGGAGGGTTTGGGTAATTTCAAGGGTTTTGGGTAAAGTTAGGCGGGTGCAGGGTCCGGGGGTCAAAAATTGAAAATTTAGAAAATTGAAGATTGATCAAATATGAGTGAAATGGAAGCACTTTGGTTGAGCCATGAAGCCATGTTAAGCCTATATGAGCCATTAAGGGACTCATTTGAGGCATTCACTATGTTGTTCCTAACCCTCTTAGCTAAGGGCTTAGGGGTTAAGGACCATCCATGTGAATCACCTGCATGAGTCAGGAGGTCAAGTTGGGTATGGGTGTGGTTTTAGGAGGTGTGTGAAAGTGTAGTGTATAAGTGTAGTGTGTGTGTAAGTCAGCCCTTCACTGGACCGGACCACCCGGGGCGGTCTTAAGGCCAAAGAGTCCCATAGGAACTCATCCTTTAAACTTCCACATTTGATTTCAACCCTCTAGGTGATTAGGGGTCTACAATCAAGTTTGTGGAGTTTGCGAGGAGTTAAGAAGTGGTTTGAATTTCTAAGTGGTGGGTCCCAATTCTAATCCTCTAAGATAGTCAAAGGAAAAGCCTAAGGCTAGATCCTAAGTACTAAAAAAAAAGGAAGAGAAGACCTCATCAAAAATGAGGTCAACACTACCCTGTTGACCCCATAGGTCAACCTTATGACCTAAAAAGTCAACATTGGTCAAATTGGTTAAACCAGACCTAATGACCAACCCTGTTGACCCCATAGGTCAACCTTTTGACCTAAAAAGTCAACTTTGGTCAAATTGGTCAAACCAGACCAAATGACCTACCCTGTTGACCCCATAGGTCAACCTATGACCTAAAAAGTCAACTTTCGTCAAATTGGTCAAACCAGACCTAATGACCAACCCTGTTGACCCCATAGGTCAACCTTATGACCAAAAAAGTCAACATTGGTCAAATTGGTCAAACCAGACCTAATGACCTACCCTGTTGACCCCACAGGTCAACCTTATGACCTAAAAAGTCAAATTTGGTCAAATTGGTCAAACCTGACCTAATGACCTACCCTGTTGACCCCATAGGTCAACCTTATGACCTAAAAAGTCAACATTGGTCAAATTGGTCAAACCAGACCTAATTACCTACCTGTTGACCCCATAGGTCAACCTTATGACCTAAAAAGTCAACATTGGTCAAAATGGTCAAACCAGACCCAATGACCAACCCTGTTGACCCCATAGGTCACCCTTTTGACCTAAAAAGTCAACTTTGGTCAAATTGGTCAAACCAGACCTAATGACCTACCCTGTTGACCCCATAGGTCAACCTTATGACCTAAAAGTCAACATTGGTCAAAATGGTCAAACCAGACCCAATGACCAACCCTGTTGACCCCATAGGTCACCCTTATGACCTAAAAAGTCAACATTGGTTAAAATGGTCAAACCAGACCTAATGACCTACCCTGTTGACCCCATAGGTCAACCTTTTCACTTAAAAAGTCAACATTGGTAAAATTGGTCAAACCAGACCCAATGACCTATCCTGCTCACCCCATAGGTCAACCTTATGACCTAAAAAGTCAACTTTGGTCAAATTGGTCAAACCAGACCTAGTGACCGATTCCGTTGACCCATAAGTCAACCCTTTCACCCAATGACACATTTAAAGCCCCACAATGACAAAATCACGAGTTCCAGGCTGACTTGAGTCAACCCAGGTCAAAATTGTCAACACCTATCTATTTTGATTAAAACAGATAAAGATGAAATAAAAACAACAAAATTAATCAAATAATTAATTTCAAAATTATTTTGATTAATTAAAATGATTAATGATTTAATTTTCAATATTTTAATTAAATGACATAATTAATTAAAATGAAAATTAAATTAAAATCATAAAATCATAAAAATGATAAAATTAATCAATTAATTGAATTGAAATTATTTTCAATTAATAAATTGATTAATAAAATATTTTCCAACAATTTTAATTAATAAAATAATTAATTAAAATGGGAAATTAAAAATAAATGGAATGACCTATAGATTTCTCATATTTAATTAGGCTAAATTCATCTTAAGACTTAATTAACACATAATTAAGCCCACATTAAGACCACTTAGCCATGGGTTAATACCCATCATGATGCATGGGGTGAGGTGTCACTCTCTCCTTCACCCTAAGCCTCATTTATCCATGAGGTGGCCGGCAAACATGAGGCCTCACCACCCACCTCCCAAGCCACCCAATGGAAGGAAAACCATGCATGAAACCCCCACCCCCTTACCATGGTTAGAAACAATGATGAGGGGTGAGCTTGTGTGTCACCATTTGCCAAGCTTAAGAGATGAGGTGTAAGCTCCCTAAGAAGAGTAAAAGCAGCTCACCATGCACCTCCCACATGAGCCAATGGATGAGAGACAAAACAATGAAGATCATCATGGAAAACTTAGGGAGAAGCATCAATGCCTATCTTCAGCCAATTCCTTCATCCAATGGGCTGATAGATGAGGTAACTACTCCCCTAGAACATCCTAAGTTAAGCCATAACCTCCCCTTACTATAAATAGGACCCCATGGCCAAACCTAGAAAGAAGAAGAAAAAAACTTAGGGAGAACTATAGGCTGCCAAAATCCACCTGCTCCCAACATAAAAAGTCTTCCTAAGAGTCCCAGCAATCTTTTAGGATCAAATCCAAACCATAGTTTGAGCCTATTTGAGCCAATTTGATCAAATTTCAAAAACAACCCAAATTAGGCATCTTTCCAAAATTCTCCCTCAAGCCCGACATCTGGATCAAATTGCTGCAACAATAATCTTCCATTGGGATCCTAGAAGGCAGCTACAAGGTCTGATATAGCTTGATTTACTTGTGGCAAAGCTATGGAATTATTTTTCACAAAATATTTCGTATTTTTGATATATGATGTGTTAGACTAGCCCAGAAGGTATCATCACCGTATGGATAGATACTTCTCATCCAGATGATCATTTTAAAAAAAAAATCACTCAATTTCATCAAGAAATGTGTGAGATATTAATGTTTAAAGTTTAATGGTTCGAAATAATTCGGATTTTTATCCGAATTATCTCGACCGTCCGATCCCGCGCCTTAGTGATGGACGGCTCGGATGATTCCCCGCGGTGTCCGCTGTTCGGATCCCCGCAGCGGATTTTCCCGCTCTTCGACGGCTCCGAGGACAGGCATCGCTACATGAGGAGTTTGGCGACGCGGTATTAAAAAAAAAAGAAAAATCCATTAAATCCTTAAAAACTTCAAAATCAATATCTTTTTATCCAGAGGTCATAAAAATAAAATAAAAATACCTCTGGAAAGCTCTTGAAGAGGAGAATATTGTGAGACCAAAATCATAATTTTATTCTCAGTATTTAATTTTTAATTAATTAAATACTCTCTGGAGTATTTTAATTATTAAAAATTATTTA
Source organism: Papilionanthe hookeriana x Papilionanthe teres (assembly GCA_022702705.1). Classification (NCBI taxonomy): domain Eukaryota; kingdom Viridiplantae; phylum Streptophyta; class Magnoliopsida; order Asparagales; family Orchidaceae; genus Papilionanthe; species Papilionanthe hookeriana x Papilionanthe teres. The sequence goes on along the minus strand of CM040432.1, from coordinate 13,243,668 downwards.
TAAATAAAAAAATTATGAAACTTGGAGGCATTTATCTTTATGTTCTTAGGGACCTTCCATAATTTTTCCAAGGACAGAAAACATGCCTAGGACACTTTTCTTTAATTTTCAAGTTTCTTTACAATTATTTCAAATAATAATTACAAAAATTGAAAATTAAGGAAAATAAAAATGCAAATGGCTAGAAATGATAGGGTAACAGACAATAACCCTAAGAAAATTATTTCTAAGTCATAGAAATCATTTTGAATGGTATTTTGAAATTTAGGGTTAAAATCCTTTATTAATTAAATAATTTTAATCCTAAAAATAATCCTTTATAAATTTAACCTATTTTCATCAACAATCAAAGTTTGAAAATGGTTCTAGTCTATGATAGACTAGTGAGAAATTTCATTTAAGTCCAAAATGACCAAATTGGACTTAACTAAATAATAATTAAACTTATTAAACCTTACTTAAATTAGGTTTAATATAAAAAATTAAATTTTAATTAAGTTTAAAGACATATTAAACTTAATTAATCAAAAATAAACTTATTAATTAAGTTTAAAGACATAACAAACTTAATTAACTTATTAAACCTTACTTAAATTAGGTTTAATATAAAAATTAAATCTTAATTAAGTTTAAAGACATATTAAACTTAATTAATCAAAAATAAACTTATTAATTAAGTATAAAGACATAATAAACTTAATTAACTCATTAAACCTTACTTAAATTAGGTTTAATAAAAAAAATTAAATCTTAATTTAGATTGAAGACATATTAAACTTAATTAATCAAAATTAAACTTATTAATTAAGTTTAAAGACAAAATAAACTTAATTAACTCATTAAACCTTACTTAAATTAGGTTTAATAAAAAAAATTAAATCTTAATTAAGTTTAAAGACATATTAAACTTAATTAATCAAAATTAAACTTATTAATTAAGTTTAAAGACATAATAAACTTAATTAACTTATAAAACCTTACTTAAATTAGGTTTAATATAAAAAATTAAATCTTAATTAAGTTTAAAGACATATTAAACTTAATTAATAAAAAATAAACTTATTAATTAAGTTTAAAGACATAATAAACTTAATTAACTCATTAAACATTACTTAAATTAAGTTTAATATAAAAATTAAATCTTAATTAAGTTTAAAGACATATTAAAATTAATTAATCAAAATTAAACTTATTAATTAAGTTTAAAGACATAATAAACTTAATTAATTCATTAAACCTTAATTAAATTAGGTTTAATATAAAAATCAAATCTTAATTAAGTTTAAAGACAAATTAAACTTATTAATTAAGTTTAAAGACATAATAAACTTAATTAATTCATTAAACCTTAATTAAATTAGGTTTAATATAAAAATCAAATCTTAATTAAAGACACATTAAAACTTAATTAATCTCCTTACACATTAATCAAACTTAAACTCTAATTAGGTCTAATCCATTTGACCTAATTAAACCATTAGACCTTAACCAACTAAGGTTTAATTAAACATAAACCCTAATTAGGTCTAACCCATTAGACCTTAACTAACTAAGGTTTAATCAAACATAAATCCTAATTAGGTCTAAACCATTAGACCTACTTAAACCATTAGACCTTAACTAACTAAGGTTTAATCAAACTTAAACTCTAATTAGGTCTAAACCATTAGACCTAATTAAACCATTAGACCTTAACCAACTAAGGTTTAATCAAACTTAAACTCTAATTAGGTCTAAACCATTAGACCTAATTAAACCATTAGACCTTAACCAACTAAGGTTTGATTAAAAATAAACCCTAATTAGGTCTAACCCATTAGACCTAATTAAACCATTAGACCTTAACTAACTAAGGTTTAATCAAACATAAACCCTAATTAAGTCTAACCCATTAGACCTAACTAAACCATTAGACCTTAACTAACTAAGGTTTAATCAAACTTAAACCCTAATTAGGTCTAACTCATTTGACCTAACTAAACCATTAGAACTTAACTAACTAAGGTTTAATCAAACTTAAGCCCTAATTAGGTCTAAACCATTAGACCTAATTAAATCATTAGACCTTAACTAACTAAGGTTTGATCAAACATAAATCCTAATTAGGTCTAAACCATCAGACCTTATTAAACCATTAGACCTTAACTAACTAAGGTTTAATCAAACATAAACCCTAATTAGATCTAACCATTGACATCTAATTAAACCATTAGACCTTAACTAACTAAGGTTTAATCAAACTTAAACCCTAATTAGGTCTAACCCATTAAACCTAATTAAACCATTAGACCTTAACTAACTAAGGTTTAATCAAATATAAATCCTAATTAGGTCTAAACCATTAGACCTTAACTATCTAAGGTTTAATCAAACTTAAACTTTAATTAGGTCTAAACCATTAGACCTAATTAAACCATTAGAACTTAACTAACTAAGGTTTAATCAAACTTAAACTCTAATTAGGTCTAATCCATTAGACCTAATTAAACCATTAGACCTTAACCAACTAAGGTTTAATTAAACATAAACCCTAATTAGGTCTAACCCATTAGATCTAATTAAACCATTGAACCTTAACTAACTAAGGTTTAATCGAACATAAATCCTAATTAGGTCTAAACCATTAGACCTAATTAAACCATTAGACCTTAACTAACTAAGGTTTAATCAAACATAAACCCTAATTAGGTCTAACCCATTAGACCTAATTAAACGTTTAGACCTTAACTAACTAAGGTTTAATCAATCTTAAACCCTAATTAGGTCTAACCCATTAGACTTAATTAAACCATTAGACCTTAACTTACTAAGGTTTAATCAAACTTAAGCCCTAATTAGGTCTAAACCATTAGACCTTAACTAACTAAGGTTTAATCGAACATAAACCCTAATTAGGTTCAACCCAGTTAGACCTAATTAAACCATTAGACCTTAACTAACTAAGGTTTAATCAAACTTAAAACCCTAATTAGGTCTAACCCATTAGACCTAATTAAACCATTAGACCTTAACTAAATAAGGTTTAATCAAACTTAAGCCCTAATTAGGTCTAATTCATTAGACCTAACCTAAATATGGTTTAGTCAAACTTAAACTCTAATTAGGTCTAACCAATTAGACCTAATTAAACCATTAGACCTTAACTAACTAAGGTTTAATCAAACATAAACCCTAATTAGGTCTAACCCTTTAGACCTAATTAAACCATTAGACCTTAACTAACTAAGGTGTAATCAAACACAAATCTTAATTAAGTCTACTACATTAGACTTAATTAATTATTAAACCTTAATCAACTAAGGAAACCCAAATCCAACCTTTTAGCCCAAGTCCAAACTTAAACCTAACTTAACTTGAGTCCAACTCAAGTTAACTTAAACCTTACGTTTAACGCACATTAAACCTAACCTAAACCTAACCTAACTTGAGTCCAACCTAATTTGAACTCAAGATAACCAAAACCTTAGGTTAAACCCACATTGAACCTAACCTAAACCTAACCTAATTTGAGTCCAGCCTAACTTGAACTCAAGTTAACCTAAATCTTAGGTTCAACCCACATCGAACCTAACTTAACTTGAAACCTTAGGTTCAACCCATATTGAACCTAACCTAAACTAAACTGAACTTAAGTTCAATCCAACTAGAACCAAATATAATCCAAGTTAAACCTTAACTTAGGTTCAACCTAACATGAACCTAACCCAAAAACCTAACTTAAGTCTAACCCACATTAGACTTAAGTCAAACCATACTTAGGTTTAACATGATATAAACCTAAGTCTAATCTAAGCCTTAGGCTCTACCTAACTTGAATCTAAACTAAAACCCGGCTTAAGTTCAATCCTAAGTCTAGGTCTAACTTTAAATAGATTTAATTAAAACTTAAGTCTTATCTAAAAGGGACTTAGTTGGTCTGCAAATCTAATCGAGTCTAAATTATTAGACTTGATTAACCTTTAAATCCTATTTAAACAAGACTTAAAACTTAATTAAATCTATTCTAAACCAAACCTTTTAACTTAAGTTCAAACAGACATGAACTCAAGTTAAATAGATTCAATCAACGTTGAATTTAACTTAGGTTTAACCGGACATGAACCCAAGTCAATTCGATCGATATTGAATTTAATTTCAAATCTTTTAACTTGAATTCGAACGATACACAAACTCGAGTTAAATAGATTCAATCAACATTGAATCTAACTTAGGTTTAACCAGACATGAACCCAAGTTAATTCAATCAATATTGAATCTAATTTCAAATCTTTTAACTTGAATTCAGACAGACACGAACTTAAGTTAAATAGATTCAATCAATATCGAATCTAACTTAGGTTCAACCAGACATGAACCCGAGTCAATTCGATCAATATTGAATCTAATTTCAAATCTTTTAACTTGAATTCAGACAGACACGAACTCAAGTTAAATAGATTCAATCAACATTGAATCTAACTTATGTTTAACCAGACATGAACCCAAGTTAATTCAATCAATATTGAATCTAATTTCAAATCTTTTAACTTGAATTCAGACAGACATGAACTCTGGTTAAATAGATTCAATCAACATTGAATCTAACTTAGGTTCAACCAGACATGAACCCAAGTCAATTCAATCAATTTTGAATCTAATTTCAAATCTTTTAACTTGAATTCGATACGAACACGAACTCAAGTTAAATAGATTCAACCAACATTGAATCTAACTCAGGTTCAACCAGATATGAACCCAAGTTAACTCAATCGATATTGAATCTAATTTCGAATCTTTTAACTTGAATTCAAACAGATATGAACTCAAGTTAAATAGATTCAATCAACAACGAATCTAACTTAGGTTTAACCAGATATGAACCCAAGTTAACTCGATCAATATTGAATCTAATTCCAAACCTTTCAGACAGACATGAACTCAAGTTAATAAATTCAATATTTTAAAACCAAAATTGACATAATCAACAAAAAATTGATATTTCAAAATAATTCGATATAAATTGACATCCAAGACATATCCAAATATTTTGTGACATTATTTCTGACAATGTTTTCTTTGCAGGGTGAAAGCAAGAAATTTTGTTTAGATTTTCTTTGCATGTTATAGGATGTGCTAACTCTGTTTTGCAGGACGTCGACGACGGGACAAAAACAAAACCAAAACTTTTAGGTTAGACATATAACCTAAAATTTTTCAACAAATCAACAACATTGACAACAAAACCAAAACTTTTAGGTTAGACATATAACCTGAAACTTTTGACAACAAAAACAAAACCAAAACTTTTAGGTTAGACATATAACCTGAAATGTTTCAATAAATCAACAACATTGACAACAAAATCAGAATCTTTGGGTTAAACATAATGCCTAAAGTATTCAATAACATGATATAATGACATTCAGGAGTGATAGTGGGTACATCTCTCCTTAAAATGAATTCTTAGAAAACAAATGGTTAACATTAATCAGAAGTCTTCTTAAACAATTGAAAATTGTTTAAGATGTAATTAACTATAGAGGCTTATCTCTATAGGAGATCTAAAAGAACACGAAATAGAAATCTCTGGTTTACCATGATTTTCTTAATATGAAAATTCTGGAATATGTTATTCTAGAATATCCTCATATAAGAATTATCATAAGCATCCTTTTCTATTATTAGTCCTAAAATTTCTCTAAATCCTTCATAGGATTTATATGAATAAAACTAGGCTAATATTAGATGGCGACTCCTTGACATTGACATTGGATGGCGATGACATGACCCCATCCACACCAAGGACAAATTATATATTAAATCTTTCATCTCCACCACAATGTTCTTAAATCAATGAAGTACCCTGATAAAGAGAAATGTTATCGAATGGATATGATTGATTATTTAAATGAGAAACATTATCAAGAAAAATTTAAAGTCATTTCTGAAGAAAAATTTGTATTTTTAACTAATGAAAATGAAGAAGTAAAAGAAGAAGAGACTCATTTTATTAAAGATTACTGGGAAACTTTAGACATAACTCAAAATGATATACTTTTATCATCAATTAAAAAATCCCCTGAACTGGAATTAAAAATGTTACCTTCACATTTAAAATATGCGTTTCTTGGAAATTCGTTAACTTTACCTGTTATTATTTCTTCTGAACTGAGAAAAGATCAAGAAGAAAAATTACTAGGTGTGTTAAAGAATTATAAGAAAGCTTTTGGTTGGACTATTGCTGATATAAAAGGAATAAGTCCTTCCATTTGTATGCATAGAATTTTAATGGAAAAAAATTTTAAACCGACTATTGAATCGTAAAGAAGATTAAATCCTATCATGAAAGAGGTTGTTAAAAAAGAAATTTTTAAGTGGTTAGATGCTGGTATTATTTATCCTATTTTGGATAGTCAATGGCGAAGAAAGGAGGTGTAACTGTCATTGTCAATGATAAAAATGAACTAATTCCTATAAGACAAGTTACTGGATGGCGAATTTGTATTGATTATAGGAAATTAAATGATGCCACTAGAAAGGATCATTTTTCTTTACATTTCCTGGATCAAATGCTCGATAAACTAGCTGGACACCCATATTTCTATTTTCTGGATGGATATTCTGGTTATCATCAATTACTTATTGCTCCTGAGGACCAAGAGAAAACAACATTTACAAGTCCTTGTGGAACCTTTACTTTTAGATGAATGCCTTTTGGTTTATGTAATGCACCTGCAACTTTTCAAAGATGTATGATGTCAATATTTTGTGATTTGATTGACAAAGGAATTAAAATAATCATGGACGATTTTTCAGTTTTTGGAACTTCTTTTGAATCTTGTTTTCAAAACATTTCCAAAGTTCTGAAAAGATGTGAAGAAACAAACTTAGTTCTTAACTGGGAAAAATGTCAATTCATGGTCACATAAGGCATTGTACTTGGTCACAAAGTTTCACAAAAGGGATGGAAGTAGATCAAGCGAAAGTGAAAATTATTGCTGAATTGCAACCACCTATTACTCATATCGATGTGAGAAGTTTTCTAGGTCATGCTGGATTTTATAGAAGATACATAAAGGATTTTTCTAAAATTGCTAAACCTCTTTGTCATTTATTGGAAAAAGATGAGAAATTTGAATTTAACAATGAATGTATTAATGCTTTTAATATTCTAAAAGAAAAACTAATAACTACACCTATCATTATTGCACCTAATTGGAATAAATCTTTTGAATTAATGTGTGATGCAAGTGATGTTGCAATTGGAGCTGTATTAGGACAAAAATATGAGAAGGTTTTCGAAGTTGTATATTATGCTAGGAAAACTCTCATTGAAACATAAAGAGATTACACTACCACTGAGAAGGAACTTCTAGCTATTGTATATGCCTTTGATAAATTTAGACCTTATCTTCTTGGTACTAAATGCATAGTTCATACTGATCATTCTGCTATTAAATATCTAATATCTAAGAAGGATTCTAAACCTAGACTGATAAGATGGGTTTTACTTCTACAAGAATTTGATTTTTAAATAGTAGATAGAAAAGAAACTGAAAACCAAAATGCTGATCATTTGTCTAGAATTAAAAATGATATTATTTCGGAAGAAAATATAAATGAGAAATTTCCTGATGAATTTTTATATGTTATTCAAGGATGCAAAACACCTTGGTATGCTGATATTGTTAACTATTTAGTTAGCAATATTTTACCTTATGAATTGGATAACAAATTTATTAAGAAATTTAAATATGATGCTAAATCTTATATTTGGGAAGATCCTCATTTATTTAAAATTGGAAGAGATTTTATAATTCGAAGATGTGTACCTTATGAGGAAAATTTTGCTATTATTCAAAAATGTCATGATTACAATTTTGGAGGACACTTTGGCATAGATAAAACTGCATTTAAAATTTTAAATTCTGGATTTTATTGTCCTACCTTATTTAAAGATGTGAGACATTATGTGAAAACATGTGATCGATGTCAAAGGATGGGAAATATATTTAGGAAGGATGAAATGCCTTTAAACTATATATTGGAAGTTGAAATTTTTTATATATGGGTTTAGACTTTATGGGACCATTTGTTCCATCATCTAGAAAAACTTATATTTTATTAGCAGTTGATTATGTTTCAAAGTGAATTGAAGCTGTTGCTTTACCAAACTGTGATTCCAAAAGTGTTTCTAAATTCTTAAAGAAAATGATATATTCAAGATTTGGAATGCCTAAGGTAATTATCACCGATGGTGGAAGTCATTTCGAGAATGTAAGAATTCAATCATTACTACAAAAATTTGGAATCAAACATAGAATTGCAATCGCTTATCACCCACAAACAAGTGGAATGGTCGAAGTATCAAACGAGAGAAATTAAAAGAATTTTAGAGAAGACTGTTAATCCTAAAAGAACTGATTGGATTGATAGACTTGATTCTGCATTATGGGCTTATAGAACAGCTTATAAGACACCAATCAGAATGTCACCTTACCGGTTAATTTATGGTAAACATTGTCACTTACCTGTTGAACTTGAACATAAAGCTTATTGGGCGATAAAGGAGTTTAATTTTGATTTGAATAAAGCAGGAGAAAAGTGATTATTGCAATTGAATGTGATGGAAGAAATGAGAAATGAATCATATGAAAATGCAAGGATTTATAAAGAGAAAATGAAGATGTTACATGATAAAAAAATTTCAGGAAAAATTTTTGAGCCTGGACAAGAAGTATTACTATTTAATTCTCGTTTAAAACTTTTTTCTGGAAAATTATGATCTAAATGGATTGGACCCTACATAATTGAGAAAGTATACCATTATGGATCTGTGGATATTAAAGACCCCAAAACAGGAAAAATTTTAAAGTAAATGGATTAAGATTGAAGCCTTATTTAGGAGATATTAAAATGATTTATAAAGAGGCTTATGAATTGAGTCAACCTGATTAAAGATTTACTTAAATCGGGCTGATGACGTTAAACCAAGAGCTTTGTGAGAGGCAACCCATAATTAACTTTTATTTTGAGTGTTTTTATGTTTTTAATGTAAGGTTATGCCTCGATCTTGACTAATTTTATTTTACTTTAGAAAAATTTGATGCTTATAAGTCTTTATTAACTTAAGCTAAAGATTATTTTAAAGTATGTAAGATTTAGAAATTGGATCACTCTATTCTAAATATGAGTAAAAAGGAGATCAAGTTAACCTTCATTATGATTGCTTATAATTTGTGTTATTGAGTCTAGATTACTCTTACCAGTATAATTTACCTATCTTGGAGAACGAAACTTTGAAATTTGATGATTAGGCGAAACGGAGTTGAACATAGTTCCGGTGCCTAGGCGCCAAGATTCGGCGCCTAAGAGCCCGAGTTAAACTATGTATCAATAGGTCCGGCGCCTAGGCACCAGATTTGGCGCCTAAGCACCACGGTTACTGGGTCGTGCAAAAACTGAAAATTTTCAGTTTTTCACACAATTTTCACCTTTAAATCAACCCATCTTCATCCCTAACCATCACGCAATCAAAGTTACGTCCATTACACTTCATTCTTGAGAGATTTGAGAAATTTTTTGAGAAATGGAAGGAAGAAATCTTGGAGAAGAGGCTAGGGACAAGGTCTCAAAGGATCCTCAACCCTACTTCAATGGTTTCATAGCAGTAAGTTTAGAGAAAAGTTCTAGTCTCTTGGATAAGTTTGAAGTAGAGTATAAAAGCATTGGAGATCACCTTCATGAGATATTTCATAAGATTGAACATCTAGAATGACAGATGAAACTTCAATTTGATCATTTTGCGGTTTATCAAGATGCTCAAGTTGAAATGTATGCGAAGAACAAGTGGATTGACGAAAAAACGGCTAATGATTTCGCGAGAGCGTTAGTGTTCTTTCCAAGCGGAATACACAATTTCCCTTGTGAAGATTTGAGTATTATTGTAAAGAGATCGTTATTATCTGGTTTGTTGAATCGTTGTATCGATGTAGTGAATCAATTGTATTTGTGTATTTGCTTTCATGTTCAATGTGTGTTATTTTTGCTTAGAAGTTGTTGTGTTTGATTGTGTATTAGGAACTTGAATCAAGTATGATACTTATCTGGAATATATTGAGCCAATATTGAATATTATAAATGGAATTTAGTGAAGTTTGATTTAAACTTTATGTTTGATTGGTGGATTTAATATTTAATTTTTAAAATTTTTGGAAAATGTTTTGGAAGTTAGAAACTGAAGCCCTACTCTAATATGAGTAATTGGAAGATGAATTTATGAATTTTGGTGGAAAATTAAATTTAAAAATAATTTTTTGTGAAAGGCGAGTCTGGCGCCTAGGCGCCAGAATTCGGCGCCTAAGCGCCTGTTCGGCCTGTACCCGAAAAATTCCTTAAATACCCCCAAAAGCCATTATCGTTGCCTAAGCCTTCTTCTTCCTCCATTTTTCACGAAAATCAGCTTTTAGAATCCATTTTGAGGTCAAAACATCAAGGATTTGGGCGCGAAACCACTTGATTTCTTCGTCTCAAGGTCAGATCTACACTTTAAACCATTTATTTTCGATTTTCACCATAGATTTCCCTAGGTTTTGCTAAGAACCGAAATTTTGAAAAAAAATTTGATTTTTAGTGATTTCTTTGGATTTTTAAACTTATTTTAAGTTTTCTAAACTTAAAAAGAGTTTAAATTTTTTATTCCTAAATTTGTTCTTGTTTTCTTTCACGTTTAGATGGCTCCGAAATCTAAACGCGGGAAGGCACGAGACAACTTCGATAGCAGCAAATTTTCTACTGCGGCTGCGCATTTTCGATTCCACGAATTTGCGACGTCGAGGAAGTTCATTTCAGAATGAAGTTTCTATCATCCGGGGGAGATGATTGAAAACACTATCGTTGCGCACAACTGGCAACGATTCTGTTATTTCACTGCTATTGCTGTTATCCCTATAGTTCGTGAGTTTTATGTGAATTTTCTGGATGTCGAAGATTATGAAGTTTTTGTCAGAGGTGTCGGAGTAGGATTTACTCCTGAAAGAATCAATGTATTTTATGACCTGCCACCGACTATAGAGTGCCACTATTCTGGATTATCTTCATCTGAGGGAGATTTGGATATGATCATTGCATATTTGACTGACGGTACTGGATCTTGGAAGATCATGAGCGAAAAAAGGGTAAACTTCAAATCATCCAAGTTAAATGGTATTTCTAAAGCATGACACTATTTTATTTCTGCAAGATTGTTACCTTCCAACCACCTGAGTGAAGTGACTAGAGATCAAGCGATCTTAAACTATTGCATTCAGGAAAGGAAGCCTATTGATGTCGGCAGTATTTTTATGATTTTGTGGATTCTACTATGAGATCTAGCACTTCTGTTGGACTGGGATTCCCATCTCTGATTTATTCATTATGTATTAGAAATGGAGTCACTGCAGATATTTCAGAGGAAAGGTTGAAGACTACTAAGCCGATTGGTCAGGATAGCATTAGCATATATGATCGTCTTCGAGGGAAGAGATCGACTGCTCCTTCTTCTGCAACCACTCCAGGTAGACCTTCTACTTCCTGACCTTCTACTTCTGTTGAGCCACCATCGAGTTTCTGGGAGTCAATGCATGATCAGTTTATAAAGCAGTAGTAGGAGTTATTTCAAACTCACTGCAGGGTTGATACTATTGATAGGAAGCTTGATCATTTATCTGATTATACCTAGAGGAAGAGTAGCTATGATGCTGAGTATGATGAAGCCCTTGTCAGATTTCTGAAGGGTGAGCATGATGTTAGTTTCCCTACTTTTCCTAGTTTCACACCATTTGTTGATCTTAAGGATATTGAGTTTTCCTTTGGTGACAATGATGATGATGAGGCTACTACCAATGACTAGTAGTTGATAGATCTCTATGTTGTGCTACTTTGTTGTTAGTTTGTTTTGTTTGGTTTGTTTATTTAGTTTGATGTTTGATGAATGTTAATTTGTTTATGTACCTGTGTGGATTGATTAGTGTTAAGATTCTGTTGTTAGAATATTCTTAGTATTTTGTGTTTGAGACTGAGATTAGAGTTAATTTATGATATGTTTGTTTCAGTCTACTGTTTAGTAATTAGTAATTTTGCTCTGCTTTTATTTTATTTTAAATTTAGTATAATCATAAAAATTAGTCTGCTTACTTTTTATACTTGCTTCAATTTTATCTTTATTATTCATAAAAGCATGAGTAGAAGTAATTTTTTCTTTTTTAAGATCGTTTTTACATACTTATAAAAATTTCCTTTTTAAAATTATGATTTTCTTTCTCTCATACTTTCCAATTTTCATAGTATACCAAAACTTAAGTTTGGGGGAAGGGAAAATACATTCAAATTTAAAATTTTATTTGTACTTAAAGAGCTAATATTTTCTTAAAATAAAAACTTTTTAACATAACTTAAGGAATGAAGAATCTATTTAAGATCACTTTTATTTTTGAAATTATAAACAATTTAGTGAACTTAACCAAAATTTTAATAACTTTGATTGATTTTAAGAATAGAATTATTTAACATAAAGAAGAATAAGATTAAGGAATTTTTCTATTCATGGTAGAAATAATGGAATTTTAGAAGTATTAAGTAATAAAAAATTATCACTTAAAAAAATAAAAGATTGAAAATCTTTTTGAATTTTTATTCATGTTATAATAATTAAGTGGAAATGTATAAGTTTTGAAAATATAAGTTAAGGATAGTAAAGTTCAAAATCATTAACAGGCTATCCAGATACAGTAATCCTCTATATGTTAAAAAAAAAGAGAGAAGAGAGGAGAAGCTTGAGGAAATGCCTAATAAAAAATTGACTTCACTTGAATTATCTTATAGAAGGAAAACTAGTTACATATTTTACTTAATTTTTATGCATGAATCTTTATTTAGGAAAGGTTTTTCAAGAAGATCTTTTTCTTGTAAATAATCTATGAGATCTTAATATAATAAACTTCTATTATTTTCAAAATGGATGAAAATTTTGAAATCTTATGATTTGGTAGTTGAATATTCTTTAAATTCTTAAAATTAAACCTAGTTAGTGAAATTGGGTTAATAATTTACTAAAGAACTTTATAAAATAAAACATTATAAGGAATCTTAAATATTTATCTTTTATTCCAAAGGTTATACATTTTATATAGTAAAAAGGGTTACTGGAGGACAAGTAACATTTAAGTTTGGGGGATTTTGATCCATGAAAAAATACCTATTTTTATGCCTGGATTTTTATCAATTTCTAAGGATAATATGCTTTAATGAAAGGTATTTTTGTGTTTTTGGATGTAGGTGATGTAAAAAGGTCCAAAAAAGGAAAAAGGGTGAAAAAGGAGCAAAAAGGAGCAAAAATGGAGCAAAATACAAGAATTATAAAAAATTATGGTATGACACCTAGGCGTCGGAAGTTGGCGCCTACGCCCCAGAGTCGATACAAAAACTGTCAAGTTTTTGACGACTTTTGGACGGTTATTTTGACGGAGTGAGCGGTTATTGGACATTCTAGAAGACTGACAGTTGTTCCTTGATAATTGGACCTGTGATACATTGCATTTGGACACTCCAAAATGGTTTTAATCGCGAAGAGTTGCGAGCCAAAGTGAAGAGGTGCGAAAAACTGGATGCGGTATTCGGCGCCTAGGCACCAGATTCCGGTGTCTAAGCGCCAGACAAACCTTCTAGAAGATTCATTGAATTTGGACATGTTTTGAAGAGGTGCCTCAAGGCAACCCTTGAAGCCTATAAATAGGAGTCCACTCCTTCAGAAAAACGTGCCCCATTGTATCCCCTATCTCTTAGCCACTTTAGGATCTATCATCCTTAGAGAGAGAAATAGAGAGAAATTTAGGGCCACTTTTATTTAGTTTAGTAAGTTTATTTTCAAGTTGTTGCATCTAGAGTTCATTACACTGTGGAGTCAGTAGGAATCAGAAGATCTGCAGAAGGAATATTTGAGATAAGTATTTTATTTTTTATTCAAAGTTTATTATGTTTTCTTTGTTTATATTCAATGTGTTACGAGTAGTTAGTTTACTTTCTTCCTTCAATTATGAAAAGATAAATAAGATAATATAAAATTCGATGGAGAATTGAAAATCAAAATATTTTCAAAACATTGTGATGATATTAATACCTGATCTTACTTTACTTTTTAAATTGGCCATATAAATTATTAAAACCTGTTGAAGAGTTTTGAGACCTAGAAGGAGAAGAACTCTTAACATATAGATGTCACATGAATCTTTGGGTAGTCGAAGGCCATGCGCGGGCTATTTAAGGTGAAGTGTAAATAAATAAGAAGATAAGATTTAAAGGGTGTAGAATTGATAAGTTTTTAGAGTGACAGACTAAATTCTTATAATTTGATTTATAGATAAGGAAAGGGTCACTAGTAGGGCCGACCATAGCCACTCTTGGACATCTAGTAGTGTGAGCTAAGATTAACCCATTCTACTAACAATACATCTGGACCTGATCTGTAGATTAGCTAATGTTCTTTGCGCCTGGATCAAAGGGTAAAGAATAGGAATGCTTCTATTTGGCACAATACCATAATATAGATTCTCCAGCGAATATTAAATTATCTTAAAAATCCTGGATTAATTGAAAGGAAGAAAGTTATTTGTTTTATATTGTTTTCACAAAATCATTTTCTTATTATTGTTTTCTTTATCTACATCTAGTAAATTAAAAGTAATTTATAGTTAGATTAAAATACAAAAAGAATTTGAAATACAATATTTAAAAATTTATTACCCTTTTTCCCAGTGGGATCGATACTGGGGTCTTTGTTTCAAAGCCCTTTATTACTTGAAACGATACGTATACTTGCGTAGTACCCAAAAAGTATATAAAATATTTTCCTTTAAAATTATATTTTGCTATATAAATATATATTTAAAAAGTATTAATCACTAATGGCCTAGCAATCGGTAGCAATCAAGTTTTATTTAATGCTATTGCCGTGAATTAAAATTTGGTACACATCTATATAGCAAGTTATTCCGGGTCAAGTGTTTCGCGCCTTTGTCAGAAATTAAATTTTCTAGCAATGGTAACAAATTCTTGTATTTGGAAATACAAAAATTTTGTCAGCAACCCATAGTTATTTGTTGTTTTGTGTGTTTTTACATTTGTAATGTAAGGTTATGCCTCGGTCTTGTTTATTTTTATATTATTTTAGAAAACTTGAAAGCTAACAAGTCTTTATTGACTTAAGCTGAAAATTATCTCGAATTATATAAAGCTTAGACATTGGATCACTCTATTTCATATATGAGTAAAAAGGAGATCAAGTTAACCTTCATTAGGATTGCTTATAATTTGTGTTATTGAGTCTATATTGATCTTACTATTCTAAACTACCTATTTTGGAGAACAAAACTTTGAAATTTGACGTTAGGAAAAACGGAGTTGAACATGGTTCCGGTGCCTAGGCGCCAAATTTGGTGCCTAAGCGCCAGAGTAAAACTATGTGTCGATGGGTCCGGCTCCTAGGCGCCAGATTTGGCGCCTAAGCGCCACAGTTACTGGATCGTGTCAAAACCAAAAATCTTCAGTTTTTCACATGATTTTCTCTTATAAATGACCCTATCTTCGTCCCCAATCCTTATGCAATCATTATTTCAACCCATACACTCCATTCTTGAGAGATTAGAGAGGATTTTTGAAGAAATGGAGAGGAGAAATCTTGGAGAAGAGGCTAGAGACAAGGTTTCAAAGGATCCTCAACCCTACTTCAATGGTTTCATCGCTGTAAGTTTGGAGAAAATTTCTAGTCATCTAGATAAGTTTGAAGCAGATTTTAAAAGCATTGGAGATCGCCTCCATGAGATGTATCATCAAATTGAACATCTGAAATGGCAGGCGAAACTTCAACTTGATCATCTAGCGGCTTATCAAGATGCTCAAGTGGAGATGTATGCGAAGAACAATTGGATCGACGAGAAAACGGCTACGGATTTTCCTAGGGCGTTAGTATTCTTTCCAAGTGGGCTGAATAGTTTTCCTTGCCAAGATAATGGTAATTAGAAAGTGATGTGGTGAGATTGTGATTTATCTAGTGTGTCATTGTATCGATTTAGTGAATCGATTGTGTTTGTTTGTGTGTTTGCTTTTATGTTCAATGTGTGTTGTATTTGCTTTAAAATTTGTGTTGCTTGATTGTTGTTAGAACTTGAATCATGTTATGTACTTATCTGAATTGTATTGAGCCCGAAATTAAAAATTATGAATGGAATTAAAAGAGTTTGATTTAAACTTGTGTTTAATTCGTGGATTTAATTTTTAATTTTTAAAATTTTTGGAAAATATTTTGGAAGATGGAAACTGAAGCAATACTCTTATATGAGTAATTAGAAGTATAATTTATGAATTTTGGTGGAAAATAAAATTTTTAAGAGATTTTTTTTTGGAAAGGTGAGTCTGGCGCTTAGGCGCCAGAATTCGGCGCCTAAGCGCCGGTTCGGCCTGCTTACCCGAAAAACACCATTTAAACCCTCATTTGCCATTTTTGACGCCTAAGCTTCATCTTCTTCCTCTTTTTCGCGAAAACCCACCTCCTAAATCCATTTTGAGGTCAAAACATCAAGATTTTGAGCCCGAAATCACTTGATTTCTTCATCTCAAGGTTAGATCTACACTCTAATCCATTTATTTTTTATTTTCACCATAGTTTTTCCTATTTTTGACTAAAAACCAAAATTTTGAGAAAAATTTTGATTTTTAGTGTTTCTCCACAAATTTATAAACTCTTTTTAAGTTTCTTAAGCTTAAAAAGAGTTTAAATCTTTGATTCCTTAATTTATTTGTGTTTTCTTTCACGTTTAGATGGCACCGAAATCTAAGCGAGGAAATGCACGAGATAATTTTGACAGTAGCAAATTTGCGACTGCGGCAGCGCATTTTCGATATCACGAATTTGCGACGTCCATAAAATTTATCTCAGAGCGAAGCTTCTACAATCCTGGTGAAATGATCGAGAACACGATCGTTGCGCACAACTAGCAACAATTCTGTTATTTCACCGCTATTGCTGTTATTCCAGTCGTGCGCGAATTTTATGCTAACTTTTTGGATGCGGAAGACTACGAAGTCTTCGTCAGAGGTGTTGGAGTAGGATTTACTCCAGAAAAGAATCAATGTTTTTTATGGATTGCCGCCTACCATCGAGTGCCACTATTTTGGATTATCTCCATTTGAGGGAGATCTTGAGATGATTATTGCTTATTTGACTGACGGCACTGGAGCTTGGAAGATTCAGAACGATAAACGGGTAAATTTCAAATCTTCTAAGTTAAATGGTATTTCAAAGGCATGGTATTACTTTATTTCTGCAAGACTTATACCTTCCGACCACCTGAGCGAAGTGACTAGAGATCGAGCTATCTTAAACTACTGCATTCAGGAGAGGAAGCTGTAGATGTAGGCAGTATTATTTATGATTCTGTGGAGCTACTGCTAGATCCAGTGCTTCTGTAGGACTAGGATTCTCATCTCTGATTTATTCTTTATGTGTGAACAATGGAGCCACTGCTGATATTTCTGAGGAGAAGCTGAAGTCTACCAAGCCAATTGGGCAGGAGAGTGTTAGTATCTATGATCGTCTTCGTGGGAAGAGATCTACAGCCCCTTCTACTTCTGCACCTACTCTAGGTAGAGCTTCCACTTCCAGACCTTTTACTTCTACTGCTGAGCCACCGTCTAGTTTTTGGGAATCGATGCATGATCAATTTTTGGAGCAACAGAATGAGTTATTTCTAACTCACTACAGAATTGATACTATGGATAAGAAGATTGATCACCTATCTGATTACACCCAGAGGAAGAGTGAATATGATGCTGAGTATTCAGAGTCTTTAGTGAGAGTCTTGAAGGGTGAGCATGATATTCAGTTTCCCACCTGTCCTAGATTTTCACCATATGTTAATCCTAAGGATGTGGAGTTTTCTTTTGGTGATGACGATGACGATGACGAGGCTACAGACAGTGATTAGTATCCTGATTTACCTCTGAGATGTGCTGAGTTTTTTGTTAGTTTAGCTTTTGTTTGCTAGTAATGATTGTTGTTTGCTGTTTACTAGTTTAGATTTATTTATGAGACTTTGTATGAATTATTTGATGTTGAGACCATTTTAGATATTTAGTTGCAGACTGAAATTTGAATGAATTTGTGTTTATTTTTGGTTTCAACCTACTGCTTAGTATTTTAGAATAGTTAGTAATGTTATTTTATTTATGTTAGTAATATAGTTATTTAATTCAACTACTGCTATATAAAATTTTTTAGCCTGCTTACTTTTATATGCTCCATTATTTCTGTAATATTCATAAAAGAAATGTGTAGAAGTAAATTATATTTCTTTCTAGAATTTATTTACATGCTTATAAAATTCCTTTTTAAATTATACTTTTCTTTCTCTCATACTCTATTTAAGATCACTTAAATTTTTTGAAATTATAAATAATTTAGTGGACTTAACCAAAATTTTAATAACTTTGAATGATTTTATGAATAGAACTATTTAACTTAAAGAAGAATAAGATTAAAAAATTTTTCTATTCATAACTGAAATAATTGAATTTTAGAAGTATTAAGAAATCAAAAATTATAACTTGAAAAAGAAAAGATTGAAAATCTTTTTGAAATTCTATTTATGTTATAATAATTAAGTGAAAATGTAACAGTTTGAAAATATATGTTAAGGATAGTGAAGTTCAAAATCATTAACAGGCTATCCAGATACAGTAATCCTCACTGTGAAAAAAAAAAGAGAAAAAGAGAAGCTTGAGGATATGCCTAATTAAAAATTGGCTTCACTTGAATTATCTTATATGAAGAAAACTAGTTTCATACTTTTACTTAATTTTCATGCATGAATCTTTATTTAAGAAAGACTTTTCATGAAAATTTTTTTCTTGTAAATAATCTATGTGATCTTAATATAATAAACTTCTATTATTTTTGAAATGAATGAAAAATTTTTGAAGTTTATGATTTGGTAGTTGATTATTCTTTAAATTCTTAAAATTAAACTTAGTTAGTGAAATTTGGTTAATGATTGACTAAAGCCTTTATAAGATCAAAAATTACAAGGAGTGTTCAATATTTATCTTTCATTCCTAATGTTATACATTTTATATAGTAAAAATGGTTACTTGAGGACAAGTAACATTTAAGTTTGCGGGATTTTGATCCATGAAAAAAATACCCATTTTTATGCCTTGATTTTTATCAAATTTTTAAGGATATTATTCTTTAACGAAAGGTATTTTTGTGTTTTTGGATATAGGTGATGGAAAAATGTCAAGCAAAAAAAAAGTGAAAAAGGAGCAAAATGGAGCAAAAATGGAGCCAAAATGCAAAATTATCAAAATTATTGGTCTGGCGCCTAGGCGCCGAATCCGGCGCTCGGCGCCTAGGCGCCAGAATCCAGCGCCTAAGCGCCAGGTCGATACGGGATCTGTCAAGATTTTTGACGACTTTTGGATGGTTATTTTGACGGTGTTAGCGGTTATTGGACCTTCTAGAAGACCGGCGATTGTTCTCGGTTTATAGGACCTGTGATACAATGTATTTGGACGCTTGGAAACGGTTTTAATCGCGAAGAGGTGCGATCCAAAGTGAAGAGGTGAGAAGAACTGGACGCAGAGTCTGGCGCCTAGGCGCCAGACACACCTTCTAGAAGATTCATTGAATGTGGACAAATTTGAAGAGGTGCCTCAAGGCAACCCTTGAAGCCTATAAATACGAGGGTACTCCTTCAGAGAAAAAGGCCCCCATACATCCCCCTATCTTGAGCCCCATCTAGAGGGAGAATTAGAGAAATACTTTAGGGTCACTTTTATTAATTAGTGAGTTTATTTAGAGTGTGTATTGAGAGTTTAAAGAGTTGGTGCTTTTGAAGTTTGTTTGCTTTGGAGTCAGAAGAATTCAGAGGTTCAGTAGGAGAAACACTTGAGATAAGTATTTGTAATTTTATTTAAAGTTTTATTATCATGTTCTGTTGTTTAAATTCAATGTGTTCTGAGTAGTTAGTTTACTTTCTCCTTTCAATTATAAAAAAATAAATAAGATAATATAAAATTCAATGGAAAATTAAAAACTATTTATATTTTAAAACATTGTGATGATATTAATACCGGATTTTCATTTCTTTACATATTGATCACTTGTATTGTTAAAATCTGTTGAAGGGTTTTGATACCTAGAAGGAGATGAATTCTTAACTAGTAGATATCACATGAATCCTTGGGTAGTCGAAGGCCTTGTGCGGGTTATTCAAGGTGAAGTGCAAATAAATAGGAAGATATTATATAATGGGCATAGAATTAATAAGTTTTTAGAGTGACAGACTAAATTCTTGTGATTTGGTTTATAGAGTAGGAAAGGGTCACTAGTAGGGCCGACCATAGCCACCCTTGGACATCTAGTAGTGTGAGCCTAGATTAACCCATTCTACTAACAATACATCCGAACTCGATCTATAAATTTGCTAATGTTCGTTACACCTGGATCAAAGGGTAAAGAATATGAATGCTTATATTTGGCACAATACCATAAATTTATATTCTCCATGAATATTATCATTATCTTACAAAATCTTGGATTAATTGAAAGGAAGAAAGTTGTGTTCTTATTTCTATTTAAACCAATCATTTCATTACTGCTTTATTATTGCATCTAGTAATATAAAAATATCAAATTTATAAACTATAAAAGAAATACATAAAAATAAAATTAAAATATTTAAAAATCATAACTCACTCCTCGTGGGATCGATACTGGGGTCTTTGTTTCAAAGCCCTATATTACTTGATACGATACGTATACTTTCGTAGTACCCCTAGTGTGTAAAATATTTTCAATAAAATTATATTTGTATACACTAGTTGCTATTATTATCTATTGCATATATTTGAAAGCATTAATTATTATATTTGTCATCAGCGGATTGCGGGTCAAGTTTTTGGCACCGTTGCCGGGATTGAATTTTTAGTACGCATAAATATAGCATTGGGTCACACCACAAGCTATGCATCTACCCCGAGGAATAGACACATTGCTTGATGATAAGACTCGACTAAATAAACTAAGAAATTTATGATATCCGTTTTGGTTTGTGGAAGATTTATGTTCACCGACAAGTTCATCTATCAAATAAGAATGATTAGGTGGGGTTTATATTAAGTTGTTCTTAAAGTTTCCTATAAGGGCAAGCCCTTATAGTTAATTACATCTTAAATGACCGAAGTCACCTAAGAAAACTCTTGATTTAGATCTTAGGTATCGTCTTAATGAATTTCAACTTTTAGGGTTTTCAAGGTCAGACATAGGAAATTCAAATAGAAAAGTATAAAATGGGAACAATTATTATAGAATCTAAGGGAAGAATAAGTGGGGGATTTCACGGATCATGAGGAGAACTTTAGTGGCTTCCCAAACTATCCTTTGGTTTGGCTTCATTTTCGAAGAGATATTATCATCCTCTAAATTTTATTATATAGGGCTTACATCTGCACGACACCGGTCATACAAATAGCTTAAAAGATAGGAGGATTTACGTCATACCGAACGATGAACTCAAAATCCTAAGATGAGTTAGGCTTGTATTGTACAACATGGTTGCACAAAGGCCTAAAAGATAAGTTGAAAATTTTTGTCACACTAGGCAGACAATCTTGAAGTCTTATGTCTTGTTGTTTAATTCTAAGGAAGGAGATTTTTTGTTGTATACTCATTTGCTCTTTTGAAGATGTCCTTTTGCAGGTCCTCATCATGTTGCCCATGGTGTATGATCCAAGCTCCTCATTGAAGTAGTAGTCCTAATTTCTAAGATTCAAAAGATTTTACCAGGAACTTTTCAGTGCTTTGGTTTTGGTTTTTCTTTTGGTTTTAGATTTTGATTGTAAAGTAAACAAGTGCAAGTAAGGAAGTACTATAAAGTAAAAGTAAAATGAAGGAAACTTACAGTGCATAAAATAAAATGCATACCTGGGCTTATGCTACCACCGCATGTTATTGTAATAAAACATAATATAATTTTCAAAAAATTTAAATAAATTTCAGGAAAGTAAGTATGCATAGCAAGAAAAATCCAATACAAGAAGAGTAGAAAAGTACACCACAAGAAACACGAGTAAGTAGAAGAAAACCCGTAGTCACACATGGAAAACTAGGACTAGGTATAAGACATCAGTAAAGTGGGTGCTCAGAGCTGAACTGTATGCTTCCAGCCCTTGGATAAGAGCTACCAACCCAACAACCTACAGAGGGTACTCTTAACCTTGATCCAAATGATAAACCATGTACCTTTATAAATTTTCATCAAAATTCTTTAAATTTTATTTAAAATTTTTCATGTAGAGTTTGTTTTAGCATGCAAAAGAAATTTCATATTAGTTTGATAAAATAGTGTAGTCCACAGGCTGGTCACTCTAATCAAGCTAGCACTACTAACAACCTAAGAGCTCTGGGGAAACAATCTAACAAAGAGTCAGTGAATAGTATCATTGATCCTTTCCTCTCCTTCATTGAAGTTCCTTGGGCTAGGAGATACTATTTTAAAGTTCTCACATTGTATGTCTTATTTAAGCACACATTAGCTATGTCTTCATTGCCCTAGCCACCGAGACATCAGACTTATACATGTCTGATGATCCATATGTGGCAAAAAAAAATGTCACTAGTAGCTCACAAGGAATTAAATACCTTAGGAAAGACCTAAGTCCTTGAGCATTGGGTTATAAATGTCGCATAAGTAGTTTAGGTCATTTCTATTGATTTAGGTGAATTAACGGGTCCCGAGGCAAAACTTGGTGGGTCCCTAAAAGATTTTCAGGATGATTATCTTCATCAAATCATAATATGTTAAATCTTTCTTCAAAACATCCAAAAGATCATAAAATTGCTCGGGGCATAAACCTAAACATCTTTTAAAATACTTTGATTGTTTTGAGTTCTGTGATCCACCTAAAAATGTACTACTTTTTATGCTAAATTTTATAATGATATTACACTTTAAAGGTATTTTTTCTTGTGTTATTGGTTTTAGGTACATCAAATTGAAGAATTTGGAGTTATTAGAGCAAAAGGAACAAAAATGAAGCAAAAAAGTGTAATTTGCAACCAAAACGAGCAAGGAAGAAAATTATGACCTGACGCATTTTGATATGTCTTTCTATGCTTAATGTGATTTGCATTTATTACAAATATTTGAATGTAATTACAATTTATTTTCATGTCTATCTCGTAGGTATATCTGTTAAGAGCAAAACACAACTGAAATGGGGCAAAATAGAGCTGAAACGGAGCCAAACTGAACGAAACAACGGAGCTGTGTGCTGGGTGGCACCTAGGCGCCAGAAAATAGGTGGTGATGGTTTTCAACATAACTTCTAGAAGAAACGTCAGATTGGGAAAATTTTTAAAGCGTTGTGAAGTGTGTCTCTTGGGGAATTCATTGGGAATGATAAAATAAACTTTCTAGAAGGATTTGGGGTGCTTAGAAGGAGTTATTAATGAAGAGATGTGTCTCATGGTGTGAAGAGGCACTTAAAGCACCATTTGGAAGATTCATTGAATGTGGATTCTTTTTGAAGAGACACTTAAGAATCCCTTAGAAAATTATAATTAGGGATTCAAAAATTTTGAAGAAAAAGATTTAGAGAAGAGGAGAAGAAGGCTTAGAGAAGAAGAAGATTACTTGGGCATGAGCCCTAAGTGGGGCGACAAGGTGAGAGAGAAAGAGAGAGCGTGATAATTTATTCTTTTCTTTTAACTTTGTTCTTGGAGAGGATTGGAAGGAGATTGCATTTTCTATACTAGAAAAGTTTGACTTCCATTAAAGATAAGTATTTTCATTTTATTTTGATTTGAATCTAGTACCTTGTATGTGAGGTTTTAATGATTTGTTCAATGAAAAGTTCTTGTTGTTTCTCCATGTGTAGTGAGTAGTTTTCTTTACTCTTCCCTCTTACAATGAATTAGTATGCACGTGTAGGATATAGAATTGAGTAGAATGAGAATGAATTGTGATGATTTTACTTTGTTCTTCATTTACATGTAAACTAGATCAACTTGCATGTTAAAGTCTGTTGTGAGAACATGTAAGAACCAATGCAGTATTGTCTCAGTCAACTATTAGTAAGAATCACATGAGATTATATGGGTGAGAATGTAGTCTATATAATTGAGTGCAAATAAATAGGGAGATGTACTTTAATGGGTGTAAAATTAGAGGAATTTAAAGTGACAGGCTAAAGCCCTCAATTTGGTTTGATGTTTTAAGTTTTGATATGAGATGTTAGCCCCTAGGTAGAGGGAGTGAGTGCTAGTATCTTCCCTCCCTAATCCATCTTCAAGATTTCAAAGCATCAGATTAACCTATGTTCTTTATAGAACCAAGTAAGGGTAAATAATATAATTGCTCTTATCTGTCACAATCTCTCTCACTACTTGTTTTTACACATATCACTAATTCCATTGCTTGAGGAAGAGTACTTTTAGTATATTAAACCCCACTTTCTAATTTTCACCAAGTATTTTTGTTTATAAGTAGCATTGTAGTGATAATTTTAGGAAATAATCAAAACTGAACCTTTATAGACCTTCCAAGCTAGCGCGTGTTATTGTAGACTGGAACTTCTCTTGAAAGCTGTTGTGATTTATCGTGATCTCCGTGGGATCGCTATTCTGGGCTTAATCAGAAAGCTCTATATTACTTGATAATGATAAGTATACTTGCATAAAATCCCTACTATTTAAAGACATAATTTAAATCTTACTTTACATTGGAGTCACGTTTTTGGCACCGTTGTAAAAGAAGAAATTTAAACAAGGAAATAAAAGGATTAAATTCACATATATTGTAATTAAGGATCTTTCTGTTGAACTTATTATGTTGATAAATTATTCATCTGTGATTAAGTTAAGGTTTAGTGATAACATTTTAACTTGTGCTCAATGAGCCTATTGTTTTAATTATATCGTGTGTTGGGTAACTAAGTATTCAGTTGATGTTTTACTTAAAGGATTATGTGGGTGGACACCCTCAAGGGAAATTTGAACTATTAAGAACTCTTGCTCCTTCAATTAAGATTGGGATTGTAGTATTTTAAAGGCATTTAAAATTAGTTATGTTCCATTTTTAAACCTTATTAAGCAAGCTAGATTAAACCTAACTCACTACTAAGTCCTTAAGACTTCATGAATAAGTTTAAAAATATTAGAGATGTTGAAATGAGTGGGTTTAACTCTTATCAGAGGATTACACTTTATTATTTGACACCAATTAGGAGCTTCAGATTAATGAATTAATATTTTCTTAACATAAGCCCACTATTCTAAATCATCCAATCAAATTAACCTTCAAGTCATAATAATTCAAGAAAGTGCAATTTACCCTTATTGTAAAGAGTGATGGATTGGTTGCTACTGATCCCCAATAAATATAACAACGTTAAAAACTTGGTACCGTCCAAGATATGTGATGATGATTTAGATATTAAAATTATGATTTTATAATATAAGATACTACGCAAGTATACGTATCGTTTATCAAGTAATATAGGATTTTCTGATTAAGCCCCAAGATATCGAACCCACAGGGAAAAGATGAAAATCTTTAAAGGAATCAGAAAATTATCTTTTTTACTTTTTTTAATGGTTTTTGAAAAGTGTGTCTTGATTTTGAAAAGTTTTGAAAGTTGATTTGTCTTTTGAAATTTCCTTAATAAAATGTTAAGCAAGAAATTAAAATTATAATAACTAATAACACTGTATGTAAAACACTAACAACTAGAATATCTTTTTCTTTCCTTTTATGAAGTAGTAATAATTATTAAAGTATTGTTGTGGAAGTATTTAAATTTGTTGTGAAAGATTGAAGCAAATGTGTTCTTTACCCTTAATTGGTTCTATAAAGAACATAGGTTAATTTGAAATTTTTATATTTTGAACATGGTTAGGCAGGGAAGATACCAGTCTCTCACTCTAGAGTTCCCTCGATTCCAACCACCTGGGGGCTAACTTCTCATAACAAAACTCAAAACTTCAAAGCCTGTCACTCTAAAATCCTCTAATTTTACTCCCTTCCATAAAAATTTCTTCTAATGTTACATTCAATTATATGAACTACAATTCTCTCTCATATAATTGCAAGTGATTCTTACTAACTTTTATGAGACAATACCGTATTGGATCTTACATAATCTCAAGAAATTATACAACTTAACAGGACAAATTATAAGGTGAACAAAGTTTTCAGAATCAATTTTCACAACTTCTTTCAACTTTAAACACCTATACTTTCCACAACAATTCTCCATAAACTAATTAGTTCTCCATTTACGAAAGAAAAAGATAAAGTAAACTACTCAGAATGGATTGAGAAAATACAAAAACACATTGATTTGAAATTAAAAACCATAATAAAAACAACAAACAAAAATAAGTGTTAATTAAAAAACTAAATGTAAGAACAAAAGTAAACACTTATCTGAAAATTCTCTCCACAAGACTCAGGAAGTTCCTCTGAAACTTTAACTCTTCACTAAACTACTCCTCAGAGCAAGTTTCCCAACTGCGATGACTCAGAATACAGACTTCAGACTTTAATAAAAACTAAACTAAAAGAAAGAAAAGAAGTGGGAAGAAGAAGACTTTTTCTCCTTTCTACTCTCTACTCCTACTCCTAATAAAAACTCTCATAAAATAAAAGTAAAATACTATAAAAACTCTCTCAAAATGCAAGTGGAAGAGTGAAAGAAAGAAAAAACCCTTCAAAATACAAAGGAAGAGCCCCTCTTTAAATATTAAACCAAAATATGCCTTGGTGTCTCTTCAAAATGTGTCCAGATTCGATGTATCCACCAAAGAATGCACCCCTCCATTCAAACTTGCCGCCCAAAGGAAGTTATGGAAGTTACCACCAAGAGTTGCATCCCATCCCCTTTGAAATTGGCACCAAATTCCTTTAGATTTCGATTTTTAACTATGGCGGCTAAGCGCCGGCCCAGCGGCGCTTAGCGCAAGTGCCCAAATTTTGATTTTTCTTTTTTTGCTCCAAATTTGATCAAATTTTGCTCCTTTCATCATGACCATCCATTTTCATCATATCTCCAAGAAAAACACAAAATACCTTCTATTAAAGTGCAATATCATCAAAAATAGGTATAAAAATGTGCTTAAAAATACTATATATTTTAGGTGTATCAAAATCCCCCAAACTTAAAATGTTACTTGTCCTTAAGTGACAGTTAATCTCATAGAACATTTTAGCATGCAAATTATGCAATGAGTTTCTTAGGAAGATAACAAAATTTTGTTCTAGAAATGGAATAATCCAATTTATAAAAAATTTCAGTAATTAAAACCAACTTAAAGTTTAGAAAGTTCTTAAGCAAAGGAAAAATGACAAATATAAGTTTCTATCTAATTCAGAAATATTTGTAGATTCTTCAAAATATAGGACTCAAACACTTATTTTTCTCATTTAAAAATCTTTATTTGAAAATCATTTTACTTACTATATTATAACCTTATGCTTTAGATTTTCTTTGAACTAATATCTTAAACTTTAGGTATGAAACCAATTTTTGATTAGACCCTTAAATCCTCAAGCTTCTCCTCCCTTTTCATATACTATTTTTCACTTTTTTTTTGTAAGGCAAGGACTACTATATCTGGATAGGCCTTTAATGATTTTGAATTTCACCCTTCCATTTAAAATAAAGTTCAGATATATATCTTTTACTTAAAAATCATAATAAAAATATTTGAAAATTACTCTTTAATAAAAGAAATTTAAGCTTTGAAGAATAAAATTCAAATCTTCTATTTATCCAAAAATACAAAACTTCTTACTAAAGATAGTTTAACTTTATTTAACATCTCTTCATTAAGAAAATTTTAACTTTAAGTTTTTCATGATAACTATAAATTTTAACTAAATTCTTTTATTAATTTCTATATTCAAAATTTTTGTTCCCCTAATATAACTTCTTGTACATAATTGTTCTCAATCAAAAATAAGATTTATATTAAGTATTCTTGAGAATCAAATAAAATTTTAGGTTTTTGAAAATCTTTTGTTTTTTTTTTAAATCCCCCCCTAAACTTTAATTTTTAGTTAAGATAAAACATTTAAACATAAGAAACGATAAATATGTGAGAAATAAAAACTGACATATCATGCTTGCAGAAATTTTTAATATCCTAATATGCAAGTATAACAATTTAACTAACAGGAGTAAAATGAAATCAAATTTAGTTTTTTTAAAAAAAAATTTTTTTATACATAGAAAAGTAAAAATTTCAAAATGACTTCTACAGTAGTGGAGGTTTTCAAAGTAAATACACACCAACTAAAATAACACACTAATACAGATAACAGATGATAGTGGAATTTAAAAAAATTTAAACATGTAGTTTCCTAAGTAGAAGTTTCCAATAGTGGTTGATAAGCTCCTAATAGTTTTTGAATTAAAGTACACACTACTAAAAACTCTGACATAACATACACATAAAAACAATTACTATTACACATCACTACCACCAAACAACATATAAAACATCAATACAACAACAACAATACATCTGAATATGCATAATCGAAAAATAATACAAACTACAGTCTTACATACTGATCACTGAAAAATTTATTAAGAAATTCATACCTATTTTTGATGAAATTGCACTTTAAAGAATGGTATTTTCTTTATTTTGTTGCAGGAATGGAGAATTTAGGTGATAAAAGCAAAAATTATAAAAAGGAGCAGATTTGGAGCAAAAAGGAAGAAAATAATGCAATTTGTGCTGAGCGGCCGACGGCGAGATCGAGCCCGCCGACGGCGAGGGTACGAGGAAGAAAATTCTGAAGGATTTATAACTGTCTCGCTGACAGCGAGCCCGAGCCCGCCGACAGCGAGATAGCGCAGTTCAAAGACTTTCTAGAAGCCTCGCCGACAGCGAGGTAGTTCGTCGCCTACGGTGAGCTAGTTCAAATGGCACAGATACATTGAACCTGGACACCTTTTGAAGAGAAGCTTACACACCTCTTGGACCTTTGCTCACCTCTATATATAGAGGCCGAAAATCAGTCTTTTGTGTGCAGTTTGGGTGTCTTTAAGTGCAGTTTTTGTGTGTCTTTTGTGTGTCTTTGTGTGTTCTAAGTAGTCTTTAGAATCTTAATTAGTGCAATTAGTGAGTCTTTAGTGAGTTTAGTGAGTAATTAGTGAGTCGTGCTGTACTGGAAGGAAGAGTCAAAGGAACTACAAGGAGTCCGTCAGGGATAAATCAAGATAAGTATTTGTATTTATTCTTTTTAACTTTAAATGAAATCCATGCTTAGTTTAGTTCCCATGCATTCGAGTAGTTTATTTAGTCTTTCTCCTCGTTTATGAAATTAAGTGACTTGATGAAATTTAAATAGAGATACTTTTATATATTAATAAATTATGATAGTTTTTACTTAAAACTTAATTTACTTTTCAAGCTGGCCATTTGATTTGTTAAAATGTGTTGATTTACAACTATAGTAAAAATTACATCTGATATTCGGGGAATTCAAAAGCCTTGGAAGGAAGGTGCAAATAAATAGGGAAATAATATCATTGGGCGTAGAATTGAGCATTTTAGTGTGACAAACTAAAATATTCAATTCGGTCCCATTGTTTGAGAGTCGAAGTGTAGATGTTAGCCCTCGAGTGAGGGGAACATGGGAGCTCCGAAGTGGCGATCGGTATCCTCCCGACTTAGCCGCAGATTCGGTAATCAAACATAGGATTAGTCAATATTCTTTACACTGGACCAAAGGGTAAAGAATAGGAATGCTCCTATTTGTCACAATACCTTAAAATTATCTATTTAAATTCATCAATCACTTAAATTTCTAAACAAGGGGAAAGATACTTTTTCTGAATAGTTAAGACTTATTTTGCAATTAGTTTAATTTCCTGCACTTTCAATACGTATTAATTTTATACTTAGTTAATTTACCTAATTAAAATACTTAGTTTACTTTATTGCGCTTAAATTTAGAATTCCAAATTTTCGTATACTATTTTAAAATTATTATTATTATTATTTTAAAATTAGTTGTTATTTAATTTTCTCTTTCCTCGTGGGATCGATAACCGAGGACTCCACTAGAGCCTCGTATTACTTGGTACGATACGTATACTTGCGTAGCATCCACAACATAAATAATTACAATTCTATACATATAATATAGCGGGATCAAGTTTTGGCGTCGTTGCAATTAAATTAAAAATATCATAATAAAAAATTGTGGGTCAAGTTTTTGGCGCCGTTGCCAGGGAAAGTAAGAAAAATTTACTAGAGTAACGGACTATTTTAAAATAATCATAATAAATAAATTAATATCTATTCTAAAATTGTATGCGCAAATTTGGAAACGAAAATTTAATACCTTACGATTCTGAATTAGAGCGTACAATTAAAAGAATTAGAAAATAAAAGAAACAAATTATAAATTTAACACAAATGGCAAATATTCCCGAAATTCAAAATATGAACCAACAAAGACCATTAAGAGATTATGCCAACCCTACATCGGATGAAATTCATTTAACTATTCAAAACCCCGATGTAGCTCGCTAATTCATTTGAACTTAAACTCGCAATTATCCAAATGGTACAAAACAATCAATTTAGTGGTTCACCTACCGAAGATCCTAACTTACATCTTGCTAGTTTTCTAGAACTTTGTGCTACTTTTAAATATCAAGGAGTATCCGACGATGCTTATAAGACTTAGACTTTTTCCTTTTTCATTAAGGGATAAGGCTAAAATGTGGTTGAATTCGTTAGCACTCGGATCTATTAAAACTTGGGGAGAATTATCACTAAAATTTCTATCCAAATATTTTCCACCATCTAAAACTCGCTAAGTTTAGAAATGATATAACTTCTTTTGTCGGTTAGATGGAGAATCAATATATGAAGCTTGGGAGAGATTTAAGGAACTTCTTAGGAAATGCCCACATCATGCGCTACCAGATTGGTCGATTATTCAAACCTTTTATAATGGATTAGTAGGATCTTTAACATCAATCATCGATGCTCGTCTGCTTGGAGGTTCATTAATGTCTAAACCTTTTGATGAAGCTTATGCACTAATCGAAGAAATGGCAACAAATAATTTCCAATGGCCTGCTGATAGAGTAAACCCAAAAAAGATAGCCAGCAATCATGAAAACGATGCAATATCTATGTTAGCTTCTCAAATTGCTGCTATATCTAAGAAATTAGATCATTTTGGAATGAACTACTCTCCTACTTTAGAAGAAAACTCATCTGGACAAATCATAGAATCTCAATCTAATTATGAAACTTTAAATGCTATTAATAATAGAACTAATAACCCTTATTCAAACTATTATAATCCTGGTTAGAAAACTCATCCAAATTTTAATTGGAATAACACATCCAATCAACAATGGATGAATCAACCTAATCAAGCAAATCCAAACTATAAACCTAATTACCCATCTGGATTTAATAACAATAACCCTCAATTCAAAGATAAGAAATTATCTATGGATGAATTAATTTTGAATATGGGTCATCAACTACAAAATCAAGGAAATCAACTACAAAATCAAGGAAATCAACTACAAATTCAAGGAAATCAATTACAAATTCAAGGAACATCTATTAAAAATATCGAAACTCAACTTGGACATATTGCTACTGCGCTAAATAATAGAATACCTGGAACTTTTCCTAGTAATGTGGAAATAAATCCTAAAGATCAAGGAAAAGAACAAATTAAAGCAATACAACTAAGGAGTGGAAAAGAATTAGAACCTCAAATTCAAAAAGAACTTGAAAGCCAAAAAGAGGAAGTGGAAATTGAAAAGGAAACAATTCAACAAGATTCAAACTTAGAACATCCTTTAATACCTATGAAAATTTACGTTGAAAAACCTCCACCACCATTTCCTCAACGACTAGCTCAAAATAAAAAAGATAAACAATTTGCTAAATTCCTTGAAATATTAAAGAAATTAACGATCAATATACCTTTTGTCGAAGCTTTAGATCGGATGCCAAATTATGTAAAATTTATGAAAGATATTCTAAATAAGAAAAGAAAATTCACCGATAATGAAACGAGTCGCACTTATTGAAGAGTGTAGTGCTTATTATTCGAAGAAGCTTCTCGAAAAATTGAAAGATCCTGGTAGTTTCACTATACCCTGCGCTATAGGAGAAAATTTTTATGGAAAAGCTTTGTGTGACTTAGGAGCAAGCATCAATCTAATGCCTCTATCGATTTTTAAGAGATTAGGATTAGAAAAAATTACACCTACTTCGGTAACCCTTCAATTAGTTGATCGTTCGATTACCTATCCTAAGGGAGTTATTGAAGATGTGTTAGTAAAAGTGGATAAATTTATCTTCCCAGTAGATTTTATTGTTTTAGATATGGAGGAAGATAAAGAAATTCCTATCATTTTAGGAAGACCATTTTTAGCTACTGGAAAAGCTATGATTGATGTTCAGAAAGAAGAATTAACTATGAGAGTAAATGACCAAAAAGTTACATTTAATATTGCAAAATCAATGAAATATCCTGTTCTAGAAAAAGATGATGAATGTTTTCGGATGGAAATACTTGAACATTTACAACGCGAACATTTTAAGGAATATTACGAAGATAAATTAGAAAAATAAAACACTTAATTAATTCAAGATAATAATGAAGAACTAGATTATATTCAGGAAAGATTTGAATTTTTGGATAATACTGAAAACACTGACAAGAATATAGTTCCATCAATTATTAAACCTCCTGAACTTGAGCTAAAAATATTACCCGATCATTTGAAATATGCTTATTTAGGTAATTCTTCAAATTTACCGATTATTATTTCATCCGCATTAAACGAATCTCAAGAACAAAAACTTTTAGAAACTTTAAAAAAATATAAGAAAACTTTTGGTTGGACTTTAGCAGATATTAAAGGAATTAGTCCTTCAATCTGTATGCTTAGAATTATTTTAGATGATGAACATAAACCTAAAGCGAGATCCCCAAAGGAGATTAAACCCGATAATGAAAGAAGTAGTTAAGAAAGAAATTTTAAAATGGTTAGATAATGGTATTATATATCCTATTTCGACGAGTGCTTGGGTAAGCCCAATTCATCGTGTTCCTAAGAAGGGAGGAGTGACCGTCACTGCCAATGAAAATAATGATCTTATTCCTATAAGACAAGTTACTGGTTGGCGTATATGTATTGATTATAGGAAATTAAATACCGCCACCAGGAAAGATCACTTCCCTTTACCATTTCTAGACCAGATGTTAGATAGATTAGCCGGACATAAGTATTTTTGTTTTCTAGATGGATACACCGGTTATCATCAAATACAAATTGCTCCTGAGGATCAAGAGAAAACTACATTTACTAGTCCTTATGGAACTTTCTCTTTTCGAAGAATGCCTTTTGGATTATGTAATGCACCAACAACATTCCGGAGATGTATGATGTCTATATTTAGTAAGTTAATTGACAATGGAATAGAAGTATTTATGGATGATTTCTCCGTATTTGGAACATCATTTGACACATGCTTAACTCATCTTGAAAAAGTATTAGAAGTATGTGAGAAAACAAATTTAGTTCTAAATTGGGAGAAATGTCAATTTATGGTTGTGGGCGGCATTGTATTAGGGCATAAAATTTCGGAAAAAGGCATGGAAGTGGACCCTGCAAAAATTCAAGTTATAGCTAAATTACCACCTCCAACTACGGTAAAAGGGGTAAGAAGTTTTCTTGGACATGCTTGGATTCTACGGACGCTATATAAAAGATTTTTCAAAAATTACTAAACCTCTATGCCAACTTCTCGAAAAGGACAAGAAATTTGAATTTACAATCGAATGCCTGAATGCTTTTGAACTCTTAAAAGAAAAATTAATTACAGCACCTATAATAGTTTCACCTAACTGGGAGAAACCATTTGAGCTTATGTGTGATGCTAGTGAGTATGCTGTAGGAGCAGTTCTTGGGCAAAGATATGAAAAGATTTTTAAAGTTATATACTATGCTTAGTAAAACTCTAAATGATGCTTGAAATAAATTATACGATTACTGAAAGAGAACTATTAGCGGTAGTATATGGTTTTAATAAATTTAGACCTTATTCGATTGGAACAAAATGTATCGTGCATACCGATCATTCTGTTATCAAATATTTAATGCAAAAGAAAGATTCCAAACCAAGATTAATTAGATGGATGCTATTAATGCAAGAATTGGATTTTGAGATCGTTAATAAGAAAGGAACTGATAATCAAATTGCGGATCATTTATCAAGATTAGAAAATCATGAATTATCCGATATTGAAAATGAAATTATAGACGATTTTCTCGATGAACAACTATATAATATCAATGAGTGGAAAATACCATGGTATGCTTGATATAGTAAACTATATAGTTAGTAATATTTTACCACCTATGCTAACTTTGCAACAACATAAAAAATTCATCCATGATACGAAAACTTATTTTTGGGATGAACCATATTTATATAAGCAATGTAAGGATTTAATTATTAGAAGATGTGTACCTTATGAAGAAACTGAACCAATTATTCAAAAATGTCATGATTCGATTTTGGAGGACATTTCGGGATCGATAAAATCGCTTATAAGATTCTACAATCTGGATTTTACTCGGCCTACTCTATTTAGAGATGTATACGGATATATTAAAACTTGCGATAAATGTCAAAGAGTAGGAAATATATCTAGAAAAAACGAAATGCCTCTAAATTTTATATTAGAAGTTGAAATTTTTGATGTTTGGGGATTAGATTTTATGGGACCTTTTATTCCTTCGTTTGGAAACTCATACATATTAGTAGCTGTTGATTATGTTTCTAAATGGATTGAGGCACAAGCTTTACCTAGGTGTGATGCTAAGAGTGTTTCAAAATTTCTGATGAAAAATATTTTAACTAGATTTGGAATGCCGAGAGTGATTATCACTGACAGAGGAACTCATTTTAGAAATAAATACATTCATAAACTAGTAGAAAAATACAATATTACTCATAAGATATCCACTCGCTTATCATCCATGAGTACTAGCGGATTAGTCTGAAGTATCTAATCGTGAGATTAAACGTATTTTAGAAAAATCAGTAAACCCAAATAGGTTAGATTGGTCTATTAGATTAGACAATCGCATTATGGGCTTATAGAGATCGCTTATAAAACTCCGATTGGAATGACTCCTTACGAGCTTATATATGGAAAAACATGCCACTTACCAGTTGAATTAGAACATAAAGCATATTGGGCGATTAAAGAATTTAATTATAATATGAAGGAAGCTGGTGAGAAAAGATTGCTGCAATTAAATGAATTGGAAGAATTAAAAAATGAATCATATGATAATGATCAGATTTATAAAGAGAAGATGAAGATTCTGACATTGAAGAGTAGTAGTAAAGATTTCCATAGTATGTTTGTATTTATGTTATTTGATTTGATTTAGATTTTATTATGTGTGGAGTGATGATTTGAATATCTCAAACTTAATTGAGATATGCTTCATAGTTTTGTATCAGCATTTAGTGTGTTGTGGATTGGTTTACGATGCTGATTAGTAGTAAGGATTGGAGAATTGAAGTTTGATTATAGAGTTTAAAATTATGTTAGTTTGTACATCTCATGGATTTCAATATTAAAGTTAATTTGTTATGTTGTGTGAATTTGTTTGTGTATAAGTAGCTAATCTTCATATTAAATTAATAAATGATGTGATCGGAAATATAATATAAGGCAGATCAAGGAGGGAAATGACAATATAGTTTGGGACTTCAATACAGAAGATTAGGACTTTATTTGTTTTGTTTGTTTGATGTTAAGTTATTTTGGAAACTTTTATATGTTTGGGACTTCAATACAGAAGATCAGTACTTTATGTTGTGAGACATTGGATGTTAGTTAGATTAATTTGCTTGAATTGTGATAATAGTTTAGTTATTGTTTTTGTGTTAGTTAATTGCATTTGTTTTTATGTTAAATAGGATGTTAGTTTTCTTTAGTATGTTTTTATTTTATTTTGTATTGTTTTAAGTTTTTAAAATTGTTAATCTATTAGTTCAATGTTTTTAATATGTTAGTAATTCATATGTGTAGTGTAGAGTTCATTTTAATTGTTGTATTTAATACTTATCTCAGATTTTATCTCTGCATTTTCTTTAAATTGTTATATATATATGGAGAATACTAACAGTACAGGTTCAATGAAAAATGAAAAAGCCTGCAAAATTTCAAAGAAAAAGAAATACCTAAACTTCAAAGGTATGATTTATTTACTTTCCCTTTTTCATTATTTAGAGTAGATATAAAAATTTAAGTTTGGGGGGGAGTAAAATACAAATTTAGTTATTAATTTGTTCTCGGTTTCTATTTTCAAATTATTATAAAATGATTTTTATAGCAAATTTTTCAATTTAATTAATATGAATTATTTTATTTAATTATTATAAAAAAGGTTAAATGAAATATTTCTAGTGCTTTAATTAATTAAATAGAATAAAAATTTGGTTAAAGGGAATAAGAATATAGTAAACTATTTTTAGTAAGGAAAACTATATTCTAAAATTAAAATTCTTAAGTATTCAAGTGAAAAAAGAAAAGATTGAAAATCAATGAAGTAAAAACTATGAAGTATATATAAGCTAAGAAATATTTCTAAGTTTCAAATTTAGGAAGATAAAAATGAAGTTCAAAATTATTAACAGGCTCTCCAGATACAGTAATCCTCATTAAAAAAAAAAGAAGAAAAAGAAAAAGAAAAAGAAAAAGAAAAATGAGAAGAAGCTTGAGGAGATGCCTTATCAAAAATTGGCTTCATTTGAATTAACCTAAAGGGAAAAACTTAGATATTTCCAAACTTATGTTTATGGATTAGAATTTTACCTAATAGTGTTTTCTTGAATTTCTTATCATATAAATATCTTAAGTAGTTATTCTTTTAAAATATAGTCATTCCTGAAATGAATAGTAAGCTAGAAATCTTAGACCTGATAACTAAATAATTTATTTCTATAAGATTAATTAAATTACATGAATTATTTTTATTTAACTTTATTATGATATTAATTAATCTAATTCATAGTTTATTTGAATTGAAATATCTTACCATAGAAATCATTATTTTTATGTAGTACTAAAATTACTTGAGGACAACTAATAAATAAGTTTGGGGGATTTTGATCACTGAAAAATTTATTAAGAAATTCATACCTATTTTTGATGAAATTACACTTTAAAGAAAGGTATTTTCTTTATTTTGTTGCAGGAATGGAGAATTTAGGTGATAAAAGCAAAAATTATAAAAAGGAGCGGATTTGGAGCAAAAAGGAAGAAAATAATGCAATTTGTGCTGAGCGGCCGACGGCGAGATCGAGCCCGCCGACGGCGAGGGTACGAGGAAGAAAATTCTAAAGGATTTATAACTGTCTCGCTGACAGTGAGCCCGAGCCCGCCGACAGCGAGATAGCGCGGTTCAAAGACTTTCTAGAAGCCTCGCCGACAGCGAGGTAGTTCGTCGCCGACGGCGAGCTAGTTCAAATGGCACGAGATACATTGAACCCGGACACCTTTTGAAGAGAAGCTTACACACCTCTTGGACCTTTGCTCACCTCTATATATAGAGGCCGAAAATCGATCTTTTGTGTGCAGTTTGGGTGTCTTTAAGTGCAGTTTTTGTGTGTCTTTTGTGTGTCTTTGTGTGTTCTAAGTAGTCTTTAGAATCTTAATTAGTGCAATTAGTGAGTCTTTAGTGAGTTTAGTGAGTAATTAGTGAGTCGTGCTGTACTAGAAGGAAGAGTCAAAGGAACTACGATGAGTACGCAGGGATAAATCAAGATAAGTATTTGTATTTATTGTTTTTAACTTTAAATGAAATCCATGCTTAGTTTAGTTCCCATGCATTCTGAGTAGTTTATTTAGTATTTCTCCCTGTTTATGAAATTAAGTGACTTGATGAAATTAAAATTGAGATACTTTTATATATTAATAAATTGTGATAGTTTTTACTTAAAACTTAATTTACTTTTCAAACTGGCCATTTGATTTGTTAAAATGTGTTGATTTACAACTATAGTAAAAATTACATCTAATATTCGGGGAATTCAAAAGCCTTGGAAGGAAGGTGCAAATAAATAGGGAAATAATATCACTGGGCGTAGAATTGAGCATTTTAGTGTGACAGACTAAAATATTCAATTCGGTCCTATTGTTTGAGAGCCGAAGTGTAGATGTTAGCCCTCGGGCGAGGGGAACGTGGGAACTCCGAAGTGGCGGTCGGTATCCTCCCAGCCTTAGCCGCAGATTTAGTAATCAAACATAGGATTAGTCAATATTCTTTACACTCGGACCAAAAGGTAAAGAATAGGAATGCTCCTATTTGTCACAATACCTTAAAATTATCTATTTAAATTCATCATCACTTAAATTTCTAAACAAGGGGAAAGATACTTTTCCGAATAGTTAAGACTTATTTAGCAATTAGTTTAATTTCCTGCACTTTCAATACGTATTAAATTTATACTTAGTTAAGTTACCTAATTAAAATACTTAGTTTACTTTATTGCGCTTAAATTTAGAATTCCAAATTTTCGTATACTATTTTAAAATTATTATTATTATTATTTTAAAATTAGTTGTTATTTAATTTTCTCTTTCCCCGTGGGATCGATAACTGAGACTCCACTAGAGCCCTGTATTACTTGGTACGATACGTATACTTGCGTAGCTCCACAACATAAATAATTACAATTCTATACATATAATATAGCGGGGTCAAGTTTTTGGCGTCGTTGCAATTAAATTAAAAATATCATAATAAAAAATTGTGGGTCACATACTATCTTGGTTCATATCAAAACACAATGATCAAACTAAATAAACAAAACAAACATCAGAACATCAACAACAACACCACAAAGAAAACAAATTACACTAACCTCTCATTATCCTCCTCATCATCATCATCATCCTGCTCGTTCCAATCCCTAGATGGCACATAAGGTATGTAGAATGGATGAGGGGGCATCTCAGCACTCTGATCAGCTCTAATCCTTCTATCCAAATATTGCTGATAACTCTCCTCGTACTCATCATGTTTCACAGTATATCTTTCTACATTATCCATCTTACCATCCATATCTTTCAGATGCTCTCGAGTAAGACTTACTTTTTTCAAAATTTTTCTTAACAAACCAGTCTGTGAATCAGTAGATGATGAAGCACGTGAAGTAGTAGCATGAGAAGTAGATGCAGCAGAAGCAGAAGCAGTAGAAGCTCTACCTAATCCTCCTCTCCAACCAATTTACACTGGTAATTGGTCTCAATGGCTGAAGTACCTCTTCCCAGGTCTCAAACTTCACTCCAGATCATTCACATAATGAATGAATCAAGAAAGGAAATCCCATACCTGCAGTCGTGGTTGATCTAGTATAGTTCAAAATATAATCATAAATTAGCATAGTTCAACACAGCTCTTTCTCTCGTTACTTCACTAGTATGAATCAAAGGTAACAACTTAGATGAGATAAAATAAAGCCATGTCTTAGAAATGGCATTTAATTTGGAAGCAGGAAAGTTCACTCTTCTATCATTTGTTATTTTCCATAATCCTCTTCCATCAGTCAGAAATTTCATGAGCTCATCTAATTCTCCTTCCCTAGGATGATAGTTAGAATAAAAACAAAACATGTCAGGAGGTAGTCCATAAAAAGTATTGATTGCCCTAGAAGAAAAGTTGACCTCATGCCTCCTAACCATCACTTGATTCTCTTCACGACGAGCAAATTTGCATAAAATTCTCTAACCACAGAAAGAACATCAACAGCAGAGAAGCAACAATAATTCTCCCAGTTCCTTCTAGCAATCATATCTTCAATCACCTCTCCCGGTTTACTAAACACACGCTCAGGAATCAACTTACGTGACTGCAATGCATCAACGTATCATTCCTCAGCCCTCATACTAACAAATTTGTCAGAATCAAATCTTGTCTTTTCTCGTGCACGCTTTGACTTTGGAGCCATCTCTAAAAATTCACGAAAAAATTCACCATAAATTCCAAAATCAAACAAAATTTGCTAAAATATCTTCCAAAAGATATTTTCAATAAATCCAAGCAATTTCTCAAGTTTTTCCTCAAATTTTCACCATGAATAGTGATTTTAAGATGTTCCAAAATGTACTCAAAATACATGGTGAAAATAAAAAATTTTACTTAGGAGTAGTGCTCTTACCTCAAGGAATCCAAATATAACAATTTTTGTTGAGATCGGCTCTTAATGATCCACAATATGATGCCCTTGTCGGCATATTTTTAGGTTATGTGTTGTATTTTGAAAAGGGGGGTCGCCTACAGAAATTGTCGGAGAATTTTTTAATTTAATTTAAATAAATAATTTGAAAAGTAGTATTTGTTTTTGAAAATAATTTTAAATTTGAAAATTTTAAGATATGAAATCAAACTGATCTCACATCCCGAATAGTTTATATAAACGAGTGCCGCACCACAAACCGTGTATCTATCACGAAGAATAGACCCACTGCTTGATGATGAGGCTCAATTAAATAAACTAGAAAGGTTTGTGACATCCGTTTGGTCTGCGAACCAATTTTATAAGCCGACAAGTTCCCCTGTTTAATATGAAGACATTAAACGGGGTTTATTTTACTCAGGTTCTTAAAATTCCCTATAAGGGCAAGCCCCTATAGTTAATTACATCTTAAGTGACGGGAATCACCTAAGAAAACTCTCGATAATAATCAGTAGTTCCGCTCTCAAGAATTTCAAAGTTTAAGTTTTCGAGGATTGAATTTTGGAATTTCAATAGAGAATGGATCAAATTTGGAACATTTTATTTTAGAAGTCCAAAGGAAGAAAGGTAGGAGAAATTACAGATTCGAAGCGAACTTCGGTAATTTCCCGACTATCCTATTGTTTGGCTCGAATTTAGGAAAGTCCTAATGTTTATTTAATGTTTTGATCTTACCAATTTTAATTAATTAGGACTTATATTCGTATGATAAAATCATACAAATAGCCTCGAAGATGTGAGGGTTTATGTCGTATCGGACGACTACCTCGGAAATCCTAAGACCAGTTAGGGCTTAATTTACGTGATATGATCATGCAAATGCCTAACGAAGAATTGAGGATTTGTGTTGCACTAGGCAAACTACCTCGAAGTCCTACGGCTTGGTTATTTTAATTCTAAGGAAAGTTTCTTCGAAGTAGACTCGGGTTTTACCGATGACGATGGTCGTGCCGCCCACCATGCTCCGAGCTCCTTGTTGTTGCAGAGGTTTAGTTTTAGAAGTCATAAATCGGGAGATGAGAGAAGTGTTTGGTTTTAGAGAAAGTCTTAATTTCCATGTGTCTTTAATATTTTAATTAAAACAGGTCTTAGAGTTGATTAAACGAACCGATTAAGATCCCGCGGTTCCGTCATCCCAGCACCGTTATTTTCATCGAATTCACTTAGTCCAGATGAATTTGCTAAACTCAACTAAATGAGTTCCGCACTTTCATTTAGACCGTGGGAAATCCTGTTAGCAACACGTGGGTTACATCATCCGAGGTATTCCCGATCATTCAATGAGACGTTTTAATTTAGTTGTAGTTGTAGTTTTGTTGTTCGTTTGTGATTAAATTTTGAGTTGTGTTATATTTTGAATGTTGTGGCGGTGAATTTTATCTTGTAGTGTCTTTTAATTTAGTTATGGGTTTCGGCTTTGGTTTTTGTCCTAAAGGTGTAGGTTTTCATGCAACTCGTTGTTTATCATGCAAGAAAGGTAAAGTGCAACACGAGTAAATGAATTGCGGTAAGATAAATTGCAATAAAATAAAAGCGTACCTGGAGGGTTTTCCCGTCATTCCAAGCTGCACTTAAAATACAATTTAGAGCATTTAAGCATTTATAGCAATTTCCTAGGTAAAGCTAAGGGAAGGGTTATGGTTTTCTACCAAAATCCTAATCCTATAACTAGTCATTCCTATGACGTCTAGGTCTTCAATTTTGGTTTTAAGGATGATTTTCTTCACCAAAGAACAACTAAGCTCAATTTGTTCTTAAGGACATTCCATCATATTGAGGAAGTGTTTAAGACGAATCTTAAACATCTTTTCTACATTTCAGGAATTGTCCTAAGTCCAAATGAATTCTATTGTGCAGGTGAATTAATCATCCAGGGTGTTTAAGCTAAGTTTTATTTCTTGCTCAGTGAATTAGGATGTTTGAATATCCTTATGAGTGAAGTGTCATTTCACTTGATACTCAATTTAGGAGTTATAATAGAAAAGCTCCCAAGGGCAAAATGATATTTAATGATTTGTGATTCAAATTTAAGTTCAAATTAATGATTTAAGTTTGGAATAGTGTTCAAGTTATTTTAGATTCATTTTGAATTCTTCATGTCTTAGGTGATGTCATTTAATTCAATTTAATTTAACTTTGATTTAATTTAATTTAATTTAATTTAGTTTAGTTTTAATTTTAATTTAATTCTGATTTAATCCAATTTAGTTTAACTTGATTGTGAATTAATTTAATTTAATTTAACTTGATTTAATTTAATTTGATTTAATTTCATTTAATTTAATTTGATTTAATTTTAATTTAATTTAATTTGTTTTAATTTAATTTAATTTAATTTAACATTTTTAACTTAATTTAGTTTAATTTAATTTAATTTAATTTATTTATTTAACTTAATTTAATTTAATTTAATTATTTAATTTAATTTAATTTATTTATTCAATTTAATTTAATTTAGTTTCATTATTTTTTTATTTAATTTTAATTTAATTTGATTTTTAATTTAATTTTATTTTTAATTTTAATTTTAATTGAAAATTTAAAAAGAGTTTAATAATTTAACTTTAATTCAATTTAACTCATTGAGTCTTTTAACATTTTAAAACTTAAATTTGAATTATCATTTTAATCAAGAATTAAATATTATTGAGATGATTAATTTAGGGATCTTTAGATTAAAGAATAAATCTCTTCCTAATAATATCCCTATTCTAATAATTCCAATTTTATTATTCTTCCAAATTTAATCAATTATTTAATTAAGGTTTATTTCAATTATTTTAAATTGTTTAGTAGGTTTCTACCCTTTAATTATTTAAATTTCAATCATCCAAATCAAATTAAGATCAAATATTTTACTCTTTAATTTTATTAAGCCTAAAGTTTTAATTAAGGGTTAAAATTTTAATTACCATTTTGCCCTTCAAGCTTAATAATTTCATAACCCACTAAATTGAGCTCAAATGAATTTGAGATTTTTATATGACTTCACTCATATGCCAATAAAGACATGAGAGGAGAAAATGTGATTTTTCTGTATTTAATTTATTTATGTAATTATTTTTGGTGGAAAATAAGGATTTCAAGGAAAATTTAATAATATGACCAAGGAAGGTTTCATGTCCTTAAGAAAATTATAGGACATTCCTAATGGCCGGAGGACCACTTGGACAAATTATTGTGATTTTTTGAATTATATTTTATTTATTAAAATTATTTTAATTTCTGAAAATGAATTTTATAATTTTTAAAATTCTCTCTGATATCAAGGATTCTAGAGAACCAAATTTTACAATTTTGTGATTTTTCTTTGATTTATTATAATTATTTTAGTGAAAATGCTAGAAAATACATTTTTTAATTTTAAAATTACCCTAGGGCTTTAAAATTTAATATCTCATCAAATAGACCTAAGAAAAATATGGGGTTTGTTCCTAAGTGATTAAATTTCAAAATATGACATTTTAGTGAATTTTATTATTTTTGTGATTTTTATTATTTTTTAATTATTAAAATATTAAAATAATACTAAAAAATTAACTTTTTTAGAAAATTGAAATTTTAATTTTCTTAAATTTCCCGATATCGGAGAGGCTCCAAAACCAATTTGGTTAATTTTTGAAAGGTACTTTGAAAGTTATGAATTTTTAAAGTTTAAAATGACTAAATGGCTTAATCAACCCATTTAGTAGGGCTAACCAAGTCCAATTGACTTCAAATTTTTATGGTGGGTTCCTCCGATCCTAAAGGTCAGTGGAGAATTGATTTCAAGTCAATTTGATGTATAGTTAGCTCTAATTTATTAGGGATCTATTTTGGGTGTTTAAGCCAATTAGGGTTAATCCGAGTGAATTAACTCAAGTCCTATTTTTCCTAGGGTTCTCTGGTCATAAGGAACATCACCAAATTTTCCTAGAATTTATTTCACAACATGCTAATTTTTGGAATTAAAATACTCAAAACAACAACATGCATTTGAAAAATCAATAACTTTTCACGAGATGGCCTCCGACCTTGGAAAATTTAGGGAATGTTCCCAAGTTCAGAGGCTTTAAAAGCCCTATGGTCTCATGCCATGGTGAATTGTATGAATGCATGGAGAATTAAAACAATGCAGGGAGTAAATAATTAATTAAAAATAAAATACTAGACAAAATTAATTAATTTCTTTTCCAAATTATTCTCCTCTGTTCACTGAGCAATAGCGTATTTTTATTTTATTTTCGTGATTTTTCTACACAAAGATATGGATTTTTGAAGTTCTGGTATTTAAATAAATCAGAAAATATCCTATTTATCTACTTATCCACGCGGCGCTGACTCAACCTCGGCGGCTCCGAATCGACACGCGTCGCTCCCTGGTTTGG
Organism: Papilionanthe hookeriana x Papilionanthe teres; assembly: GCA_022702705.1. Classification (NCBI taxonomy): domain Eukaryota; kingdom Viridiplantae; phylum Streptophyta; class Magnoliopsida; order Asparagales; family Orchidaceae; genus Papilionanthe; species Papilionanthe hookeriana x Papilionanthe teres. The sequence goes on along the minus strand of CM040432.1, from coordinate 13,198,905 downwards.
CGCCGCCATCTGACTCGGCTGTCCGGGGCCCCACGGTTCACGTACCATCTGCCGGTCCGACGCAATCCAAGCCATCCATCTGATACACGCGCGATCCGACGGCTCCTGGTTATCGTCTACGACTGGGTGCGATCCCGTGACCGTCCACACTCTAACCCTAAGAACTCTCTCGATTCTCAACGGATTTTCGTGTTCTTATGCTCTATGGATTCGTCTTGAAGAGACGAACACATCCATATGGTGAACATGCATTTAAATTGACTCAAATTAAAATGAGAATCTCTGGAAGCTCGGGAAGAAGAGGGAGTCCATACCTTTGCTCAGAGAAGTGAAGCTTCGATCTGAGAGTTGTGTCACCTTCGATTGGGTCCAAGTAAGCTCCAGATGAAGTCCCTTGGCCTGGTGAATCGTCTAGCTATGAAAGTGACCACAGCCGATCACAAAGCTTGGAGGCTGGAGCAACTGGGTGGCCTGGAGATGGGGCTTTCAGTGGGAAACTTCTCCTCTTGGTCCAGGTGAAGGTGTAGGACCAATCAATTTGGGGATTGGCTCACTGTGAAGAAGTGTCCTGGTTTTGGGCTGAAGTTTGAGCTCGAAATCGGGCTCAGCTGGAGGGAATCGAGGCTGGAATTCAGTGGGGATCAAGTGCTCTATGTGTGGAGAGTGATCTGGAGTGATTTTGGCAGAGTTTCCTTAAGGTTTGGTTCAACACCTCCTTTGGCCGAGAGGGTGAGGGGTTTAAATAGGCATGGCTGGAGGGCCTCCCAGGGGGAGTTGAGGGCTGGGATCAGCCTGCTCTTGGCATGTGAAGAACAGCCATGGTGGCCATTGGGCATGACACGGCTCGGCGAGGTGAGAATTCCAAGTTCGGGCTCACATGTGAGCTCTCGGCCCGGTGGTTTCGGTGGCCGTGGTGGCTGGCCGGCCAGGCATGGGTCACCCTCAAGGTCGGGTGGGTCGGTGACGGGCTTGGTGCAAGCAATCGGCAATTGCCATGTGTAAAGGCTTTGATCCAAAGTAGAATGGGGCATGGCTAGTTTTGAGTCTAAATGGGTCAATTCACCCATTTGGGCTTGGTGCACCCTTCAAGGTGGCTTTGGGTGCTGTGGGGGATCAAAGGGATCAGCTGGTTTGGCATGGAGAAGTCTCCATCCAAATATATTTGGATTAAATTTAAGTTTAGGTGAATCATGATTAAGGCTAATGAGCTTTAGGGATTAAGGAAAGCCCTCCCTCTTCTTACCTAATATGGCATGGTGGAGTGTCCAAGGCTCTCATGGCTCACATGTGGCTCATGCATGGCTTCATGGCTCACCTTTGGCTTGGGGAAAGGCTTGGTCAATTTCATGAAAATGGGTTTTGGGATTTTTTTGATAATTTAATGAGAACTTGGATAAGGCTTGATTTGGGATGATTTGATGATGAATTTAGGACTTTGGTATTGAGTTTAATTGAAAGTATGATGAGGGGAAATGTCATATGGGCTTTGGGACCAATTTTGGGCCTTTGGATGTGGTAAAAATGGGTTTTTAAAATGATTTAAGGAATGGGCCTTTTAGTTTAAAAATGAATTTATGGATGGAAATTTTGTAAAGAGGTTGGGCCAAATAATTGTTGAGTTTGGTTTAGGGATGTGTCATGAGTGGTTTGAAACAAATTTGAGGTGATTTGGGTTTGAATTGGGTTGGATATGGGCCTTTTGGTAAAGAGGCTAAGGTGGGCCAAAATGGGCTACCATGGGCAAAAGTTGGGCTAGGGTTGAAATTGATGTAAAATAAATGTTGGGAAATGTTTATGGGAGTGTTTCAAAGAGGTTTTGGCTTTGGTTAGGTTTTGATTTTGGGATTTGGGCTCATTTGGGTTAACTTTGGGTTTAGGTCAAAATTGGGCCTTTTAGCTTTGGGTTAAATTTGAGTGGGGTTTGGGTCTAAATTTTGGGCAAATAATGTTAGTGTTTTGCTTGTGGGAATGTTAAGGAAGATTTAGAAAAGATTTGGGGTTAATTGGAGTTGAATTGGGTGAGTTTGGGTTAGGTTTGGGTCATGGGCCCAAATTGGGCTTTAAGGCCAAAAGTGAAATTGGATCCAAATGTCAATCAAATTGGACTTGGATTTGGTCTAAATTGGTGTTGAGAATGTTGAATTGAAGTTTAGAATTGAATTGGACCAGAATTGGGGTCAATTGGGTAGGTTTGGTTTGACATTGGGTTCACTTAGGGTTAAAATGGGTCAAATTGGGGGTTTTGACAGAAGTAGGGTAAATTGACAAAATTGGCCCATGATGTAGTTGAATAAAATGAAATTGGGAATATTTGGGATTTTCTGGAATTTTCTGGGAATTTTCTGAATTTTTGGATTTTTGGGTCAAGAGGGGTATTTTGGGTATTTGGAGGGTATTGGGAGGTATTTTTTGAATTTTTGGTATTTTTGGGTATGGATGATCAATTTGAGTAATGTGGAAATGTTTGGGATTGATTTTGGGGAATTTTGGGTAATTTAGGTGATTTTGGAAATTTTGGGTAGTTTCGAGGCATTTGGTAGGTTAGGCGGGTGTAGGGTCCGGGGTCGAAAATTGAAAATTTGGAAAAATGAAGATTGGGTGAATATAAGTGGAATAAAATCATTTTGGTTGAGCCATGAAGTCACATCAAGCCCATATGAGCCATGAAGGGACTCATTTGAGGCATTCACTATGTTGTTCCTAACCCTCTTACCAAGGGCTTAGGGGTTAAGGACCATCCATGTGAATCACCTACATGAGTCGGAGGTCAAGTTAGGTATGGGTGTGGTTTTAGGAGGTGTGTGAAAGTGTAGTGTATAGGTGTAGTGTGTGTGTAAGTCAGCCCTTCACTGCATCAGGCCACCCAAGACAATCCTAAGGCCAAAGAATCCTATAGGAACTCATCCTTTAAACTTCCACATTTAATGTCAACCCTCTAGGTGATTAGGGGTCTACAATCAATTTTGTGGAGTTTGCAGGGAGTTAAGAAGTGGTTTGAATTTCTAAGTGGTGGGTCCCAATTCTAATCCTCTAGGATTAGTCAAAGGAAAAGCCTAAGGCTAGATCCTAAGCACTAAAGAGAAGAAGAGAAGACCTCATCAAAAATGAGGTCAACAGCCCTAGGCTCTTCTTTCGCGATAAATTGATGGTTGAAGATGATGGGGCGGTTTAAAAATGGCAATTTTCAGGTTTTTAACTGTTGGGAACCAATTTTCGTGAACTGGACACTTTGGCGCTTAGCCGCCAATACCTAGATTTTAACAATTAAGGTATATGCACTAAATCACTTGGTTAATCACCCTTAATTACTCCAGAATAATTATTTCTCCCCACATAAATATTCCAATATTCAAATCAAAATTCAATATCCATTGATTCCACACAAATTTTACAAAAACACAAACTTATATTAAAACAAACATAACACTTAATACAATTCTAGAATTTCTATCCACTCATAAAGGATGAAATTCTCTAAATACAAGAGACTTTAATCTCAAACTGATAAGTATACATCTTTAGGATGTAACCATCACATCATTAGGCTTAGTTAATACTTAAATATAAACACTAAACTTACCAAATATAACACACAATAACACATAAGAACACTAAGCAAATAAGAACACTAAACAAATAAGAACAAAGCACTCTTAATTCCATTCTCCATTAGGCAGATTATATCCCGAACCATTATTATTCTCATTTGACCCTTCTAGAATATAAATTTGATAAAATGGGCGATAATTGTTCATCCTTACATCTTCTTCTTCAATCCAGTTCTTCTTCACAAACATCGCCTTATCCGCTTCTTCCACGTACCTTAAATGACTGAATTGCATCTTGAGTTGCCATCCCATGTGCTCCAAATGTAAGTTAGTTTCATTGATCTTTGATTCCATTGAAGTCACTCGGGCTTCAATTTTTGCAATCATTTCTGCAATACCTTTAATACTAACAGCGAGATATCCATTGAATAACTCTTTAGCACTGTCACTAATGAACTTACTCTTGTCAGAATCTTGCTTCTTCTTCATCTCATTCTCCCAGGAAGACATGATGCATTCAAAACTCTCATCTTAAGAGTCATAAATGAAAATAGGACTTGGGGCAAGTGTTTCTCTTAAATCAGGTCCTTTTTATAAACTTGGGAAGTGTTAAATCTGTTATAAGACGTTTTAAAACTCCAAATAACTTTCAAAACTACTTCCCCACGATCTAGGCTTCTAGAACCTCATTTTTCACGTTTTTTATAACTGCCTCTAAATCTGCTTGTGCTCAGTTTAGCACAGGTCTGCTAAGTGTCCAAATTTTTATTCTGTCTTCTCTAAATCTTCAATTAAGATCAAATAAACTCTACTATAGTTTAAAAACTCCAAATTACTATCACTAAAACATAAAAACAAACCATACAAAGAAAACAAAGAACACAAAACAAACATAAAGCAAAGCACACCGATAATTATGGGTTGCCTCCCACAAAGCGATTATTTTAACGCCTTCAGCCTGACATACCCAGAACTCATTCTGAGTGACCCAACATCAAATTATTATCAGATTTAGATTTATTGACTCAAAAATATGATTTAAGTCTATGTCCGTTAACTTTAAATATTTTTCCAGTCTTAGGATCTTGAATATCTACAGCTCCATAAGAATAAACTTTTATCACAATAAATGAACCCATCCACCTGGACATAAGTTTTCCAGAAAATATTCTCAATCTAGCGTTATACAGTAAAACTTTTTTCTTGGTACAACATTTTTAGTAAGAATCTTCCGATCATGCCATAACTTCATCTTTTCCTTATAAATCTTAGCATTTTCATAAGATTCATTCCTTATTTCTTCAAGCTTATTCAATTGCAATAATATTTTTTTAGCAGCATCTTTCAAATTATAATTGAACTCTTTAATACCCCAATAAGCTTTATGCTCAAGTTCAAAAGGTAAATGACAAGCTTTTCCAAAAATCAGCCTATATGGGGACATTCCTATAGGTGTTCCGTAGCTAGATCTATAGCCAACAAAGCATAGTCCAGTTTGATTAACCAATCCTTTCTGTTTGGATTAACAGTTTTTCCTAATATTTTTTTTAATTTCACGATTGGATAATTCAACCAAAACACTTGTCTGTGGATGATAAGCAGTAGCAATGCGATGATTAATATGATATTTCTTTGCTAACTTCCCAATAATCGCATTTCTAAAATGACTTCACCCATCAGTTTTGATTACTCTTGGTATTCCAAATCTGCAAAATATATTCTTTTCTTAAAACTTTGCAACACTTTAAGCATCACATCGAGGTAAAGCAATAGCTTCAATCCGTTTGGAAACATAGTCTACTGCTATCAAAATATAAACATTTCCGAAAGATGGTGTAAATGGTCTCATAAAATCTTGTCCCCAAACATAAAATATTTCAACTTCAAACATATAATTGAGGGTCATCTCATTTCTTCTAGAAATATTGCCTGCACGCTGACATCTATCACAATTTCTAATATAAACATTCACATCCTTAAAAATTGTAGGTCAATAAAATCCTGATTTTAATATTTTATATGCAGTTTTATCACTTCCAAAATGTCCCCCATAATCAGAATCATGACATTTTTGAATAATTTCATAAGTCTCTTCCAAAGGTACACATCTTCGAATTATAAGATCCTTTCCTTGTTTATATAAAAATGGGTCATCCAAAAAATAAGTCTTAGCATCAGACAGAATTTTCTTCTTTTCTTGGTATGTCAAACCATAGGGTATAATATTACTAACAATAAAGTTTACTATGTCTGCATACCACGGAACACGCAATTCTTTAACAGTGAACAATTTTTCATCAGGAAAATTTTCATTAATTTCTTCAATTTCACAGAGAGATTTTTTAATTTCAAGCCTGGACAAATGATCAGCAATTTGATTTTCAGAACCCTTCCTATCTACTATCTCAAAATCAAATTCTTGCAAAAGAAGAATCCATCTTATTAGTCTCGGTTTTGCATCATTTTTCTTCATTAAGTATTTAATAGCAGAATGATCAGTATGCATCACACATTTAGTTCCAATTAAATATGATTGAAGTTTATCAAAGGCAAATACTATAGCTAATAACTCTTTCTCGGTAGTGGTATAATTAATTTGAGCTTCATTAAGAGTTTTACTAGCATAATAAATTACTTTGAAAATTTTATCATATTTCTGACCTAAAACAGCACCAATAGCATAATCACTAGCATCACACATTATTTCAAAAGGTTTTTCGGTGCGGTGATTAATTTTTCTTTTAATGTTTTAAAGGCTTTGAGGCAATCATCATCAAAATTAAAAATTGCATCCTTTTCCAGTAAACGTCATAAAGGATTTGTAATCTTTGAAAAGTCTTTGATGTAACGCCTGTAGAATCCAGCATGTCCTAAAAAGCTTCTAATTCCCCATACATTGGTTGGGTAAGGTAAATTAGATATAACTTGAATTTTTGCAGGAACTACCTCCAAAACTTTTTCTGAAATCTGATGTCCCAAAAATATTCCTCTTGCTACCATAAATTGGCATTTTTCCCAATTAAGGACCAAATTAGTTTCTTCACAGAGTTTTAGAACTTTAGATTGATGTTCTAAACATGATTCAAATGAAATTCCAAACACTGAAAAGTCATCCATAAAAACTTTAATCCCTTTTCAATCAAATCACAAAAAATAGCCATCATACATCTCTGAAATGTAGTAGGGGCATTACATAAACCAAAGGGCATTCTTCTAAAAGCAAACGTACCATAAGGACTGGTAAACATAGTTTTCTCTTGATCCTCAGGAGAAATTTGAATTTGGTGGTAACCAGTATATCTATCCAGAAAACAAAAGTATTTATGCCCAGCCAGTCTATCCAACATTTGATCTAGAAAAGGGAGTGGAAAATGATCTTTCCTTGTGGCAAGGTTTAATTTTCTATAATCAATGCATATTTGCCACCCTGTAACTTATCTTGTTGGTATCATTTCATTCTTTTCATTTACAGTCACAGTTACACCTCATTTCTTAGGAACATAGTGAATAGGACTAACCCATGCACTATCTGAAATAAGGTAGATAGTTCCAGCATCCAACCACTTTAAAATTTCTTTCTTAACAACATCTTTCATGATATGATTCAATCTCCTTTGGGGATCGGCACTGCGGTTTGCAATTATCTTCCATAAGAATTCTGTGCATACAAATTGAAGGACTGATTCCTTTAATATCAGTAATTGTCCATCCAAAGGCTTTCTTGTGTTTCTTCAAAATTTCAAGCAAACTCTCTTTTTCTTTTTCAGTTAATTGAGAAGTAATTATAACAGACAAGGTTGAGGATTCGCCTAGAAAAATATACTTCAAATGATCAGAAAGCATTTTTAGCTCAAGTTCAGGAGGTTTTTCAATTGATGGACTATAAGATTTATCTTTTTGAGTCATATCCAACAATTCAAAACTTTCATGAACATACTTTAAATCTTCCTCTTGAAAACTTTAGAATCAAATAACTCCTCTCCTTGCTTATATTCCAATTCTTCTCTTTCAGCTTTCTCTTCATAAGTTGATTTGAAAAGACATTCACTTAAATATTCAATAACATCCATCCTATAACACTCATCTTCTTTACCTTTAGCAGGATATTTCATCAATTTTGAAATATTAAATGTAACAGTCTGGTCATTAACCCTCATCGTTAATTCCCATTTTTGGACATCTATCATTGCTCTTCCTGTAGCTAAAAAAGGTCTCCCCAAAATTATGGGTATCTGTTTATCTTCCTCCATATCTAATACAATGAAATCCACAGAAAAAATAAATTGATCTACTTTTACCAAAACATCTTCTATAACTCCTTTAGGATATGTGATCGAACGATCTGCTAATTGCAGAGTTACAGTAGTTGGGTTATTTCTCCTAGTCCCAATCTTTTGATTATTGATAGAGGCATAATGTTAATGCTTGCACCCAAATCACATAAAGCTTTTCCATAGCATCTTTCTCCGATTGCACATGGAATTGTGAAACTACCAAGATCTTTAAGTTTTTCAGGAAGCATTTTCTGAATTATCGCACTGCACTCCTCACTAAGTTCAACAGTCTCATTTGATTGAAACTTCCTCTTTTTATTAAGAATATCCTTCATAAACTTCTTATAGCTTGAAATTTGTTCTAGGGCTTCAGTAAATGGAATATTAATAGTAAGCTTCTTTAATATCTCCAAGAAATTTGAAAATTACTTATCCAACTTTTGTTGACGAAGTCTCTGAGGAAATGGAGGTGTTGGTTTTTCTAAATCAACCTTAGGTGGAGAAATAGGTCTTTCAAAACCTTTTGGAGCGTCCTCTTTAAGTCTTTCAATCTCTTCTTTCTCTACTTCAGTTTCTTTTTGAACTCTACCTTCCAATTCTTTTCCACTTCTCAGTTGAATTGCTTTTACTTGTTCTTTATTCTTTTCTCTTGGATTCACTTCAGTATTACTTGGAAGCATTCCTTGAGATCTATTACTTAAGGCATTTGCAATTTGTCCCAATTGATTTTTAATTTTTCTGATGGTTGCTCCTTGAATTTGTAATTGATTTCCCATATGTGATACTACTTCTTCCATAGACAACTTCTTCTCTTTATTTTGTAAAGCATTGTTATAACCTGAAGGATAAGTTAATCTATTATTACTATCACCTTGGTTGTTCCAATTCTCCAATGGGTTTACTTGGTGGTTCTCCCATTGTTGATTAACACCACCCTGATTACTGTTATTCCAGTTAAAATTTGGATGATTCTTCCAACCTGGGTTATAATAATTGGAACATGGGTTGTTAGGTTTGATTATAGCATTCACAGTTTCTGGTGAAGAATGAGATCGACCATTTAGCCTAATAAAGTTTCTTCAATCATGAGATTTGGCTGAGAAAAATTCATCCCAAATTGGTCTATCTTCCTTGATACAACAGCAACTTGATTTGCTAACAATATAAAAGCATCATTTTCATAAACACTGGCTACCTTTTTAGGATGTAACCTTTCAGAAGGCCATTGAAAATTATTAGTAGCCATTTCTTCAATTAAAGCATAAGCATCAGAAAATGCTTTAGACATTATTGATCCACCAGTAGCAGCATCGATGATTGATCTAAGAGATCTAACTAATCCATTATAAAAAGTTTGAATTATTAACCAATCTGGTATCGCATGATGTGGATATTTTCTGAGGAGATCTTTAAATCTTTCCCATGCCTCATACATTGATTCCCCTTCAAACTGACAAAAAGATGTTATATAATTTCTCAACTTAGCAGTCATAGATGGTGGAAAATATTTAGCAAGGAACTTCTGTGACAGTTCACCCCAAGTTCTTATTGATCCAAGTGATAACGAATGTAACCAAATTTTAGCTTTATCCCTTAGTGAGAAAGGAAAAAGTCTAAGTCTAATAGCATCATCCGAAACACCATCATATTTAAAAGTAGCACGCAACTCTAGAAAATTAGCAAGATGCAAATTAGGATCTTCAGTTGTTGCTCGCCCAAATTGATTATTAGACACCATTTGGATAATATGAGGTTTAAGCTCAAAAGAATTAGCAGCTACAGTAAGGTTTTGAATACTACCACGACGTTCATCTACTGTACGGTTAACATAATCTCTTAAAGGTCTTAATTCTTGATGGATGCCTACATTTTGATTTTGATAATTTGCCATTTTTTGAATATTTTTATCTTTTTATGTATTTTTAATTTTTTTGATTTTTCTGATAGTTCTTTCTAATTCAAAATCGTAAGGCATAAGTCCCTCAGAACCTGAACTACACATACAACAATAAAACAAAACAAAACACATCACACTAACAAAAATAAAGAAAAGTAAAAATTTAAAATTTCTTAATTCTCTTTAAAATGCAATTTAATTATTTTTTCGGCAACGACGCAAAAAACTTGATCCACCTGATATTTATACTTAGAAATATGATATGAAAATTGGCAACGACCGCCGAAAACTTTATCCACCTGATATTTATATGCTGATGATTTTGATTTATAATGTGGATACTACGCAAGTATATGTATCGTTTATCAAGTAATATAGGACTTTCTGATTAAGCCCAGAGATATCGAACCTACAGGGAAAAGATGAAAATCTTTAAAGGAATCAGAAAATTATCTTTTTACTTTTTTTCAATGGTTTTTGAAAAGTATGTCTTGATTTTGAAAAGTTTTGAAAGTTGATTTGTCTTTTGAAATTTCCTTAATAAAATATTAAGCAAGAAATTAAAATTATAATAACTAATAACACTGTATGTAAAACACTGATAACTAGAATATCTTTTTCTTTCCTTTTATGAAGTAGTAATAATTATTAAAGTATTGTTGTGGAAGTATTTAAATTTGTTGTGACAGATAGAAGCAAATGTGTTTTTTACCCTTAATTGGTTCTATAGAGAACATAGGTTAATTTGAAATTTTTATCATTTTGAACATGGTTAGGCAGGGAAGATACCAGTCTCTCACTCTAGAGTTCCCTCGATTCCCACCACCTCGGGGCTAAATTCTCATAACAAAACTCAAAATTTCAAACCAAATTAGGGGATTTTAGCCTGTCACTCTAAAATTCTCTAATTTTACTCCCTTCCATAAAAATATATTCTAATGTTACATTCAATTATATGGACTACAATTCTCACCCATATAATTGCATGTGATTCTTAATAACTTTTATGAGACAATACAACATTGGATCTTACATAATCTCAAGAAATTCTACAACTTAACAGGCCAAATTGAGAGGTAAAAAAAGTTTTTAGAATCAATCTTCACAACTTCTTCCAACTTTAAACACTTATACTTTCCAAAACAATTCTCCATAAACTAATTACTTCTCCATTTAAGAAAGAAAAAGATAAAGTAAACTATTCAGAATGCATTGAGAAAATACAAAAACACATTGATTTCAAATTAAAAACCATAAGAAAAACAACAAATAAAAATAAGTATTAATTAAAAAACTAAATGTAAGAACAAAAGTAGACACTTATCAGAAAATTCTCTCTACAAGACTCAAGAAGTTCCTCTGAAACTTTAACTCTTCACTAAACTACTCCTCAGAGCAAGTCTCCCAACTCTGATGACTCAGAATACAGACTTCAGACTTTAATAAAAACTAAACTAAAAGAAAGAAAAGAAGTGTAAAGAAGAAGACTTCACTCCGACCCTTTTCTCCTTTCTACTATCTACTCCTACTCCTAATAAAAATCTCACAAAATAAAAGTAAAATACTATAAAAACTCTCTTTAAAATGCAAGTGGAAGTGTGAAAGAAAGAAAGAACCCTTCAAAATACAAAGGAAGAGCCCCCAAATCTTTCCTAAGACACTCTTTAAATATTAAACCAAAAGATGCCTTGGTGTCTCTTCAATATATGTCCAGATTCGATGTATCTCCATACAAACTTGCCGCCCAAAGGAAGTTATGGAAGTTACCACCAAGAGTTGCATCCCATCCACTTTGAAATTGGCTCCAAATTCCTTTAGATTTCAATTTTTATTTATGGCGGCTAAGCGCCGGCCCAGCGGAACTTAGCCGCTAGTGCCCAATTTTTTATTTTTCAATTTTTTGCTCCAAATTTGATCCAATTTTTCTTCATTCATCATGACCATCCATTTTCATCATATCTGCAAGAAAAACACAAAATACCTTCCATTAATGTGCAATATCATTAAAATTAGGTATAAAAATGTGCATAAAAATACTATATATTTTAGGTGTATCAGCTACCACTTCAACCCTTTCTGTTTTAATCATCTAAAATAGTTAATTAAGATTAATATTACCCATTTACCCTTTATTTAATCCTAAATTTTAATTATAGCTTAAAATTCCATAACTACCATATTCCCTTAAAGCTTTCCACTTCATAATCCTCTAAATTTAACATAAATGGCTTTAGGTTTCATAATTACTCTACTCATGGGTCAATTAGAACATTAGAGGAGAAATTATGTATTTTCTAATTTTAATTTCATTCTAAAAATTATTTTAACTTGAAAATAGGGATTTTTTAAAGATAATTAAAACAAGTAAGCAAAATAAACCTCTTATACTTAAGAAAATTATTGCAGGTACAATTAGGGTATGACCACTAGGAAGAATTTTATTGATTTTTTTGAATTGTGTTTTAGTTTTTAGAATTAATAAATGACCATGTTATGAATAAATAAATTAGTTAAATGTAATTTTATTAATAAAAATTTCTTTTTATATTTTTCATAAATCTCTTTGACCACAAAGTACTCAAAGAAAATTATTATAAATTTTTCTCATTTTTTTATTTTTAATAAGTTTTAAATGAAAAAATAGACCAAAAATGAAGTAATTATTTTAACTCAAATTTAATTTTTCCTAGGTGTCGGTGGTCACAAGTAACACCCCAAACTACTTTTTCTATTTTTCTTATTTTTCTTTTAATTGTTATACTTAATTTAAACCAAAAAATTCATATCCACTTATAAAATTGATTTTTACATAAAAAAAATTATCTTATGATTTTTACAGGAGCCTCATGAAAGAGTAAGCTTCAATTTGGACTAATTTAGTGATTATTTAATTTATTTTGTATTTTTCTTTATTTTTGGTATTTTTTTAATTTTAAAATAGACATAATAGGTTTTAAATTTTTAAAATTCAATTTTTATTTTTTCTAGGTTGCTTCTAGCCACAATAAAGCTACCAAACTTTCTTTTATAATTTTTTGATATATATGTTATTTTTATAATTATTTTAAGCAAATAATGGTGATTTACTTTGAAAATTAGGTTTTTCTATGTTAAAGATGCTCTCTAATTTGGAAAAATCAGAGAACACCCCTAAAGATGAAAGGAATGAATCCTCGAAATTTCATATTTTTTATTATTATTTAATCATTTAAAATTAAAATGAATTTTTTAGTATTAATTAATTAAAAATAAAATACAACAAAGAAAATTTTGATTTTTGGTTCATAATTTTTTCCTCTGCTCACTGAGTATTAGGATATTTTTATTTTTTTTAATGAATTTTCTACACCAAGTTATGATTTTTTAGATTTTCAATATTTAATAAAATAAAAAAGCCCATTTTCCTACTTATCTATGGGGCTGCTACGCCATCCTATGATGCTTTGAAACTCTGTGTGTCGCTGTACTACTTGACGCCACCATCTGAGTCAACTACCACACATCTCGTTCTTCATGCTCCATTCCTTTGTTCAACGCGATCTAGGTCGTCCATCCGATATACGCGTGGTCAAACGGTTCTGTTTCTTCACCCCCCAACTGGCCTAACCCGTAAACTGCCCACCTTCTAGACGTAATATCTTGCTTGATTCTGAACCAAATCACATGAGTTTTGTTTCTACACCTTCATCTAGTCCAGAAAAACATATCCATACAACTAATCAAGAATGAAATTAAACTTTTCTTCATAAAGGCTTAAATTGAGCTTAGATTTGGGGAAAATGATCCATACCTTATCTCAAGAGGTGAGGAATCAATTGAATGCATTTTGATGCTTCTTTGTGAGCTGGTGAACCTCTTCCAAGCATTAGTTCAAGCAGTGGTTGAAGCTGTATAAGAGTTCCACTGAGGGCAGTGCGACCTATGTAGAAGTCTAATATAAAGGGCTCAGGAGATGGGGATTTTGGTGGGGAACTTCTTCGTTTGGTCTAGGGAAGCTTAGGATTTTAGAATGCCCGCAGTGTCATGTTCTACAGTTAGAGGAGTATGGCACATTCGAGGAATATGTAGCCACCTCGATGCTACTCAGGAGCAGGGAGCATCCTCACGTAAAGCCTTACGTACCACAGTTCATTCTATCGCTGCTGAAGTGAGGAGTCCCGGACTGCGTAATGGCAAAGATCAGAAGGGTTTAAAGGAAAAAATTCCAAAAATAAGAAGAAATATAAGGAAGATTTATCAATATTCTGGAAGGTCTCGAGCTATATACAGACTTATTTTTTAGGAATGATCAAGAAAAAATTCTAGATTGCATTTTTGCCCTTCAGGAATTGAGCAGAGCAAGCCATCTGATGGAGATGACATATACATAACCGATATAATGGAAGATAAAAAAGAGCAGGGTCACCATTCAGTGTGGCTTTTCCTACAACTTCACAAAAGATCGACAGGGTAATCCCCCAGGGATTCTACAGCACGATGAGGTGGATCTGATGCCACCGCAGATCAAGAAAATGATAAAGAGGATGGTCGAGTGGCACGTACTACCCGCATACTGTATTCCCAACAACTACATCATAAATATATATGAGGATAGGGATTGTATCCTGCCTCATATCGACCACCACGACTTTGTGAGATCTTTCTGCACGATCTCATTTATAAATTAAAGTAATATTTTTTTCGGCCAGGAAATTCAGATTTTTCAGGCCAGGAGAGTTTCGAGGTTCGGTCGAGATCCATCTACCAGTCAGGTCAGTTTAGTGCTAAAAGGAAACAGAGCAGATCTTGCAAAGCACTGCATCCTAGGAGTTATAGGACTAAGAGTGATGTTGACCTCATTTTTTATGAGGTCTGATCTCTCTCCTTAGTACTTAGGATCTAGCCTTAGGCTTTCCCTTTGACTATCATAGAGGACTACAGATGGAACCCACCACATAAAAATTCAAAACACTTCTTGACTCCCATCAAACCCCACAAGTTTGACTATAAACCCCCAAGCCACTTGGTGGGTTAAAGTCAAATGTGAAGGTTTAAAGGATGAGTTTCCTATAGGACTCTTTGGCCTTAGGATTACCCTTGGTGGCCTAGTCTGGTGAGGGTTGACCTGCACACATTACACTTTCACACACATTCTAAATCCTAAAACCATTCATACCTAGCTTGACTCCCTGACTTATGTAGGTAATTAATATGGATGGACCTTAACCCCTAGGCCCTTGGCTAAGAGGGTTAGGAACAACATAGTGAGTGCCTAAAATGAGTCCTCTCATGGCTCTTATGGGCTTGATATGTATTCATGGCTCAACCAAAGTGATTCCATTCTACTCAAACTTGATCAATCTTTATTTTTCTGAAATTTCAATTTTTGACCCCTAGGGCACTACACCCACAAAACCTACCAAATGCCCTTGAAACTACCTAAAATTTGCAAAATTACCTAAGTTACCCAAAATTCCTCAAAACCAATCCTAAACATTTCCCACCATTCAAATTGATCATCCATAGCCAAATATACCAAAAATTCCAAAAAAAACCCTCAATACCCTCCAAATACCCAAAATGCCCTTCTTACCCAAAAATTCCATAAATTCCAAAAATTTCCAGAAAATTCCAAAAAATCGCAAATATTCCCAATTTCATTTGTTCAACTACACCATAGGCCAATTTTTCCAATTTGGCCCACGTTTACCAAAACCCCCAATTGGACCCATTCTTAACCCAAATGAACCCAATGTCAAACAAAATCAACCCAATTGACCTCAAATTTGACCCAATTAAATTCTAAACTTCAATTAAATATCCCCAAATTAATTTAGACCAAATCCAAGTCCAATTTGATTGACATTTGGATCCAATTCCAATTTGAAGCCTAAAGCCCAATTTTGGCCCATGACCTAAACTTAGCCAAAACCAACCCAATTCAACTCCAATTAACCCCAAATCTTCTCTAAAACCTTCCTAACACCCCCACAAGCAAAACTCTAACAAGATTTACCCCAAATTTGAACCTAAACTTCACCCAAACCTAACCCAAAAATCAAAATCTCCATTTTTTGCCTAAACCCAAATCTAACCCAAATGGGCCCAAATCCCAAAATCAAAGCCCAACCAAAGTTAAAAACTCTTTGTGACACTCCCATAAGCATTTCTCAACATTAATTTTACATCAAATCCAACCTTAGCCCAACCTTAGCACAAGTTAGCCCAATTTGACCCACTTTGGCCCCTTTATCAAAAAAGCCCAAATTAAATCCAATTCCACTCTAAATGACACCAAACCTTTTCTAAAATGTTCATGACACATCCCTTAAACTAAACCCAATATTTGTTTGGCCCAATCCTTCACAAAATTTCCATCCACCAATTTGTGTTCAAACCTAAAGGCCCACTTTCTTAAACCATCCTAAAAGCACATTTTCACCAAATCCAAAAGCCCAAAATTAGCTCCAAAGCCCACATGACAATTTCTTCTCATCATACCTTTAATTGACATCATCCCTAAGTTCTAAATCAATCATCAAATAAATCCAAATCAAGCCTCATTACAATTTCCCTTAAACTCATCAAAAATCCCAAAACCCATTCCTATGAAAATAAGCCAACCTTTTCCCAAGCCATGAGCAAGCCAAATGAAGCCATTTACAAGCCATATGAAGCCATGAGAGTTTTGGCACCTCACCAAGCCATTAATGGCAAGAAGAGGGGAATCTTTCTTAAACCTTCATTAAGCATTTTTAACCTCATCCATGCTACACTCTAAACTAAAATTAGCCACATCACCTTGGATGGGGACTTCACCACCCCTTTCTAGCTGACCCAACTGATGCCCTTCAGCCCAAATCAGATCATGGGGGTGAACCTAGCCCAAATACATGAGTTGAACCAAACCAAGCCAAAATGAGCCTTCTCACATTCCATTTAAATCAAAATCCTTTACACATGTCCATGGCCAATTGACTGCACTAAACCCCAGCTTTCGACCTCCCTGACCTTGAGGGTGACCTGACCCTGGCCGGCTAGCCACTACAGTTGCTGGAAAACACCAGGCCGAGAGCACCCATTTGGTTCAAAAATTTAATCTTCCTTACTGAGCTGTCCCAACCTAATTAGACACCATGGTTGTTCTTCCCTTGACCAGAGAAGCTGATCCAAAGCCTTAACTCCCCCTGGGAGGCCCTCCAGCCATGTCTATTTAAACCCACCACCCTCTCGGCCAAAGAAGGTTATGAACCAGACCTAAACAAAACTCTGCCAAAATTGCTCCAGGACCTTCTTCTCACCTAGAGCAATTCATCCCCACTGTTCTCCTACCCTAAACCCCATTGATTGAGCTCAATTTTGGAGCTCAATTCTCAGCTCAGAACCAGGACATCTCCCTAACCTCCACCAAATCCAAATTAAACTCACCCACACTTGCACAAGACCAGGAGAAGGATTTCCCTAGTGAAAGCCCCCTCTCTAGGCCACCCAGTTGCTTTAGCCTCCAAGCTTTGAAGTCGGCTGTGGACACTTTCATACCTAGACAATTCCCCAAAGCCAGGGACTTCATCTGGAGCTTCCTTAGGAGCAATCTAAGGGGACACAACTCTCTGATTGAAGTTACACTTCTCAGAACAAAGGTATGGATCATTCCTTCCTCCCGAGCTTCCAGTGATTCTCCATTTTGTTTTACTTAATTTCATAGCATGTAAACCATATGGATGTGTTCGTCTCTTCAAGATGAATCCATAGAGCATAATAACACAAAACTCCATCGAGAAATTAGAGAGTTCTAAGGGTTTTAGTGTGGACGGTCACGGGTGCACACCCGTCGTAGACAATGACCAGGCACCGTCCGATCGAGCGTATATCGAGTAGACGGTCCAGATCGCGCCGGATCGAAGAACGTTACATGAACCGCGGGCCCCTGGAGCACTGAGTCAGATGGCAACGTCGAATGGGAGCGCGACGTGTGGGCTTTCGGAGCTGCCGAGGATGAGTCGGCGCCGCGTGGATAAGTAGGAAAATATGGATTTTTTTATTTATTTAAATACCCAGAACTTAGAAAATCCATATCTTTGTGTAGGAAAATCATAAAAATAAACTAAAAATACTCTCTTGCTTAGTGAACAGAGCAGAATAATGTGGAAAAGAAATTAAGTTATTTTGGTGAGTATTTTATTTTTAATTAATTATTTACTTATTTCAGTATTTTGATTCTCCATTTGCATAAACAATTCATCATGACATGAGAGGGCTTTTGAAGCCTCTGATCTTGGGGACATTCCATGAAATTTTCAAGGTTAGAGGCCATCTCTATGGAAAGTTATGTATTTTTCAAGTTTATGTCACCGTTTGTGGTATTTTAATTCCAATAATTAGCACGTTACTTAGAAAATTCTAGGAAAATTTGGTGAAGTTTCTTAGGACCAGAGAACCCTAGGATAATTATGGTTAGGTCTAATTCATTAAGAATAACCCTAATTGACCTAATTACTCAAAACTTATTTTTAATTAATTCGGGCTAACCACACATTAAAATTACTTAAAATTAATTGTCCATTGATCTTTAGGATACAGAGAACCTTACATAAATATTTGAAGTCAATTGGAAATGATTAGCCCTACTAAATGAATTAATTAAGCCACATGATCAAGATTAAACTTTAAAAATCCATAACTCTAAAAATACACTTTAAAAATTCACCAAATTAGTTTTGTGGGCTCTCTGATATTAGAGGAGTCTACAAAAATTAAAATTGGAATTTTCTAAAATTTTTTATTTTTGATGATATATTTAATATTTTAATAATTAAAAAATAATAAAAATCATAAAAATATTAAAAATTATGAAAATGTCACATTTTGACTCCTAATCACTTAAGAATAAACCAAATATTTTTTCCAAGTCTCAAAGTAAAGATATTGAATTTAAATGCTTAAAACAATTTTTTAATATTAAAAATGAATTTCCCTACATTTTCACTAAATTAATTCTAATAAATCAAAGAAAAATCAAAAAATTGTAAAATTTGTTTCTCTAAACTCCTTGAGGTCAGAGAGATTTAAGAAAAATATAAAATCCACTTTTCAACTTCAATTTTATTTTTTAATTAATTAACACTCCAAAACTCAAAATAATTATAATAAATGAAATATAATTCAAAAAATCACCAAAATTGGTCCAAGTGGTCCTTTGGTCATTAGGAACATCCCATAATTTTCTTAAGGATAGAAACCTTACTTTGGTCATGTTGTTGAATTTCCCTTGAAATCTCTTATTTTTCATTAAAAATAATTATATAAATAAATTAAATTCAGAAAAATCACATTTTCTCCTCTAATATCTTAATTGACACATGAGTGAAGTGACATAAATGTTTTAAGTTCATTTGAACTCAATTTAGTGAGTTATGAAATAAATAAGCCTAAACGGGCATAAGGGTAATTAAAGAATTTAAACCCCTTTATTAAAATTTTAGGTTTAATTAAAATAGAGGGTAAAATATTTGATTTTATCTTTCTTGGATGATTGAAACTTTGGGAAATTAAAAGGGTAGGAACCCATTAATCACTTTTAATAAGCCAAAATGAAACTTTAATTATTTAAACATTTTAAAATTTTGGAAGATTAATGAAAATTTGAATTATTTAAAAAAACAAGAATATAATTTGAAAGGATATTAATTCTTTAATAAGAAAATCCCTAAATAAATCATTTCAATAATATTTAACTTTTAATTAAGATTAAAATGATAATCCAAACTAAGTAAATTAAAAATAAAAAAAATAAACAACCCTTAAATTAAAGAAAAGTTTAAAATATTAAATAATTTAACAATTAAATTAAATTAAATTAAATTAAATTAAGTAAAAATTAAATTAAAATTAAAATTAAATTAAATTAACATTTTAACAATTTAGTTAAGTTAAATTAAAAAAATATTTAAATTAAATTAAGTTAAATTCAATTAAATCAAATTTAAACTAAATTAAAGTTAACGCCATTCAATAATAAAAGTAAAACAAATTTAAAATATTAAGATCACTTAAAGTATAAAGATTTAAACCAAAATAATTTGAACACTATTCCAAACTTAAAATTATTAATTAAAGCCTCATAATTAAACTAAATTACTTTAAACCTTTAACTCAAACTTCAAATTAAGAATGATTAAAATTCTCAACAAACCAACTTGCCCCTAAAGGCTTTAATTATTATAACTCTTAAATGGAGTATTAAGTGAGATGTCACTTCATTCATCAGGTAATCAAATGCCCAAGCTCACTGACCAAAAGACAAAGCTTAACTAAACTCTTGGATGATTAATTCACATGTGCAATTAAATTTACTTGGACTCAAAATAATCTCGGAAATATTGAAAAGATGTTTAGGACTCGTCCTAAGTACTTTCTCAATATGATGAGATGTTTTAGAAGAACAATTGAATTTAATTGTTTTTTGATGAAGAAAATCATCCTTAAACAAAATACAAGAACCTAGACGTCATAGGAAATGACTAGCAATAGGATTAGGACTTTGATAGACAACCAAAACCTGTCCCTTAGCTTTACCTAGGTACTTGTTGAAATATTTAAATGCCTTAACATGTGTTTTAAGTGCATCTTGGAATGACGGGAAGACCCTCCAGGTACGCTTTTATTTTATTACAATTTACTTTATTGCAATTTACTTACATGCACTGCACTTTACTTTTTCTTGCATGTCAAACAAGATTATTGCATGAAAACTAAAACTTTTAGGATAGTCACAAAACTGAAACCCAAAACTAAATTAAAAGTCACCACAAGATAAAAATCACCTCCACAACATTCCAAAATATAAAACAACTCAAAATTTAATCACAAACAGAACAACAAAACTACAATTGCAACTAAATTAAAACGTCTAATTGAATGATCGGGAATACCTCGGATGATGGTACCCACGTGTTGCTAACAAGATTTCCCACGGTCTAAATGAAAGTGTGGAATGCATTCAGTTGAGTTTAGCAAATCCATCTGGACTAAGTGAATTCGATGAAAATAACGGTGCCGGGATGACAGAACCGTGGGATCTTAATCGGTTCTGTTTAAACAACTTTAGGATTTGTTTTAATTAAAATATTAAAAATATTTGAACTTTAAGATTTCGAAACCAAAACACTTCTCTCATCTCCTGATTTTCACCTCTTAAAACTAAACCTCTGCAACAACAAGGAGCTCGGAGCATGGTGGGCAGCACAGCCATCGTCATCAGCAAAACTCGGGTCTACTTCAGCAAAACATTCTTAGAATTAAATAACAAAGCCATAGGATTTCGAGGTAGTTTGCCTAGTGCAACATAAATCCTCAACTTTTCGTTAGGCATTTGCATAATCATATTATGAGCATTAAGCCCTAACCGATTTTAGGATTCCGAGGTAGTCGTTTGGTACGACATAAACCCTCACATCTTCGAGGCTATTTGTGTGATTATATCATACAAGTATAAGTCCTAATGAACTAAAATTGGGAGGGTTGCAACATTAAATAAACTCCCAAATTGAAGCCAAACAATAAGATAGTTTGGGAAGTTGCCAAGATTCTTCTTGGATCCTCAGCTTCTCTACTTCTCTTCCTTTGGACTCCTAAAATTAATTGTTCCAAATTTGAGCTATTCCCTTTTGAAATTCCAAAATTCAATCCTTTGAAAACCTTAAACTTTGAAATTCTTGAAAGCAAAACCATTGATAATTATCGAGAGTTTTCTTAAATGATTCCCATCATTTAAGATGTAATTAACTATAGGGGCTTGCCCTTATAGGGAACTTTAAGAACACAGGTAATATAAACCCTGCTTAATTTCTTTATATTAAGCAAAGGGAACCTATCGGCTTATAAAGTTGGTTCTCAGACCAAACGGATGTCACAAATCTTCTAGTTTATTTAACCGAGCCCCATCATCAAGCAGTGTGTTTATTTTCAGGGATAGATATACCGTTTGTGGTGCGGTGCTCGTTTAGATAAACTATTCAGGATGTGAGATCAGTTTGATTTCATATCTTATAATTTTCAAACTCAAAATTATTTTCAAAATCAAATACTACTTTCTAAATTGCATATATATTTAAATTAAATTTAAAATCTAAAATTCACCGATAACTTCTGTCAACACTCAACCTAAAAATATGTCGACAAGTGACAATTACCTTCAGAAGAATGGATGAGGGTAAGACACTATTTTACTACGAGCCAGATCCAAAGTTGGAAAACCTTCATCCATTGCCATCGTGACAGTAGTACCTCTGGGTGTTCACGAGGGGACTTTTGTTACGGAGTGTAGCCTTGGTAGGATGGCTTGTCCACAGAACAGTCTCAGACAGTAGAAATCTACTACCTCCTACACTGGGTCACAGCATTTGTTTCTGCTCTTCTAACAGCATGATATGATATGATAGTTTTGTTTAGCTATGTACGCTAGATCTAGTTTTGGATGCGTCTCAGCATATGATCAGTTGTGCTACTGCTTTCAACAAAATTAATAAAGATTGCAACTTTAGCTTGCCAAGTTTTTCATATGTTTCATTTGATGCAACAGTCAAAAGACGCAGGACTATACATTGGTCCCAAATTAAAATGAATAAAGAACGATACAAAATTAAAATGTACAAAAGGACTATATAAAAGAACTATACGTCGGTTCTTGAACTCATCCTCAAATTCTTCATTTCCAAAAGTACACTGCAAAATTTGGCACTTTACACAACGTCACTTCTCACAAATTCAAAATGTCACGAATTTTTACAAATCTTGCAATGGCTAACAGTCTTGACCAAATTGCACAATTCTACTTTCTTCAAGAATCAACATCGATTTCTCTCTAAATTTGTTCACATGAAACTCTGGGACCGGTACCTAAATTCTGATTCCCTCCTGTCACCTCTTAGGTTTAATGTGAGTCCTCGAGCTTTCCTTCCTAATGTGACACCTTAGGCTAGATACCTAAGTTTTGCTTCCTAAGATTCTCCAAATTCCTTCTATTTCCACATCATATCCAAGAAAATTTTCCTCCTTCCATGAAATTCCATGGTCGGAGCTCAGTCATCCGATTCCTTCAAAATTCCCTAAATTTTCACATCTTATCCGAGAAATTTTCCTCCTTCCATGAAAATTCCAAAGTCAGAGCTTAGTCGTCTGATTCCCTAAATTCGCTAAATTTCCACATCCTATCCAAAAACTTGTTCGCCTTCCATGAAATTTCAGGATCGGAGCACGGTCGTCTGATTCCTCCAAATTCCCAAATTTCTGCATCCTATCCGAGAAATTTTTTGCCTTCCATGAAATTTAAGGGTCAGAGCTTAGTCGCCCAATTCCTTAAATTCCCTAAGTTTTCCACATCCTATCCGAGAAATTTTTTGCCTTTCATGAAATTCCAGGGTCAGAGCTTTGTCGTCTGAATCCTATAAATTCCCAATGTTTTTCACATCCTATTCAAGAAAATTTTCCGCTTTCCATGAAATTCCATGATTGGAGTTGTTGACCTCATTTTTGCTGAGCTCTTCCTCTCCTCTTAGTGCTTAGGATATAGCCACAAGACTCCTATTTGACTATCCTAGAAGAATAGAGATGGGACCTACCTCGTTTTAGAAACTCGAACCAACTCCCTACTCATTTCTGAAGTTCCACATGTATAGTTGCCAACCTCTAACATTTAGAAGGTTGAAACAAACACGATGGAGCTCAAAATGAGTCTCCATAGGATCATTAAGCCCTAGTGTTACCACGTGCACAATTTCGCACCTTCGCGCGCACAAACACCCCAATTCGGACTATCGACACGTTCAAACACTGCGATTCGCATCACTCGAGCTTTTATTTTCTTCAAAATTTATCAGAATTAAAATTAAATTTTGAAACGATTGATCGCGAGCCGAAACTTCGAAGAAAGTCAAATTTGGCGCATTTTTGACCCGATCATCGACAAATTTGTCCATATGACTCCGGATGACGAAACAGACTGCACAACCGAATCCAGAACGTCGATTTTAGCTAGGAAGGACACCTATTTTGATTTGATTCCGTGCACAAGTGAATCACATGCCGATTGATGAATTTCAATGAAAATATAATAATAATAATAATAATAATAATAATAATAATAATAATATTAACATAAAAAAAAACTTCTAAAATTTCCACAACAGCTCTCCTCACCCCCATTGGCATGCCCTGGCCGCTTCTCACATGCCTCTCCCCATTTGAAATGCATGGAGTATCCTAGCCGTTATTCCACACACAACAGCTCTCTCCGGTTCTCTCGATGCACTAGCAGCCAACCCTCTCACGCGCCACACTCGCCCTCTTCTCTGTCTCGCGCCTATGTTCGCTAGCCGGCGCTCCTCCTCGCTAGCGAAAGCCAGCCACCTGTGAGGTCTTCTGCCTCTCCACTTTGTGAGAGAATTGATTAGGGCTGTGAGGATGGGATTCCGATATTGGCTTGGTTGTTATGTTTTCTTATTTTGTCACTCGATTTCTTGTTTGTTTGATCGGAATTTTTGCTGGTTTGCTTGACACATTTGTTTGTTTGATGGATCGGTTTTCTTTCTTGGTTACTCGATGCTTTGCTCGATGTTCTTGCTTGGTTGCTTTTTTTTATTTCCTACCCTTGCTCGTTTGCTTTTTTACCTTTATCTATCTTGCAGTTGGCCACCGCCCGAGCTCCATCGCCGGCACCGCCTTCCGGTGGTGAGTGTGGAACGTTTGTGAAGGAGAGCCCAAAAAGGGGTGTTGGACTTTGGTTCCGTCGTCGGTTGTTTGTCTGTCCAGATCTGATTTTATTTTCAAGTTTTGGTATGATTTCCTCTTGCAATCCCAGACGATGATAATGTTAACTCTGTTCTCAGCATGGTGATGCGATTCACTTTTCCTTGCTGCGAAGTGTTGGAACTTTAGCTTTGCTTTCATCCTTCTTCATTATTTGTTGGTGATACATACTACTACTTTGTCGTAATGGCCAAGGCTGTACTTGGTATATCTGGTCATTTCAGGCCTAAATCATTGGGCATCGTGGTTGGAATTGTTTATTTGGCCATTGTTATTTCGTTTCAGCATTTAAAGTTTACATCCTACTCAAATTGGTTCGTTGAATAAAAGGGAGCACTAGTATGCACTTGCTTTATGATTTTGCTTGAGTTTATTGATGGTATTCTTAATGTTCCCTGAAGATTGATAAAAGTCAGATTTTGAAGCAAAGTTTAATTCTAAGATATGGAAATATGCAGATGGTCATATATATTTGAATGCCTCGGTGATGATCTCTATCGAGAGTAACTAGCTCTGTAATATCTATTTTAGCTTTGTTCCCTCGCATGTTCATTATTCCTGATTCATTTGACTTGAGATGAATGGGCTATTGCTTAGCGAAGAGTGCATATGTGCTATTAATAGCATGACCAACGAAAGAAGGGAAGATTTATGTACTTACCATCTAGTTTTCATAAATTTACCTATCTAGCAATTAATCTTCAATTTTAAATACCTACCAGGCAAACTAAGAGACTTTCATGGCTAGTCATATCCCATTTACATATTTACCACCGAAGCGCTAATATCTACATGCATGCCGCATATCTCCATTATTTATGTGCGCGACACTTAATTTCCATCTATCCACGTGTTTGGGAACCAAATTTTAATAAATTACACATGTATCACTTTCTTCCACGTATTTACACACGTAGCACCTAGGCTTGTTTCAAGGTGATATTTACATGCATAACACTTTGACGCTCTAAACATATAAATGAATAATGTGTAGTTCATCTTGTTAAAGTTAAAAGTGGTGATATTTTGATGCGATATGAATGGTTTAGATGGCATAAAAGCAAAGATTAAAGCCTATTTGTGAGATATGTAAGTATATAAAGATGGAGAGTATATATGTAAGTGTGTGTGTGTGTGTTAATTTTCTTGACAATTTTGGTTCATAAAAATCTGAAATTTATGACTTGTTGTGTGGAAACCTGAAACTCTTCTTCATCGGCATCAAAACATATATATCTGATTCGAGAAGAGGTAAATGGGTGTTCTTACTCCTTGATTCTAGTCGTTTATGACTGAGATATGATTGAAATGCTAATATAACCGCCCGAAATTTACAAGGATTGCTAAGAGATGATGATGCAATGTACATATATGTTTAGAATTCATTTAACATAGCATTACCTTCTCCTAAACATTGTTAAATGCATGGTAAAGCTAGCAATTGGTAGAAGTTTTGATTTGATTTCTTCTCTCGATGAGATCCGTTTTATGATATATTCTTAATTATTTCAGCATTTGGAAGTATGATGGAAAGGAATATGAAAAGTAAAGTTTATAATATATGAATTTTAAGACATATAAAGACTAATTTTCTTCTATTAAATTCTTCTCGTAACGGAACAACATTTAAATGTCCAATGGTGATTCATCGCCATAAGATGTTCTTTTCTCGCACTACTGGGAGAAGGGGCTGCTTTTGTTGGGTGATTTCCAGATTGTAGTTCTTCTTTGGTAATATCTTACTATGGCACTAAGCAGCTTGGAAGGCACGCGGACCTTGCGTGCAACTGCTGCGTCGTTGTTGCTGTAAAAATAATCTATGGAACTTTATGTGGAAGAAAATCAAATTTTATTTATTCTCGCCCTTTTAGATGTTCTATATGACCGAGACATCAAGGATGACCTAGTGAAGGGGCTTCACACTTCTTAGATTTTTCTTTGCAGAGGAGATGAATCATCAAGTGACCTTTAACTAAATTTGAGAGCTCAATTACATAAGATTTCGGTGGTATGTATCAGAGCAATATAATGACCATGAATAAAGCAGGCAATGTGGTCATTGGTATTGAAGCCTGAAGCATCAGGCTCTTGATAACGTTGTGGGAGTTTTGTAGGCAGCGACTTTCTTTATTCCAATTGTCTTCTTACTTCTTCTTAACGAAAGTTTTCAATCAGCTCAAGATGTGTCTGTAAATCTTACGCATGCATGAAATTTTGTAGTTTATATTATGTGCTTGAATACATCTAATAAAGCTTTAGGAGAGACTAGTGCATTTTCTTTTCCCTTTGTTGGTGATAAACCCTTGTCATACTTATTAATCTTACATTATTTTCTGTTTGACTTGAATCATTGCAAATTTTAGGGGTTTGTCTCCATGAACTTGGATGCAGGTATTGCAATCCCCGTAATATTGCACGTTCTTAATCTTTCCTAGCTGACTCACAAT
Source organism: Papilionanthe hookeriana x Papilionanthe teres (assembly GCA_022702705.1). Lineage (NCBI taxonomy): Eukaryota > Viridiplantae > Streptophyta > Magnoliopsida > Asparagales > Orchidaceae > Papilionanthe > Papilionanthe hookeriana x Papilionanthe teres. Next base: position 13,171,955 of record CM040432.1, on the reverse strand, counting down.
GTCCCTAATTCTTTCAAATCATCTTAAGTGTTTATGGAAAGAGATTCATTTTCATTTAAAATTGTTTACTGTTTTATTCATGAGGACCTCCCTAAGATGATGGAGTGGAGTAATGGCTTGGTTTATAAGATATATAAGCAGCTTTCATGCTTGAGAGTCGAACTTCTTTCTACTTGAGGGGTTTCTTAGTTTCCAGCATAGTACATATTAAGTATATCATTTATTTGATTTCTTATATGGCATGATTACACTAGAACCATTTCGTAAAAGAATTTTGTCAATACAATAGATGTGTCTCGCTATTTTAGATATGCTTAAAAGTCTATCATTGAATGGCAATTCCATTTCTGATATCAACACTTTTTGGGACACATGATAATTAGATTTAAAATTGGATTATAAAACGAAAGTTATGTTTGATGAACTTGTTAGAAAATTAGGCTTCAATAACCTCAACTTATATCTAACATGGACCTACCAGTAGCACATTGTGCGTCTTTTCCATCATTTCCCTCAACATGCAATTTAGTTTTCCACAAGGCTTCTTATTATTATAGTCCATGAGAAATATACATCAGAAATTTAATGCACAAACGTCTATTATGCTATTTATTTACTTTACCTATTTCTGAAGCAAATTTCTTTTCATGGTTAAGAGCAAGTTGTAATTCTAGAATACAATAAGCTTCAACCTGGCTTGTTTAAATTAATGAACTGATCTATTTTAGTGAACTGTCCACCGTTGAATTTCTACCCTGAAAAGTAATTATGAAGAGATAAAAAAAAGATGGCAGCATCAATGTGCTGAAATATGTAGAAACTCGAGAAGGTTAGTGTGCAATCTTATGCTATGTTTCGTTCATTCATACATTTTTGGAACCATTTTATTATTCTTCTGACAAATAAAAAATGTTATTCTGTTATACTGTGGAGAGCAGATTTCAGTACTAGTAGTTATAAATTTAGCATACAGATTAGCTTATTGCTGGTATACTATGACCTTGCATGAAAATGTTAGTTGAGCTTTATTAGGGAGAGGAACATGGGAATTGGGTGATATGTGTGTTCTTTAAATCTCCTTTATTCCTCTTACAAGGTCAAATATTTATTCTTGTTGGCTCTTCTTTTATGCATAAAGTAAAGCATTCCAAAGGGAGAGGGAATTTACATACCCTTAAATCACATACAAATTTTAAAATTATTTACATACATGCTTCCTGACTTTTAGCATGTGAATCCTATGACAAGCTTTGAGGGCCCGCCTTAAATTATGAATTGATCACTACTCTTATTCTTTGCTTCTTATGGTTGGATATTTATATGAATCATGGAGTGGGCGTGGGAAGGCTTGGGTTTAAAGGCGGTGATTACATTGTTTATGTGTGCTTAGACGAGGGATACGAGGTAAGATGAGACTATCACTGAATGGTGAGGCTAGGGACTGACGATACTATTCGCCGACTCTTGATAGGATTGTTGCCCCCGACACCCTTAGATCATCAGTAGTCCTAATTCGATTAGGATGACTAACTTGTGGATTACACTACCTTTTAAAAAAAATTATAAAAATGAAACAAAAATGATCTTTTGCTTGCTAAAGAAATGTAATTTGCATGAAAGCAAGCCTAAACAACAAACTTTGCTATAAAAATTAATGAATTTTGGTAAAAATTTATAAAGGTTTATGGTTAGTCATCCGCATTGAGTTAGGACTACCCTCTGTAGGTGGTCGCGTTGGTAGCTCCTATTCAAGGTCGGGAAGCACACAGTTCAGCTCTGAGCCTACCCCGACCTGATGCTTACGGTCCTCTTGCTTTCTTCGGATTACTCGTACTTTTCATACGGTTTTATTCGAGTTTTTGTATATTACTCGTGATTTCCTTTGGGATTTTATTCGTGTTTCTGATGATTTTCTTTGAGTCACTATGAGTCGTTTTGTAGCTTTCCTCGAGATCTTCGGAGTTAGCAGACCGGTAAGGTATACAGGTTTGTTTTATAATTACAATATTTCATTTCTTTTACTGCGCACCTTACTGCTTTTCCTTACTTACTGCATCATACTATATACATGCTTGCGATTGCTACTGTTTACTACTCGTTGACTGCATGTACACCTGTGATTGGTACTGTTCACTGCTGATTACACTTCGTAGCATGTTTCTTCTATTATTAGGTTACTTTTTAGAGACTTGCAGGGGACTTTAGGATAGAGGCCAGGAGAAAACCCAGTTTGGGAGGTACCCCGCGACGGGCCCTGAGACCCAACAATAACTATGCATATAAACATAAAACATAAACTCTGGACCTACGATCGTTACAATGAGGAGTTCAGAATTTGGAGCAAAACCTCGAGGGCAGCCCGGCGAGGATGCAGTGGACAAAGGATGACGATCTACAATGAACGAAACTGGTCTACATCAGCAAAACCCCCTAGTTTAAACAACAAACCCGTAGGATTGGCGCGACGTAAATCCTCACCCTGTATTTTAGGCTTTTGCACAATTCTATTGTGCAATATAAGTCTTAATACTTTAGTTTTCCGAGGTTGCCGTGCGGTATGGTGTAAATCTACCTATCTTTTTATGTTATTCGTACGATCGAGTATCGTGCGAATATAAGCCCTGAATAATAAAACAGACAGGATGAAATATTAAATAACATCTTCTCAAATTTAAACCAAACAAATAGGATAGTTGGGAAGTCACCGAGACTTGTCTCGGATCCGTGACATCCCCTACCTTTTCGTTCCTTTGGACTCCTAAAATAACTGTTCCTAATTTGATCCATTCCCTTTTGAATTTCCAATGTCCAATCTTGAAAACTTTAAACTTTGAAATTCTTGAAAGCAGAACCAGCCGATCTTAATCGAGAGTTTTCTTAAGTGATTCCTCGTCACTTAAGATGTAATTAACTATAGGGACTTTCCCTTATAGGGAACTTTAAGAACCCAGGTAATATAAACCCTGTTTAATTTCTTTATATTAAGCATGGGAACTTGTCGGCTTATAAAATTGATTTGCAGACTAAACGGGCGTCACAAATCTTCTAGTTTATTTAATCGAGCCCCACCATCCAGCAGTGCATCTATTCTTCGGGATGGATACACGGTTTGTGGTGTGGTGTTTGTTTATATAAACTATTTAGGATGTGAGATCAGTTTGATTTCATATCTTAAAATTTTCAAACTTAAATTAATTTTTCAAAATTAAAATGCTATTTTTCAAATTAACTATATATTTAAATTAAATTTAAAACGTAAAATTTTGCTGACAATTTCTGTAGGCGACCCCTTTTCAAAATGCAAACCTAAAAGTATGCCGACAATTTATGGCGACTCTGCTGGAGAATAGTTCCTCTCTCCTTAAATAATCAGATGGTTTTGCTTTCATAAATCGGTAGTGAGTCCATGCTCCTAGTGAACTAAACTACTGTTCTTTCTGTTGGCATACCTCGCTCATTTCTGTCTTGAGCGAGTATAGTCAACTCTTTTTTAGATTCTAGAGCCACTGTTTAGACACCCCTATACAGAGAGGTTCCAGAATCCTTTCGCCTCTCAAAGATGAGGTAGACCCCCAATAGGTGTGTTAGTATAAGAGCGTTTTATCGAGGTGAGTTCGATGCGAATTCAACCTCTTCTAAACCTCTCCCAAAGATGAGGTAGACCCCCAATAGGTGTGTTAGAATAAGAGTGTTTTATCGAGGTGAGTTCGATGCGAATTCAACCTCTTCTAAATCTCAGACTGGGTCCGACACTTCATTCCTTTTTGGGTTTGACTTGTTGCAAACATGTCAAACTGAAATTTCACACTGATAACCTTTCAATAAACTCTAAACAAAATAAAGTTTGTCAAAATTTCAAATCAAAATAAAATTCTCAAAACCCATGGAATACACAATAATAAAACAAAATGTAAAAAAATTGAAATAAAAAAAAATTCGCATGAATAAATTTTAGAGAATGCCCAGTTCACAGGACAAGTGCGTTAACTTGAGTATTACCGTTGAAATTACAAGGCACATGACGTCACAGATTTCCAAAAGTTTTTTTCAAATGACAGAAAGGATGACATTGAGTGTTTTATCGAGGTGAGTTCGATGCGAATTCAACCTCTTCTAAATCTCAGACTGGGTCCGACACTTCATTCCTCTTTGGGTTTGACTTGTTGTAAACATGTCAAACTGAAATTTCACACTGATAACCTTTCAATAAACTCTAAACAAAATAAAGTTTGTCAAAATTTCAAATCAAAATAAAATTCTCAAAACCCATGGAATACACAATAATAAAACAAAATGTAAAAAAATTGAAATAAAAAAAAATTCGCATGAATAAATTTTAGAGAATGCCCAGTTCACAGGACAAGTGCGTTAACTTGAGTATTACCGTTGAAATTACAAGGCACATGACGTCACAGATTTCCAAAAGTTTTTTTCAAATGACAGAAAGGATGACATTGTTGAAGCTGATCTATACATCCACTGAAGGATTGTCCAGCGACAAAGTTGCTAACAAGTTCAAATGCCATGGATTGACAATTAAAATGGATATGAGAAGGATAATAGGTAGTGGGTCCCGATCCTCCCACCACAAAACAGTCAAAAGAGACAACAACTCGATGATGAGAAAATTAAAATGGATTTGAGAAGGATAATGGGTAGTGGGTCCCGACCCTCTTACCACAAAACAGTCAAAAGAGACAACAACTTGATGATGGGTAGTGGGTCCCAACCCTCCCACCACAGCAAAAATAAAGAAATAAATAATACGCTCAAGGATGTTCAAAGTCCAACAGAAATATAATTGAGAAGGGAGTAATCCAAAGACAAAACATTTGGTGTTTTAACAAGATCACGAATTCTGAGAAGAATTAAACTAATGCCTTAATAACTAGGTCATCCCTTTAAAGAATTCGAGCTGGATCCCGAGCAAATTTCAAAAATAAATTCTGAAATTTGCTTAGGCCCTGGATGAAAAAAAGAGGAATGGTGATGATATTAGCAATTGATGGAATTCGAACCTGAAGTCATATCCTTCAATACCTAATAATTTTGACTCCAACGACAGTTTGAAGAGCGTTAGAGCGATTTCTCAAAGGCAACTTAGACAATATTTACAAATCAGTGACAAAGCAAATGACGATCGCTGCGACAGAGCTACAAGGTTACAACAACTTCGGCTGTGGTGTCCGTAGAAATAACATATCTTTGTATGTACTTAATATATATATATATATATATATATATATATATATATATATATATATATATATATATATATATATATATATATATAATTTCGATAAGTACTTGAAGAGTGAGTTATTTTCTACACGTGCCTTCGATCGATGGACGATATCTAGAAGTACTGCGCATCGTGATGTTTCCCATACAATCTTGTTCTACGAAACACAGTTGCTGCATTTGCTTGTAACTGGGTCCAAATCCAAAAACAAATTCTACTCGAAAAATTTTCAAAAAAAAAAAACTCTACATAGACTTTTCAGCATATTTCTGCATTCACAAATTTCTCTCAAACTCAAATATCAAATTACAAATCTGAATTCCCCAGTCCGATGTTGTGATTGATATCCCTTTAATTCTCTCTCATTTGAGAAAGGACCAGCTGATTCTATTGACATGGAGCCGCGAGTTTCGATTGGTTCTGTTGGCGTGGAATCATATCCATTCTCAAACACACAAACTTCTTTTGATCAACTCTTCGAGTGGGATATAAAACACCGTAATATTCCCTCTTAATCTGTTTCTTCCCACGAAATGTCTTTCAAACTTTCACAAGTTCCGCGCTCCAAATTTACATAACTTCTTCATGAATTTACACAAATTAAATTTCAGAGGTTGAGGATGCTACATCTGATACCGCATTGCTTTAGGAACTTTCCCTATTGCAATGGTTCAATTCCAAAATCAAATTTCAGAGGTTGAGGATGCTACATCTGATACCGCATTGCTTTAGGCTCTTTCCCTATTACAATGACTCAATTCCAAAATCAAGTTTTAGAGGTTTAGGATGCCACATCCGATACCGCATTGCTTTAGGATCTTTCTCTATCGCAATGGTTCAATCCAAAAAATCAAATTTCAGAGGTTGAGGATGCTACATCCGATACCGCATTGCTTTAGGATCTTTCCCTATTGCAATTGTTCAATTCCAAAATCAAATTTCAGAGGTTGAGGATGCTACATTTAATACCGCATTGCTTTAGGATCTTTCCCTATTGTAATGACTGAATTCCAAAATCAAATTTTAGAGGTTGAGGATGCCACATTCAATAACGCATTGCTTTAGGATCTTTCCCTATCGTAATGGTTCAATCCAGAAAACCAAATTTCAGAGGTTGAGGATGCTACATCTGATACCGCATTGCTTTAGGATCTTTCCCTACCGCAATGGTTCAATTCAAAAAAAAAAATCAAAATTTAAAGGTTGAGGATCACGGCATCTGATACCGCATTGCTTTAGGACCATTTCCTATCGTAATGGTTCGAATCAAAATTTTTGAGGTCGGTCGTCAACTGCCGATCCTCTTCTCAGAATTTCGAAGTCGGACGTCAATTGTCGATCCTCATTCCGAGACAAGTACAAAAACTCCAGTTCTCAACTCAGAATCCCGACATAGGTATAAGACCACCTTAAATGGAGTAAGGCATTCTATTCTCTTTTGTGCACTTTACAAAATGTTTTCGCAATTTCTGCATCCATAAATCCCAACAAAAATTCTTCAAGCTCTGCATTCATAAATCTCTGCATTCTCAAATATCAACAAAATCTTTCTCAATCTCAGCACAAACCAAATCTCAGTAAAATTCTTCATCGTCTCTGCATAAATACATCATAGCAAAATTCTTCATACTCTCTGCATAAACTGAATCTCAGCAAAAATTAATCACGAATCTCAGCAAAATTTCTCTCAATCTTTGCATAAATGCATCTCAGCAAACTCAGCAAACTCAGCAATCTCAGCATTCTCAGCCCTCAACATTCTCAACAAACTCAGCAATTTCAGCACTCTCAGCAATCTCAGCAATTCTAAGCACTCAGGATAGCCTTCGGCTCTACTCCCTTCTCAGCAATTCTCAACATTCGGGATAGGCACAGTCCTACTCCTTTCTTAGTAATCTCAATGTTTAATGCTCTCAGCACAAAATTGAAATTAAAGCACTCTGCATCTTGGATAAGCTTTATCCTAGTCTTCCTCAGCACATTTGGGATAAGCTCTATCCTATTCTTTCTCAGCATACACATTTGGAATAGGCTCTGTCCTACTTCCTTTTCAACATACAAATGCATTCGGGTGGGCCTTCGCCTTACTCTTTTCTCTACATAAAATCAAAGTTGAAATTGAAATTGAAATTGAAATTGAAATCAAAATCAAATTGAAATTGAAGTTGAAAGAAAAACAAAGTAAATCAAATCAAAATTTGAAAATTGAAATTTGAAAATTAAATTTGCATCTCTTAAATTGAAAATTCACCTCTTAATCCTCAGCGAGAGTTCTGAAATCTTCGATCTCGATCGAAGTTTCGCTAAGTACTCCCCAGCAGAAATCTTCTTCACTCTTTATTTGTTTTGTTCTAAGTGTGTGGGCTTGGAATTTCTGTATTGGTTCGTTGATTTCTTTGGTCTACGCCAATACGCGTGGTGTGCTTAGTTAGCACACCTCACTTATTGGGGGTTCATTTGTTGACCTCATTTTTGCTGAGCTCTTCCTCTCCTCTTAGTGCTTAGGATCTAGCCACAGGACTCCTATTTGACTATCCTAGAAGACTAGAGATGGGACCTACCTCGTTTTAGAAACTCGAACCAACTCCCAACTCGTTTATGAAGTTCCACATGTATAGTTGCCAACCTCTAACATTTAGAAGGTCGAAATTAACACGACGAAGCTCAAAATGAGTCTTCATAGGATCATTAAGCCCTAGGGTTTACCCCGTGCACAATTTCGCACCTTCGCGCACGAACACCCCAATTCGGACTATCGACACGTTCAAACACTGCGATTCGCATCACTCGAGCTTTTATTTTCTTCAAAATTTATCAAAATTAAAATTAAATTTTGAAACGATCGATCGCGAGCCGAAACTTCGAAGAAAGTCAAATTTGGCGCATTTTTGACCCGATCGTCGACAAATTTGTCTAGATGACTCCGGATGACGAAACAGACTGCACAACTGAATCCAGAATGTCGATTTTAGCTAGGAAGGACACCTATTTCCATTTGATTCCGTGCACAAGTGAATCACACGGCGATTGATGAATTTCAATGAAAATATAATAATAATAATAATAATAATAATAATAATAATAATATTAACATAAAAAAAAACTTTCAAAATTTCCACAACAGCTCTTCTCACCCCCATTGGCATGCCCTGGCCGCTCCTCACATGCCTCTCCCCATTTGAAATGCGTGGAGTATCCTAGCCGTTATTCCACACACAACGGCTCTCTCCGGTTATCTCGATGCACTAGCAGCCAACCCTCTCATGCACCGCACTCGCCCTCTTCTCCGTCTCGTGCCTATGTTCGCTAGCTGGCGCTCCTCCTCGCCGGTGAAAGGCCAGCCGCCTGTGAGGTCTTCTGCCTCTCCACTTTGTGAGAGAATTGATTAGGGCTGTGAGGATGGGATTCCGATATTGGCTTGGTTGTTATGTTTTCTTATTTTGTTACTCGATTTCTTGTTTGTTTGATTGGAATTTTCGCTGGTTTGCTTGACACATTTGTTTTTTTGACGGATCGGTTTTCTTTCTTGGTTACTCGATGCTTTGCTCGATGTTCTTGCTTGGTTGCTTTTTTTTTTATTTCCTTCCCTTGCTCGTTTGCTTTTTTGCCTTTATCTATCTTGCGGTTGGCCACCGCCCGAGTTCCATAGCCGGCACCGCCTTCCGGTGGTGAGTGTGGAACGTTTGTGAAGGAGAGCTCAAAACGGGGTGTTGGACTTTGGTTCCGTCGTCGGTTGTTTGTCTGTCCAGATCTGATTTTATTTTCAAGTTATGGTATGATTTCCTCTTGCAATCCGAGACGATGATAATGTTAACTCTGTTCTCAGCATGGTGATGCGATTCACTTTTCCTTGCTGCGAAGTGTTGGAACTTTAGTTTTGCTTTCATCCTTCTTCATTATTTGTTGGTGATACATACAACTACTTTGTCGTAATGGCCAAGACTGTACTTGGTATATCTGGTCATTTCAGGCCTAAATCATTGGGCATCGTGGTTGGAAATGTTTATTTGGCCATTGTTATTTCGTTTTAGCATTTTATGTTTACAGCCTACTTAAATTGGTTCGTTGAATACGAGGGAGCACTAGTATGCACTTGCTTTATGACTTTGCTTGAGTTTATTGGTGGTATTCTTAATGTTCCCTTAAGATTGATAAAAGTCAGATTTTGAAGCAAAGTTTAATTCTAAGATATGGAAATACGCAGATGGTGATATATATGTGAATGCCTCGGTGATGATCTCTATCGAGAGTAACTAGCTCTGTAATATCTATTTTGGCTTTGTTCCCTCGCATGTTCATTATTCCTGATTCATTTGACTTGAGATGAATGGGCTATTGCTTAGCGAAGAGTGCATATATGCTATTAATAGCATGACCAACGAAAGAAGGGAAGATTTATGTACTTAACATCCAGTTTTCATAAATTTACCTATCTAGCAATTAATCTTCAATTTTAAATACCTACCAGTCAAACTAAGAGACTTTCATGGCTAGTCATATCCCATTTTCATATTTACCACCGAAGCGCTAATATCTACATGCATGCCGTATATCTCCATTATTTATGTGCGCGACACTTAATTTCCATCTATCCACATGTTCGGGAACCAAATTTTAATAAATTACACATGTATCACTTTCTTCCACGTATTTACACACGTAGCACCTAGGCTTGTTTCAAGGTGATATTTACATGCATAACACTTTGACGCTCTAAACATATAAATGAATAATGTGTAGTTCATCTTGTTAAAGTTAAAAGTGGTGATATTTTGATGCGATATGAATGGTTTATGTGGCATAAAAGCAAAGATTAAAGCCTATTTGTGAGATATGTAAGTATATAAAGATGGAGAGTATATATGTAAGTGTGTGTGTGTGTGTTAATTTTCTTGACAATTTTGGTTCACAAAAATCTGAAATTTATGACTTGTTGTGTGGAAACCTGATACTCTTCTTGATCGGCATCAAAACATATATATCTGATTCGAGAAGAGGTAAATGGGTGTTCTTACTCCTTGATTCTAGTCGTTTATGACTGAGATATGATTGAAATGCTATTATAACCATCCAAAATTTACAAGGATTGCTAAGAGATGATGATGCAATGTACATATATGTTTAGAATTCATTTAACATAGCATTACCTTCTCCTAAACCGTGTTAAATTCATGGTAAAGCTAGCAATTGGTAGAAGTTTTGATTTCATTTCTTCTCTCGATGAGATCCGTTTTATGATATGTTCATAATTATTTCAGCATTTGGAAGTATGATGGTAAGGAATATGAAAAGTAAAGTTTATAATATGTGAATTTTAAGACATATAAAGACTAATTTTCTTCTATTAAATTCTTCTCGTAACGGAACAACATTTACATGTGCAATGGTGATTCATCGCCATAAGATGTTCTTTTCTCGCACTACTGGAGAAGGGGCTGTTTTGTTGGGTGCTTTCCAGATTGTAGTTCTTCTTTTGTAATATCTTGCTATGACACTAAGCATCTTGGAAGGCACGTGGACCTTGCATGCAACCGCTGCGTCGTCGTTGCTGTAAAAATAATCTATGGAACTTTATGTGGAAGAAAATCAAATTTTATTTATTCTCGCCCTTTTAGATGTTCTATATGACCGAGACATCAAGGATGACCTAGTGAAGGGGCTTCACACTTCTTAGATTTTTCTTTGCAGAGGAGATAAATCATCAAGTGACCTTTAACTAAATTTGAGAGCTCAATTACATAAGATTTCAGTGGTATGTATCAGAGCAATATAATGGCCATGAATAAAGCAGGCAATGTGGTCATTGGTATTGAAGCCTGAAGCATCAGGCTCTTGATAACGTTGTGGGAGTTTTGTAGGCAACGACTCTCTTTATTCCTATTGTCTTCTTACTTCTTCTTAACGAAAGTTTTTAATCAGCTCAAGATGTGTCTGTAAATCTTACGCATGCATGAAATTTTGTAGTTTATATTATGTGCTTGAATACATCTAATAAAGCTTTAAGAGAGACTAGTGCATTTTCTTTTCCCTTTGTTAGTGATAAACCCTTATCATACTTATTAATCTTACATTATTTTCTGTTTGACTTGAATCATTGCAAATTTTAGGGGTTTGTCTCCATGAACTTGGAGGCAGGTATTGCAATCCCCGTAATATTGTACGTTCTTAATCTTTCCTAGCTGACTCACAATGTCCCTAATTCTTTCGAATCATCTTAAGTGTTTATGGAAAGAGATTCATTTTCATTTAAAATTTTTTACAGTTTTATTCATGAGGACCTCCCTAAGATGATGGAGTGGAGTAATGGCTTGGTTTATAAGATATATAAGCAGCTTTCATGCTTGAGAGTCGAACTTCTTTCTACTTGAGGGGTTTCTTAGTTTCCAGCGTAGTACATATTAAGTATATCATTTATTTGATTTCTTATATGGCATGATTACACTAGAATGATCACAGAAAAATACATTAAGAAATTCATATCTATTTTTGATGAAATTACACTTTAAAGAAAGGTATTTTCTTTATTTTACTGCAGGAATGAAGATTTATAAGTAATGGAAGCAAAAAGCATGAAAAGGAGCAAATTTGGATAAAAAAGGAAGAAATTCATGGATAATGAACTAAGTCGCCGACGGCGAGATCGAGGCCGCCGATGGCGAGATCATGAGGAGAATTTCTGAAGGAATTATAACTACCTCGCTGATAGCGAGCCCGAGCCTGCCGACAGTGAGATCGCGCGGTTTGAAGACCTTCTAGAAGCCCCGCTGACGGCGAGGTCGTTTCCCGCCGACGGCGAGACAGTTCAAAATGCATATACATTGAACCTGGATGCTTTTTGAAAAGGTGTTTAAGCATCCCTTGGACTTTTGCCTACCTCTATAAATAGAGGCCGAATTCTAGTGCTTTAGGTGTGTCTTTTGAGTGTCATTTGTGTGTGTTTCGGAGTCTTAAGTGAGTCTTAGTGAATCTTAGTGAGTTAGAATTAGAAGTGTGTCGTACTAGAAGGAAAAGTCAAAGGAACTTCATGGAGTCCGTCGGGAGGAAATTAAGATAAGTATCTTTGTTTATTATTGTTAACTTTAAATGAAATCCATTCTTTGTTTAATTCCCATGCATTCTGAGTAGTTTTCTTAGTCTTTCTCCTTGTTTATGAAAATTTTGCAAATTGATGAAATTAAATAGAAATACATAATATATTAAAATAAATTGTGATAATTTTTACTTAGAACTTAATTCACTTTCAATCGGGCCAATTGATTTGTTAAAATATGTTGAAGTATCAACTATAGTAAAAATTACATCTAATATTCGGGAAGTCAAAAGCCTTGGAAGGAGGGTGCAAATAAATAGGAAATATTATTAATCGGACGTAGAATCGAACATTTTAGTGTGACGGACTAAAATATTCAATTTGGTCCTATTGTTTGAGAGTCGAAGTGTAGATGTTAGCCCTCGGGTGAGGGGAACGTGGGAGCTTTGAAGTGGCAACCGCATCTTCCCAACCTAGCCGCAGATTCAGTAATCAAACATAGGATTAGTTAATGTTCTTTGCACCTGGACCAAAGGGTAAAGAATAGAAATGCTTCTATTTGTCACAATACAATTTAAGAATTCTATTTAAATTTATCATTCACTTAATTTTCTAAAAACGAGGAGAAGGATACTTTTTCTAAATTAATTAAATCAACCTTATTTCAAGCATTAGTTTACATTAGTTGCTGTAGTTACTTTATATTTCTGTTTACTATATTAGTAAGTAATTCCTTTAAATTTTAGCTGATACAAATCTGTTAAAAACTTCCCTGTGGGATCGATAACCAGGACTCCACTAGAGCCCTGTATTACTTGATACGATACGTATACTTGCGTAGAATCCACATTAAACATTCCATCATAAAATCTAATATATATATATTAAAACGGGATCAAGTTTTTGGTGCCGTTCCTATTAACATAATTTGCAAACATATAAAAAGTGGGTCAAGTTTTTGGCGCCGTTGCCGGGGAAGTAAAGAAATTATTTACTAATGTAACAGACTGTTTTAAAATTTATTTGAGAAAAATTGTATGCGAAAATTTGGAAACGAAAATTTAATACCTTACGATTCAGAATTAGAGCGTATAATTAAAAGAATTAGAAAACAAAAAAGAGAAATTATAAATTTAACACAAATGACAAATATTCCTGAAAATGAAAATATAAATCAACAGAGTCCATTATGAGATTATGCCAATCCTACATTAGATGAAATTCATTTAACTATTCAAAACCCTGATGTAGCTGCTAATTCGTTTGAACTTAAACCTGCAATTATTCAAATGGTACAAAATAACCAATTTAGTGGTTCACCTACTGAAGATCCTAATTTACATCTTGCTAGTTTTTTAGAACTATGTGCTACTTTCAAATATGAAGGAGTATCTAACGATGCTATTAGACTTAGACTTTTTCCTTTTTCTTTAAGGGATAAGGCTAAAATGTGGTTAAATTCATTAGCACCTGGATCTATTAAAACTTGGGGAGAGTTATCACAAAAATTTCTATCCAAATATTTTCCACCATCCAAAACTGTTAAGCTTAGAAATGATATAACTTCTTTTACTTAGTTTGATGGAGAATCAATATATGAAGCTTGGGAGAGATTTAAAGAACTTCTTAGGAAATGCCCACATCATGCATTACCGTATCGGTTAATTATTCAAACTTTCGTATAATGGATTAGTAGGATCTTTAAGATCAATCATCGATGTCACTCGGAGGATCATTAATGTCAAAACCATTTGATGAAGCTTATGCACTAATCAAAGAAATGGCAACCAATAATTTTCAATGGCCTGCAGATAGAATGAATCCGAAAAGATAGCTAGTATTCATGAAAATGATGCAATATCTATGTTAGCTTCACAAATCGCTGCTGTATCTAAAAAATTAGATCATTTTGGAATAAATTACTCTCCAACTATATTAGAAGAAAATTCATCTGGACAACTTATAGAATCCCAATCTCACTATGAAACTATAAATGCAATTAATAACAAACCCAACAATCCTTATGCGAATTATTATAATCCTGGATGGAAAAATCATCCTAATTTTAATTGGAATAATAACACAACTAATCAACCATGGATGAATAACATAACACAACCATTAAGAAATCCCTCTAATCAAGGAAATTCAAATTATAAACCTAATTATCTACATGGATTTAATAATAATAACCCACAATTTAAAGATAAGAAATTATCTATAGAAGAATTAATATTAAATATGGGTCAACATTTACAAAATCAAGGAAATCAATTACAAATATAAGGAAACCAATTACAAAATCAAGGAACAACTATTAAAAATATTGAAACTCAACTTGGACATATCGCTACCGCACTTAATAATAGAATACCTGGAACATTTCCTAGTAATGTGGAAATAAATCCCAAAGATAAGGGAAATGAACAAATTAAAGCGATACAATTACGAAGTGGAAAAGAATTAGAACCTCTAATTCAGAAAGAACTTGAAAGTCCTTTAGTACCAATGAAAATTTCTGTTGAAAAACCTCCACCACCATTTCTTTAACGACTAATTCAACCTAAAAAAGATAAACAATTTCCTAAATTCTTTGAAATTCTAAAGAAATTAACGATAAATATTCCTTTCGTAGAAGCTTTAGAACAGATGCCAAACTATGTAAAATTCATGAAAGATATTTTAAATAAAAAAAGAAAATTTACCGATAATGAAATGGTCGCACTTAGTGAAGAGTGTAGTGCTATTATTCGAAAAAGCTTCCGAAAAATTAAAAGATCCCGGTAGTTTCACTATACCTCGCGCTATCGGAGAAAAATTCTATAGAAAAGCTTTGTGTGACTTAGGAGCAAGCATCAATCTAATGCCTCTATCAATTTTTAAAAGATTAGGATTGGAAGAAATTTCACCTACTTCAGCAACTCTTCGCTTAGTCGATCGTTTTGTTACATATCCTAAGGGAGTTATCGAAGATGTATTAATAAAAGAGGATAAATTTATCTTCCCTGTAGATTTTATTGTTTTAGATATGAAGAAGATAAAAAAATTCCTATCATTTTAGGAAGACCATTTTTAGCCACTGGAAAAGCTATAATTGATGTTCAGAAAGGAGAATTAACTATGAGAGTAAATGACCAAAAAGTAACTTTTAATATTGCTAAATCAATGAAATATCCTACGCTAGAAAAAGATGATGAGTGTTTTCGAATGGAAGTACTCGATCACTTACAAAAAGAACATTTTAAGGAATATTATGAAGAAAAATTAGAAAAAGAAAATACTGAATTAATTGAAAAAGCCAATATAAATGAAGAACTAGATTATATTCAAGAGAAATTTAAATTTTTGGATAACACAAACAATTCTAAAAAAAATATAGTTCCATCGATTATTAAACCTCCTGAACTTGTGTTAAAAATATTACCTAATCATTTGAAATATGCTTACTTAGGTAATTCTTCAACTCTACCAGTTATTATTTCCTCTGAATTAAATGAATCTCAAGAACAAAAACTTTTAGATACATTAAAAAAATATAAGAAAATTTTTGGTTGGACTTTAGCAGATATTAAAGGAATTAGTCCTTCAATCTGTATGCACAGAATTATTTTAGGTGATGAACATAAGCCTAAAGCAGATCCGCAAAGGAGATTAAATTCGATAATGAAAGAAGTAGTTAAAAAGGAAATTTTAAAATGGTTAGATAATGGTATTATATATCCTATTTCTGACAGTGCTTGGGTAAGCCCAATGCACTGTGTGCCTAAGAAAGGAGGTGTGACCGTAAAAGCTAATGAAAATAATGATCTTATCCCTATAAGACAAGTTACTGGATGGCGAATATGTATTGATTATAGAAAATTAAGCACAGCCACCAGGAAAGATCACTTCCCTTTACCATTTCTAGACTAGATGTTAGATAGATTAGCCGGACATAAATATTTTTGTTTCTTAGATGGATATACCGATTATCATCAAATACAAATTGCTCCTGAGGATCAAGTAAAAACTACATTTACTAGTCCTTATGGAACTTTCGCTTTTCGAAGAATGCCTTTTGGATTATGTAATGCACCTGCAACATTCCAGAGATGTATGATGTCTATATTTAGTAAATTAATTAATAATGGAATAGAGGTATTTATGGATGATTTCTCTGTATTTGGAACAACATTTGACACATGCTTAAATCATCTTGAAAAAGTATTTGAAGTATGTGAAAAAACTAATTTAGTTCTTAATTGGGAGAAATGTCAATTTATGGTTATAAGCGGCATTGTATTAGGGCATAAAATTTCAGAAAAAGCCATGGAAGTATACCCTGCAAAAATTCAAGTTATAGCTAAATTACCGCCTCCAACTACGGTAAAAGGGGTAAGAAGTTTTCTTGGACATGCTGGATTCTACAGACGTTATATTAAAGATTTTTCAAAAATTACTAAACCTCAATGCCAACTTCTTGAAAAGGACAAGAAATTTGAATTTACAACTGAATGCCTGAATGCTTTCGAATTATTAAAAGATAAATTAATTACAACACCTATAATAGTTTCACCTAATGAGGAGAAACCATTTGAGCTTATGTGTGATGCTAGTGATTATGCTATAGGAGCAGTTCATGGGCAAAGATACGATAAGATTTTCAAGGTTATATACTATGCTAGTAAAACTCTAAATGATGCTGAAATTAATTATACAGTTACTAAAAGAGAATTGTTAGCAGTTGTATATGCTTTTAATAAATTTTGGCATTATCTAATAGGAACTAAATGTATTGTGGATACTGATCACTCCGCTATAAAGTATTTAATGCAAAAGAAAGATTCTAAACCAAGATTAATTAGATGGATATTATTAATGCAAGAATTTGATTTTGAGATCATTAACAAAAAGGGAACTGATAATCAAATTGCAGATTATTTATCAAGATTAGAAAATCATGAATTATCTGATACTGATAATGAAATTTTAGACAGTTTTCCTGATGAACAACTTTATAATATAAATGAGTGGAGAATACCTTGGTATGCTGATATAGTAAATTATATTGTAAGTGATATTTTACCCTCTATGTTAAACTTACAACAACAAAAAAAAATTCTTTCATGATACTAAAACATACTTTTGGGATGAACCATACCTATATAAGCAATGTAAGGATTTAATTATTAGAAGATGCGTGCCTTATGAAGAAACTGAACCAATTATTCAATAATGTCATGATTCTGATTTTGGAGGACATTTTGGGACAGATAAAACTGCATATTAAATTCTACGATCTGGATTCTATTGGCCTACTCTATTTAGAGATGTATATAGATATATAAAAACCTGCGATAAATGCGAAAGAGTAGGAATCATATCGAGAAAAAATGAAATGCTTCTGAATTTTATATTAGAAGTTGAAATTTTTGATGTTTGGGGATTAGATTTCATGGGACCTTTTATTCCTTTATTTGGAAACTCATATATATTAGTAGCTGTTGATTATGTTTCAAAATGGATCGAAGCACAAGCTTTACCTAGGTGTGATGCTAAAAGTGTTTCAAAATTTTTAATGAAAAATATTTTTACTAGATTTGGAATGCCGAGAGTGATGATCACTGACGGAGGAACTCATTTTAGAAACAAATATATTTACAAACTAGTAGAAAAATATAATATTATGCATAAGATATCAACTGTTTATCATCAACAAACTAGTGGATTAGCTAAAGTTTCTAATCAAGAGATTAAGCATATATTAGAAAAGTCTATAAACCCTAATAGATCAGACTGGTCTGTAAGACTAGACACTGCATTATGGGCATACAGGACTGCTTATAAAACTCCAATTGGAATGACTCCTTACAGGCTAATATATGGAAAAACTTGTCACTTACCAGTTGAATTAGAACATAAAGCATATTGAGCGATTAAAGAGTTTAATTATAATATGAAAGAAGCTGGTGAGAAGAGATTGTTACAATTAAATGAGTTGGAAGAATTAAGGAATGAATCATATGATAATGATAGGATTTATAAAGAAAGAATTAAATTATGGCATGATCGGAAGATTAATCAGAGAAATTTTGAACCAGGACAAGAAGTTTTGCTATATAATACTAGATTGAAATTATTTCCTGGGAAATTGAAATCTCGATGGTTAGGACCTTTCACCATAACTCAAATATTTTCATATGGAACTATAGAAATTGAAGATCCAAAAACAGGACATAGATTTAAGGTAAACGGACATAGATTAAAACCATATTTCGAAGGTAGAAGACCAAATTTTAAAGAGGTTTTAATGCTTAGTCAACCTGATTACTAATTGAAATTAGGTCGGGCTGACGACGTTAAACCAAGCGCTTTATGGGAGGCAACCCATAGTAGTCTTTTATTTTAATCATCTACAAATTAGAGAGTCTATATTTTTAAAACAAATCCTACTACTCAAATTTTTAATTAGAATCATCACAAATTCGAACCTATATGATAAGATCAGAAAATATTCGGACCAGAGCAAAATTGGGCGATTTTCACGAATCTCGCCGACAGCGAGATCGTGTGCCATTACTCAATTCGGTTTTAAAACTAGCTCGCCGACGACGAGAAACTTCCCGCCGATGGCGAGACAATTGAAATTTTGGTTTCTTAAAGATTTTCGTGCGGTTTTGGACGATTCTAAGCCATTTCTTTGTAGGAAATTATCCCAAATCCAATTTTAAACCATTTTCTTCCTTAGAAACGATTAGAGACCAATCCTTTCAATCCGAAATGGCCACCAAATTCTTAGAAACCACAAAATCTGAAGTTTTTAACCAAAGAAAATTCTTCAGTTCAGAGGCGCAGCGTATCTTCAACAAAGGCTTGATGAAGAAAAGACTCATTAAAGAAAGGGGATTTGTCAACAGAGGAGTAGAGAATTCCACCACCAAAATCGAAGAAATGATCGCACAGCGGCATTGGGAGGTATTTTGTTATACGACATCCGCTGTAATTATTCCAGTAGTGAAAGAGTTTTACTCTAATTTACTTGTGATCAACCATGAAAATGTCTACGTCAGAGGAAGATGGGTAACATTTACTCCTTCAAGGGTAAATGAATTATTTTCTATAGAAAATACCTCTGTTTGTCATTATTCCAACTTTGTGCCTTCAAGATACAATATGAACAAGATCTATAGATACTCGATCGACGACCCCGATGATTGGGAGTTACGCGAAGACGGGTATGTCGGCTTTTTCCGCATCACTTCTTAACCCCGTCTCGAAGCAACGACATTTCTTTATCTCATCCAAATTATTACCTACTATGAGAGTAAATAAAGTTTCAAAGGAATACACTATATTAAACTACTGTATTCAAATTGGACTACCTATCGATGTCAGATCAATAATAGTAAAGTCTGCATTGGGATTGATTGTGCATGGGTAAGTTCATGGACTTGGACACCCATCGACCATATTTGCTTTATGCAGTCAGTACCAAGTTTCTTATGAGGCTTGGGAAAAAGAACTTTTGACATGGAAACCACTTGATCCTACTGATATGTTTCCAACCTTGGATAACAACGATGAGATTACCATTATTTCTGACAGAGCATCGCAGAACAATCCTTTAGCAAGGCCCCTTACTGATAAAATAAATTTCATTCTGAAGAAGATTAAAGGATTGGAGAAAGAATTACAAAATGTGATGAATTCCATCGACAATATCTCTGATATGTTTGATCACACTGACTGGAGGATGAAGGAGCACTTTGATCAAACTGGACATTTAGAGGCTAGTTTTATTCACTTACTAAGACAGAAGGGATGGATTAATGAAGAATCTACTACAGAATTCCCTTTCAGGCCTTTCTACAATTTATTTGTGCACCTGCGTCGCATCGGGAATATCAGAGAAGATGATAGTTCAGACACTGAAGAGTAGGAAAGATTTCGATTTTATGTCATATTTGCGTATATATGTGTTGATTTGGATTTAGGTTTTATTATAATTTAAATTTTAATTTGATCATCTCATATTTGATGAGATTATTTGTAATTTTTATATCTCAGCATTTAGAGTATTGTGGTGTGGATTGCGATGCTGAGTTTTATGGATTTGAACATTTAAGTTAAGTGTTGTTAAGCAGTTAGTGTGAAATTTGTAAGTTTCATGGATTTTATATATAAAGTTTTATTGTTTGTGTTGTGTGAACTTATTGTGAGTATAAGTATCTAATCTTTGTATTATTATTAATTTAAGAGATCGGAAGATTGATTAAGGGCAAATCGAGGTTGAAAATGATTGACGAATTTCAAAAATTTAAAATTTTTGGGATCTCGCCGACGGCGAGAATTATCTCGCCGACAGCGAGAAAACCCGCTGACAGCGAGACCGAGCTCACCGACGGCGGATTTTTCCCGAAACTTTTGCCTTATGAAATTAATTAGCTCGCCGACGGCGAGAAAAATCTCGCCGACAGCGAGATCGCGAAAAGACCTATATTTGACCAGTCAACCGACACTATTCATCATCCCCTTCCTCAAAACTTCGAAAAAATCGATCTAGGGCTTGAGAGATCTTGGATTTGAAGCGATTTAAACACATTTTAACACCGGATTTCATCTTCCCTTGATAAGAGCTTCACTTCTATGAAAAAATTTTTGATTTTCACCATGGATTTCTTCTACATTGGGAAATTTTGAAAAATTTCGAAATGTGGAAAAATATTTGGAAGAATTTCATGGAAATTGGTTTAAATGGATTTTAGATGTTATAGGAAGCCTTCATTAGTAATATTTGGGAGTTTAGTCAAAATTTTTGCAAATTTCAGAGATAAAAAATGGCTCCAAGACAAAAGCGACAAATAGATTACGACGAAACTCGATTCATTAACGCAAGAGCCCAAACTCGATATTTTCAAAACATACAAGCAAGAAAATGCATTCAAGATCGAGTTTTCAAGAATCCTGGAGGAGAAGTTGAGCGAATCATTAAGGAATGAGGATGGGAAAACTTCTGTTTTGTGACCAACAGAGCCGCTGTAGAAGTGGTAAAGGAATTTTATACGAACTTAACACAGGATGAAGATGCACTAGTTAAGGTTAGAGGATTTTTTGTGGAATTCAGTGCTGTAAGGATAAATGCTTATTACGAGGTTAGAGACACCTACACCAGCGAGTATGAAACTTTTGGAACTATGGAAAGACCACTGGAAGAAGTGATCGACTTTCTCACTGATGGGAAAGGCGTCTGGAAGATAAAGCAGTGAGAACGGGTAAACTTCCCTCTTTCTATGCTAAACACAACATCTAAAGCCTGGCATTATTTTATTTGTTCTACTTTGTTACCTACCTACCACCATAGTGAGGTAACAAGAGATAGAGCAGTTCTGAATTTCTGTATTCAGAACCAAAAGAGTATTAATGTAGGAAATATAATCTATAAGAATATATTAGCCACCTCAAGAAATGAAAGTGGAGGAGGACTAAGACATCCTGGTCTTATCTATACAATCTGCCAATTATCTGGGGTAGAGGCAAGAGATGATGAGGAATGGGTTGAGCCTATGAAACCCATTACTCTGACTAATATAAAGAAATATGAATCCCACGAAGGATGGAGATCTAGGACAAGGGATTATGTACCTTCTTCAAGTAGAGATATACCCTCTACTAGTTATGAACCCCCTCAGTACACCACTCCTAACCTTCAAGATTTGATGAATGAGTTAACCCTAAGTAGAAAGAGTTTTGAGCTATTTGGAGAAAATATGGAAAAAAGATTTGAGCATATAGACCAAAGGATTGGAGGCTTGGAAAGGAGACACGATTATGATAGCGAATATCTCCAGCAACATTCAGAGTACGAAATTGCATATTATGAAGCTGAACGTCGATATAGGAGTGGTGATTTAGATGTTGTCTTTTCTGAGTGCCCCCACTATACACAGTACCAGCCTGCTCAGCCTTCTCAACCTGGAGATCAGGGAGATGATATAGCCTGAGATTTTGATGCAGAAGATTAGAGCCTTTGTTTAGTTGTTTAGTTTGTTTAGATTTGTTGTTATTTTGGAAACTTTATTATTCTGTGTGTAATTATTACGTACTTTCACGTGGACTATGGATGTTGGTATGTTTGCTTATGCTATGATGTTAGACTTCTTATGTGTGTTACATTAGTTTGCAATTTTTTACATAGGATGTGTTGTTTAAGTTTTTATAAGTTATGAACTTTTAATATTGTTTAGATTGTTTTAATATGTTTAAGGTAGGTTAATTGATTGTATGTGTAGTAATAGATTAAGTTTTCATTTGTTATGTTTGATACTTATTTTAAAATTTCATCCCTGCACTTTCTTTTAAATACTATATGTGGAAGAATACTAACAGTACAGGTTCTGCAAGTAATGAAAAAGCCTGCAATAATTTAAAAGAAAATAAATACCTAAAGCTCAAAGGTATGATGAACTTTACTATATACTTTCCCTTTTCACTATTTAATATAGATAGAAAAATTTAAGTTTGGGGGAAGGTAGAAACACAAATTTAATTATTAAATTGTTCTCAAATTCTATTTTCAAACATTATTATCAAATGATTTTCTATAGCAGTTTTTCAATTCAATAAACATGAATTACTTTATTTAATTATTATAGAAAGTTAAATAAAATGTTTCTAGTAATTCAATTAATTAAATAGAATAAGATATTTGGTTAAAAGGAATAAGAATATAGTAAACTATTTAATGTAAGGAAAACTATATTCTAAAAATTGAAATTCTTAAGTATTTAAGTGAAAAAGAAAGGATTGAAACTCAATGAAGTAAAGGCTATGAAATATATATAAGCAAGAAAATATTTATGGTTTCAAATTTAGGTAGAGAAGTTGAAGTTCAAAATTATTAACAGGCTATCCAGATACAGTAATCCTCACTTGAAAAAGAAAAAGAGAAGGATTGAAAA
Organism: Papilionanthe hookeriana x Papilionanthe teres; assembly: GCA_022702705.1. NCBI lineage: Eukaryota > Viridiplantae > Streptophyta > Magnoliopsida > Asparagales > Orchidaceae > Papilionanthe > Papilionanthe hookeriana x Papilionanthe teres. The sequence continues at coordinate 13,148,746 of CM040432.1, read as the reverse complement.
TCAATCCAAAAATAGAAGAAAAGAAAATGAAAAGAAAAAAAGAGAGAAAAGAAAAAAAAAGAAAAATATAAGTGAGGAGAAGCTTGAGGAGATGCCTTATAAAAAATTGGCTTCAATGGATTCAACCTAAAGGGTAAAACTTAATTATATTTCTAAACTTATATATATAAATTAGTATTTTACTAAATAGTGTTTTCTTGAACTTCCTATCATCTAAATATCTTAAGTAATTTACTCTTATTAAATATAGTCATTCCTGAAATAAATAGAAATCTAGAAATCTTAGACCTGATAACTAAATAATCTTATATCTATAAAGGTAATTTAATTACTTAGAAATATTTCTATTAAACTTTACTATAATGTTATTTAAATTTAATTCATAGTATATCTGAATTGAAAAATTTTATTATAGAAATGATTATTTTTATTTAGTATTAAAATTACTTGAGGACAAGTAATAATTAAGTTTGGGGGATTTTGATCACAGAAAAATACATTAAGAAATTCATTTCTATTTTTGATGAAATTACACATTAAAGAAAGGTATTTTCTTTATTTTACTACATGAATGAAGATTTATAAGTGATGGAAGCAAAAAGCATGAAAATGAGAAAATTTAGATAAATAAAGGAAGAAATTCATGCAAAATGAACTAAGTTGCCGAGGGCGAGATCGAGGCCGCCGACGGCGAGATCATGAGGAGAATTCCTGAAGGAATTATAACTACCTCGCCGACAGCGAGCCTGAGCCCGCCGACAGCGAGATCGCGAGGTTTGAAGACCTTCTAGAAGCCCCGCTGACGGCGAGGTCGTTTCCCGCCGACGGCGAGACAGTTCAAAATGCATATACATTGAACCTGGACGCTTTTTGAGGAGGTGTTTAAGCATCCCTTGGACTTTTGCCTACCTCTATAAATAGAGGCCGAATTCTAGTGCTTTAGGTTTGTCTTTTGAGTGTCATTTGTGTGTGTTTCTGGAGTCTTAAGTGAGTCTTAGTGAATCTTAGTGAGTTAGAATTAGAAGTGTGTTGTACTAGAAGGAAAAGTCAAAGGAACTTCAAGGAGTCTGCTTGGGGAGGAAATTAAGATAAGTATCTTTGTTTATTGTTGTTAACTTTAAATGAAATCCATGCTTTGTTTAATTCCCATGCATTCTGAGTAGTTTTCTTAGTCTTTCTCCTTGTTTATGAAAATTATGCCAATTGATGAAATTAAATAGAAATACATAATATATTAAAATAAATTGTGATAATTTTTACTTAGAACTTAATTCACTTTCAATCTGGCCAATTGATTTGTTAAAATATGTTGAAGTATCAACTATAGTAAAAATTACATCCAATATTCAGGGAAGTCAAAAGCCTTGGAATGAGGGTGCAAATAAATAGGGAAATATTATTAATCGAACGTAGAATTGAACATTTTAGTGTGACAAACTAAAATATTCAATTTGGTCCTATTGTTTGAGAGCTGAATTGTAGATGTAAGCCCTCGGAGTGAGGGAACGTGGGAGCTACGAAGTGCCGGCTAATATCCTCCCGACTCTAGCCATGATTCGATAATCAAACATAGGATTAGTCAATGTTCTTTGCACCTGGACCAAAGGGTAAACAATAGGAATGCTCCTATTTGTCACAATACAATTTAAGAATTCTATTTAAATTTATCATTCACTTAATTTTATAAAAACAAGGAGAAGGATACTTTTTCTAAATCAATTAAATCAACCTTATTTCAAGCATTAGTTTACATTAGTTGCTATAGTTACATTAAATTTATGTTTACTATATTAGTAAGTAATTCCTTTAAATTTTAGCTGATACAAATCTGTTAAAAACATCCCTGTGGAATCGATAACCAGGACTCCACTAGAGCCCTGTATTACTTGATATGATACGTATACTTGCGTAGAATCCACATTAAACATTCCATCATAAAATCTAATATATATATTAAAACGGGATCAAGTTTTTGGTGCCATTGCTATTAACATAATTTGCAAACATATAAAAAGTGGGTCATAGAACCATTTTGTAAAAGAATTTTGTCAATACAATAGATGTTTCTCACTATTTTAGATATGCTTAAAAGTCTATCATAGAATGGCTATTCCATTTCTGATATCAAAACTTTTTGGGACACATGATAATTAGATTTAAAATTGGATTATAAAACGAAAGTTATGTTTGATGAACTTGTTAGAAAATCAGGCTTCAATAACCTCAGTTTATATCTAACATGGACCTACCAGTAGCACATTGTGCGTCTTTTCCATCATTTCCCTCAGCATGCAATTTAGCTTTCCACAAGGCTGCTTATTATTATAGTCCATGAGATATATACATCAGAAATTTAATGCACAAACGTCTATTATTCTATTTATTTACTTTACCTCTTTCTGAAGCAAATTTCTTTTCATGGTTAAGAGCAAGTTGTAATTCTAGAATACAATAAGCTTCAACCTGGCTTGTTTAAATTAATGAACTGATCTATTTTAGTGAACTGTCCACCGTTGAATTTCTACTCTGAAAAGCAATTATGAAGAGATAAAAAAAGATGGCAGACGACAATGTGCTTGAAATATGTAGAAACTCGAGAAGGTTAGTGTGCAATCTTATGCTATGTTTCGTTCATTCATACATTTTTGGAACCATTTTATTATTCTTCTGACAATTAAAAAATGTTATTCTGTTATACTGTGGAGAGAAGATTTCAGTACTAGTAGTTATGAAATTAGAATACAGATTAGCTTATTGCTGGTATACTATGATCTTGCATAAAAATGTTAGTTGAGCTTTATTAGGGAGAGGAACATGGGAATTGGGTGATATGTGTGTTCTTTAAATCTCCTTTATTCCTCTTACAAGGTCAATTATTTATTCTTGTTGGCTCTTCTTTTATGAATAAAGTAAAGCATTCCAAAGGGAGAGGGAATTTACATACCCTTAAATCACATACAAATTTTAAAGTTATTTACATACATGCTTCCCGACTTTTACATATATTCACATGCTTAAAGGATGAATCCTATGACAAGATTTGAGGCCCGCCTTAAATTATGAATTGATCACTACTCTTATTCATTGCTTCTTATGGTTGGATATTTATATGAATCATCGAGTGGGCTATAAGTGGGAAGGCTTGGGTTTAAAGGCGGTGATTACATTGTTTATGTGTGCTTAGAAGAGGGATACGAGGTAAGATGAGTCTATCACTGAATGGTGAGGCTAGGGAGCGACGATACTATTCGCCTACTCTTGATAGGATTGTTGCCCCCGACACCCTTAGGTCGTCGGTAGTCCTAATTCAATTAGGATGACTAACTTGTGGATTATACTAACTTTTAAAAAAATAATAAAAATGAAACAAAAATTATCTTTTGCTTGCTAAATAAATGTAATTTGCATGAAAGCAAGCCTAAACAACAAATTTTGCTATAAAAATTAATGAATTTTGGAAAAAATTTATAAGGGTTTATGGTTAGTCATCCGGATTGAGTTAGGACTACCCTCTGTAGGTGGTCGCGTTGGTAGCTCCTATTCAAGGTCGGGAAGCACACAGTCCAGCTCTGAGCCTATCCCGACCTGATGCTTACGGTCCTCTTGCTTTCTTCGGATTTCTCGTACTTTTCATATGGTTTTATTCGAGTTTTTGTATATTACTCGTGATTTCCTTTGGGATTTTACTCGTGTTTCTGATGATTTTATTTGAGTCACTATGAGTCATTTTGTAGCTTTCCTCGAGATCTTCGGAGTTAGCAGACCAGTCAGGTATACAGGTTTGTTTATAATTACAATATTTCATTTCTTTTACTGCGCACCTTACTGCTTTTCCTTACCGCATCATACTGTATACATGCTTGCGATTGCTACTGTTTACTACTCGTTTACTACATATACACCTGTGATTGCTACTGTTCACTGCTGATTACACTTCGTAGCATGTTTCTTCTATTATTAGGTTGCTTTTTAGAGACTTGGAGGGGACTTTAGGATAGAGGCCAGTAGAACACCTAGTTTGGGAGGTATCCCACGACAGACACTAAGACCCAACAATAACTATGCATATAAACACAAAACATAAACTCTGGACCAACGATCATTACAATGAGGAGTTTAGAATTTGGAGCAAAACCTCGAGGGCAGCCCGATCAGGATGCAGTGGACGAAGAATGACGATCTACAACAACGAAACTGGTCTACATCAGCAAAACCCCCCTAGTTTAAACAACAAACCCGTAGGATTAGCGCGACGTAAATCCTCACCCTGTATTTTAGGCTTTTGCACAATTTTTTTGTATAATATAAGTCCTAACACTTTAGGATTCCGAGGTTGCCGTTTGGTACGATGTAAATCCTCCTATCTTTTTATGCTATTCGTATGATCGAGTATCGTGCGAATATAAGCCCTGAATAATAAAACAGACAGGATGAAATATTAAATAACATCTTCTCAAATTTAAACCAAACAAATAGGATAGCTGGGAAGTCATCGAGACTTGTCTCGGATCCGTGACATCCCCTACCTTTTCGTTCCTTTGGACTCCTAAAATAACTGTTCCTAATTTGATCCATTCCCTTTTGAATTTCCAATGTCCAATCTTGAAAACTTTAAACTTTGAAATTCTTGAAAGCAGAACCACTGATCTTAATCGAGAGTTTTCTTAAGTGATTCCTGTCACTTAAGATGTAATTAACTATAGGGGCTTTCCCTTATAGGGAACTTTAAGAACCCATGAAATATAAACCCTGTTTAATTTCTTTATATTAAACATGGGAACTTGTCGGCTTATAAAATTGATTCGCAGACCAAACAGACGTCACAAATCTTCTAGTTTATTTAATCGAGCCCACCATCAAGCAGTGCATCTATTCTTTGGGATAGATACATGGTTTGTGTTGTGGTGCTCGTTTATATAAACTATTTAGGATGTGAGATCGGTTTGATTTCATATCTTAAAATTTTCAAACTTAAATTAATTTTTAAAAATTAAAATGCTATTTTTCAAATTAACTAGATATTTAAATTAAATTTAAAACGTAAAATTTTGCTGACAATTTCAGTAGGCGACCCCTTTTTTAAAACACAAACTTAAAAGTATGCCGACAGGAGTGCAATCGTCTGATTCCTCCAAAAGTCCCTAAATTCTCGCAATCTATCAGAGAAATCTTCCACACCCATGAAATTTTGAGATCGGTCATCCCCGAATAATTATCCTTACATTTTAGATATAAATTTATACTTTAATTATTTATAATATGGGATACTACACAAGTATACGTATCATTTATCAAGTAATATAAGACCTTTTAATTAAGCCCCGAGATATCGAACTTACAGGGAAAGGTTTAAAATTTTAAAGAAATAAGAAAAATAACTTTTTACTTTTTAAAATGATTTTGTAAAGTATGTTTTAAGATATAAAGTTTTTCAAATTTGTTTTTTGTATTTTCTGAATAAAAAGTAAAGAAAACAACTAAAGTTAACACAACTATAAAATAGTATGAAAGCAAATGAGAAGAAAATATCTTTTATCTCTTTCAATGAATCAATAATAATTATAGAATTTCGTTGTGGAAGTATCTCAAATGTGTTGTGCCAAATAGATGCAATTATATTCTTTATCTGTACTTAGTTCTTTAAAGAACATTAGTTAATTTGATGATTTGAAATCTTGTAGATGGGTTAGACAGGAAAGATACTAGCTCTCACTCTAGATTTCCCTCGATTCCCTCCACTTGGGGGCTAACATCTCATAAAAAAATTTTTCACTTCAAACTAAATTAACGGGCTTTAGCCTGTCACTCTAAAGTCCTCTAATTTTACTCCCCATTATAAGAATATTTTCCTATTTATTTGCACCCAATCATATGGACTACAATTCTCATCCATACAATTGGATGAGATTCTTTCCAATTGTTGATTGAGACAATACCGCAATGGATCTTACATAATCTCCCAACAAATTTTAGCATCTTAATTGGTCAAATGAAGAACTAAATGAAGTACAAGGTTGTGAATCATCACAACTTCTTCCAACATTGAAATCCTATACATCACACAACTTCCTTCCATAATTTTATTACTTCACTAACTACTCAGAATTCATGGAGAAAACACAATCACAACTTGATTTGAAAGTAGAAATCATAGTGAAAACACAACAACTTTTACTTAAAAACCAAATGTAAATCAAAGATAAAAACTTATATGAAAATCCTCTCCACAGGACTCTTGACATTTCTTTGAAACTTTGATTTCCCTTTACAAGACACAATAGAGATTGGAGCCCAACTCTTTTGACTCTAAATCTCTATTCTACTCTTAATAAAAACTAGATACAATTGATAATAAAAGTGGTGAAGTGGAAATGTGTAATCTCAACAACTCTCTAACATAAACTTGACTCTTAAGACTAATCACACCTTAAAAAATAACTATTTTTCTAATCTTCAAGTCTTCTTTTTGAAATTTTCCAAAAGTTATTTTGGTGTCTCTTCATAATATGTCCAGATTCAATGTATCCATCAAAAATGCATCCATCCGTTCAAATTTTAAATGAGTTTTGATACTGATGGGAAGTTAATGAAGTTTAAACCAAAGGATGCTTCAAAAACCCCTTCAAATTTGCACCAAAATCATATAAAATTCGTCACTTTAAGTGTTGCGCCCATGCGCTAACCAGCCGGTGCTTAGGCGCCAGACGCCAAATTTGCACATCTTTCAATTTTTTCTCCAAATTTGATCTTTTGTTGCTCCTTTCATCATAATCACTCATTTTAATTATACCCGAAAAAAAACATAAAAATATCTTTCATTAAATTGTAATATTATAAAAAATATGTATAAAAATGTGCTTAAAAACACTATATATTTTAGGTATATCAAAATCCCCCAAACATAAAAGGTTACTTGTCCTTAAGTGGCACTTAATCACATAGAAAATCTTAACATGCAAATTATGTAAATGAGTTTCTTTGAAAAGGTTTCAAAATTTTGTTCTAGAAATGACACAGTCCAATTTAGAAAAAAATTTAGTAAATGAGACTAATATAAAGTTTAGAAGGTTCTTAAGTAAAGGATAATGAAAAATATTAGTTCCCATCTAAATCAGAAATACTTGTAGTTTTTTCAAAATATAGGATTCAAACATTTTATCTTTCTTACTTAAAAATTTTCATTTGGAAATAATTCTACTTACTATATTATAACCTTAAGCTTTAGATTTTCTCAAAACTTGTATTTTAAACTTTAGTTATGGAACTAATTTTTGATTAGGCCCTTAAATCCTCACGCTTCTCATTCTTTATCTTTTCATTTTTTTTCTTCTTTTTTTTTCTCTTTTTTTTTTTATAAAGCAAGGATTACTGTATCTGGATAGGCCTTTAATGGTTTTGAATTCCACCCTTTCATTTACAATAAATGTCTGATATATATCCTTAACTTAAAAATCATAACAATTGTGTTTAAAATTATTTCCCAGTAAAAGAAATTTAAGCTTTAAAAAATAAAAGGTCAAATCTTCTATTTATCCAAAAATACAACACTTCTTACTAAAGATAGTTTAGCAATATTTAACATTTCCTTACTAAGAAATTTTTAACTTTAAAATTTTCATCATTGCTATAAATTTTATTTAAATTCTCTTACTCATTTATATATTCAAAATTTTGCTTCCCTAATATAACGTCATATGCTTAATTATTTTCAATCAAAAATCAAATTTTATTTAAGTATTCTTGAGAACAAATAAAATTTTAGTTTTTAAAAGATTATTTTTCTTTAAATTCCCCTAAACTTTATATTTTTTAATAGGATAAAACATTTAAGCATAAGAAATGATACATGGGTAAGAATTAAAAACTAGAACAACATGCTTGCAGGAATTTTAATATTCTAAATATGCAAGTATAACAGTTTAAAAACAAGGAGTAAAAAAGAAGCAAATTCAATTTTTCAGTTTTTCATAAAATTAAAATTTTAAAATTGTAAAGGGCTTCTACAATAGTGGAGGTTTTTAAAGCAAATACACACCAACACAAATCACAACATACTCGAAAATAAATAGTAGCAAATTTTGAAAAGTTTAAACATGCTATATAAATAGTGGTCTCTAATAATGTTCTAAAATTTTCTAATATTTATAGAAATTAAATTAGACAATACTAAAAACTTAAAAACTAAAACACATAAAAACATTTACTACAAAAAACACATCACAGATTACATCATAAAATGTCAATCCAACACATAGCGTCTGAATGTGCATACTAGAAAATAGTTTAACTATAATCTACACAACATCAAATTCCATAGCAAAATACATTATATCACATATGAAAACTTAGATGAGATAAAATAATACCATGCCTTTGAAGTGGCATTTAATTTAGAGGCTTGAAAATTCACTCTTTTGTCATTTGTAATCTTCCACAAACCACTTCCATCAGTAAGAAATGCCATAATCTCCTCTAACTTTCCCTCAAATGGATGAAAATTTGCATAAAAACAAAACATCACAGGAGGCAATCGGTAAAAGTATTAATTACCGTAGATGAAAAATCCACTTGTTGCCACCTAACCATCACCAAATTATCTTCTGCTACTGGCAAGTTAGCATAGAACTCTCTCAGCACAGAAAAAACTGCAACTCCGGAGAAGCAACAGTATCTTTCCCAATTCCTTCTAGCAATCATCTCCTCAATTTCTCCTCTTGGTTTACGAAAAACTTACTCTGGAATCAATTTCCGCGATGCGAGTGCATCGACGTAACGATTCTCCACTTTAGAAATGATAGATTTGTGGGAATCAAATTTTTCTTTTCCTTTCGAGCGTTTTGACTTTGGATCCATCTCTAAAAATTCACAAAAAATTCACCATAAATTCCAAATTTAAACTAAACTTGTTAACTCAACTTCTAAAGACATACTCCACTAAATCAAAGCAATTTTTCATGTTTTTTTTGCAAATTTTCACAAAGAATAGTGATTTTTAGATTTTCCAAAAATGTACTCAAAATATGTGGTGAAAATAAAAAATTTTTAGTTAGGAGTAGTGATCATACCTTAAGGAACTCAAATCCAACAAATTTCGACGAAATTAGTTCTAAAATGATCCAAATAGTGATGCCCTAGTCTCCTATTTTGTAAAACTGAGAGGTTGAAGGTGATGGGGATGTTAGAATGACAAATTTCAGGTTTCTAACTGCTAAAAATCAATTTTCGCAAACTGGCACATATGCGCAAGGCATACGGCGCTTAGCTGCGAAATCTAGCGCTTATGCGCCGTCGGTTTGGCGCCTAGGCGCCAATGCCCAAAATTTGACAATTAAGTTAATTCCATCAAAAATTTGAGTTAATAACCTTTAATCACTTTAAATAATTATTTCTACACATAAACTCTTCTAATACTCCAAAATTACACATTAATTTCCAATGATTTCACACAAATTTCACAAACACAAACTTATATTACTTAAATATCAAACCCACTTAATACAAACTACAAATTTTTATCCAAAATTTTTGGATGGAATTCTCAAATACATATGTTCAAACATATGTAATTAAACACTAACTTACATAATTAAGATGTATCACGCATATGTAAAGTGCAACGAACACAAATTTTAATGAAAATCAAACTTGAAACACTAAACACACATAATCAAACCATAAGACTACACATAATTTAGTTCCACTCTCCATTAGGTGAAATATATTCAGACCATAAGACTACACATAATCAAACCATAAGACTACACATAATTTAGTTCCAATCTCCATTAGGTGAAATATATTCAGAACCACCACTAGTTACATTTGACCCATCTGGAATGTAAATCTGATAAAACAGGCGATGATTAAAAGCTCCTACATCTTCTTCTTCCATCCATTTGTTCTTCAGATACATCACTCTATTCGCTTCTTCCACATGACTTGTATGATTGAATTGCATTTTGAGTTGCCATCCAATGTGCGTTAAATGAGCAATAATTTCATTTACCTTTGCATCGATAGTCTCCACATCGACCTCAATCTATGTAATCCTTTCTGCTATTCCTTGGTTACTCACAGCCAGAAATCCATTATATAACTCTTGCGCACTATCACAAATAAACTTCTTAATGTTGGCTTCCTCTTTCTTCTTAACTTCACTCTCCTAAGAAGACATTTTTGCACTCAAAATACTCTTTCAGAAGACTCAGGAATAAAAATAGGAACTGTGGCAAGTATTTCATAAATTCAGGGCCTTTTTATAGACTTGGAAATGTACAAAACTGACTCTAGACATGTTAAAACTCCTTAATAACTCCAAAAACTACTCAACCACGATTTTGGCTTCTAGAACATCATTTTTCACATTTTTTATAACTGTGTCGTCTATGCGCCAACCTGCGGCACATAGCCGCCAGTGCAAATTCTTGCACGGTTCTGCCAAATGTCAAAATCTTCATTATGATTCCTTTAAGTCATTAAAAAAGGTCAAATAAACACCACTATAACATAAAAAAACTCCAAAATGCTACCACATTTCTCAAATCAAACCAAATAAAAACACACAAAGAAAACATAGAATAAAGCACACCGATAAATATGGGCTGCCTGCCACAAAGCACTTGGTTTAACGTCATCAGCCTGACATACCCAGAGCTTATTCTGAGTGACCCAACATCAGATTCTCATCAGGTTTAGATTGATCGACTGAAAAGTAAGGTTTAAGTCTATGACCGTTCACTTTAAATATTTTTCCAGTCTTAGGATCTTGAATATCCACAAGTCTATATGAATTAACTTTCTTCACAATAAATGGGCCTGCCCATTTGGACTTAAGTATTCCAGCAAAAATTCTAAATCTAGCATTATACAGTAAAAATTTTTGCCCTAACTCAAGATTTTTCGTAAGAATCTTCCGATAATGCCATAATTTCATCTTTTCTCTATATATCTTAGCATTTTCATAAGATTCATTCCTTATTTCTTCAAGCTCATTTAATTGCAACAATCTTTTCTCCATCATCTTTTAAAATAAAATTGAACTCTTTTATAACCCAACATGCTTTATGCTCAAGTTTAATTGATAAATGACAAACTTTTCCAAAAAGTAGCCTATATGGGGACATTCCTATATAACTTCTGTAAGCAGTCCTATAGGCCCACAAAGCATAATCTAATTTGATTGACCAATCATTTCTATTTGGATTAACAGTCTTTTCCAATATTCTTTTAATTTCACGACTGAATAATTCAACCAAACCACTTATCTGCGGATGATAAGCAGTAGCAATTCGATGGTTAATATGATATTTCTTTAGTAACTTCTCTATAATCACATTTCTAAAATGACTTCCCCCATTAGTTATGATTATTCTTGGTACTCCAAATCGGCAAAATATATTCTTTTTAAAAACTTTGCAACTCTTTGAGCATCACATCGAGGTAAAGCAACAACTTCTATTCATTTAGATACATAGTCTACTGCTCTCAAAATGTATATATTTCCGAAAGATGGTATAAATGGTCCTATGAAATTTAATCCCCAAATGTCAAATATTTCAACTTCTAACATATAATTGAGGGGCATCTCATTTCTTCTAGAAATATTGCCTACACGTTGACATTGATCACAATTTTTAATATAAACATTAACATCCTTAAAAGTTGTAGGCCAATAAAATTCAGATTTTAAGATTTTATATGTAGTTTTATCAACTCCAAAATATCCCCCATAATCAGAATTATGACATTTTTGAATTATTTCATAAGTTTCTTCTAAAGGTACACATCTTCGAATAATCAAATCCTTTTCTTGTTTATATAAAAACCAGTCATCCCAAAAATAAGTCTTAGCATCAGATATAAGTTCTTCCTCTCCTGGTATGTCAAACCATAGGGTAAAATATCACTAACAATAAAGTTTACAATGTCAGCATACCACGTAACACACCACTCATTAACATCAAACAATTTTTCATCAGGAAAATTTTTATTAATTTCTTCAACATCACAGAGAGATTTTTTAGTTTCAAGCCTGGACAGATGATCAGCAATTTAATTATCAGCACCCTTCATATTTACTATTTCGAAATCAAATTGCAAAAGAAGAATCCATTTAATCAATCTTAGTTTTGCTTCATTCTTATTCATTAAATACTTAATAGTAGAATGATCAGTATGCTCCACACATTTAGTTCCATTAAAATATGATCTGAGTTTATCAAAGGCAAATACTATAGCTAATAACTCTTTCTCAGTAGTGGTATAATTTATTTGAGCTTCATTAAGAGTTTTACTAGCATAATAAATCACTTTGAAAATTTTGTCATATTTCTGAACTAAAACAACTCCAATAGCATAATCACTAGCATGACACATTAAATCAAATGGTTTTTTCCAATTAGTTGAAACTATAACAAGTGCAGTGATTAATTTTTCTTTTAATGTTTCAAAAGCTTTTAGGCAATCATCATCAAAATTAAAAAATATATGTTTTTCCAGCAAACGAAATAAAGGCTTCAAAATTTGTGAAAAGTCTTTAATATAACGCCTGTAAAATCCAGCATGTCTCAGAAAACTTCTAATTCCATTTACATTAGTTGGGCAAGGTAAATTAGATACATCTTCAATTTTCGCAGGATCTACTTCCATACCATTTTCTGATATACGATGTCCCAAAATAATTCTTTCTGCTACCATAAATTGGCATTTCTCCCAGTTAAGAACCAAATTAGTTTCTTTACAGCATTTCAAAACTTTAGATAGATGTTCTAAACAAGATTCAAATGAAATTCCAAACACTGAAAAGTCATCCATAAAAACTTCAATTCATTTTTCTATTAAATCACAGAAAATTGCCATCATACATCTCTGAAATGTAACAGGGGCATTATATAAACCAAAGGACATTCTTCTAAAAGCAAAATCTACCATGTAGACTGGTAAATGTTGGTTTCTCTTGATCCTTATGAGCAATTTGAACTTGGTGGTAACTAGTATATCCTTCTAGAAAACAATAATATTTATGCCCAGCTAGTCTATCCAACATCTGATCTAGAAAAGGAGTGGGAAATGATCTTTCCTGGTGGCAAGGTTTAATTTTCTATAATCAATGCATAGTCTCCATCCTATAACTTGTTTTACTGGTATTATTTCATTCTTTTCATTCACAATTACAATAACTCCTTTCTTAGGTACATAGTGAATAGTACTAACCCATGCACTATATGAAATAGGGTAGATAATTCTAGCATCCAACCACTTTAAGATTTCTTTCTTAACAAATTCTTTCATGATAGGATTTAATCTCCATTGAGGATCAACCCAAGGTTTACAGTTATCCTCCATAAAGATTCTATGCATACAAATTGAAGGACATCAGCTATTGTCCATCCAAAGGCTTTCTTATATTTCTTTAAAATTTCAAGCAAACTCTCTTCTTCTTTTTCAGTTAATTAAGAGGAAATTATAACTGGCAAAGTTGAGGAATCACCTAAAAAGACATACTTTAAATGATTAGGAAGCATCTTTAAATCAAGTTCAGGAGGTTTTTCAATTGATGGACCAAAAGATTCATCTTTTTCAGTCATGTCCAAAATTTCAAAATTTTCATGAACATAACTTAAATCTTCCTCATGAAAATCTTCAAAATCTTGTAATTCCTCTTCTTGCTTGTGATCCAATTCTTTACTTTCAGATTTTTTTTCATAAGTTAACTTGAAATGACATTCACTCAAATATTTGATAACATCCATCCTATAACATTTATCATCTTTACCTCTTGTAGGATATTTCATTGACTTTGAAATATTGAATGTAATAGTTTGATCATTAACTCGCATTTTTAATTCCCATTTTTGCACATCTATCATCGCTTTGCCTGAGTCTAGAAAAGGTCTCCCTAAAATTATGGGTATCTCTTTATCTTCCTCCATATTCAACACAATGAAATCAACAAGAAAAATAAATTGATCCACTTTTACCAAAATATCCTCTATAAATCCTTTAGGATATGTGATCAAATGACTAACTAATTGCAAAGTTATAGTGGTAGGGCTTATTTCTCCTAATCCCAGTCTTTTGAATATTGATAATGACATGAGGTTAATGCTTACACCCAAATCACATAAAGCTTTTCCAAAAAATCTGTCTCCGATTGCACATAGGATTATGAAACTTCCAGGATCTTTAAGCTTTTCAGTAAGCTTTTTCTGAATTATTGCACTGCACTATTCACTAAGGGAAACCGTCTCATTATCTTCAAACTTCCTCTTTCTATTGAGAATATCCTTCATAAATTTCACATAGCTTGGCATTTTTTCTAAGGCTTCAGCAAATTGAATGTTAATTGTAAGCTTCTTAAATATTTCCAAGTATTTTGATTATCCAATTTTTTTTATCAAAGTCTCTGAGGAAATGGAGGTGGTGGTTTTTTTAAATCAACCTTAGCTGGAGCAATAAGTTTTTCCAAACCTTTCAGAGCGTCCTCTTTTAGTTTTTCAATTTCTTCTTTCTCTCCTCCAGTCTCTTTTTGAACTCTACCTTCCAACTCTCTTCCACTTCTCAACTGAATAGCTTGTACTTTCTCTTTAGTTTTATCTCTTATATTTACTTCAGTATTACTAGGAAGTGATCCTTGGGATCTATTACTTAATGAATTGACAATATGTCCTAATTGATTCTCAATATTTCTGATTGTAGCTCATTGACTTTGTAATTGATTTCCCATTTATAACATAACTTCTTCAATAGAAAACTTCTTCTCCTTGTATTATGAAGTATTATTAAAACCTGGAGGATAGATTGGTCCATAACTATTATTCCCTTGGTTATTCCAGTTTCCCAATGGGTTTACTTGGTTGTTTACCCATTCTTGATTACTACCACCCTGATTATGGGTATTCTAGTTAAAGTTTGGATGGTTTTTCCAACCTGGGTTATAATAATTAGAATATGGGTTATTAGGCTTACTTATATCATTCAAAGCTTCTGGTGAAGTTTGATAATCAACCATTTGGCCTAATTAATTTTCTTCAATCATGGAAGTTGGCTGAGAAAAATTCATTCCAAATTGGTCTTTCTTCCTTGAAATTTCAGCAACTTGATTTGTTGACATCGCAAAAGTATCATTTTCATGGATGTTGGCTACCTTTTTAGGATTTAACCCTTCAGAAGGCCATTGAAAATTATTAGTAGCCATTTCTTCAATTAAAGTATAAGCATCAGCAAACTGTTTAGATATCAATGAACCACCAGCAGTGACATCGATAATAGATCTAAGAGATTCAACTAATCCATTATAAAAGGTTTGAATTATTAACTAATCTGGTATCAAATGATGCAGACACTTTCTTAAGATATTTTCAAAACATTCCCATGCTTCATATATAGATTCCCCTTCAAACTGATAAAATGATGTGATATCATTTCTAAGCTTCAGAGTCTTCAATGATAGAAAATATTTAGCAAGGAATTTTTGTGCTAAATCACCCCAAGTTCTGATAGATCCAGGTGTCGGCATATTTTTAGGTTGTGTGTTTTATTTTGAAAAGAGAGTCGCCTACAAAAATTGTCGGCGAATTTTAATTTAATTTAAATAAATAATTTGAAAAGTAGTATTTGATTTTGAAAATAATTTTAAATTTGAAAATTTTAAGATATGAAATCAAACCGATCTCACATCCCGAATAGTTTATATAAACGAGCGCCGCACCACAAACCGTGTATCTATCCCGAAGAATGGACACACTCGCTTGGTAATGGGGCTCGATTAAATAAACTAGAAAGGTTTGTGACATCCGTTTGGTCCGCGAACCAATTTTATAAGCCGACAAATTCCCTCGCTTAATATGAAACTATTAAACAGGGTTTATATTACTCGGGTTCTTAAAGTTCCCTATAAGGGCAAGCCCCTATAGTTAATTACATCTTAAGTGATGGGAATCACCTAAGAAAACTCTCGATAATAATCAATAATTCCGCTCTCAAGAATTTCAAAGTTTAAGTTTTCAAGGGGTTGAATTTTGGAATTTCAATAGGGAATGGATCAAATTTGGAACATTTTTATTTTGGGAATTCAAAGGAAGAAAAGTAGGAGAGATCACGGATTCGAAGCGGACTTCGGTAATCTCCCGATTATCCTATTGTTTGGCTTGGATTTAGGAAAGTCCTAATGTTTATTTAATGTTTTAATCTTGCCAATTTAGTTAATTAGGGCTTATATTTATATGATAGAATCATACAAATTGCCTAGAAGATATGAGGGTTTATGTCGTACCGGACGACTACCTCGGAATCCTAAGACCGGTTAGGGCTTAATTTGCAATGCAAATGCCTAACGAAGAGTTGAGGATTTATGTTGCACTAGTGCAAACTACCTCGAAGTCCTATGGCTTTGTTATTTAATTCTAAGAAAGTTTTGCTGAAGTAGGTTCAAGTTTTGCTGACGACGATGGCCGTGCCGCCCACCATGCTCCGAGCTCCTCGTTGTTGCAGAGGTTTAGTTTTAGAAATCATAAATCAAGAGATGAGAGAAGTGTTCGGTTTAGAGAAGTCTTAATTTCCAAGTGTTTTTTTGTGTTTTAATTAAAACAAATCTTAAAGTTGATTATAACGACACCTGGCTAAGATCCCACGTGTTCCATCCTTCCGGCACCATTATTTTTATCGGATTCACTTAGTCCGGATGAATTTGCTAAACTCAATCGAATGAGTTCCACACTTTCATTTAGACCGTGGGAAATCCCGTTAGCAACACGTAGGTTACATCATCCGAGGTATTCCCGATCATCCAACAAGACGTTTTAATTTAGTTGTAATTGTAGTTTTGTGTTCTGTTTGTGATTAAATTTTGAGTTGTCTTATATTTTGAAATGTTGTGGAGGTGAATTTTATCTTGTAGTGTCTTTTATTTTAATTTTGGGTTTCAGCTTTGGTTTCTGTCCTAAAGGTGTCGGTTTTCATGCAACTGTTGTTTATCATGCAAGAAAAATAAAGTGCATTTGCAATAAAATAAACCGCAATAAAATAAAAGCGTACCCGGAGGGTCTTCCCGTCATCCCAAGCCGCACTTAAAACACGCTTAGAATATTTAAGCAAGTTCCTAGGTAAAGCTAAGGAAAGGTTTATGGTTTTCTACCAAATTCCTAATCCTATAGCTTAGTCGTTTCCTATGACGTCTAGGTTCTTTGTGTTTTTGGTTCGAAGACGATTTTCTTCATCAAAGAACAATTAAGTTCAATTGTTCTTGTAAATATCCTATCATATCGAGGAAGTGCTTAAGAAGAATCTTAAACATCTTTTCAATATTTCTAGGATTGTTTCAAGTCCAAATGAATTTAATTGTGTAAATGAATCGATCGTCCGAGGTTTTCAAGTTTTGTTAACTTGCTCGAATGAACTAGGACATTTGAATGTCCTATAAGTGAAGTAACATTTCATTTTAATGTTCTATTTAGGAGTTATGATAACTAAAGCTCCTAAAGGCAAAATGATATTTAATGATTTGCGATTCAAATTTAAGTTCAAATTAATGATTTAAGTTTGGAATAGTTGTTCAAGTTATTTTAGATTTATTTCTTCATGTCTTAAGTGAGGTTATTTAATTCAATTTAATTTAATTTAATTTATTTTAATTTAATTTAATTCAGTTTAATTTAGTTTCGATTTGATTTAATTTAATTCAATTCAATTTATTTGATTTAATTTCTTAATTTAATTTAATTTAATTTTAATTTAATTTAATTTAATTTAATTTAATTTATTTAATTTAATTTAATTTATTTAATTAATTTAATTTAATTTAATTCAATTTAATTTTAATTTAATTTAATTTAATTTAATTGAAATTTTTTGAAAGAGTTTAATGATTTAATTTTAATTTAATGATTAAGTCTTTTAATATTTTAAATTTGAGTTATCATTTTAATTAAGAGTTGAGTATTAATGAGATGATTAATTTAGGGATTTTTAAATTAAAGAATAAATTTCTTCCTAATAATATCCCTATTTTAATAATTCCAAATTTATTATTCTTCCAAATTCAATTAATTATTTAATTAAAGTTTAATCATTTTAAATTGCTTAATGGGTTTCTACCCTTTAATTATTAAATTTCAATCATCCAAATCAGATTAGGATCAAATATTTTACTTGTTAATTTTTTTTATTAAACCTAAAGTCTTAATTAAGGATTAAAATTTTAATTACCATTTTGCCCTTTAAGCCTAATAATTTCATAACTCACTAAATTGAACTCAAATGAACTTGAAATTTTTATGTGACTTCACTCATATGTCAATAAAGACATGAGAGGAGAAAATGTGATTTTTCTGTATTTAATTTATTTATATAATTATTTTTTGTAGAAAAGAGAAATTTCCAAGGAAAATTCAATAACATGACCAAGGGAAAGTTTCTGTCCTTAAGAAAATTAGGGGACATTCCTAATGACCGGAGGACCACTTGGACCAAATTTTGTAATTTTTTGAATTATATTTTATTTATTAGAATTATTTTAAATTCTGGAGTATTAATTAATTTAAAAATAAAATAAATGTTGAAAAATAAATTTTATAATTTTTAAAATTCTCTCTGATATCAAGGATTCCAGTGAACCAAACTTTGCAATTTTCTGATTTTTCTTTGATTTATTATAATTATTTTGGTGAAAATGCTAGAAAATATATTTTTTTAATTTTAAAATTACCCTAGAGCTTTAAAAATTAATATCTCACTAAATAGACCTAGGAAAAATATGGGACTTGTTCCCAAGTGATTAAAATTCAAAATATAACATTTTAGTGAATTTCATTATTTTTGTGATTTTTATTATTTTTTAATTATTAAAAATATTAAAATAATATTAAAAATCAACTTTTTTAGAAAATTGAAATTTTAATTTTCTTAAACTCCCCTGATATCGGAGAGACTCCAAAACCAATTTGGTGAATCTTTGAAAGATATTTTGAAAGTTATGAATTTTTAAAGTTTAAAATGACTAAGTGGCTTAATCAACCCAATTAGTGGGGCTAACCAAGTCCAATCGACCTCAAATTTTTATGATGGGTTCCTCCGACCCTAAAGGTCAGTGGAGAATTGATTTCAAGTCAATTTGATCTATGGTTAACTCTAATTAATTAGAGATCTATTTTGGGGATTTAAGCCAATTAGGGTTAATCTAAGTGAATTAACTCAAATCCTATTTTTCCTAGGGTTCTTTGGTCATAAGGAACATCACCAAATTTTCCTAGAATTTATTTCACAACATGCTAATTTTTGGAATTAAAATACTTAAAATAGCAACATGCATTTGAAAAATCAATAACTTTTCATAGGGATGGCCTCTGACTTTGGAAAATTCGGGAATGTTCCCAAATTCGGAGGCTTCAAAAGCCCTATGGTCTCATGCCATGGTGAATTGTATGAATGCATGGAGAATTAAATGTATGCAGAGAGTAAATAAATTATTAAAAATAAAATACTTGATGAAATTAAATGATTTCTTTTCCACATTATTCTCCTCTCGTTCACCGAGCAAGAGGATATTTTTCTTTTATTTTTCTGATTTTTCTACACAAAGTTATGAATTTTCCAAGTTTAGGGAATTAAATAAATAGAAAATACCCCTAATTTTCTACTTATCCACGCGGCGCCGCCGCATCCTTAGCCTCTCCGAAGCGGTACGTGTCGCGCCGTGATCGGGCGCCGCCATCCGAGTCGCCCGTCCCGGGACCCAGCAGCTCACGTAACGTTCTCTGGTCCGGCGCAATCTGATCCGTCCGCTCGATACACGCGCGATCCAACGGCTCCTGGTCATCGTCTACGACTGGTGTGCACCCGTGACCGTCAACCCTCTAACCCTAATTTCTCACTCGATTCTCAATGGATTTTCGTGTTCTTATGCTCTCATGGATTCGTCTTGAAGAGACGAACACATCCATACGGTAAACATGCATCGAAATTTACTCAAATGAAATGGAGAATCTCCGTAAGCTCGGGAAGAAGAATGAGTTCATACCTTCGCTCGGAGAAGTGAAGCTTCGATCCGAGAGTTGTTGCACCTTCGACCGGATCCTGAGCAAGCTCCGCATGAAGTCTCCCGGTCTCGGTGAATTGTCTCAGGTTGGACTTCGACCACAGCTCGATCACAAAGCTTGGAGTCCGGAGCAACCGGGTGGCCCGGAGATGGGGCTTTTATCGGTGGACACCTTCCCTCGGTCCGGTGAAGGTGTAGAGACAATCAATTTGGGGATCGGCTCACCGTGGAGGAGTGTCCTGGTTTTGGGCTCGGATTTCAACTCCGAAATCGAGCTCGCAGAGAAGAAATGGCAGGGGGATCTCACCTGGGATCAAGTGCTCTGTGTATGAGGAGGGGTCCGGAACAATTTTGGCGGAGTTTTGGCAAGGTTTTTGCAACTCTCCTCTCATGGCCGTGAGGGGGTGGTGTTTAAATAGGCATGGCCGGAGGGCCTCCCGTGGGGAGTTAGTGGCTCGGGATCACCGCTCTGGTGAGGAGAAGAACAGCCATGGTGACCACTAGGCATGGGGCAGCTCAGCATGTTGGCTCACTCCCAAGGTCTCGGGCATGGCGTTTTCCGGCGACTGGGTGGCCGGCCGGCCAGGCATGGGTCACCCTCAAGGTCAGGTGGGTCAGGGCTGGAGGCTTGTGCAGTCAATTAGCATTGGCCATGTGTAAAGGGTTCGAATCAAAGTGGAATGGGAAAGGGCTAGTTTTGGGTCTAAATGGGTCAACCCTTGGTTTTGGGTTAGGTTCACCCTCCAAGACCAATTTGGGTCGAAGGGAAAGTCACTTGGATCAGCTTGATTAGTGGGGTCAAGTCACAATCCAAGTACAATTAAGCTTAAGCAAGAGTTAGGGGAGACATGGGAGTGGTTAATTACTCTTAAGAGAATCATTAAAGGGTCCCCTCCTCTTGCCATTTTGGGTATGGTGAAGTGTCCAAGGCTTTCATGGCTCACATGTGGCTCATGCATGGCTTCATGGCTCACCTTTGGCTTGGGGAAAGCTTGGTCAATTTCATGAAAATGGATTTTAGGAATATTTTGGTATTTTTGGGCAATTTGGCATGGTGCTTGATTTAGATTTATTTGATGATGGAATTGAAACTTAGGGAATGATTTTCATCAAATGGATGACAAATGAAAATGTCATATGGGCTTTAGAATCAATTTTGGGCTCATTGAAATGGTTTTAGATGGGCTTTTAAATGGTTTAGGAAAGTGGGCTTTTGAATTTTAAAATGGATTTTTGGGATGAAATTTTGGTAAAGGCTTGGGCCAAATAATTGTTGAGTTTGGTTTAGGGATGCTTCATGAGTGGTTTGAAACAAATTTGAGGTGATTTGGGTTTGAATTGGGTCGGATATGGCTTTTTGGTAAAGAGGCTAAAGTGGGCCAAAATGGGCTACCATGGGCCAAAGTTGGGCTAGAGTTGAAGTTGATGTGAAATTAATGTTGGGAAATGTTTTTGGGAGTGTTTCAAAGAGGTTTTGGCTTTGGTTGGGTTTTGATTTTGGGGTTTGGGCTCATTTGGGCTAGGTTTAGGTTTAGGTCAAAATTGGGCTTTTTGATTTTGGGTTGAATTTGAGTGGGGTTTGGGTCTAAATTTTGAGCAAATCATGTTAGTGTTTTGTTCATGGGGATGTTAAGGAAGGTTTGGAAAAGATTTGGGGTTAATTGGAGTTGAATTGGGTGAGTTCGGGTTAGGTTCTGGGTCATAGTCCAAATCGGGCTTTAAGGCCAAAAGTGAAATTGGACCCAAATTTCAATCAAATTAAGCTTGGCTTTGGTCTATATTGGTGTTTGGGATGTTGAATTGAAGTTTAGAATTGAATTGGACCAGAATTTGGGTCAATTGGGTAGGTTTGGTTTGACATTGGGTTTACTTTGGGTTAAAATGGGTCAAATTGGGGTTTTGACAAAAGTGGGGTAAATTGACAAAATTGGCCCATGGTGTAGTTGAACAAAATGAAATTGGGAATATTTGGGATTTTCTGGAATTTTCTGGGAATTTTCTGAATTTTTGGATTTTTGGGTCAAAAGGGGTATTTTGGGTATTTGGAAGGTATTGGGGGTATTTTTGGAATTTTTGATCTTTTTGGATATGGATGATCAGTTTGAGTGATGTGGGAATGTTTGGGATTGATTTTGGAGAATTTTGGGTAATTTGGAAACTTTTTGAGAAATTTGGGCTATTCAGGGCTTTGGTAGGTTGGCAGGTGTTGGGTCCCTGGGGTCAAAAATTGAAAATTTGGAAAATTGAAGATTGGGTGGATGTAAGTGAAATGAAATCATTTTTGTTGAGCCATGAAGCCATATCAAGCCCACATGAGCCATGAAGGGACTCATTTGAGGCATTCACTATGTTGTTCCTAACCCTCTTAGCCGTGGCTTAGGGGTTAAGGACCATCCATGTGAATCACCTACATGAGTCGGGAAGTTAAGTCGGGTAAGGGTGTGTTTTAGGAGGTGTGTGAAAGTGTAGTGCATAGGTGTAGTGTATGTGTAAGTCAGCCCTTTACCAGACCAGGCCACCCAGGGCAGTCCTAAGGCCAAAGAGTCCTATAGGAACTCATCCTTTAAACTTCCACATTCGATTTCAACCCTCTAGGTGATTAGGGGTCTATAGTCAAGTTTGTGGAGTTTGCAGGGAGTTAAGAAGTGGTTTGAATTTCTAAAAGGTGGGTCCCAATTCTAGTCCTCTAAGATAGTCAAAGGAAAAGCCTAAGGCTAGATCCTAAGTACTAAAGAGAAGAAGAGAAGACCTCATCAAAAATGAGGTCAACAAATGGACCCTCAATAGGTGTGGTGAGCCGACGGAGCACACCGCGCGTATCGGTGTTGACCGAAACGATCAACAAAACCAACACAGATGTCCAAGTAACAAACTTAGGACAAAGTGAAGAGCTTCGCTGGGAGTGTCAAGTATATCTCCGGGACAGAGATTCTCGAACTCTCGCCTGGGGAAAGGAAAAGGAGGTGAATCCCAAATCACATGTTTCGAGAGAATTTCGATTTAGATTTTATTTTATTTCATGTTCAAGTCACGATGCGTGAGTTTAGATTTCAATTTGGAGTTTTAATTTAGATCGAAGTTTGTCAAGATTAATTTGAAGGGATTTGATTTGAAATGAAAATTGGAATTTTCAAGTTTTAGATGTAACATCTTCAACCCCAAAAGAAGATCGAATCGATTAGATCGGGTCATTACAATGAGAAAAGATCTCGCAGTAATGTGGTATCGGATGTATAATCCTTAACCTCAAGAGTTCGATTTGATGTATTTCAGGCAATAGAAAAGAATCCTAGCAAGGCAGTCTGATGTAAAATCCTCGACCCAAAAGTTCGAATTCGATGTATTTCAGTGCGATAGGAAGAGAATCCTAGAGCATACGGTCTTGATGTAAAATCCTCGACCCAAGAGTTTGAATTTGATGTATTTCAAAGGCAATAGGAAGAGAATCCTAGCAAGTGCGATCTCGGATGTAAAATCCTCGACCCAAAAGTTCGAATTCGATGTATTTCAGATGCAATAGGAAGAGAATCCTAAAGCAAGTGCGTCTTGGATGTAAAATCCTCGACCCAAGAGTTTGAATTTGATGTATTTCAAGGCAATAGGAAGAGAATCATAGCAAAGGCGATCTTGGATGTAAAATCCTCGACCCAAAAGTTTGAATTGATGTATTTCAAGGCAATAGGAAGAGAATCCTAGCAAAGTGCGTCTTGATGTAAAATCTCGACCCGAAGGTTCGAATTTGATGTATTTCAGTGCAGAGAAGAAAATCCTAAAAGGCAGTCTTGGATGTAAAATCCTCGACCCAAAGGTTTGAATTGATGTATTTCGAGTGCAATAGGAAGAAAATCCTAAGCAAGGTAGTCTTGGATGTAAAATCCTCGACCCAAAAGGTTCGAATTCGATGTATTTCAAAGCAGTAGGAAGAAAATCCTAAAGCAAGGTACTTGGATGTAAAATCCTCGACCCAAAAGGTTTGAATTGATGTATTTCAAGGCAATAGAGAAGAGAATCCTAAAGCAAGTGCGACTTGGATGTAAAATCCTCGACCCAAAAGGTTCGAATTCGATGTATTTCAAGGCAATAGGAAGAGAATCCTAAAGAAGGCAGTCTTGGATGTAAAATCCTCGACCCAAAAGTTTGAATTCGATGTATTTCAAAGGCAATAGGAAGAGAATCCTAAAGCAATAGGTACTTGGATGTAAAATCCTCGACCCGAGAGTTCGAATTTGATGTATTTCAAAGGCAATAGGAAGAGAATCCTAAGCAAAGGTAGTCTTGGATGTAAAATCCTCGACCCAAAAGTTCGAATTGATGTATTTCAAAGGCAATAGGAAGAGAATCCTAGCAAGTGCAGTCTTGGATGTAAAATCCTCGACCCGAAGGTTTGAATTTGATGTATTTCAGTGCAAAGAGGAAGAAAATCCTAAAGCAGATGCGATCTTGGATGTAAAATCCTCGACCCAAAGGTTCGAATTGATGTATTTCAGATGCAGTAGGAAGAAAATCCTAAAGCAAGGTGCGATCTTGGATGTAAAATCCTCGACCCAAAAGGTTTGAATTGATGTATTTCAGTGCGTAGGAAGAAAATCCTAGAAGCAGGCGTCTTGGATGTAAAATCCTCGACCCAAAAGGTTTGAATTGATGTATTTCGAAGGCAGTAGAGAAGAAAATCCTAAAAGCAAGTAGGTCTTGGATGTAAAATCCTCGACCCAAAAGGTTTGAATTGATGTGATGTTTGATGTGAGATCTGGAAAGATCGAATTTGAGATTTGAAATTTGACTGAGATTTGATTTAAGATCTGGAAGATCGAATTTGAAATTTGATAGAGATTTGGAATCTGGAAAGATTGAATTTGAATTTGATCGAGATTTGGAATCTGGAAAGATTGAATTTGAAATTTGAAAGGATGAGTTTGAACTCGGTTGAATATTGATTGAGGATTTGATTTGAAATTTGGAAGATCACATTTGAAATTTGATCGAGATTGGATTCGAAATTCGATTGAGAATTTGATTCGAGATTCGGAAGATCGAATTTGAAATTCGATTGAGATTTGATTCGAAATTTGGAAAGATTGAATTCGAAATTCGATCGAGATTCGATTTGGAAAAGAAAACAAGGAAAACTTTATTATCGGATTTTATTTATTTTAGCACATTTTTGTCATTTTTGGTTCGGACCCAATCATAAGTAATCACTTCACCCGTGCTTCTAGGGATGGAAAGTTCATTCCTTCGAAACATCAGTAGCGTAATACTTTTTCAAGTATCGTCCATCGATCGAAGCATATGTCGTTCTCCCGGCAATTCACTAGCCGGTAGGAGCCTCCCGAGTAGATCGCCTCAACTACAAATGGTCCTTCCCAAGTGGGTTCAAATTTTCCTCCTATCTTGCGGTGTGTAAGAATAGGTCTTTTGAGAACGAGAACTAAATCACCAACTTT